>CM077912.1:77546597-78857918 GCA_039766575.1 Serrognathus titanus
GGCGCCCTGTGATTAAAATTTTTCCAGTTTCTACCTAGAGGTTTTGGCCCTGGCGAAACTTGAACCAATGAGATCTATCTAAGACCACTCGGACCGAAGTCTAAATAGATAAGTCTGAAGCCACACAGGTTTAAGATCCAATGAACGAGTTTTTCTTGATACTCGGACCGAGGTCGAAGTGAAATGAAATGAATCCGTAATTGGACCAAACAATTGGCGCCCCTATCTTAACAGGATGTAAAGGAGCCTCGAGGAAATTGTGGAGATTAACAACAGTTTTTCTTTGAATGGATTGTTTCTTCAACAATTTTTGTTCCATTTTGCACTTTACGTTATCCAATTATAACATTGTTTCCAGATTTGGTGCATCCGATTATCATAGACGTAAATGAAATGACGTAAAAATATGGTTATCCGATCCCTAGTTATGAAACATATTTTTCTAATTTACTTTTCGAGTTCATTTAAAAAAATTAAATAATTTATACCGTCGTCGCAACTGAGAAAACGTTTCCCGTGTAATACTCATTAATAATCTGGCGCATGCATAATGCAGGCGTAACATCAAAGAGAGTAACGAGATAATTTTATTTATAAAGCGAGTTCGAACAACTTGCGCGAGATTAAAAGTTCGCAGCCGAAGTGAAATAACAAAATAAGGCGAACATAAACAGTTCCGAACTTCATTACTTTACGTCGCCGCTCCTCATCTTGCATCCTGGTTCGTTCTTTTTGAAAAAGTTTCGGCGGCCGTATTTGTTTTCGGCGTTCGTTAATTTCCATCGGGGGGGAACTTTCAATTAAGGCTCTTAATTTAGAAAAATTACTCGACGTGCAATTTGTGCCGAGCCTGGAACGATAAGGCAATTGAATTTTTATTGGATAATTAGTGGGTTTATTGACGGCGATTACGAAAAAATTATTTAAGAAAAAAACTGTTATTAAATTGAAGTCGATTGCTTCGTTCCGTTTGCCGAGGGCGCATTTTTAGTATTGTCTTTTTAATTGCCAGATTATTTTAAAAACTGTACCGAAAGGTATAAACGTAAAAGTTATTTTTTTGGCTATAACTATTCCATTTCCTTTCTTCATTAAAAATTTGAATCCAGATGTCCATACGTTAGTCAAATAAAGAAGTAGTTTTCCAGAGCTATGGCTTTTCAAAATTTCCACACATCCAATTATAACATAAACACAGAAACAGGAAAAGATAATTAGATAATTAAAAACAGCTACAATTTGCATAGATTAATCACTTGGTTTGAGTAAAAATATGCGCATAACTTATCCGAGCAAACTGTGCTAATTAAACTGACCTTGCCAGATACGGAGCTATTTTTACATTCTGTTTACAAGCAAGCAGTGAGGCACAGGATTTTTGCAAAACAAAACTATGATGTTATTGTTGCGACTCCCAGCTACACGCAATAAAACAGTTTCCCGAATTTCGGCGTCGGGACGCCCCCCGGAGGACACATCAAATTTGCATGTGAGACGTATAAATTAATTACGAACAATAAAATACTACAAGCCGTTTCTCGTTTTGCGGCGTAACAATGCACACGTAACCGCGATACACATAATTCAGGCGCACCTTAGACAAGAGATGGGCGCGGAACTGAAACGGTAGTTTGGAGCTCGCCACGCGCTTATTTCAGATCGCATGTCTGCTTGTTATGTAATTGGATTACTGAAGTGTAACGTTACATATATTTCAAGCGTGGAGTGAGTGTACTTGAAAACATTTACAGCAAATGAAGTGCTGGAGGTTGATGAAATTTATTGGAAGCAGAAACATAATAGAATTCAATTCTTGATTAACGATGTGATATACAAAACTGATTAAAGGCACGATTCCACTGAGGCAACTCGTAGCATGCAACTAGTCATGACCTTTGCTGCTACTTTCTACAACTACATACATTCGTGCATAAATCACAAGCAGAGGTGATGAAAGAAGCATCTATCCATTTGAAAGCCTATAGGTGAGAAGAGTAAAAAAATAAGTTACATTAGAAAGATGTAAGATCATGTTGCAAAAAAAAACAAAATGAACATAGTTGCTAATCAAATAATAAAGGAGGAAAACAAATCGATAATGAAAAGAAATGACTAAATTGGAATAAGCCTGTTTGGACAAAGCCACGATGGTTAAGTACCTGCTGAATATCGGGAGAGAAAAGAAAGGCAAAAGGTAATTGAAACAATTTGGAAAGACGAAAGCCATAAAGCAGTGGAAGTAAGCAATTTAGAAGAAGACTGTTGGAGAAGAAAGTCGGAAAACATCGAGAGATGGTGACGAGAATCCTTAAAAAATCAAAGAAGTTAACGGATTTTTGGAGATACTGGTACAGAAGAAGCAAGAAAGTCAGAAATCGAATAATAAAACAGAATATCGATAAAGTAGAGACAAAGAACAAATAATGCCAAAGCCACGACGGTCAAAACGAATCATATACTTCTGTGGCCCCACGTTGGGCACCAAAAGCTTGAAGAATAGTGGCCTGCATGGCGAGTTTGGGTGGTCTAGAGCAGTGATGGCGAATTCACCCTAAATATTCTGGCCCGCCAGATTATTTAAAGTGATTCTTAAAGTGTATAGAAATTTCGATTTTGTAGAAATTCTTCTGTCACATATTTTTCTGTTATGACCGCGGCCTACTAGATTTCACGAGACAGTGGATCGCATCCGGCCTGCGCAATTGCTTAGTTCAAGTGTTTCTCCACTGGCGCCACTCGCCCAAAAAAGTCGGAAGCGAATCAGGATATCGGAAACATCATTTTCAAGTAATGTCGATTTCGCGCGGTTTATAAAAAGTCCCCAAGCGACTTTTGTGCTTCATGAGCTCATTTTTCTCTTATTCTTTTGTTATTGCGTTTACCTAAATAAAGATTATTAATATTATTATTAAAATTAAAAGGGGGAATACCGTCGATTTTCTTTTGTTTCTTCGTTCATCTTATTCCTCGTTATTTCGTCATTGATTGTTTTATTTAGCTTTTGTTTTTGGAATAGCGTCGATTTTCTTTTGTTTTTTTTTTATTCATCTTATTATTCCTTATTGCGTTATTGATTGTTTTATTTCGTCTTTGATTTTGAAATACCGTCGATTTGCTTTTGTTTTTTTTTTATTTACCTTATTCCTCCTTATTTCGTCATTGTTTGTTTTATTTCACTTTTGTTTTTGAAATACCGTCAATTTCTTTTGTTTCTTTATTCGTCTTATTTCTCCTTATTTCGTCATTGATTGTTTTATTTCGTCTTTGTTTTTGAAGTACCGTCAATTTTTTTTTTTTCTTTTTTATTCATCTTATTCCTCGTTATTTCGTCAGTGATTGTTTTATTTTGATTTTGTTTTTGAAATACTGTCGATTTTCTTTTGTTTTTTTTTAATTTATCTTATTCCCCTTTATTTTGTCATTGATTGTTTTATTTCGCTTTTGTTTTAGGAATATCGTCGATTTTCTTTTGTTTTTTATTCGTCTTATTCTTCGTTATTTCGTCATTGATTGTTTTATTTCGTTTTTGTTTTTGAAATATCGTCAATTTTCTTTTGTTTTTGAAATACCGTCGATTTTCTTCTGTTTTTGAAAGACCGACAATTTTTTTTTGTTTTTGAAATACCGACGATTTTCTCTTGTTTTCGAAATACCGTCGATTTTCTTCTGTTTTTTTTTATTTATCTTATTCCTCTTTAGTTTGTCATTGATTGTTTTATTTCGCTTTTGTTTTAGGAATATCGTCGATTTTCTTTTGTTTTTTATTCGTCTTATTCTTCGTTATTTCGTTATTGATTGTTTTATTTCGCTCTTGTTTTTGAAATAACATCGATTTTCTTTTGTTTTTTTTTTTATTTATCTAATTCCTCTTTATTTCGTCATTGTTTTATTTTATTTCGCTTTTGTTTTTGAAATATCGTTGATTTTCTTTTGTTTTTTTTATTCATCTTATTCCTCGTCTTTCGCCATTGATTGTTTTATTTCGCGTTTGTTTTTGAAATACCGTCGATTTTCTTTTGTTTTTCTAATTCGTCTCATTCCTCCTTATTTCATCATTGATTGTTTTATTTCGCCTTTGTTTTTGAAATATCGTCGATTTTCTCTTGTTTTTGAAATACCGTCGATTTTCTTTTATTTTTGAAATACCGTCGTCGGTTCTTTTTTTGTTTTTTTTATTCATCCTATCCCTCGTTATTTCGTCATTGATTGTTTTATTTTGCTTTTGTTTTTAAAATACCGTCGATTTTCTTTTGTTTTTTTTATTCGTCTTATTCCTCGTTACTTCGTCATTGTTTGTTTTTATTTCGCTTTTGTTTTTGGAATAGCGTGGATTTTCTATTGTTTTTTTATTCATATTATTCCTTCTTATTTCGTCATTGTTTGTTTTATTTCGCTTTTATTTTTGGAATATCGTCGATTCTCTTTTGTTTTTTATTCTTTTTATTTTATTATTCGTTGTTTCGTCATTGATTGTTTTACTCCGCTTTTGTTTTTAAAATACCGTCGATTTGCTTTTGTTTCTGAAATACCGTTGATTTTCTTTTGTTTTTTATTATTCATCTTATTCCTCGTTATTTCGTCATTGATTGTTTTATTTCGCTTTTGTTTCTTTTTCTGTAATGGATTTTTTCCTATTTTCTTCATTTCTTGCTTTTTAGGTCAGTTTTTGACCTACAAAAGCCTTTCGCCGGAGAATCATCAATTTTCTGGGTTCTTTTGTTTTAATTTGATTTTTTTGCGCTTTTCTTCTGTTTTTTTTTGTCAGCTTTTGTCCTGCACAGACCGTCGGAGAATCGTCGATTGATTTTTTGGTTCTTTTGTTTTAATTTCTTGTTTTCTTTAAATTTCCATGGGCTTTTGTTTGTTTGCGGTGAAACACTGTAAATCAAAAGTAAGAAAATCGACAATCTTCTTCATTGCTTCGTTTGTTTGTTTTATTTCGTTTTTGTTTCTTTTGATTTAACGAATTTTTCGTATTTTATTGATTTTTTGTGCTTTTATTCTGTTTTTTTTGTCAGTTTCTCATATTCCGAAAATCATCGATTTTTTTTCATTCTTTTGTTTTAATTTCATGATTCATTATTTAAGTGTGCGTTCGTTTGTTTGTGTTTCTGCGAAGAGTGACTGAAAATTAAACCTTCTTTTGTTTTTCGTTCATCTTCTTCTTCTTCTTCGTTATCTCGTTGCAATTGATTTTATTAGGCTTTTGTTCTGTTTTCTTTTTGAATGAATCTTTCGTTTTTTTTCTGATTTCTTGCGCTTTTCTTTTGTTTTTTTTTTGCCAATATTTCATCTTTAAAAGCTTTCAGTTGCATTTTCTTTTTTTAGTTTTGGATCCGTAAAAGAGAAGAAAAATACAGTTAAATAAAAATGAACAGAAAATGAAATGAACGGAAATAAAATCGAGAAAAACAAAAAAGAATTTTTGTAATCACTATTAAATTTTTAATGTTACGTGATTTTCAATTCAATTCAGTTTGTTTCTTTTTATCAAATACTTTTGTATTTCAGATTTCTTTTGGTTCTTACCGGGCTTTGAGTTTCAATTTTTTTTCGCTGAAGACCGTCGATTTTGTTGTTTCTTTTTATCCACCTTATTCTTTGCACTTCACCACAACCTTTGATGTTGTTTGCAAATCAATAAAGTACTTTCCTGATACACAAAAAAAAACAACAGCAAATTTCGCACTCTGGCGAAAAATACAAACGAACATAGCTTTACTAATATATAAAATAATAACGCTTTAATTAAAATTTTAAAAATTCTCAGCGATGGATTGCAAGTAAAATGAAGTGTTTTACACCTTCGGAAGAAATCGATTCGTTGAAGCGAATCCTCGTAAATGTAAATGTTTTTCGTAAGTAGTATAAAGGAACCGCCTCCAATAATTAAATAACAAACATAGTTACTTGTGAAATCATTTCGATTACTTGTATAGGAGATTTACATTCCATTGTGTATAATCTAGCCCGCAAGCATCTGGATGATCGGAGCTGAATTTGAATTTATCTGCACCCGCCACAACAGCTCGTGCCTCGAATCCGAATGAGCTCAGATTAGCTAGCAGTTTGTTTTTTTTTGTTCATATCCTGAATCTCATACTTGCAAGTGCATGTATACATACGTATACGTTCATTTAAGACGTTCGAATCAGTTTGAGACAAGCAACATGGAAATTGTTTTCGGTTTCTAAAAGCTTTCGAAATCTCGTACTTTTTTGGATTCGCATTCGAAGTGATCGCAATCCCGTTTCCTTATGATGATGATATTTAAGCGTTAACGTTCGCACATCGTCCCCCTTTCTTTTGTGTGCGCTTTACTGCGCCAGAGTGAATAAATAACGCGGTTCTGCGAGAGAAAACTGTAATTTGCGAGTTACGATCTCTAATCTGGCTGCGAAGTTTTTTGTGACCCCTTTCCCCCGAACCGCTGGGGGTTTATATTCTTCGCGGAGATTTGTGGATGAGCGCCTTGGATTATCTGTCGAGAATTTAACTTGCAATTAAACTTAATCTTTGGACCCAAATCTAGTCTGGAGTTATTTCTGCTTGAGTCAAGACTAATTTTTCTTTTTTATCATCATTACACTAATGATAGCTTCGAGAGTTAACTCAGAATTACGACCAAGTCAATTTTTTTTTCAAAAGTCTGCAACAAGTCTTAAACAGTATCATTTTTGAATACAATTGAAACTCATTAATGAATTAACATACAAGTTAGTGAAGTATTTATTGGTTTGTTGGAGGCTTTTGTGCAAAAGGTATTTTACATATCTCACGACTTATAAGAGACGTGTTTGTAACTTTTTATAAAATTGCTTTAGGATTAAGATTTGGTCGTAGGTCAGGTTTACGACGTCTCTTTCTTCTCCATCAAGTTTCTTGCAGAAGAAATCTTCGACTCGTTGCGAAATATTAAAAAGAAAATGTTAATAAAATTTTGCTCTCTGTAATAAATTATTTTAATGAAATACGAAATCTGTTTGCTTCAGGATTTAATTCAGCCTGAAACCTGTATAAGTATCTGTTAGCGTTCATTATATATTTAAAATGGCTTATGCAAATTCGAATTTACATTTCAAGTATTTTGTCCAATGCGATTATCACATCGTTCCTCTGTAATAAGGAGCCTCCTCCCCCCCTGTTTATCGCGCTCGAGTATTTGGAGGAGGTGATAAAAAATTTATGAATTTTTTCCGTGCGAAATTCAGCGCCCGAGATTAAGTAAATTGATTCCTTCCTCGTCGCTTTTGGCGGTGGCGGCGCTGCGTGCGCTTTTTTTTTAATACAATTTTTACGCCCCCCGGAATTTCGCCCTTTTACGACGCGGTAAAATTAGAGGAGCACGTCCCTCAAACGCGACGGATGAAGATGAGCCCGTTAATGCCTTGAAAAATTATACAAGTCGGGTCGTTAGTGTGTGAAATACCGGTCGTAAACTACACAATGACTTCCAGTGCGGAAGGGTTCCACCATCAAGTAGGCTTAAATTGCACTGAAAGAATATTGCTCACGTAGCTCACGTTGATTATTATGTTAACGGGGTGAGGGTTGAAGTTGAAATGAAAAGACTCTCTCATTTTTATGAAATACAAAGCCGGTCAATTCTCTTCTTAACCTTGGCTATAAATAAATATAGTGGTTTGTTCAAAGAAATCCAAAAATAATTCGTGTTTACGTTCGAATTATAAACAGGGTTGCATTAAAGTGCACCGTTTTAAATTTCATGTTTCCTGTGTGGTCCAACCCCTCTAGGAGTGAGGGAAAAAGATATTTTCGTTTCGAGGACAATAAGCAGACTGCAGGCAGCGCTGAATTAGAAATCGACGTTGAGGTATTGCTTCCTTTAATAGAAATCCTCGTGGTACTTCAGTTTCGATTACGATTGCAATTGGGATTCTCTCATTCTACGTACGATCGATCCGCAGTGACTAGTAATATCAGTTTCCGCCTGCAGGGGACCAGGGTTGCCACAATGTTCGTAACAAAAGGCACCAGGCGTAAGAGTAAAAAGCACTAGAAAAGCTCCAAACGTCAGAATTTACGCACCAATATAAAGCACTAAATTTAAATTTTCAGGTTACCATCGAGTATAAATAAAAGTAAACGCGTAATGCTAGTTTTATACATTGGTTTCCGATAGTGAAACGTGAAGACAAAAATTTTAACAGCGTCGGTTTAAAGGCTATTTTCTTACAATTTACCTACAGTCCGTTATCGGAGCATTGGTAAATCAAAGCCAGACGTATCTACAATAGCAATTAAAATCATTCACTTTTTTTATGCACTAATTTTTACATTACCTAAAATTCAGATTTTAGAATTCAAAATAATTAATTTTTGCTAATTACGTTTGCAAATTCGGAAATAACATCTATGGTAATGACAATGACTTCCGGAGTGTTTTAAAATTAATGCAGGGTGAAAATTTTTATTGCACTGAAAAACGAAATATTACACAAATTTGTGAGATGATCTACAGACCGAATACTACTATGAACAGCAATAAACAGAATGATTCTTACTTCAGCTTGTTTTTTCTTTAGTAAGGCAGAATCTGAAGGGAATTGAATCAGCGTAGGATTTCATAGACTTCAGGTGTTTTCCAGTTTTAGCATGTCTTTCAAGATCTTTAACTTTTGCATACATTTTTGATTTGCAGTACTTGCAATATGCTTTGGTTGCATCTTCGGCAACAGGTGCTAACCAATCCTTTAATACCGGCATTTGTTCCCATTCTTTTTTGTAATTTTGTTTATATATTGGTTGTTGCATTTTCTGTACTAGGAATTAGATAATTAATTATAAATAGTGTACAATAAACAAGCGCTTTACCTTGTCGTCTACTTTTCTGTGATTTACCCACTGTCAAACGTTAATACAGATATGCCAACATAAAAGATATGACATACGCTATTTTCTTGCAGTTGCCTAACTACCCTAACTACTGACGTGATAATGTAAATTTAAAAGGTTGGCATGCCTACGCCAATAGAATTTATATACTAGTTATTTACCGTATCAATTTAACATTATTATTTGTTAAGCGGAAGAACCATGGAAAATAAATGTAGTTAAAATGCGCTGAAATCGCACACAATTCAAAACTAAAAAGCACCAAAATATGCCCTAGGCACTAAATGATGTTGGAAACGCGCTTTGTACCGTCAAAAAGCACTAGATCAAGCGGAAAGGCGCTGAAAGTGGCAACCCTGCAGGGGACCTCTTGCACCACCCTCCCGCCCCTCTGCTTATTGTCTTTAAACGAAATCAGACATGGCAGACGACAATCACGTGAAAGCTCGTCGTCGGCATTAGCAAGGCTCCGTAAAATTAACGCGGGCATTAAGCTCGCTTGCCGCTGCACGAGTTTTAATTGTGCTTTTAATTATTATGCGGACTGTAAAGCACAGAGATAACTGGGGCTTGTCTTCATCGGTTTTGGCAGCCACTTGATACTTTTGGCGCTCCGCTTGCTTTAATTACTTGGCACCCGGAACGCTGTCCCAATTTTAAATGAAAAATCGAGATTTTAGTGCACCTAAGTGTTTATTGTTTGGCTAAATTTATCGTTTGCAAGATGGAATATTTGGGTGTTTATTGTTTTAACAAATTCGCACCCTTACGAAAAATAAAAAGGTGAAGTTGGAGGTGGTACACAATGCAAGCACAATTAATCGTTCCATTAATAAACATGTGCTGTGGTGAATTGGGAAGAACTTTTTTGAATATCTGGAATTCCAAGTACACCAAAAGAAAAACTCCTGGAAGAATAGTTTAGAAACAAACTTGGGAAAAACAAATTGTGAACACAAAAAATTCCAGGAAGCTATCTTTCGTTATTAACCTTGAGAATTAACGAATGCGCACGACCTTGTAATATGGAAGCTAAAAAAAATTAAAAAATTGGAGCAAAGTTGCCCCCCTGAAAATGGAATATTGGAGGAGATGCTAAAGACAAAGTAAAACAATTCCAAATGAAGAGGGAAAGAGAAGGGCGAAGTAAGTGAAACATCATCCCCTTCTAGTTGACTTCTTCTTTTGGAATTCTTTTTCGTTTCGCTTTCTAACACCTCCTCCAATATTACCCTTGAGGGTAATTTCTATCGCAGGCATTTTGCCTTCCATCGGATTTTTTCCTTAGGAAAAGATGAACAGTTTTAGAAGAGAGGTGGAAAAGTGCAACAAGATTTAAGGAGGGTGGTTGGGAATGGGGAAAATTAAGTAGGATACGAAGTGCATGTTTTAGCGACAATTGTGGAAAAATATGTTATATGAATGGACATCAAGCCTACAAGTAAACATTTTTGAAAGTTGAAGATTAAGAGAAAGAGAAAAGAACTAAGTAAAAAATTAAAGTAAACAAAACCTGAGTGAATGTCGAGGCCGTGGCAAAACGAATCAGAGAAAAAAGAAGGAATAATGTACAACCATAATTATTGTAAGCTCGATTCTCAGTTACTTCTTCCCACCTTTTTTTGTTCTTCGTGACCAGAACCCGTCTGCAAAGGATGCACTGGAGGCACCGCAGCCATTTAGGCTTCTTGTGCTCGCCCTGGTTCTCTTACCGCAACCATTCAGGCATCAGCTGGTACAGGTTTTTCACTGATTGCGTGTTGAAATTTTCGAGAACTATCCTGAGATATCCGAATATACACTGTTTGCGATTTGCCAGCGCATCACATCTACACAAAATGTGCATTGCTGTCTCTGGTTCTCCATTGCAGAGTCTGCAGTTTAGGTCCCCATTGAATTTACCGATCCTCCACAGACGCTCCTTAACAGTCAGGCGTCCTGTTAGTAACCCCATGGTGATCTTGAGTTGCGCCCTGCTTAAAAGCAAAAGTTCTGCAGCTCTCTGTTTTGCAAGGACCTCTGAGGAAGTTCTTGCTGTGGCGATGTCCCAGTCTGCTTAGCCAGTATCTGTTATGTCCCTCGCTTATCCAGTTACTAAAAAACCCCTGAGTAACGTTCTTGGTTATACGTAGGACAGGTTCAGGGCCAAGGCATGCCATACCCGCACCCTGCCTGGCTAGTTCATCGGCCCGTTTGTTCATAGGCTCGTCTGGCCACCGCGAAAGTGGTCATCGATCGCCTAACTATCTTGTCTAAGTGTTGGTTACAGGTAAGTTTGGAGTCAAAAATCACTCCAACGTACTTTACCTCCCCTGACAAGACTATCTCCTTTGCACGAAGACGCAGAGGACCTGAAGATTGGAAATTACCTTAAGTTGGTTGACGAAGTGCAGAAAATTTCACAATTTTGCTAATTTTTGAAAATTTTGACCTAAACACTCTAGGTTTCGCCTTCGAGTGAATGGTACAATGGTGGTTATTGAGGACTGATCCTCAGATCTTCCTCCTCGGCCCACCTTGTTACTACATTCAAGGCATTCGGTCCCTGACAGTGTTACTGAATTTCCCTTATGCGGGTATGACCAAATCATCGGCATACCCTAAGGCAGGGGTGCTCAAACGGTCGATCTCTTGTTTTAGTTTAGTACTTGGGAACATTTCATTGGCTTTTTAGTTAGAGCCTACCTTGCAGCCTCTTAGAGTCGATCGATCGGAGTCTAACAATATTGGGGTAGATCGCCAGCAGTTCAAGTTTGAGCACCCCTGCCCTAAGGGATCAAAGGCTTCATCGCTACGTCGTCCATGACGAGGTTCCACAACAGGGAGAACAATACACCCCCTTGCGGACAGCCTCCCGCCACCCCAGCCATCAGAGTGTCGTCCAGAGTGATGTGTAGACCACCCTTCCTTTGAACATGCAGTCAATTCACCTGCAGCAATTTTTTTCCACTCCTCTTCCCCTTAGAGCTGTGATGATGGAGTCGAAGGATGTATTGTCAAAGGCCCCTTCGATGTCTAGGAAGGCAGCTAAGAGGACCTCTTTATTTTCCAAACATTTCTCCATCCACTAAGTGAGATGATGGAATGCTGTCTCAGTAGATAGACCTGTTGAATAGGCAAACTGGTATTGGTGCAGGGGTCTAGCGACCAGAACACCATCCCTTATATGCCCATCGAGTATTTTCTCCATTGTCTTTAGTACAAAGGACATAAGACTAATGGGTCTAAAAGCTTTTGTCTGAATGTAGTTCACCCAACCAGTCTCCACACTTTTGACAAATAGCCTAGAGCCAGACAGGCTCTTAGAATCATGTAGATTCTGGTGAGCAGAAGCTCCGAGCCCTTCTACACATGGCAGGTATTACCTCGTCCGAACCCGAGGATTTGTAACTATCAAATGAGTTTATTGCTCATTTGGTATTAGGAAACGTTATGACTCTCCTGGCAAAACTCCATTCCTCCCTTCTTTCTTCTTCTTCTTCCCACCTACTCTTTAGCCAAAGTTATCTGAAAACGATAAGTTGCGAGGAGAATTTTTGGCAACTTTGAGGTCTAGGAGAGAAAAAATGAAGAAAGAGACTCAGCAAGTGAAGTGAAGATAAATAAAGTCGAAGTAGTAAGAATTCTCAATCATTGCAGTAACAATCAGATGGTCTCTTTTAGTGCAAAATAAAAAAAAATGGGTGAGAAGGAGCAAAGAATAGCTATCTAATTACTGTAAGTCCTATTATTAGGTACTCTGCTTACGTGTGAATACGTTAAACATTGGGAAAGGGCAAATTTTGAAGAGAATTTTCGGATCAGTTAATAATTTTACAGAGAAACAAAAGAGATCAATAAGGAAGCGAAGTGCAGGTGGGGGCACTTAAGTAAGATGAAAGAGGTTCACCAAAACGATTTTTGGGGATGGTTCATTGGGAAAAGACAACAACTCTTTAGACGAGTATTGTTAAAAAAGATACGGAAAAGGCAGTTTATCAAAAGGAAAAAAGCAACAATGGCGTAAAGTCAAAGGCAAGATGAGGATGATACAGAACCAAGCTCATTTGCAATTTTCGGAAAATCACACGAGAGGTTAGGAGCTGATGATCAGAGCTAAAAAGGTATATCTCCAGAAGTTAAATTAAATATTAGTGATATTAAAGAGAGTGTACGGATGTCAGGGGACAAAATCCATTTACAAATTTTGGAAAATCAACACGAAAGGCCAAAATCTATAAACCAGAGCCAGAAACGATTTGGAAAAGACATACATATTTGTCACTAAAAGTGGAAACAGGAATAAAAAATAGAAAATTTGGTGTAAAAGGATAAGGATGAAGCAGGACCAAGCCCACGTGCAATTTTTAGAAAATTCACTTAGAAGTAAGAAGCTGGAGGACCAGAGCTGAAAACAATTTGAAAAAGAAGAAGAAAGAGCTTGGGGATATCAGAGGACCAAGTCGATTTGCAAATTTGGTAACTTCACAGAGAGGTCAAAACCTATAAACCAGAGCCAGAAAGAGTCTGGAAAACCGTTATGTGTCACTTAAAGTGGAAGCAGCAAAGAAAAACAGAAAACGTGAGCATAAACGGGTAAGGATGGTGTATAGGACCAAGCCCACTTGCAATTTTTTGAAAGTTAGGAGGTGAAAATCAAAACCAGAAGCAACCTGGATAAGAGGTATGTATATCTCCAAAAGTGGAAAGCAGCGAAGCAAAATTAAAGAGAGGCTAAGGATCTCAGAAGACCAGAGCTTGAAATGATATGCATCTCCAAAAGTGGAAACAGAAAAGAAAAACAAACAAAAATGGCATAAAATGAAAGGGAGAGGGTAAGGATGTCACATTCGCAAAAACGAAGGTTCACATGAGGGGCCATGATTCGAAACGAAGGGGTAGCAAGCATTAATGATGACGTAATTCATTATTACCACATTTTTAGCAATTTTCTATCGTTTCTTATTTGCTATCCTTATTTTTTTGGAACGCACATGCAAAATAAGAAATTATAATACAGTTTAGATTGCTTGCAGATTTAAATTGGCTCATCAGAGGCATGTACAAAATGTGCAAAGGGGAGGAAATAGGCAGGTTGAGACCTTAGCGAACGAAACGACCTGCCAAACCTGAACCCATCCCAGAACCTCAAGTGTTTCTGTAAATATGAAAGCATCTCCATATATATAGACGTATGGAGTGTACAAAACCCTCAAGTCAAGCAACATACTTTAAAATTGATAGAAAGTTTGATTTCGAACGATTAAATTTACCTCTGTTTTACATTAATTTGAAAATTAAACTTTTTTTCCCAGTTTCGTTGCGTTTTCATTCTCGATATAATTGGATTCATTAAAAATGATGACCAGAGAGCGGGTTTTTGATATTGAATATAAAATACAAATATAATTTTGATTCAATGGTTACGGTTCGGATGACCTTAGATAAAACCTAAGGCCAACCGCTCTCTGGTGATAACCAACCCGGATCGACCAACAGATATTTGAAAGTATGTCTTCAAACAAAGTTGCAGCTTACACTCGTACTTCGATGGTCGCACTCGTGCTTAATTTGAACTTCACGTTTAATTGCAGATGTGTCTGCTTCGTCTTTAATTGCTGCGTCGTTAATGCAACATTGTATAATATTTTTGTGGCCGACACAGTGAGATGAGTAACGAGAAAATGTCATTAATCATAGAGAGAGGCAGGCGGACAATAAACTGAAGAGGATCATCATAATTATTCCCAGATGGAAACTCAAAAAAATAAAGAATTAAATAAGTCCTTCTTCTCTTCTTTTACAGTTATTTTATTTGTGTGTATTAACGAGCAACGAAATTGTAATTATTTAATCAAATAACTTGTTTGTGATTGAAGGGAAGTAGAAATAAAACGAGGGATTAATTCATAAAGTAGGTTTTATTCGTCAGAGAGTAGGTATAATTCTTGGGCACGAAATCTTCTTCCTTCAGTAGACGACAGCTTGGTTGCACTTAATTTGTTTTTGGCAGGCGCCCTGAAAAATAGAGGAGCTAAATTTGGTTGTTCTTTAAATGTGCATGGTAATCGCTGGTTAACATCAAAAATTGAGGAGTGTGTAAATATAGAAGACTCACTTGAACTAGTTTGTAGATTAGCGAAACGACTTCGGCTTCTTCTGGGCATCTGCTTCTCATCCCACTCTCGACGCTGCGCTTTCCCCAACCCGTGCTGTAATTCACTTGCCCGAAGCATACATGCAAGACGATTACGAAAATCAGGACCACCGTTAAACAGTACTGCATTTTATTGTACATTCTATGCAAATAATGCGAAGCACGTTCACAAAGTGCCTTCTCTGAAACTCAACGGCGTTTATAAAGAACGAGGAAACCCCTGAAAGTCCTCCTATTAGCCGACAATAATAACTATTCGCCCACGAAATTTTGACTGGTTTCTGTGTTTCTGCGTAAGGGTTAGAAGCCTTAGGGTGAATTTTCTTAGCGTCATCATTATTAAAATTTTCCGTGTTTATTTTCAATAAAAATATTCGAGTTAGTTTCGCGCATGTATTTAAAACTTGTGCCAATAAATATGGTAATTTTGTTACACCCCCGACGTCGTAAAAACCGTTTCCTCGGGTAATCATTTTTTTTTCTTTTCGCTTAAATAGACGGTAACAAGGTGGCACATGATAGAACTACGAAATTGAGTAGCACGAACGGTAATTAAAGCTTCCAAGCTGATTTGCATGGGAAGTGCTTGAAACATTTTTATGTGTTACTCGGAAACTCTCGCAGCTTAAGTTACGAGAGCGCATCTGAAATGGCAAAAAGTTTTTATTTATGCCGTCGCTGCCATTAATCTCCATTTTTCTTTTCCAAATATAGAAATCCCGACGACGTTATTAGAAACCACAAGCTCGCCTGTGCTCTTTACTTCTTTTATGATTGATGTCCTTCATCTCGGAAATTATAAGTGCACTATGAATGCATAATTTATATTAGTACATAAATTGAAACTATAAATTACTTCTTTCTTTAAAAAAAAAATTGCTTTTTTTTTACGAGAAGAGACGCATACATCAATATGTCACAGTGGATGTGGATAATTCAAGGAGGAAACTTCTCGGGCGAGCACAAATACATACAACTCGGTGGAAACTTTTTCCATCTAGAACGTAAAAAAACGGACCGCAGTAAATATTCTCAGAGGTAAAGTTTCCCCGATTTATTCGGGCGAAAAATTAATGAAATATATTTTGGGAAACATCAAGTTCCAATCGCAATTTAATCAGGATTCGTTTCATGAAAGACGCATACTCTTTAAGTTCGTAACAATACGAGGGGTAAAGCTGATTTTATTATTATTTTATTTTAAATATGCTCGCTTCAGAAATGATACACTTGACCATTTCTTCTTTCCACTGTTCAAAAGCTCCCAACCAATCACCTTTCAGAATACCTTCGAAATAAGCGTGAACAACGTCATCAATCTCTTTTTCTGACGAAAACTTGCTACCCCGCAAATTCCTTTTAAGCCCAACAAAGAGCCAAAAGTCGCACATTGCTAAATCAGGTGAATACGGTGGATATTCTATTACTTTTATATTTTTTCAGCCAAAAACTGGGGAGTTAAAGTCGTATGGGACCCGTTTATATATAAAAGACAAAAGAAAAGAGACTGACAAAAAGGAATAATGATACGATGGAGCGAATATTACTGCAAGGAACAGACACAGTTGTAGAAGATGAAGCAGACAAAAATAGAATAGATGAGAACAGCAACACACAAGAAATTAGGCAAGAAGAACTATTGGATGCTATTAGAAGGCTTAAAAATGGAAAAGCTCCATGCTGTGATAAAATTACATCGGAAATGTTAAAACATTTGGGAGAAAGAGGGACTGAGATATTACTGGAAATCTATAATAAAGTCTGGAATATGGAGATTATTCCAGCCGATTGGGAAATGGGACTGATACTATCAATCTACAAAAAAAGAGATAGTAAATGCTATAAAAACTACAGGGGCATTTCACTCCTGAGTACACCTATGAAAGTATATGAAATAATATTAGGCAATAGATTAAGAGCAGAAATAGATGGGGGGCACCTACAACGTATGAGAGGGAAAAGACATGTGATAGAGGTATGGAAAGCAAAGAGGAAGAAAGGTCGACCTAAAAAGACATGGGATAATACTATAATTGAGTTGCTGATGAAGAAAGGAAGTACATGGAAAGAAGTTAAACGAAAAGCGCAAGACAAAAAAAGAATGGTCCAAATTCGTACGCCAATGATGGTATATGAATATCCACACACCATAACCGGTAGAAGTGGGCGTTGGTTATATATATAATAAGTAATTTAAATAAGAAGGTAATTAAGGAAACAGGACCGGATTTTTTTTCTCAGAAGTACATATAATCGTCTACCAAATGACCCATTTAATTAGGTGGTAAGTAGACACGAGTCGAGATCCACCTTCAAAATTGCCTCGCAAAGCACTGAATGTTGATGATTTAATTTCCAATTTATTGGAATATTTTACAAAGGAAAAAAATAATTTTGGCCCTCTTATTCAAGTTCAGAAATGGGTGGCCAAAGCTTTAAAAATTAGTGAACGATAAGTTTGTAATGTCGCGAAGAAAAATGCAAAACCAGTGGCTAGTGTGCGTGTTCCTCAACAAATTGTTACGAAAAGGCGAAGCCCAAAAACGAAGAATTTATGTGAATCTGTGAAAACGGACATTTGCAACACTGTTGCAGATGTATGTGACCAAACAACATATTACACTCAATACACTTCTAGGAAAATTAAAAAATAAGGAAATTTCCGTACGAGTCTTCAAAGAGTCTTGCACGATAGAGAATTTCATTTTAAAAATGATAATAATAGGCGAGCATTATGTGAAAAGCCTCACGTAGCAAATCTCAGAGTAACATTTCTTACAAATTATATTAAATATCGAGAGAGAAAAATGTATCAATTTGTTTATACGGAAGAAACTTGGATATTTCCAAGAGGTGGCAATAAACGATCTTGGCAGGACGATAGTGTAAAGTGGGTAAAAAATACTGCCAGTGAGGGAAAGCGTTACATAGTGGCCCACGCAGGAAATAGTGACGGTTTTATAAAAGGTGCTGAACTAGTACTTCTTCAACCAATAAAAATGCCGACTACCATGATTCTATGAATTCGGAAAATCTCGTGAAGTGGGTAACGGAACAACTTTTGGTAAATTTGGAAAAACCTTCAGTGATTGTATTAGACAATGCCCATACCATTCAGTGTTCTTAAATAAGGAACTGACCGCTTCTTGGAAAAAAGAAGAAATTTGTTCATGGTTACAATCGAAACAGCTCGTAACACTGCCCGTAGCTCTTAAAGTCGAACTGCTACAACTTGCAAGAAATCATCGCGAAAATAAACAATATTTGGTAGATCAAATAGCCCAAGAGAATGGTCACATTATTCTTCGTTTGCCTTCCTATAATTATCAATTTAATCCCATAGAAAATATTTGGGGAATTTGTCAAAATTATTATTATTACTACAGCAACAGCAGCAGCAGTAGCAGCATCACCACCAACAGCAGCCCTGAAGAAGTTCTTCTGCAACGAAGAACGAAACGTCGGCAGAAATCCGAGACACGCGGTTCCAACCGGAAGCCAAGAATTCAACAATCTTCTAATTCTTTTTTTTTTTCTTGTTGCTTGGTATGTTTCTCCTTTTCTTTTTTTTTTTCTAATTCATCCTTTTCAGGTGTGTCTGTTACGATCATGCTTTTTCCTCTTTTTCTTCCTTTTCCTGTATTTTTTCTATTGGCTGCCTTTGGGTAGCCTTTTAAAATGTTCTGGTGTAATAAGGCTCTTATTCACTTTACTTGATGTAGATGTTTTGGGTGAGCTTAGAATTTCATTTTCAATTCTGTCATATAGAACTTCGTCATTACCTGACGTGAATGCTGTCGATGTGTTCTCGGATGTCTAGCATTATCTACAACGCTAGAAATGCTCTTTGGTAACATAACTAGTTGAAGAATCGTCTTCGATGAAGGTATTTTTGTCGAATGGTTTTCTGAAATCCCGATTTAATGTTCTTGGGTGTCATAGATTTTTCGTGAGCTGGAGCTACAAATTCAGCTACTTCGTAAATAGAAATCGATAGCCCTGGATTCCTCGGCAATACGATTGTAAAAAGATTTGAAAGAGAAAAACATACTATCATCAAGAGGTTGTAATTTGTGGCTGCTATGACGTTATTAGCAACGTGACTCCAGGTTAACAACAGCAAGTGATTAATGACTCTCGTGATTGTCGAGGATGAGAAGACCTGGATTATCTATTGAAGAATTCGTGTCTCTTATGAAATGTTGCATTGCTTCGCTGAAAAGAATTGCAGTCATCCACCCATTTGGACTTAGTAGTCCGGTTATTACATTTTTAGGCACACGAGGCTGAAACTTTTTTCTGGGGAATACCCTCGCTGGTGGTATGGTAATTCCTGATGCACTGATAATGCAGCATGTGGTAACGAGTGTTCCTCTTTCTCCACTTGTAGCTTTATTAACCTGTTTAGTGCCTTTTAGGGTCACAATCTTCTTCGGTCCCACTGTGGAATAAGTCTCATTGTGGACCACCCTTTTCTACACAACTTTTTTCATAGCTTGCTGCTTCTTGGTCATTGTTTTGGAGTTTCATCTTCGTGAATCCATACACGACTCTCTTGGCGTGTAGGTACGTCCAAAAAGGGAATGTAAGTTTCGTCGCCTGTCACTATTTTCGAAAAAAATTGGTGTCCGCCATTATTTAAGAAATTTAAAGTTTCGTGGCAAATTCTTACACGCTCTGCTTTTTGGATGTCAGAAAGGTGATGTGGCACAAAGACTAGCCACTTTTTTAAATGCAGGTGATCGTGTATGATTGTTCTAACAGCTGAGGATCCAATCTTGAGTTGATGCTCTATCACTACATAAGTGGCTTTATTGCCCTCTTCAATTAATTTTTTAACAGCAGCAATGTCTTTGTCGGTAACAGCCGGAGGAAGACGCCCTGCTACTTTTTGAGGCTAAACAAAATTCCTTTCGCGTTCAAATTCCTTATTCCTTCGGTAAATTGTAAGCAAGGAAGGTGCTTGTTCACTAAAAACCGAATCTAAACTCTCATAAGCGCTTAAACCTTTTTTAAAATCATGGTTCAAAAATGCTCTCTTTAATTGCATTTTGTTTACTTGTAACATCACTTTAAGAAATTAGTAACTTGGGTTCTAACGAACGTAACTTCAAATGACAGGTAAACAGTTGCTCTAAATAACACTGTATGTTTCGTTTTTCAAGGCCTACTAGATTTTCTTATTCCCAATAAATTCAGCTTTACCCTCGTATAACTGAATTACGTTAAAAGAAAACCAGGAGTATTTTTTTGGACGTTCAGTTAATCTTTTTGCTAATGAAAGGGATCACGCAATTTACTTGAAAGTAATTCTGCATTATAATTATCAACTTGCCCCAGATATTTTATCGTCATTAAGAAAATGCATTTCGCTCGTCATGCGACGATGCAAACGGCCGAGAACTTCTTTGGGCTCTGCGAAAATTTATGCGGAAGGAGCGAAGTGAAGCGTGGCGTAAAGTGATTGCAGTTGTGTAAGGGTTCAGGTGGCGGCCCAGAAACAATGCTAAGAGATAAGGAAGTCTGCTCTTCGTAGCTGCCAGACCGTGTACAGATAAGTTACCGCCACCGACGCGTCAACCGTCGATACAAATACCTACTACATCCTTCGTCCTTATTCAATGATTGCGTTACTTCTGCAGTCTGGGGATCACGTTAAGTCCCTTGAACTTGCGCGAATATTTCAAGCACATTTAAGATGATCACCAACCACCACCATCATCACCCCTTTTGTTGCTTTATAAGTAAATGCGTATCGAGTGTCCTATGTAATTTTAGACGTTTGAAATAAAACACGCCGCCGCTGCCGACATCTAGTGTGTGTAACGCTACACAGTTTTGCGCCAGCTCTTTAATTCAGTTTCGAGAACTAACCAGAAGTTTCCAAGACGAACTTACCATCAGAAAGATCTCCAATTCTCTTATTTTAATTTAACGAATGCGCTTTGGCGAAATAATCAAAAACACTTCTATTATAATTCGCCTCCTTGCCTTCACAAAGCAAACCTCTGAATTGGAGTTTACTGAACTTGTTTGTACTTGATTGGGTTGAAAACTCGCACGTAAAACTTAAGGATCCGTCTTAAATAAATAAAACCTTGACTTTTCTAAGTTGTTTTAAAATCTTGAAACTGTTACAAGGATAAAGACGAGAGAACCGAACGAACAAAAATACCAAATCTTTAGATTATTGATTAACACAATTTTGTTTACATCGTCAAATTAGTTTGCGTAATTAATTTACGTAATTCGCTTTCGACTTTTTTACGTTCTAAAAAGAGAGACGTAAATTTAAGATATTATTATTATTATTGTTATTAACCCAATGAACAATTAACATTAATAATCTGCCTGTGTCGGCGCGCTTTTCAATAACTGTCATGCTTGAGTGATTTCATTCCGGTTACATGGTATTCAGTTCACTGACAGCGAATGATTCTGGCCCGGCGTGTATGAAAGGTTCAACGTCACGAATTAAATAATCGAGAGTATTCCATTTTTCTCCTGGAAAAATTAATCATTTATGGCCTGCATTATTTATTCGTTTTCGGTTCTGTTTGGAAACTTTCGTTTCTGAAAAAATGACTTACGTCGCTCGAAAGTGTCTAGAATAATTGTGTTATGAAAATTGTTGCCGATATATACAGCTTGTTTTGTAAATTTATAACCAAATATTAGAGATGAATAATAAATTCATACTTAAGAGAGTTTGCACAATTTTGCAGTCGTATAGTTTATTAATGTAAAGTCGTCCATCACGTTCTTGATTGTAACGACTGTCTAAGTAGGTCCTGAAAAATTTTCTAAACAAGCTCTGTGTGCCTTGGGTAATGTACTTTTAACCAATGTTGCCAATCTAATGATTTTGTCACTCGATTTGGTGACTTCCGGTAGAAATTTCAAACAATTTCTTAGTGCTTTCATAAACAGTTTACTGACAAATAATGAGATGAAAGAATATAGTTCCTAGCAATTTCCATAAAACGAAGAAAAAATAAATGAAAATCCATTCCTGCCCTTTTTGGACTGAAAAAAAAAACAATAATCGTAGGTTTTCTTTTTTACCATCATTTGTGTTTCGTTATTTTATTTATTTCTTGTGTGTTTCGAAGAAGAAAACGCGATTATTCTGAATTTATTTCGCAGTTGATTGTGTTTTGTTATTTTCCTGTGACGAAATCCTTCTTAATTTGTTTTCTGGTCCAAAACAAGAGATTTTTTTGGATCGTTGTAATCGTCCATAATTTTTTTGTTTCTCGCATTTGGTTAAGTATTATATGGTCTTTTGTTTATGTTTTTAACAAAAACCGTCTTTTCGTTTTCAGTTTTGTGCCCTTGAAGAAAAAAGTCGAAGTACGATCGTCTTTTGTCAAGGCTCTTTATTTTCTGATGCAAAGAAAATTTTTCCTTATCGAAATCATCCATCATTTTTTTTTGTTTATTGCATTTATTAAAAAATCGATCGTCTTTTGATTGTATTTTAAACAAAACCCATCTTTTGTTTTGAAGTTATAAAAAAAGATCTAAATTCGAATGTCTTTTGTCAACGCTTTTTATTTTCTAATGCAAGACGAAAAGAAAAAAAAATTATCAAAATCGTCGACCATTTTTTTTTCGTTTCTTGCATTTATTAAATAATCGATCGTCTTTTGTTCATGTTTTAACAAAAATTATGTTTTCTTTTGAAGTTATGAAAAAGGGAAGATCCAAATCAGAACGTCTTTTGCCAACGCTTTTTGTTTTTTAACGCAAAACGAAAATCGAAAAAAATTATTTTATCGAAATCGTTGACCATTTCGTTTTGTTTGTTGTATTTATTAAATAATCGATCGTCTTTTATTTATGTTTTTAACAAAGTCCATGTTTTGCTTTGCAGTTATAAAGCCTATGAAAAAAAAAGCCGAAATACGATCGTCTTTTGTCAACGTTCTTTACTTTCTAACACAAAACGAACAAAATTCTTTATCGAAATCGTCGACCTTTCTTTTATTTCTTGCATTTATTAAATAATCGATCGTCTTTTATTTATGTTTTTAACAAAAGCCGCGTTCTTTTGTGAAATTATGAAAAGTATAAAAGTCGAAATTCGATCGTCTTTTGTCAACGTTCTTAATTTATTTTCTGACGCGAAACGAAGAACTTTTTTTTGTTTCCAAATCGTCGAAATTTTTTTTTGGGTGCTTTCATTTATTAAATAATAATTTCATTTATTAAATAATCGATCGTCTTTTGTTTATATTTTAACAGCAACCATGTTTTCTTTTGAACTTATCAAGCCTATTGGAAAAAAAGTTTTCGAACGTCTTTTGTCATCGTCGGCCATTTTTTTGTTTCTTGCAACATAATCGATTGTCTTTTGTTTATGTTTTATGGTTTAACTAAAATTGTTTTCTTCAGCAATTTTAAGCCCATGAAGGTAAAATTCGAAATGTGATCGTCTTTTGTCAACGTTATTAATTTGTTTTCTGACGCAAGACGAAAAACTTCTTTTATTTGTTTCCAAACCGTCGACCATTTTTTGTTTCTTGCATTTGATTAAATCATCGATCGTCAGTTGTTTATGCTTTATGCCGAGGCCAGTGTTGCCAATTGTAAGATTTATTTTGTATCCAGATTTTGTTTTTAATATCCGAATCGTCGACCATTTTCTTGTTTTTGGAATAATCGATCTTTTATTTATGTTTTTATCGAAAACCATCAAATCGCGTTTTCTTTTTTTTTGTTTCTTGCGTTTATTAAATAATGGATTGTCTTTTGTTTATGTTTTAAACGCTATTTTTAACGCAAAACGGAAGATTTCTTTTTGTATCCAAATCATCGACCATTTTTTTGTTTCTTGCATTTATCGATCGTCTTTTGTTTATGTTTCTAACAAAAACCATGTTTTTTTTTGTGAAATTATGAAGCCTGTGAAAAAAAGTAGTCGAAATTCGATTGTCTTTTGTCAACGTTCTTAATTTATTTTCTGACGCGAAACGAAAAACTTTTTTTTTTTTGTTTCCAAATCGTTGACCATTATTTTGTTTCTTGCATCGTCAGTTGTTTATGTTTTATGCTGAAGTCAGTGTTGCCAATTGTAAGATTTATTTTGTGTCCAAATTTTGTTTTTAATATCCAAATCGGCGACCATTTTGTCGTTCTTCGCATTTGGTTAAATAATCGATCTTTTTTTTATGTTTTTATCGAAAACCATCAATTCACGTGTTCTTTTAATTTTGTTTCTTGCGTTTACTAAATAATCGATCGTCTTTTGTTTATGTTTTTAATAAAAACTGGGTTTTTTTGTGATATTATGAAGCCTATGAGAAAAAGAAGTCGAAATTCGATCGTCTTTTGTCAGCGTTCTTAATTTATTTTCTTCGTTTCCAAATCGTCATTTTTTTTTGTTTCTTCCATTTATTAAATAATCGATCGTCTTTTGTTTATGTTTTTAACAACAGCAACCACGTTTTCGTTTGAATTTATCAAGCCTATGAAAAAAAGTCGAAAAGTCTTTTGTCATCGTCGACCATTGTTTGTTTCTTGCAATATAATCGATCGTCTTTTGTTTATGTTTTAAGGTTTAACAAAAATTGTTTTCTTTAGCAGTTTTAAGCCTATGAAGGAAAAATTCTAAATCCGTCGACGTTCTTATTTATTTTCTGTCGCAAGACGAAAAACTTTTCTTTGTTTCCAAATCGTCGACCATTTTTTTTGTTTCTTGCATTCGATTAAATCATCGATCGTCAGTTGTTTATGCTTTATGATGAGACCAGTGTTGCCAATTGTAAGATTTTTATTTTGTATGCATCAAATCGTGTTTTCTTTTGGAGTTTTATGCTGAGGCCAGTGTTGCCAATTACAAGTTCAAGTACAATATTTAATATATTCAAAAACAATTCGATTTTTCGGCTTTTGTTTCTAGTGAATTATTTTCTGCTTCTAGTGACTATTTAAGCGAACGCCTTTTGGCAACTCTGCTTTTAGCAAAAAAAATGAACCGCCGAAAGGTAATCTGTTAAACATGGTTATGTATTTCAGCGCCAAGCTAAAACATAACCTCAAAAATTAAAAATGTTCTCATTTATAAAAAAAAAACAAAAAGCAATAAAAAACGCGGTGCTGAACATGCCATGCCCACCACCTTCTTGATAATATTTAATAATTCGGTCTATTTAATTTTGACTTTAGATTTGACAGCTTGACGGTTGAACTTAGAAGCGACATGCATGAACAAATGTTCGTTCGCAATCTACTTGACCAGATTTTTGTTTATACACTTGTTATTACCAGACTTCGGACATTTCACTTGGGCAATTAGGACTCATTAGTCCTCGTATTACGTAACCATGGCAACGCTCCGAAATGTCTGATGTCTAGTTATTACTGTAACCAGCTTTGATAGAGTTAAATTTGTTATTAATTTTTTTAATGATATGTATCTCTTTGTATTTGATTTGTTAAGATTATGACTCGGCGGATTTACTTTAAGAGCTAAAAGCTGCTTCAATCAGAGGATTACAAAAAAAAGAACCCAAGTTAGTGTGACAAATGATACAACACGATTAGGATTTTCTGTACATGGAAGTAATTGTAATAGCCTCCGGGCGTACGCCATACGGCTTTTAAAAGCTGCTTTATTTAGACGTCAGAAGTTCGTGGAATCGGCTATACGCGGGCCGCTCTTTCATTTAAACTCAGATAATACAAATAATGGAAGAACGTCATGTTTAAATAAACATTCGAGCCCCCGGAGTTTCTCTCTGCTCCTCCTTCTCCTCCTCCGCCGTCACCGCCGCCGCCATTCGGATCAGATTACACACGTTAAGAACTGAGGACGCCGAAGCGTTGAGCTTATTATAAAGCTCTTGTTACATAATGTACACGTGAAATCTCGGCGCGTCGTAAAAATCTCGTCGTGCGAATGAATCGACGAAATTGCTGCTGCTTTGTCGACGTCGCCGTAGCGTCGTCGTCGAGTTTCCTACGTTTCGGTTTTGATCAGGTAACAAAGTAACGTGTCTCTGACAGCCGGCAACCGCAGGCTTTCGACAAAGGCAACTTGCGAATTGTAATACGCGTTTAGGCGTGAGGTGGTTTGTTCAGACTAACCGTTGATTATTCTGTCAATCACTGAGGCATCAAAGCTTATAGTTAGTTATTAATATACGGTAACGAGTGAACGGATTCTATTTATATTCCTCCTATATGCAGATGCAGTTGACAAGTCACTCTCACATGTTAATGCATTTACTAACAACTTTTTTTTGTTTTATTTTTTTTCTTTACGTTACGTTTTTTTTTTTAACGAGAGCTCTTTGAGTTGAACTGTGAAGGACAAACCCTCTGCTACTTACAATAAAATATGAGATATTTTTTGGTCGGTGTCCTTATTGATCAAAATCTACCCTTTTCAGAGGAACCGGTTGAACTTTCAGCAGCACAGGATACGCGAACCAGTTCATCGTGTTGTGCTCGAAAGACAGGAAAAAAAAATTGTGTTAATCCTCTTGTGCAGAGCAAACGAAAATACTTACGGCGAGGTCAGTTTCAGATTGCAAGATAAATCTCAATCACTTAGTTAATTATCGACTGAACAATTAAAATAGCCATTTATTTATTTTAAATTCGAAGGCAAAGCCATGGCCTATTTTAATTACCCATAGTTTTTCTCAATTACACAATAATTAATATCAAGTATTTACTGCAACTACTTCGAACTAGTTTGCATTTTATAACCAATTCCACCCCGTCGTGTGATGATGGCGGCAATAGCTATGAAAACGTCGGGGTTGTGAATGGCCGCGCATTTCCGTCGAAGGCAGACGTTCGCGCAGCATCAAAAGAACATTTCTCGCGTTACATCAGAATACGTATTTTCGCATCTATATATGTATATCTTATTACGCGTTCTCGCCGGGCTGCAAAAACAATTTTCCCCGGCATTGTCGAAGTCGAGTTTGGGTTGCCGCAGACGACCATGTAAAATTAGTTTATGTCGTTTTTGTTCGATTTTTATTCTTTTTGTGTCGCGCATGATAGGGGAAGCCACCATAAAACACCAAGTCGGCTTGGTTAATGGCCAAATACTGTCGTCCGACAATTTTTTTAACACCCAACTTTATTGACAGGGTTACGTTCAGTAAATAGTTTAGCATGTCATGGAGGAGATTGCTCGGTAGCAATTTCCTGTTTGCTACAAATTTTACTTGCAGTAAATGTCTTTAAGGTTGACTTACACATCACATTAAGAATAACCAGAAAACAAAACGAGGACAGAATCTGTTTGGTAGGTCACTTGGAATGTGGCGTTCATTTTGGTGTTATTGTAAACGATCTTCATATCTTTGAGAGTAGATGGCTACTTCTTCTTTGACAGAAGGAATTTGATGGTCATGTCTTATTGATGCATTCGATACGAAACATGGAGCGTTAGTGAAGCACTTTTGATTGGAATCTTTCGAGGATCTTGATATTTGAGTTTGATGCGGTTCCCCAGAGTTCTATTCCATAGCTCCAGATATGCTAGTAAAATTCATGTAGCTTTAACTCTACTTGTGAAGATATGCTACTTTCAATTCAGTTTCCAGTCGAGTTGTAAGCCGAGGTACTTAACATCCTCTTGTTGTTGCCGTTGGTGGTTACTTGGCGTCACTGGGACCAGTTGCGTTTGCAGTTGGTGATGGTGACGTGAATAGATTTTGCTTGGTTTGCTTTAAATCTCCATTTTCTTAACCAGTTTGGATTTCCTTGAGATTCATTTGTAATTGGTGGCAGGCAGCATTTGGTTCGTGGAGGAAAGAGAGTATCGCAGTGTCATCTGCATAAGTAGCTTATGATTCGTGAGTAGGTATCCTGGATACAGGGGGTATAGCAAGGGCCCGGCTTCGATTAGATATTGTACAAAGAAGTGATGATTTTCTAGTCCAACAAATGAAATGATGAAAATGGAGGAAAGCTGAGGGAATGAAAAAGATGTGCTACTTAACAAAAGCGGCAGAAGAAAGAGACTTAAGGAAAAGGATAGCCAAGAAAGAAAGATCGAAACGCGAAAGACAACGAGAAAAAAATATTTCACCAGGCAGGGGAAGCACCTACTCCCTAGCTTCGTTTAATAGAAAAGTAAAGCTAAAGATTTTGTTGTTAAAGAAATCTGGGAGAAGGACTATAATATTAAGGAAAGCTGAGAGGATGAAGAAGATGACAGCATGAAATATGAACTGCACCAATAAAGAAGAATTTAAGGAAAGGGTAACCATGAGTATGTCTCTTGGGTACAGGAAGTATAGCATGGTCCCGAGTATGCTGCTTTGTGGGACATCGGCTTCGATTGGATATTGTACGAAGAAATCACGATTTTCTAGTCCAACAAATGAAATGATGAAAATGGAGGAAAGCTGATGGAATGAAGAAGTTGTGCTACACAACAAAAGTGGAAGAAGAAATAGACGAGCTTAAGGAAAGGAATAGCCAAGAAAGAAAGATTGAAACGCGAAAGGCAACGAGAAAAAGATATTTCACCAGGCAGGGGACGCACCTACTCCGTTAGCTTCGTTTAATGGAAAAGTAAAGCTAAAGATTTTGTTGTTAAATAAAGCTGGGAGACGAAGACTGTGATATTAAGGAAAGCTGAGAGGATGAGGAAGATGGCAGCGTGAAGTAGAAACTACACCAATAAAGAAGAATTTAAGGAAAGGACATCCAAAAAAGAAAGGCAATAGAAAGGGCAACAAGAAGAAGAAATCAATTTCGAAGACACCTACCCCGATAGAGTTATATAATGGAAAAGAAAACTAAAGATGTCATTGTTAAGGAAAGATGGAAGAGGAAGTAAGAATTTAAGGAAAGGACAGCCATACAAGAAAGGCAATTGGAAGAACTAGCAACAAAGAAAAGGAATTTCACCAAAAAATCAATTTCCAAGGCACCTACCCCAATAGTATCGTATAATGGAAAATAAAGGTAGAGATGTTGTTGATAAAGAAAGCTGAGAGGATCGAGAAGATGAAGAGCAACAAAAGCAACAGGACCCCAATAGTGTTGTATAATGGAAAAAAAAGCTAAAGATGTTGTTGTTAAGGAGAGATGGGAGAAGAAGAGTGTGTATATTGAGGAAAGCTGAGAGAATGAAGAACATAAAGAGCAACAAAAGCAAAAGGATAGAGTAGAAGCTGCATCGACAAGTAAGAATTTAAGGAAAGGAAAAAGCAAGAAAGGCAATTGGAGGAGCTAGCAACAAAGTTTCACTAGAAAATCAATTTCGAAGGTACCTACCTCAATGGAAAATAAAGGTAGAGAGATGTTGATAAAGAAAGCTGAGAGAATCTAGAAGATGAAGAGCAACAAAAGCAACAGGACCCCGATAGTATTATATAATGAAAAAGAAAGCTAGAGATGTTGTTGTTAAGGAGAGATGGGAGAGGAAGAGTGTGTATGTTAAGGAAAGTTGAGAGGATGAAGAGCATGAAGAGCAACAAAAGCAAAAGGTTAGAGTAGAAGCTGCACCGACAAGTAAGAATTTAAGGAAAAGATAGGCATGCAAGAAAGGCAATTGAAAGAGCTAGCAACAAAGAAAAGGAATTTCACTAGAAAATCAATTTCGACAGCACCTACCCCAATAGTGTCGTATAATCAGAAAGCAGAGAGGATCTAGAAGATGAAGAGAAACAAAGGCAACAGGACCCCGAAAGTGTTGTGTAATGGAAAAGAAAACCAAAGATGTTGTTATTAAGGAAAGATGGGAGAGGAAGAGTACATATATTAAGGAAAGCTGATGGACGAAGAACATGAAGAGCAACAAAAGCAAAAGGAAGCTGCACCAACAAGTAAGAATTTAAGGAAAAGATAGCCAATTGAAAGAGCCTAGCAAAAAAGAAAGGCAATAGAAAGGGCAACAAAAAGAAGAAATTTCACTAGAAAATCAATTTCGAAGGACCTACCCCAATAGAAAATAAAGATAGAGATGTTGTTGATAAAGAAAGCTGAGAGGACCTAGAAGATGAACAGCAACAAAAGCAACAGGATAAAGTAGAAGCCGCACCGATAAAGAAGAGGAAAGGATAACCAAAAATAAAAGGCAATTGAAGAGGCAATAAGAAGAAGGGATTTCATCATATGATGAATTTCGAAAGTTTGTCGCATAAAAGTTATGGAAAGCTGGACAGCGGAGAATATGATGTTAAGGAAAGCTGAGAGGATGAAGAAGATTAAGAGCAACAAAAACGGCAGGATGAACTAGGAAACTGCACCGTCACAGAAGGGGATAGCCAAAAAGGAAAGAGTGAAACGCGAGGAAGACTTGAAGGAGCACTAAGAAGAAGAAATTTCAACTGAAAAACGATTTCGAAGGCAAATTTCATAGACACCTGCCCCAATAATGTCGCCTATTAAAAAAAAAAGGTAAAATGAAGAAGGTGCTGTTAAGGAAATCTGGGGAGACCGAAGAAGTTGATGTCTAGGAAATCTGTTACAATTGAGATGATGTTAAGGAAAGCTGAAAGATTGAAGATCATTAAAGAGGTAACACGAGGAAGAAATTCCATTCAAAAACAACTTCGAAAGTAACACGACTGGAAGAGAAGATTCGTTGGAAGTTTTAAGAATACATAGATGCAATCTAAACCACAAACTCTAACGGATAACGCAGAGGATCTTATTAGACGTCACTGTATACAGGGCAGGAGAATGCAAAGCTTGGACTGCGATTTTTTAGATGTAGAAGCAGATGGATGTAGCAGTCATGTTATGGCAGGTCTTGGCCTGCTCTTCCCCTTCCAAGGCATGCATACAGAACGAGTTCTAACAACGGCTGTTTTATATCCATCTCTGTTCTGGGTCAAGAAAGTCGCAGTGCATTTCACTCGCACTCATTAAGAGCCGCCATGCAAACTTTGTTTTTTCCCGCCTGGTATGTATAATTGGATTTAAAAATAAGAAACTGACGAGGGTTTATATCGAAAGAGAAACATATACATTTCGAGAAAAGTAATAAAGAGAAAAAGACCAAAGGAAACGTTTGGTAATAAAAATCAATATTTGGTGTTTTTGTGATGGTGGACGCCTCCAAACGAGGATAATAGACCTTAAAGAGCCAACGTAGTGTGGGGCAGAAAGGGCTTGAAAAATAAGGGAGACGTTTGGGAAGACCTTTGGTGTCTCTGTGATGGTGGACGTGACCAAATCTTTCCTGAAAGGAATTTTTACTTCAATAAATCGGGAATATGGGAAAGTATCCTTTGGAAAGAGGAGTCCACCTAACATTTCACTACAGTTTATAAATTAACTTTCAAAGAGTTGAAATCATTTGCATGTCAGTAATTGCCAATACTAATTTGAAAGTTGTCATTCATGATCTACTTTAATTCTACTATTTTCTTCATGTAGATGTTATTTTCTTAAAAATTCCAAATTTCTTAGTATTATTAATCTTATTTAATCAATCAATCTCAGTCAATTAATTAATTATAAATAAAGGAAAACCCGATAAGGTTTTTTTCTCTTAACTGAATGGTTTCGCAGATAAATTTTTAAGCCCCATTTTCGTTGGCATGTCAGTTTATGGCTCCAATCAGCTGGTGATGTTTTTTTTTAAATAGACCAAAGACGTTTGGAATTTGAATTTGAGTCACCCTTCATTTTCTTGTGTGCGTTCATTTTTAAATGCCGTGACCACTCAGCACTAAATAAAGAGCAAAACTAATTCCAAGCCAAACACCTGCTTTCTCCTTGAAACGGGGACTTGCATAATTACGTCATTTCGTTTATTCATTGATAACTAGCAGCTTTGTTGCTTCTATTCTTGCAACAATCTATTTGGAGAGAGGCAATCACATATCAGATAGAAAGTTCCAAAGTGTCTCACGTGTTTTACTGGAAGGAATATGGCTGGAAATTACAACGTTGGCTGTACCTACAGGTGTATTTGTGATTAACATTAATTCATAGATGCATGAGTTACGTATCTAATAATAAATCAGATCTACTTTAGCTCTGCGAAAGCAAAAAAAAAAAAAAGAAATTGGAACTCAAAACTAATATCCTACGTTGTATACGACAGGACACGATTTTTTAATTAATTTATACTAATGTATGCCCAGTACATGTACACAATTACTAATACATAGAATAACCAAAGACATTAAATAAAGGTCGTCACATACAGGGTGTGAAAAGTTTGTCGTGTAACAGCTTTAACTGAATTTAATTAAAAAAAAAAACGTGGCCCATTCTGCTTAGGTTTCTTGTTAAGTTTTGTAATTTATAAATAACAGTACTTCAATAATATTTAGGTTTACTGCTTAGTTTATTTTAGAATTGCAAGTAGTACAAGGCTTTGAACTGATTTCACTGCGCTGCTATTCTGCATTCGTTAAGGTGTTCGATTGTCACCGTTTGATTAAAAAAGTTTTAAGTTATTTATATTAGTGCCAATTTGTAGCCTGGATCAATCAACCTAAGTGCCAAGGTAATACCACTTAATTTGCAATATGGAAGTAGTCCGCTTGTTTGTTTACGAGTATACTATTCATTGCTCGCCCACTTACTTCCATCGTTTAGCTCTTCTCCTACGCGAAGAAGACGACGACGAGGAGGCGCTTTCACCGACGACAAGGACGGAAACGAAAGGCGTAAATTCGGAAACCTCGTGTATCAATCAGTTTGTAATTAGTTTGGGAAGTTTCTCGAAGTCTGCGCCAGATACGGCCGGTATTCTCATTCGAAACATGTTCCCACTTCACCAAGTAATAATCGAAATCGAATTTATAGCTCACCATCAAACTTACTGCAGTATATAAACGTCGCAACATTCAAGACGATTACGTTGTTTTTTTTTTGTACTTTCCAAATTGAATGCGCACTCAAAAATGTCCCAATCCTTAAGATTTTTCATTTGTAAGTACTTGTTAATTCAGTTTAAAACGTCAACGTTTAAGAGATGGTCGTGAAGAGGCGTAGCGTCTTATTTAAGAGACTTGATTTAGGTGGTTTAGCTTTAGAAAGAAATTAAGATAATGCAAGTGGGATTACAGGTCACCTTTTAACTCTTACAGTTTTAAAAGATCCTTGCAGTGCACATTCGATGCACACACCCTGTACATTACATAAAAACGACATAAGATTGTTTTAACTACAACAAAAAAAATGTGGCAATGTTTTACATAATACAGAAAAAAGATAAACGGGCGCATGAAATAAAAACAAAAATATTTTTGTTCGTAACCGAGAAGATTCTTGTTGTAATAACACCAGACCGACAATTAGTTTCACATCGATGACTGCCCGAGTATTTAGGCCGCGACTGCCTGCGGACTAATGTTGTTGTTGAATGCATTGGGCAACCGATAGACTAGGAACCGGTGTTTTATATCAACACGCATGTCTAGGATCACGTAGGCCAATGTTATGTTTACATATGTATTATTAGAAGCCCCGTACAAAAAATCCACTTTTTGGGTAGGCATGCATCGCGGTTGAAATTTGTGCAGCACATGTGTGCGCTGCACTTCTCTGTTCCGCTTTTACTCTAACGAAAACCATAAGTGTTAACGTCCTTATTGGATTGAAAAAAGATGTCTCTTTGAAATCACAGCATATTAGAGGTCCCTTGTCTTGTAACATACGTAACACATTGAAGGTAACTACTTTGTAAGCTGTAATGCAAAATAAATGTCGAAGAATATTCAGAATTCGATTCCTTTCATTTCAAGTTTATGATGCAATTTGTTAATTTGAATTTAACAATCCATAATTACCTTGTATTAACATTTAAAATAATTACAACTGCCTTCCAAAAGTATTAAAGCACCAAAATAAATCTGAGAACAAAATAAAAGAGAGAAACAAACTATTACGAAAAAAATATTGAAATTGATATACGCGGTGTAGTCGATAAGTAACATTGTAAATTCTTCATCTCTCAAGAGAATTAATTCTGCACACATCAATGGTCGACGCAAAACAAACGAAAATTGCATGTGAAAACCAACGTTGAAAAACAAACAACAAATTAATTTTCTGGGAAAACAAAACACGATCAAATTTAACAAAAAACGATCTTCGTAAAATGAAAAGGTGATGTAGAAAAAACAAAAGATGAAATGGCAAGATAAAGAAGGAAACTTTCTCGGAAAAAAGAGCAAATCAACTGGTGAAGTTAAAACAAAAGACGGACGTCTAAGAAAAAACAAACAAAAGATGAAATGGCCAGATAAAGAAGGAAACTTTCTCAACTGATGAAGTCAAAACAAAAGACGGTCGTCTAAGAAAAATAACCATGAATATTGAACACGAAAAAAATAATAAATAATAAAGAAAAATAAAATGAATAATAAATAGAAAACAAACCATGAATATTGAACACGAAAAAAATAATAAATAATAAAAAAAAATAAAATGAATAATAAATAGAAAACAAACAAATGACAGAAGGAAAAAACAAAAGATGAAATGACAAAATAAAGGAGGAAACTTTTTCGAAAAAAAAAAAACAAATCAACTTGAAGTTAAAACAAAAGACTGTCGTCGTAAGAAAAACACCATGAATATTGAACACAAAAAAAATAAATAATAAAAAAAATAATAAAAAGGAAAAATAAGTAATAAATAGAAAACAAATGACAGAAAAAAAAATAAACAAATAACAAGAAAAAGATGAACTTGTGCAATGAAGACAATTTCCAAAGAGAAAAAGCGAAACAAATGGAACATGATCAACTGTCCAAGTCAAAACAAAAACAATCCACCAATACAAATCAGAACAAATGATGAAAATTAAAAATTAAACGAGAAAGTAACGAAACAAACAATTGACTAAAAGAATTAAAGTAAAAGTGAAGTTAAAACAAAAGATGTTCGCCTAAAAAAGCGATGTATAATGGAAACAAAAAGGAGACAGGAAACGATTGATAAACAGAAAACAAACGACTGAGAGAAAGAAAAAAAAAACAAAAGATGGACGTGTGCAATGAGGACGACTTCCAAACAGAAAAAACGAATACATGGAACATGTCCAAGTCAAAACAAAAGCAATCCACTAAGTCAAATAAGGACTAATGATGAAAATTTAAAAAAATTAACGAAAGAAACGAAAATAGGTAACAAACAATTGACTCAAAGAATTAAAGTGAAAGTGAAGTTAAAACAAAAGACGTTCGCCTAAAAAAAAACAAAAATATATAATGGAACCAAAAAATAGACACGAAACGAATGATAAACAGAAAACAAATGACTGAGAGAAAGAAAAAAAGACAAATGATGGACTTGTGCAATGAAGACGACTTTCCAAAGAGAAAAAAACGAAATAAATGGAACATGATCACAAAGACAAATAAAAAATTTTAAAAAAATAAACGAGACAGAAACGACACAAGCAATTGACTAAAAGAATTAAAGTCAAAGTGAAGTTAAAACAAAAGACGTTCGCCTGAAAACGACAATGTATAATGGAAGCAAAAAGTAGACAAGAAACGAATGAAAAACAGAAAACAAATGACTAAGAGAAAAAAAAACATCAAAAGATGGATTTGTGCAATGAAGACGACTTTCTAAAGAGAAACAAACGAAATTATTGGAACATGATCAACAGTCCAAGTCAAAACAAAAGCAATACACAAAGACAAATAAGGACAAATGATGAAAATTAAAAAAATAAATGAGAAAGAAACGAAACAAACAATTGAAAGTGAAGTTAAAACAACAATAGTATATAATGGAAGCAAGAAATAGACAGGAAACGAATGATAAACAAAAAACAAATGACTGAGAGAGTAAAAAATTCTAAGAAAAACAACCACGAACTCAAAAAAAAAATAGGCAGGAAATAAATAATAAATAGAAAACAAACAAATAACTGGTAAAAAAACAAAAGGAAAGCAATTATAAACAGAATACAAAAAAAATAGTAAAGGAGGTTGTTTAAGAAATAATTAAAAATTAATTTCCGCCCACAATAATTTTATATCCGTACGTATTTCAGCTCCTAAGCTGCCATCTTCAGTACACGCAATATCAAGTTAAAAGCACTTCATGAAATCTAACAAGCACCTGATCATATTAATAATTATAAAAAATATAAAAATAAAACTAACGACGGTCTAACCTTAGATAAATACATATTTCATTTTTATTTTCATATTTTTTATAATTATTAGTTTGATTAGGTGGTTGTTAGATTTCATGAAGTGCTTTTAATTTGATTTTGTGTGTGCTGAAGATGGCATCCGAAATACGTGTCCACGGATATAAAATTATTGTGGGCGGAGATTAATTTTTAATTAATCAGCAAACAACAAACAAATGACTGAGAAAAGAAAACAAAAAGGTGGAATTGCGCAACTAAAACATTTTCCGAGAGAAAAATCGAAAGAAACTGGAACATGATCAACTGTCGCAGTCGAGACAAAAGCGAACCACAAGAAAAACAAAGAAAAATAAACAATAAATGGATAACAAACAAATTAATAAAATAATTAAACTGACGGTAAAGTTAAAACAAAAGATGGTTGTATAAGTGAAACAATTATGTATAGCGGAAGCAAAAAAGAGACAGGAAACGAACGATAACTATAAAACAAACAAATGACTGAGAAAAAAAACAAAAGATGAAAGTGCGTAATTAAGACGCCTTCCAAAAAACAAAAATCGAAACAAATGAAACACGTTCAACTGTCAAAATTAAAACAAAACAATACACTAAAACAAATAAGGACTAATAATGAAATTAAAAAAATAAAGGAGAAAGAAACGATAGTCAACAATTCTCTGAAAGAATTAAAGTGAAAGTGAAGTCGAAACAAAAGACGGTTCTCTAATAAAAACAAAAACAAAATTGATGAAAAACGAATGATAAACAGAAAACAAACGAACGACTAAGAAAAAAAAAATAGAAGTGTGCATTAACTATCGTCGTTCAAACAGAAGCGATCCACAAAGAAAATTAACAATGAATAATGAAAATAAAGTAATAAACGACAAGTAGGTAAAACAGACAAGTAACTGAAAAGATTAAAGTGAAAGAGAAGTTAAAACAAAAGACGATCATTTAAGAAAACAACAATGTGTAGTGGAAACAAGAAATGCAAAACAAATAACTGAGAAAAAAAAACCAAGACATTTTCCAAAGCGAAAAATCGGAGAAACTGAAACATAGAGTTAAAACAAAAGCGATCCACTGAGAAAATTAACGACGAATAACGAAAATAAACAAGAAAATGACTAAACTCAACTAAAAAAAGAAAACAAAAGGAAGGCCAAATTATTAAGACGATTAAAAAAAAACTAAACTGAACAGATTTAAACGTCAACTTGTCGAATCAAAACAAAAGACTATCAGCTAAGGAAAAGCAAGAGAAAAAGAAATTTGACAGAAAGCGCGCGATACGTAGAAACAATCAAACAAATGATTAATAAAATACAAGACGATCGACCAATGGAAAAGAATTAAAAAAGCGAAAGATGAACAGCTGGGAATCATTTCTAATTTTTTCTTAATATTTTCTTTTATTTTGTGCTTCCTTCTACCATTACGATTTGTTTGAATTTTATTATTTTTAAAGGTCCTATGTGGAGCCATACCGAAGTATATCCAACGAAAACATAACTTTTGTAAATAATAAAGACGAATCTAAATACAAAAGATTAAAAAAAAACAAAACAAAAGTGAAATAAAGCAAATTTGAACGTCAACAATTAAAAAAAAAAAAACAAAAAAGATCGGCTAAGATAAACAGGAAAACCAAAAATAGACAGAAGGCGAACGATACAAAGAAAACAAACAAATGACTAAGAAAATACTGACTATCGGCCAATGGAAACGAATTAATTAATATTTCTACATTTATCTTCATATTTTTCAAAAATTTTGCACTTCCTTCTATCATCATGATCGAGTTTGAATTTTATTGCTTTTAGAGGTCCTATGTGAAACTACGTCAAGGTATGTGCATGTGAATACATTGCTTTTGTTAATATAAAGACAATTGAATCGAAACACGTTTGACTAGTGACTATATAAGAAGATTAAAAAAAAATTAAACAAAACAGATTGTTGCGTCTTGAAACAGCCACGCGGAAATATGGCAACACCGAAAAATTTCGATCAATTTAGAGTTCATCTTGGCAACTTCGATCGCCCCAAATGATCTTTGCGTTTATTGGATGGAGATGACTTCATTTTGATATTCCTACGCGTCAGACGGCGTCTTTCCGCTTCGTTCTGTGGAAAGCGAGCCATAACTCGTTCATCTGTGTTTATCCTACGAAGCTTGGAATGTGATAACCTCTAGGCTTCTTCTTTTGACGTGTACGTTTTTCGTGCTCACATCGAGCATAATTTCCTGTATGTTTTGGTGTTACATCCGTGAAATAACAGTTACGAGAAGCAGCCAACTGGAGGCGCTGCTAAAGTTTCGCCAACTTCGCTCCAGACGATACTTGACGGACGTATCGAAATTGACAACCGCTTCGACTGTTTCAACACTTCGAAAGTCGTTCTATATCGACGCGAATATTTTAACGAAGACCGAATTTCGACTTTCTTCTCGTTCGAAGGTTGTAACTTGAGAATTAATGCATCTGTTGTGTATTTGATAATCTAATTGAGTCCAAGTGCGTGCGACGTTCGTTATCGTTGTGAATACAATAAGTCTCCTGATTTGTTACATAGAACTATTGCGAGTGCGAAGTTATATTGGGAAACTTATTTTCAGCTGGATTATGTTCACCCTGGCGCCTTTCTTTAACATCATTATACACGCCCTTCTCCTTCCCACCTAACTGGGAGCAACAACTGATGAAAAACAGTGCAAACTTATTACCGTTCAGGAGTAATTCGTTAATGAAGTTTTGTGGTAGCAAGATTTGAACTATTTAGAAAACAAAAAAAGATAAACGAATAGATTTGGAAGACAGTGTACTTCTACCATCCAATGTTTTTTTTTTGTAGAAATTTAATAGTTTTTCATTAGTTTCCTGGCAATGAATATAAAATTACAGAGAGGGGAATTAGAGAGAGTGCCGAAAAATCAACGTGGGCGGAATAATTCGGATGTGTTCAAACACCGAGCTTCAGACTCGGTTTTTTTTGTCTGCGTGCGGCAGGAACTAACAACATTTGGCGTCCGTGTTTGAATTACGGTCCAATCGTGCAATTTTCACCGATTTGTTTGCATCCACTCTGATTTTTATTGCATGTTTGCCGGCGAGGCGCACTCACACTCGTCCGCGTAATAAAATTCCACTTCAAACGTATTCACGGCCGACGGCGCCGTCGGTTTGCCAGGACATCCCCCCCCCTCCATTACAGAATTAATTTTAATTTATCGCCGATGCGCGGAATTGTTTTCCGTTTGGATTAACAAGTTTTAACAAAGAAAAAAGACGGAACTGGAAATTGAGTCATTCAAACATGTTGCGAACGATTTTATTAATTTTCTATAATCCTGAACTGTGGTTTTTTACTTAAATGTTAAATTTATGAAGTTTTCGGTTGAAATTTTAATTTAATTAAAATTTTACCCCGGCACCTCCACCATATTAATTCATTCCGATTATTCCGCTTGGCTTTTACGTTATTTATACATTTGGAAGTACGCCAGTTATTTACTGTATTTAGACAGTTAAGATGCAAATTATTTACGTGAAATATTCTACAATTTAAATTTCGCTTTTAAATAATCCACGCACAGTCGCCGCGCCGCCTTTCTAAGTACCTACAGCAGACAGAGCGCAGATATTTCCCCGATAATTTCGCCTGCGATGCAGACGACCGATCGACGAGACCTTCTTGCATTTATAATTCAGTACGTACAATACAAACATATAATGCAGTCATATCTCCATCAATTATTCATCGAGTTTCTACGTTAGACAGTCTGCGTCCTACTTTGTAAACGGACGAGGATAGCATTCTGTTGCCCATTGTATAGGAAGAAGGAGATGGCAATCGGTTCTCAGCTCGATTACATTTGTATGTGATTTTTATATTCTCTGTCTCGTCTAGAATCACGTACCTCGCTAAAAATGATTTCTTTGGTATCTGAAGCCGAATGCACTCTGGCAGAGTCGCATAATTCGAACGAGATAGGAATTACCGTTGGGCGGCGGAGAGGATTAACCCTGAATGCAAAAGTCGCGTCAAAGGATCTTCCAAATCAAATAAGAGAGCTTGATGGATTATCCGGCGCTTGTTGAAGTCTGGCTGGCTTGTTTGTCGCGTATGGGGCCAAACAGTGCTTACGTGATTCTTATCTTAGCTGTAGACTCGAGGATCGGAATATTTTCCTCACTTTATATCATCATAGCTTCGAATGTTAACCCGAACGTTTTCCAATTCTCTTTGGGGGGGTTTATTTATTGTGCAGTCTATGATACAGCAAAGTTCAATCCTTTGTGACGTGCAGATGTGCTGGAGCTTTCAACTTGTTTGTCTCCATACGATATCTCAAAAGATGCAGCAGAATTTTTTACTTGATTTACAACGACAATAGAATTGTAGAATTTCCATGAAATTTCATCCAATTTTCTTTTTCCTAAGTGAAAGACTATTTTTTACTGTGTTATTTAAGCATTTAATATGATTACTTTTGTACCCCCGGAAAAAACGCAGGAAAAAGATCTTGCACAAATATTTGAATAAAGATGCCCGAGAATCACCCAGCCCCAAAAATTCCTTTTTTTTTTTAGTGGGGCATTCGATTCAATGAAACTCTCAAGTGACCGACCCACCCCTGAACCGTTTTTAATGGATTTTTGTTCCTCTTGTATTCAGCGCGCGATAAAATGATAACGCCTGACGATTGTAAACACATATCTTTATGAATCCGTCTTTATTTGTACTCCGGGGTCGGCGAACTTTGTATTGTGGAAATAAATCTAAAATTAACAAAACTTCAATGTAATAAAGCACCAGTGTTATTGCTTTCCTATTGTTCCGAACGCTTTTTACGACCATATTTGTTTGAAATCATATCGCGTATTTATTATGACTTCTTTTTTATGTTCTTTTAATCTGCCTCGGCTCACTCGCTATCTAATTACTTACAGCTCGGAGCTTACGTCAGAACGAATTAAATAAGAACGAAACAGGAAACTTGGACGGCCCCGGAAAATGTGTGGGCACCGCTGCATTCTTCAGCTTGTCTTCCTTAATGACTACTATTTATTAATGCTTAAAATTGTGGATAAAGCAGTACAACTTTGGCGGCCGTAAAAGTGGACATAGAACCAGCGAAAATATTTTCCTTTCCAAATAGGAATAGGAGCAGCTTAAAAAATGCATTATTTACACGTTGGAGGATATCACGTAAACCCTTATCGAGTGTTTATTTAAATCAATATTGATGCTTGCCAATAACAATTTTAAACAACCATAAAACGAATACTTATCCATCTTATCTCACATATCATATGATATCACCACTTCAAACAATAATGGGTATTATTTATAAGCCGTGTATGTACATACGTGCAACATTGTATTGAATTATAATTATTCTTATTTGTTTACAGTATAAAATGTTCAATGTGGAAGTAAGTTTTACGTGCTTGAAGGAATGATGTAATCTATATATGTTTTTCAATTGTGTTGTGGCCTGGTCCGAATTTTTAAATAATTAATTGAAAGCAGTTTACAGTCTCTGACTCAATTTTTTAATTAACTGAAGTAATCTGCTTTTTCCTGTGTCTTAATTGCTTCACTTCTAGAAAGAAACACATCATAACTATAACTACAAGCAAAGCCTATTTAGTCGAATTTTAATCGTTTTCAAAAGCCTAATATTCTTCCGTTCCTTTTCGGGCTAATTCCATCTTTATTACAGAGTAAAAAAAATGTCTTCCTGACACTTTTCGGAAATAATTGCTATAGTAAATCAGTCGCTGATAATTGTTTAATAATTTTAAACGTTACACATGAAATAGGCCGAAAATTCAGGGCGTTTTCTATTCATTGCTCTAGAACGGTCGTTCCCGAAGTATGGAAAGGGGATATCGCCTTAGAGAATTGGGGGATCACGAAATAAAACCAAAACGCCTTAATATAACATATAAGTGCCTGTTTTTCCCCAATAAATAACGTCTTAACCATCAAACTTTTTATTGAATTTTTTTCTTTATTTGTTGCTTTTATCTCACGCCCGGTATAAAGCTAAGTTGAAGATTCTAGAAGGCTCCGATGCCATCTAGCACTCTCTCGAATCTGTTGGAAAGTTTGGGAAAGACGAAGAACAATGAAAAAAGGTGCGCTACTTGTTGAAAGATGGCGCAGATAACAAATTCCATTACTTGGTGATAGATGGCGCCGGCAAAAAAAAAGAAAATTGGGTTACTTGGTGATAGATGGCGTCAGCAACAAAGAAACTAATTGAGCTACTTGATAACAAATGTTCGAGTGCTGTTTTATTATTATGAAGAAAGTTGCGGGGGGCCACCAACGAAATTCTTGCCAAAAAGAGATACCGGTGTAAAAAAAAATATGGGAACCACTGCCCTAGGGCACTCACCATCTTCTATTATTATTAATCCGGGTTAAAACAAGAATCAGAAACGCTTTTATTTAAAATGTTATATTAAAGAAAATAGTTTCTCAATTTTTGACAAATTGGGAGTAGCTACGGGAGTCTCGAAAGCACATTTGGATCAATTAAAGGGGTGACATGACGTACGAAAGGGTCTAAGTGCCAATTTCCTGATTTTGAGACATTTAAGAGAAACGTTAAGGATTCTATCTGGCACATACATGTGACGGGTGTGATGAAACCAACCCACAGAATGTTGTAATAGTGATGAGGGACTGTTATGGGAATCTCGAAAGCACGTTTAGATCAATTGAAGGGGTTAATGATGTCCCAAAGGGTCTAAGTGCCAATTTCCTGATTTTGGGACATTTAAGAAAAACGTTAAAGATTCTATCTGGTGCATACATGTGACGAGTGTGATGAAACCAACCCACAGAATGGTGTAATAGTGATAAGGCACTGTTATTAAAAAAGATCAACACTCTCCCCTTATTTCTCGACCCCTGTCTGTTCCGTACCATGTCACCCCTACAGTGTACGTTGATAAAGACAAATTCGTTAGTTCTTTAGTCAAAAAGTAATTTTTTTCAAAGAATTTTCGAAAAGTAGGTCATAGTTTCCCAAATTTTAACAAATTGGGAGTAGCCGCGAGAGTCTCGAAAAACTATCCAATTATTTTTGTTTTATTCTGACTGTCTGGAGGTGCTAAAATTGAAAAAAAGATGCAAAATGCCCTCTTCTTCTATCCTTTAACTGTTCCACTTATTAACTGTATCTTTTCCAGAAATATTTCGAAGTTTCGATAACAATTCTCCTGCTTTTGGCAAACTGGTATTAACTATCCACGAGAGTCTCGAAAACCTGTCCCATCTTCATTTGAAAAAATCCAAAGCGCTCAATTCTTCTACCATTTTCTGTCCACTTCAAGTCAGTACTTGTAACAATCTAGTTATCTGAGGACAACAAAAATTATTAATTTTTAATTTAACTTGGAGACCGAAACGTTGGCAGTAGAAGCAGTCGTGACGCGGTTCCAACCAGAAGCCATTTCAATTATTATTCATTCTATTTTTTTTTTTACTTTTCCAAAAATATCTCGCAATTTCGATAATAAGTTCTGCTAAATTGATATTACCTACGAGAGTCTCGAAAACCTATTGAATCACCCAGGATGTTGGTGTAAAACTTAAACCCTCTTATTTTTCAACCTCTTTCCGCTCTTCAACGGCTACTATCCTCGTTTGGAGACGTCCACCATCACAGAGACACCAAAGGTCTTCCCAAACATCTCCCTTATTTTTCAAGCCCTTTCTGCCCCACACCACGTCGGCTCTTTAACGTCTGGTATCTTCGTTTGGAGGCGTCCACCATCACAGAGATACCAAATATTGATTTTTATTACCGACGTAAAACTTTCTTTTCCTTTTTCGATATAAATTCAGTTTCTTATTTTTAAATCCAAATATACATACCAGGCGGGAAAAAACAAAGCTTGCATGGCGGCTCTTAACGAGTGCGAGTGCACTGCGATTTTCTTGATGCCGAACAGAGATGGATATAAAACAGCCGTTGTTAGAACTCGATCTGTATGTATGTCTTGGAAGGGGAAGAGCAGCCCAGGAACTGCCACATGACAGCTGTATCCATCTGCTTCTACATCTAAAAAATTGCAGTGTAAGCTTTGCATTCTCCTGCCCTGTATACGGCGACACCTAATTCGATCCTATGCATTATCTGTTAGAGTTTGTAGTTTAGATTGCATCCATATATTCTTAAAACTTCCAACGAATCTTCTTTTCCAGTCGTGTTAGTTTCGAAGTTGTTTTTGGAATGAATTTCTACCTCCTGTTACCTTTTTAATGACCTTCATCCTTTCAGCTTTGCTTAACATCCTCTTAATTGTAACAGATTTCCTGGACATAAACTTCTTCGTTCTCCCAGATTTCCTTAACACCTTCTTCACTTTACTTTTTTTTTAATAGGCGACATTATTGGGGCAGGTGTCTATGAAATTTGCCTTCGAAATTGTTTTTCAGTTGAAATTTCTTCTTCTTGTTACCTCTTCAAGTATCCCTCGCGTCTCAATCTTTCCTTTTCGGCTATCCCCTTCTGTGACAGTGCAGTTTCTAGTTCATCCTGCCGCTTTTGTTGCTCTTAATCTTTTTCATCCTCTCAGTTTTCCTTAACATCATATTCTTCGCTATCCAGCTTTCCTTAACAATACCTTTCATACTTTAATGTGGCGCACTTTCGAAATTGTTCTTCTGATGATTTTTTTTTCTTGTTGCCTCTTCAATTGTCTTTCATTTTTGGTTATCCTTTCCTGAAGTTCTTTGTTTGGCTTCTACTTTGTCCTGTTCCTTTTGTTACTTTTCATTTTATAGATCCTCTCAACTTTCTTTATCAACAACGTCTCTGCCTTTATTTTTCATCATACCATTGAGGTAGGTACCTTCGAAATTGATTTTCTGGTGAAATTCCTTTTCTTTGTTGCTGGCTCTTTCAATTGCCTTTACTGTTTGGTCTTCCCAAAGGTCCCTCTTCGTTTTCAACCCCTTTCCGCTCCATACCACGTCAGCTCTCAGCACTACTATCCTCGTTTGGAGACGTCTACCATCACAGAGACACCTAAGGTCTTCCCAAACGTCCCCTTTATTTTCCAACCCCTTTCTGTTCCATATCACGTCGGCTTTTTAACGTCTACTATCCTCGTTTGGAGCCGTCCACCATCACAGAGACACCAAAGGTCTTCCTCTCTTTGGTACCACGATATGAATTTAGAACAAAGAGATTTACAAAGCGTGTATCACAAGATCTCTGGATTTGGTTGACAGTGGCGAGTTAATTACTTGAGGAGGTTTGGAAGCACGTTTGAATCAATTAAAGGAGCCATGTACAAAGGGTCTAAGCGCCAATTTCTTGATTTTGAGACATTTAAGAAAAACGTTAGGGTAATAAACAGCTATCTAATGCATACATGTGATGAGTGTGATGACACCAACCTACAGAATGTTATTATTTCTTAAATAAATGAGCATTTTTCATAGAATTCCTTAGTTTTTTTTTTTTAAACTGGCACTTAGACCCTTTGGTACGTCCTGATTCGCCATTAATATTTGACTGTACTTTCTACTTGACTGTGTACTTTCTACTTAAATTGCTAAATTGGAAAGACTACAGAGAAAAGGAAAACAAAAACGGACAGTCAATGTATGTAATCAAGCGCAGGCGCGCCGTCATACGGTGACCTTGCAGAAATAACCTGGTTTTAATCTCTGCTTAAAAAAACATGGCAGATTCTTCTACTAGCTACAACTACATTTTCTTTTTTAATTATTTGACATGGAAAGTAAATAAAAAAGGTATAAAATGGGTATAAATACATATAATTATTTTTTTTTCAGGAAGTAAATGCCAAACTGATGTAATAAATGCTGCACAAGTCATTTATACGTAGTTGTAATTTCACAACGCAATTGATTTTTTTTGCTTTCTTTAAAACACTTTTACGAACTAACGATTCCAAAAGAATTTGTTTGTTTGTTTCGAGCACGTGACGAAACTAATTTCAGCAATCTTAAATTCTTGAATGATGTTTAATAATTATATTATCTACAACACATTAACAGGAACCAGTTTGTTTTTGACGAGATTGTCTTATTGGAAACAAATCGCAGTACTTGAAACTTGAAATTCAATTTTTCACGCGCGACCAGTTTCGCCAGCGACATCTAACGTCTACACCTATGAGTCATATTTGATTATATTTTAATACTGCCACGTGACAGTCACTCGTTATCAGTGAGTAACTTTGGGGGGGACCGTCAGATGGTGCAACTACAATTATCCAGGTCCTGAGTGACTGTGACGTGAAATTGACGTGTTTGAGAGAATCCGGAAGCAGCAATCCAATCAGAAGATTACGTAATTATATCGAAACTCTTGGCTTTCTAACACCCCACCTCTTCATTGTTTAAATAAGGCTGGTAAATACCCTTTTACGAATCGTAGATAAACAACTAGACAAGGGATGAAGGGCAACCAAGTCTCAGAATCCAAATCCCCCATTGCTTCGTAGTGACAACCAAAGTACGTCGTGTTGCGTGTTGTATATAAGCGACGCACTCGCACCTTCTTTCCGTGAGAGGCTTATTCTGAAAGGCTTGATTAAAATCACTTTGTAATAAAGGATTTTACAATTGGGGTTTACAGAATTGTTCGCTTTTCAATTGTAACCATCATACTAATTTTAAATCACTGTATTGTAATTACAAATCTGACCTTTTTGTGTTAAACGCTTACGTTAAGCACGTCATTGTTTTTCGGTACTTATCACAATAAGGAAAAAATTGAGGACTTTTGTTAATTCAAACAGGAAGAGTTTGCTGTGACGAATTATGAAAAATTCAAAAAGTTAGAGCTTTTGCAACATGATGAACTTTTACATTAATTTAAATAAACGTAAACAAAATCGAATTTGTTAAATATAGAATGGAAATATAACTCGTAAAGTTTAAGCGCGTCGATGAACTGTTCATTTACAGCGTCTGGGATAACTTCATCTTCCTTCGAGCTCGAAAAAGCAGTTCATAGCTGCCGAACTACTGAAATATTTGCATAGAAGTTTGTTTTTCATGAATCCCGGGTGCGTTTACGTTTGCACACGAAAGTTTACTTTCAGTTTTATCGACGGTCTTACAACTCCGTATTCGTATTTCTTCATTTGCAACCCGACTATATGAAATCCTAATTAATTCCAGAAGAGAGGCAAAAAATCCTCGTAATTAAATAAGATTTCTGTATAATATATTCAAATGGTTGCTATTAAAAATATTTACATGGAATTTTGTCCTAATTATGTTGCGTTAAGTAATTGAGTCGAGGTATTTGGCATTAATTGGTCGTATCTCCATTAAGTGCGATGTTAATTATAAATATTGGACGTGCACGGCGTTCAAACGATTGCAAAATAACAGTGGCGAACGGAAATGCAATCGCACCGGAAGATGATAAGATGCGTAATTATATAACGAGCGACCGAAATACCACAGCCAACAAACGATCAGTTCGTTAACCCGAATGAACGCAGAATCGACAGCCAGCGATAAAGCTCTCCGCCGCCGCCGCTGTATAAAAACGGTTCGCGGTAAAAGTGAACGTCATTGAATTCGCATGAGCAATGATTAATGTTTAAATAAATATATTCGCTGCGTTGACCTGCCGTGAACCTTCAGCTATGCACTAGGATAACGACACTAGCTATTATCGAACGCAAGGACTTCTAAATTTATGTGCAACGCCTTCTGGCTACTTTTAAACTCTAGTCTCCTAGTGCAACAACGTGCAGAGCCAAACTATCGGAACTTTGATATTATATTTATATATACACACACGATTACTTTTCCATTATATTTCCTAACCAAAAAAAAAAAATGAGTGACCCTCGTATGCCATTTCATAATTGTAGTAGAGTATACGAGGGTCGCTCGTTTTTTTTCTTCTGTTTTTACGTATGTGTTTCAGACTTGTTTATGCATATTAATCCGTTAATTAATCTTAATTTAAATACGTCTTCGAATAAGTGGATTGGTTGCTATGTAAATCACGTGCTGAACGTGTGAACGCTGCGATTCTTTTCGCGTTCGCGTTCGCTCCTCGTCGGCGTTACCGTTGCAGATAATCTCCGATCGCTTCACTTAACTTCTTCCAGATGTGTGAAATTAAAATCCTGCATAGATAATGCATTGCGGAAGAAGTCCGATCCTTTCAAATCGAGCATATCGAACCATATATAGGTGCAAGGCGCATACGTGTTCAGCTGCAACTGGAGATGCAATTAGCGTTTAGAACGCGCTTATTTATTGCAAGCCGCGAATATGGCGAGTGAAATCTCCACTTCGTTCCAGATTAGATGGACATCTGTTGCCGAAGAAGTTTAAACGAAAACCTAATGCTAATGATTCGGCCATCGATCACTTTAACCTACTTTTGCATACCCCATTGTCTGAGCTATGACGTTTTAAGCTAATTCATGCAGCATGACGTAAACTATTTTTAACCGTTCAGCATATTTAACTTCTGTGAAAAATCATTTCGCGTTCGCATTGTTACCACCCACCACCCATCCACATCTGCGTTTAAGTTGCTTCCCGAAAGTTAAATCGTGCAAACTGCTCCTCACGTATTTATTCAAACTGCAGGCACTTTATCTTGCCCATTCAAGTGTCCGCAGCATCGCCCACCCCTTTTGATAGCGTCGCATCCTGGGCGCCACATTTCGACCCTCTCTCTAATTTACTTCCGGCCTAAATTAAAAATGATGAACGGCAGCAACTAATAACACGCCGTTACGTGCAGATGGCGATCGCTTTAAATACGCCTTAACTCTTTATGAACGCCAAGGACGTCTCATTTTTTCCGCCGTCTCTTTTAATTAATCCGTAATGTGTCCGTTAATTATGCGGAAATTAAGCGCGGAGAAGAACGGATTCTCCTCTCGTTCTCTTTCTTTCGGCGGGCTCTTTAGGTGGAACGTCGAATTGCCCTCGCTTCGGCGATCAATATACGAACGTGGGGCTTATAAATACCAATTGCCAATTAATACTTTATCACTTACTACATCGACGCCGTTACCTGCATCCAAGATGAGAGAAGGAGCGTGGTTTTTTTATTTGGAGAGCGTAATTTAATTCCTCTGCATCGATAAACTTTATTTCTTTGGGTTTTATACAGGGGCAGGGATGTGTACTTCCGATATTTTTTTTGCTTGCCAAATTAATTTTGAATGCAAATTAATAACTACTTATTATTATTGATAGTTTCCCGAGCTCTTACATGCATAAGAAAGGACTTAGAAACACCTGGAACAGTGAATTGGGAAAAAATCTGACATAGGAAGCTGTAGATGTGAAATAAAGCGAAGAGAAGAAGGCTTCTGGAGACCTGCGACAGTGTAATAGGGAGAATTTTGTCAAAAAAGGGAAAGGCATGGAGAGAGGCAAAGAAGAGAAGAAGACCTAGAAAGACTGGGGACTGTGTAGTGGAAGAAATTCTGACAAAAAAGTAAAAAACATGGAATAAGGCAGATAGGAAAAGAAGACCTACACAGGAACAGCATAGTGGGAAAAATTTTAATAAAAAACTCAAGACACAATGAGAGAAAAGGCTCGATTGCTGGCGCTTTCCATCTACTTTCAAATTGCCAATTGTTTTCTGTGCAGTCTTTTTGATTTGTGACGTTGCAGATGTTTAAAGAAGACCTACAAATGAAAAATCGCAAATTGCTTCTTGGTGCAATTCAAAAAAAAAAAAAAAACCAGTGCACGTTCGAAAGCAATAAGTTTCTCTCTTAGCTGCACAGTATAAACGTTGCGTGACTCTCGAAGATGATGCGTGCTTTACACCATCAAAATGGTAACGTTTCGAGGTATAGGGATTGTAAGCCAGTCGTACAACACATTTTGCCGATCAAAAACTAACTGGAAAGGGGGAACGTGCATTTTGAAAATCTTCAATGAGGACTCTGTGTTGCTCACCAAAATGCAAAGATCAAAAGAATTGAATTAAGATTGGGGAAAATTTAAACTCCAAAATGAACAGGGAGATCTCAAAAGTGAAAGCATGGTAATCCTCTGCCTGAAAAGGCCAAGTCATATTCGTCGGTGGGAAGGTAACAGTCACGATCTTTTAAAATCGAAATGGGAAAGTTCTTTTAGAATCGAAAGGGGAAAGATCTTTTAGAAGAGCAAAAGGTCAATGGGACGATTCTCGCCTTTTGGATAAAGTGAAAATAGTAAAAAGGGCTTGAAATCACTCAAAAATATGCCTTCCTTCAGGGCAATGCAGAGGTTAGATCAATTGCCTTTCCAGATTGCTCCCCTTTGTTCTTCTTGCCAGATCTAGCATACGGCGGTGTACTACCCTTCGTGGATAATGTGATAGCAACTAGGAATCCTTGTTAATAATACATGAATCGAATAAATTCCTGCTCCAAGTTTCCCTCCATCCTTTTTCTTTCACCGGATCTAACATGTGGTCCCATTTAACATACAGTGTTGCCGTTCTGGCCAAAATAAAACCAGCAATTACTGAAAAGAAGACTTGAAATGGCTCTGGAGAGTTGGTCTTTTTCCTACCACAATGCAAAGTTGAATAGAAAGAACGGCATTAGCAACGAGGGAAATTTAAACTATTCGTTTTACTTCAAAATAAAAAGGGCAATCTCAAATATGAAAGCATCATGGTAATCACCTGCTTGGAAAGGCTAAGCCATATTCTTCGGTTGGAAAGGTAGCAACCACGATCGTTTAGAATTGAAACGGGAGAGTCATCGAGTGTTTCTTAGAGAAGCGAAAGTTCAACGAGATGATCTGATCTCTAGGATAAAGTGAAATTAACAAAAAGGACCTGAAATCTCTCAAAAAAGTGACTTCCTTCTGGACAATTCAGAAATTAGATCGATTCCACTCACTCTGTCCAAAGTAAGAGAGGCAAGAACACCTAGAATGGCCCTAGAAAGTTGATCTTCCATCATGACAATGCAAAAAATAGTTTAGATCAAAAACGATTTGCTACTCACTACTTTTGCTAGGTCGAAGCACTTAATGCCACCGTATTTCCCAAAGCTCTTGCTTGACGGAAAGAAATTTAGGTCGTATATCGAAGTTGCTGCAATGGACCAGTTTTACAACAAATTTGAAGTTGATCATTCCAAAACAAGTAGAGTGGCACTATGGATGTTCGAAGGAAATACGTTAGAAAGAAAATTCACAATAAAAACAATGCAGATGGGGGCAAAAGTTAGGAAACATTGGAAAAGTCATCAGAGGAGTTATGTTGTAGTAGGTGATGGCATGATGATGAGTTATGATGTAGTAGATGGCAAGAGAAACTAAAGAATGTGGCAAATGGAGATGAAACAGAAAATGGCGAAGAACAAAAGTAAAGACAATTTGGCTGCCACGTGAATGGGAATTGAGGGTGAAAGGGTATTTGGGACCAACGAAACTAAAATGTATGAGGCAGATAAGGCCGCCACATGCGGTGGGTGGGGAGGATAGAATTCATGGTAATTCCATGTTGGAAAACCTACATTAAACCACTCATTGCCCAAAATGTGAAGGCTCTTTATTTAAGGTCTACTGCATGGAGGTTCGATATTGGTAAAGAAAAGTCGTTTTTCCTAACTAAACTGGAGACCTGGATACTTCGGAGATAAGAAGACGGATGAGAAGAGTCCTACTAATCCAAGACGTTTTTTTTATTTGGCTTAGTGTCACCGTATTTCTAAAAGTTTTCCCTGGCGGAAAGAAATTTAGGTCGTATATCGAAGTTATTGCTGCAATGGACCAGTTTTAATACAAATTTGAAGTTGATCATTCCAAAACAAGTAGAGTGGCACTGTGGATGTTTGAAGGAAATACGTTGAGAAGAAAATTCACCATAAAGACAATAGTACTTATGCAGATGGGGGCAAAAGTTAGGAAAAATTGGAAAAGCCATCAGAGGAGTTATGTTGTACTAGGTATGCCATGGCAAGAGAAACTAAAGGTGGTCGCAAATGGACATGAAGCAGAAAAAAGGCGAAGAACAAAAGCAAAAACAATTTGGTTGCCACGTGAATGGGAATTTAAGGTTAAAGGACATTTGGAACCATCGAAATATACGAGGTTGCCACATGTGGTGGATGGTGTGGGTAAAATTCATGCCACCCTTTGCCCAAATGTAAAGGCTCTTAATTTAAGATCTAGTGCATTGGAGGTTCAATGTGGGTAAAAAAAGAAAAAGTCGACGAACTCGATGGAGACCTGGATACTCTGGAGATAAGAAGGCGGATCAAGCTGATCAAGAGATATTTACAAATTAGCACATGTGAGTGTTTAAAATATTGTTTGAGCTATTCCGTCTTTGGTAGCTACTGTGTATCTCATTGGTCATTGTTGAAGCGTTCTTTCTGATAGGACGTGATTAGTTTGGTCGTCCATAATTAATAATGTCGTGCGTAATTTTTCTTCACGGTCTTATAGCACAGGTCAGTGATAAATAACAATAGCGCCAGTCTCGAATTAATTGCATGTATGCAATTGGCATTACAATAAGTTGTTTGTCTAATTTATCCTTGATGTATACAGGCAAAGGTTAAAGATACAACTGTTTGTTTTATGTCACATTTATCATGTGTTGTTTCACTCCTCGTTTTTTCAGTCCGATAAAAAGCATCAATTAACTTCATTAACCCAAAAGATATTAAGTGTTATGCTTAATCTCGCTTGCAAGATCGAATCGAGATAGCCGATGCACAATGTGCTCGTTATTGGAACGCTTTTTATCAGCGTCGATTTCTTAAGTAGTACAAACATGTTTGTTGTTCTGTGTGTGGACTTAGTTGCTGGCGATAAAAGATCGTATTTATTTATGGCTAATTATAAATATTTTTATGTAATCATTCGGTTTGGTCTTTTTACATCGTGAAATATAATATCTGAAAACAACATCTGTTTAGCGTTCGAGTTTTACGATATGGAAAACATAAAGTGACAATTGCGAGAGTCAAGACCGTCCTCTTTTTTCTCTCGTTCGTGGTGGATCCTTGAGAAAAAACAGGAGCGGGAGTCAAAGGCCTTTAAAAAAATGGGTCAAGTCACAGTGAGTCCCACTCGCATAACTGCAGTTAGTTCATCTGTCATAATAACGTCAGTGTCTGGCATGTTGCTGCTAAAAATGGCGAAGAGTTGGTCGTGTTGTTGGAGGTCGTTGGCCGGAGAGAACTGTGTCGGTGCAATGCGGTGGTGCCTGGGTGCGACCATGCACTCTGCACACGCCCTGAAAACTCTACGGGTCTCACCTTACCAGCAAAGATTAGCATAATATTACAATATTTACAATCATAACAAGCAGCCCAATACGAAACCATAATCCCAGTTTTCTATCGACGGCCGGAGAGAATATTATTACACGTCTTATCTGCGCGCATACATTTCAGAGTTTATTAGCATTTCAAAGTGCTGCTAATAACTGTAATTCTCGACGTGTATTCAGTCACTTTCATATTTTCAAGTAAACAAAGAAATAACTCATTATTTACGCGAAATTTACATATGTAAGCGTTAAGGACAATTAATCATAAATAAATATCCAGAACTCGATACCTTTAATCAATTCAGAACGAGTTCGAGTGCTCGGCTTGGCAATTTATCCGCGCAGAATAGAAAGCTAAACGTGAACTTGTTTTAACAACATTACGCAAAGTTTTACTTACTTCCCTCTTAGTAGTTGTTTGGAAGGAAGCCTCGCGAACTGTACGAAAAGGCAAAGCCTGCTCATTTTAAATCATGACCCCCATCAACCAAATCACGATTTTATGCAGGGCCTTTACATAAAACTGAGAGTCACGTGACTAACATAAACAGGCAACCAAACATACTCGAGTGATAGCACTGCAGAGACATAATCCTCCAATTATAGACATTGTAAGAGACGGGTGGTTAAAAATAATAAAAGATTTATCTAATTCAACATAGACTTGTCCTCTAAATGACGATATCATACGAAACGAAACAAATTCACGTTCGCGTCAATTTTATGACAAGAAATAGCATTCTGCACTAGATACAGAGAGACGACGGATTTTCGGAACTTGATCACGCACTATGACGTTCTGTGAATGCTAATAACGCCTTCGGACTCAGGGTGATGTTCACGACCAAACGACTTGTAGCTGTATTAAAGTAGCCCCCTGTACGAGGGTAAAGCTGAATTTATTGAGAATAAGAAAATCGAGTAGACATACAGTGTTATTTAGAGTAACTCTTTATCTGTCATTTGAAGTTTGGTTGTTGAAGTTACGTTCGTTAGAACCCAAGTTACTATTTTTTTAAAGTGATATTACAAGTAAACAATGGAATTAACCACAGAACATTTTCGAATCATGATTTATTATGATTTTAAAAAAGGTTTAAGCGCTTATGAGGGCAAAAAGAGTTTAGATTGGGCTTTTAGTGAGCGAGCACCTTCCTTGGCTACAATTTACCTATGGTATAAGGATTTTGAACGCGAGAGGAATTCTGTTCAGCATCACAAAGGAGCAGGGTGTCCTCCTACGGCTGTTACCGACAAAAACATTGCTGCTGTTAAAAAATTAATTGAAGAGGACAATAAAGCCACTTATGCAGTCATAGAGCATCAACTCAAGATTGAATCCTCAGCTGTTAGAACAATCATACACGATCACCTGCATTTAAAAAAGTGATTGGTCGTTTTGTGCCGCATCAACTTTCTGACTTACAAAAAGCAGGGCGTGTAAGAATTCGCCATGAAACTCTAAACTTCTTAAATAGTGGCGGACACCAATTTTTTTCCGAAACAGTGACAGGTAACGAAACTTACATTCCCTTTCTCGACGTACCTACCCGCCAGGAGAGTCGTGTATGGATTGACGAAGATGAGGAAACTCCAACAATGACCAAGAAGCAGCGAGCTATGAAAAAAGTTATGTCTGCGGTATTCTTCAGAAGTACGGGCCTAGTAAAGGCAATTAAACCAGATGGACAGCTAAACGGTACACTGAAAAATGTTTGCCTGAAGTGTTCAGTAGAGTTCCAGACAAGGGAATTATGCTGCACCATGATAAGTCATCGTCCCATACGGCAGCTTTAACTCTCCAGTTTTTGGCTGAAAAAAATATAAAAGTAATAGAACACCGCTGTATTCACCTGATTTAGCAATGGGTGACATTTGGGGCTTAAAAGAAATTTGCCGGGTAGAAGGTTTTCGTCAGAGGAGATCGATGCCGCTTATTTTGAAGGTATTCTGAGAAATGATTGGTTGGGAGCCTTTGAACAGAGGAATGAAAGAATGGACAGGTATACATTGTGGGGCTTAAGACCATGTATGGTGCATTGGTTGTTCACCAGAATGGTCAGACCTACAATAACCTACGCAGCTTCGGTGTGGTGGCCCAAGGTCAAGCAGGAAACCACCGAACTTAGACTGAGCAGGGTATAAAGACTTGCTTGTCTAGGCATAACAGGGGCGATGAGCACAACACCCACCGCTGCAATGGAAACCCTTCTAGACCTCCCTCTCCCATTATGATAATGGGAGAGGCAAGACGAGAATTCCACAGATTGCAGCATTCATGTCACCCACTTAATACAAGTACGGGTCATACAAGTAATGTTGGCACATAAGGGGTCCTTTGCTCGATATGAGGAACGACTATATGGCTCCCAAAGACAACATAAACCTGCTCATTAAGATAGAAATTAATGAATCTGCTGAGCATCGGGAATCTGAACAGAACTTTCCTCTTGGAAGTCTGATCTGGTATACGGACGGCTCCAGAACTGAGACTGGTGCCGGGTCATAGACCAAAGGAAAAGTTATGCTTGCCTCCGTATTACAAACAGAAATATATGCCATATTACAATGTGCGCGGAAAAACAAAAGGAGGCCTTACACAAATATCCTAGACCTTTATCTTAACCGATAACCAGGCGGCTTTGAAGGCTTTGGTAAGCTCAAAGATCTCTTCCAAACTGGTGTGGGAATGCTTAAGTGACCTCAATGACCTGGCGGAATATAACGGCATCACGATGGTGTAGATGCCGGGTCATCGGGGTATTATTGGCAACGAACGGGCCAGGCAGGGTGCGGGTATGACATACCTTGGCCCAGAATCTGTCCTAGGTATAACCAAGAACGTTATTCGGGGCTTTTTTAGTGACTGGATAAGCGAGGAACATAACAGATACTGGCTAAGCAGACCAGGACATCGCCACAGCAAGACCTTCCTTAGAGGTCCTTGCAAAACTTTTGCTTTTAAGCAGGGCGGAACTCAAGATCACCACGGGGCTACTAACAGGACACCTGACTGTTAAGGGGCATCAGTGGAGGATCGGTAAATTCAATGGGGATCTTAACAGCAGACTCTGCAATGGAGAACGAGAGACAGCAATGTACATTTTGTGTAGATGTGATGCGCTGGCAAATGGCAGACAGCGTTTATTCGGACATCTCATGGTAGGTCCCGAAAATCAGTGAAAAACCTGTACCAGATGGTGCAGGGGACATGCCTCATTGAATGGTTGCGGTAAGAGAACCAGGGCGAGTACAATAAGCCTAAATGGCTGCGGTGCATCCTTTGCAGACGGGTTCTGGTCGTTAAGGAAAAAAAAGTCTACATTGCTGAAGCAAATTACTTCGAGCATATTTAAAATAAAATCCTAGAAAATATGAGCCGTTTTTTATTTTCAATAAATTCAGCTTGACCCTCGTATATAGAAATTTCGATTATGAACCTTATACGTGAGCTTTAAGTTTCACAACTGCTCTATGAGTCACCGAGGCATTCCCTGAATCGACTGCTCTGTTTGATTTAAAATAAAAAAATCTTTTTACGTAAGGGTGGCATTTCCTGATAGTCGTCACTCTGACGACTCTTTCAAATCAACCAAATCAAATCATTTATTTAAGCATTGTGTACAATACAAAAGCTCAAGTCAGGTAAGGAAATTAAAATTACTTAATAGATTAAAAACATGTAATATGACATAGTACTTTTAACTAAACTAGACAATTCTATTAGTAGAAAGTCCCAATGCAATCGCCAACACCACATTATAAACCCAAGTTAATATTTCAAATGATTAATTAAATTATGTCAATAGCAATTTTGGTGAGGTATTCTTCCCAAGAGTATTAGGCTTGCCGAATTAGAGTTTGCTTTATTGTTGCGGTAAATTTTTTTATATCTAATTTTGTGATTTGTTGCGGGAGTGCATTGTAAAATTTTATATCAAAATATTTAACAGCATTTAGTGACCTTTGTGAGCCTAAGATGTGTAGTTCTTAAGTGTAGAGCATTTCTTGTATCAATAGAGTGTACTTCTTTGTTTGTGATAAAGCTATCGATGTTTCTTTTGACAAATTTTAAACTTTGAAAAATGAAAAGACAGGGTAGAGTCATAATTCGTAGTTCGGTGTAGTATGATCGACAATCGTCCATGAAGCCAATTCCAGCCAAGATACGCACAGCATTTCTTTGAAGGTGGAAGACTCTGTGTCTGCAGGCACTGTGTCCCCAAACCAGAATGCCGTAGGTCAGGTGCGCTTAGATCAGAGCAAAGTATGCGGTACAAAGGCAAGATTGAGATATCAGTTGTCGGAGATTTCGTAGAACAAAAGTATTTTTGCTTAGTTTTCTTGCCTGCCATGCCTGTTCCCGTGGAGTTGTGGATATTCCCAAGAATTTTACTGCTTGCTCATTGTAGCACGTTTGCGGAAGAGTCTTGGTAGTAAACATAATTTTAGTAGTTTTTCCTTCATTTGCGGCGAGTTTGTTTGCGTTGAACCATTCTTTAGCATGAAGATTGGCGAGCTTGATGCTATGTTGTGCATCGGAGAGATGAAAGGCAGAATTGTCGTCGGCATATAGGATAGACTGAGAAATAGATTTTAAATAGTTGGGGAGGTCGTTGATGTATATGAGGAAAAGCAGAGGGCCAAGAATTGACCCTTGTGGAACTCCGCTGGTAATAGGACGTTCTTGGGAAAAGTGACCATCACATTGTACAGACTGAAATCTGTTAGAGAGGTACGACGAAAGCATTTTGCAACATTCAGGGTGCAATTTATACATATATAGTTTTTTCTGGAGTACCTCGAATGACATGCAATCGAACGCTTTGCTGAGATCGATAAAGTGTGCTGCCACATAGCGTTTCGCTTCGAAACTTTGGAGACATGTTTCAACAAACTCTAGGACTGCCTCTTCTGTGGATTTACCATGTCGGAAACCAAATTGATTGTCACAGATTAATTTGTTATTCTCTAGAAAGGAAGTAAGTTGGGTGGTTAGGATTGATTCCAGAATTTTGGAGACGATAGGCAAAAGAGAAATCGGTCGATAGTTGTTGATATCTTCTGTGTCACCTTTTTTATGGACGAGTACAACAATTGCCGTTTTTAGTACATCTGGAAAAATCGATGCACGTATACATTGATTGAACAGTTTAGTTAATGGCGGCACTAGAATGTTTTTAACGGATTTTACTAGTTCTGTGGATATGCCGTACTTATCTTTCATAATGCAATATGCACTTGCTATTTTCGGAATGCAATTTTATTGCACAGGTTAATCATGACTCATGACGATAGAACCTTTGATAAAGGTAGTCGTTTGGTTACATCATTTTTAGGCGGGCGGTCACGTATCGAACTTCACTTACGCAATTAACATAATGATTTGCAAAATGCCGATTTCTTACAACTCATTTCATGGGCAAGGTACAAATTATGTTTACGAAATCAAGAATTCCACAGCACTACAAACATTTGGTGCTTCTTTTCTATGCAAAATAAAAAATTTAGATCGAATGGACGAAACTTAAAGTATTATATTTCATGGAAACGAAGGGGGAGTTTTTGTCCACGTTCATAACGAAACGTCTGTAAATCTCTTTTTGTTTAGCTGTTTACTCTTTGTATACAACACGAATTATTATACTATATCTGGTCTTTTTTCTAACTTTTATAGTCTTCTTGGATCGCACTGTTCTTTTTGCGCATTACTTCTTTAAGAAAATGAAAATTTATTTGGAAAACTTTTATCTGATTCGGCTCTAATAAATTTGTCGCGATAAATTTTACAAGCAAGAATCGAAGAAAAACAAAACTTCGCCGAAGGAGGAAACTCTTTAATTACGTAAGAATGCCGTCTGCCTGTCGCTGTATAAATAATGTCCTTTCTCCGCTGGTCGTTCCTCGACATGAGAAGTGAATTTGCGCCGATGATGGTCTCACATCAAAGGAAGGAAAATGGGAAACATTTCCCGCGCGGAAAACTAATATTCGCAGTTTTGGAAGAGACGATCGTGAGAGCGATTAAAATTTCACACTTAATGAAGCCAGCCAGCGCCTGTCCTCGTCCTCGTCGTCGTCCTCCTCCTCACTAAATAATCACTAATGATCTACTCGGGAACGCAACCTTCGACGTTAATGCAGATTTAGTTAGTTTTAATTCTAACATCTCCGAGACGACACAAATTACCGAAGACTGAATTATTTCCAAGTCAAACTTCGACAATAACTCCGGAAACGTTCGAATTCGTTCCAGGATTACAGGATTAAATCGGCCGTGAAACGAGAGAAACAATAATTCGCAGATTCGTCGCTGGATGTCCTTTTTTTTTTCGCAATTATTTTGCATCTCGACTTTTCCAATTGATTTATGTATTAATTTCGAATTTTGCGTGCGCTGAAATACGTCTAGACTTATTAAAAAATAAGCCGCTTTCTTTCTTCCTGACTCTCGTCGTTCTTTGGCTTTATTACTAGTAGCTATGTACTTTATAAAAGAGCAATTTTAATATAACTTCTAACTATGCAGTTTACTTGTTTTTAATTTTGTCTTTGTAAGTAATAAACAAGTAAGTAAAAAGTCGTGTAAAATGCGAAGGACATTGTAAATTATTTTCCGAGCTTTTTTCATTGGGCCCAATTAGAAGCTCTGATTCACTATTCACCGCATTGTATCCAATTACGTAGCATGAATTTTTCTACAATTAAAGCATCATTATAATCAATCTAATGATCATTAAGTAATGACGTTTTTGAAGAATCGTAGTAATTTCCTTTTCAAAGTACCTCAGTTATGACAACTAATTAATTTCTTCTCCTGGCGAGGTCTCCCGGTGGATCTCAAATTAATGGTCGTCTCTTACCCGACGGTGATTAAGCACGCCAAGTTTTGACAAGCTTTATTATTTTTTCTAGAACTCCCGAGTACATAATTGAGCGATTGATTGCCGTTCGCTAAATAATGTTTTGGTTAGTTCAGACGGTGAAAAAATCCCGACTTCGCGGAGGGACGTTTGCAATTTGTCTCACAAGAGACAATATATGACAGAAGGCGGAAGGAATCTGGACAATGTCGATCGCACGTCCGGTGGTTTTCCGTCCGAAGAAAATCCTCCTGGCAGCTGACAAATTCGGAGATCGGAGTAGCTACGTTACTAATACACAACTTGAACAGAACTTTGCTTTTAATACTTTTTTTTTGCTGCTACTTGTTTCCTCTTTCGTTGTAGTTGCGGTGTTTCTTGAGAAAGTCTTTTCTTTAGAACAAAGGGCTCATACGAAATCAAATTAGAGTGGATGGAATACACACACACGTGACAAGCTCTCAGTACAGTAAAATACATAATAGCATTTGCACGTTGTTATTCATAAAATGTTTTTTTGGAGCGTTTCTCGCTTGAAAAATTTTTATATGACATTCTTTGCAATCTGCACGCTCTCCTTAGCCGGCATTCCGCATATTCGCTGGGAGATATTTCATTTTATCCGCCCCTACATTTCCCAAGCAACATTAATTTTTTTCTACTAATTATAGTGCTTTAATAAGGCGCTGGGAAATGTGGAAGATTAATTAACAAATCTCGAATAAAACGTTTTATTTTCGAAAGAAAATATTCGAAGAACAAAAACATTTACATAAAAATGTAAATTTATAATTTATTTTGTCATGTTGCTTTTAATTTAGTTCTTATGTTTGGGTTAGTATAATGTTTATAGGTGTTTTAATCCATAGTTTAGAAATCGCGACATCCTGCGGCCGATTTTTGACCTAACTTTGTGTGAGATTGGACAAATAGCAACCATACTGAAGAGGTTCCAGATAGGGATGAAACAGTTGTCCAGCTGCAATCAAAAGTAACTTGCAATAAACTTCCAAATTTTCAAATTTGCTGTAAAAGTCTTACCCGGCCACTTTGTGAGGGATGGCAGCAAACTGTCACCTATTTGTCATTTCTCACACAATATTAGATCAAAAATCAGCCACAAGATGTAGCGACTAAACGATTGTGTATTAAATAATCACACTCTCAAAGTATTTATGAAGCCAAATAATTTAGTTCGAACTCTTATTATTAGACCAAAATATAAACAGAAAAAAAAATAAAAAGAAAAAAAGAAGCAAAAAGGACCTCAAAATTACACCACAATCGAATCGAAACCGGAAACAAGTGACTATCGATCGCCAAAGTACGGTAACGAAATTAAAAAGAGAAAAGAAAATTGAACAAACACAAAAAGAAACAAATGACGTTCGATTAATATACAGCTGCGTGGAATTAAAGTTAAAAAGATTAAAAAAAGTGAAAAGTGATCAAAAAGAAAACGTTACGTTAAGCAAAACCGAGAGGTCGTTGAATGAAATGAAATGATGAAAAAAAAAAATAAAGAAAGACGTTTTCATTCAGTGGAAAACAAACGACTATCGTAAGAAGAAGAGCAAAGCTGTATGAATAAATAAAAAAGATCACCGGACTTCGCCCAAGAAGTTAAAAAGAAAATTTTGGAAGATGAAGAACAAGAACAAAAGAAGATGATGAAACATGATTGCGCTGAAATTAAATAGAATAAAGTTAAATTGTAAACAGACATAACAAGAAACAAATGACGATCGATAGCGCACAATTAGAATATGTAATTTTAAAAAAAAGACAAACAAAAAAAACAAATTCCTAATAAAATCGAAACCACGGAAAATGTAAACAAAGATGAAAGAACAAATGACGATCGATTTGATAACAGCTGCGAATAATTAAAAAAAAATAGAAAAAAAAACAAATAATAGAAACAAATGACATTCGATTAAGTAACAGCTGTGTAGAGTTAGAAAAATAAAAAAATGACAAGTGAGTAGACAAATAAAAAAACAAATTCACAATGAAACCACGTGAAGTGCAAACAAACAAAGAAGAAACAAAAGACGATCGATTAGATAACAGAGAGGAAATTATAAAAATAAAGACGAGTAAAAAAATTAATTCACAATAAAATCGAAACTACGGAAAAAGCTAAGCAAAACAAAAGAGAAAAAAAAAACAAATGACAGCTACATAGAAATAGAATAATAAAAAAAATAATAAATAGATAAAAACGAAACCACGAAACAGACACAAATGACGATCGATTAGATAACGGCTGAGTAAAATGAGAAAAACTTAAAAAATGACAAATGAGAAGACAAATAAAAAAACAAATTCGCAATAAAATCCAAACCAGGAAAAATGTAAACACACATAAAAAGAAACAAATAACGATCGGTTGGATGACGTTATAAACAAACATTAAAGGAAACAAATGACGATCGATTGGATAACCTCTGCATAGAGTCCGAAAAATAAAAGACGAGTGAGAAGGCAAATTAAAAAAAAATAATAATAAATTCATAATAAAACCGAAACCACTGAAAATGTAAACAAACAAATAATAGAAACAAATGACAATCGATTAGATAACAGTTGCATAGAATTTGTATAATAGAAAGAAGACAAGAGAAAGACAAACACGCAAACAAAAAAGAAACAAGAGGCGATCGATTAGGTAATAAATAAAAAGGGAATTAGAAAAATAAGGACAAGTAAAAAAATAATAATCGAAACTACGAAAAATGTAAACAAAAAAAAAGGAAAAACAAATGACAGCCGACTGGATGACAGATGCATAGAAATAGAATAAAAAAAGGAAAGGTAAGTAGAAGACAATACAATAAATAAATAAATAATAAAAACGAAAATGTAAACAAACAAATAATAGAAACAAACAGTAAAGGAAACAAATGACGGACGATTTGATAACCGCTGCGTACAATTAAAAAATTGAAAAACAAGTGAGAAGAGAAGACAATTGAAAAAAAACAAATTCATAATAAAATCGAAACCAGGGAGATTTTTGACAAACAAAAGAATTAGAAAGATAATTAAAAAAAGACAAACGAGAAGACAAATTAAAAAAAAAACAAACTCATAATAAAATCGAAACTAGGCAACATATAAATATACATGAAAAGAAACAAATGACGATCGGTTAGATAAGACAATAAAGGAAATAAATGACGAACGATTGGACAACCGCTGCATACAATTAAAAAAATGTGAGACAAGTGAGAAGACAATTAAAAAAAAAAAAAACAAATTCATAATAAAATCGAAACCAGGCAAATGTAAACATGCATTAAAAGAAACAAATGACGATAACCGATTGGATAAAAGCAAAGAAATAAAAAAAAAAACCCAGTAGTTTGTGATAAAAAAAAGACGTCATCGCGTCATTGATAAACGAAACTTAGAGGTCGTTGGGAACAAGATTAAAAAAAAAAATAGTTGAGCTTCGCCCCCGAAATTATAAAAGAAAATTGGGAGTAATATGAAAGAACAAGAGAAAAAAGAGAATGAAATGAAGTCGCTAGAAAAAAAAAAGGAAAACGTTTTCGTTCAGTAAAAACAAACGACTATCGAGAAAAATTATTGAGCCGTGTATGAATAAATAAAAAGAAAAGCGAACAACTTTTTCCCGGTCGTTATTCTTTTGTTATTTTACTCAGTTGTTTTTTTTTTCTTTTGTCGTCGCCTTGAATTTCGTCAAGAAAGTTGAATTTTCAATGGACTGAATTCGTTATGATTATTTTAATTTCTTCAGATTCCATTTCACTAGTCGATCGTCTATTGTTTTTATTACAATTTTTTTCCCAGTTTTTTTGTCGTATCTTAGATCGCATTCCACTCTATTTTTTCTGTATAATGTCAGTTCTTTCAGTATCAGTCTGTAGTCGTAGCTTACATTCCAAATTTCTAATTTTATAGTTTTGATTAATAGCAACTCCAAAAAACCAATATATCTGCGAAAGTAATGACATGTTTCTGGGCGCCTGGGCCCAGCACACATCAAATTCGAGCGTCTACAGCAATCTATAGCGCAAAGGAAGGTGTCATGTTATGACTTGCTTATAATCTTCTTTCATCGAGTTCCCTTTCGCAGGTTTGACTTCCTATGAAATTCTATTATTTTTTAATTAAACTATTTCTTTCAAACTACTTCGCATAATGGATTTATAACACTAACACCATCTATCAGAATGAAAAATCACAGAGTTTCGTGACGAAATAAATCGAAAACCGCCAACAATTTAATTAGATTTTCGTGTAATTTCGACATAACCATTTTGAATAATAGACAGAGGCATGAAAGAGGGTCATTTGGAAAAGCAGCGAAAAAAAAACCTGATCATTCAACGTCGCAAAATAAATATTTACTGAAATTCGATTTACTTAAGCAAATAAAGCCGGGGATTGAACGTGCACGGGCATTACGGTATTATTCCGTCTACAACAACACATATATCAGCATATTAGGTTATTGAATGCAAACAGTTGAAGGGTGGCCGACGGTATTTTAATCCCGAGATTGATGCATTCTAAGACCGACGGAAGCCGGGTCAGCTTCCACTCCTAAACCCGTGATAAATATCAAAAAGGCTCCTTTTTTATGCGACCCCCAAATATTGAATGGATGTGAATTCAGGAATCGACTATACGTATACAAGCTCGTCGTCGTTGTTATCTCAACGTGCAACATAATTCAATACGCAGTTAATTATTCAGGGATATTGTATGGAAGAGATGTAGAATGAGAATGAGGGGGAGGGAGTGAGGGCGGCTCGAAGAGAAACTTTGGAGTTGCCTAGGCTATAGAACAGTAATTGAGTGACGTGAGTCGATAGCAGTTTCAGACGAGTTAATCGATTTAGTATCGTGGATTGCCAATTACCTGTCCTGTCACTGGCTTCGAACCACCGCCGTCCGTCGACCAACCCCCCCGTCTTGCGACCAGCCCTTCGGATTCGGTGCATTTTACACACATGCAACCGCACCAGACAGGCGACACTATTAAATTATTATCTCGAAACTTGCCGCTGTCTCCGCCCATACATCACGCTTTCTGACGCTTTACATTCAGATAACAAAACAAAAGGTAAATTTACGAGACGACTTAAACGGAACGTAACTAAAAACCTTTTGCACTTTACAAAATTACCTGCGCTTTAATACCTTCACAAAGTAGAGGACCTAAAACTAAATTCGAAATTAAAAAAAAAAACTTTCTTAAATATCAGAAGGAACAACAAACAACAGAGCATTACAACTGTGCCCTCACTAGCTAGTTGTGGTTGTAAATAATAATGGCCCCACGTTGGGCGCCACTCTTATTTATAACACAACTTGGTTGTATATACAGGATGCAATCGAGTAAGTTTCACTTATTAATATTGTACATATTATGCCAATGATCTAGTTTAAAAATAAAAAACTGACATATCACAAAAGCGCGTCGTCTTTTGTTTGAAGCTCATTCGTGAGATATACGTGCGTTTGCGGTTCGTAAAGTTGTATGGTCGTCTAATGTCTGATTGGCGGCCTCGCATTGTATAATCACTTGTCTCTCTTGCACCTTCGTATTTCGTTTGGCTCGACCGCGTCATTTTTCGTTTGCCCGTGGTGGTGTGTGAATCTCACACTTGTGCTATCATAGTTATTGCTGATAAATATCAGAGAAACTTATTTCGACTTTGTCGGAAATTATATAACCCGGTTTCCTTTTATGGTCATATAATGTCCGATTGGCGGTCCCGTAACGTATGATCACTTGTTTTCTTCCAGCTTCGTATTTCGCTTAGCACGACCGCGTCATTTTTCGTTTGCCCATGCTGGTGTGAATCTCGCGTTTGAGTTATCGTAATTATTGCTGATAAATATCAAGGAAATTTATTTCGACGTTGTCAGAAATTATATAACCGCAAAGTATTGATCGGTTTTCTTATATGGTCCTATAATGTCTGATTGGCGGTCTCGTAACGTATGATCACCTGTTTTCTTGCACCTTCGTATTTCGCTTGGCTCGACCGCGTCAGTTTTCGTTTTCCGCCGCGACCAATACTTTCGTCCATGTACCGAAATTACCGTACAAAAACCAATTCTCGGACGATCACAAAATAAGTTGGAACGCCAATAAAATCGCTCAATAAATGATCACCACTCAGTTGGAACGCGTTTTACTTAGTGCGCATGCTCGTGACCGTACGTCGTACGGTTTTGCTACGTGTTGGAACAAAACTGCAAATTATTGATTGGTTTCCTTATATAGTCCCATAATATTTGATTGGCAGTCTCGCATTGTATGATCAGTTGTCTCTCTAGCTCCTTCGTATTTTGCTTGTCTCGACCGCGTCAGTTTTCGTTTCCTCAAGCTGATGCGTGAATCTCGCGTTTATGTTATCGCAATTATTGGTGATAAAAATCATGGAAACTTATGTCGACCATAACTATGGTATGGTCCTATAATGTCTGATTGGCGGTCTCGTAACGTATGATCACTTGTCTCTCTTACTCCTTCGTGGTTCGCTTGGTTCGACCGCGTCATTTTTCGTTTCCCCGTGGGGGGATGTGAATCTCGCGTTTGTGCTATCGTAGTTATTGCTGATAATCAGAGAAACTTATTTCAACATTGTCGGAAATTACGCAACCGTACCGCTAACGTCTAGGGAAAGTCTTTTATCCTGTCCAAGGCTTGGCTTTTATTAGGATCTAGGTAATATACGATCGCCATTTTGACTTCTAAGTGCTTTGTTTTTTTTTTCCACTCAGGAGCACGTCCTAGCTTGGAATACGTTTTCTCCTGGACTACATCTTCGTGTGCGATATCTGCTTTTTTCTTATGTGATTTAACTTTGAATTGTTTGATGACAGTGCACCAGGGTACATCACGTTTGATGTGTTTCGTAGTTTATTCGACGACCTTATGTCGCATCTGTGTTACCATTTTATCAACGTATACTAGTTTAATACCTTCACAAAGTAGAGGACCTAAAACTAAATTCGAAATTAAAAAGAAACTCTTTCTTAATTATCAGAAAGAAATGTAAAAGAACAGAACATTACAACTGTGCCCTCACTAGCAAGCTGAGGTTGTAAATAATATTGGCCCCACGTTGGGCGCCACTTTTATTTATAATACAACTTAGTTATATTATACAGGGTGTAATCGAATAAGTTTCACTTATTAATATTGTAAGAGGATGAATTCTGCGCATATTATGCCAATGGTGTGGTTCAAAAATAAAGAACTGACGTTTCACACATAAGTGCGTCTGAATTGCGGATGAATTCTGCGCATATTATGCCAATGGTGTAGTTCAAAAATAAAGAACTGACGTATCACACATAAGTGCGTCGTCTTTTGTTTGATTATTCGTGAGATATAAGTGCGATTGCGGTTCGTAAAGTTGGAAGTGCACAATTAGGACATTTTCCGGAGAGAAAAATCGAAACTGGAACATGATTAACTATCAAAGATAAAGCAAAAGCTAAGAGAATTAGCGACGAATTAAAACAAAAGACGATCAGCCAAGGAAAAACAAGGGAAACCAAAAATTGACGGAAAGCGAAACGAATTTAAAACGATTGTGCATCATATCAGATGCGACAATATTTCTAAATTTTTTATGGCTCATTGAATCATCAAAAAATATTTAACTATCATCATCCACAGCCTACCTACTTGAATGCTGCAATAACCATAAGAATTTTAATTAAAACACGAAAGCTCTGCAGCTCAAAAATCTTTTGAATAAAATATCAAGTGTTTCATATTTTTGTAAATAGAATTTTATGGTCTTTTCAGAAATGTAAAAATATATAGGGTGTTCCATATAAAAAATCAAAGTTCTAGCTAATATCTCAAATATTGAGCACTTTGGAAAAAAACAACTTAGAGCAATGAATTCTGCATGAAAAAGTGCCTTAAAGAAGTCTTTACAGAAATCAAAAATTTTCATAAATAAAAAAGTTATGAAGGTTTTTAAAAATCGTAGAATCTTGAAAAACGCCCTGTAGCTCCTAAACGGTACAAGATTTCGAAACGCGGTCTTCACCATTAATTTTGTCTTAAAAATCGAGGCCAGTTTTTGTCTAACTCGTCTAAAAGTAGGAGTTTCCATTAAAAGTGTCGAATTTGGCGCACCCTGTACACCTTGATGCTGATTTACAGTAAAACTAGACATTCCGTCCAAATTCCAGGGCAAGAATTGATAAAAAAATTTAAAAATCACTCGGTACAATATAATAATACATACAGGGTGACTGTTAATTAATGAATCCGACAAAATGTAACCACTAAAAGAAGCTGCGTCGAAGGAAGACGGGAAGAATTCTTTCTACTTTGATTTTCGAGAAATAATTGTTTAATCAAAAACCAAACTACACGTTTAACAGTTGGGAACGGAAACCCGAGTTGTTTCTTTTGCGAGACGTAATTATTAGTAATTTCTAAAATAACTGAAATTGCGTATGAAATTCACAAATAATTGCTTGTTAATTAATTTGTTGTTCGTACAATTTTTGATCAAATCGCGTGCGTGAATGCCACAGATTACGAGAAAACGTCACTTGCTGTGGTTGTTTGGAAATCTCGTAAGCTCAAACATGATTGCTAGAAATTAATGTAGGTAATAAATAATTATCGCGATAAGACAACGATTGCATTTCAAAGGAACATGATTAACTATCAAAGATAAAGCAAAAGCTAAGAGAATTAGCGATGAATTAAAACAAAAGACGATCAGCCAAGGAAAAACACGCGAAACGAAAAATTGACAGAAAGCGAAACGAATTTAAAACGATTGTGCATCATATCAGATGCGACAATACTTCCAAATTTTTCTTCATTTTTAAATTTTTTTGCAATTCTAACATTATGATTGAGTTTCAATTTTATCATTAGCAGAGACAATTGAGTCGAAACATATTTGACAAGTGACTAAAAAGGTTTAGAGAAAACAAAAGAATTGAAACAAAACAAATTTGAACGTCAACAATTTAGAAAACAAAAAAGCGATCTGTTAGGAGAAACAAGGAAACGATAAATCGATAGAAGACGAACGATACATAGAAAACAAAGAAACGATCTACCCTTGGAAACGAACTAAAAAAAAACTAAAGGCGAACGATTCTGAACTTATTCGATTGCACACTGTATAATAGAAAAATATTTTGATTTTTACAGTTCAATTAACCCAACGTAACAAATATGAAACATTTTATATGAAGAGTTTCTAAGTGTATAAAATTAGCTGCTTTCTGCCTACCTATAATATTTTCTGTTTTACTTAAAATTGCACCGCTGCGTGCTTGAAACAAAATTTATTGGCCGCACAGATATTATTAATACATAAAACATGAAGTAGTAAATAAGTTCCTTAAGCGAAGGAAGTGGACGTTTACTACGCGCGCGCACTTACATACATTTATATGTGGCACGGAACTGGTTTATTTAAATAGTTAATTAAAACACGCCGCTTTTCCAAAGCTGAACGCATGCATACGCGCGCTTGTTTGTTTAAAAAATAAATTCCACTTCTTGCCACTGAAATATGTAATTCAGGAACGAAAGGCGCGCCGGGTTTTTATCGCCCAGAACAAACCAGGATAATATACAACCGACGGCGGCGACATTGTGATTTCTCTAAATTAAATCGACAACGCGGAAAATTAATTAGCAGGACAGAATGATTAACAACTGAGAAACAAATCGCCTACTGGATTTTAATAGCGCGAGAGAGACGTAAAAGGAAATCAAAATTGCTTATAGGCATAAATTTACTTGGTTGAGGAATTTTTTTTTCACATTCTTAGTAATTTTTTATCGATTCTTGCCATGAAATCTAGACGGCATAACTTAGCTTAAGTGAAAAGTACGGCATTGCAAACCTTAATGCTGTTTTACAGTAAAGCTAAGACATTCCGTCCAAATTCCAGGGGAAGAGTTGATAAAAATTTTAAAAATCCCTCGATACAATATAGCAGTACATACAGGGTGACTGTTAATTAATTAATCCGACAAAATATAACCACTAAAAGAAGCTATGTCTGAGAAGACGGGAAAAGTGTTTCTACGAGAAATAATTATTTAATCAAAAACTAAGGTCAAAACGACGATGGCTACCCGCTTGACATTCGTTTTATTACACGTTCAACAGTTGGGAACGAAAATTTGTTTGTTTTACAAGTCGTAATTATTAGTAGTTTCTAAAATAGCTGAAATTACGTATGAAATAAGGATAACAAATTTGCAAATGTTAATTAACTTGTTACACATGCAATTTTTGATCAAATCGCGTATGTGAATGCCACAGATTACGAGAAAATGTCATTCGCTGGGGTTGTTTGGAAATCTCATAAGTTCAGACATGATTGTTAGAAATTGATGTAGGTAAAGCTACTAATAAATAATTATCGCGACAAGGCAACGATTGCATATCAAAAGAATCGCTTAAACAAATCGGATTTCTTCGAAAATGTGAAACGATTTATTAGGCATGAAATTCAGTGCCGACAAGTTCGTGGTTCATGTAAACCTACAGCTGTAAAATCATTTCGCACGAAAACAAAGCAATAAAACTTATTATGTACAATCGCGGTGTAAAGTAATGAACTTGACCGACCGTCCGAGAGAGATAAATGCCGAAGGACCGCCCGTTTGTGTAAACTAACGATGAATTTGCACTTGCTTCGGATATTATTAAATGTAATTCGCATACAGGTTATTCACGAAAACCGTTCATTAAAAGTTTTCACGGAAGTTCAGATAGAAATTTGAAATTTGCGGAGCAGATGTGTTTCAAGAGGAACACTTGAAATTATATGCATCTTAATATTGTATCTATAATTATTAATAATTAGGAAATATACAAGAGGATTTATTTGTGGTTTAGCAGAAGGGGGATGTCGGTAAGAAACATCTCTAATCAAGTTGGTTTGTCAATAAGTTAAGTTCGGCGATGAATTAACAGAGGACAGGAAGATGCTTCTCTAACAACAGCACCGAGATCAGGTCGACCCCAGCAACGAGTAATGAGAGGACCAGACAAGTCCGCAATTGTACAGCTGTTTTAAATGTCGCTAGTAATAAGCTTCGTACACATGGAATTGAACATGAAATGCAACAATTAGTGAAGTGTGTACAGTATTCATTAACTGTTCTAGAGCAGAGCGCGAGCCATTCACCGCGAATCAAACAGAAGCGGTTTCTGGACGAACACAAAAGAATATTGCGCGCAAGTATGGACGGCGTTCGCGGCAGGAACACAAGTGTGTAGAAATTCTTAACACGGCAATTTAAATTGATTCTGGTTTTAGTGATTTATTTGTTTACCTGTCAGAGCAAGTATTCAAGTAAATATCCGTATTTCGTTCGTATTTCATGGCACAACACTCGTTGATCTAAAAACGGATTTGACGTAGAATTCCACTTAAAGGTCAAGTTCACGATGCCACGCCGCCGTATCATAAAACTATAAGAAACTTTATGAGGGTATTTATTTCTCCTCCCATTGTCGTTTTGGCCCTAATTTTTGATTTAGTAATTATTTTTCGGATTTAAAAAGAATTTTCCTGTCCTCTCGGTTTAATTTTACCGCATTACTTAGCAGTCACCCTGTGTAAATATTTAAACAATAGCTTTTATTTTAATAAACAGATACTGTTACAAGTTAAAGAAAAATAGGCACGCATAACGGTATTTTAGTTTTCATGAATGCCTAACGCCCTTTGTTTTTGAGGCAACACAAAACGTGAAGCTCCTTTTCAGACGTCTGTTTTCCACATTTCACTTTTTTCCCCTTTACGTCTCCTTTGTGTCTCGCGTTAATTCATATTTCCCGGCCAATATAACTTAGTGGTTAAATCGCACGTAATAATTTTTGTCGTGCAGTCATAAAGGTCAAGTTCACGATGCCACGCCGCCGTATCATAAAACTATAAGAAACTTTATGAGATTATTTGTTTCGTTCATCTGCTCCTCCATTTTTTTCTTTTAACCAGAGGCGCATTGTCGTTTTGGCCCTAATTTTTGGATTAAATAATTATTTTTCGGAAACTAAATTAGAAAGAATTTTTCCTATCCTCTTGGTTTAATTTTGTCAGGTTACTTAGCAGTCACACTGTATAAACTTTTAAACAATAGCTTTTGTTTTAATAAACAGATACTGTTACAAGTTAAAGAAAAATAGGCACGCATAACGGTATTTTAGTTTTCATGAATGCCTAACGCCCTTTGTTTTTGAGACAACACATAACGTGAAGCTCCTATTCAGACGTCTGTTTTCCACATTTCACTTTTTTCCCCTTTACGTCTCCTTTGTATCTCGCGTTAATTCATATTTCCTGGCCAATATAACTGAGTGGTTAAATCGCACGTAATAATTTTTGTCGTGCAGTCATAAAGGTCAAGTTCACGATGCCACGCCGCCGTATCATAAAACTATAAGAAACTTTATGAGATTATTTGTTTCGTTCATCTGCTCCTCCATTTTTTTCTTTTAACCAGAGGCGCATTGTCGTTTTGGCCCTAATTTTTGGATTAAATAATTATTTTTCGGAAACTAAATTAGAAAGAATTTTTCCCATCCTCTCGGTTTCATTCTGTCGCATGACTTGGCAGTCACCCTGTATAAATTTTTAAACAATAGCTTTTGTTTTAATAAACAGATACAGCTACAAGTTAAAAAAAATAGACATGCATAACAGTATTTTAGTTTTCATGAATGCCTATCATGAAAACGTCCTTTGTTTTTGAGGTTCCTTTTCAGACGTCTGTTTTCCACATTTCACTTTTTTTCACTTTACGTCTTCTTTGTCTCGCGTTAATTCATATTTCCTGGCCAATATAACTGAGTGGTTAAATCGCACATAATAATTTTTGTCGGGCAGTCATAAAGGTCAAGTTCACGCCACGCCGCCGTATCATAAAACTATAAGAAACTTTATGAGAGTATTTGTTTCGTTCATCTGCTCCTCCATTTTTTTCTTTTAACCAGAGGCGCATCGTCGTTTTGGCCCTAATTTTTGATTATATAATTATTTTTCGGAAACTAAATTAGAAAGAATTTTTCCCGTCCTCTCGATTTAATTTTGTCGCGTTAGTTGGCAGTCACCCTGTATAAATTTTTAAACAATAGCTTTTGTTTTAATAAACAGATACAGGTACAAGTTAAAGAAAAATAGGCATGCATAACAGTTTTTCATGAATGCCTATCATGAAAACGTCCTTTGTTTTTGAGGCTCCTTTTCAGACGTCTGTTTTCCACATTTCACTTTTTTCCCCTTTACGTCTCCTTTGTGTCTCGCGTTAACTCACATTTCCCGGCTAATATAACTCAGTGGTTAAATCGCACGTAATAATTTTTGTCGTGCAGTCAGACAATCTAGAATTAATCTCTCGCCGTCCATGACGAGGCAGAAACAATTTCCGATCGTCACGCGTTCCACATCCGGCTTCATCACATTTCCCATTTTCTTTCCCGAAACGTTCGGCCCTAACGCGCGCGCACTTTTCAATGAGCAACGCGCAGTAAATTTATTGCAAATTAGATACGTTGGGCTTTTTTCTCGCTCGCCGGACGGCGAGTCTCCGGTTCTCCGCACATTTATTACTTTCTCTTCCCATTAAAGTTGCTCCGGCAGTCGCGAACGAAAACAATAAATAAACGACATATATTAAAAATAGAAATAAACGCGGCGAAACAAACTGGCTGAGGGCCAGCAGACTGTGCGGCACGGAATATATTTTAAAGCCGGACAATTAACGTCGTCATAAAAGAGAGACGGGATGTTATACTGCGTGTTGTGACGGTGAGAGACGCGAAACGGACTGTTGTGAAAACAATTTCGACTTTTACGGGAGTTGCAGTTCCTGAATTACCGACGTGCATATTTATCTTTGGAGGAATTGTCTTGCAAAATTGATGACTGCGACTCGTTATTCGGTGGAAAACGAATGAAAATTTTTATGACCTTTCATTTTATTAACCTGGAAACATGCCCTCCTAGACAAATCATATTAAAGAGCTCATACAAAACACCTACTAGAGACTTTGTAGAAGACCTAGGCCACAAATTGGGAGTTGTTGAGAAAATAAATGTTATTTCGCTTTGGACCTGCTCCCTAAAAAGGAAAACAAAAAAAATCTAATCCAGGAACCCACCTACGTAATCCCTTTTATCTTGCATACTCGAAAAGTAATCGGCTTATAAAATATTAGTAATAATCTAAAAGCGAGGAATTATCAAAAAGGTCTCTAATACGGGCGCGCTCGTTCTTGAGTTCCCCGAGTGGCGGCGGGGGGGTTACGAAATTACACAAAAATCCCTCGGTAAACAATCGCGCAGCGGAAAAAGACGGAAAATCCCAGGAAACGCTTGCGGAAGCAGAGACACAGATATCGACTTAATTCCACGAGGAGGTGTTGACTCCTACGAACGTCGGGATCGGGGATAAGCCGCTTAAAATACAGTTCGCACGTATAAGTCGCCCTTTCAGCTGGACGAGGACTTTTTCCCTCATGCACGCTCATTTGTAATTATTTTTATTAAAACGTATAATTTCAGGCATCGAGGAAGAAAAAAGATTTCTTGGGGGATTGAGCGAGTGGGCGAGGAGTTCCTGCCGAGGACCTTTTAATAACAAAGAGTATTCCGCGTTCTTTGAGCGTGTAATCATCATCTTTATAAAAGTACACACTAAGCTTATGCATTTTTAATATTTCTTAATGGACTAGGAATTTCAATATCTGCGAGCGTAACTTTATTACTTTCAGGTTTTCTTTTTGCGTTTATACGTCGCCAGCCTTAATATACTGCAATTGTCGTGGTGATTCGCAATCACTGATTTACGAAAGAAAATAAAGAATTCGTCGATAAGCAATTTGCGCTTGGTTCTTTCTGAAAATGAAATGAATGGAGCTACACCACCATCAATTAAATAAAATGAAAATTAAAGTATTCCTAGCTTCTGGAGGTAATAAGAAACTGATTATGGTAGTTACTTTGTGCTCACGCAGGAAATAAGTTCAGCCTTTTTCCTTGGAAACTTCTGCTCCATTATAACTTGCGGGTTGTTCTTTAAGTATAAGCACGATTATTAAATGTTTCCACTCGATGAATTTCGCTTGTACCCACTTGTTTGCATGGGCTGAGTTCGCCTGTGGTCAGCATCTACTGTAGTGGTCAGAGTTTAATGAAGTTGTTGTGCGAGCTTATATAACAAGGCCTGACCGATAACCGCAGATCAGTTTCCGCTACAATGGCCGAAAACAAGCGGCGGCCGCTGGCTATACCTTGTGTCAGTTACTAGCGAAACCAATTTGCGTGACCTGGCATGGCCTAGCCACCAGGACACGTGTCTCTTGGCTTCGGTTAACGCACATTCAACTCTTCATTTCAATTATTTTAGAGCGTTCGAAATTTATTCTGCTGGAAAGCACTTTTCAGAAAAGATCGTCGCCTCATTTTCGCGACGATAAATAAAACAAGCAAACACAAAAGATAGTGTGCAGAAAATAATTTTTTCTGTTGCAATGATCACAATTGTCAAGGGTTTTCTTGTTTTACTTTCCTTGTTTTTCTGCAGACATTCTTCATAAGGATTGGTTTACGTAGATCTTTAAATTTAATTTTTGCTTAGTTTTGGACACCTCAAAGAATAGTTGTCCGGCAGGTCAAAGCGAAGGTGTTCTTCTTCTTAACCAGGGCGTGAGTCTTCACTTTTGTGTTTGGGGTAGTTCGCGGCTACGTGGATAGAGTTGCCAGGTCTTATTTTCTTTACGAAATCGAATTTTCAATTTCATCAACTGAATTTGGCCATCTGTAGATCTTCAAATTTCAAGTTTTGCTTTTGGACGCCTCAAAGGTTGCTTGTCTTTGTTTTTGGAAGTGGCAGGGCGAAGCGTTAGAAATTTTTCGTCCTGCGTTCTTGCTCAGGACGTACGTCTTCCCTTTTGTGTTTGGGGTAGTTCGCGGCTACGTGGATAGAGTTGCCAGGCCTCATTTCCTTTACGAAATCGAGTTTTCAATTTCATCAACTGAATTTGGCCATTCTGTAGATCTTCAAATTTCAAGTTTTGCTTCTGGATGCCTCAAGGGTTACGACTCCTTGTTTTTGGAAGTGGCAGGGCGAAGCGTTAGGAATTTTAAGTCCTGCGTTCTTGATCAGGACGTACGTCTTCCCCTTAATGTTTGGGATACTTCTTTCGAGGATGTTGTTGATGGTCTGTGATCAATCGGACACCATGGTTTCCTTTTTTGGTGAATTTCCGAAGACTACAGCTAGTTCTTCTTCGTCAGTGACTCATTATAGTTTGATCTCGCGAGGAGGGGGTGTTCAATCGTCGCCCATTTGAGTTTTTAACAGTTCTTAGATGACTTTTTGAAACGACCGACTGGTGGTTGGTACGCCACGCCACGCAATTGCGTGCGTTCAGATTGTAATCCTTTTACTCAATCTTTGATGTATTCTTTCGTGTACTTCATTAAGCAAGGCAGTAAATAAGCGAGCCTTAAAAATTAAGTTATTAAAATATTTAACAGTTCTTCTTCTTTAAATTCACCGCCGCTTTTATTCGTTTCGAATGATCTAGTGTCAGCTGGTAAGTCCCACGAAATTTTTGAAAATCCGTAGGCCGTTCTAGATACGTTATGTGGGTGGCCTACACATCAGGATATAAAAGTATTCGCTTTCGTAAGGTGGTTTACTAGCGAAACCAATTTACGTGACCTGGCATGGCCTAGCCACCAGGACACGTGTCTCTCTGTTGGCTTTGGTTAACGCACATTCAACTCTTCATTTCAATTATTTTCGAGCGTTCGAAATTTATTCTGCTGGAAAGCACTTTTCAGAAAAGATCGTCGCCTCATTTTCGCGACGATAAATAAAACAAGCAAACACAAAAGATAGTGTGCAGAAAATAAACTACTTATATTGAAATATATTGCAAACTTCGGGGGCGGCGGCGGCGGCGTCGTAGATGAAACATGAGGAGTCTTCGATAAATATAGTGTTATGACACGAGGCGGCAGATGGCGCGGTGTAGACGCTTGAGACACTATGATTGCTCTTGAACTCTTTCCTTACGAGCGACGACATAAAAAATCACAATATGCTGCAATTTCCCAACTCTCTAAATATCATTTCAGCTCATAAGGAGTTCCACTCCGCGAAATAAAACGAAATTGCATCGCTACTATGTATTTTCTCGTTTCTTTAATAACAATAATAAGAGAAGAAGAAGGAGAAAACGCCGCGCCGTTTATTTACTATGCAGCCGCCTGATATTGCCCAAGAAAAACGATCGCTTTATTATTAATAAAACTCACTCTATTATACTTTATGATTTTTAATTTTTTTTTTCTTTTAAAGAACCGCTTATTAACGGTTTACGTTCACGCCGAGGTTTCGAAAGGTTTCTTTTTACGCAATACTAAATCAAGCCATCGACGAAATATTTATCGCCGGACATAATTTAGTGTTACACGAATTTTTTCGTGGCTTAAAATAATGCAAAGTATGTAAATGGCACAAATATTATAATATTATTAAGCCTTTAATTTATTCAAGAATTCCATGCATTAATAATAATAATAATCATACTATGTTATTAATAATATTTACAGTTGGACATTTCCTTTTTTTTTTCAACTGAGAACTTCAATTTATTTAATTGAATTTATTGAGCGACAGTTAAACCGAGATTAACTAAGATTTGTTTTTCATTGAAATGGTGCATACAAATTCTACCCCTTAATACTCCTTCAGGCATTTAAACACGTCCTTTAAGGATTTGAGGCGTTAAAAAAGTTGGGATTCACCAGAATTTTGAATTACGTTCCATGGAGACAAGCAAAGTAGGCAAGGACTCTCCAAATCGTAACTGTCATCCATTTACCACATTTTGAGGATCCATCCCCGAACGAAATAGTTTTTATAATGGCCGTATGCGCCTCACACGCCTATTTCCTACTTAGAGGATCCATCTGCAGGCGACTGTTGGGCGATTTTATGGATATTTCTGAGGCGTCTTGAGTTAGAGAGACGTTGAGGGGCAAACCAAATTACAACATTGAGGATCCATCTCTAAACGAGATAGTTTTTTCAAACCTTCAACGTTCCCTACTTTCTGCTCTTTGGAGGGAAGTGGTGAAGGCAAAGGCAGATAGTTACTTTTGAAATCGTAACTGTTATGCACTTCCTACTTAGTGGATCCATCTGCAGGCAACTGTTGGGCGATATTATGAATATTTCTGAGCCGTCTTAAGTTTCGCAGACGTCGAAGGGCACACCAAATTACCACATTGAGGATCCATCTCCATGCTCCTTGGAAACAGGCGGAAAAGGCAAGGGCAGTTAGTTACTTTCACAATCGCAACCGTTACCCATTTCCTACTTTGAGGATTCATCTGCAGGCGACTGTTGGGTGATATTATGGATATTTCTGAGCCGTCTTAAGTTAGGCAGACGTTGAGGGCCAAACGAAATTACCACATTGAGAATCCATTTCCAAAAAAGATAGTTTTCCCAAGCCTTGTACGTTCCCCCCCTCTCTGTTCCTTGGAGACAAGTGAGGCAGGCAAAGACGACTTTCGAAATCGCAACTGTTACCCATTTTCCTACTTTGAGAATCCATCTTCAGGCGACTGTTGGGCGATATTGTTGTTATTTTTGAGCCATCTTAAGATAGGCAGACGTTGAGGGGCAAAACAAATTACCACATTCGTTTCCAAACGAGATAGCTTTCCCAAGCCTTGTACCTTTCCCACTCTCTGCTCCTTGGAACCAAGCGGAAAAGGCAGGTGCGGTTAGTTACTTTCAAAATCGCAACCCTTACCCATTTCCCAATTTGAGGATCCATCTACAGGCGACTGAAGGGCCGTCTTAAGTTAGCCAGACGTTGAGGGCAAGACAAATAACCACATTGAGAATCTACATCCAAATGAGATAGTTTTCCCAAGCCTTATACGTTCCACCCATGTCTCTACTCCTTGGAGACAAATGAGGCAGGCAAACGCGGATTAGTTACTTTCAAAATTGTAACTGTTACCCGTTTCCTACTTCGAGAATCCATCTGCAGGTGTCCGTTAAGCGATATTATGAATATTTCTGGGCCTTCTTAAGTTAGAGAGACGTTGAGAGGCAAACCAAATTACGACATTGAGGATCCATCGCCAGACAAGTTAGTTTTCCCAAGCCTTGCACATTCTCTCATCTCTGCTCCTTCAAGGAAGTGGAGAAGGCAAACGCGATTAGTTACTTTCGAAATCGCAACTATTACCCATTTCCTGCTTTGGAATCCATCTTCAGGCAACTGTTGGGCGATATTGTGGATATTTTGAACCATCTTAAGATAGGCAGACGCTAAGGGGCAAAACAAATTACCACATTCGTTTCCAAACCAGACTGTACCTTTTCCACTCTCTGCTTCTTGGAAGCAGGCGGAAAAGGCAAAGGCGGATAGTTACTTTTGAAATCGTAACTGTTACCCACTTTCTACTTAGAGGATCCATCTGTAGGCAACTGTTGGGCGATATTATGGATATTTCTGAGCCGTTTTAAGTTAGGCGGACGTTAAGGGGCAAAAGAAATTACCACATTGAGGATCCATCTCCAAACGTGATAGTTTTCCCAAGCCTTGTACGTTCCCCCTCTCTGTTCCTTGGAGGCAAGTGAAACAGGCAAAGGCGGATTAGTTACTCTCGAAATCGCAACTGTTACTCATTTCTTACTTTGAGAATCCATATTCTGGCAACTGTTGGATGATATTGTGAATATTTTAAGCCATCTTAAGATAGATAAACGTTGAGGGGCAAAGCAAATGACCACATTCATTTCCAAACGAGATACTTTTCCCAAGCCTTGTACCTTTCGCATTCTCTGCTCATTGGAAGCAGGCGGAGAAGGCAAAGACGGATAGTTACTTTCGAAATCATAACTGTTATCCACTTCCTACTTAGAGGATCCATCTGCAGGCAACTATTTGGCAATATTATGGATATTTCTGAGCCGTTTTAAGTTAAGCAGATGTCGAGAGGCAAAAAAAATTACCACATTGAAGATCCATCTCAAAACGAGAGAGTTTTCCCATGCCTTGTACGTTCGCCCCTCCCTGTTCCTTGGTGGCTAGAGAGGAAGACAAAGAAGGATTAGTTACTTTCGAAATCGCAACTGTTACCCATTTCCTACTTTGGGAATCTATCTTCAGGCGAATATTGGGCGATATTATGGATATTTTTGGACCGTCTTGAGTTAAGCAGACCTTGAGAGGTAAAAGAAAGGTCTAGAAAAGAGTATGACAGCGATGGGGAAAATTGCTTTTGATGCAACTGCCCAATTTATAACAATCGCCTTCAAAATTGAGAAGTATAACGATAAAAAACCATTTAAAGTAGGCTTTAATTTACTATAAAGTGGTTCATTGATAAGCCAAATACGAATACTATGAATATTTGTGGGCTGTGTCAAGTTAGTCAGGAAAAACAAAGGCCTGAAGAAGAATATGTCGACGATGAGGAAGACAATAACAAGCAACTGCCCCCTTTAAGACCTAGCACTACAACAATCAGAAACCAAGACCCTTGTTAGACTAAGGGCGAATGTTCAACCCCTTTCCCCTCGACCCCCAGGCTACGTGGAAAGAATTGCCAGGTCTTATTTCCTGTGTCAAATCGAGTATTCAATTTCATTTGGGCCATCCTCACTTTTTCGAGACGTCAAGGTGCGTCTTTTCTCACGTAATTGCAACGCCTACATGTTTAGTAGCAATTTTTTCTGTTGCAATGATCACAATTGTCAAGGGTTTTCTTGTTTTACTTTCCTTGTTTTTCTGCAAATATTCTTCATAAGGATTGGTTAGGTGTTTGCGTTACGTAGATCTTAAATTTAATTTTTGCTTAATTTTGGACACCACAAAGTTGTCCGGCAGGTCAAAGCGAAGGCGTTCTTCTTCTTAACCAGGGTGTGAGTCTCCACTTTTGTGTTTGGGGTAGTTCGCAGCTACGTGGATGGAGTTGCCAGGTCTTATTTTCTTTATGAAATCGAGTTTTCAATTTCATCAACTGAATTTGGCCATCTGTAGATCTTCAAGTTTCAAGTTTTGCTTTTGGACGCCTCAGAGGTTTCTTGTCCTTGTTTTTGGAAGCGGCAGGGCGAAGCGTTAGGAATTTTTCGTCCTAGGTTCTTGCTCTTCCCTTTTGCGTTTGGGGTTTGGAGTTTTCAATTTCATCCACTGAATTTGGCCATTCTGTAGATCTTCAAATTTCAAGTTTTGCTTTTGGACGCCTCAAGGATTGCGTGTCCTTGTTTTTGGAAGCGGCAGGGCGAAGCGTTAGGAATTTTAAGTCCTGCGTTCTTGATCAGGACGTACGTCTTCCCCTTTGTGTTTGGGATAGTTCTTCCGAGGATGTTGTTGATGGTCTGTGATCAATCGGACACCATGGCTTCCTCTTCTGGTGAATTTTCGAAGACTACAGCTAGTTCTTCTTCATCAGCGACTCGTTATAGTTTGATCTCGCGAGGAGGGGGTGTTCAATCGTCGCCCATTAGAGTTTTTAACAGTTCTTAGATGACTTTTTGAGACGACCGACTGGTGGTTGGTACGCACGCAATTGCGTGCGTTCAGATTGTAATCCTTTTACTCAATCTTTGATGTATTCTTTCGAGTACTTCATTAAGCAAGGCAGTAAATAAACGAGCCTTAAAAACTAAGTTATTAAAATATTTGACAGTTCTTCTTCTTTAAATTCACCGCCGCTTTCATTCGTTTTGAATGATTTGGTGTCAGCTGGTAAGTCCCACGAAATTTTTGAAAATCCGTAGGCCGTTCTAGATACGTTATGTGGGTGGCCTACACTTCAGGATATAAAAGTATTCGCTTTCGTAAGGTGGATATAATTTGATTTGATTTGTTTGCTTAACTCTGAAGAAATAAATGATAGTTATACGTTTCAAAATAAAAAAGAAATAGCCTTCCACTTTGTCCTACAGAAGCTGAAGTCTTTTGTCACTTCACTTAACTTGATGCCTATGATTCCACCATTGAGAGAGAATAGTAGGAAGAAGGTACCGTTTACTTTTCCATGCACCTCATGGTACCTATGCTCTTTCGACGTAATGGTTAATAACTCTTGATTGATTGGATAGATTAGGAGGAAGAGTTTATTGAGAGCCATCCATTTATTTGATTTGAGGAACGTTGAGGTCGAGGTGATGCTCACGTATTCAGGTTACTTATCCTTTAGGTTATACTTGTCTAAATAAATTACCAAAATGGACTTCATTATTGATGATTTACTTGTCCTCTGTAGCAACCATAAGAAAGTTGGTGTTACGAAATAACCAGTTCCTCACGATAATCGTCGACGCCCAAACGCATTGTCTCTCGGTCCGCCGGAGGCCTGTACAAACACCACCGCCGATTTATTTCCACGAACTAATAAAAACCTGAGCAAAAGTTTAATATTGCGAAATGAAATAACGCTTGCATGGGCACGATGCGCCGCGCCGCCACGTTTTTGACGGATGAGGGCGTCCGATTAAATCGCTGTTTGCTAAATGGATAGCGTGTCAAAGAAGCGAGCGCGTGCGGGGGCCTCCTCAAACACAAGCAACGAAAACGAGGGATCCACCGCAAAAACGTATTTATTTAAAACGATTCCGTTATTATTTATTTATTTAACGTGCTGCGGTTGGCATCAAAAGGAATAAAGCATTAGGTGACACACACACACACACACACAAAACTAACGCGGAAAATGAGGACGGCGGTAAATCCTTTTTGGCTAGACAATATTAGTCGAGGAGTCCGGTCAGATTTAAGAGGATAACGTTAAGAAAGGGAGCGGCTTTTTAAAGTGATAGAAGAATTGGATGCTGGAAGTTATTAATAGCCAGCCCCACGGTCGAAAGAGAAACGAACCGATAACGCTTTCACGAATCAATCGTATCTTACGTTTAGAATTATTTAATAGTCTTGAGTGGAGAGGTCACATTTCAACTAACAATAAGTCATTAAATCTTAGCATTTTTCTATTTCGAAGTATTATCGGATCAAGATTTAATCCGGTACAGTTGCAGACACACTTCTAACTATAAAGTTCCACGTGTAGCAAAAGTGCGGGGGCGCAACTGTCCCGAGATCTTTTTTTTATTAAATAATTAAGCTCCTTCAATTTTGTTATTATTGCTCTCTACTCGGTTTTAAAACGTTTCTTCCAATTCGTTAGTAAATGCAGTAAAGACGTTGTTAACTTGAAAACTTTCGAATAAATTCTATGAGAGGGCAGTACATCATCATCATCATCATGTTAAAGCGTTCGCTGCGAAAATAGGACGTTCATCTCGAGAATCGTTTTCAGCGTAGCTTTTAGTGAAATAAGCTTCGCACGCTGCAAATACAACGCAGCTTTTCCTACCAACCGAAGTAGTAGTATCCTGTAAATTACCTTCATCGTTCCCCAGGATCAAAGGCTCGCGAGCGGGTTGCTTCTATTGAAATGTTTTTTTTTTATTTTCTAATTAGCGCAGGTACGCCGGCAAACAAAGCAACTACTCCTTTTATCCCGCAGGAATCCTGCAAACGTAATTCCTCGATTTAATTACGCGTGCAGGACTATTTAAAGCCGCCATATTAAAGCAGCGTGTTTATTTTTGACCTAATACGTTTTCCTAAAACTTCAAAGCCTCGGATGTCTTTCGGGGGGCCCCGTATGTACATATAGCGCGCGGCGGTGTTATTGCGTCCGGTGCCCCGATTAAACCCTGTCCGGATATTATCCGCGCTTTGCATACAAAAGATGATCAAAGCTCGGCCGTGTCAACATCTCGGGGGACGCGCGTAACTTTCGATACCATCGTCCTCGGTGTTAAATTTGATTCTCTCTGTTGCAGACGGAAGACGAAGGTAACCATGGAAACGACGACACACGCTGTTTTATATTGTCTACACTTGCATCTCAGGGACGCTCACGTGTCCATTGTGTCCTGTGCGAAGAACAGTTGCTAGTCTTCGACAGGTATCCCTTGGTGGATGGGACGTTCTTTTTAAGTCCACGTCAACATGCTAAAAGCTGCATTGAGGTAAGCACCTGTGGTTTACTTATTCGTCAAAGAATTCGGGACAGTTGCGACCTCAGATATTTTCAGATTGATAACACTTTCGCTAAAGATGGCCCTTTTTTGAATTTATTTTTCCACAAATATGGGTCCGTTAAGGCAAAACTTCTGCTACCACAAAACTTTTCCTTACTTATCCTGAACGGTAACAAGTTTTCGCTGCTTTCTAGCAGCTGTTGCCCCAGGTAGCTCGGAAGGAGAACGGGCGTGGTATAAAGATGTTAAAAGTAAGGCGCCCGGGTGAACCTACCCAGCTGAAGATGTTAATGCGAGATGTTTGCGTTCGCAATAGCTCTACATAACAACCAGGAGGATATATGCACATCAAAACACATCGACTAAATTAGTTAATAATCTTAATAAATCAAAACACAGGAAGATAACATAAACGACACATTAAGTATTAAATGCACGTAAGATGTTTGCGCCGTGGCAATGAAATAAAATTTAAAACTGTATAAACTCACGGACTTAGAAGTGTCAAAGCTGTCGAAGCGAGCTTCAATACGTCCGTCAAACGTCGACCGGAGCGAAGTTGGTCGGTCCTCGTAACTGTTATCCAAAGGTTGGATAATCATCAAAGGCGGAAATGGAAACTTCACGAATGTAATACCAAAACGTACAGGAAAAAGTACGCACGAATAACGTACACGTCAATAGAATTAAACGAGAAAGGCGAAATGAATTATCAAGATCTCGTCAATTTTTTTTTAATTGCCTGAATGTTATCACATTCCTCAAGCTTGGTTGGATAAAAGAAATATCCAATATTCGTCTGGCGATATATGAAAAGATTTCGACAAAGTCGTAGCTGAGTTTCTCTAATTTTCTAGCAAAAAACTCCATACACGACATAGCACCGCCGCAGATGAACGAGTTATGACGCGCTTCCCACAGAACGAAGCAGAAAGACGTCGTCTGACGCGCAGGAATATCAAAATGAAGTCAGCTTCATCCAATAAACGTTAAGGTCATTTGGGGCGATCGAAGTTACCATGATAAACTCTAAATGGATCGACATTCTTCGGTGTTGCCATATTTACATTCATCTGAACGAGTTATGACGCACTTCCCACAGTACGAAGCGGAAATACGCGAAGTCTTGGCGATCGATAATTTCAAGCCTACGCAGGGGTGTCTGGGGACGATGATTTCTAATATTTCAAAAAATTCTCCGATGTTACAATATCATCTCCGTGTGGAAGTTTCAATTCTAAGTAAATCGGTAGGTAAATGTTCTAATTTTTTAGTAAAAACCTCCAGAAACTATAACACACGACACAGCACCGCCGCTGTTCTTCTGAACGAAGCGGAAAGACGCAAATTCTCGTCTATCGATAATTTCAAGCCTACGCTTGGGTGTCTAGAGACATTCCACAAACTTGGTTGGATAAAGAAAGTATCCAATATTCATCTGGCGATATTTGAAAGACTTCAACAAAGTCGTAGCTGAATTCTTCTAATTTTCTATCAAAAAAACCCCACACACGACATAGCATCTCCGGTAGATGAACGAGTTATGACGCGCTTCTCACAGAACAAAGCGGAAGGCGCCATCTCACGCGTAGGAATATCAAAATTAAGTCAGCTTCATCCAATAAACGTAAAGGTCATTTCTGGCGATGGAAGTTGCCATGATGAACTCTAAATTGATCGACATTCTTCGGTGTTGCCATACTTACGTTCATCTGAACGAGTTATGACGCGCTTCCCACAGAACGAAGCGGAAGGAGTGGAATTCTCGTCGAGTGATAATTTCAAGCCTACGCAGGGGTGTATGGGGAGATCGACGTTGTCACGATGATTTATAAAATTTCAAAAAATTCTCCGGTGTTACAATATCATCTCTGTGCGGAAGTTTCAATTCTAAGTAAATCCGTAAACTTTCTAATTTTTTAGTAAAGAACTCCAGAAACTATAACACACGACGCAGCCCGCCGCTGTTTATCTGAACGAATTATGACGCGCTTCACACAGAACGAAGCGGAAAGACGTGACTTCTCGTCAATCGATAATTTCAAGCCTATGCAGAGGTATCTGGGGGCGATCGAGGATGTCACAATGATTTCTAAAATTTCAAAAAATTCTCTGGTGTTACAAAAGAACTACAGAAATTATAACACACGACACAGCACCGCCGCTGCTCATTTGAACGAATTATGACGCGCTTCCCACAGAACGAAGCAGAAAGACGCGAAGTCTTGTCGATCGTTAATTTCAAGCCTACGCTGAGGTGTCTGGAGACATTCCACAAGCTTGATTAGATAAAAGAAAAATATCTAATATTCGTCCCTCGAGATTATGTCACTCAAGGGATTCACTCAATTGTGCGGTTTTCTACGTTTTCGTCTGCTTGAATCAGGATCCTTAAGACGGCTGACATTTTTTTTCCACCCCAAAGGATTGATTTAAAACAATTACCCGAGCGCAAAAAAAATAGCAAAACAACGACCCCATTCCTTATCGAATAAATCCATCGGACTTTAAGGAAATTGCAGAGGACATCATCGTTTTTACTTTGAAACAAATCCTGCCAGTTGTTACGTTTCAATTATAATTTACAGATTTTCAACTATTTTTGTTTGACTCTGGTTACGGTTGATCCCTCCTGCTTCTCTTTACTCTATGAATTCTCCGCTTATTTTGTTAAGTTGACTTTGGTAAGTTTCTTCCATGTTGTGCTTCGCGCCAAAGGTGGTGGCTATCCGTCTTTTGTAACGCTTGCCATCCATCTTGTGTCCGAGTGTATCTTGCTGGCGATGGATCGCATTTCGTTTTGTTTGTGTTATTGCCTGTGGTTACGACCACCTTGAGAAATCGGGGTTTTTTATGTCGTCAGTGAGAAATTTCCGCACTTGTTGGCGGATAATTACTTATCGCTTGAGGGCCAGAACGTTGCTTCCTTTCGTCTGCCCGTTGTTATGAAGTCAGTGGGGTAAGCCTCAACCAAATCAGTTTTCTTTCGTTACAAGGAGGCCAAAACGAACTTAAAAAAAGCCATCAGGTGCTGGGACACGAATTCTCGTCGATCGTTAATTTCAAGCCTACGCTGAGGTGTCTGGAGACATTCCACAAGCTTGAATGGATAAAAGAAAAATATCCAATATTCGTCTGGCCGTATTTTAAAAGATTTCGACAAAGTCGTAGCTGAGTTCTTCTAATTTTCTAGCAAAAAAACTCCACACACGACATAGCACCGCTGTAGATGAACGAGTTATGACGCGCTTCCCACAGTACGAAGCGGAAAGACGCGATTTTCGTCGATCGATCATTTCAAGCATACGCAGGGGACGATCGAGGTTGTCACGATGATTTCTAAAATTTCAAAAAATTCTCCGTGTAGAAGTTACGATTTTAAGTAAATCCGTAAATGTGCGGTAGCGTCACTGTCCCGGTACCTTGCAAGACTTGGCAAGGATTTCATGTGTTTCCGTTTAATTCCAGGTCAAAGTAGAAGGTCGGACTCAGTTCCTTAGCGTAGTCTGCATGGCATGCTTAGAAGGTGCCTCTGGAAGGGTGATTCGTTGTCGCTTCTGCAATCAACAATGGGATGGCACATCCCTTGTGCTCGGCACCATGTATTCTTACGATATTTTCGCCGCCATGCCATGCTGCACGGAACGCATAAAGGTAATTATTCGCTGTGCTTTACCAAATAAATTAATCGTTTACAATTGTAGGCGAAGCGAAACTAATCAAATGAAATTATTTCCAGTGTAATGCTTGCTTTAAGCCGGTGTTACATCCAGCTCAACGTCTGAACTTCTTCAGCGACTACAGCCACATGGTGCCATGCCCCCACTGCCGCACATTGGACACCCACTTCGTGAAACCTCTACCATATTGCTATGCCCGTAGTCCTGCGCGTACTCTACAAATGTGGCCATAGCATGCGGCCCCCCGAAAGGCCCCACCGTCACCGCCACCGGACCAACTTTTGGACTTGGATTTAGGTCTGCTGTGGCGTGAGTTGGCCGGCCTTCGCCTGGACGAGTTCTGCCGCCTGCAACTGACACGTGCACGGTAGACCTCTGACCAGAAAGCCCTTAGTTCTCTTTGTTATGTTGTTGCATTTTACATAGCATTTATGTTCGGCGGATTCCCGTCGCGTCCGTTTTCCCTTTCGCGAGAAACGAAACCCTCCTCACCGCGAGGAGAGGCCCACCCCCCTCCTCCCGAAGGGCGAAGACATCGCCGCGAGAATTCGCCTAAGATATCTGTCCTATATAAAATACGTTATGTTATTAGTTTATTATTATTATTATATGTTTGTTAGTTTATAGTAAATTTATCCAACTTAAGTCTTTTATGAAAATATTAAATAATGTTTGTGATTTAATCATTATTATGATGAAATGCGGTGATCGTTTACAAATTAATCAGTCCGGCAGAGTTACTATACACACAGTATTCTTTAGAGGAAGTCCAATCGAGTTGCGCGATTTTTAAGATATGAAACAGCAACTGTAAGACGACATTAGACTGAAAGGAAACACAAACACTGCCATGTACAAACTAAAAAGAGGAAAAAAAAAACCAAAAATTACTAAATCATTTTTTTAGGATTAAAAAAAGAGAAAGAAAATGTTAATCTAATTTAGCTCTGGTATTTTTTTTACAGTTGTTGTATGTACATTTCCTGTCACGTCTTTTAAAGTGCTAATTGTGAATTTACAGGGTGTTTATTTAATAATCGTCGGCCGATAATTACTATAGTAATGGATGGATACTTTCTTGTAGATTCGGAAAGTATTCCAAAAGAATCACTTGTGAAGTTATGCGTTGACGATTGTGTGGATTAAATAAACGCCTGTTATTATTTTGTTTTTTGTTTGGAACGTTAGTGAAATTGATTGTTGTTAAAATGGAAAATCGTTTTGGCGTTTTGATTAATTTGTGTCGCGTCACCGTTTTCGTATATATCTTAAGTAGTTTTATTTAGCTCGAATTAAGTTATGCGCAAAAGCAGGACTTGTAAAACTGATTAAAAACAGCAACTTTTGATAAGCAATCGAGTTTTACATTTTACGTGAAATGTAAAAAAGAAAAAGTAGGGTTTACACTTTTCCCGGTATTGTTGGACGCGTGAAGAAAAGAAAAAAGAAATTTTTTTTTGTTCTTTTCGGAGAAAAATCATTGATACGATCGCTTAAATTAAATAATGTAACATTTAATTAGGTAAGTCGTAAGTTTGCTGTGCCCCAATAATTAGTGATAGGTGTGACTGCCACAGAGACGGCGGCGTCGCGACGATCGCGGCGTCTCCGCCGTCGGAGCGATTGCAAGTGTGCGTGTGCCGGCATCGCGTGTGTTATTTGACGACGGGATTCGGGGAAGGTCGGTCTCCCTTGCGAGTAGCATCATCCCATGCACCCGAAGCCTTCCAAAACAAAATATATTATTAAAAAAAAAAAATAATAATAAAATAAAATAAACGGACGTACAAAGTACTCAAGTACTCCTCCGATGAACGTGGATTTATTACTAGTAAAAATTGCTTCAAGTACAAACAGTTCGTTACTTTTGCAAATTTTATATAAATATTGAACATATAAGCAATTGTTGAAGTAAAGAAAAGGTTAAATAATTCCTACTGTCCCCCCTCATCTTTTCTATTTGATGAATTGGTTGTTTAAAATATGCATTAGGCGAAAGGAAGTTTTATGATGCTTCAGCTACATTCGAAATCGATTCTGTTTTATGTAGTTGTGTTCCTCTCCTCTCCCCCCCAAATTAAGCAAGCAGTTGAATGGGCCTTAAATTTTGATGCAAGAAAAGTTCAAAAATAATTCTTCCTTTTGCTTTTTGGGTGTCTTAGGCAATCACAGCTGCTTTTGTTGTTTTCTGCACATCGACCGACTTGAATTGTTGCGCGTGTGTGAGCGAACTTAGATTTTAGAAAAGTAGTAAAAAAAAACAGTAGCCTAGTGCATGCATCGCTTAGGTAGTAAGTATGTCAGTTCTTCCCGGAATGATAAACAATACTGCAGCCGTTTTTCGGGCCTAATGTCGCGCGGTCTACCCGGTTCTTTTCGTGCGTTGTTGCGTTTCGCTCGTGTATACGGCGCCGACGACGACGACGGCTGCGGCGGCGACGTCGTCGTCGAATTGATCAAAATAAAATTGGAACGCGAGCTGAAAATAATAATAAAAAACGATAAACCAAAATCTTGTACATAATTTTTCGATTTTCCCGAACCGTTTCGAAAGTTGCGCTCTTTCAAATTGGTATTATATAAATATTAATAATGATATAAATATATGTCGATATTCGTAAGTCTAGTTTGTAGTTGTTTTTTACGTGAATCAATACGAATTAATATTACGATGATTATTATTAAACAGTCGTTCAGGCGCGGCACCAAAAGCTGGTGCGAGGACCAAAATGGTTGCTGCCAGAGCTCGACTCATTCGAAGAGGTGAAATTTGAGGGCTTTTCTGAAATTTTCTCACTACGTAAAGCCCCCCCTCCTACATTACTTCAACCCCTTATTTTGTTACCTTCACCACCACCACCACCACCCAAACATTTTGTTTCAATCCAAAAAACGCCAAACAAACCATCATTTTAATCATATCTTCTTAGACAACAGACAAGAAAAAAGACAGCTGCTCCGATGGTCCGTTACTTTCTGGTGGGCAACAATTTTTCTTTTGGTGTTTTTGGGGCTCCTCCAAATTAACGCACCATCGGACTTTTGTTTTTCCTCCCCTCATTAAAGACAACCCAATCGGAATCATCTTTTATTATCCCCCCATCCCCCGGAGCGATTGGACGAGAGTCCCGTGCGCTTGGCCTAAAGAAGAAATTACGTTCGTCTGCATCATCCCTCAAAGTGTACACGGCTTTGTAATCGTCTGAGAGCGCCGTAAATTTTTTTCTATGATAAGGCTGTCGATGCACAATACTCTATTTGCATGCTGCGTTCGTGATTGCAGGCAATTGCAGACACAAACAGGAAGTTGAATTTGTAAACACCTGCCGGTTGTATCACGGACGTTCAATTTAATAAACACACGATGGCGAAATCAGGGTAAGGGGCGTATCATAAAGCACCACATATTAATAAGTGTAGCTTGGCCTGCTAGTATGACTTATATTATCCGTGAGTGTCGCTTCTGTAGCCTAGGTAGATGTTTGTAGTCTCACCACCAACCATGGGGAGGCAATCATTTATGGTAACTGTAGACGTACTTCGTAATTGGTGAACTTGTAATATTGGATATGATTAAAGATGAAGTAAAAAAAAAAATGAAGAAGTTGCGTGATTTTTTAAAAGAGCTTTATATTTTTATTATATATTTTTATACAGTCGGCCGAATTGTATACATTTACAAAAAAAATAAATCGGAACTGACTCGATTGGCTCAATTGGCATTAACTTAAGCAGAGTCCCGTTCCGTTGAGAAAACAAGTGTGATTTTAAAATTAGGGGTAGTGGTTAAGAAAAATCGTTTCTGGTGATATACCGAGTTTTATAAAATAAAAGGCGAAAACTTTTTGTAAAAAATTATAAAATAAACGCGGAAGACTTTTTATACTAGATTTTCTACGACGTAAGCCTAGGATGTAAGTAGATGTTTCTCTGTCTTTTTCTCATGGTTGAGTGGATCCCCCTTGCTTTTGCGTTTACAAGGGTGTCCCATCCGTTGTTTAAGACTGACGGGCGGGATTCCTTTCCTCTCCTATTAAAGTACAAATTTTCTTAAAATAATTAACAATTAACCATTGTATTGGTGTTGTAGTGTTGTCGGTTTATGCCCGCTTACGCGGCGGACGGTAGATTTTAGTAGTCGCTCCCTCGCTGTTTTCAATTACACATATTATTATTGGAAAGTGTTGAACATGAGAAGGTATTTTATGTAAGTTAATAGCGTACTGTAGTAGGTTGCGGCTGCGGGGCGGTGGGACGAAGTCCAGCTCTGCATTGCCGTCCCTTGCGTGCTTAGAGTAGGGGCGGTATTACTTTAGCAGAGTGAAACTCACGTCTATTGTTATCGATGATTAATTATTTGGTTTCATATCTGAACCTCAAAAATATTCACTCAACTATTTCGTTTTTTAAATCTAACACTCATTATTCAAACCAATAGGACACATTTTCTCTCCTTCATTAAAAATCAACATCACCAACTCTGATCATCACCAATTTAAAAGAATTTACGCCATCAAAAAAAAAAAAAAAACATCACAGACCACGTATGAAAATTCCCCCCCACAAAGCTATTCGATAATAAACAAAAAACACGTCGCCCTTTATTCCGCCCCACACTCTCCCATGTTCCAGGAGTTTTTTTTTCTTGGTTCAGTTAAGTTGTTTAAAAATTTTGTGAATAAAACATATCATCACATAGCATTTTCTATTTTGATTCATTTCACCACAATCATCTAAGCTTTTAGAATTTCCTGAAGAATATTTTTGAGGTTAAAAACCAAATTAAAAAACAATGACCTCCGCTACTACTGAAAGAAGTGACACATACATACATACAAAAAAAACCTGGTGATTTCTGATTGAGTACAAATGCTGCCGCCCCAATCCGTTAACTTTTTTTTATTATTAATTGATACTTCTATTATCGAACGGTTAGCAATATCAATACAGAGTTTTTTTATGCGTTACGTTTACAAGAACAACTTTAAAATAGCAAACAACAACGGCCACCCATCATAAACCATATAAGTCCGTTTGCGTTGCCAAAGTTGTCAAAGGATTTAAGTTGACGGTGGTGAGCGGACGGACGGTCGCGCCCCCACCCCCTCCCCTAAAACCGCCCCGACCAAAGTAATCACAGCAGTTATGTCCGTTTATTGTGCCATACCTTCGGGGACCTCGAAACCAAATAGGGGATGTTTTTGGGGGACGGCGGCGGGGGCGACGCCCTTCGTCCGTTCGACATTCGGGTTTACTATTTGGAAAATAAAATGCGAACGTCGTTTTTGACAACTACTAGAGTACCTATGTCGTTGGAATAGTGTGCAAGTGTCAGGAATATCCTTCATTATATTGTGAATTTATCTATTTGTAACTATTATTAGGCATAACAAATTATAGCTTTATAAAACAGTGTGAGGGCAGCACGCTTCATCATCAAGCTTTATAATACTAAGTAATCATTTAACCTTAGTTCAATTTTTTGTTTACGTTTTTTGGTTTGGAAGATGTTTCATTCGGAGCGCGGTACTTTGTCGACGACCGACGTATATATGTATCCTCTGCTGCTGCGTGTTGTGAGTGCACTGTTTTGTGATGCGCCAAAGAGTATGTGGAAAAATGTTTTTTATATTGAATATGCGTGAAATTTGATATCAATATTAATATATGATAAATGATCGAGCTTTTGACGGCTTTTTATATATGTAAAAGTAATAAAATGGAGAAACAGATTTTTAAAACGTAATAATAAATATAACCATTGTCTAAATGATGTGGTTTTTACTAAAAGTGTTTGTTTTTTTATTTACATCCCCTTTCACTTGTCTCCCTTTTTCACAAATATCCTTTTCTTCGACGTAAGATTAAAACAGTACAAAAAAATTATCAAGAACATACAAAAAGATCAGAGAAAAGTTGACTTATCAACCGAAAATTATAACACTAAATGGACACACACAAATGTAGCACAAAATTAGAAAAATTGTGAGTAAATAAGCTACGGGGATTTGAGGCCAATAATTCCCATTTCATTTCACATAGTGGTCTAAGAGGGACGAGCGAGCGGCATCTCCAGTTATAAGTAAAAAATCTGTTGTTTTGGAAACTATAACCTAATCTCTACCTGTTGTTTGCCGCTTGCAATTGAAGCTATCGCTCGCTCGCTCTCTCTTCTCAGGCAATTAGTTAGGCAACCATGCCTTTTTTTTATAGAGAGGATTAGGAAATCTTCAAAAACTGCCCCCCCCCCAGCTGGATTTATGCCGAGGGGTGTGTCGGATTCGCCTGAAACGGTGGTCACCGAGGCACCTACCGACTAAAACCCTTCCCTCTCTTTTGGCCCCATGGAAACCTGCTGTGGATTTACCATAAGTATTGCGTAGCAGCAGCGGGCGTGTCTTCTTTGCGTCTTCTTTATCTTCATCTCTTAGTTCGCTTCATCTCTCTCCTTGGTTTTGAGGATTTTTCCACTATTTCGGCAATATTTTCCACATCTCTTCACCTCTTAACATGCTTCCTATACCAGGTTGTTCGGTGTTGTTAGTTATCCTATTATTCTGTCCAAGACTTCTCTTTCTTCGTTCCATCTCCACATTTAAAGAATGTGTGTTCGGCTGTACCCACCTCTATATGACAATATGTGCATTCTGCTGAACTGGATTTTTTAATCGGTTCCTAAAACCAACCATATCTACACATGGGTCATGGGTCTATGGGAAATTGACGCCGAACCACCAGGGCTTACCAACTGTCGTGCTTTAAAAAGATATAATGACAGTGAATGTGATCAACCCAAAATTTCAAACTCTGAATAAAATTAAATTAAATCGTCTTTAGTCGTTTTCAAAAAAGAATTTCAAATTTAATTTTCATCGACTAGCCAAAATACTGACTCTCCTTAAGATACGGTAAAATAAATAATCACATCGATAAAGAACCCTTAACGCTTGAGAACAGCGGCGGCGCCCACGCACAACGAGAAGCAATCGGACAAAATTGAGTAATACGAGGGTAAAGCTCTTCAGTTTTTGGCTAAAAAAAATTAAAAAAGTAATGGAACATCCACCGTATTCACCTGATTTAGCAACGTGCAACTTTTGGCTATTTCTTGGGCTTAAAAGAAATTTGTGGGGTAGAAGGTCAGAAGAAGAGACTGATGTCGCAGTTCACGTTTATTTCGAGGGCATTCTGAAACACGATTGGTTGGGAGCTTTTGAACAGTGGAAAGAAAGAATGGTCAAGTGTATCATCGTGACACTATTGTAGGAGGTTTTCCTAGTTAATAGACTCAATTATGTATTATATATTTGGGGTTAATCTTGAGTAAATGTATAAGGGTCCGGACTCCCTTAAAATTTCGTGATGGCCCCGTAGTTAATTTAAATTTAATAAATTCTTAATTTTTATGAAACAATAAATATCCTCATTTGATCGAATCGTGATTATTTTTGCATTTTTATTCATAGTCAACAGCTTTTGAGACCAAAAACCACGTTCTCCGACAATGAAATTAAATCTTTAGCAAATGTTCGGTGACTCTTAAAACTTCAGTGCGGCAACGTAATTAATTTAAATTTAATAAATTCCTCATTTCACTACAAATCATTAAAAACTACATTTAAAACTAGGTCACACGCATTAAATTGTGGCTGCGTATTTTTTTTTAAGATATTTAGATAATTAATTACGGGGAAACACCCTCAACGCACAGTGGTCATTTTAATTATTCTAGGAAATAATTAATAACAATGTGAACTGTTGTAGTTTAAACTATATTTTTTCAAGTTGAACTAATAACTAATTTAAGATAGTGACCGTACTGGTTATACCGGATGTCTCATAATGTATGGAAGCAACCAAAAGGGTAGCTAGTGAATATTAAAGTAAAGGTTTTTCTTATTTTTTAAATGTTTTAATGCCCATTAATAATTAATTAACCAAACATAGTTCAACTAATTTTTAGATATTTCAAATTAGAATTTAAAACGTAATTTATTACTACAGTTAGTAACGATTGCTTTTTAATTAATTTAATTTGCTGTAACTTTCTGGTTATTGAGTTTTCATTAAAATTTATTAAGAAAAAGACTTTGCGTTGATCTCCCGTAGCTACCTTTTGAGTCTCCTCCGTATGCTATGAGATGGTCAGTATATACACATAAAATACTAATAAATTAATTACATAAACAATTTCCTTTTTCATCCTAGACAGCCATGATTTCATATTTGAGATCTCAGAACAATTTTTTCAAATAATATTTTCACAAAGATACTTTACTCTTATGTCGATCTTAAAATTTTGATCTCCTCGGTATATAATAAGGGATATTCGAATTTTGGTGTATGCATTTCGAGTTTGAAAAAATGCAGGAGCTTTCACAAAGAATATTTTTTTCTGAGAAACCAATAATAAAAAAGTTTACCATATACTGACATTGTCCCCAAACAAACGAAATAATTCAGTCCTTGGCACTTCTTGGCAGCTAATTTTAAGCTTACCTTAAAGTTAAGGAAAATATCTAATTAGAAAACCATGGATCACTACGAACAAAAGCGAACACAAGTATTGCAAGTCCAATTAGTTTGTTTTAAAACAAAGAAAATAACTCAATCGGAATTATGATATTCAATAGCGCTTTTCTTTAAATCTTGTTAGAAAATAAAACTAGTAATTATTGACAATTACAGTACAACCCTTCAAAATAATTATGTAACAGAAGAAATCAAGAAAAAATGTTTCAAACGCTCCTATTAACCGTTAACTGCAGAACGCATTAATATTGACTGAAATAAATAAACAAGTGCACCTTTGTTTGTCAAGTGTTGATTACGTAATTACTAAACGAAATTTTCACGATTCTTTTTCTTCTTTTTTGCAGGTATTATTTAACTATTTCTCTTTTAAGAAATATGAAAAATAATGATATTGGTGATACCGTAAATGTACCCGTAGCTGAGGTCTTAAGGTGGTATGTCAGATAATTTATTTTATCAGTATCTTATTTAAAAAACTTATAAGCTATTTCTTGGTTACATTAAATCTTTATAAAAAGATAATTACAATAAACTTTTTAATCAGCTAATATAAATATTGATAAAATTTAAATTCAATTTTAAATGAAAAAAGTACAGATGCACCAGAAGCTGACAGATCTTGATCCAGTAGTGGACATTTTATGTCCCAGTAGCTGACAAAGAAAATATTTGGTAAGAAATTTTTATCTAAGTACTAAATGCCTACGCTGTAGAAAAAAGGTTTAAAATAAATGCTATTGGTAAGTATAAAAATATATATTTTAAAGAAATATGTGAGAATTATAACACATCAAAGCTTGTTCTTGGCACCTTGTAAGTTTTGGAAGCAGTTGAAACTAGCATCCCAAATTTAACTCTGAATACTTTAGTACCTTTTTATTTTCCATTTTATTCGAAAAAAAACTAGGTGTCAACAACTACCATCAGTAAAGATTTCTTAAGATTACTTTGTCATTTATTCTGCATAGTCATTACAAGAACCTGAAGCTGATGTCCCAGTACCTGATAGAATAAAAAAAATAAGTAAAATTTAAAACTTTAGAACCATTAAAGACATGTCAGGCATTGGTCCATCTAACACTGTGAGGGAGATAATTTGTTTTAATAAAAATCGCGAATTATCCATACAGATGTGTAAAAAAAAATTCACTCTATATTTTTTAAAGTAAGTCCTAGTGCCTGACATTTGAGCATCAGGTTCACGTTACGTAGAATTTTATTGCACCAAAGCCTCGATTATAATGTTTTTTAGAAAAGTAAATAATTTTAAATGTTTAGCTAATGTTTTCAGTAAAATTTAGGATAATTTGAAAACATTACAACTGATAAAACATTTAAAATTTTAAATAGAAAAATTATATTGCTTAATTAAGTCGTGTCATGTTCTTAGCTTATCTGATAAGATTTTTGGCGTAACACTGACGGAACAGTTGACGTGATCTTTTGCGGCATTCTCGCCAAACCTACGTCAACTTTACCGCGAAAATGGTGACAGCAACAGTAGCCCGAATAATAAAAATGTTCCTAGATTTAAGTAGACTTAATTTTATACATATAGTAATTATTTTATTTGTCTCATAAATAAAAAAATACTGTCAGCTATTGGGCCACTGTCAGCACTTGGTACATTTACGGTAGTAAATTTTTGGTATTATTAAGTCCTAGCATAATTAAAATCACCATTGTGCGACGGCCCTCCTATTTTATTGATTTGATTTTACAATGGTTTTCACATTGGAAGAAAAATCTTTGATAGTTGAATCCATAAATTTAATAACTACTGCGTTTCACCACGAAACAATAGAAACTTCATTTAAAAAAATTAAATTGTGACTGCGTATTTTTTTATGTATACAGGTATCTAATTGGTGAAAAAAAAATTGATTCGTCAATAAATAACGGAGAAATAAGCGCTCATAGTTGTCATGTTTTAAGCAGGTACGACTCACTTGTACCTTCACGTCTTCGCATTGTTAAAAGCTGCTACCCTATTACACAGCTACGTAAAATTAACATTCATTCAATTTGACACGCGTCTTACATTGTTTGCTGTATATTACCTGTGCATTTGCATTAAAATGGAAGTGGGATGTGTAAAGCATCAAAGCGATATTTAGCCAAATAGGAGAAATGATGTCACGTCGCTTAGAAACTATTGTCATAAAACATAACTTTGAACTCTTATAATTCGGCCATTTTTAAAAATATTTTTTAATTCTTGCACAGTGTTACAGTTTCGCTACCTAATTCAAAGACTTCCGTGGATTAAATTGTCAGGAGTATTCACCACCATCTTTCGAGGTTAGCGATATCAAATAAAAAAATCTTTCTACTTTAGTTTTCGAGAAATAATTTATCAAAAATTGTCCCAAAAATCACAATACGCCCCTGCTTAAAATTTCCCTTGCGCCAAGTCCCACATTTTACAATACTATGGACACCTTTAATCAAGTAACATCATTCGGTTCTGCCCTTCATACCCACAGCAATCCCTGGAAATTCAAAACACGGCCTCTGCTTTTTGGGATTTTGGCTTCGATGATCTTATCATTTTGGGGATTCGAACACTTTGTTCGAATCCGGGTGAATCAGAGAATCCGGGTGTACGCCGCGCCTGTCGACTGTGGATGGAAAGACTTCCCCTGCGCCAAGTCCCACATTTTACAACGCTATGGAACCTTTATCTTTCACCCTCAATGGCCCCACCTACATGAATTGTTATTAAAAAAATCAATCCAGGACTGTGCGAATGTATGAGTATTAAAAAAATAACAATATAAACAATGGATTGTACGCAGCGCTTTTTGAATATTTTTGTATTCCGGGGTCACGATACGAAACAGTTTATCTTTTTTATTTTACAATAATATAATGAACTCTCATAAACGTTAATAAATGTCAAATTCTCACATCTGACTGCCTACTTGATATACAACATTTCTTCCCTCTTTTAAAATGGTTCGTTTAATTTGATGGGAAACGTCGTGATACGTTCCGGATCTACGCAGAACGTGTGGTGTGGAGCATCTCGGTGGCGATAGTGTCCTCGAGTCTTCTGAGGATATTGAAATCGCTGGAGATGACACTGGTGTTAGTAATGTGGGAGCTGGTGACGTAGAGGCTGGTGTTATTAGTGTGGGAGATGGTGACGTAGAGGATGGTGTTATTAGTGTGGAAGCTGGTGTGGTTGATTGCGGTACAATTGGTGTAGGTGTTGTAGTTGCTGATGATTTGTAGAATCGAACTCGTCGGGATGTCAATGTGTCTCTAACATGTTCCAATTGTTGGCTTTTATTTCCAGAATTATTTGCATCTCCTGCTTCGAAAAATCCTCGAATTTGGTTGATGTGTCTTTTATAGCGTCTTCCCAGATATTCTATTTCATAGTGGATATCTCCTAGGCGGGTAACAATTTCTCCTGGGAGCCACTTATCCATCCTAATATTTCCTGAGAGGAAATAAACGCGTTGTTTCGGTTCAAATTCGCGGAAGCCAGGCTGGAACTCTGCTTGTTGTCTCTGTGATATCCTAGATTCAACGTTTTGTGGCCTGACTAGGTCCACACGTGTGCGGATATTTCGTCCCAGGAAAAGTTTGGCTGGTGGCTCCCCAGTTGTGCTTTCCGGTACTGACGAAGAAACTCATTGAGGTTCGGCTGTAGTGAGTTGGAGGTGGTGGACATTGTTTTCAACGCATCTTTCACCGTTTGGACGTACCTCTCCGCTTGACCATTCAACGCAGGGTGATATGGCGCGGTCCGTTTATGGTACCTCACTCCACTCTGTCGAAGAAATGTTTCAAACTCTTCGGCGATGAATTGTCTACCGTTGTCCGAAACACCATACGCGGCGAACAAGTCGTCCAGGATTCTAATGGTCGCTTGAGTAGTCATGGAGTTTGACTTCTAGCCACTTGCTATAAGCATCTACGACAATTAAGAGCATTGTACCCGCCATTGGGCCTGCGTAATCAATATGGACTCTTTCCCAAGGAGCTTTTGGGTACTCCCAGTGGTGCTCCCGAAACTGCGGCGCAGTGTGCGCGTGAGTGGCACACTCCTTGAAATTGGCAACGGTTTCTCCCTTCTGTTGCTTCACTTGCCTAAATTTTATACTCTCCGCGTATTTATTACGCGTGGAATCGAAATGACTAGTCAAAATCGAGCTAATTTCATCAAACATCAGGGTTTCCGGATCACGTGGGCTAACCAAGAATTTTAATGTATCGTTCAATTCTGATCCCATGTATACTCGGGTGCTGTACTTTCGGGATTTTACTTAATTGGAGTGCCCAAATAAAGCGTTTGAAGTAATCTGCGATCGTTGTTGCCTCAGATGACCGATATTCACTTACGGAGAATTGCGGCGGTCGAGGTTCTGGTAGCGTTACACCAGATGTTTGTTTCGCTGAAGCAATCATTCCAGAGATTGCTTGTAACAGTTCCTGAGGGACTTCCATTATGCATCGATAGTTGCCTTCTTATCCCAACTTCTGACACCACTTTTGTATTCCGGGGTCACGATACGAAACAGTTTACTTTCTTTTATCTTTTTTATTTTACAATAATATAATGAACTCTCATAAACGTTAATAAATGTCAAATTCTCACATCTGACTGCCTACTTGATATACAACAAATATGAATAATGAACTACAACTTCGTCAGTGGCGATGTGACTGGGCCATTGGAAATAAGTCATCTCTTTTCGGATAATAAATCGAATAGCATTGGCTAAGTAAACCAAAAGCAGTGGCCCAGTATTTACAACAACTCGTTGCCTAATCATCATGAATATTTTTGGATTCGCTTTCAACAGCTTTTGAGTCCAAGGACAACGCTCTCTGACAATGAATTTAAACCTTTAGTAAATGCAGGTATGTGAATATAAAATTCCGGTAGTGGCAGCACGATAACGAAAGTATCATAAGAGCAATTTCAATTTACTTCTGGTCGGCCGTGTTAATCCAGCGGGATCCCATCAACACGCTTTTTTTAACCCTGTCCACCACCGTAATTCCAATTTCGGGGTACGCTTAAAATTCATTGCGTTCGCACAGTGACATTTGCATGAAGTTATTCGTCCCGAAAGTGACGGCTTCATCGCATTATTTTGACGCGGATGCGAAAGGGATTTGCGATAATTGCACTGCACCGGATGGTATCGATTTTCAGCGGAAACCGGCGGAGCTTGCAGCTCTTGCATGTTTCGTGCTGAATTCGGATTAAAAAGATTTTAGATTATATCTCCGGCGGTATAAAACGTACACGTACGCAGTTATAACGAGCTTCGGCTGTAAGTATGTACGATTGCATCACGACACGCACACGACGTTTAACGAAATTATAAAGCCTGTAAATTGTGACTAACTGATTTTGTAATAAACGAAAAATTTTTCCTGACGCTCAGAAGTGTTGAATCGAATCTTTAAATTGAAGTACTAAAGTACCTTATGGATTCGAGTTCGTTGTGGAAATCTCTGCTAATATCTCAAGATGTTCTGTTGCGGGAACATAACGTGATAGAAATTTGTTACTTTCCCAGCCATGCTCTTGATAACCACACAGTCACGTACTGCCTGTATCTCCAGCCATAACAAAAACGTGAAGAATTGATAAAAGTAAACGAACTGCAGTTTTTGTATTAACAGGGAGTTGAAACCCCCCTCCGTTACAATATTCAGTATAAGAAACAAGATAAATAGAAAACCAAGCGTTATTTTATGAACGACAATAGGCATTAACTCTTTACTTAAAAGCGAACCATCGTAATTATCAAAAGTATTGTTCAAAACTGGCGAACCTAATTATCTCGGGTGTAACAGCTCGTTCATAATTCCGAGGATTTAAAGGGCTTCGCTATCAGCCCTTTGACACGCGGGGTATCATCATCACCAGTGGCCGCGTGAAATTCACCTCCGCTCCTTTAAATATATATAATTCGCGAGACAATTAAATTTGATTGATGCACAAGCTGTAACAACGTATTAGTATAATCCGTATATATTCTACCCCGTACATATATCAATCCGCAGGGTTAACCGCGTCCGACATGGGCCACTCTATTTCAATTAGGTGCAATGAATTTATAGGCATTGTATGCAGATGTGATGAGAGGTTCCACTTACCGGCCCTGTCCGATGGTGTTGACCAACACGTTAGCGAACGTGTTTCAACCGACGCTAAGTCCATAACTTGTGAGGACCTGCACGGCGTCGACCGACGTCGGTGTCTTCCGCAGGACGAGACATTCGAAAATTATTAGTTTCGAGGATCATTTTTGTGTGGTCATTTCCGCCTGCATTGTCCGTTTTCATTATAAGTACCTAGAGATGAATTTACTTTTTGAGAACGAAAAAGAACTAACCCCAGAATAATTAGGAAATCGAAATTATTGGTGGTTTTCATTAAGCAGAAATATAATGTGTTTATTACTCCACCTCGTTTATACTTCACGTGTGTTTGCATAACACTGCGCCTTCTAAAACGAAAATATTTAAATAGAAAGCTCTTATGCGACACACACACACTTAATTTAATATTCAATTCCATTACGAAAAGAGGCAGCGCACCGCCTGATGGTAGAGTTTTTATTTAATGCTCTCCTCTATTGAATACGCTAACACAAAAGCGGCCGAAATTAAAATAAAATAAAAAGAATTTTTATTCGTCGTAAAAGTCAAATATTTCGCCCCTGCCCAGAAACCCCCCCGTCCCCTCTTAACGATTCGTGCAGGGCCGAAATCCTGTTGATTTACCCTCCGCGGGTTCGACCATAAAACGGATTATAAAACATCTCCTCGTAACAACGCAAGCCGTTAAATACTGTACTTTATACCTCCTATGTAATCTAACTCCGGTTTCTAATTTATTAAATCTCTCCTCGAACGTCTCGATGATGCCCTTCTTCTTCTTTTCCTCGGGTCGTATCTCATTGTGAAGCAGCTTCACTCCTTGCCCGTGATCGATTTAAATATCAACCAACTGCCCGTGTCCAATACTTTCGCAATAAAAGTTTGAAAAGTTCGCCTAATAAAAATTCTACGTCTGGAGTAAACAATGTGGACACAGAGAGGACCCTCGAAGGAAAAAAAAATCTATTCCGAAAGCCCGGACGTTTGTTTTGTTTTATCACGTCCGGCATTTGAAGTGGAAATATTCCGCAGTACCTTTCAATCTCGAAGTCTTTGTTAGAATCGTCCGATGCAGGGAATTCAAATGCTGTCGCCGACGCCGCCGCCGCCGCCGCTGCTGCTTTTGTTTTAAATTTTATTCGTGACTTTTCAAATAACGCCCGTGTACGCCTCCCGAACGAGGGAGTTTACTAAATTATCTCTTGAGCGAATTGTAAAATGAATTTGGCGAAGCGACACAAAAGAAAAACCTGCATTGTCATGTAATTTTTGATCAAACCTATTACATCTTTTGGAAGACTAAAACAAGTAATACAATTGCCAATAATTAATTTCCACAAAAATGTATTCACTTTATTGGTTACAAACCGGTATTCCGTACATAGATTTGTTTATTTTAAATAAAATGCAATTAGAAACAAAACGCGCTCGATGACGCAGGAATACCTGCATCCGTTTTGGGACACGTACGCGTTGAGTTATAATTTGATTCAACCTGCAGAATTGGAGTTCTTCGATCTTATAATTAAATAAAAGACCCCTGATGTCGAAAGCCATCATTTAATTCGATTTCTTAATTCCTCGATTGTCACTTGTTTCTTTTTAATTTATCAGTAGAACGAAAAACAATTGAACTGCGATAGTTTAGAAAATTCAATTAAAATCCTCAGCTTTAGAGTAATTCAGTTTTGTTTCGTATGAATTCTTTTTGGTTCCTGAATCGTCAGTTTTTTTTTAACAATAAATCGAAAAACAATCAAACCTCGATGTAGAAATTTAACTAAAATCTAAAAAAAGATTCTCATACGACGAGAGCGTTAGAATAATTTATTTTTGTTTGGATTTGATTTCGTCTGAAATATTCAATACGTTGATCGTCATTTTTTGGTAGAAGTGAACTAGGATCTGGAAAATAATTTAAATTTCAATTAAGATATTAAAAAAACCTTCTCGGATTGGTCGAAATTGCGTTCGGCTCCGCCCACACTGCTGTTATTGGCATGTGATTGAGTTACGACCAATCAACGCAAATGAATACTCTCACACAATAGTCAGAACCCAAGCGTCCACTTCTTTTTATAATTAATTATTTATAGTGCGGAATCGTCCAAATTGTTACTATTTGTGCGTGGCCTCTCTGATTGGTCGAAATTGGGTTCAGCTCCGCCCACACTGCTGTTATTGGCGTGTGAATGAATTACGACCAATCAACGCAAAGGAATACGCTCCCACAAAAGTCAGAACCCAAGCGTTCAATTCTTTTTATAAAAAGGGCGAATTCGTGCCCAAATTGTTACTATTACTGCGTAATTGAGGTGCGATCAACTAAAAGAAGAAAAAAAGAGGACAAGAAAAAAAAAACGACCATGTAAGAAGAACAGAGACGAGGCATCAACGCCCAGATGTGCTCCAGTTCTTCATGATTGGTCGAAATTGCGTTCAGCTCCACCTATATTGCTGTTGTTGGCGAATGATTGAATTACGACCAATCAACGCCAAGGAATACTCTCTTACAATAGTCAGAACTCAAGCGTCCAATTCTTTTTATAAAAAGGGCGAATTTGTGCCCAAATTGTTACTATTTATACGTAAAATTGAGGTGCGATCAACTAAAGAGAAAGCAATTAAAATAGGACAAGAAAAAAAAACGACCTTGTAACAAGAACAGAGGCGAGGCATCAACGCCCAGATATGCTCCAGTTCTTCACGATTGGTCGAAATTGCGTTCATCTCCGCCCACATTGCTGTTGTTACGACCAATCAACGCAAAGGAATACTTTCCCAGGATAATCAGAACCCAAGCGTCCACTTCGTTTTATAAAAAAAGCGAATTCGTGCCCAAATTGTTACGATTTGTGTGTAATTGAGGTTGGATCAACTAAATAGAAGAAAACAATTAAAAGAGGACAAGAAAAAAAACGACCATGTAAGAAGAACAGAGACGAGGCATCAACGCCCAGATGTGCTCCAGTTCTTCATGATTGGTCGAAATTGCGTTCAGCTCCGCCCATATTGCTGTTGTTGGTGAGTGATTGAATTACGACCAATCAACGCAAAGGAATACTCTCCCACGATAATCTAAGAGTCCACTTCTATTTATAAAAAGGATGAATTCGTGCTGCGCCGCCCAAATTGTTACTATTTATGCGTAATCCAGGTGCGATCAACTAAACAGAAGAAAACAATTAAAAGGGGGCAAGAAGAAAAATGACCCTATAAGAAGAACAGAAATGAGGCATCAACGCCCAGATGTGCTCCAGTTCTACATGATTGGTCGAAATTACGTTCAGCTCCGCCCTTATTGTTGCTGTTGGCGAGTGATTGAATTACGATCAATCAACGCAAACGAATATTCTCCCACAATAGTCAGAACCTAAGCGTCCACTTCTATTTATAAAAATGATGAATTCGTGCTGCATTGCCCAAATTGTTACTATTTATGCGTAATCCAGGTGCGATCAACTAAACAGAAGAAAAGAATTAAAAGGGGGCAAGAAGAAAAATGACCCTGTAAGAAGAACAGAAGAGATGAGGTATCAACGCCCAGATATGCTCCAGTTCTACTTGATTGGTCGAAATGGCATACAGTTCCGCTCACACCCATCAAAAGCAATTATTAAACTAAACGCGCTCGATGACGCAAGAATAACTGTATCCGTTTTGGAACATGTGTGTGATGAGTTATAAGTTGATTCAACTTGCAGATTTTTATCGTAATTAATTGAAGTCCTTCGATCAATACAAGACCGCCCATCCTCTGCTATTAGCGTATGTTTGAAATCCAAAACAGAGACGACCGTTAGAGCTGAAGTAACCACCAAATCAATTTACAAAGCGTCTTCTTCACGGTGACTATTGGCGGTTTTTAAAGAACCAAATTATCTTTCCACCAAAGACAAAGGGACCTTCAACATTGGTTTGCAAAGATGATGAGAAGAGGTCTACGATTTTCAACCTATGAAATTGGAACTTGAATCCTAAATAGACAACTTTGACTACCATCAACAAACCATTAATGGTCTACAAATAAAAGCGCAGGTAATATACCTGCGTTTTGATAATAATCAAAAGGAAGAAGACAAACCTAGTACCTACGTAACCACCCCTGCTTGGATGATCTACGAGCATGCTTTTGATTCTTTTACATCCCTTGAAAAAAAACATCTCTTTTACTTGGGTAAAATATCGCAGCCCTGCGTCATGATGGAACCTAAATTGAACCAAAGGGAGTTCTTCCGATTCCATGGAAGGGGGTTCTGCAAATCGCCGGCGCCAACCTTGAAACGCACTTGTTTCAATTAGGTGTTTTCCACGACTTGAAAAAAAGACACACCTGGCGGTTGCGTAACTCAAAATCGATATTATCAAGTAGATGGTGACCATGCGCACAGTTACCAGAAGTATGGCCGTAAATAGGTCTTAGTGTGATCGTGACAGGTTCCAAGATCTATGATTTGGTAAGCAAAACAACCGCTTTAATTTATGTACAGAATGCCGTTTCTTCTCTTTATCAAATTATTTTGAATTTATTTTCCATTGTTTCGTGTGATATCGTTTTGGATTAAACTTCAATTTCCATTAAAGCCATAGACTTTGGACGTAAGAATCTCACTCTCGTTGTGGTATCTAGAGGAACATAATGCCTCGGCGTGCCTTATAAGTTAATTGATAAATTCAAAAACGTTGTTCATCTCGTTTCTTTTATTTTTAAGCTCCCATCCCTTACACATTCAGTTCCAAAAAGGCTGACTAAGCAATCATAATTGCATGATTGTGTTAAATAGGAATAAAAATCTGTAGTTTCATTTTAAAATTAGGCCAAATCAGGGACGGTTTTAGATTTTGGCGAGCCTAGGGAGATAAGATGGGGAGAATCAGCCCCTCTAGATCTATTTTCCTCACCATTTCTTCCTATTTCCAGCTACCTGACTTCAGTTTTTTTCCTAACACTGCTAGATGTCGCTGTTGTTTCTAACCATTTTGTTTCTCTCTAAGGCATTTGTCAGTACTTGCCTCTCTCTTATGATAATATGTTTGTGTCCTAACCATCTTATTCTCAGTGCTCTTATTGCTATTGTCGATTCTTTATGCAGTCCCATCAGTTCTTTGTTGGTTCTTCTCGTCAAGAAATCTCCCACTTTCTATCCTCAATATATTTTCCTTAGTACTTTTCGCCCTCTAGAATATCTAGTATCTAGAGTCTCCTCCTCTTTTTGGTTCAATATCCACAATTCGCTTCCATACCTAATAGTTGGTCGTACTATAGTGTTGCATATTTCACGCTCTTGATAACAACGATCTCTATCTTGTTCTAGGACTTCCTCTACGGCCTTGACAGTACTTGTCTCTCTGCTCTCTCTCTCTCTCTCTCTCCCTTATTACTGTTGATATTGTCAATTCTCTAAAATGTTCCATCAGTTGTTTGTTGGTTCTTCTCGTCCAGAAATCTCCCACTTTCTATCCTCAATGTATTTCCTTTAGTACTTTTCACCCTCTAGAGTATCTAGTATCTAGAGTCTTCTTCTCTTTTTGGTTCAATATCCACAGTTTGCTTCCATACGTAATAGTTGGTCGTATTATAATGTTGTATATTTCATGCTCTTGATAACAACACTATCACGATCTCCATCTTGTTCTAGGGCTTCCTCTACAGCCTTGACAGTACTTGCCTCCCTGCTCTCTCTCTCTCTCCCATATTACTGTTGATATTGTCAATTCTCTAAAATGTTCCATCAGTTGTTTGTTGGTTCTTCTCGTCCAGAAATCTCGCACTTTCTTTCCTCAATGTATTTTCCTTAGTACTTTTCACCCTCTAGAGTATCTAGTATCTAGAGTCCCGTTCTCTTTTTGGTTCAATATCTACAGTTTCATTCCACACATAGTAGTTGGTCGTATAATAGTGTTGTATATTTCACGCTCTTGATAACAACACTATCACGATCCCATCTTGTTCTACGGCCTTAACAGTACTTGTCTCCCTGCTCTCTCTCCCTTATTACTGTTGATATTGTCAATTCTCTAAAATGTTCCATCTGTTGTTTGTTGGTTCTTCTCGTCCAGAAATCTCCCACTTTCTATCCTCAATGTATTTCCTTTAGTACTTTTCACTCTCTAGAGTATCTAGTATCTAGAGTCTCCTCCTCTTTTTGGTTCAATATCCACAGTTCGCTTCCATACGTAACAGTTGGTCTTATTATAGTGTTGTATATTTCACGCTCTTGATAACAACACTATCACGATCTCCATCTTGTTCTAGGGCTTCCTTCACGGCCTTGACAGTAGTCTCCCTACTCTCTCTCCCTTATTACTGTTGATATTGTCAATTTTCTAAGATGTTCCATCTGTTGTTGGTTCTTCTCGTCCAGAAATCTCCCACTTTCTATTCTCAATGTATTTTCCTTAGTACTTTCCGCCTTCATGTATCTAGAGTCTCTTTCCCTTTTTGGTTCAATATCCACAATTGGCTTCCATACCTAACAGTTGGTCGCACAATAGTGTTGTATATTTCACGCTCTTGATAATAACACTAACGCGAAGTGGGTGTATTTCCATCTCCACGTTCTAGGGCTTCCTCTTCTTATTTCCTCTACAGCCTTGTCAGTACTTGTCTCCCAGCTCTTTCTCTCCCTTGACATAGCCAATTCTCTAAACAGTTTCATCAATTCTTTGTCGATTTCTGCCCTTAGTACTTTTCGCCCCATATTTCTAAAGTGTCAATCTGTGAAGACTTACGCCATCTGGTGAATGCAAAACTCTTATGTATAAATAAATATAGGAACGTTAAATTGGTTCCAAATTTGGCACGAGGCATTTTCAACGCAAGAAAGTAAATATTTTTGAGGACATATTGTATCTGTTCTTTCTCATAACGAATTTATTGTTTAATTTATGGCAATCTGTATTGGAATGCCCAAATTTTCTTTGCCTAAGGGCCTTAGATACTCTTGTATTTGTGCCGGGCCTGGTCAAATTACAATTGGAATCAGAAGTAATCCTTATCATCATCATGAAGTCGTTCGATCTTTAGGATTTTGCCTAATGGCCCTCGTTTTTATTGAATTGTTGTTGCCAGTCTATATCTACATTTTGTTTTCCAATCCATTACTCTCATCGCTCTTCTATTTCGTCTCGCCAACTTTTTCTCGGTCTTTTTTTATTTCTTGATCTTAACGGAATCGATTCTTTAAGTTTTCTTCTCATTGCATGTTCTGCCCAATTCAGGGGTTGTGCTTACTTCCTAATTCGTCTTCTATTTCCATATTTCTCTTTACTCTTGTTTCGCCATCCTCGGTTCCAGTATTGCTACAATTATTGGATCTTCTTTAGGTTTCCTTCGTCTTTTTTTGTTGTCATAGTTGTCTCCATCGCATAAGTGATAATTGGTTTTAAGAAAGCCTACAAATTAATTTTTGAAGACTTTCTCTCACTCTACCTTTTTCTGTCGTTGTGGTAAAATGATGAAAGAAGGAGGAACAAGAAATGTTTCGTTTTAATCTAAGCAGAATTTGTTTTGTTACGCAATAAATTCAACACGGGATTAAATATGCCGGCGTCGTTTATCAAAAAAGAAGGTCGTCGAAACGATAGCAATAAAAATGATGCCCTAACTATTGTGATAGCGAGCGAGTTTACGACGCCCTTAGTACTTTTTATTATTCCTTTCCTTGGTTTTTACTTGGAACGACGCGATTTTATGAGCGACTTCCACTAAAGCACAGATAAAACGCAAACCATCACCAATCTCCTTTGAAAGCTGCAGCCGGAGGTGTCTTTGTGGTCCTCCCCGCCAGTCGTTGGCAACACCTCTGACCCTCGCACCTTTAATTCAGAACTTCGCAGCAGCGAAACTTTTAAGTACATATTATATTCCTTGTCTCCTACATCCCTATTCGATAAAGATTACAAGTCGGGGGGCGTGTGTACACCGTCATGTGTGCGCGCCGCCCGAGGGATGAGGGATTCGCGCACGTCTTTTTTAATATGGATTTAGCTCGAATTTCTTTTCCACAAAGCTTGAATTCAAGCGAATGCCTCAGTTGTTTACTTCTCCTTACGTAACATTGTTAAGGACCCTCGCTTAATTTTCTTCTTGCGATCCGCCCTCGACGTCCTGAATAGAACAAACCCGATGCAACCGACGAACTCGATTTGATTAAAAGTTTTATTCCGGATTTGAATTTTTCAAGTCTGCACCGCCGTAATTACGACTAATCACATTAACTACGAACTCAATTAGGAGGATATGAATATTAAAAGCCGGTGTCATTTTCAGAGAACGAGCTCATAATCTAATAGCATGATTGAACCAATCAAAGGAAGAACCAGACTATATAACTAGCAACTAACAGAGGTTTTTTTTATTTTTTATCTTTCGCCCTGTATGGTTTATGGTTTAAAATTTTTGTTTTTTTTATTAGAAAATTCCATGTATACGTATTTAATAAAGTTTGAAAATTTATATTATTTATAAAAACAGGAATGTAGTAGCATAGTTTCGTCAGATTTAGGTCATTTTAATGCAATATCATGGCAGAATCTCCTCTCATCATCATCCCCCTTGTTATCCCTTCGCATTGAAGTTTGCGCCACGAACATGACAAGCTCAAGACGTAGTGACCCGATAAGTTATTCAAAGCCGAGGGTGAACTGACAGATTGGCGGCGAGTGCAAGGGATGCATACCAAGGAGTCCTAACGACTTGATGGACGTAGTCCGGAATGGACGCAGATTTAAAATTCCGACCAAATTTCGCGACTTTCGGGGACAAATTTACATTTGACCCTAACAGCACAAATTGCCCTAAAATAAATTCAGTTTATTTTCAAAGTATCTCCTATCCTTGAACTTTTTTTTATTCCCTACGTGTAGTTCAGTTGAAAATAACACTACGCCCAAGCTTTTCACCTAATAATTTATTAACGCCCTGTATGTTCCTCTCGTCCACTGCTGCGTGGGCAAACAATATCACCGCCTGCGTTTATATGCATGTGCAATATGCAATATGCGGATCGCTCGTACAAATTCCACACCTGCAGCGCGTTGCATTGTGAAATTAAATTGCATAGGTCGCTCGCTCCTGATAAATATGTAAGCGGCTTTGATTGTTACACGACGGGAGACCAACACGTTCGCAAATAGCGAATAGTTTACATCAGTCACTGTTTTACACAATTTGCCTGCTAATAAGCCGAATCGTTCAAATTCCAGGTCCGGTCTGCGGTTACTGATCGGACATGCCTCCTGACGCCTACTCAACTGCGGTCCGGTACAAATTGCTAAACAATCTACAAGTTATTTCCTCGTAACATAATTAATTGTTAACCGACACAAAATTTCCCACATTTGATTAAACGTCAGCGCGCACTTTAATATTCACAATGGAGTCATCAGGTCTCGCGTACGAACCGTGTTTGCAAAGGTACAAACGGAAATTTAAATCAGATTGCCCTGGGTTTAATTGCAGCTCGAAGTAACGCAGAACTAGCAACGCTCTGTCAACAAAGATGGTAAACAGATCTTGAAGTCATAACGCCAATTATGTGCAAGGCGCTTGTTTACATTTGACAGGCTCAGAGGAGGTTGTTTGTTATTCGACCTGAGTATATGACCACTCTGCATATATCGCACCCACTCACATGTCAACCCCTTATAGAAAGATGCGCCTTTCGTTTGATATTGCTGGTCACGTGATGCTTGTCCCCCTTGCACGTTCACGCTTTCAAATTACATAAATCGTGTGAGAACAAATCTAGCACATGGATGCATTTATGTACAGATTCAGTTTTCTATTATTTAAATGAAACATATAGAATCGGTTTCTAAAAACGAATTTAATGAGTCGATTAGTTAGCCTAAATAAGAATATGACATACAGCATTTTAAATCAAAGAGAGCAAACGATCCCAGGAAAACTACTATAACTCATAGGGCAACGGTGAAGCTTAAAGCTCACGTACAGGGTCTAAGCATAATCGGAATTTCATAAAAGGGGGCTACTTTAACGATTAGGTAGTCGTGTGATCGTACCTACCACCGAGAGCCCGAGGGTGTGAATTGTAGTCAAACTGCAACTTTAAACTTAAAGAGCTGCCGATCGCATTTTGTAATTCTTGCTACTCCTTTGTGCTATACGGTATGTAGGGGCGAGACTGCGATAGATCTAATCCTTTTTTCTATAGAGGTCGGGGAATCTTCGAAAGACTGCTTCTCGGCTTCTGTGCAATGCCGGGGCAGTGTTGGATTCGTCTAGGACACCTACCAACTAAACCCCTTTCCTCGTGCCCTCCTTTCTGATAAGGTGGCACTTTTCAGCATGCCTTCACAAAAGTCTAGTCAGTTCCTACTGTGTTGTTTTTCGTTCTGTTCGTATCACTGATGGCTTTCCAGTTTTTCCCTGTTTCCACCATTAGCTTAACGATATTGGCTGGGTCATCTTTCGTCTAATCACACTGTTACGTTTTGATTTGTTTAAACGATTCTGCCTGCAGATATTTTACGAATGGCAACATCACGCGTTTGTACATGCTTGCAACTCTTGCCGGAAATGCTCTGACTCCCCGGCCATCTTCCCTTCTTACCACTTTTTTCCGGCAGTGCATGAGAGAAGACGTATATCGATTATTCTCGTGAGTTGTGCAAATTTGTTGCAATTTCAATTAATATGGTGCGTAATGGAAAGTTTATTGTTGCTCACGCTGTCCTGTGAAACGTTGTTTACGTTTCAAACTAACGATTTTGCAAAACTGGAGGTAACGTTCTACTTTTACGTTACATTGCGTTACATTGGCTAATGGCCGACCTTCCCCTTCTTTCATAGGATCGTTGTAGTGTCAGATTTAGTTTTGGCTGAAGTCTTACTTTAGACTTGGTTTTCGTTTGTGAAAATAAAGGATCCTCGTCTTTGCGATTTGTTAAACATCTCCTGATGGTGTAACATTTCGTTTTTGACCCTCGCTTTGGGGTGACGTCATAACCAAGTTTCGTCACAGCACGAATTTTGGACGCTAGACGCGGTCAACTACCACCCTCTGTTCAAGACGGAACGTACCGACGCCAGCTGACAGGATTCTTGACGTATCGTCCATTTTATTTCTTTCTATTTTGATTAGCTGATAAGTTTGAGACATTTAAAAGCCTGTAGTTAATTAGTTAAATTTAGAATTATCGTTTAACGGTGTTGCCTTTGGGCATTTTATGTGCAATTAGATCTGATTAATCGCAGTTGTTTTGAAATTATAGTTTATAGTCGTATTACAGTACCGAGTTGTTCTGTTTTCATTTATTGACGATTGCACAAATAAATCTTGTGTCATTGTGTGCGTTTTGTTAATGTCGAGAACCTGCGCTGATTTACTGACGATTGCACAAATAAATCTTGTGTCATTGTGTGCGTTTTGTTAATGTCGAGAACCTGCGCTGATTTACTGACGATTGCACAAATAAATCTTGTGTTATCGTGTGTGTTTTGTTTATGTCGAGAACCTGCGCTGAATGCAACAAGTGTATTAAATCTCCTGAAGTTTCGAAGTTACCTAGAGCGAACGCTGCGGGACCTTGGGAACGGTTCCGAAGTGGTTAGAACAATTGGGGTTTATTCCTTGGCGCTCTGGTTTCATTTAATTAATGACCCACCCCTTCTTCAGCGAGCTAGTTTGGGAAACAGTTGCTTATTTATCACCTGGTGCTGTCAAATTTTCAGGAGTATTAGCTTTACCATTTTGAGGGTTACAATACCATCCAGCCACCATCCATATGTTCTCCCACCAATGTGTTCCGCACTGTTAACTTCTTCGCCTTGGCCGTATATCCTCGAAGTAATACATGTTTCCTCACAATCTTGGTTTCCGGGTTGGGAACCGCATCAATTCTTCGTCTTGCCGACGTTTCGTCAATCTCGCCGCGGACTTCTTCAGGGCTTCGTTGGAGGCTGTAGCTGCTGATGTAGTCGGCGAGATGGACGAAACGTCGGCAAGACGCGTTTCTCAACCCGGAAACCAAGATTGTTATGGACAACGGCCGCGGAAGCCTTCAAACCAAGTTACATGTTTCCTATTCACTCAACTCTTGATATCCGGGATCAGTCTGTGCGTCCTCCTCGCTTTGGTACAGGTTTCCCCAATGACTTTGCTATTTTGCCATAGCGGCGGCCCTCTTGGCGGTTACGGTTGTACGACTGCTCTGTGTTTCGTTTCTTGTTCTCTCCTGGACTAGCAGATCCAGCGAAATTAATCTCGCAAGGACCATTGGTAGATATGGTTCCTTAAGCAAGGCAGACACGGATTGCCACAATTTGCTGGTTCTTTAGCAGAAGCCCTCGATATTTTTGGACCTCGTACACCTTGACCCCTGAAGTCAGCAATTTCCTCTTGCCCTCCGATGCTTCTCAACGCCAGAGAAATGTTGGTCCAAGATTGTTTGTGTCCCGAAATACATATCCATCAACTCGACGCGGATGTCTCTTTGTTTCTTTCCGGACAGCATGATCACCTAGATTTTTTTGAGGCGCAAGTTCCAATTTACTTTTTACCATCCACTCGGAGATCCTGCGCTGTGATTAATTTGCTGCATATTTCAAATCGTCTTCGCCTTTAGCCGTGACCACTATAAGCAAGGTCGTCCGCAAATGCAATGGTTCGGATCCCCTCGGACATGGGCATTCGGTAGGTTCCATATCACTGGGCCCTGTGGCATTCTATAGCAAGGTCCCGTCACCTATTTTTAGGCACCCATTCCTTAGATAGGTTCCTATAATAACTCGTAGTGGTTAGATAGGTTCCTATAATAACTCGTAGTGCCGTTGAGGTGTCGCTTTCTTGCAGTTGGGCTTTGAGGATGATCAGCATACTGAACTTTCTTGCCTCCAAAGTCGTTTTTATCTCAGACTCTGCAATACTGCATACCTTTCGGATGGCTTGAACGATAGAGTGACCTTCACAAAATCCGTATTGGTTCCTCGAGATTTCCGGTTTCGCTTTTGGCCAGTTCATCTTTTAATCTTGCCGAGATGTCTTTCCAGCAATTTCCCCGCCACGACTAAGAGGCATATGGGCCGGTACGTTCTTTGTACATCATCGCTTTTCTTGGGCTTCCCAATAAGGATCAGCTTAGAGATTTTCTTTACTTCCGGAAAGGTTCTCTGGCCTTACGCCAAGTATATAGTCGGAGGTCACGGCTGTAGCTCACTGCAACACTTCGGCTGGTATACCAACCGGTCTAGGGGCTTTTTTGGTCTCATTTTTTCTGTGGCAGCTTCTAGCTACCTCAGGGTGAATCGTTGAACGTTCAGTGGATCCGCTACTACAGGGTTCCTTACATTGTGGGGATTATCTCAACCATGTTTTTTTACGGTTATGGGCTTCGGGGGTGTTTTCAAGCACTTTATGACGATCCGGTTACCGTTTCCCCATACGTCGTTCTTAATTCGCCTTAATTATGGCTGTGCTCAAGGCTTTCTCGCCTATCTATACTCCACCTTTCTTCTGGTCACGTATTGTGTTTCCGGATTCTTTTTGTAAGCCCTCACGATCACTTGTCTCGCTCCAACGCATTCCTTCCTTAGCCCAGCAATATCTTTCGACCATCGGTACACTAGCTCGCTCCTTTCTTGGATAGTGCCAAGTTATAACCTCGGGAAAAAAACTTCCGCATCCTTTAAATGCTCTCGTAAAGGTATTGTGATAATTACTGTCTCGTTTATTTGGGCGTAGGTTTACAATTTCAAATGTTGTATACTTGTGGTCGCTTAGATTCTCTTTATACTCAACCTTCCAGTTGCACACCCTTTCACCAACAACTTCAGTCGTCAGGGTGACATCACCCGGTGTCCCCTCTCACGAAGGTGGGTTTGTTCCCTACATTCTGGGCCGTAAGGTTTGGGTTATTTCCAATTTGATAATTCTGTAATAAGACCTCGTTTATTTTAGTTATTTAGTTATTTCCCAATAAATCGCAGATGACCACCGCACTGATACCCACCCACCCATCACGACTAGTTAGTTCGAGCAGGAGGATCTCCTTTTTAATTTGTTACCGCCCTGGTGCACTAAGTTTGGGTTGTAGCAATAAAAGTCACCAAAATATTCAATTACCTTTCCGAGCACCCTTAAAATCACTCGGTTATTGATGTTTTGATGTATCAATTGGCAGGTTTTATACTTCAACTGCAACTTTAAATTTGAAGAGCTGTCAATCGCATTTTGTAATTCTTGCTACCCCTCAGTGCTATATGGTATGCAGGGTCGTAAATCGCTTCGACTCTAATCCTTGATAACTTATCACGATTCCAATACAGAACCTGAAGATTTTTCTATTTAATCATTGTGGTTGTTGTAATATCATTAAGGGAATAGGTAAATCGATATTGATAACGACATCGTGCGCTAGAAATTCCATTTGGGAAGTGAGAGACGCAATGGGGGAGTCGAACTGCCAACTAATTAACGCATCCGCCGAGCTACCCGATACTTTACTGGGAGGGTGCATTCGTATACATCAACGTTCGTTTTGTTAGGTTTCGCCGGCTTCTAATCAAAATCCCCTGATTCCGCACGCACCAAACTTGCTGACCCAGTATTCGCGAAAATCCTCTCGCGCGATTAATATTTTCGTCACAAACAGAATATTTTTGATGAAGTCGTCGGATGTCTCCGAATGAAACTTCCTCTGCCTTTATTAACATTCACATTCACCAAAAAAAAAAAAAAGAAAAAGTTCGCTGCGTAACGTACAATTGTAAATAAAATTATACGGTAAAGGTCGATTCAGATCGATGCGGGACGTGAATTGATGGGGTGGTAGAGGGTGGCGGTGGCAGCCGCCCCTTTCACATACAGACACACACAAAAGGAAAGTTTTCGCTCGCAGCAAAATTTGAAACGAAAGATATATCCAGAAAGTTTAGTTAAAAATAACCATCGCATTGCGAAGTTTGTGCATTTGTATTCAACGCGGCGAGCCCCGTCCGACGAGTCTGCACTTCCTACGTGTTTTAATTAATTTTTAGTCTGCAGCACTTTGTTTGTGTTTAATGCAGGCTGCTTGTCCGTGTTTTTTTAAATTTATTCATTTCATGCCCGACCCTATCTCGCAAACAAAAACGAATTATATATTTTTTGGAATTATCTAGCGAAACTACACAAGAAACATATGTCAATGGTCAGGTTCGGAAGGATTTAACTTGATACGAATTGACTTTTCTTTAAGATCACGGCATTTAAATAATCTGTCCGGCGCGACGTCTCCAAGAGGGGTAAAAATGACATCACCCGTAACTTTCAGAAACATTTCCTTCCTGCGTATAGTTTCCGAACGAAATGCTTTCATCAATGGATGCCTGAGGTGGACGATCTAATTTATTAGCATTTAAAAATCCACACGGAATAAACTTAATAAGTTACGAACCGTTTCAACTTAATCATATCCTTAAAAAAGAAGAAGGAACTTATTTCGATAGGAGAGCGTGATGTAGTTTAACACTTTCAATATCTCACTAACACTTTCTTAATAAAGCAGGCGAACCCTCACAAAAGATTTAGTAGAAAATTAATACGTCATAGAAGCATCATCAATCACCAGCTTTATAAAGACGTTATCATGAATAAAAGCGTTTAAAATGTTATGGCTAATATTTTCTCGGGGATTATTTGCTTCCTTTCTTTCACTTAAATAGCGATATGCTAAGGGCGAAAATAAATTTTGGCTGAGGCAATTATTTAAATAGTTTATCTTTTTATATTTTCGCTTTTTATCAGTTATTTCAGTTTAAAATACTGAAGGTATACTTAGGGCACACATAGGTACTGCTACCACCCAAACTTATCTGAGCCCGGTATCAAAGTATCAGTGAGGTAACAAATCAAAAGGGAGGTGACACTTTACACTCTCCTTCATGAACTAGCTAGCTACGACGGAGTGGCTTGCAGATTTGGTTCAATATCTCCAATTTCTATTTAGTACAAGGGTTGCACTTATGGTTTTGAGATAAAACCTACTCTATGCTTGCAGAACTTTTTGATTCAAAGCCGACGTGCCTATGTAGGGGTTGAATGAAGGTCAGTTATTCGACCAAGCGGATTCCACGAGATAATGATTGAAAACCATCACGCTCGGGATTGGGATTGGGGGTGGTGGTTCTACACTGAAAGGGTGGAGATACCTACCAACTCTCCGGGAAAATAATTCTAAGCCAACATCTTATATAGGCATGATAGATCTACCCTAAAAGGTTAGCTATCGATCAAACGGGAACCTACTAATACCGACTTACTTGGATAGGGGCACCCTCTCGGGTCAGTTATTTGAACAAGCGAATCCAAGTTGACTCTCCAGGATGTTTGTGGAAAGCCGACAAGCTTGGATAGGAGTGGGCAATAGATTCATCCCGATAGAATCAAGCGGATCCCCGGCATAATGATTGAAAGCCATCACATATTGGAAGAGGTAGTGGATCTATCTTAAGCGGTCGGCTACTCGATCAAACGGATCCCTACCGACCCCCAAAAATAAACAAACTCCGCCATTAGTGGGGCCGCGACACGCTTGCAATGCGTTCGCGCAACAGGAGTGGTGCGGTGCCGCTGATGCCGGTCCGCAGCCCAGATAAAGGAGGACTGACCTTAGGAACCACGCTTGTGAGCGGGAGCGCCGCCCCGGGGTGCCCAGCTGGGTACGTGCCATGTTTCAACTGGCCTCTTCACTTTATTTGCTTTCCTATTATAGTCTCTCTCGACTCGATCCTTGCTGCTTCAGATCCTGACGCTATTAGGTATCGAGGGCTAGGGATCTCTTACGCTTTCAGCTATTTCTTCCCACTTCCTGTCCCACGGGAAAGAGGAATCCTAGTAGTTGAGGAAAGCAGTCTCTGCGGGGGCTGTGGACCAACACACTACTTTGGCCCAGGATTCAGCGTAGACGGCAACTACGGCCCGTCCGACCGTAGGATTCGTGAACTCGTGCGGATCCCAGGCAGCATGAGATAGGACCCTGGATGCGTAGCCCTGTCCTTGTCCCATTTTGAGGGTCCACGGAGGCTGGGGAGCGCTGAAGGGAACTTATTTTTATTATTGTATGGATTTTCAAGCTCAATTTAAAAACCAGGTTATGAAAGAGATCATTGCGCAGAGGGTACACCCTGCGCATAGTAGACTAAATGCTTCGAGCCAGCTCCAGCGATGCAGTTCGCAAGGAGAGGCAACTAAGAAGCGAAGAATAGCAGACCTTTCGCAGGAATGCATAGACTTCGACCTCGAGGTAATAGACCCCTACAAACGTAGAGAGAGCTCTGTTATTTTCACTATAATAGAGGCGCACAAACAGATAACGAAGAACTTGAAGGAGATGGATAGGGTTATCGAGGATAACACTAACACAAAGAGAGAACTAAAAGAGCTGGTGGTACGATTAAAGAAGAATGCAGAACTCGTGGGCAGGGAGAGTGTCAAGAAGTGGTTGAATGCGAACAGATGGGAACCAGAGGAAAAGATGCTCCACGATGTCGACATCCAGACAAGTCCCGTCCCAAAAAAGAGCGTTGCTACGCAGACAACCGTCTGGTTCAGGGGAACTGAACAGCTGGTGGATATATCGGGTGTTACAACGCTACAGGAGTTCAAGAACGTGGCCGAGAAAAGGTGGGCGGAGGACGCTTTCTCGATCACGAAACAGGAGCAGAGCAATCCACTGGACACCTACCCGGAGGCAATGCAGGCCGTTTTTACTAACGGAACGGATGTCTGCCTTATGATGGGTATAAGGAGACATTACAGGGACAGGTTCCCAGAACTCGCAAAGGCCAAAGGAAGCTTCGAGGTTGTAGAGCAGAAATAAAACCGGCACAGGAAGGCTCGACCGAAAGGACGTGAAGATGGTGGTCGAGAGCTCGGACGAGAGTGTCTGGGAGAGCCTCCAACAATTAAAGGAGGAAACAAAGGACAGGCACATCGCTATGTACCGCTTTCCTGGTCTGAGCGAAGACAGGTGGCGAAAGATGGTTGAATGTGTTTTCACTGTCAAGCAAAGACCGCTCGAAAAGAAAGAACCACGGAGGACAGAAAGACCTACGCCCTCGTGGTGGAAAACGCGAGGAGGAAGTACACCGAAACTCTAGGAGTAGTGAAGAACGCCTTGAAGGGAGACCCCTCGGCGAAGGCCGCGAAGCGCCTGCGGAGCACCAGGGACGGTAACCTCCTGATAACAGTCCGGAAGGATGTCGTGGCCCTGGAAAATATAAAAGCGAGGCTCGAAACTAAGATTGAACCCAAGGCAGTCAGGAAGATGGGCAGCTCTAGAAAATTAGAAACAGTCCATGTAAGGGGGGTAGATGCCCTCGCGACAAAACAGGACATAAAGATCGCACTACAGTAGGCTCGGGGACTTGAGACCTAACACTGGAAATACCCAGACGGTCACTATCGTTCTCCAGGAAAAGGACGCCAAGAGCCTTACAAAGACGGGCGAAATCCGGGTGGGATTCGTACCCTGTAGGATCGAAGCGAGGGTGCAGGTGCCCAGGTGTAGAAAGTGCTGGTCGCACCAACACCAGGCAGAAGAGTGCAAAGGCCCGGCGAGGTAGGAGAACTGCCACAACTGTGGACAGCCGGGCCATGCCAGCAAGACGTGCACAAACGATACAGCATGTCCCCTATGCGAGGAAACAGGACATAGAGCTGGCAGTGGCGCCTGCCCGAAATTCAAAGCTGCCCTAAAGCTAGCTCGGAAAACAGAGCGCGGGGAACGACCCAGGCCGGTGACGGAGACTCCCATGATCACCGGTACGACGAAGAGAAGTAACCTCCGAGAAGAGGGCGCATAGCGAAGTCCGAGGGGTAAATCGGCACCCAAAAGCGGGAACAAAATCAACCAAATCATTAGCAATGAGCCGACCAGGAGCCCTCCGGAACTCTCCAGGATAATGATTCTAAGCCAACATCTTATACAGGCATGATGGGTCTACCCTGAACGGTTAGCTATCGATCAAACGGGAACATACTAATACCGACTTGTTTGGATAGGGGCACTCTCACGGGTCAGTTAATTGAACAAGCGTATCCAAGCTGACTCTCCAGGATATTTATTGAAAGCCGACAAGCTTGGATAGGAGTTGGCAAATAGAATCAAGCGGATCCCTACCGACTTCCCGGCATTATGTTTGAAAGCCACCACATATTGGAAGGGGTAAGTGGATTTATCTTAAGCGGTCAATTACTCGATCAAATGGATCCCTATAGACCCCCAAAAGCAATCAAACTTGGAACCTACCTCGACAATTCTGCTATAGAAGTATAGAACTTGGGGCGGGTATTAGTCTGCAAAATCTCAGCTTCAGAAAGGGTAAGGGAAGTTCGAACATTTCTGGTAATGAGCATAACCCACAAGACATGCTCCAATTAGAAGCTAGATGTCTTTAGCCCAGTCGATAAATCCCACTTAGAAATTTTGGCCTTCGTCCAAATTAAGGAATTTGAAAAGAATCTTCAATATTTGATCCAGCGCAAGTCAAAATTGATCAAAACTATCCAGAATCGATTAGTTATTTCGGAGATACGGGAGGTACGGGAGATACGGGAGGCGCGAGAAAAAAACAAATTACCTGTGGGTGTCGTTACAGCTGCTGGTCCAATAGAGGTGATTCGGAGAGGACGGCCTTGGAACCCAGAGTCCTCCAGTCGCTGAGTAAATGGCAAGCGCAACACTCGCCGATAGCTTAAAGCGATCTCGTAGATCTTTCCTTCTGGTTTTCTCGATAGGTCTAGCTCGCTGGCAGACGAACTGACGTTTGCGGACAATTTGCGTGCGCCGTTGAAACGCTGTCATGTGAGGAGGAGAAATAATGCTGCTGACGATAGGTGTTTGCTTGCTCAAGTTTAGTTGAAAACAAAAATTTATTTGTGCTCTTAAGAGGTAGGTCTAACGAGAAACGTCATTTATTTTTGATTAATTATTTTTTTGTGATACACTGCTGCTATATCGAAAATCTCATTAGAATTGAAACTACGTTTCCGTTTCCACCTCACAGCTCAAATATATCAGAAACTAATTTAAATACGGAGCTTCCGCTCTCCAGAGGACGCGCGGCGATGATAACATCGACGGAGTTGCCTCGAATTATGTAGGTTAGAAATTATGAAAGCAACGATAGCCGAAATCCAATCTGATCTGTGGCAAGGGCACGAGTGCCTGATGAGGTCGAGCCGGCTCCCCCCGCCTTGTTTGGTATTCATCCGGCACGTGCAATCAAGCAGAATAACCGGCGTCTTTCGAGAATCGACCGCCCTCCGTGCGGATATTTTAGGACAAGTCGAATTAAAACGTCCGCCGCCCGCGTGGATTGGACGAGTAATTACCCGAGAGGATTCGCTCTTGCACTGCCCGAAAGGGTAGGAGAGACCACTAAAGACGGAATGACCGCGACGACATTATCAGATCATGTTTCTGACGTTGCGCGCTCGTGAATAACAAATATTATTAGCCGAAGCTCGAATTACCTTTATACTTGAAATGAATGGAAATGTGGAAGCGAGTCAATATAGATTTGGGGACGTAAAAGCTGGGGGGGTTTAAATTTTGTGTCCCTTTTTACGTATTCGTGTGTTGAGAATGAAACATTGTGGAGTTCTTGAGATATCTGGTTCCTCCACCATATTTGTAAACTATCTATTTCTATAAGAAGACAAAGAATGAAATATGTTAATAACAAAGATTGCAGTGCCAGTTTAGTGAGTCACATGCCCCCACAGTTTCTGTCTTCTGTTTTCTCCTTTGTCTTGACTGCTACATGATGCAAATTGGTTTCCAAATTCTTGCAATTATTTACGTTTGATCGAGTGCTATTGTAACAAGGAAATTATACGTAAACAAATGAGCGGCGGAACATCATCAGCGAGCAACCTCGGAAATCACACCTGCCTAGAGTTAAAATAAACAAAAGTCACAAAGCGACTTGTATCTTTAAAGACTGCATCGCTATCATGTGCTGAGATTAACTTTGCAACAAAATTGTTGTCGAACGAAAATAAATTGGTAACACTCCAAATTTTTAGTCAAATTTAGACTTTCGAGTGGCAACCCTGACATTGGAACCGTGTGCATCGAAGTACTGGTCGGTTTCGTTTTACGGGCCTGTAAAACTTCGTCGGTTTTTGGTTGATGGCTAAGCGTCATCCGATTATGTTTCTTCATACCCCATTTGGTTTCAGCGCGTCACTTTTCGTTTGCCCGTGGAAATTTTTAGCCAAATTTAGGCTTTCGAGTGGCAACCCTGGCACTGGAACCGCGTGCATCGAAGTATTGATCGGTTTACTTTAATGAGCATGTAAAACTTCGTCGGCTTTTGGTTGGTGATTGACCATCATCCAATTATGTGTCTTCATACCTCATTTGGTTTCACCGCGTCACTTCTCGTTTGCCCGTGGAAATTTTTAACCAAATTTAAGCTTTCGAGTGGCAACCCTGACACTGGAACCGCGTGCATCGAAGTATTGGTCGGTTTCCTTTTATCGGCATGTAAAACTTCTTCGGCTTTTAGTTGGTGGTTGACCATCATACGATTATGGTTCTTCATACCCCTTGCTAGGTTTCAGCGCGTCACTTTTCGTTTACCCGTGCAAATTTTTAACCAAATTTAGGCTTTCGAGTGGCAACCCTGGCACTGGAACCGCGTGCATCGAAGTATTGATCGGTTTACTTTAATGAGCATGTAAAACTTCGTCGGCTTTTGGTTGGTGATTGACCATCATCCAATTATGTGTCTTCATACCTCATTTGGTTTCACCGCGTCACTTCTCGTTTGCCCGTGGAAATTTTTAACCAAATTTAAGCTTTCGAGTGGCAACCCTGACACTGGAACCGCGTGCATCGAAGTATTGGTCGGTTTCCTTTTATCGGCATGTAAAACTTCGTCGGCTTTTAGTTGGTGGTTGACCATCATACGATTATGCTTCTTCATACCCCATGCTAGGTTTCAGCGCGTCACTTTTCGTTTACCCGTGCAAATTTTTAACCAAATTTAGGCTTTCGAGTGACAACCCTGACACTGGAACCGCGTGCATCGAAGTATTGGTCGGTTTCCTTTTATCGGCATGTAAAACTTCGTTGGCTTTTGGTTGGTGGTTGATCATCATGCGATTATGTTTCTTCATACCCCATGCTAGGTTTCAGCGCATCACTTTTCGTTTACCCGTGCAAATTTTTAACCAAATTTAGGCTTTCGAGTGGCAACCCTGGCACTGGTACCGCGTGCATCGAAGTATTGATCGGTTTACTTTAATGAGCAAAACTTCGTCAACTTTTGATTGGCGGTTGACCATCATGCGATTATGTTTCTTCATACCCCATTTGGCTTCAGCGCATCACTTTTCGTTTGCCCGTGCTGGTGTGTATGTCATGCGTTTGTGTTATTGCGATTTTTGCTGATAAAAATCAGGAAAACTTATATCAACGCGGTCGGGAATTGCATAACAGCACCGCTAACGTCTGGGGAAGAATTCTTTTAGCCTGACCAAGGCTTAGGTTTTCATTAAAACCCATGCAAATTCTAAGTTAACATCTGACGTGAAGTCAGCTTCACATTATTATTATTTGTTCATCCTGGCGCCCTTTAAACCATACCCATCTTCAACGAGCTACCTGGGGTAACTGCTGATGAAAATCTTGTTACCGTTTAGGATGAATCAACAGGAATATTTCATTATTAAAGTTTTGAGGAATCATTCATCCTGTTCGAACTTGTCTGAACTCAAATACATAAATACTTGTAAAGTACTTTTCTCTTGTAACCACGTGTAGTGTGAGCCATGTAAGGCTTTCATTTTTATATTAATAAATGTGTAATGTAATCTGGTTACGCTCCTTATTAAAAGAATATCGTAACAAGCACTGATTACTTACGGTCTTGTGTAGACAAAGTGTTTGCACAAATGCGTCGTTTCTTTGAGGTCAAGACCTTGGCTATAATTTATTTTCCGGACGATCTAGTGCGGCGTTCAATTTAATTTACTTCTTGGTTTAGTATAAAACAGTTTACTCGGCGCCACCTGTGCCGAATTAGCAAGAGACGGAGCTACGACCAAGGCGCGACGTCTCTTTTTTTTGCAACAAACACATTACTTACCATAATGAGCTGTAGTTAAAAAAAATCACGAAGATTTGTTGTTACAGTACTCCAAACCAGCGTCGGGCGTAGAATACGGAGGTACTTCGTTTATTGCACTGAAATTTAGCGTTGAAGGTAAAAGAAGTTAAGCTCATCACCGTCATTGTCGTCCTTTTTGAATTATGAAATTTAACTTGCGCCGTATTTTACTTTTACCAGCAAAACCATAATAAGCCTTTATACTCGAGCAAGAAGTGCACAGACTAATAACCGTTATGCATCTTTATGTGGGACGTTAATTTGAATAAACCACGGAAACACTAAACGACATCGTACGCCCTAATCTCTCGCGAGACGGTTTTTTCAACCCGAACACTCCCACACGACGCCACACCGAAAAAAAAAAGGGCTCTCCTAGCAAACATTTCCGAAAACGGAATGCCTGAATATTTCAGCGCGAAATTTTTCCGGCGTGTTAATTATCCGGGGGGCAAATTCGGTGGTGCGACCGAGGCTTCTTCATTGTTTATGTTCGTTCGTAATACGAACGACGCCGTTTCAGCCGCCGTCTACGGCCCCGACTATTTTGTATAACAGTTATGGCTGACCGCGGCCTGGCCCGCATAGATTGCCTTCGCACCGTCTCTCCCTGTTTTATAGGCGCTTTAATTGTAATCGCTGCTACCAACAAAACACATCAAATTAAACATTAAACGCAATGTCGGCTATATTGCGCCGGACAACCGGATAATCTAACGCGTCGGGGTTAATTAGCGCAATAACATTCCGTTGCTGGGCTACAATCAAAATTGAATCGGTCAAAGCATGATAGTTTATTGGAACTGTTGAATTTACAGGAAAATAGATTAAATTTTTCAACAAATGAAGAAAGAATACAATCTAATATTAAATCAATTAAAAACGAAACTACAGCAAAAGCAATATTTTGCCCGAGCAAGCAAGAATTTTCCGCCGACGACATCAATTATGAACAAGTCCTGCACTGTCCTCTCGGTTTCGATTAAAGTAATGGCAGCAATTAATCACATTTGCGGTAATTTTCCCCGGTGCGCAAAAAGTAAAAATGTCGCGCAGATGAAACGTCTGAGCTTTCGTCGTCGCGAGCAATATGTGCCAGAGATTACTTATGTTTCAGCTAAATTAAAGTGATTAAATGTAATACTCGCTGAAACATTTCGTGGCTTTGGAGATTAACGTGAGTGGATTAAGTCTGAAGTTAAATGAAAATGTACACGGGGTGCCCATTTTAAATTGTGCGCCCTGAAGAATTTAGAACGGGCAACCCATCAATCAAATCAGGAATGACTTGTAATGCATTAAAAGCACGGAAGTAGAATGTGTTGCCTATTTTCTAATGTTAAGGGGCCAAACTTTTCTATAATACTTGCCAATGTCAAAATTCTAGGGTTTCAGGTAGGACAAGACATTTTGAAATTTCCTAACATTCAGGTAAAGGTGCTTAGAAACATGTGACAGGTATTATAGAAAAACCAAAAACGGAGTATAAGAGGAAAGCACCCTTTGTCCGTCGCTGTCCATCACGTTTGTCGATGTGACGCTTAATGTTTTTTGTTTGATTTACATTACATCTAATTTAATCGTTGTGTTTTGGTGTTCGTATACTATCAGCAAACGAGTGAGTATTTTGGAAATGCTCATCTGCAGAATCGAGAGGATTTGGGAATGCCGTGGATGTTCTAGTTCACCCACATCTAAAATATCCAACCCTAGCTCACTGTTGCTAGCCGACGAAAGCTAGGTGGTTGGGAAGGGAAAGCTGAGGAAAGACTCCTTCCTTCAATACTATCTGTCCCAGGGGAATAGACGAGAGAGTTTTTCTGTAAAAATGAATTAGGTATTCTAAATAGTTAACATTTGGAGGAGTAGCATACGAAACGCTACTTCTGGACCAGGGCCAATTGGGAACGTTGAAAAATCACCGAAAAACAAGATATCTTTTAAAGTGCCCCAATTTTTAGATATCCTAAAATACCTTAAGATCTATAGACTAACAGGGATTGGATTCATGAAAAGATTATCAAAAAATGGTCTAAAATCCCTCATTTTTGGATACTCCAAAATGGCTTTTCATTAGTGGCCCAGGATACATTGGGAACTTGAAAAATAGAATCTTTTTAAACACTCCAATTTTTAGACACCCCAAAATATCTTAAGGTCTGTAGACCAACAGAGTTTGGACACATCTTGGGATCAAAAACCCATTATTCGTGTAAGAATCCATTACGTGTAGACACCCCAAAATAACATTTCATTTCTAGACCAAGGGGATCAAGTAAAAATAATTGAAAATAGTCCTAAAGGTAATACAGAATTCTTCATTTTTAGATAAGACATCCCAATTGACTTCATTTCTGGACCAGAGCAATTGGGAGTAGTTAAAAAATTACCAAAAAACCCGAAAATTTTACAAAAAAACTTTTGAGATATTTGGGTCCGGCACAACCATTACGCTAGGTCCTGTCATCTTCATTCTTCATTCGTTTTCATGCTGATCGCGAAGTAGGTTGGACCTCGAAGTTTATATGGTTGTCGTGTCTTTGAGCAAATTTTTGACAATCTCATTCTTAAGGTCCTCGACCAAGTTTGCAATTAGAACAAAACTTGGTGCAAGTACACTACCGTGCAGTACTTCTACTGTAACCTATTTCTAATTCGTTTTTTGTTTTACTCTGAAGAATCTCTCTGTTACCTGTACGATTCTAGGAGTTGCACAAACTGTTTGGGAGTGCTTGCCCCAGCTTGTTACGAGCCCTTCATCAAATGCTTGTGTAGTATTTAGGAAAAGTCCAAAGCATACTCCCTTTCCTCTTTTCTTCTCTGATCCTATCTATGGGTTTGATCTATTACATACAAATTCCTGAAGATAATTATTGAGGTTTTGACTCTACGATTATTTTGAACCTTTTCAACAACAACTGCTCCAAAAAGTTTCGATGTTATCGGCAGTCGAGAGATTGCTAATTTTCTTAATTACTTCTAAATGCTTGGCATGTTTGATTTTCTTTGGAGTTGTGTCAGTGAGGCGCCATTTTTGAACTAATATTTCTCTTCTTTTCTTTTCCAGGCACTTCTCTAAGGATGATATCTTCTTCTTCTATTATTCTTCCATCCAGGTCATTTTCAATAGTTGATTCGTTGAGTTAAAAGGTTCTTGTAAATGTTGTAAGAGATTTGTTGTTTTCTAATCGAAGGGATTTTGGGGGATCGGCCATTTTAGTTTCCTTCCCTTTTGAGTTGCTAGGAATCTAATAATCTTTTGAAATTGCCTACTGAGCAATTGAAAAATCGTAGTAATTTACCTTTCTCGTGTTGTACTTTCTTAAGACCCCCCCTCCCCATCATTGAAAACAATTATTCACAATGCCCAATTTCAGGTGGGCCATTAATCATAATGCATAAGGTGCAATTTGTATCAACAATCTCGTTAAGTTCGTTACGCGGTGATGACTCGACAAATTCATTACGGGCAAAAAATAACGCGAGCGAAAAGAGAAAAAAAAAGGCAGAAAGAGCTCAACAATGAAGTCTGGTCCATGACATGACGGGTTAATGACAGTTCAGCCGGTTGGCGGATGCGCGGGCTAATGAAGCGTCATTATTGCAGATGCAACATTATGCGTTGCGGTGGATGTAATGACATTGTCGCGGCTCACTTTCTCGATTCTGCGGCTGCATTTGCTCTCCATTAACTCGCTGCCGAGGCGGGACGTTAAATTTAAATTAGGGGTGAAGAACTGTAATGAGCGAACAGAGTTGATAGCATTTCTCGCGCGATGTATTGCCTTAATAAACAAATTTGGCAGCGAGATGAAAAGACAAATCTGCTACTTTGTAGACTTTGAAATCAATTTCCTTCCGCCCTTTCTCTCTAAACACAGAGTGAAATTTATTGCCCAAATCTCACTATTCGAAAATTTGTGGAACGAATTGTCTTTACTAGTTCACTAGAATGTGTTGTGTTAGTTACATCTGATGAGGCATCATGATGTCCCTCAGATCGAGTGCTTCTACAGGGTGTTAGGTAATTGACTGGACACCTGCAAACCACGTACGGAGAACACTCTGTACAGTAAAAAAGCCTTTACATTCGAGGGTGTTCCGGCTTTCGTTTTCCCGGAAAAAATTCAAACAAAAATCGATAAAAATTGTTTCGAAACCACTGATTGTCTTATCTACTGTTACACCCATGTGCCGAACGCCATCCGGGCGGGCGATTCCCTTGCTATAAATTCCCAGATGGTTTATTATTTTATGACAAGCAAATAACGCACATTCAGTGTCTTAACATATTTCGGAGTGTGCAGGTCGGGAACAAAATGAATGCATACACAAATTACGAACTTGTTGATATTATTCTGACGTATGGCGAATGTAGGTGCAATGCACGTGCTGCAGAGCGTAGATATCGCCGGCGCTCTTTTTCCGTGTGCGGGCAGTTTTACAGCGTCGTGTTGATGCATGCATTCGAGCTGACGGCATGAATTTCGAACATCTTCTTTAATCGGCGCTGGCTCCGTAAGCGGTTCTCAATAGTTCGCTCTTTTTGCATTTTTTCAAAATGTACCGAAAATCCGACATGTTTGAGTACTTTCTGATCCTATACGACACCCTTCATTTACAGTTTTAATTTGTCCAAGCAATAACCTAACACCCTGTATTTGTAACTGCATTCTACTTTAAATAAACAAACTTCTGTGCACAACACCGGCTTCTTAGGCCGAAAGTAGGTGTTCGTGAGTTATTATCTCAACGACAGCTTGAAGACGCAATGTTCAAATATTCTTTCATCTCAGTACCATGATGGCGAAGCCGTCTTTGAAGATGCAAGCCGCTGTGCAACATTTATTTATTTTAACACGGAGGAGTGATAACTCATGACCTAAAAATGCATTTAAATCCGTGCTTTGGTCATAACTGAAGACTTTTGCATTCTTTTTATGACGTTATAAGATCTCGCGAGTCATCGTGATGTGCCTCAGATCGAGTGTTTCTGTTTGTAACTGCATTTTACTTCAAATAAACAAATTTCTGTGCACAATACCGGCTTTTTAGGCCGAAAGTAGATGTTCATGAATTAATATCTCAGCGACAGCTTGAAGACGCAATGTTCAGATGTTCTTTCATCTCAGTACCACGATGGCGAAGTCGTCTCTGAAGATGCAAGCCGCTGTGCAACATTTATTTAACTTAACACGGAGGAGTGATAACTCATGACCTAAAAATGTGTTTAAATCCGTGCTTTAGTCATTACTGAAGACTTTTGCATTCTTTTTATGACGTTATAAGATCTCGCGAGTCATCGTGATGTGCCTCAGATCGAGTGCTTCTGTTTGTAACTGCATTCTACTTAAAATAAAGAAATTTCGGTGCACAATACCGGCTTTTTAGGCCGAAAATAGGTGTTCATGAGTTATTATCTCAGCGACAGCTTGAAGACGTAATGTTCAAATGTTCTTTCATCTCAGTACCATGATGGCAACATTTATTTGTCTTAACGTGGATGAGTGACAAGTCATGACCTAAAAATGCATTTAAATCCGTACTTTAGTCATTACTGAAGAAGGCTTTTGCATTCTTTTTATGACGTTATAACTCCTTGCGAGTCATCGTGGTGTGCCTCAGATAGAGTGTTTCTGTTTAGAAACTTTTGTGCAGAATATCGGCTTCTTAGGCCGAAAGTAGGTGTTCATGAGTTATTATCTCAGCGATCGCTGGATGATGCAATGTGTAGATATTCTTTCATCTCAGTTTGCGGATGAAAACAAAAGACAACTAGTGAAAATTGGCCGAACAAAAGATGTTAGCAAAAAGAAACAAGGAATTAAAAAACTGTTGATAAGCAAAAGAAGTCAAACATTTTGAAATACTCGTCCTGGCTGTCAATCGAAACAATAATCGAAAGCCTAAGAGTTGAAAACAAAAGACGACTAGTGAAACCTGAGAGTTGAAAACAAAAGACGACTAGTGAAACCTGAGAGTTAAAAACAAAAGACGGCCGACCAAACAAAAACCGTACGAGACTCAAAAGTGGAATAAAAATTTCGTACGTAAATTCAAAGGTCGAATAAATTTTTTTTTTGCTGTTATGGCAATCGATAAAAACGTGAAAGCTCGTGGATGAAAACAAAAGACGACTAGTGAAAATTGACCTAACAAAAGATGCTAGCAAAAAGAAGCGAGGAATTAAAAAAAATGTACAGAAAAATTCATAAACATTTTTAAATATTCGTCAAACAAAAGACGACTAGTGAAAGAACAATAGACTGACGGTAATCATTACAAATCGAAGATCGAAAACAAATGAATTGATGAAAAAATTTAAAAATCGAAGATAGAAAACAATTGACGAATTGATCAAAAAAAGCTTAAAATCTAAGCTCGAAAACAAAAGGCGACTAGTGATAACGTATTGTTGTAAGCTGAGTGCGAAATAAAAAAAAATCGCTATAAAATTTAAAAAAATCACTTCTTATGACAATCAAGATCGAAAACAAATGACGAATTTATAAAAAAATCTAAATGGAAAATCGAAAACAAATGAATTGATAAAAAATTACAAATCGAAGGTCGAAAACAAATGAATCGACGAAAAAAATTGAAAAATCGAAGATTGAAAGCAAATTAATTGATAATTTTTTTTAATCTAAGATCGAAAACAAAAGACGACTAGTGGAAGCAGTGCGGCAATGAATAGCGAAAAAACAAAGTTAGTTGTAAAAGTACGTATAAAGAAAATCCAACAAAAATTTTGGTAAAAGCTCGTCGAAAACAAAAACGTCTCAACAAACAAAAAATAAAATATGAAAATATCAAGATCAAAAACAAAAACTAGCGAAAATATATTATTATAAACCAAGTGAGAAATAAAAAAAATCGCTATAAAAGTATTGATAAATAAATTCTAAAAAAAAAAATAAAAAATAAAAAACGTCGTTCTTTCAGTTATTATGACAATCGAGATATGCAAGATCGAAAACAAATGAAGAATTAAAAAAAAAAACAAATAAAAAATCGAAGTTTTAAAAATTTCATCGCAAATCGGTTTCGATTGTAGTAGATACCTCAAGCGTCTTCTGTACAGCTGCTTCGGCCCTAATTAGGACCTCGTCAGCAGAAGCGGTTTGATTTGCTACGTGCTACGAGCTACGCTTCTGCTGAGGAGGCCCCTAATAGGGCCGAAATAGATGTACAGAAGATGCTTGAGGTATTAACTGCAAACAAAACCAATTTGCGATAAATTAAAAAAAAATTGCAATATTCTTTGACAGCACGCATGACCACCTTGAATGGGATGACTTATTAAGTAGCAAACTGGCGGCAATTTGTTATTCCTAATGCAGTGTTGTGATCGTAGGATATCGCGATTCAAGCTATTCAGAAAATCGATAACAAATTGATAAAAAAATTAAAAAATCGAAGGTCGAAAACAAAAGACGACTGGTGAAAGCAGTGCCGCAATGAATAGCGAAAAAACAAAGTTGCTGTAAATGATGATGGCGAAGCCGTCTCGGAAAATGCAAGCCGCTGTACAATATTTATTTATATTACCGTCATGGAGTGATAACTCATGACCTAAAAATACATTTAAATCCGTGCTTTGATCATTACTAAAGACTTTTGCACTCTTTTTATGACGTTATAACATCTCACAGAAAATCAACGTCATTATAAAACAATATCCTGCTTCATTCGATTTTAAATTCCCCCAAACCCGCAGGCGGTGGATCTAGCCGGTGGGGCGAGGGGTCGCAGATAGAATTGTGTTTGACCGGAAGTGGTAGATGGCGGCAGTTGCGCTTCCGAGAGGCGCGCGGCCACTTCCTGTTTGCGCCGACTGTATCTAAACTAAACTTTAAGTTGGCTTTGTCTTGAGAATTCGGGCGTATGATGTATTACGCATGAGATGTATAATATTACGCTCCGGTTCCGCGGAAAGTCCGGAAAATTGGAAACAGAAAACCGCCTCGGAGGCCCGACTACTTAAAACAGCGCCGCGCTAATGGAAATTAAAATGCAAATTAAAACATCATCTTCAGTTATGTAGTTTTTTCCTTTCTTATTATTCTTTTGCGTTTGAAATTGTTGGAAATGCGTTAATATAATCAGATCGAATGCATGTTCTCGAAGGATGACTAAATGTATCTGAAAATATGCGGTGACAAATATTCTTAGAAAAAGGGTCCAGGAAGCGTTACAAGAACAGATCGTTAGTTGTTAGTTCAGTTCTCTCTCCGTAGCTGTGCCGTAATGACACAGATGCTTAACTCATGTATTCTTTTATATATTGCTACTTTTAATAAATAATTACGTTAAATTAATCTGATCTGCTGAATTATTAAACCAAAATTCCTGTCAGGTTATGGGCCCAGCAGTATCAAAGTGCAATTTGTAAAGTGAATCATAAAATTTGAAGTTAGCACGCGGCATAAAAATTATTGTGAAGATGGCAACAGCAACTGGTTTCACGAGTATCGACAAACTAACTGAAAACAATTATGAACTGTGGAAAGTGCAAATCAAAAGTGTATTAGTGTTTAATGACTTATGGCAGTATGTGGATGGAAGTGAAGTGAAACCGTCAGATAATCCAAGTGAGTGGATTAAGAGAGACTCAAAGGCGCTAGCATTGATAACTTTAGCAATATCAAGTGGTCAGCTGAACCACGTAAAACGTGCTACCACATCGAAAGAAGCGTGGGATGGACTTCAAACAGTGTTCGAGAGCCGAGGACCCGTGAGGAAAGCAGTGCTCTATAAACAATTGTTGTGGATGGAAAAGAAGCCGGACATCACAATGACCCAGTATGTGACGGACTTCATGCACAAAGCTGAGCAACTTGAAGAATCAGGTATTTCCATTCCAGACGAATTATTATCGATAATGTTATTAGGCTCTTTACCCGCGGATTATGAAAATTTCAGCGTAGCAATAGAGACTCGCGACGATGTTCCGACATTAGAAATATTGAAAGCAAAATTAATAGAAGAAGAAGCGAGGCAAATCGATAGAACTGCGAAAACGAGCGAATATGAAAAATCGAATAACGCGATGTTCTCAAAAGGCCGTTCAGAAAAAACGAAACAATGGAACTATTCTTCTAAAAACGAAAACACAAAGCCAAACACGCGATTCAAAGGTAAATGTTTTAAATGCAACAAAATCGGTCATAAGAGTCAACAATGTAGATCGAAAATTAATGAAGCGAATAAAACAAATGATGCGATGACTGCGATTGCATGTAATACTGGAATCGTTAGCAAAACGAAATCTTGGTTCCTTGATAGTGGTGCATCTAGACACATGTGTAACAATGAACAAAATTTTGTAAATTTAAATGAGAACGAACAATTAAAAGTTTATACTGCAGCGGAACATTTCGTAGAATCGGTCGGTAGTGGTGACGTAAATTTAGATGTGAAAATTGACAACAATAAAACTAATTCGGTGAAATTAAAAAACGCGTTGTGTGTTCCAGAATTGCGCAATAATTTACTATCCATATCTAGTGTTACTGACAACGGTTATACTGTAACATTTAAACGAAATTATGCGACAATCAATCGACCTGACGGTTCCGTGGCACTTACCGCTGTAAAACGCGACCAATTATATATCGTTACCGAAAAAGAAGAACGTGTAGCATTTGTCAGTGATGATAACAATCGAAATTTACTCAGATGGCATCAAAGATATGGGCATCTAAACGTGAACGATTTAAAAAGATTGAAAAATGAAGAAATGGTCATTGGTATGAATTTGTTCTCGAAAACAAGCGAATTGAATTGCGAAATATGCGCGAAAGGAAAAATTCATGTTCAACCGTTCAAGCAATCAACTAATCGCGAGAAGGAAATATTAGGATTAGTTCATTCGGATATTTGTGGTCCAATGAAAACTGAATCTTTAGGCGGCGCGAAATATTTTGTGACGTTCATAGACGATTGTTCGCGGTACACTGAAGTTGTTATGCTTCGAAATAAATCGGATGTTTTTCAAGCGTTTAAAAGTTATAAAACTAGAGCAGAAAAACAAACAGGTCAACGTCTAAAAAAATTAAGAACGGACAACGGAAGAGAATTTTTGTCACAACAATTCAAGAGCTTCCTTGAAGATGAGGGAATTTTACACCAATTAAGCGTCGAATATACACCACAACAGAATGGCGTTGCGGAACGCGCCAATCGTACGTTGGTCGAAATGGCAAGGTGCATGATGCTGCAGGCAAATCTCCCCGATTCATTATGGGCAGAAGCGGTGAACATGGCGACATTTCTGAGAAATAGATGCGCAACTAAGTGTCTCAACCAAATAACACCGATGGAAGCGTGGGCGCAAAGGAAACCGTACGTTGGTTTTCTTAGAATTATTGGCAGCAAAGCAATCGCATTAAACAAAGGCCAAAGGAGGGGAAAATTCCATTCAAAAGGCGATGAATATGTTTTGGTAGGTTACTCAGACGAATCGAAGGCTTATCGTCTCTGGAAGCCAGGAACAAAAACAGTTATTAAAGCGCGAGATGTAAAATTCCTGGAGAATATTGAATCAACTCAAGTTCAACCAAAACAAGTTTTCGATTTAGCAGAATCACAAGTTGACACGTTCGTTGAAGAAAACGAAGAACTAGGAAAAGATGACGTCCAAAGCGAAATTCAAGACGAAGCTGATGGGAACACCTCTGAAGATTCTCAATCAAAACGGTACAACAGTCAAAGAGGACCCGGTCGACCAAAAATAGTGAGACGTGGACAAAGGGGCAGGCCGACGAAAGTGTATCACACAAGAAAAGAAGAAACAGCCGACCCAATATCTCCGAGTCAAGTCATGGAGCGCGAAGATAAAGAGGCATGACTAGCAGCAATGAAGAAGGAGTACGACATCTTGCAGGAAAATAAAACGTGGATTCTCGTACCTAGGCCAATTAATAAAAGTGTTTTAACAAATAGATGGGTATTTAAGACAAAACTCAACCAGGATGGTGAAACTAACAAATACAAAGCGAGGTTAGTCGCTCGAGGACATACGCAAAAATTCGGAATCGATTATGAAGAAGTTTTTGCTCCAGTGACACGATTCGAAACCATTCGAGCTTTACTCGCGGCATCTGTAAATGAAGAAATGCATGTGCATCAAATGGATGTAATTTCCGCTTATGTTCAAGGAGAGTTGCACGACGAGATATATATGGAACAACCCGAAATGTTTGTTCAGGGCAAAAACGAAGACAAAGTTTGCAAATTACTAAAACCTTTATATGGGTTGAAACAATCTGGCCGCGAATGGTATAAAAAGCTCGATAGTTTTATTACGAATAACGGTGGCAAACGTACTCCCGCAGATCCCTGTACTTACGTATTTGGCAAGGACGATGATCGAGTTATAGTTCTGATATACGTGGATGATTTAATCTTATCTGCAAAGAAAATCGACAACCTAAAATTAATTAAATCAAAGTTGATGTCAGCATTTAAAATGGTAGATCTCGGTCCGTTAAACAACATCCTCGGAATCCAGGTTCAACGCGAAGGTGCGACCGGAAGAATGCGTCTAAATCAGAAAAGATACACTGAAGAACTAATTGAAAAGTTCAACATGAATATTGCGAAGACAGCGTCAACTCCAATTGAATCGAATTTAAAAATAACAAAAGAAATGTGCCCGATGACGGAAGAAGAAAGCTATGAAATGCGAAGTAAACCGTACAGAGAATTAATTGGGGGATTAATTTATTTAGCGAACGCCACCCGTCCGGATATCGCATTCGCGACGAGTACATTAAGTCGTTTCTGTGCCGATCCAGGAAAGAGACATTGGGAAATTGCGAAACATGTATTAAGATATTTAAAAGCGACTACGAATTATGGTATTACATATATAAAGAATAAAGAAAATCTCAGGGCGTATACCGACTCCGATTGGGCTGGAGATATTGACGACAGAAAATCATATACAGGAAATGTGATTACATTGTCTGGAGGTCCTATTAGTTGGAAATCAAAGAAACAATCATCAGTAGCGTTATCCACTATGGAAGCGGAATATGCGGCGCTTTCCGAAATGTGTCGAGAAATTGTTTACATTAAAAGACTTTTAACACACATGGGTTTCGAAAAGTATGTAGAACCTCCGATTAATGTTTACTGTGACAATCAAAGTGCAATAGAATTATCTAAAAATTCTGTTTTTCACAAACGAAGCAAGCATATAGATATTTGTTTTCACTTTACGCGTGAATTAGTTGAAAAAGGAGATATAATAATAAACTATTTACAGACCGACTACATGCTTGCAGACATTCTAACGAAATCCTTGACAAAGTACAAACATGAACATTGTGTGACATTGTTAAAATTAAATGAAATGTAAGATTAAGAACTGTATATGTAATTCGAAAGCATATATTCGATAGGAGGGGTGTTGGAAATGCGTTAATATAATCAGATCGAATGCATGTTCTCGAAGGATGACTAAATGTATCTGAAAATATGCGGTGACAAATATTCTTAGAAAAAGGGTCCAGGAAGCGTTACAAGAACAGATCGTTAGTTGTTAGTTCAGTTCTCTCTCCGTAGCTGTGCCGTAATGACACAGATGCTTAACTCATGTATTCTTTTATATATTGCTACTTTTAATAAATAATTACGTTAAATTAATCTGATCTGCTGAATTATTAAACCAAAATTCCTGTCAGAAATTGATTACTGCTTATTATTCTTGCAAGTCATAAGTGTGTAATTTTTTTCATAAAATAAATTATACCTAATTGTATTAAGCGGGAAAATCCGAGAATGAAAATGCGCGTCACACGCAAACCCGTACGAAAGTGAGCAATGTGCCTGGCGGCAATTTGAATTGGAGCATATTTCATTTTCATGGTGGGCACACGCAACAAACCCTTGCTTGGTGATGGCAGGGTAATCAATAAATGCACTTTCGCTATCACTGTTGCACGCTTTAAATAAACGCGAATCAATATCTGGCCGCCGTCAACCCTTTATGTAACGTAGCCGCTGCACCCTCGACCCACCACCACACTCGTTTCATGCGTGCATATACTTGGTGCTACATAGAAAAACATTTACACAAGCCGCTATTATATCAGGCAGATAATATCGGGGGGGTAGGATCGATTTACGTGTTGCTAAGAGTCGAAATACAAGGAAGGTTTCCCTCACCTCCCCCTGTATGTGACATTTAAAAACGAGTTGGCGCTAGGAAGTGCATTTACGAAGAGAGAAACTAATTATTGTTTCATGCAGACATTTTAATCCAAGCGTAAAGTTTCATTTATGGGTCCAGACGAAAATTGTCGCGAATCTTACCCCCGGGAATACACCCCCGGGATCCTCACTTTACACCGGAAATATTTATGTTCAACTTCGACTCCGGTATTAGCTCGAACAAAACGTACACGAACGGACGTCCTTGTAAATTACTAAACGAGATCCGGTCCTGCAACTTCGAATTTTTATCGTCCTCCTATATTTTTTTTAATTTTAAATGCAAATTTCTTTTCCGGTATTTTTTTTTTTTGGAGACCGGGCGAGTTAATCTCGCGGATAATAATTTAATACTAATTCCCATTTGAAGTAAATTCAGTGTTCTCCTCCCCCGAAGATTTTTATTTTATTAAGAGCACCGCCCAAATTAGATTTTTAAATTTATGCATTAGCGTACAGGTTTTTTCGCTCGCCTACACGTTTTTGTATATTTTTAATCTGAAGAGTAGTCAGCGCGAAATCGTTTAAATTAAAAACCCCGTCGAAAGATTGTTATTTATGATGATGCTGCTGCCCCCTCCCCCCTCGGAATATGCAAATCGAAAATTCATTCCGCTTTCCCGTGCAGACGCTAATTGAATTTTTCTCCGTATTGTACCTGGACCGTAAAGACTGGCTTATGTTTAACGTCTGCTCGCGAGACGACGACGTCGCGTCGGCGTCGTATAAGGGCATGATATTTCAGAAGTAATGGGGCATCCTGTTCGTCCTCCCTAGTCCACTGTTATTAAATACTGACCCGAAGCCACACTATTACGTATAACCATCCACATCTATTTAGCTTTATACGGCCGCAATCACCACCCTCAGGCAACAACCCGTTACTTATTACTATTACGCTGCATCCCAGCGATCAGATAAAACTTTAATTTCAAACCTCAAACGAAAAGTTTTCCAGTTAGATTTTACAACACCGCCCCCATCCACCCTTAAATATGCAGGTGGTGTGAGTGTAGAATTGCATGTGAAAAATAAAAACGTCAATTTAATGTGTTATTAGAAATAAAAAATTCCTTGCGTGTTGTATGATAATTACCACCATCATCAATTGATCTACTTCAGGATCATCTCTTCCTATCTTACATATCTGCATTGCTGTTACTCACCTGAAAAGAAGAAGAAAAAGAAGGGGCACTTACCTGTACCGAGGCCAATAGAGGTATTCCAAACAAACACAAACAACTGATGCCACGGAATTTTACTTCCGGAGATAGCCAAAAACAACGAAGTGCAGGAGGTGAAAAAAGTGCTCGGTGAAAGCGTAGTGTGCGGATAAAAAGCGTCGTTGCTTACTCCAATAGACATAAGCAATTGTTTTCAGCAATTAATTAAATCAAGTTATAGTCGATTTTCAGTTAAAAAATGAAGGAAAATTAATTTATTTAATCAACATAATTTTAGGAACCTAGGATAAGAAGATTAATTAATTTTTCACGAAACCGAACTTGTAGAAAGATTGTGACAGGAATGGCAAGGCGCAGGTTGGTCAAATTGGGAACTAACTTGACAGGAGGGAACTTTTCTTTAAGATTGGCGTCTCTAAGAGGGGTAAAATGACATCACCCATTCAAGTTTAAAACATTTTCATCCCACGCATAGCTTCCATACGAAAACTTTTCATTGATAATTAACAAAACGTTTATTTTTTCTTGCGTTAACAACTCGAATGCGATGTACGTACATAATTAAAAGAAAACCAAAAAAACTCTCACGCAAAGAATTTTTTTTCTTTCGAATAAAAATAATATTAAGGGGAAAATTAATTATTTCTTTTACGAAATCGAAAAATCGCTGACTTTTATTTCTTAAGATTATAGTATTTAAATAATCTGCCCGGCATCTCTCAGAGGGAGGAAATTGACATCACCCGTAACATTCAAATTAAAAAAACATTTCCATCCCGCGCATAGAAATGTTTTCGACGATAGATATTAAAATTTAATTGAACTTACTTAGTTGTTTTGAAAAAGAGGAGAACTTAAGTTAATTTTAAGTTCTCGAATTTAGAAAGAGAGGTTAGGTTAAGGAAGATCAGCATGCATTGAACAAGTTACCGACTTTGGTGGGAAAAAATCCATTAGGCGAAATGCGTCCCTAATCTCTATTAAATTGGTGGCGTTGAGGAACTGCACCGTCATTCCAGCAAAATCAAATTCATCCGCTTTCTCGTATAAATACGGGTTCAAAGTGCCTCCCCGACACTTCTTAGTTCGATTTTAAACTGGAAATTCTTCTCCATTAAGCAAAATGCGCACCTAATCTCCACTGAGATAGCGGCGATGTGAAACTGTACTGTCATTCCAGCAAAATTAAATTCATCTGCTTTTTCGTATAAATACCGGAGCAAAGTGCCTCCCCAAGACTTTTTAGTTCCACTTTAAACTTTAAAAAAATTCGGAAAATTCTTCTCCATTAAGCAAAATGTGCCCCTAATCTCTATTAAGTTGGTGCCGTTACTCGAGCAAAATGAAATTCATCTGCTTTTTCCTATAAATACAAAGTGCAAAGTGCGTCCGCGACACTTTTTATTTCGAAATTCAGAAAATTCTTCTCCATTAGGCGAAATACACCCGTAATCTCCTCTGAGTTGGCGGCGTTTCGGAAGTGTACCGTCATTCAAGCAAAATCAAACTCATATGTTTTTTCGTGTCAATACCGGTGCAAAGTTCGACTTTAAAATTTTAAAAATTCTGAAAATTCTTCTCCATTAGGCGAAATGTGCCCCTAATCTCCTCTGAGTTGGCGACATTGCGGAATTGTACCGCCATTCCAGCAAAATCAAATTTTTCGTATAAATACGGGAGTAAAGTGCATCCGCGACGCTTTTTAGTTCTCGACTGTAAACGGACTTTGTTTTTATTTTGTCCTTCGAACAGAGACAAGGTGAATCGTGAATTATTTATTTATTTACATAGTACAATTCAAATCAATCTAAAATAAATTTTAAATAATTTTTTTTAATAATAAAATTGAGCCTGGCTGTGGCGCAAATGCGTCGGGTCTTGGTTATTTTGATTAAAGAAAAATGGGAAGGTCACAACTGTGTAGACTCTGTGACTTTACTCACCTAAAAATGACTTTCAGGCGATGATAAACAAAGGTGGGAAAGTGACAACTTCGAGTGCGAACAGGAGTAGTCACTTTAAGTATTGTGCTTAAACGAGTACTCGTTTAAACAAAAGCAATAAATATTACTGCAGGCCGCGGCCGTGGGGGTCTGCACGTTGGCCAGCGAGCGACGAAACACGTCACAATGGTCAGAATTGTCAAATTATGCGACAATACATCGAGTGCACTTCGACCAAGATGAACCATCAAATACACAACAAGCGCATTAATACTCCAGTTATGCTACTTATCTTACCAAAATTCGTCTGGCGGTATTTTAAAAGATTCCGACAAAGTCGTAGATGAGTTCTTCTAATCTTTCTACTAAAAACTCCGACAAATTGCAACACACGACGCAGCACCGCCGACAATGAACGGGTTATAATGCGCTTCCCATCAATGTTATGTGGATTGACGCGGAGAAATGACAAATATGGTCAGCTCCATCCAATAAACGCAAAGGTTATCGATCACGCAATGTTTTCGTTGATCGATCATCTCAAGTCTACGCTGGGTTGTTCGGGGTTGCCAGGATGATCTTTAAATTGGCCAAAAATTCTTCGCCGTTGCCATATTTCCGTGCGAGAGTTTTAGAACGTAACAGAGGAAACAACTTCTATTAAATGAAAGTGTTCATGACAGAGCACAACGTAAAGTGCAAGTGCAGCAAAGAGAAAAGAAGAGACAAAACTAGTGAGGACCCCAGAAACCAATTCCTGATTGGTCAAACCCAACATTAAAGTAAAAAAAAAAGATTCGGCAATGATTCTGCTTTCCGGGCGTTTTATTGATGTCAACGCTATCCTTAATTCCTAGCCATCTTGTCGATACAAGCATGTATGCCAGATAATTCCAAGTTTGCTTTTTTTTTATAAATATGTAATTCGAAATGCACGTTTTGGTTAAACGCGAGAATGAATCCCCTATGACCTGAGATGGTTAGATATTTATTATATTTAGTTATCCGCAATGATCAATGGAGACATTATCAGCGAACATTAGCTGTTCGAACTTACTATTGTAAATTATTACACAAATACATTTAGTATAATTTAGATGGAATACACACAAGACGCATAAATTTACTCGAAATTACGAAACTGTATTACTACATTACACCCCCTATAAACTTTCACATTATAGTTTCAATAGGACAAACTTTATTTTTTTTTAAAGCAAAGCAATTTAAAAACTTGAAAATTTAAGTTGCTTGTGCAAAAAGCACACCTCGAAGCCATAATTTTCTTCTTGGTGCTTTTTCCTTTTCCTCGAAGTCATAAAAGTAGTAGCTTTTTACACCGTGTAAAAATAGTTTTACGATATCCCCCCTAATTTGCCGGTTCTTTTTTTTTTGCTCTCTTTCCTTCTGCTTGAAGTTTATTTAGTGCCGACTTTAACCGTCCGTAGTTCCTCTTAAATAAGCCGAGGTAATCCTTTAGAGGCGCTCGGCTCAGTTAAGCGTTACAACGATTAAACGCCGTACTTCTCCAAACACACAGAAACTCCGGCTGCAGATTCGGAATTTTGATAATTACGTTAGGAGCCGCCGTAAAGTCTTCCCGGCTATTATGCCGTTTTAATAACCTGATTATACGGACGGGAGGAACGAAATCCGTCCATGCGAGCATTCATAAAATATTTCCATATACAGTTATGACTCATATAATTCTCCCATTGCTTCCACATACAATGATATACTTAATATTTTGCCCGGTTTACGGCCTCGAACTTATACTTTACTGGCAGTCAAGACATTATTTCGCTGTTATGCCAAGGATCCGTTTTGAATTTAAACTTTCAGGCACTAACGAATTTTATTGGGGTATAACTTGGTTGGTTCGCTTTTGAAAGCGCCCTGCCTCAATCAATCTTATCTTTTATATCCTCTAAAAACCGTTAATATTTTCCTAAGCATCGACACTAAAATTTAAATGACCCGGGAATACCAACTTTAGTCCTAAGAGACGCAAAAATACGATATTTACGAAACTAATTACTGAAGCGTGGATGGATTAAATTTTTCTATCAAGCAAACATACATTTTTAAACGGGATATTTTTAAACCACTGTCTTTCATTGAAACTGTGAGTTCCTCACTATATTAGTAACTGATTTTCCAAATCTCAATGGTCTTATTAAAAAATGAGGAACTGACCTGCCTCAAGATAGCAGACTCCGCCGAAGTCACTTTGTCGTGGAACCTCTGCTAATTTTTTGTTTTCGCAATCGTATCTAATAAAACGCAATGAACTGCAATAAAATTTTTTATTTACGCGCAGAAGACCTGGGTTAAGGTCTCATGTAAACGAATTATTGTTCACCGACGTTGGTTTCTTTGTCTTTTATTATTTTTGTGTAAGCATTAAATAATAAATGAAAAATCGACCGTTTCCGACGTGAAAAGTTTTTTCTTTCTATTTTTTTTTTGTTTCTTTTCGTCGCATTAATGCTTCGTCTTAGAATTATTATCATTTTATGCCATGCCTCCTTTTGTTTTCTGCTGGGACTTCATTTCTTACTCCGCTGTAGTAAACGCCGATCTTTTTTTGTTTTTTTCTTTTTTGTTCGCCCTGTTTCTTCGTTTTCGACGTTTTCTTATTTACATTCTTCCTCGATTTCTTCTTTTGTTTTTTTGTCTATCTAATTTTCGAACATTCGGCCTTTTGTTTTTCCTTCATCTTTTTCTCCGTACATATATTTTTATTTGTTTCGTTTTGTAAGCATTTCCGATTTCCGATTCCAAATCAGACTTTCATTTGTTTCTTTATGATTCATTATTTTTCTTTGTTTTGTTTTGTTTTGAAAGCCAAAAAGTAGACGGGCGGGAAATGTTAATGTTTCTTTCTGTTTTTTCTCTTTTTTTTGTTTTCTACTGGCGATTTGGTTTCTCACGTTCCGCTGTAGAAACGGTGATCTTCTTTTGTTTTGTTTTTGTTCACCATGTTATTCCTTTCACGACGTATTTTTTTCTTTTAGTTCCCTTCAGATTTCTTTTGTTTTCTTGTCAATCTAATTTTCGAACAATCGGCCTTTAATTTTTCGTTCATCTTTTTCTATATATGTTTTCGTTTGTTTCTTTTTGTAAGCAAAAAAGAGGCGATTTCCGACTGGAAGCTTCCGAAAATCAAATCAGGATTTCTTTTGTTTTTTTATGAATAGAAAAATCGACGATTTCCAGTAGGAAGCCCTTGAAAATCAAAGAAATCAAACTTTCATTTGTTTCTTTGTAATTCATTTCTTTTTTTCGTTTTCATTTGTAAACAGGAAGGTCCCTGAAAATTAAATAAAACGAGCTTTCATTTGTTTCCTTGTAATTCATTTTTCTTTTGTTTCCTTTTGTAAGGAATTAAGTCCATAGTTTCCGGCGGAAAGTCCTTTGAAAATCAAATAAATCAAGCTTTCATTTGTTTCTTTGTAATTCATTTCTTTTTGTTTTCTTTTGTAAACAAGAAGTTGATAGTTTCCGGTCCGGCAGGAAAATTAAATAAAACGAGCTTTCATTTGTTTCATTGTAATTTATTTTTCTTTTGTTTCCTTTTGTAATGAATGAAGTCCACAGTTTCCGACGGAAAGTCCCTTGAAAATCAAGCTTTCATTTGTTTCTTTGTAATTCATTTTTTTGTTTCCTTTTGTAAACAAGAAGTTGATAGTTTCAGGAAGGAAGGCCCTAGAAAGTCACATAAATCAAGCTTTCATTTGTTTCTTTGTAATTCACTTTTCTTTTGCTTCCTTTTGTAAGGAATTAAGCCGACCGTTTCCGGCGGAAAGTCCCTTGAAAATAAAATTAAATCAAGCTTTCACTTGTTTTTCTGTATTTCATTTTTTTTTGTTTTTTCTTCAGAAAATCAAGCATTCATTTGTTTCTTTGTATTTGGTTTTTTTTTTTTCTAATAAGCAATATGAACAAATAACAAATTCAAATCAAATCAAGTTTTTCTCTTTCTGTTTTTTTTATTTATTTTATTCGTCGCTTTCGGTTATTATCATGGCATGAGCCATCTTTTCTTTTATTTTCTGATATCGATTGAAAACGACGATCTTCTTTTGTTTTCTTCTTCTGTTCATCGTGTTCATTGTATTTCGAAGTTTTCTTTTTTGGTTTAGTTTTCTGATTTTGTTTTAGTTTTTTTTTTTGATTTCTTCTTCTTCTTCTCGGTTTGAGTTTCGAACTATCCACCTTTTGTTTTTTGTTCACCTTTTTCTTCATTTGACATTTTTTTTTGTTTTAGTTCTATATGGATTTCTTCTTTTGTTTTTCGTCAGGACGATTTTTCTTTGGCTCCTAGAAAATAAAATAAATAAAAATAAGAAAATAAATCAAGCTTTCATTTGTTTGTCTGTACTTTATTATTTTATTGTAAGCAAAATAACAAATGAAATATTGAAAAGAAATCAAGTTTTTTTTGTTTCAGTTTTGTTTTTCATTTCATGCCATCTTTTCTTTTGTTTTCTGCTGTTTGGTTTTTTTTTGATTTCTTCTCATTCTGATTTTCGAACAATTCGCCATTTTGTTTTTTATTCATCTTTTTCTTCATTTCACTTTTTCTTTGTTTTACTTCTTTATGGATTTCTTCTTTTGTTTTTTATCAGGTTGATTTTCCATTTTCATTTTTTTTTGTTTTTTTTTTGTAAGTAAAAAAGTCGACGATTTTCGGCGGGAAGTCCTTGAAAATCAAATAAATCAAGCTTTCATTTGTTTTTTTGTATTTTGTTTTTTTTCTTATAAAGAAAATAACAAATGAAAAATTAAAATGAAATCAAGATTTTTCTTTCAGTTCTTTTTTTCATTTCGTGCCATCTTTTCTTTTGTTTTCTGCTGTTTAGTTCTTTTTTGATTTCTTCTTTTGTTTCGTCTCACTCTGATTTTCGAACAATTCGCCTTTTGTTTTTTATTCTCTTTTTCTTCATTTGACTTCTTTTTCTGTTTTAGTTCTTTATGGATTTCTTCTTTTGTTTTTTTTATCAGATTTTTATCCATTTTAATTTTTTTTTTGTTTTTTTCTGTTGTAAATAAAAAAAGTCGACAATTTCCGGCGGGAAATCCTTGAAAAACAAATAAATCAAACTTTCATTTGTTTTCTTGCATTTTATTATTTCCTTATAAGGAAAATAATAAAAATGGAAAATTGAAATGAAATTAAATTTTTTCTTGCTGCTTTTTTTTAAATTACTTTTCGTCGTATGCTTCCTCTTACAATTTTATGCCATTTTTTCTTTTGTTTTCTGCTGGCAATTTAATTTCTTAAATTCCGCCGTGGAAACGACGAGCTTTTATTTTTTTTCACCATGTTCTTCGTAGTTCGACGTTTTTCTTTTTTTTTTTTCATTCGACGCTCTGTTTTTTCTTTTTTTTTTGTTTTCGTCCTTTATGGATTTCTTCTTTTGTTTTTCTTGTCGATGCCGAGTTTTCATTTTTAATTTTTTTTGTTTCTTTTTTTAAGTAAAAAGAATCGTCGTTTCCCGGCGGGAAGCTTGTTGTTGTTTCTTCGTATTTTTTTGTAAGCAAAAAGAAACAAATGAAAAATCGACAACTTCCGGCGTGAAGCTTTTGAGAATCGAATCAAATTTTCTTTTCTTTCTATTTTTTTTGTTCCTCTTTGTTCTCCGCTACAGAAACAGCGATCTTCTATTGTTTTTTTTTGTTCTCCGCGTTCTTAGTATTTCGATATGTTTTGTTTTAATTCTTTTTTGATTTCTCTTTTGTTTTCTTGCCACTCTGATTTTTGGGCAACAATTGGAATTTTTTTATATTTCTTGTACTTTTTTTTTAAATAATTTCTTCGCGAAGTTCCATTTGCTATTTTGTATGTAAGCTGAGAACAAATGAAAAATCAACGACTTCCAGCTTGAAGCTTTTGAAAACCAAACTTTCAATTGTTTCTTTGCATTTCAATATCGTTTCAAATCAAGTTTTTTTTTATATATTTGCTTTTTATGTTTCCTGTTGCAATTAATTGCCATTTTATGCAATCTCTTCCCTGCTGACGATTTATTACAACTCCACTGTAGAAACGGAGATTTTTTTTTGTTTTTTTTTTCTGTTCACCTTGTTCTTCATATTTCGACGTTCTTTGTTTTAGTTATTTTTTTAATTCTTAATTCATCTTTTCTTCATACTTCGTCATTCCATTTTTTATATTACATTCAACACTTCTTACAAATTATTCTTTTATTTTATTTTTTTGTCGGCGATTTGATTATCTCTCACTTCTCCGGAAATTTGTCGATCTTCGTTTGTTTCAGAAGATAAAATAACCGTTACGCCGATATTTAGCGTATTCGCCTAGAGGTTTCAACCATAAGACACCCTGTAAAAAACTTGACGTATAAAATTATATTACATCAAAGTATAGGTAAATAATTTTATTAATCTTAAAGAGAAAATTGAAAGTAATCAATCAGTCACAAGCTTTTCGTCTTATAATTTAAAAATTTTTGATAATTAGCGATTACGATTCAATGTTTAATAGGACACTCCGTATAAAATTGTATCACATCAAAATTTAAATAATTTGATAAGAGCTTCTTGTAATACAATATTTTTAAGTTGTTAGAGATTACGATTCAGCAATCTTATCAATTCACATACTACTTTTAACTTTTGTTTCCCTACAAGGGGGTACCAACACTTACATTTGTCAAACTTTTTTCAACTCCCCCGTATATTTCTAGTTAATAATAGAGCAAGATATAAATTGATATATTATAGGCAATACGTAATTGTTTTCAATACAAAGTATACAGGCAGTTCAATTAACGTCAACCAACATCTCGAACTTGAGGGCGTCACAACATTGTTGCATTTTAATCACGCTTATCTTCCTGGAATCACAAATTACCTCCATAATTGCCTCCGCCTCAAAAAAGCAATTAACCAGCCATAAATTCCCTATCAGATCGAGTTGTTCGTCGAAATTCGCGTGTCCCATTTCCCACGAACGTCGCCGACGTTCTTTCGCAACGTCTGGTTCCAGTTCGCGTGGCCGAAAATTCCCTCTTCCCCCCTTCCCCCACTTAAACAAAAAAGCGCCCAGGCCCTTGCGTGCCACTTGCAAATTTGGGTTTGACGAGCGGAAGTCTGCGATAGGCATCTTCTGGGCGAGCTGCGCTCCTAATGCACCGCCGCAATAAATTTGACTGCACTCGAGGGAGGGGGGGGGGGGAGGTTTTCGCAATAATTTGTCCGGTCAGATCGAAGATAGCGCGTTTGTTTTTTTGCCCGTTCCGGAAGTCACCGGAATTTATGATGTCGGGAGCTTTGTCATGAGAATGAGGGGGTAATTAATATTAATCGTCGAGGTTTCGAAGAGGCTCGTTACGTTGTATTTACCTGCCTTGTTATTTTGAATACAATTGGTGGCTAATTGCTGTGGTCGTACTTAAAATTGGAGTTACATTTTTACAGACGAGTTTTTACGGTTGGTTGGTAGGATGTAGTGTTTTGCATAAATTAATTTTAAGCCTTCCTTTCAGTGTCTGCTTTTTTCTCTTCGTTGTGATTCCTCGTCGTTTTCTATAGGTAATAACTGATTCAACAGGGCGTCGTAATCTGTTTTCTCTCTCTACTAGAGAGTCTTTCATTCTCGAACATTCTGGCATAATTTGAGTACCATCTTGCGTCTAGTTCAGGAATAATTCCAGACGGTCACATTTCTTGTAACAAATTTGTTACGAAGTGAGTGAGAAGCGTCAACTGGTCGACGTTCACTGTGGGAGCTTATCTCTCTCATTTTGTAACAAAATTGTTATCAAATTTGTCAAATGTATTACGGCCAATATCTTAGACTTGTTGACGGCATGGGTTGTAACAATATGGAAATATTAAAGTATCTTTCTTTGCGTCCTAAATTTACGATAATTTGCAATTTGCAGCTTTGCAGCTTCTGGTTCCAATTTCGCACTAACTTGCTTCCATAATGCTACAAGATGCGTTTGTATTTAATTGAATTTTCTGTTAAAATCGATCGTCTTTTGTTTTTGTTTTTTGTATTTTTTTTTTTTTTTTTAGAAAATATTGATTTCTTATTTTTGCAGATTTTTTATTTTTTTTTCGCAAGTTTGACAAGGTATTCGATAGCTTTTTTTTCTATTGAAATTTACCTTTTTCCGTCTTCTTTTGTTTTTTATTTCTTGTATTTTACAGCTCAGCACCTTTTACAGAACAAAAGAAGCACGTTAAGAAAAATAATTCTGAACTTCATTGACGTGTCAGCGTTTGAATTTGTTTTTTTTTGTATTTTTTCATTTCATATTTTTGCATATTTTTTCTTTTCGCAATTTTGACAACGCCATCGATAGCTTTTTCTCTCTTCTTTTGTTTTTTGTTTCTCCTTGATTTATGGTGAGTAAGTTCTTCATTGTGTGCTTTATAGCAGAGCAGCTTCTGCAAAACAAAAGAAGCACGTTAAAAAAATAGTTAAGTTCAGAACTTTGTTCGGCGTGTCTGCGTTTGCATTTCTTTGAATTTTATGATTTTATGTCAAAATCGATCGTTTTTTGTTTCCCTTTTGTCATTTGTAACGCGATGCTCTCGCAAAACAAAAGAATTATATTCAGATTTTTTAGATGTTTTTTTTTTTAAATTTTCGATCGTCTTGCTTCTTTTGTTCTATCTTTGGTTAGATTTTGGAAATAACTTTTGATTCAATTCTACGATATTTTTCCTTGTACTTCAATTTCTGTGTGCACCTTCTTTCAAAATTTGATTGTCTTTTGTTTGTTTTGTTTGTATTTTTAGCGCCAAGTTTTTGCGGAATAAAAGAAACATGTTCGAAACAAAAGAATCACCACCAGATTTTTTTTGGCGTTCCTACGCTTGCTTTTACCTAACTTTCTTGTTCAAATCTTTTTTGTATTTTCTTCTTTTGTCTTGAAAATTCTAAGTTTTCGAAATAAATTTCTATTCAAATTTACGCTCTTCTCTTCTAAGCGTACTTTTAAAATTCGATCTTTTTTATACGTTCTTTGTTTTTCTTTTGTATTTAATAGCGCGTGGCTTTTGCAAAACAAAAGAAATACATTCAAAACAAGAAAATTACGTCGAGGAACTTTTTCGGTGTTTTTCTGTAAAAATCGATGGTATTTTCTTTTTGTATTTTTTTGTTATTTTCTTTTCGCAAGTTTGACAAGGTGTTCGATAAAATTTACTCTTTTTTCGTCTTTTTGTATTTTGTCTTTTTGTATTTTGTAACGCAGTAGCTTTTGCAAAACAAAAGAAGCACGTTAAAGAAAAGGAATTAACTTCAGAACTTTTTTGGCGTGTTTGCGTTTGCATTTATTTAAATTTTCTGATATTCGATTAAAATCGATCGCCTCTTGTTTTCTTCTTTTGTCTTTTTTGCTGTTTTTTTGTAATTTTTTTTTCCGCAAGTTTGATAGTGTTCCGTAGTTTTTCATTCAAGCGCGTTTGTATTTATTTGTGTTTTCCATAAAAGTCGATCGCCTTTTGTTGTTTATTTTATTTTAAAGAAAAAATTTTCCTTGTACTTCAATTTCGTGTGCACTTTCTTTAAAAATTCGATTGCCTTTGTTTTGTTTGTATTTTTAGCACGAAGTTTTTGCAGAACAAAAGAAATATGTTCAAAACAAAAGAATCACCACCAGATTTTTTCTTGACGTTCTTTTGTTTTTGTTTATTTAAAAAAAAAAAAACTAATTTTATTTTTTATTTTCTTTTTGAAAATTTGACATTTTGTTAAAATTTAGGGCTTTCCTTTAATTCAAATCGATTACAATCGATCGTCTCTTGTTTTCTTTTCTTTTGTCTTTTCTGAAAATATGTAAAGTTTTCATAATTTTGCTGTTTTTTTTTAAATGTTTCTTTTCGTAAGTTTGACAAAGTGTTCCGTAGTTTTTCATTTAAGCGCGTATGTATTTATTTGTGTTCTCTATAAAAATCGTTCGTCTTTTATTATTGTTTATTTTATTTAAAAAAAAAGAAACTAATTTTATTTTTTATTTTCTTTTTGAAAATTTGACGAGATAACATTTTGTTAAAATTTAAGCCTTTCCTTTAACTGAAATCGACCGCCTTTTGTTTTTCTTGGTACTTTTTGGAAAATACAGATTTCATATTGTTTGCTGATTTTTTTATTTTCTTTTCGCAAGTTATGACAAGGTTTTCGATAGCTTTTTTTTTTATTAAAATTTACTATTTTTTTGTATTTAATAACGCAGCGCGTTAAAGAAAAATAATTAAATTCAGAACTGTTTTGACGCGTCAGCGTTTAGATTTGTTAGAATTTTCTGATTTTCTGTTAAAATCGATCGTCTTTTGTTTTTGTTTTTCTTTTTTATATTTTCTTGAAGATACTGATTTCATATTTTTGCTGATTTTTTATTTTCTTTTCGTAAGTTTGACAAGGCGTTCGATAACTCTCTTTTTAATTAAAATTTTCTATTTTTCCCTCTTCTTTTTTTTTTTTTTTCTTCTTTTGTTATTGAAAGTAAGTTCTTTATTGTGTTCTTTATGGCACAGCAGTTTTTACAAAACAAAAGAAGCACGTTAAAGAAAAAGGATTAAGTTCAGAACTTTGTTTGGCGTGTCTGCGTTTGCATTTCTTTGAATTTTATGATTTTCTATTAAAATCGATCGTCTTTTGTTTCTTTTTTATCTTCTTATGAAAATATTGATTCCATAGTTTTGCGAATTTTTTCTTTTCTTTTATTTTTATTTTCCTTTATTAAAATTTACCCTTTTCCCCTCTGCTTTCGTCTTTTTTATATTTCGTAGCGCGGCAGCTTTTGCAAAACAAAAGAAGCCTATAAAAAAAAGAAAGAATTATGTTTAGAATTTTCTTGGCATGTCTGCATTTGATTATATTTGAATTTTCTATTAAAATCAATAGTCTTTTGTTATTTTGTTTAATTTCTAAAAAATAAAAAATCTTTTATTCTATTTTATTTTTTAAAAAACTTATTTCGTTTTTTATTTGAATTTTCTGTTAAAATCGAACGTCTTTTGTTCTTTTGTCTTTTTTGTTGATTTATTATTATAAATTTAACAACTTGTTCGATAGTTTTTTTTTAAGCTAAAATTTATACGTTTCCCTCTTCTTTTCTTTTTCTTTTTGTTGTATTTTATAGCGCAGCTGATTTTGACAAGGTGTTCGATAGCTTTCTATTCTTTTGTTATTTTATTTTATTTTTTAAAAAACCTATTTTATTTTTTATTTGAATTTTCTGTTAAAATCGAACGCCTTATGTTCTTTTGTCTATTTTTGAAGATACTGATTTCATATTCTGCTGATTTATTATTTTCTTTTCACAAGTTTTGACAACGTTTCGATAGCTTTTATTTTTACTTTGTGAAAAATTTGACGAGATAACATTTTATTGGAATCTAGGCCTTTCCGTTTCCGTTTCCAATTTCGCGTACGCTTTCTTTCATAATTCAATCATCTTTTGTTTGTTTTTTGTATATTGTAACTCGAAACTCTTGCAAGACAAAAGAAAAAACGTCCGAAACAAAAGAATTATGTACATTTTTTGACGTACCTGTATTTGTATTCATTTGAAAATCTATTGAAATCGATCGCGTTCCATTTTTATTATCCGTGCTAATTGTGACATGCTAATGCGAACACTTCTTCGCAGTGCTCACCTGTGTCCGGCTAAAGATGGACGCCACTTCGAACACTTGTTATAAAATGTTTAAATTACTATGTGAACGTATATTTGAGCGTATGGTATAGTGATTTTCCCAACAGATAATATTCGGTGAGTTTACCTCACCTGTGCAATTTTCACTGGATTTTTCTATTTCTTAGAGTCATAGGGTGGATCAAATCAGTGTTTTCTCTGTCCTCGCCTGAGCGTTTGGATTTGTTGTGAATTCAAGATTTGCTTGAATATTATTTAGGGAAATGTTCATAAGGACGGAAAAACTTTGGCGATTTCAACAACTAAACAATTTCAAAAGACGACCCCATTCATCACACCCTCCCGATCTTACAAAACATACGTTTATGCGCGCATTTACAACCGGAAGTATTTTTACGAGCGGCGACGAAAGAAAAATAAAAAGAGAAAGACGGAGAACTCGATTCTCTTCCAGTACGCTGGCCGCCGAAATCTAAGAAACGTATCTTTGTGTAAAGCATAAATAGAACGCGCGACCGCTGAGAGAACGGCCGCACGGCAACACCCTTTCGCCGAAATGAAATAAAAGGATTCATATTTTACAAATTATGATTTACGGACCGGCAATAATATATGTTTATGTATTTCCTTTCTTTATGAACGTCCCGCTTTTGTTGGAAAGGTCCCCGAAGCTTTCGGAAGGGAAATAAAAGCTCGTTTTCTCTCCGACGATATTTTATTGCGTGATATGTTATTTATTGTTTATCTTGTTCAATGGATTGTAATAACTCTTCGGTTGTAAACAATTTTTTTTTCTCTTTTCTCGGAAAGGTACACATTGGGTTTCATTTTGTAAACAAGAATACCGCGTTAAACTTTTGCAATTTATAAGTAAAGAGAGAAAGGCTTTTAAATAATAAATAATTCGAGCGACAGGTGAGCTTTATCGTTGGTAGAATAATGGAAAGGGTTAAAGCTTGACAGATATTTTTTCTCGGTTTCTAGTTTTTGTTGTTTTGAATATTTAGTGGGAAATGTTGAAATTGTTGCAGTTTCAATACGAATGAGACATGTAAGTTCATAAACAAGAAAGTGAACAGCAGGCCTTCTCCTGGCACTAGTGTAGTTAGTGACATTCTGGCTAACTTTAACATTATGTATCAAATGTGTTTGTTTGATACTTTATTCTCTACTCTCTCAAGTTTGACATATATTCCGTTATCTAATCTGACCCGAGCGTCTCGTAAATTCCGCCATGGAGTGGATGTCTTACTTTCTCCAGCCTGACACGAGCGTCTCGTGTATTCCATCGTCGAGTGGGTGTCTTACTTTCTCCAACCTGACACGAGCGTCTCGTGTATTCCACTGTCGAGTGGGTGTCCTACTCTCTCCAGCCTGCATGAGCGTCTCGTCCTAGGGTAGTATCCTACTCTTTCCCGCCTGACACGAGGGTCTCATATATTCCGTCATAGAGTAGGTGTCCTACTGTAAATATAATTAATGGCAATATTATAAATAAAGTTTTGTTGTCATTTTATTTTGTGAACCTGGACATCGACGAGCTAAAGCGCGGACACCTAGTCAAACCTAACGAAGCCCTTTTCGATCATCCAAAGCGAAACCAGTAGCTCCTGACAGTTAACGTTTCTTCTTATTTTTTTTCTGCTATTTCTATATTCGAATGAATTCGGTGCAGTTCTTTTTTCGGCTTCAAATACTGCAGGCAAGCGATACATTTCCCGCGTTCCCTTTAATAATGTTTATTCTGGCATAAAACGAAATCCGCTCCGCGTCCCTATTAAATTTTAACGGCGGCGCCCACTTTTTCCTCGAAACGGCGTTTAGTTATGGTTTTCACATACGCAATTACGAGCGTGCATATAAAAAAAGGAGGCCCGGAGGGTCGCCGGGTGAGGGCGAGTGCGAAACTGCTTGTGCCCCATTACGCAACCCACTATTTGGGCCGGCGCTCGTAAACCGCGCTCCGCATGCTCGATTGTAAACGTTTTATAGTTTCTGCGATTCGCAGGAGTAATTATGCACGCAATGGGATTCTTTGTTACAAGGGGCGATTACTTTCTTTGGCAGCTGAAAGCTACGTGGTCTTCATCCTGCACGGGAGAACAAAAAATTAAATATGAAGGCGTAGTCTATGAAAAACAATACATTTAGAACAATAAGTCGTCAAAGTAACGGTTGAATGGTAATAAATAGCAGAGCATAAATTAGAGCAACAGAATTAATGACTCGTTGAGGAGGAGGATGTTTCCCTCTGGTCGGTCATTAGCTCCATTGTTTTGTAACAAAGTTGCAAAGTCCTTCTTCGGCTTGCCGACGTCATCATCGTCTTCAATAACCAACGCGTACTTAAACCGAACTTACGGCGACATATCCCATCGCCATCGTAAGACCATAATAAATGCCGGTTGCGACTTAAATCATGCCCTCCTCCTTAAAAGCTGGCAGCCAGCCTTTGGAATTTATTCCGAGAGGACCATTTGTTATATTATTAAGTAGAAGAGTGCGTCGCCCGCGCCTTCATCTACATCTGTTATTGACTTTTTTGATAAAGTGCGCGTTCGACTCAAATATTGTAAAGATAATCTCGAGTAACAAATGGTTTATGCAAATAGCCGACGGCGGAAACGTGATTTATGACGGGAGAGCGCTCAACAGATTGATAAGATTAACAGTTTTATGTATTCATAGGTGCTGGAAGAGATTTTGACGGGGCGATGTTGTGATTGGAAGTCGACCAAGTTCACTGTGATTTATGTCTTTGATTTTTATGAAATAGCGCGCAAAACTTCCTATTTGTTTAAAAAAAAAAGCTGCCCTTACAATTTTTTTAAAAAATCAAAATTGCTAGAATACTTGAAGTAAATGTACCACTTGAAGACTTCCACCTTAGCCATTTAACGTTTTATGAAGAGTGACAAGAAGTATGTGAAAGAGACGGGTATAGTGGATGTAGATAGGATAGGTCTTTGCTATAACCCACTACTGCTAACGCTAAAACTGATTTCGGTTACTCATGTAGTGCAGGGATGAAGTAGAAGTAAAATGAAAGCATAGCTTTTTTGAGTAAAAGAGTAATGAATACAAGGGCAGTACCTTTTCTTTTAACATGAAACCGCTGCTGGATAAAGCCAAAGTTTCCAATCTGTATATAAATACACGAACATGTTAAGGTTCTGATCATATATAACGAAAACGAGTTGAAAGTACCAAATATAGCTATGATTTTTTTGTGGTATTACATGAAACAAATAGTGTACACAGTTCCCATAAATATGTTAAATGATTTCAGTGTGTATTTGCAACACCGCCGACAGTATTCGTGCTAATACGAACGCTTCCTCGCTGTGCTAGCCTGAGTCTCGCTAATGATGGATGCCACTTCGAACACTTGTTAGAACACTTTACATCACTGTGGTGAACGTTTGTTTGAGCTTATGATATAGTGATCATCTCCACATCCTTTCTATCTCATTCGTGCCCCGCGATGTTTTTACTACGATCGGAGAAGCAGGCTCTGTAAGTTGGTTCATGAGCGGCACATAAGGGACGGAGAAAATAATTTTCTGTTTGTGTTCTATGTGCTCTCATGGTAATGTGGTTAAAATTTCTCCACTTGTTTAAAAGACATCCTGTATTAGTTAGATGGACATACTTGCCCTATGAGTCATCGCGATTTTCCTATATTAGTCCGCTTTTAGGATTGGTGTTTCTGTGATAGTTGCTGTTATGAAACTATCACCGTAGTCCATGTAGATAGTTAGCCAAGTTGCTGAACATATTGACCAACGTATCGCCTAGTGAGCGGCCTGCTTCTAGTCATGTTTGCTCATGCTTACATAACGCCGGCTTCTTTGATGAGTCACTTCAGCTACTGTCAACGACTCGGTACCTGAGCGCCTGACCTTCAAACAATTGAAGACATTCGGTATCCAATTCATGAAACACGTGTGCGTGGATTTTATTTCATTCTAAATTTACTTTCCATCCAACAGATGGCGCTGTCAATTAACGTACTGATTAGGCAACGATGAACTGCGCTTTCTAACGGATAAAGAAAGTCGTACACTTCATTTTATACATCTTCTAAGTTTCAATCGCTTATAAATAGCGCGGTCGTGTCACTTAGAATGTGAAACACTGACAACTTCAAAATTGACTAGTGGCATTCTTGCGTTTTTTGTTTATTTCTTTTTCATCCTGTTAGTAATTTTTTACATTAAATTTTGAGTAAATTAGAGTACCTACCCACCCTAATACATCTACAAACTACCTACGTTCGAATTTAATGGCCTTTTCTGAAAAGTCGCAAAAAAGGAACAGTCTAAGTTTCAATCGCCTGTAAATATCGCGGTCGTGTCACTTAGAATGTGAAACACTGACAACTTCAAAATTGACTAGTCGCAATCTTGCGTTTTTTGTTTATTTCTTTTTCATCGTGTAGGTAGTCCATCTTAGTAATTTTTTACATTAAATTTTAAGTAAATTGGAGTACCTAGTACATTTACAAACTACCTACGTTCGAATTTAATGGCCTTTTCTGAAAAGTCGCAAAAAAGGAACAGTCTAAGTTTCAATCGCCTGTAAATATCGCGTTCGTGTCACTTAGAATGTGAAACACGGACAACTTCAAAATTGACTAGTGGCAATCTTGCGTCTTTTTGTTTATTTCTTTTTCATCGTGTAGGTAGTCCATCTTAGTAATTTTTACATTAAATTTTAAGTAAATTGGAGTACCTACCTGCCCTAATACATCTACTAACAGCCTACGCTCGAATTTAGTGGCATTTTCTGAAAAGTCGCAAAAAAGGAACAGTCTAAGTTTCAATCGCCTGTAAGTATCGCGTTCGTGTCACTTAGAATGTGACTCTTCATGGCACAGCCATTAAAAAAGCAAGTGGCCGAGAAGTTTGTTTATATTATTTTTAAGTGGACGATTTTTGCTAATGCTTACATAACGCCGGCTTCTTCGATGCGTCACTTCGGCTACTGTTTGATATGTTTTCCGGCAAGTAGTTTCATTGCTAAAGCCAGTCTCATTATGACGATTCGTCATGGCAACGCTATTAAAGAAGCAAGTCGCTGTGAAGTTTGCTTAAATTATTTTTAAGTGGACGAAGTTTGCTCATGCTTACCTAACGCCGGCTTCTTCGATGCGTCACTTCGGCTACAATTTGATGATGCAATAAACAGCTGGTGTTTTCCGGCAAGTAGTTTTATTGCAAAGGTTAGTCTCATTATGACGACTTGTCATAGGAAAGCCATTAAAAAAGCAAGTCGCTGTGAAGTATATTTAAGTGGACGATGTTTGCTCATGCTTACATAACACCGGCTTCTTTGATGAGTCACCTCGGCTACTGTTATACAGCCAGTGTGTTTTCCGGCAAGCAGTTTTATTGCAAACTTTATTGACCTGGACATCATACTGCAATATTACGGAATTTGGGTAAAATCTTTTTGTCATAGTTTCCTAATGGAATTTCTTAAAACTTGTTCTGAAATTTCATGGAATTGTCGGTGGAATTTCCTGCTGGAGTTCAAAGCGAAATTTCTTGAAACTGGTTCAGCAGAATCACTTAGAATTTCACGTCAACTTTGTTGATGTTCCTGAAGCGTTTCTCTCGAAATTTCTCGATAGGATTTTTGGATTTTTTCACGAAATTTCGCGGAATTCGTTGGCTAAAATCTGCATCCCTTTTTCTGAGATTTTCTTTAAATTTCCTGAAGTTTCTGGAATTTATAAGCCGAACATCATGGAATTGGACGTGTGTCTGTCACTTCTTGGAATTTCCGAAATGTTTTTAACCGTATTGTGGAAACCAGTGGAAACAGTCGTGACATTGCACGACTGGATTTTAACCTGGATATCATTTGCAATATTAAGGAATTTGCGTAAAATATTTTTGTTATAGTTTCCTAATGGAATTTCTCAAAACTTGTTCTGAAATTTCATGGAATTTGTCGATGGAATTTCCTGCTGGAGTTGACAGCTGGTTAAACAGAATCACTTGAAATTTCACGTCGACTTTGTTGAAATTCCTAAAGGGTTTCTCCTGAAATTTCTCGATAGAATTTTTTGATATTTTCACGAAATTTCGTGGAATTCGTTGGCTAGAATCGGTATCCCACTTTTTGAAAATACCAATTAATATTTTCTTTGAGTTCTACGACGAATTCCTTGGAATTTCTAGGATTTATGAGCAGAATATCATAGAATTGGACGTGCATCTGTCAATTCTCGGAATTTTCGAAATTTTTTTAAACCATATTGTGGAAATCGTGGAAACAGTCACGACATTGCACGGCTGGATTTTTACCCGGACATCAAATGCAATATTATAGAATTTTTTAAAACTTGCTCTGATATTTCATGGAATTTGTCGGTGGAATTTCCCGCTGTTTACAGCGAAATTTCTTTGAACTGTTTCAGTAGAATTACTTGGAATTTCACGTCGACTTTATTGAAGTTCCTGAAGCGTTTCTCCTGAAATTTCTCGATGGAATTTCTTGATATTTTCACGAAATTTGGTGGAATTCGTCAGCTTAAATTTTCTAAAATTGTGAATTGAGATTTACTTCGAGTTCCGTGACGAATTTATTAGTGTTTCTGAAATCTTTACATAAGAATTTATTAACAGAAGTTTTTCATTGAATTTCATGGAATTCGACCAATATCTTCTTAAAAAGAATATTGTAAGTTGGTTCATGAGCGCCACATAAGGGACGGATAAAATAAATTTCTCTTTGTTTGTCTTCTATGTGCTCTCATGGTAATGTGGTTAAAATTTCTGCACTTATTTAAAAGGCACCCTGTATTAGTTAGATTGTACATACTTGCCCTATAGGCGTCGCAATTTTCCTAGATTCGCTCTTAAAACTGACTTTCACGATGATAGTTTATGTGTTAGTTACTGAGCATATTGCCCAACATATCGGCTAGTGAGTGGTCTACTTCCAGTCATGTTTGTTCATGCTTGCATAACGCCGGCTTCTTTGATGAGTCATTTCGGCTACTGTTTGATGATGCAATTGCCGGTGTGTTTTCCGGCAAACAGTTTTAATGAAAAGGTCACTCGCATTATTATGACTCATCATGACAAAGCCATGAAAAGGCAAGTCGCTGTGAAATTTGTTTATATTATTTTTAAGTGGACGAAGTTTGCTCATGCTTACATAACGCCGGCTTCTTCGATGCGTCACTTCGGCTACTGCTTGATGATGCAATATACGGCCGGCCTGTTTTCCGGCAAACAGTTTTATTGCAAAGGTCAGTCTCATTATGACGACTCGTCATGGCAAAGCCATTAAAGAAGCAAGTCGCTGTAAAGTTTGCTTAAATTATTTTTAAGTGAACGAAATTTGCTCATGCTTGCATAACGCCGGCTTCTTTGATGAGTCACTTGGGCTACTGTTTGATGGTGCAACGTACAGCCGGTAGACGTTTTTTCCGCGATCGCGATGGCGACGTTCTATCGAACGTTTGTTTTCTTTTCTCCCACCTATATCCTCAAGTACACAGAGCTTGTCAGGGAGGGGTTTTTGGGGGCTGCGACCGACTTATAAATGTTTATTTTTCCTTCGACATTCGCCTTACAAATTGGAGAAACACAAAAACCCAGTTCGAAAGAGTCGGTATGAATTGGAAACACAATCCGATACGTAAGTACTCCATCCCTTACATAGAAACCATTTGTACCAGGGCAGGATTCGAAACCACACCTAACAATTATCCCGCCAAGCATCAAGTCCGTTGCCAATTGACTCGAACAATTTGGCTGTGTAACTACGTAATGATTTGCAAAATGCCGAATTCTGCGCGCCACGTTTTATGCGTGACAGAAATATTAACGTTTTAATTGCGCGCTAAATTCAAATACCTTTCAATCATTTATGAACGCTCAGTATAATAGGATTAAAATAAGTGTAATATGTTAGCGATTATGGTCATTATTCACTCGGATGATTTGCTCGCCTACGACTTCATGGTAGCTTACGTGATTTACAAAATGTAAAATGTTCAAATCAAGATCATCTGCTTGTCTGGTTAACTCGAGGAGATGGGTCGAGGTCGTTACGTAACCCCAATTCAAAGGTAGAAATTTTAAAAAAGAAATAAAATACAAGTCACCGGTATTGCTTATTTGTCTTTATTGTTGTAAGAAGAAAATGATCATGTAAAAGCAGAATAAACGGGTTCAAGGTTAAACAAGGTAACAACAAGCTAAATAGAATTGATCCACGAAGCACAGATCCGTCTTTCGTTTACAAAGACAAATTAAATTAAGTTAACGCAAACAAGGCGTTTGAAACAACAATAAACAAAACAATTAAATAAAACAATAAACAAAACAAAACCGATCTTAAAATGACTACTTTGACCTCACGTCAGCTGTCATGACGAAGTTGGTAACCAACGAAAGTCGAAATTAACGAAGGGGGTGTGATGTCAACATGTCTGTCACTGTTCAAAGCGGCCTCTCCCGTTACCGGTGGACGAATTCAAATTCGAATGCTCATGGTGAAGATGGGATCTGCTAATGTGATCTGACGGTATCTCCAAACAATGGTTTAGAAAAATATTAGTAATAAATGTTATGAATTCTCGTCTTTGAAAGACAAAGAAATATTAAATTTTAACTAATTCCATTATGAAGGCGGATTGTATTCTCTCGTTATCATCCCAGGAGGACAGTATAACATGTACGAAATTTCAAATATTCAAGGTGGCTTTGTGTATTCGACTTCAGAAACTACCATATATTTTAATTTCAATTCATTAGCGTGCAACAACCCCCCCGCGGGCCTTTGACCGGAAATCCCGAGGCTTCGAATGTCACATGTCGGAGCGCATCTCATCGAAAATTGAGGAGAACTCGCAGCACATCAAAACTTGTACGGTAAGTAAGTAATATGAGAGGCCGTCTGCGCCAGCTATTTTCTATTTTTAATTTACTTAGATGAAAGACGTAATAAATTGAAAACGAATCGCTGGATGGAGCTGTCGTATATACACGAAGCACGGCGGCGCAAAGCTACTTTTAGATATTAAAAGAGTCTGGTGTATCAAAAGAGATTTATCAATATTGCGCTGCCAAAAGTGAAATCTCCAAATCGGTAATACGTATTTATGAATTATTAAATTTTTTTATTAACTTTTGGGGGGTGGAGACGCATGACCGTTACGATCTCGATGGGGGGAAAGAAGAGAGCAGAGTCCTAAAATTTATTATTATTTTCAAAGTTCTTTGAAACGAAACCCTAGCTTTTACTTTGCACATGTCATGTATAGAACATTTCAAATTCATTATACCGATTGTAAAGTTAATAAGATTATTAAACGTTACGAATCAGAACCGGACCATCATATCACGTTAGGTATCTTATGGATTTCAAATAATTTGAAATGTTCTGTATCACTTAGGATTAAAATCTCTATGTACCTACATTACGTCGGTCATAATAAAATATTCATGTAAACATTTAATTATCTACGTTATAGAAATGACCAAATCCGAAAGGGTTTAAGTTTTACGACGACCATAAACTATGAAATACGGTGGTGAATACCACCACCCCGAGTCTAAACAGAAATAGATGGCGTTATTAAAATTTTATCTGCCGCACATATATATCGTTCAGGGGGGTGTGTTCCATTGTGATACAGCCGCCGTAAAACTATTCAGATGAGCTCAATCATTTTTTCTTTTAACTGCCGACTCCAAATAAAGCGTCGCGGCGGTGCGCGGCGCAGTAAAACCTAGCAGGCCGTGGAGACGTTTATTCGGCAATAAGTTATCATCGTGCCCTTTGTTCGAACTAATCTGGAGGGCTGCTCGTCATGGCTTTAATGATGTCGTAAATTTCTGCCTCGGTCACTACGCGCGGCCCGAAGTCGTTGCCTCCGGTTACGACTTCGGACTTGTTTTACAGAGGCTCTTTTGCATATTTATGGACTTATTTTATTAGAGAGTCCGCGTATATAAATTTTCGGTTATGTGACCAAGTGTACACCGCAACAATTTGTGCGGCATAAATATCAACGTCAGAGTCGGTTTGTATCATTTATACTCAAGACCAAGTATCTACTACTTATTTTATTTTAAAACGAAGGACCTAACCGTACGCTTTCTCGCCAAGCTGCCTTATGGACATGGAATCTAAGATGTACAATCGTGGACAGTTAAAAGAGAACGTCCAGAAATTTGCCTTTTTTTTGCTATCCACGAATATACATTATAATAATGGAATTTGTTGACTGAAATTTGTAGCAAAACTGAAATTATCATGACAGTATTCGTTTTCGAATTCTAAATCGAATTTCTGGAATATTTTTGTTGAAATTTTCTAATAGGATTCATGGGAATTAACAGTCAGAGTTTCAGGTGAATTTTTCAATAGAATTAGTTCAACCTCCACGGTGAAGTTGCTGTTATTTTGTAAATATTTTCGTCGAAATTTCTTAACATATAATTTATGGAATTCGCTGTCGAATTTCATGAAATTTATCTGCTGGAATTTGCATGAAAATGTTCTGGAATTGTCTCTACAATTTTCCTTCTAATTTTAAATCGAATTTCTATGTAATTTCCGGAATGGTTTCGTCGAAATCTATTGAACGCGTTCATCCACACGTTTTTCCTCGAATTTCATGAAACGTAATGAAGTTTTGCGTAACCACGACGATTCGTTGTCGAATTTGTCAAAATATTTTTATTGGAGGTTTTCTAATGTAATCCTTGGAAATTCTCTATGTATTGCATTCCGTTGAATTTCAACTCAAGTTTTTCGTTGAATTTTACGGAATTTTTGGCGGAATTTCATATACATTTAGCATCGAATTCCACGTCGAATTTCTTGAATTTTCTTAATTTTTTCTGTGACACTTTCCAAATTTTTAGCAAAAGTAAATCGTTCGACTTTCAGATGAATTTTTTGGATTTTACTCGCGAATATCTGGGAATTTTTTTAACAAATAACGAATATTACTAAAATATTTTTGTCGGAGTCTCTAAAATGGAATGCCATGAAATTTGTTTTCGAATTCCACGGTATTTATTGGTGGTGGAATTTCCCACCGAAATTTACTGCGAAACTTCTTGAAACTGTTTCAGTGGAATGACTTCGAATTATTGAAATTTCTGAAGCATTTCTAATAAAAATTTTCACGGAATTTCATGGAATTCGTTGGCTAGAATCTGCATTCCGTTTCCTAAAACGACGAATTGAGATTTTCTTTGAGTTCTACGACGAATTTCTTGAAGTTTCTGAAATTTATGTGCAGAATATCATGGAATTGGGCGTGTATTTGTCAATTCTCGGAATTCTCGAAATGTTTTTAAACCGTTTTGTGGAAACCAGTGGAAACAGTTGCGACATTGCACGGTTGGATTTTGGCCTGGACATTATGTTGTAATATTATAGAATTTCGGTAACATCCTTTTGTCCTAATGGAATTTTTTAAAACTTGCTCTAAAATTTCATGGAATTTGTCGATGAAATTTCCTGCTGAAGTTTACAGCGAAATTTCTTGAAACTGGTTCAATATAACAATTGGAATTTCACGTCGACTTTGTTGAAGTTTCTGAAGGGTTTCTCCTGAAATTTCTCTATAGGATTTATCGATATTTTCACGAAATTTCGTGGAATTAGTTGGCTAGAATCTGCATCCCATTGTTTAAAACGACAAATTGAAGTTTTTTTTTGAGTTCTACGACAAATTTCTTTAAGTTTCTGGAATTTATGAGCAGAATATCATAGATTTGGGCGTGCATCAGTCAATTCTCGGAATTTTCGAAATTTTTTGAAATCATATTGTGGAAACCAGTGGAAACAGTCACGATATTACACGACTGGATTTTGACCTGGACATCAGTTGCAATATTATAAAATTTCGGCGAAACCTTTTTGTCATGGTTTCCTAATGGAATTTCTCCAAACTTGCTCTGAAATTTCATGGAATTTGTCGATGGAATTTCCTGCTGGATGGAAATTTCTTGAAACTGGTTCAGTAGAATCACTTGGAATTTCACGTCGACTTTGTTGAAATTGCTGAAACGTTTCTCCTGAAATTTCTCGATAGGATTTGTCGATTTTTTCACGAAATTTCGCGGAATTCGTTAGTTAGAATCTACATCGCATTTTTTAAAACGACGAATTGAGATTTTCTTTGAATTCTACCACGAATTTTTTAAAATTTCTGGAATTTATGAGAAGAATATCATGGAATTGGACGTGTGTCTGTCATTTCTTGGGATTCTGGAAATGTTTTTAGCTCACATTGTGGAAACCAGTGGAAACAGTCGTGACATTGCACTACTGGATTTTGACTTGGACATCACACTGCAATATTATGGAATTTCGGAAAAATCTTTTTGTCATAGTTTCCTAATGGAATTTCTTAAAACTTGCTCTGAAATTTCATGAAATTTGCCAGTGGAATTTCCTGCTGAAATTTACAGAGAAATTTCTCGAAACTGGTTAAGTAGAATCACTTTGAATTTCACGTCGACTTTGTTAAAATTCCTCCTCAAATTTTTGGATAGATTTTTTCTAAAAATTCTCTAAAGCATTTTTCCGGCTCCTTACAGTTCTTCCAATTGCAAAAGTTTGTTTCTTTTAATTTTTTTTATGATACTTTCCAACTTTTTTGGCAAAAGTGAACCGCTTTGAATATCAAGATGAATTCCTTGGAATATTTTAGTCGAACTTTCTCAATCGATTTCTTCTAAATTTCCCATCGAATTGCGTGGAATTCATTAACTGAAATTCGCAGAAAATCTTTCCAAAATTATCTCAGAAACGTTACTTCAAATTCTAGTAGTTCTGCGAACAGTTTGAGGACTCCCGGTCCTGCTTATGTGAGCACTAAAAAATCTGACATCTATTTGAATTTGGCGCGCTTAGAATCTCATGTTTTTTTGTATAAATTACATTTGCCAACCACATTAACTCTTATATTATTATTTCCATAATCGGCAAACTATTCTTTATTTTTTTTATTGTTGTCCTTAATGTTATTATTATTATTTGTTTTCTTTAAAAATCCCTACGACACAATTGCATATTACCGCCTAAAACATATAACGTTTTTAAACTATAAAAAGTGAACAATGAACTAGCTAGGAACCTATCCTCGCTTTATGAAAGCATAATCTCAGTTAGTAAACTTAATATATAGTCCGTACAGGCATCTATTGAAGCGGTTGAAGTTTCATTTGGTTTATTGCGTATGATACACGCCCCGCTTGGAAAAAATATTCGATTCCGCTCAGTAATTATGGCTTACAATATTTTTGTCTCACCCAGTATAATACTTTTAAGCTTTTCTCCTTCTTTTAGTGTCATATTTGTTCTAACGAAAACTACTTTTATAAATTCAATTTAATCCTCCGTTGTATTTTTTAATCTGTGTAGTTTTATATAATTAAAATGAGCTTCCCAGAATTGTTCTCGCTGTATTCTAAGCGAAGAAAAACCATTAAATACTAAAATCACTTTTTATCCTGATCAAGGACTAATCAGTATTTGTTTTAATTTAAATATCAAAAGTACATAAACCGGGCGAACTTTAATAATGTAATTATTATAAATCGATTTGCTCCAGTTGTATTTATGGGCTTTCAACGTGCTATAATTAGAAAGACTTAAATATGTTTTAATGCAACTTGAATATTCTATTCTAACAAAAAAAACTATGAAATATGTTACTACAATATTGTAAATACAGTGAAGGAAATAGTTTATGAAAATAAAGAAGGTGCTCAATTTGAATCAATTATTCCGAAGGCCATGTGTGATTATGTTATTATTTCTGCGAACCCAAATTCGTGACTTTGGTTTGAATAATCATAAAACAAGGATTAGTTTTATCAAAATCTTGGAAAACGTAATTAAATTCTTTTTATGGTAATTAAACGTATTAACGACCACCGGGGGCGACGCTTTAATCGCGTCGAGAGACAAAAAAAAAAGAAAAAGGAAGGAAACCTTGGATAGAAATCGTAAAAGACGGTTGTTGCATTGACATACTATTTGCTTGTAATTTCAGGACAACGCATTGTAATTCCGGCGCGTTAACCCAAAGCCAGTAGTAGCTTGCAGTGAAATGCATAGTTAATTATTTATTGTAGTACGTTGTACGTTTAGCACTATGCAATCTGTGCACGAGCAATAAATTAAATAGCGTACGCATTTTGCTTTGTTATTGCTGCTTATTTCACAAAACAATTAAATCACATTCCAGTGAATGTTCACTTACAATAAAATATTTGTTTGCAAAAGAATTTTTACTGGCCAATCAACAAAAAGTTACATCAACGCCTGTAAGTATTAATTCAGTTTTTTCTGTGTCCTTACATCACGTTCGCGCGAATGTTGTATTCGTGTGTGTGGTACGGAAAAGGAACAAGTCTGAAATAGTTACGCGAGTCCAACGCCATCTATTTTGCTTTCTCGTTTCGCCCCGGCGAGCACCGTTTGTTATGTTAATGCAGACATTCACCGCTACCTTACAAATGATTTGATCCTTATCAAAGCGCACACATGCACGTTTTGGGTAAATTCGACTGCGTCCTGGACAGGATAAAGCCGAACGCCTGATACGTTACGTAACCGCAGGAATGCACGACCTTGTCGGTTACACGACCTCACTCATCAACTCACCTAAAGGCCACAGGGGACGACAACTTTTCTAAATTTGAAATAACTACCGTTTTTACGTTTTATGATAATTTTATTCGTCGAGAACAAAAAGAGGTGCGAGTTTTTTATCAGGGGAATTTCTGGTTACGTAAAGTGTTAAAAAACTGACCACACTTAAGATTACTAAATGTAAGCATGGATTGTTGTCGTAGGTTTTTACAACTTATTTGAATTTCTTTAAAAAGAACTTTGCGTGGGTGATGAAGATACTATTAATGTCGATAAGATTGTTTGAAATCGAATTCTTTGCTTATACTGATATCTACTTTATCAATTATTCTTACCCTAACAACATAGCATATTGCTTGGTCTTACCATCTTCTATTAACCATGAGCATGTGATTACCGTATGTGAAACTTATTCGATTACACACTGTATGTCAGTGCGGTCGAAATAATTTTTCAAGCCATCAAGTGAGAAGATCGGTTAGTAAAGTGTTTAAAACGAGGTTGAGAATAATATTTTCCTGCTCCCTAAGACATTAAGTTTGGCTGCGATTGTACATGCTTGTGTTGAAAGAAAACATCTAATAATATTTAATTTAAATCAACAATATAAGGAAGTAAATTGAAATTGCAAGCGCAAACTGAAACTTTTCTTCATTGTCCGGCCAATTTTTATAAATAATCACTTCTTAATTACTTAATTAATACGAGTAGGGTAAAAAAAAAACAACATAACGCGACAATTATTTAAATTAGGTACTGAAAGTTGCCGCTAATACATAATTTTGCCCACGATTATGTAACAGTCTGCGGCCAAGAATACTTTGTCATTTTTAATTTGTTTGTCAGATCTTTTTCGATCGTCTCCGGAATTCTCGTTTACGTAATTCCGTAAAAACTGACCACACTTAAAAGCTATTCGGTTGAATGTTAAATCAAAAATGCCAAATTAATCATGTGATCGGCGCCTCTTTAAGGAAAAAAAATAATTTACCATAAAGTCAAGATCACTTAATAACAGAGCGGTCAAAACTCATGGTTAATTAAAAAGTTTGTTCCTCGTATTATAGTGGCTTCAGAAAAATTAAGCTAAGTTAAAAGCTCAGTACTAGTTACTCGAATAAATGTATTATCATTGTAAGAGTAAACAAAAAGAAAACAGAAAATGTAAACGTTTTAGAAAGTATTACGAAACAGGATACAGAAATAGGTAAAAGAATAGAAAAAAAAGGTAACAAGGTTCATTACACAATTAATATTAGAAATATCAAGGTAATCAAAAATGAATGTCTTTAAAGACACACTTAATCTCATACTTACATACGGATGCTTAAAAACGATGAAGTAGTAAAATACAAACGAAATGTCTTGGCAAAGCTAATAAGAAAAGCAAGAAAAAAATGTGAGAGAATAAAGATACCGTACAAAGTATGAAGAGCAAAATTATAACATGTGTACAAAAAGTTTTCTCATCTAGTGTGTTGCTCTCATTTTCTCGCATGTTCACGTATGTTCCTTACTTGATCAGTAAACGCCACATTGACATTTAATCTTGACATAACGTCAACAGAAAATCATAACCAATAATTACGATTTATTACGTATTTGAAACCAAACAAAATAAAACATAGAAAATAACGTCGAACGTGAATTCACAACAGATGTTGAAAATGGCCTCCGTCTTCTTCGAGGCATTTTCTAACTCTTCTTTTCTTCTTCTTCATTTTGCAAAATGTGGGGAGAATTGTTTATTTCATTACACATTTCGATGATTCTTTGGGTAAGTTCCTGTAAATCATTACCGGGCGCTTTAAAAATGGAATTTTTCAAGTAGGGCCAAACAAAGAAATCTAAAGAAGTTAGATCGCGGAGGCCATATGTTTGCCATATTTCTGCTAATTATCCGATCTCCAAAAAACCCTTGAAGGAAATTTAAAGTATCTCCAGCAGCATGGGCCATTGCACCATCCTGCTCGAAATATCCAAATTGCAACTCGTCATCATGCAGATGATTAATAAACGGATGCAAGATCTCTTCCCGATATCTAAGTGCTGTTAGCGTGCCATTAAAAAATATTGGACCTATCAATCTTCTCCGAGTTAAACCTATTCAAACACCAACTTTTTGTGGATGGAGTGCAGCTTCAATGAAAATATGAGGGTTTTCTGTACTCCAGATTCTCATATTTTGGGAATTAATGTATCCTGTTAAACGCAACCAGGCCTCATCGGAAAAGAAAGTTTTTTCTAACAAATCGTCATTGTGGATATGGTTTAAAAGCCAATGACAGTATCTTCGCCTTGGTTCAAAATCTTTTTTTTTATTATAGATGTTGGGAGAAATCTTCAAAAGACACCATCAACGGAAATCCAAATCGACGGCATGTTGGATTCACCCGGTCGTAGCCTTCCTTAAGGTCTCCAACCAGACACCTACCAACTAAAATTCCTACTCCTTTCTCGCAGCTGCTAATTTCTGGAATCCGCCGTTAGGCATTACTTCAGAAACTTCGCACTGTCAGGTGTTAATTTTTAGTGTTAGTTTTGTGTTAGTTCTTTTTTTTTATTGTTGTGGTAGTGATCTCACCGAACACCCGCTAGTCTCCGGAAAATATCAGAAGTCTTGCAACTTCTAGCATCGGAGACTTCGCCTGCGCCCGCACGATCATCTACTCCGTTGTTCGTTTCCGGTTGTGGTCTCTCACCCTTGTTTTTCGTCTTTGGTCTTATTTTCCATTATAGTTCTTAGCATAGTTGTTATATGCTGCCAATGATCTTCATCCTTAAGCAGGATGTCAGCAATGTTATCTGTGGAAATTCTTTCCCCGCACTTCCTGTGTGCTGCATCTTTTATCCCTTTCCATCTTGCACAGTCAAAAACCGTATGCTCTGGCGTGTCTTTTTGGTTACGATACCAACAGTTATCATTTTCTGGCTTACCTATTTTACATAGGTAAGTGGTGAATACCACGTGACCTGTCATTGCTTCCATAAAATAGTTAACAGAAAACAAAAGACTGTCAACTTCCGACAAATTTCTTCGCGGAAAAACGAGAAAACAAAAACAAAAATTTCTTCGCGGAAAAACGAGAAAACAAAAACAAAAGGCGATGGCGTTCAAGAGAAGACTTTCCTCGCGAAAAGATGAAAAACAAGAAAAAGTTCACAATTTCGAATTTTTTCCATTAAACGACGTAAAACATAAACAAAAGTCGGTTGATTCGGGACAAATTTCCACTTCTTTCTTCGAAGGAAAGCGAAAAACAAAAGACTATGGCCGACAAGAGACGATTTCGTTGCAATAAGATGAAAAACAAAAAAAACAATTCATGGCAATTTCTCCATAAAATGACGAGAAACAAAAACAAAAAAGATTTTGACTTCCTTCCTCGAGAAACAAAAAAAAAAGAAACAAAATACGATCGACTTCAAGAGACGACATCGAGGTAAGTCGAAAAACAAAAACAAAAGACGATCAACTCACGACCTTTTTTCCAGAAAAACGACAAAAAGCAAAAACTGTCTGAAAAACCGAATGATTTTGAGAATTTTTCATCGCCTCTTGCCATGAAATTGGACAGCCTGTCTTAGCTTAAGTCATTGCACTCCTTGATGTTGTTTTGCAATAAAGTTAAGACATGCCATGCAAATTCCATGGCAAGAGTTGATAAGAAATTTTAAAAATCACTCGATATAAATAAAGTAAAGGAATCGTTTTAATTTTCAATTGTACTGAAGATGTCGCAAAACTAGATGAAGAGTGACAATAATTTTCAATTTTTGAATTTAACAGACACTGATATAACGAGAAAACTAAACGTTTACGTTATCTTATTTAAATATATCCTGAAATTCAAGTAAGTTCAACGCACACTTAAGTGAAGTGTGGCGCACCGAATCGCGCCGAAAATTACACACTTCAACGATGATTACGATTCATAAACTAGGGCAAAACACTTTAAAATTGAACTAAACAGTTCAATAAGTGGTGGCCTCAGCCTAAATTTTTTGGTTACGATCTGAAAGCCCTTCCCCCAGGATTGCGTAATATATTTTGGGGCTTCGTATCTCTGTGCGGCGATGATGATACGTCTTTTGTCCGCTCTTTTGCTCTGCGTTCGTATGAGAGCCCTTCTGTTTGTTATGCAATCCCTTCTCTTGGTGGCTATGGATTCCGTCCACCAGTAAACTGGGTGACGTCGAAATGGATGGGTCTCTCTCCTAGTCAGATGTTTGTTGCAAGCTTCTACAAGTCCATCCGGTGTGAGCTGTCCCTGCCCGGATTGGAGTTTGGTTTGAGTGGTTAAAAAAACGTACAGAAGATGATTTTCAAAGATTCGTTGAATTAGAAATGAGAAAGAGATTTGATGATTTTAACTTTGAAAAACCGATAATGACATTATTTCAACTGAATCCCTGGCAGAAGAACAAATTATCCAAGCAGTCACAAGAGGTAGTTATGATAAATGCAACTTTGGAATTACAACTAAACCTGTTATTTTATTTTTTTCAGTGGAAGTAAGTGATGATGAGGAGAACGATGAGAAGGAGTCTAATGAGGATGTTGTAGTCAATGTTCCTTCAACGAAAGAGATGCCAGAAATTCGCACTTTTTTGCCTATAAAATTAGCTTACCCAATTTATGGTATCACATTTACTATTATTTATGTTACACGATTTTCTTAAAAATGTAGGTGCCTTTATTTTAGTAACAATTTATAGATATAAATTCTATAATTGTGTAAACAAATACTATTGTTTTTTCTCTGTGCAGGCAAGCTCAAGCAAGCTTGGGGAAGTATGCCGAAAAAAAAAATTAAAATCTAGCGAAAGTTGTTTTGTTTAAGAAATTAAAAGCGAGTGTTTTATGCTTCTGGTTTTTAGTTACCGTGAATTTAAAAACAGGCAAAATACCTGGCAGATTTCATCACATGATTTTCCAAAAGTCAAGGCAATAAACTAGTAAAATGCAGTTTTTTCCAAAAAATACAAACACAATGCATAAACCCCGATCACATGAGATGAGCTCTATTTATACATGTTTTCCTTCTATCCGCTTCATTAATATTAATTTGTTTACCGAATGCTTACACTTGTTTTTATGGGAGCTTTCAAGAATTTTACGAGGCGACTTATCTGAGAAATTGCGGTTTTAATCTATTGCCTCCTCGCTGGTCGAATTAAAAAAAAAAAAAACGAAAAACTTGATATTTTATTTTTTAATGAAATCATTAACCCTGTGGAAAAAATATCGGCAGGGACGACGGCATTCCGTTTTAACCGATATATGTACGAATAACACACTTCATTAAATCTAATGCTTAACAAATCTAGTGTTATTGTATAATATAAGAACGATCGCAGAAATTCAAAATAAGAATGTAGAGGCCGAAACTTTCATTACATTTGCCCGCAATCAAGCTATTCAAAGCAAAAAGAAAGAAAGACGTCTGTGAAGACCAACACAAAAATTCATAGAAAGAAGAAAGACTGAGATTTCAGTTCCGCCTACTCGAATAAATTCTACTTTCGGAACACTTTTGTGAATCGATTCAAAAAACTACAACATTTCTTCTCTGGAAGGACAAAGGAAGGGAGCAAACTGTGAAGAAAATAAGAAGAAAAACCGCGGAAATTATAAAACCAAGAAGGAAAAGGCTTAGAGTTTCCTAACATCTGCCCGCAATCAAGCTACTCAACGAAAGAAACAAAGGAAGAAAGACATTGATGAAGAAAACGCAGGACTACGAAGAAAGAAGAAAGAGATTTCAGTTACTTCTACTAAAATAAAGCCAAAATCTTCAGATTACTTTTGCGAATCAATTCAAGAGACCACAACTTTTCTTCTTTGTAACATTTCTTCTCTGAAAGAACAGAATATAGAAAGAAGGAAATAAGAAAGCAACCTATGAAGAATATCAGAAGAAAAATCGCGAAAATTAAAAACAAGAATGAAGAACCCGAACTTTCATTACATTTGCCCGCAATCAAGCTGTTCAAAGCAAAAAAGAAAGGAAGGCATCCGTGAAGAACACAAAAAAGAAGAAAGGCTAAATTTAAACTCCGTCTATTCGAATAAATACTACTTTCGGATTACTTTTGCGAGTCGATTCAAAAAACTACATTTCTTCTCTGGAAGCACAGAATTTAGAAAGGAGAAGGGAAGAAAGCAGAAAACAAGAAGAAAAATCGCGGAAATTAAAAGCAAGAAGAAAAAGGCCGAGACTTTCCCAACTGCCCGCAATCAAGCTTGAGTAGCAAAAGAAATAAAGGAAGAAAAACATCTGTGACGAAAACAAAAGAAAAACACAGTAATTCGAAGAAAGAAGAAAGATAGAGACTTTAGTTACGTCTACCTAAATAAAGCCAAAATCTTCAGATTATGTTTGCGAATCAATTCAAGAAACCACAACTTTTTTTCTCTGAAACATTTCTTCTCTGAAAGAACAGAATATAGGAAGAAGGAAATAAGAAAGCAACCTGTGAAGAATATCAGAAGAAAAATCGCGAAAATTCAAAGCAAGAATGAAGAGGATGAAACTTTCATCACATTTTCCAGCAAGCAAGCTGTTCAAAGCAAAAAGAAATAAAGAAAGACATCCGTGGAGAACAATACAAAAATTCATTGAAAGAAGAAAGACTGAGATTGCAGTTCCGCCTTCTCGAATAAATATTACTTTCAGATTACTTTTACGAATCGATTCAAAAAACTACATTTCTTCTCTGGAAGGACAAAGAAAGAAAGCATATTGTGAAGAAAATAAAAAGAAAAACCGCGGAAACTATAAAATGAAGAAGGAAAAGGCTTAGACTTTCATAACATCTGCCCGCAATCAAGCTACTCAACGAAAGAAACAAAGGAAGAAAGACATCTGCGAAGAAAATAAAAGAAAAACACAGAAGGTCGAAGAAAGAAGAAAGAGAGTTCAGTTACTTCTACTAAAATAAAGCCAAAATCTTCAGATTATTTTTGCGAATCAATTGAAGAAACCATAATTTTTTTTCTCTGGAACATTTCTTCTCTGAAAGAATAGAACATAGAAAGGAAAAAGGAAGAAAGCAGAAAATATGAAGAAAAATCGCTGAAATTAAAAGCAAGAAGGAAGAGACTGAAACTTTCCTACCATCTGCCAGCAATTAAGCTAATCAACGAAAGAAGCATCTGGAAGAAAGACATCTGTGAAGAAAACAAAAGAAAAACACAGAAATTCGAAGAAAGAAGAAAGATAGAGACTTCAGTTAGGTACGTCTACCGAAATAAAGCAAAATCTTCAGCTTATTTTCACGAATCAATTCAAGAAACCACAATTTTTTTTGGTAGAAGAATCTTTTCCTGGTTAAAAGGCATAAAAGATGCCTTATTAAAAAAGTGCATTCCTTTCTTTAGAGTAATTAATTGCCCCAACAATAAAGCTTCTTTCATTTTCTGGATAATACTAACTCCTTTAAGGACAGAAATGCTTGACACTTTCTGGATAATATTAATTCCTTTAGGGATACAAACTACTGCCTCAGCAGTTAAGTCTCTCTTTTTTTTGATAATATTAACTCCTAGAAAGCTAAAAATAACTACCGCAAGGATTAAAATGTCACCTTTGAAGGCAGCATTAATACTTTTTAAAGTTGAACGTCATAACTCCGTTTATTCTAACACCAGATGGACACGAGGGAACACCGAAAATGAGATGAAAAAGTGTTAGATTAACTCCAGATTTTTATTGAGTGAAGCAAGTCTATAGGTAATTAAAAAATAAACTAATTTATACAGTGCAGTGTAACAGTAGTTGTACGAAATGCATTTAAACGACCGCCGGCGCCGTTTATGTCAGGGTCACTTTTCTTTCTCATAATAAAAAGCCGCAGGAATTAACTTCACACAAACAAAAGAGATAAATCCTGTAAGATACGTGTACGCTGGCATGTAGCCGCCGCAAAATTCAATGCCGGGCAACTCGGTAACCTTTCAAGGAAACTCAAGTCTGGACCTTTTATACGCACACTTTTACGTAGGTAGGTAGATCGCAGCTGAGATTAATATAAAACGAATATTTATTTGATTTATTGTTGTCGTGAGTACAGGAGTTAAAATACTTTTACTTTGATTTGTGATTAGGAGACTTCAATGCTAGTAGAAGACAGTAACCTTTCAGATACGAACTTGTTGTTTACAGGATACAGGAAATAACCACTTTTTATTTTTCTTTTGGTGCAAACCTCGCTTTTTTGTAAACTTAATTTAACGCGAAAAAGCCACTTCGTGTAGTTTGCCATTCGAAAAGCAAGTAACAGTAAAAATCTGGAGTTAATTTCAACTCCTTTTCGTTGTATCCCAGCGTCCATCCGTTTTTAATGTTAAAATGAATGGAGTTAGGACGTTTATTTCTATCTTTCTAGGAGTTAATATTATCCAAGAAAAGAGAGAGACTTAACTTCTGGGGTAGTAGTTTGTTTTCCTAAAGGAATCAAGTACTATTATCCAGGAAGCATTTGTATCCTTAAAGGAGTTAGTACTATTAGCGTAACTTACCTCTTACTTTTTGAATTAACGAATTTGATTCTTATTCTTTCAATCTTCGAAAGTCCTATTTGATTCCTATATTCTTAAATATTTCATCCTAATTTCATCATAGAACACACAGAACTTTCGAAATGCACAGTTCTGATAGTTTTGGTCTCTCCTTGCCTGGCATTTGACACCATCCTCTTGCTTGGGAAATGGAAATCATAGAAAGAATTACACAGGGCAGGCTTTTCAACGGTTGTTCGATGTTGGGCTTTTCCCAAAGAACGTTGAATATGAACAAGAAAAGACATTCCATCAAGACATTTGATTCTTATTCTTTCAATGTTCGAAAGGCCAATTTGAATCCTATATTCTTAAATATTTCTTCCTGATTTCATTATAGGACACACAGAACTTTCGAAATGCGCGATTTTGATAGTTTTGGTCTCTCCTTGTCTGTCACTTAACACCATCCTTTTGTTGAATTCTCGGCTTCCGGTTGGAACCGCGTATCTCGGATTTCTTCACTGTGAAGAAATCTGAGACACGCGGTTCCAACCGGAAGCGAAGAATTCAACAATGGACGACGGCCGCGGAAATCATAGAAAAAATTATTCAGGAAAGGCTTTTCAATGGTTGTTCGATGCTGGGCTTTTCACGAAGAGCGTTGAGTATGAACAAGAAAAGACATTCCATCAAGACATTTGATTCTTATTCTTTCAATCTTCGAAAGTCCTATCTTCTTAAATACCCCTTCTGGGTTTCATCCAGAAAGGTAAAACTTTTGGAAAACTAAGAGTTTCGAAAGTCATCATCTTTTCCTGCTTGTCGCTTGACATCTGGCAGTTTCTTAGAAAAAATTAACCATGGAAAAAATACTGATGATAAGCTCCTTTTAAAGAGATTGTATTTACTTTTGCATCTGGGTTTCCTCCCGAAGAACTAAGGTGTTGTTAAATAGAAAGAGGAAAGACTTGGTCTATTCGAAAATGCCATCTGGTCCATCTTCTTAGGTTGTTTGCGTTTTGTTTAAATTGCATTTGTTTTATTGTTTCTTGCAATTGTTTTCCAAATCAGCGTTTCTCGAACAACTCACCGTCAAATCACTAAAGTGATTCATATCAGGATCGTCGATCTTCTTCTGTTTTATTTTCTTTTGTTTCTTTTTGTTACAATCATTAATTTTTGTATTACAACTTTTCTTCTTTTCGTTGCTTGCGTTTCGTTTAATTTGTATTTGTTTTATTGTTTCTTGCAATTGTTTTTTAAATCAGTGGTTCTCGAAGAACTCACCGCCAAATCACTAAAATGATTGATATCAGATTCTTTTGTTTTATTTTTTGTTTCGTTCTTGTATTAATTTTCGTATTACAACTTTTCTTTCTTCTTGTTGTATTCTTTTTTTAAAATTGTATTTATTTTTTTGTTTCTTGTAATTTTCTTTTGATTTCTATTATTCGATCGTTTTTCGAATAATTCATCTCGCCAATGAATTGCCTTTTTTTTTCTTCATCGGAGTTTGTATTTCTTTTTGGTTTGTTTCTTCTTAATAAATAACTTTCTTACAGTTTTCTTTTTCTTTTTTATTAGTTCTTTATTAACTTATTAACTCATTAATGTGATAAAGTAATATCAGAATCGTTGATCTTCTTTTGTGTTATTTTTGATCGTGTTAATTTTTGTATCACAACTTTCTTCTCTTTTCGTTGTTTTCGTCTTGTTTAAATTGTATTTATTTTGTTGGTTCTTGCAATTTTCTTTAGATGTCTATCGGCCAACTGTTTTTTTCAAATAATTCGTCTTGCTAAAAGATTTCCTTTGTTTTCTCTTCATCAGTTTGTATTGCTTCTTAACAAATCACTTTCTTACAGTATCCTTTTTTTTGTTAATTCTGTATTTCTCGAACAATTCACCATCATATCACTGAAGTGACTCGAATCATTTTTCTTTTTTTGTTTTATTTTCTTATCATCGTATTAATGTTTATATCACAATTTTCTTTTTTTTTGAATTCTGTTATTGGATTGTTTTTCAAATAATTCGTCTCGCTGAAGAATTGTCTTTTTTTTTTTTTCTTCATCAGAATTTGTATTTCTTTTTGGCTTGTTTCTTCTCAACAAATCACTTTCCTACAGTCTTCTTGTTCCTTGTCTTAGTTTTGTGTTTTTCGAACAAATCACCGTCAGATCACTAAAGTGATTCATATTAGAAACATCGATCTTCTTTTGTTTTTTTTTGTTTTTCTTTTGTTTTCTTATAATCTCGCATTAATTTTTGTATTCCAACTTTTCGTTTTGTTCAAATTGTATTTATTTTATTGTTTATTGAATTTTTTTATTTCTCAAATAATTCGTCTTGTTAATGATTTCTTTTTTTTATCAGAGTTAGTATTTATTTTTGCCTTGTTTCAGATCTTGTTTTGTTTTTCCTTGATAAATTAATAGTTGCATCATTTTCCTATAATTTCAATTAATTTTCGTTTTATTGTTTCTTATACTTTTCTTTTGATTTCTGTTAGTTGAGTATGCGCATCGAATAATTCGTCTGGCTAAAGAATTTTCTCTTGTTTTTGTTTCTTCGTTAGAATTTGTCTTTCTTTTTGGTTTCTTTCAGTTTTTTCTTAATATTTGCATCACTTTTCTTTTGTTTTTTTATTGATCCTGTGCTTTTCGAACAACTCGTCTTAAAAGAATTTTGTTTTTTTTTCTTGATCCGTTTTTGAATTTCTTTCTAACTTGTTTAACTTCTCGATTTGTTTTTTTGTTCCTCGAAGTTATTGTTTCTTACAATTTCTTTTCGATTTCTGTTTGCTTTTCGTCTTCTTTTGTTCTTTCTTTCTTTATCACAGTTTATATTTCTTTTTGTTTTGTTTGTATTTCTTGTTGTTTTGATTCCTATTTTTTTATATCATTTTGTACTTTTTGTCTTTTTATTATTGAATTAATTTTTGTTTCTTTTGATTACGTTGTTTTCGTTTTTCGGTTTCCGGCGTTCGTTATCGAAAGAGAATCGTCAATTTTCTTTTGTTTTTCTTCACTTATCGGTTGGTCAAAATTTGTTTCCTTATTTTTGTATTAAAGTTTTTTTTTTAATTTTTTGTTATTTTATTGACCTTTAAACACTCTTCTGAAGAAGAAATGTCATTCTTCATTCGTTATTCGTTCACCTTATTCTTTCTTTTGCATAATCTTTTCCTTTGTTTTTCTTTTGCTGAAACTCATCGAATAATATCAGGATTTCTAATTCCTTGCGTAATATTCTTTTCGCAAGTCTTCCATCTTTATTTGATTATTTATTGTATATTACTTTTTGTTATTTTGTTGCTTTTTCAAATACACTAATCTTTGGTACCACATAGTCGCGACATCGCACGTTTGGGTTCTGACTTTTAACTGTGCAATCATGCGATGGCGCGACTATGTGGTATGTTTGTAATTACGAGCTATCTTTGCATTGCGTTATTATTGGTGGTCGTTGGGATTGCGATGAAGTTGTCGAATTACCCTTCCGCTGATGAGGCCCCAATTAGGGCCGAAAAAGCTGTACAGAGGAGGCTTGGGGCTTCCATTGCAATTCAGCAGACTTGCATGAATCTTTGACATTCTTTTTGATTTTTTTAATTACCTCTTTTTTTTTAATTTTTATACGTTCACTAATCCACGTTGATTTATTGTTCTCTTTAAATTGAATCCCATTTTTTCGAATGAAGTCGATTCAAGAGTCGCTCTCGTTTCCAGCTAATGAACACAAGACCTCACATGTAACTCGTCGTAATCATTACCACCGGAGATAGAAAGGAAAAGATAGGGCCGGATTTAAAGAAAAACACAAGTGCAACACACACATTTAACGCTACCATTTAATAAATAAACTTACAGACAGTCGGACATGTATGCATCTACGCCTATATATAAATAACTACTTAACTACGTCTATCCGATAAAACGACCTTTATTGGCAGTATTATGTCACGCGAGTGAATTCAAACCGACTTGCGTAACACTATGTATGTATTTACACTTCGCACGCATGCCCACGCATGCACGCACGCATCGCACACTGCGATTAGCACCATGAGATTTCGATGACGATGTCGTTTACTAAATTATTTTAATGATAAGGTACATCCTGAAAATACTATAAATCAATTCGTTACATCTAGTGGGTTTTTTTTTTAGCTTGCGGGGGGTATTGTTTCTAGTAGAAAGAATTCAATCTGGAACCTGGAACAAAAACAAAAGATTATCGTTAATAAATTTGAGGAAGAAAAAATTTTTTAACCGCTTAATACTATCCGCTGTGGCTGCGACTGACTTACTATATGTTTTTTTTCTGTTAATAAATTGAGGGGGAAAGCAGCAAATCCAAATTGAACAAAGCCATGTCTGTAGCCTCCAACCGATCGACAATGAGTCACTAAAGCATGCAACTATTTATCACCACTCATTACATAAATCATGTAATTTAATACAGATGATTGGATTTCGTGCATTAAACACTAAGCCTGCTAAGCAATAGTGAAAGGTTTTCGTCAGGTTATGATAAACATAGTAATTTCAGAAATATTCGTCCCAGGAAAAGAAAGCTTCCGGCTTTTGACAGGATTAGCACCTCAACAAGACCTGGTTATAAGCCTTCAGAAAACAAAATTAATTTCAACATTAAAAGAACAATTTCGAAACTCTAAACCTGCAGGTGTTAAAAAAAAAAAATGTAACCCAGCGCCTCCACCAATTTCTTTAAAACAAAAAGTCTTTAATTTGCAAATAATTTGCATACATCCCGAAGGTTAATCGATTTACAATTTGTAATGCAATCGAGCTTTGTTAACGCTAATTTTAGACCGGCTCGCAGTTTGAAAAGTGTCTCGACCTTGCTCTCTAAATATTAATAACGACGTGAAAGTGCGACGACGTTTATGAACACGCGGAGGCTGTCAAAAATAGTTGCTCCTGTTGGTTAACGGCGACGTTCAGGACAAATCGAATTTATTAATTAACTCGTCGACGAGTCAACTTTGTGAGTAAAGATTTATGAAATCGTCAATGCACTTGACGAGCAGCTAAACATCGCCGGGGCGCAGGAAGTAATTTTGCGAAACGATTTCGAACCGACCGACGGCGACGCCGACGGAACGCAAACAATTTTGCTTTAATTATTAAGCAAGAGCAAGGTCTGAAGTAAAAGGATTGTTTCAGATGGCGGCGACGAACACGATAAAATCAAATAAACATTTTCAGGAATGTATTAAAATTATTTTATCGTAGGGGACCTACCCAAAAAAAAAAGAGTTACATGTTACCTATTTGATTTCAAGCTGTCGGTCGCTCTCCAGTCATCATAAATTAATAATCGAAAGTTAATGATGTGTGTAATTGCTTCGGTTAGAAAAAAAATTGGCACTGTTTGGTTGGTCGGGCGAGGGGAAAGCGGACGCCGCGCCGGGGCACTTACAAAACGCACGCGGCGCGAATTTCTTTAAAAATTAAAATACTTGCAGTAAAAGCGAATTTTTACCGGTCGACTGGCTTACGCGAAATTCGTGCGGGCTATTCGTAATTAAATTTGTGTTTTATGCACTTCTACCGTTTAATATTTTTCGCAGATGTCATTCGAGTTGAATGGCGTTGAGACGCGAGCGAAACTACCATTAAATCAAAACACTTTCTTAAGATTATTGATAAGCGACTACATAAAACTCTTTCATATACTCGACTTTAACATAAATAAATATGAAAATTGGGTTGCCTCGATTTAAATATGTTAATGATTCGGGTTCCTTGAGAAATTAACGTCGCGGCGTTGATAAAACGGTGGCATAGATAATTATCTAATTTTCTCACCTTGTGTTAAATCGGCGTTGTCGAAATAATTCAAGGAAACGTGAACAATGTAACATGATTTGCTCAAGTTCGTAGGGAATTCGCCTGAATAGTTTAATAAATAGGTCGGAGGTATTGTTTGAAGGCGGTCATTCGAATTCGAGCGCCGACAAAGACGGACGCTCAAAGCGTTCCTTAATTCCCCCCCGAAGTTTCGGGGGCGGCTGATTAACCGCCACGTCAAACAAAGGAATATCACTTAGCGCGAGCGCAGGGGCCTGTTTACAAGATAACACAATTGCCGGGCTCCGAATTATTGTTAATAGACAATGCACGCACGGCACTGCTTATTACTACAGGCCTAACTCGATTTTTACATAATTAAAATTCTAACTCGATTTTACAAAATGATGAGCAGATAATCGAGTTTGCGTTCGCTAACTTGCGCAGGCTAATTCGATTTGTTTTGCGAGACGAACCAAACAGTGCCTTCATAGGTCGCCGAAGAGGAGAGGAAAAAAAATCTGTCCGTGAAACAGGTCGGGCAAGTAGGGCAGAGCTCGAGGAACGAGGTGAGAGTTACGTGCGGAGATCTTTCACCGATTTAATAAACCATGACTGAATTTGTTGCTGTTAGACTTTTATGTTCCGGTACACGACACTTATGAATAATATTTAATTACCTCCTGGTATCGCAATCTCCGATAAATTATTTAAATATTTGATTTGCGCCGTAACCGGCAATTACCTATAGCACAGAGCAATAAAAAAACGTAAAGAGATAAAGGAATGCGACTCGAAATAGGTTAGATAGGACAGCTTATTATAATTTATTAAGATAGGCCAAATAAAAAACGCGTAACGCAGGAGATTTCAACGATCGGTAAAGACACGAAGCTATTTTTAAAATTGCAATGATACAGTAACGCCTGCAACGCAAGCATGAATGTAAGAAATAGTCTTACTTGGAATAGGGAATGTCAGTAAATATAAAAAGTAACGAAGAGAATAAGAACAGCGGAGAGGGGAGGAAAGATCCTAGAAGAGGACCGATCAGCGAGAAAAAATTGATAAATAGTATTAAACAGAATTAGAAAGGCGACTTGAATACATTAAATAAAACGCAGAAAAAAAAAGAAAAACGGTGAGTTTGTAATTTAATACGAAGATAAAGCTGAATTTATTGAGAATAAGAATAAGACCATGAATAACAAAATATACAGTGTTATTTAGAGCAACTCTTTATCTGACATTTGAAGTTACGTTCGTGAGAGCCCAAGTTACTAATTTTTTAAAGTGTTATTTATTAAAAGTAAAAAATTGAATTAACCAGAGAGCATTCATTCAATTCCTTACAAATGAATCATGGATATCAACATATACAACTACAAATGCAGCAACAAAATATAAGAACTTCCTAAATACCCTCTTAGGTCATTTTGAAAGTGCTTTCCCTTTAACTACGAAGAAACAAAAAACGCAAAAGTTTAAAATGTCTGATGAATTGAGACAGATCAAAGAAACACTGGATTTAATCCATGAAACACTTATGCAGCAGGGGGGTGATGACCTGAAACAAATATTCAGTAGTTGCAAACAGTTTTACCTAAAATGTGTCATGGAAGAAAAAAGAAAAAGATACGTCGACGAACTTGGACTGTCAACTAATAAACAGAAAGCCCTGTGGGATATAATAAAAAAAGAAACGTCGCCTCATTCTTCGAATGAACCAATCAATATCACATGTGAGGAGTTCAACCAATTTGTTTGTAACATTGGAAATAATACATTCCAATACATCCCTGTAAGCAGGAGCAATCCAACTCAGTACCTGAATACACTTACGCGAAATTCTTCTGCATGTTACCTAACTCCTGTTATTCCAGAGGAAATCAGATCAATTATAGGTGGACTTAAACCAAAAACCTCAACAAATGTTTACGGCTTGAATACAAAACTCATTAAGACATGTTCCAAATACATAGCTCATCCTCTAGCTCTAGCAAATGTTATCAACACGTGCTTCCAAGAAGGTGTAGTCCCTGACGAAATGAAAATAGCGAAGGTTGTGCCCGTATTCAAAAAAGGAAACCGTTCTTCCATCACCAACTACAGACCCATCTCGATTCTGCCTGTCCCATCTAAGATCTTCGAAGCTGCCTTGTGCACTTCTTTTCCAAAAACAATTGTTTGACTGATTGTCAGTTCGGATTCAGAAAGGGGAAAAACACGACAGACGCAGTACTATCGCTTTTGAATTATGTATGGGATGCTTTCGAAGAACATTGCGATTGTGAAGCTTTACTGTGTGATCTGAGTAAAGCTTTCGACTGCATGCAACACGATATATTCCTTTCGAAACTCGAATATTATGGCATAAGAGGAATCACTCTGCAACTCGTACAATCTTATCTGGAAAATAGGAAGCAAGGCGTCTATCTAGGTGGACAAATCAACAACCTGTCATCCATTCTTACTGGTGTTCCACAAGGCTCACTGACGGGACCTCTTTTCTTCAGTATTTTTATTAATGATTTGCCACATCAAATACCAGCTCATACTATACTATATGCAGATGATACAACTTTAATATGCAAGGGCCATAGTTACAAAGAAGCACAAGTAAACCTGGACAAAGCAAACAAAGAAGCTGCAATCTGGTTTTCCGATAATAAACTACTCTTAAACAACGATAAATCATCGAAATTATCACTCACTACCAAACGAAACAATGGTTTAATAGCAGCGAATGCTACTAAATTCCTTGGTATTACACTGGATACCAGACTAACTTGGAAAGCGCATACGGATGACTTACTAAACAAACTTGCCGCGGCTACCCTACGCAATCCGAAGAATTAGGGATATTGTAGATAAAGAAGCCTCATTAGTTGCTTATTTCGCCCTATTTCAGTCAAGAATGAGTTACGGCATCCAAGTTTGGGGAGAATCTGCTTACGCCCAGGCCGTCTTTGTTGCCCAAAAAAAGGCAATTCGCATTATTGAACACGTTGCTCAAACGTGCAAGTCATTGCAAACCTTTGTTTCGCAAACTTGGCATAATGACAATGACATCACTGTACCTTCACTCTCAGTTTACAAGAGCTCATGACGAAGCTGACACATTACCGAAAAGAGGAGCTACAATACCTGTAAACTTAAGAAGCCATTATAAATTAGAAGTATCAATGCGAAGAATAAATGCCACGGCAGTACAAACTAGACATTTGTACCTATAGAATAAACTACCGATAGGATGGACCAAATTGCCAAAGAAAGCGTTTGCCAAAAAATTAAAATCACATTTAATAGGCAAGGCGTATTATAATGTAAATGAATATCTTGAAGATACCCTAAAATTGTAATTGCAATTTCATTTAATTTAATTTAAATTTAATTTTAATTATGACGAAACTGTAAATTATTGAGCTAAATAATTCTTATTCTTATTCTCGAATCATGATTTATTATTATTTTTAAAAAGGTTTAAGCGCTTATGAGTGCAAAAAGAGTTTAGATTCGGCTTTTAGTGAGCAAGCATCTTCCTTGGCTATAATTTACCGATGGTATGAAGTATTTGAACTCGAAAGGAATTCTGTTCAGAATCAAAAAGGAGCAGGGCGTCCTCCTACGGCTGTTACCAACAAAAATATTGGTGCTGTTAAAAAAATAATTGAAGAGGACAATAAAGTCACTTATGCGGTAATGGAACATCAACTCAAGTTTGGACCCTCAGCTGTTAGAACAATCAAACACGATCACCTGCATTAAAAAAAAGTGGTTAGTCGTTTTGTGCCGCATCACCTTTCTGACTTCCAAAAAGCAGAGCGTGTAAGAATTTGCCATGAAACTTCAAATTTCTTAAATAATGGCGGACGCCCATTTTTTTCCAAAATAGTGACAGGTGACGAAACTTACATTCCCTTCTTCGACGCACCTTGTAACGTTCATATTTCTGTTGACCGTTACATTTAATTTTTTTCGTATTCGAACGCCCCTATATCTCAGGACCTTTTTGTTTTAGTCGAATTTTAATTTAATTTAAGTCGAAAGCCCCACTGTCGTCGTTTCCGTGAATTTTATCTTCAACTGCATTTTTCGTTTAGCACGTGTTTGTACGACGTGTTTCATTATCGTTATCGTTGTATACTTTGTATTTTCAGTTTGTTGATTAGGAATGTATTTTTTTTCTTAACGGAAAATTTTCTGCGTTATCGTCGAAGCTACCTTTTCTGCGGTGTCGTCGAAGCTACCTTTTTTTACGGTGTCGTCGAAGCTACCTTTTTTTGCGGTGTCGTCGAAGCTACCTTTTCTGCGTTGTCGTCGAAGCTACCTTTTCTGTTCTGTTCCTTTTCTGTTCTGTTCTGCGTTGTCGTTGAAGCTACAATTTTTGCGTAGTCGCAGAAGATACCTACTACCGAATAGGAGTCCTCGTCTGGATTGCGTAAGATATCCGACCACTACTATTATTATTGACAAACATATTGTCGTATCGTATCGTATCGTATCGACATATGTCTTTGCATCATATCGCAACGATAAAACATCGCATCGAATAGACTGCTGTGCCGCATTAAAGTTTATTTTTTATTGTCTTTGAACAATATCTTGTAGTATATTGGGTCACTTTCGTATAAAATAATGAAATGTTCAATTATTTTTAATCTGGGCAAACTTTACTCATATCTTTAATAATTTTGATAATATTTTCTTTAATATTTATCATATTGTATATAATTGTATAAATGTTAGATATAGTTATTTGCCAATTTATCATTTTGTTATATTTTTACTGACTGAATCCATGTAAAAATTTTGTTTCATCAACACTCTTTCTTTCTTTGATTGTTATGGTTAGACATTTTTTTTTTAATAAATTTGCGTAATCTGTATCGATTTCATTTTGTTATTTTACCGGACTGTTTTAGTAATTACAGTTTAAAGAGATTACTTGGCGCTCAACCCTTTTTGAGTTTGTTTACTATCGTTTAGTTTTCATGCATTACGCAAATTTTTGTTAAAAAAAAATATATCGTTCAAAGAAATACCCTTCCGAATCCACCTTAGCCTCCGACTAAACTGAGCTATGGCAACAAAACAATCACAATCTATCCGCCAAGAGAGTCGTGTATGAATTCACGAAGACGAGGAAACTCCAACAACGATCAAGAAGCAGCGAGCTATCAAAAAAGTTATGTATGGAGTATTCTTCAGAAGTACGGGCCTAGTAAAGGTAATTAAACTAGATGGACAAAAGCCAATTATCACTGAAAAATGTTTGCCTGAAGTGTTCAGTAGAGTCCCAGACGAGGGAATTATGCCGCATCATGATAATCCATCGACCCATACGGCAGCTTTAACTCTCAATTTTTTGGTTGAAAAAATACAAAAGTAAACATACATATTCACCTGATTGAGCAATGCACGACTTTTGACTATTTTTTGGGCTTAAAAGGAGCTTGGGAGGTAGTAGGTTTTCGTCAGATTGAGCAATGCACGACTTTTGACTATTTTTTGGGCTTAAAAGGAGCTTGGGAGGTAGTAGGTTTTCGTCAGATTGAGCAATGCACGACTTTTGACTATTTTTTGGGCTTAAAAGGAGCTTGGGAGGTAGTAGGTTTTCGTCAGATTGAGCAATGCACGACTTTTGACTATTTTTTGGGCTTAAAAGGAGCTTGCGAGATAGTAGGTTTTCGTCAGAAGAAGAAATTGAAGCCGCAGTTCACGCTTATTTTGAAGGTGTTTTGAAAGATGATTGGTTGGGAGCTTTCGAATAGTAGAAGAAAAAATGGCCAAGTGTATCATCGCTGAAGGAAATAACTTCGGCCATATTTAACCCTTCAGCGGCTAGTATTGCCACGCTTGCAACGTGTGTTGCAAATGGCGCTATCTATCCCAGTATTTGTTTCATGTTAAAACCGAGCGTAAATTACTTGCCAAGGTCTTTGTACTGGGTGTCGGGTCGTCGTGGAAACTCTCCCGAGAGTCTTGATTTTTAGTCTGCTCTCTTAAAAGATAGTCTTCGACGATGTTGATAGAGTGTGGAACGCATAGGAACTCTTTCAGGTCGACATGTTTGCTGCATGTTCGTCTTCTACATCATTAATTTGATGACTTGGAATAGCGTTGCAATCTAATTTGAAGGTAACAGAGCTACATTTTCTGGCCAAACATTGTCGATTAAAGCTATATTTTTAAGTTTAAAGATATGCGAGTTATTTTCGAAATTGAAAACGAGGAGAAACTGTCTAAACACAAAATCAAAATTGCTTAATTTTTAAGCCTTGATATGAGCTTTATTTTCAAGTGTGGAGCTAGAAGAGCTGCAGTTTCAAGACTGAATTCTTCAAGTGAGAGACCAATTTTGAAGATAACTATAATTACATGACTGAAGTTACAAGTTAGTGACTTAGAAAGCTTGATGATTTAGAAAAGCTGCCTTTTCACCCATTTTCAAGTCAAAGACTTAGAAAAGCTCTATTTTCAAGCGTCAAAGCAAATTAATTGTCGCCTTATCAAGTCTGAAGACTTAGAAAAATCTATTGGCTTTAAGTTCGAAGGCAAATAGTCGTTAGCAAAGCAAGTTTCAACTATGAAGGATGTTCCAGAGATATTAGAAGAAGAAATAAAAATTGTTATGGTCGTTTTATAAATATGAAGCATCGACAATTGCCTTTTCAAAACATTATACAGGGTGCTCAATTTAAATCTTGACTTCTAAAAATTTTTAAACAGGCAACCCATCCATCAAGTCAGAAACACCTTGGTGTTTCCATAAATGTACTGAATTTGCACTCACCTCGACTTGGAGGAACAAATCCATATCCAGATGCCCCAACGATCACTCCACTGGTCTCGCCATTATCTGGCGGTGCAGGAGGAAAAACTACAGGTCCTGTGTTAGCACGTGGATCCCTCGTGCTTTGAAACGGAGTATCAAGACCACCGCTGAAGGCGTAGCTGGGGAAGCCAAACTGGCCCCTGACTAAAGTCATGAGGGCAAGGAATACTGCTAAAATCTGCAAAATATGTAAAACCCTCAGCTTCTTTTGCCCCAATCATAAACGGCGAGCTTGCAAAATCTGTGTGGTCCTTAAACTGAATCGCATTTCACCGATTTTTACGACAACCTGTTTGCTGCAATAATATCAATTAACACGACATTTATTCACGCACAAATCGCGTTTTATTATCGAAATGGCTTCATTAAATTCTTCGAAGAAGTGAAATTATTTCGGACTTGCAGCAAAATTTTGTAAATGTAACGGAAAAAGAAGGACGGATGAAGCCATTCAACTTTCACTAACATTAATAAGTTGTATAAATTTAACAATTAAATGGATGATGGTATTTTTGAAACTGGTTGTTAAGCGAAGCTAAACGCCCATTACATATGCATAGGCATTCTGATTTATCGTAATTTTATTTAAATCCGCCGTAAAATCGAACGTGAATTGTGGGCGTAAGTTTTATGTCTCCTATCGCGGCGAACTGGAATTTAACGACGACGGCGACGTACGTAACTCAAACAAACTATTTGCTGGAATACGAAAAATAATTGATTTAAGCGTATGTGGAGACCGGGTGTATACAAAAATAAGTGGAGCAGAACGCAGGCTGAGAAACAAAAAGTTTAGTGCGAGCGTGTAAATTAGCGCATTAGCAATCGTCCTTTCAATGTGTATATTTACAAATGCGGCCTAATTATGTAAGAGATTGCTCCAAAGCTTTTAATACCTAAATCATAAATATTTTGGCCAAATTTCCAACTTACAACATTCTAATACTTAAAGAAAGAAAGTCGAGTCCTGTAACCTTTTCGTTTGTTGTTATTAATCAAGTTTTGCGAATAATTTTGGAAAGTCGACTTTTTTTTTTGGCCGTTAACCCAACAATGGGAATAAGTAGGTTCAACGGAACTGTAAACGTAACGCTGTTACGTCACGGTCACCTACACATCCGTAACGAAATCCGTTTCTTTCAATTGGGAAATTACAATTCGGCGAGCGAACTTTCGATTAATGCTTTTGCACTTTCAAGGTCTTTCTTTATTTGGTTTAAATTCACACGCGATTAGAACACGAACAATAGCCAAGCAAACTAGACGCTAATTTAAAGACATATAAAAATGTTTAAGCAGGAAATTAATTATCAAAAAAGAATTTGAACAAAAATAGCTGAAGGAAATTACAGAGCGACTAATAGTAGCAGCAAAACGGATGAGCCTACAAATTAATGAAAGAAAAACTAAGTATGTGGAGCTAAATAGGCAAAAGAAAATTTTGGCAAGGAACACCGACGTCCACTCTAACCAAAAAGTGAAAAATTAAATGAGGGTAGTTTCCTGAACTTTGCTCATTTTTCATTGTTTTCGTTTTTAACCAACGTCGGTCGCTGTCAGCTTCGGTCAAGTTTTAGAATACAAACAGAATAAGGACTAGCCATAGCAATCGAAGAAGTGGAAAGTTGAATGTATTTAGGGATATTGTTGAATAACAAATGTAAGGAAGACAAAGGAATAGGTTTAAGAATCGCCAAAGCGAAAAGCCAGGAAGAATTTTAAAATCAAAAACAGTAATACGGGTGACAGTAACATCAAAATTTAGAAACAAAATGCATGGGAATAAAACATATTAGAGACGATCTTTGGAGACAAATTAAGGGAACTGGGATGGGAAAGAAGGTATACGAATTATATGGGGAAGTAATGGGGAGACTATGGTAAGCAACTATATCAAAACTAGGACATTACAATGGCAGGGAACCACACCGACCAATCAAGGATAAAGCCTGGAGAACACCTGAAGGAAAAGAAAAAGAGGAAGACCCGGAAGACGATAGAAAGAATTGATAGAAGAAGACTTAGATGAAAAACTATTAAAAAAGTGGAAAAGGACCGCCAGAGACGGAACGAAGTGGAGAAAATATCAAAGCTATGGACCTAAAGGCCTGCCCATGCTTACTTATATATATAATCCATCATCCATTGTGGATTTTCAATCGCCCCATAACGCCAATTTTGTTTAATGACGATGCCATTAAGCAAAATGTTGCCTCTGGATTCTGGATTGGTAAGGAGGGGTTATTGAGAATTTACATGCCCTTAGGTTACAATTTGGGCTCATTGTACTACCCCCCTAATCAGCAGTGCATGACAGGTGGCGATATTCGAGCCTTCGACGGAACCGAGAACGTCTGACTGAGAAACACTGCGAATTCCAGCCATGTCAAACCAGAATTCCTCCCAACATGGAACCTCTGATCGAAGCGAGTGCGGGGCTATACTCAACTGTTTCTTCCTCTAGGTTGGGCTGTCTGTTAAACCTGTACGGTGCATATGTTTGTTCACTTTGCAATAGCCTGCGAGTAGACGTAGTCTTCTTCTAGGTAGTTGCATGCAGAATCACGTCAATCTGAGCAAGGGGGGCGTTTTAGCCTTTTTCGTTTGATGACTGACACTTGTCTAGATTAACTCATCTATCGAGACGTCAATTCTGAGATCTTTGTCTCAGTAATGCATTAAACAGACCTCATGACGCCACTATAGCTGATTCAGGGTCCCAAAAGGGCTTCCCTGAGCCCCGAACCCCGACGAAATCGAGAACGTCTAACAGAAGATTACTGCGAATTCCAGTCACGTCAGGCCAGAATTTCTCCAACATGGAACCTCTGATCAAGGCTCTAGGTTAGAGCCTCTACAAATTGGGCTGTCTATTAAACCTATACGGTCCATATGTTTTGTCTGAAAGTATTTCTACTAGCAGACGTAGTCTTTTTCTAGGTAGTTGCATACAGAATCGAGTCAATCTGAGCGTTTTAGCCCTTTTCACTTGATGACTGACATTTGTCTAGATTAACCCACCTATCGATATGTTGATTCTGAGGTCTTTGTTTCAGTAATGCATTAAACGGACCCCATTACGGCACTATGGCCGATTCAGGGCCTCAAAAGGGCTTCCCTGAGCTTCAAACCCCCATAATCAACAGGCAAAGATATTTGAGCCATCCCACTCTTTTGACGAAACCGAGAACATCTGACAGTGGAACACTGCGAATTCCAGCCATGTCAGGCTAAAATTCCCCCAACATGGAACCTCTGATCGAGGCGAATGCGGGATTATATTCAGCTGTTTCTTCCTCTAGGTTTCAGCCTCTACAAATTGGGCTGTCCTTTAAACCTATGCGATACATATGTTTGGTCACAAAGTATTCCTACGTCTAGACGCAGTCTTCTTCTAGGTAGTTGCATGCAGAATCGAGTCAATCTGAGTCTGGGGGTCGTTTTAGCCCTTTTCGCTTGATGACTGACACTTGTCTAGATTAATCCAACTATCGATATGTCGATTCTGAGATCTTTGTTTCAGTAATGCATTAAATAAACCTCTTGACGGCACTGTAGCCGGTTCAGGGCCCCAAAAGGGCTTCCTCGAGTCCCGAACCCCCATAATCAACAGTGCATGACTATCAGCGCTTTTCAAGTCTTCCCACTCTTTCGACGAAACCAAGAACATTTGATAGAAGAACACTGCGAATTCCTACCATGTCAGGCTAGAATTCCCCCAACATGGAACCTCTGATTGAGTTGAGTGTGGGGCTGTACTCGGCTGTTTCTTCCTTTAGATTACAGCCTCTACAAATTGGGCTGTCTGTTAAATCTGACACTTGTCTAGATTAATATTTCGATTTTGAGATCTTAAACAGACCTCATAACGGCATTGTAGCCGCTTCCCCGACCCTTGTCTGGCCAGTTCATCTGCCTCCTGCTCATTGCGAGTCTTTTAACCCAAATAAGTCACAGGACGTTGTGTTTAGTCACTTGTTCTAGTGTGCTGTGGCATTGGAATGCCATTCGTAAGGATATTTGGGTGCTTTCCAATTAGGAACTCTAAGTACCTGAACTAATCTGATCCGAGCTACACTTTAGAAATCGTAATGGGAACGCTAGCAAGCGTCAGTTGTGACGTATATGTCAAACTGACCATGTTCCCACCCTTTTGGTGCTCGAAACGCAAAAGATATGACAGGTGCTCGAGGAGAAGAGGGAAATCAAAACTGATTAGTTCAGGTGCTTCACGCTCTTATAATTGGAACGCTTCGGATCATCTCCGGACTAGTCCCGAGCAGCACAAACATGTAATTGGAAAGCCACTACTAAAGGATTTTATTTTGAACACCTAGATCCAGAATTGCTCTTGCACTTTCTATAATGGCAACTAATTCCACTTGAAAAACAGTTGCCAGTTGACCAAGTCCCATGCTTATGAAGGTTTAGGTCGTCTGAAAAAATTCCTGCGTCTATTCCTCCCGAGTAATGTATTAAACAGACCTCATGACGGCGCTGTAGTCAATTTAGAACCCCAAAAGGGCTTCCCCGAGCCTTGCCTAGCCAGTTCATCTGCCTCCTGCTCATTGCCATACGTTTCAGCGTGTACTTTACAAATAAGTTGCAGGGTGTTGTGTTTGGCCACTTGTTCTAGTGTGCTGTGGCATTGGTACGGATATTTAGTTACTGTTGAGAACTAAACGATTTTATTCTGAACACCTAGATCCAGAATTGCTTTTGCATCTTCTGTAATGGCAACTAATTCCATTTGAAGAACAGTTGCCAGTTGGCCAAGTGCCATACTTATGTGAAGGTCCAGGTCGTCGGACCTTCCGAGGTCTTCGATCCATCAGTAAGATGGATATGTCGGATTTGGGTACATCTTCAGTGTTCAAGAAAGTGCTTCCTGAATATATGTGTAGATGGGTGGGAATCGGCAACCTCCCCAAGAAGAGGAGTTTCTTGTAAGGCTTCCTCCAAGATAAGGTGTGGCCTCATCAAAATGGAGAATATTTCTAATAATTTGCATTAAGGAGTTCCATCATCGTCTTGCCAATCTGCGCACGTCGATCAAAATCATTATCGGACAGCTCTTACACCAAGTGCATCTTGTAGGGATGGAATGTTTCCTTATGAAGAAGTCTGTAAACTGCATTTTTGACGTATTAAGATGTGAAGCGATGCGAATTGAATGTACATTTCCTGCACCATTAACATAGCATCCAATTGTCTGGTTTCATCTAGATCCGATGGACGTCCGGCTTTAGGTTTGTCTCATACTTGTCCAAGCTCGTGAAATTTGTTCTCAATTCGACTTACCGTTGATTGCAATTTTGGGGGAAGGTTTGAGTAATTTCATTGAACAAAAGACGAACTTCTTCATGCATGCGAATTCTACCTCCAAATCCAATTTTCAAAAAAATTTTGGCCCTTTCGGCTTCAGTAAGTCTCATTTTTGCTAATCATCACTAAAATTTCTGTTCTTTCGGCTTCAGTAAGTCTCATTTTTGCTATCTAATCGTTAAATAACTAACACATTCCACTACGTAATTCCAATAAGTTCTACTTCAGATTTAACTACAAACAACTTGCAATTGTTTTACCATTTATTGCCAGAGCCGTGTCAACGCTGCTCGAATATTGGCACTGTCATTTCAATACGTTTTTGTTGAGTATCTGTTATTTATCAACCGATTTTGAAAACGTTTTATTTATTGTATTCAAGTACAAAAATGCTATGAAATGAGGTATTTATTGTATTCAGTATAAAAATGCTATTAAATGAGATATCACAAGGAGTACTTTTCTATTTGAAGTTTACAGTTGGAGTTGCTAACGCTTAGGAGTTGAGGGGTGGGGGCTTTAGAATTATGTCTTTAAAAGATGATTGAAAAATAAAAATCAACTTATCCGAGCATTTTTCTGAAACATTTTTTTTTAATACCATTTTATGGAATTTATCTGTTACTTTCGGGAAACACTGTATATTAAACACGAAACGAATTCAATTATAAAGCATATAAATAAATTTAAACTAAAACCTGTCTCTGTGCCTCTTAATGCCGTTACTTCCTATTTGGATCACGTAAAATCGATTATTTAAAAATATTCCGCACACACTCAGCCCAAGAATAGAACTTCTGGAATTTTCCCATTATTCATTCAATTGGCGGAAAGAGCAGAGCAAGAAAAGGCGCTTGACATTTTGTGACGCAACGTTTTAAGGCAGAGAAAAAAAGGCGCGTTGCGTACGCGTGCAGGAAAAATGCATCCGGCTGTAGGCGTCTCCCGGAAGGCGTGCTATACCTTCGAGGGTCAAGGCTCCGGTTGAGGAACACGCCTCAACCGGCCCGAGCGTACCGCAACAAAGACAGAACCTTGACCGCCATACGTTACGAGTTACGTTATGAAATAGCTCGGCGTAGCTTCAATTAACATTCCAGGTCGTAGCGCAGGTAGAGATTTTTTTTCTTCTTCTCGTCGTTCTGAAATTTTACGGGGAAGGCGTTCGGTTTTGAAATAAATTGGCTTCGTGTCGTACGTACGTACGCCGCGTACTTTTACCTTTCCGTGTTAGGTAATAATTAATACGTGAGTGTAATACACGGTGTGGTCAGATATTTAACGTAAAAAAGCTAATCGCGATATTTTGCAACGATAGTTCCGGCGCAAGGTTACACACAGTAATAATTACTTTAAGCTGTTTTTTGTTAGACTACTAATTACAATATTAAATTTTTAGTAAATTTAAATGTTTGGTGTAATTATATAGATTTACAGATACCATCAAAGTTCATATTTATCTAGGAATGGCTAAGTGACACAATTAAATTTCGTTAGTCGAGTTAAAGAAGTTAATTAAATTCACTTGAAAGAATTGTAATGTGATGAAGAAAACGAAACCAACGATCGACTTCCGTTAATCGACTTTTTAAAGAAATTAATGTTGTTTTTGTTTTTCGTCATTTTTTGAAAAACTTAATCGAAATTCGACGTAACATGGATCGCCTCTTGTTTTGTTTAAAGTTGTCGTAAGCTCAATCACCTTTTGTTTCGCTGTTTCGTCATTTTGTACGGAAAAAAGTCAAAGGTTTTGTTTTTCGCCATCTCGAGGAAAAAGTCGTTCTTTGTCTTAGTCATAATTGTCTTTTGTTTTTGATTTTCGTCTTCTTTATGAAGAAAATCGTCTTGCTTTTGTTCGTCGTCTTGCTATGACTTAAGACTTTGTTTTTGTTTTGTTCTCTTTCTTTTTTCACGAAGAAGCTAATCGAAATTATCGTTTTCTTTTTTTTACAAAGGGCCGATCATCTTTTTGTTTTCTTGTCTTTTATGGATGAACCGTGAATGTGTGTCAGTGACAAAATCGATCAATTTTTCCTTTTTGATCGACTTTCGCCGAAAACTTTCGCTAGTTTCTCTGCAAGAAGAAATTAATAAGAATTATGCGAATCAAATTCCTCGCAATTCCAGTGGGCTTTTGTTCTTCACTTTATGTGGATAATGAATACAAAACTCAGCTGTGAGACCAATCGTCCTTTTTTTGTTTTGTTTGTCATCTTCTTACACAAAAAATTCGTCCTTGTTTTCTCTCTTTAAGACTTATTTGAATAAGCACAGAAAACAAAGAGAAATGGATTATGAATCTAATGTTCTTCTTATGTAAAAGAAAACTTAAATTCGACAGGCCTACTCTGAATCATTTTATTTTTAATCGCGCGGTATTTCAAGTCAAAATAAATTTTAAAAATTATGTGAACAATAAGATTATGAGAGACAAAGGTTTTGGAATTTCATCACGGCGAAGAAAGCGGTAATTATTTCCGTTAAATAATTATGTATTTCTTTGCCGGTGAACACCTCCTTTTTTTTCTCGAAACCCGCTGGCAGATAATCTTGTTTAATACTTAAACGTATCAAAACTAATTTGCTATGCATTAATTCAAGCATCAAAGGATTAGCAATTTGCTTCCTCGATAAAAAATCGTGGAAACTCTCAAAAAACGGCTAACCGCGCTTGGGAAAAAAATCGATAATGATTACATCTAAACGATTATTACAAAGCGAAGAAAAAAAGATGAATTGTTAGTTGGATAAGATTTTAAACATGTTTAAACTATAGTAATTAATAACTAACTGTGAAGATTACAATTGTGATAAGCAGATTGCAGTCATTAACATTCTAATCGAGTTTTATTAATATAATATCCTCCAGATATGTAATCAAAGTATTTGCTTGGCAAAACAAAAGCAAGATTTTCTTGTCAATTCACAGAGCTTTTACCTTAAGCTACATTTACATAATTAAACTATAATGACTTTGCTTCTTAATTTGAGTTCAATTATTGTTTAAAACAATTGCTCTCAAATACCATGAGTTTTTTTTAATGCCCCTAAGGATGGCGTGTTGAAAATAAAATTCGTGTCTAACACCATTCGTGTATTTTTAAAATTTTAAAGTGTCAGTTTTGGCATTAGTTGCTTTACGTATTTGAACAATAAAAAATGTGGCAGTGGCAGTGGTAGACCTAAATTAAGGAATGAAATTAGTTTACCTAGAACACTTAGGCCTAACTCACACGTAACCACTTTTCTGTGATTTTCTTGTGGTTATTGTGTGGTTAGTCGTCGGCGGTATCGACCACTCCGCGAATCACCCTATGAAATTGATGTCGACCACCAAGAACCACACATCGACTGCAAAGAACCACACGATAACCACAAACCACAAATGGTTACGTGCGAGTTAGGCCTTAGAGTTTAAAGTTAAAGTCACATTCAGATGCGTAAACAAATGCGTTTTGCATTTACTTTAAATTACATTATGAAACTGGCCCTTAGATCAAATTGTAAACTTCCAGCTTAACTTTAAGCCGAAGCTGAAATCCTTAACAACAATTGTTGATGTAATCGTTGTTGAGTGTTTAAGCTTAAACTACTAATGGCCAGTTGCGCCAAACACTTAATCTGAGCTTAAATTTAAGCAGTGTTTACAATGTGACATTTGACTTTAACGACACTATATAAGCCATATTCTGCAATTAAACCAAGATTAAATGTTAGCCTAAGCTGTATACGTCATAACGTATGCAACATTCTAATTTAAGATTAAATTTAATCCTGGCTTAAATTTTTTATACAACGCAGCCTTAGGCGCGGTATTTCAGTCATGGTTTAGCTTTAATCTTTAGTTTATTCCCATAACAACAATTATAAAAACAAATGTTCCTGTGGGAATAACTAAAGCTTAAAGTTAAACCATGACTGAAATACCGGGGGCCTTAGTGATGCTTAAAGTTAAGCAGAGCTTAAGTGTTGGGTACAACTGACCCTAAAACCCAGTTGTAGAATAATTACAGCTTAACTATAAGCCAAAGCTTCAACCCTTAACATAAATTGTTGTTAAAGGTTTAATCTTTAGCTCCTATTTAAACTGGGCCTTGGGGTCAATTTCTAAAAAGATTTCAACAGGATTAATTTAGCTTAGGCTTAAAATGTGACACTCAATAAGTCGTAAATGTATGTCGCATTCTAACTTAGGCTTCAATTTAATCCTGGCTTAAATCTTTTATACAACGCAATCTTAGGCACGGTATTTCAGTCATGGTTTAGCTTTAATCTTCAGTTTATTCCCATAACAACAATTATAAAAATAAATGTTCCTGTGGGAATAAACTGAAGCTTAAAGTTAAACCATGACTGAAATACCGGGGACTTTAGTGATGCTTAAAGTTAAGCAGAGCTTAAGTGTTTGGTGCAACTGATCCTAAAACCCAGTTGTAGAATAATTACAGCTTAACTATAAGCCAAAGCTTCAACCCTTAACATAAATTGTTGTTAAAGGTTTAATCTTTAGCTCCTATTTAAACTGGGCCTTGGGGTCAATTTCTAAAAAGATTTCAACAGGATTAATTTAGCTTAGACTTAAAATGTGACACTCAATACGTCGTAATGTATGTCGCATTCTAACTTAGGCTTCAATTTAATCCTGGCTTAAATCTTTTATACAACGCAATCTTAGGCACGGTATTTCAGTCATGGTTTAGCTTTAATCTTCAATTTATTCCCACAGTAACAAATATAAAAACAAATCTTCCCGTGGAAAGCTTAAAGTTAAATCATGACTGAAATACAGGGGACTTTAGTGATGCTTAAAGTTAAGCAGAGCTTAAGTGTTTGGTGCAACTGACCCTAAAACCCAGTTGTAGAATAATTGCAGCTTAACTTTAAGCCAAAGCTTCAACCCTTAACATAAATTGCTATTAAGGGTTTAAACTTTAGCTTCTATTTAACTAGTATTGTGCAACTGGGCCTTAGGGTCGGTTTCTGGAAAGATTTCAACCACGATTACTTAGCTTAAACTTAGATGTGACATTCGATGTGTGTAGGTCGTAATGTATGTCACATTCTAACCTAGGTTTTAATTTAATCCTGGCTTAAATCTTTTATACAACGCAATCTTAGGCCTAGTCATGGTTTAACTTTAATCTTCAGTTTATTCCCATAGTAACAATTATAAAAACAACGTTCCCGTGGGAATAAACTGAAGCTTAAAGTTAAACCTTGGTGACGCTTAAAGTTAAGTAGAGCTTAAGTGTTTGGTGCAACTGACCCTAAAACCCAGGCTTAACTTTAAGCCAAAGCTTAAACCCTTAATATAAATTGTTGTTAAGGATTTAAACTTTAGCTTATATTTAGGCTGCCTTATATATAAAATATTTGAGCCAGGATTAAATTTAATCGTAAATTAGAATATCACACACTTTATGACATACAACATTGTAATTTAGGCTTAAATTTAATTCTGGCTTAAACCAGCGCAGCCTTATGGTGGAATTCACAAAAGTCAATCAAATTTAATCATCCGTTAAAAGTAAACGTTGCTATGGTTACATATGCTGAAGGTATAGGAATGATTATTCTTAACCAATGATTAAATTTATTTGACTTTTATGAAACCCAGCATTAAACTCGTATGTACAACTGGGCCTTAGGGACGGTTTCTAGGATTAATTTAGTTTAAACTTAGACTGTCACGTATTCGATATGCTGTACGTCAGAATATCTGTTACATTCTCACTTAGGCTTTAATTTAATCCTGGTCTAAATCTTTTCAGAAATCTGCCTTTAGCATTTTACAACCGAGCCTTAGTGTATTAATAAAAAAAAGAGTATAACTTGATAGATGGATGCAATTTACTTAATGAATTTAATAACTTAATTATTATTATTCCACCTTAGTTTCGATTACTAAACTATAAGGAAACGTTTAATAAATCAATGTTTCGAATTTAATTGGATTGGTTAATTTCGTTGTTTCCGTGGTATTTTAAATGTTTCCACTTCAACCCAACATCGAGTTTAGTGGAAAATTGTTAAAAACTCTCTCGATTTAGTTACAGGATAAGGCATTCAAGAATACCGTGAAAATTCGTATCCGGATTCTTCAAAATCCGATTGAATTAAAGGATATCCGTGTTGGTTTAGATATCCGGTGAATTGTTTAATACATTTTCATTAACTTTCCAACACTTGAACTAACAAAGATATTTCAAAATAAAAATAATTTTCAATCAGGAGGGAATAGAACGGGGACTCGTTTTAATTAAAAAAGAATTTTCTGTCATCAACGCCAACAAACACGCAGACAAAAAATAATTTGGGGTATTACATTAATATTATTATATTATAATATGACCTGCGAACGTCAATCCGCTGGGACATTTAAATCAGATCCGACTAAAATCAGTTTCAACAAAAGACAGAGTTCTGATGAGGCCCAATAAGGCCGAAATAAACTCTTTCCTAACACTTTCTATATTGCCAGTTACACAATTTTAATTAATTTTGGTAAAATTTTTGATTAATCATTTTTTTGAGAACTAAAGAACGCAATTTTTTTTACCAGTTTAACTATAATCTAACTATAATCTGTGGAGATCTGAACATAGATTTTCTTAAAAATTCAAACACAAAACGAGAATTTAGCTATTACTTAGCCATGTATAATCTAAGTGTAGCCACTGACAAACCCACACATATAACAAATGAAACAAAAACATGCATTGATTATATACTTACAAATATAAACGATGACTCATATAGAGCATATACATGACACTTAGGGTTGTCGGATCATTTAGGACAATTCCTGCACCTGTGTACTAAAAAGTGTTCAGATAAAAATAATAAACACTTGTTAAAGCGAGTAATTACTCAAAAAGCCAAAAATGAAGTTTTCACAATTCTTAAATAACTTGGTATGGGACGAAGATACAATAACATACGACACGTTTCATGAAACATTCTATACGCAATATGAACATCTTTTTCCAAAAGTGCCCCAAACTACAAATACTAGGACAAAAAATGTATGTAAAACCACTTGGAATATTATAAAGGAAGTAGCTAGAAGTAAGAGACCTTCGATAACAAGCAAAATCTCTGTAAATGACCTAAACGATCACTTTGTTACCATGGGACAAAAAATACAAAACATGCTATAATGTGTGATATGTCAAAGGCTTTCGACAGCGTCAACCATGGAATTCTCTTAAATAAGTTATTTCACTATGGCATTAGGGGGGTTCCTCTAAAACTTTTTGAAAGTTACTTAGACAATAGAAAACAAAAGACTTGTGTACTGACGACGGAATCCAGTCTACAGCTGATCCCTACAGGAGTACCCCAGGGCAGTATTTTGGGGCCCTTATTGTTCTTGATATACATGAGCTCAATCTATCATATTATAATTGAGCTATTATTGCTTCATTGTATTACAACCTTGTGAGTCAGTGATTTCCATTCTTGTACGGATTATTATTTAACGGCCTATTGAAGAATCACCCTATGTATTAGATTCCTATTAATAATTAACAAATTAATAAACCGGAAGTTACGAAATAATATTAAATCCTTTTAAGTTGGGGAAACCACGTGTTCTCTTTTTCGTTGCTAAATTATTAGTCTCGTAATTGAATAACTGAAACAAAAGTGTATTTAAAAAAAATAACAATAACAAAAAAGTGAAACCTAAAAGAAAACTATTAAAATGAGCAAACAGAGCGAATCAACGCGCGATGCACGAACGCCAAATTAACGTTCAATTAGTGGATTAATTAAAAAAGAAACCAAACCATCTCAACAGGGCGTTTAAGCTTCGACAGCTGTTACGACACGATATTTTAGACAAACTCGAACGACTGCACGCACGTACGTACGAGATTCATAAATAAGAGCACAAGTGGCAAACGTTTGTGAATGAAGCGAGAATTAATGCCACGCGAAAAAAGGAAACCGACAGGTGAGAGAAATCACGAGACGACAGGTGGCTTACGATTGTGCTCCATAAGTTGCAAATTTTTGATTTTTCTCTTGGGAACAGTAACAGAAAACAACAAGTAAAATCTTTTTAGAAAAACGTACATAAAAGCCACACATTTCTTACAAGATCAACCTCTACAATAACACTTAAATTATTTAGGAGATAGAACACGTTCTATTTTTCAGATAATTTAAATTGTTCGAGAAATTGAACCAAAACTTATATGTTGTACAAGCGGGGCCTTATTAAATATGAAAGTAGCAACCTATTTCTTCAATGTTGCATCAACTCTTGGAGGAGAAGAAGAGGAAAAAAAAAACAAAATCCTCTTGCTCTAAATAAAACTATCATTATGTTTGCCACCAAATCAAATCGCCGATTTTCATTAAGTGGCCATTAAGTAATTTCATGTTTATTGTTCCTTTCAGAGGTAAAATAGTGAAAGTAAGTTGTCAATTAGCGCAGCGAAGCATACTGTTCTCGCGTATGCCGTATTAGTCAACATTATCACGCACAGAGGAATTATTGTTTCGGTTTGGAATTGTTTGCTTTTTGCCGTTGTATTTGCTTATCGTAATATCTAAGTGGCACGGGACAGTTGTCACAAAAATAGAAAACATTGTTGCAGCTTAAAGTGTTAAAGTTTACGCTTTGTTTACTTCTCGCTTACAATTCAAGAAAAAAAATGAAAGAATCTTTTATGAAACAAGAAAGTAAATTTTAAGGGTTTCCAGAAGCTTCGAGGACGTACTTGTCCGCAGTAGATTTTTCGAGATGAAATTTTTTGATTACGAAAGCAGCACAGAAGGACAGGTCAATTAAAATTAACATAGCGAAAGAAGAACTGTGCAATATTTCAATGTCAGTGTTCAGTGAAGTACTAACGGTTTACTGATTTTTCTACGAACCCAGTCCACGCCATGAGCGCTCTATCTCACGTAGAATTCACTTCTATCAGAATGGGAATCGAACCCACACCCAACGGAACGTGAGATCCATTGCCACGGGTCCCAACGATCTCGGTTATTCAACTATTTCACTTATTCCTCTTTTTTTAAATAAATATCTTAACTTCATTCTTAAATGAAGTTTCGAGCATTCTTTATAAGTTGTCCACGCTTGTACATATTTATGGTTACCATACATCCGGATTTTTCCGGACATGTTTGGATATTTAGAGCAGCGTCCGAGGGTCTCATTCTTTAAAAGAAAAATAAAAGAGCATCATTTCTCTGTTGCAAGCAAAACGAAAACAAAAGACGATCGACTTTACATTGCGTTTCAACTTTTGTGCATGTTTTTCAATTTTTGTCTTTCGGGTAAAAGAGAACGCATTCTTTAAAAAAGAAAGTGAACTTTCGATCACTTTTATTTTCGTTAAAAGCAAAACAAAAACAAAAGACTGTGCATTTTTAACTTTGTACATATTTTTATATGCATTTTTAACTTTGTACATATTTTTCAATGTTTGTATTCAGTTAAATGAGAAGAACGTATTCGTTAAAAAAAAACCAAAAGAATTTTCGATCTTCTTTTTTTTTGTTCTCCATTAGAAACAAAAACAAAAGACGATCGACTTCACTGTGCGTTCAACTTCTCCGTTTGTACATACTACTTACTTATGGTTATTACCATGCGTCCGGAGTTTTCCGGACACCTATGAATATTTAGAACGTCCGGGGAAGTGCTCCTGGAAAATTTGTACCTGCATTCGAGGCAACGGGAATTTGTTCTTTTAAAGAAAAACAAAAGAACTTTCGATCATTATTTCTCCGTTAAAAGCAAAACGAAAACAAAAGACGAACGACTTCACCGGTGCGTTTCGACTTTTCCCGCCATTAAAAGCAGAAAAATCTGAATTAAGGCAAAACGTTCTTGTGTTACTTTTTTTTTTGAAACGAACGTTGGTAGTCTTCCACATTTTTTATCTTTATCCAAAAACAAAACGAGAACAAAAGATCGATCGATTTCGCTACGCTCATCGCCGAAAAAAAAACAAAAGAACGACTTCAGGACAAATATTGAAGGGATTATTGAAACAAAATAAGAACGAAAACAAAAGAAGATCGATTTTATCAAAAGAAAAGTGGATCAAAGAAAAAAAGACATTGACCGAAAACAATAGACTATCGATTCCACTATGTTTATCGTAGAGAAAGAAACAAAATATCAGCTTTAAGACAAATATTGATCGGATTATTAAAAAGAAAAACAAAAGAAGGAGGAGAAAAGGCGGATTGCTTCTTTCATCAAATAAAAAAAAGCCATTGACAAAAAACAAAGGAGCATCGATTTCCCTATGTTTATCACAAAAAACGAAATAAAATATCGGTTTTAAGACATACATATATTAATCGGATTATTAAAAACCAAAAACAAAAGAAGATTGATTTTATAAAAAAAAGAGGTTAATTCCTTCTTTTATCAAATAAAAAAAAAGCCATTAACGAAAAAAAAAACAAAAGAGTGTCGATTTCACTATGTTTGTCACAGAAAAAGAAACGAAATATCTATTTTAAGACAAATATTGATCGAACTGTTAAGAAAAGGTAAAAACAAAAGAAGATCGATTTTATCAAGAACAAAAAAACATTGACGGAAAACAAAAGAGTATCGGTTCCACTATGTTTATCGCAGAAAATGAAACAAAAGATCGAACTGTTAAACACAAAAGAAGATCGACTTTATCAAAAAAAAAAAGAATTCCTTCTTTTATCGAAGAAAAAAGACATTGATCGAAAACAAAGGAGTATCGATTCTACTATGCTTAGCGCAGAAAAAGAAACAAAAGATAGACTTTAAGACAAATATCGATCGAATTGTTAGACAAAAAAATAACAGGAGATCGATTTTATCAAAAAAAGATGAATACCTTCTTTTAACAACAAAAAGACGTTGACCGAAAACAAAAGATTATCGATTCCACTATGTTTACCACAGAAAAAAATTAAAATTCGATTTTATCGAAAAAAAAAGATAAATCCCTTCTTTTATCCAAAAAAAAAGACGTTGACCGAAAACAAAAGTGTATCGATTCCACTATGTTCATCGCAGAAAGATCGATTTTAAGTCAAATATGGAGTGGACCATTAAGAAAAAGAAAACAAAAGAAGAACGATTTTATCAAAAAGAAAACAAAAGAGTATCGATTCCACTATGTTTATCGGAGAAAGAGAAACAAAAGATCGATTTTAAGTCAAATATTGAGTGGATTATTCAAAAAGAAAGAAAAACAAAAGAAGATCGATTTTATCAAAAAGAGAAATACATTGACCGAAAACGAAAGAATATCGATTCCACAGAAAAAAGACAACAGATCGAATATCGATTCCACAGAAAAAATACAACAAATCGAATATATCGATCAAATATCAAATATCGATTGCATTGTTAAAAAGAAAGTAAAAACAAAAGATCGATTTTATCAAAAAAAAAAAAAGATGAATTCCTTCTTTTATCAAAGAAACAAGGCGTTGACCGAAAACAATATAATATCGATTCCACTTTTTGTTTATCGCAGAAAAAGAAACAAAAGAAACGAAAAGAAAAATATATTGACTGAAAACAAAAGAATATCGATTCCACAGAAAAAAAAAGACAACAGATCGAATATATCGATCAAATATCAAATATCAATCGAATTGTTAAAAAAAAGTAAAAACAAAAGAAGGTCGATTTTATCAAAAAGTAAAACATTGATCGAGAACAAAAGAATATCGATTCCACTATGTTTATCACAGAAAAAGAAACAAATGATCGAATTGTTAGAAAAAAAATTAAAAACAAAAGATCGATTTTATCCAAAAAAAAAGCTAAATTCCTTCTTTTATCGTAAAGAAAAAGACGGAAAACGAAAGAGTATCGATTCCATTATGTTTATCACAGAAAAAGAAACAAATGATCAAATTGTTAGAAAAAAAATTAAAAACAAAAGATCGATTTTATCCAAAAAAAAGCTAAATTCCTTCTTTTATCAAAAAGAAAAAGACGGAAAACAAAAGAGTATCGATTCCATTATGTTAATCGTTGAAAAAGAAATAGAAGATTGATTTTAAGACATTAAAAAAAAAACAAAAGAGGACTGATTTTATCAAAAAAGGTGGATTCCTTCTTTACCAAAAAAACAAAAAAATATTAATAAAGAACAACCAAACATCTCGAACATGCGAAGAGATTTCTTCTTGGTATTTGTTTTTATTTTTATCGAACGTCAATCATCACTTACGTTTCTTTTCTGGCCATCAAGAAACAAAAGACGTTCTTGTGTTTTTAATAAAAATTTCGGATTTCCTTTATAATCAAAAACAAAAACAAAAATGCTATCAACTATCAACTGTTTGCAATAAAATAAAACTTCCGACTTCTTTTTCTTCGTCAAAGATAAAACACGAGACGATCGATTTCACCAAAAATAAAATAAATAAATAAAATAAAATAAAATCGACTCGTTTCCTCATCAAAGAAGAAAAAGAGGCAAGAGACTATTGATAAAACAAACGAAAGTCGATTGACTTTCACTTTTTTTGTCCATAAAATATAAAACAAAAACAAAAGACGAAAGAAAAACAAAACACCATGAATAACAAAATGAATTTTGTTCGTGTTATTTTTTTTTAAGGAAAACAAACGAAAGTCGTACATTATTTCGATATCAAAAGCCAAATAAGAACAAATGCCTATTAATAAAGAGAAAACTTTTCATTTTTATTTCTTCGCCAAAAGAAAATAAAAGCGAATTTGGAGAACTTGAGTACCACATAATAGTCCAATGAACGAATTCGTAAGAATAATTTCAGGGACGTTTTGTTTCATTCACATTTTCAATTTATTTTTTGACGTGAAACATCTTTTGCTTCAATCTATTCTGTCATTAATAAACTCATCGAATATTTTCGCTCATGCAAATTAGTTCAATTTTATCGGTATACTCCATTTAATCGAGATTAATCATTCTTCAAGCGACAGACTTTAAATCAATCTCCTTCGCTGCATCGGATTTTTTTGTGCGCATGCATTTAGTGTAAACTGAAAGTTCCGGAACACCCGGAACGTAATATGATAGGTAGCTGATTTTCTCAAACTTATTAGACTGCAAATGATTAACGGACTTTCTTGTCCTTTTTTTTAAAGTTCTGCAGACTGCATCGACCCTATCAACGGATAAAATCGTTTTATTTTCATCTTAAGAACCATTTCGTAGGTAATTACGTGCGCTTAAACAAACTTCAGATAAGCTATGTCGGGAACATTGACAGATAGCAAACTAACACGCTACATTACGTAACCATATCTAACGGTGGCGGTTGTGATTTCACGGCGTTTGCCAGAGTATTGTTGTATGACTATGACACATCAAGGAGCTTTGCACTGTAATGGATCGCCGTCGTCATATCCTGCTGCTGGATAATGACCGATCCCGGCGAGATAATGCACATTATAAAAATTATAATCGTCGTCGGGGTTTGTTGCAAGAAGTGTTAATGGGCGAATTCACGACAGCTTAACGATCACTTTCATTTCGCGATCAAAAGTTCACCAAAGCGGCTCAAAAATTTGATAAAAACGACCGGCTCGTAATCACGCGTTTTGAACGAAACGCGTTTGCGAAATTTCAAATCCCAGGAACGCAGAAATGTGCCTCGCTTGGATGAACAGCAAAATTAATCTCTTGGGCAAACGAAATCGTAATATTGATAACTCGCGGACTTGCGCAACTAATTCGCTTGTAAACGGTGTAAAAGTGTAGCTGGAAAATCGGCGATTTAATTAGGCTTACACAAAGACAAAACAGTTTAATAATTTGCATTCGCAACGCTGCAGTTATCTCATCGTCAAATTTGAAAGTAAATTTTGGGGGGATATTCGCGAACACGTTCGAGGACTATTTGAAAGCTTGTTCGGAGGAAGCAAAGCTCTAAACACAACAGAAATAAATCTGAATATGCAGGATGATTCTTAATCAACAAAGACAGTCTTTATTTGTTTCGACTATTATTAAAGTGATTATTGATTAGGTTTGTCATAAAACGATGTAATGAACTTTTTCTGGCGGTTGACATTGAGCGAATGCATTACATCACGACAGCAATCAATACAAAAACTTGGTATGTCACGTTACATAATCCCCAACATCACGTAGTACGTGGACATGGTGACTGAACACGAAGTAAAAAAAAAACTATTAAAAATTGTGCGTTAGCACAATAGACAGACGTTGCATGCTTACTTTCCAATTGCCTAATCTTTCCCTCTTAACACCAACGTAGATGATTCGAAAAGAAAATTTTCCCCAAAAAAAAAAGCCAACGCAATAAAATTGATTTATATTTCAGCTTTGAAACTGAAATTATTTATCGTTCCGTCATGAATCACTCAGGAATATGTATTCGCGCTCGTGCAATATAAATTTCTAAAGCCGCGCCGCCATGTGCAAGTCTAAACACGCCATATGTTCATATGTACACGGTCGACAAATTTGCTTTCGCAATGGTTATTAATGTGCGGCTTTGAAAACGGAGTGAGTGAAAATGAAAAAGTCGAAAAAACGCGCTTGAGTTATCATAGAAAAAGTTGCAATTTTTTTAGTAAGGAAAAAACTGATTTAAATTCAAATTAATTGAGGCAGAAATTTAGGAACGCAAAAAATCGACTTTCTATTACTTTTCTTTTTTTTTCAGAAATGTACAAAAAAGATTTCTGTCCAGGAAAAAGAAGATTACACTGAAAAAGGAATTTCCTGAAATACAGACGAAGAAAATTCCAACACGAAGACAATGGTTTCCTGTTAAACCGGAAAATTGATTTCCTTATTGACATTTCCTCAAACAGAGACTGTGATTGATAAAACATATGTCTTAGTTTGTTTTCTAAACTAAACTAATAAATAAACAATTTCATTAAAATTTACTGATGCTTTAAAAGTGACTGGTTGATATAAACGTTGTAATTCTGTTGTAGCAATAGTAACAACGCCCATTCATAAAGCAAAATGAACAGTTGTGATGACGGGTAAAAGCTTCGGCTTCTTATTATTCAAATTAAAAATGTTTAATGCAGAGAACGTGAACAATTTTATTGTATACATCAGATGGTAGGTAATTGATGCCAATAACGAGAGAGAAAAGTTAAACGACGTTAACCCAATTACCACTGGTAGATTCATTGTCAATACCATTACAAAACAGGTTCTATTATCCTGCCTCGTGCTAGACAAGGAAGCTTCAAAAGTGAAATTTATGATCCAATTAAGTTCACATCAAAAGTTTCTCTGTGGCTATTTCAAAACAACTTCTTGCGCTCGATACATTGCAGAGTTTATGATGAATTGTAAATCGATTGCGATTGCCTCAGAATTAATCGTAACCTTTTGCATCTTCGACGTACGATTTCAATTTTTTGATCGAAGTTATGCTCTCCAAAAAATTGCTTGTAGTAGAGCGTGGCGAAGCAAGAGAAAAATAAATAAAAAACGAAAAGAAAGCCGCTGGTAACGCTCTCGAAAGTGATCTGGTCTCCTGGAGGTGTCGAAACACAGTCGTTAGGCGATGTAACCGCGACAAAATGAACAAAAGATTCATACAAATCAAAAAATTAAATGCGACAAATCAAGCGCGGCGGTAGCGGATAATTTATTACATATTCGCCGAAACTTTCAAATCAATTTGCCTTAAATGCTTTAATTAGGCTCAAATAGCCCGTAAATTTTTGTGTATCAGTAAAAATTTTGCTCAATTCTATTTTTGTTCAACCAAATATAAAAAACTGTTATTAAAAAGGCAAGTAAATGAATCGAATACTCAATTACTTTGAATAAAAAAAAGCAAAACTTAAAACATCATACTTAAACAATTCAGTAATAAATTCATTTAATTAGCTTAATCAAATTTATTCTACATTGTGAGCCTTAAAAAAATTAAAACAGAAATTATCTGCTGAATTAATAATTTCAACCTCTTTTTACCAATTGTCGTTATGTAAGGTGTGTTTACTTGAATACTAATTCCAAAGTCGAAAGTTCGGAAAACTATATGAAAATTGATAAAAAATATAACTTTTTGCTATAAATTTGCCCTCGAGCATCCTCTGTATAGCATTTTCGGCTCTAATTAGGGGTTCAGGAGGAGAAGAGTAGCTCGACAACTCCACCGCAATCTCGCCAGTTTAAAGTCAAAATTCAGCCGCAAAAGGATAACTTTTTTGTTTTTATAATTCATATTAGGTTTTTATAAAAATTTGCTAAAATTTGAAACAAAGTATTTCTAAAAGTTGTATAATTATAGCGGTTAATTTATAATTAAAAAAAAAAAACTTTATATCACCACAACTTCACTTAGAAAGTATGGTACGCCAAAGTAACTAAATTAGTGAATCAGAAAAACGTGAAATAAAAAAAAAGCGAATGCTTCAATTAATTTTACAATACTTTGAATATACAGGCTGTTTACTAAACACGCGGCAAAAATGAATGATGTTATTCCTTGCACTATTTTAAGACTTTTGTGTCCTTAGATGATTTTCAGAAGGCGATAAAATTTTGGATATTAAAAAATAAATGTAGCCTACGTAAAATGATGCACATGAATACAAGAAATCCGTATTTATAGTTTTAACAATTGATATTATTTGTCAATGAGGAGAAGTCTGGATGCGTGCATCCTAGCTGGTGGTAGTCATTTTCAGCAGTTCTTATAATTAATAATCTTAAATATAATATTAAAGTACTGTTTCTTTCCGAAAAGCTTTTACATACGGTATCTTCGAATTAAACCATCATTGCGAAAATCATCTAAGGACAAAAAAATCTTACAATAGTCCAAGGAATAACCCTCTTAATTTTTGCCACGTGTTTAGTAAACACCCTGTATAGTGTTTTCAACGATGTATAAGTCCCACGTGATCACCCTTTACGTATTACAATTATTACTTAAAATAAAATACCCCAGCGATAATCAGAGCCATAATAAAATTAATTTGGTAAAAAAATGTAAAAGGAAGATAATTTTAACCATACATACAAGAATAAAAAAAAACAAATGCTTTACAGATATCAGTCTTGTTACAAACTTATTTCATCGTGATTACAAAGTAATACACGAACCACGAACGCCTATGTCCACTTTAGTTACTTTTTTTTTAGTGACAAGAGAATATTTTACAGTGTCGCCAATATGTGCGAAACTAGTGTTCCTAGGAAGGTAGTTAACTTGGTCACGTGGGAGTTGAGCATTGTTGAAAACTCTGTACATACAACGTAAACATTAAAAGAAACGTTACTTGAATCTCGTATGTAACAAAAGTTTTGGGAAATTACCTTCAAATCTAATAATAAAAAGTGTAATTGTTTTATTTATTTATAGCAGCTAAAGGGCCATGGTAAGTGGATTAAAGATTAAGAAATTTTATTAGGAAGGAAGATTTTACTACTTTATGTAAAGGGGATTTGTAGAACTAACTTATTTAGAATTCAAGGCCCCAGATCACTCTGTTTAAGGAAATGTTGAGTTTCGCCTATTTAATCGAACACGCTGTATATTTTATTATTATTATTATTATTTAAGTCTTTGTACCAGTTCTCTTTAAAATAGTGATAAGAAAGGTTAAATCATTCGTTCGCTGAAAAGGAAGAGATTTTCCTTAATTTCTGTGAACATAAGTTATTCTTTTGAAATAAATAAACAAAAATTTTTTTTTTAATTGGACGCAAAAAAGCTTTTGTTTCTATAATTTTTTAACAAAACGAGTTTACATTTGTTGAGAATAAATACCGTGAGATCAAAAATAAAATGATTTGGAGTTGGCTGCGATTAAAACAGGCGTTCGTTTATTCAACTCCGTTCATCTTATTTACTCTTTTCGCACTTTCGTTTCACTCTTCGTTGCATTAAAACTTATTCGTTACTAAGCTACCTGTTCAGTTAGGCGGATAGCGTTTGGCGGCTCTCGCGCAGCATTTGTGATTGGCTATAATTTTGAATGATTTTGAATGAGCCAATCACAAGAGACACAAAACGCGATCCACCTAACTGAGTAGGTAGCTTCAAGTTTACTCCATGTGCTAAAAGCTAAAAACTGAGTTCGTTTACTCACACGGTGCAGGGATAAAGTAAAATCAGAGCGAGAGCGAATAAGTTTTAATACAAGTGACAGAGTGACAGAAGAGGTTAGGTGAACTGTCAAAAGTTAAAATAGACGCAGTGTCACCAACGCCCAAAAAGCAGAAATCCCTCAAGAGTTAAAAAATTTCTTTTCAACATAGAAAATCCCTCAATTTGTTACTACACTCAGGAATAAATTAAAAAGAAAAAAAAAACAAAAAATACATAAAGTTAAGAAAAACAAAAGACGGTCGATTTTACGGCGCAATTCAGTTAACTAATAACAAAGTAAAAACAAAAAACAATTCGAAGAGAATGATCATAAAAACAAAAGGCAATTGATTCATAATTTTAAAAGAACGACGAGAAAACGAAAGGTATGACAGAATTTTTTAAAAATATGAAACAATAAAATTTTGGTGAAAACAAAAACAAAACAAAAAACAATCGATTTTACATCACAATTTAGTAGATTAATAAATTTAATCGAAAAAAAAAACTGCTTGGGAGGAAAAGTGACAAAACAAAGAAAAACGGACGAACAAAATTTAAAAAGTACATATTTCAAAAAAATATTTTAAAGAATAAAAACAAAAGACAATCGATTTTATAGCACAATTCAGTAGATGAATAAATTTAATCGAAAAAAGAAACTGCTTGGAAGGAAAAGTGACAAAACAAAGAAAAGTGAATGAACAAGATTTAAAAAAAACATATCTCAAAGAAAATTTTAAAAAATAAAAACAAAAGACAATCGATTTTATACCACAATTCAGTAGACTAATAAATTCAATCGAATAAAGAAGCTGCTTGGGAGAAAAAGTGACAAAACAAAGGAAAGCGAAACAACAAAATTTTAAAAATGCATATTTCAAAAAATATTTAAAAAATAAATAAAAACAAAAGACGATCGATTTTAGAGCACAGTTCAGAGATCATAAATTAAGAAAAAAAATTCGTTTGGAAGGAAAGGTGGCAAAGCTAAGAAAACAAATGATACAACAACATTAAAAAAAAATAAAAACAAAAAAACTATCGATTTTAAAGGACATTTCAGTAGATTCAAAAAAAACAATACAGAGGAAACTGCAATAGATGGCGCTGTTCAATATCTCACAGAAATAAAATTCGTTTCTTCCTTTACTGATGACAAGTGACATTTTCTTATTGATCTAGTGAATCACCGCCGTGAAAAAAACAAACGAAAAATCAACTTTCGTCACATTTTAACAAATCGCGTTGTCGAATGTCTGACGATAACTCAAGACATGTGTTCGTTCCCATCCAGAAATGACTGTCAGTTGAAACTTTGCTCAATAGATGGTGGTGTTTCAATACAAGTCCTTCTAGATAAAAGAACAACATTCAACTGTTTAGGAGCTGTCAGCTTCCAGTTTTCTTGTAAAATTAAATTTGAAAATCCCTTTTTTTAAGAGAACTCTTAATGCCTTACAAAGGGATTTGTCTTTTAAATTGGCAACACTGAACAAAAATTGAAGAAGAGAATCAGAGAAATTAGAACTTTTTATTCGATTCACGGCCTACATAATCATTTTATTTACGATCGCGCGGTATTTTTTTAATAATTAAATCATTCCTTGTCAGAGCTTTCAAAACAAAAGCGAAGCGAAAGATAGATTCAATGACGTTTCGTTGTCTAATCAGTGGCTTTCTCAAGCGAATATTTGTTTGACGGCGACAATTCGAACAGCAATTGTTTGCACAAAATACGTTTATAAATTAACAAAAAAATATTTCGATTCTCTAATTGTAATAATGTTTATTTTGCAATTTTCTTTTATTAGAAATATGTAATGCAATTAAATTGGGATTCCTAATGCAAATAATAAATTGAGTTTACATTTGTTCACAATAAATGCCACGCGATTTGACAGTTCTGACTTACGTTGACAGTGACATTATCAAAAAGGAGGTTAGCTGATCTGTCAAAAGTTAAAATAGAAGGCGAAGAAGAGAGTTAGAATTATTTTATTTACGATCGCGTGGTATTTAAATTTTCGTTTTTTTTTTTTTTTTAATTATTCTTTGTCGAAGCTTTCCAAATAAAAGCAAAAACAAATGAAAACGTTTCGTTATCTAATCGGTGGCTTTCTCATACGAATAAAATGTATTCGACAGCGATAATTTGAACAACAATTGTTTGCGCAAAATACGTTTATAAATCAACAAAAAAAATTTCGTTTCCGTAATTATAAAAATGTTTATTTTTCTATTTCTAAAATATACGGAATTTTAATAAAATTTTCAGCTATTATTACTATGCTCATTATGTCAGCTTTGAAAGAACTTAATCAGAAACTTTACAATTTGTTCGTTCTAGTTAGGGGCCAATAAAAAAGATCAAAAACATTATTTCGCAATTAACTGCGAATTTTATTATTATGTAATTCCACTAACACGATTTATTTAATATATATATTAATTATACTTATTTTTAAGCCAAACAAATGGTATTTTAATTTAATTCTGCTTTGCTTTGGTAAAAATACTTTTCTTAATTTTAATTTCTTTTTTCACAGACTTCTATAACACACCTAACTTTTTCAGAAAACTTTATAGCTTAGACATTTTAGAATTTAAAAAAAGTAACGTAACTAATAATTTTTGGTTAATTATTAACAATTTCCAACAAACAATAAGAGTACTTACCAAGGCGATATAAAATTTAATCCAAAAGTAAATCCAAAAAGTAAATTCTTAAAAAATTTTGAAAAATATGCAAGATTTTGGATCTCTAATACTGTATCAGAAAAAACGTAAACCGTTCCACTTTTCCAAAAAAATTAAAAATATATAGAATCGAAATCGAAACCACTTCCGAAATTTAAGGGCCACAAATATTTTCCAAACTCACTGAATCACTTGTCATGTTTAAAATAGATAAGAAGGCAAACCACGCGCTCCTTACAAACACTTACGAGTTTCATGGTGGTAACCGATGGTGTAGTCTTCGACTGGCGGTGCGGGAGCGTTGTGTGCACCGAGTTTTATACGTAAGTGCAGCCTCGGAGCGCGAGGTCGCTCCGCGGAAGAGCGCGTTCGCATTGACCGGCTGACGAAGGTCCCCACGTGCCCACCCAGATGACCAATCGCCCTGTGATAAAACGCTACCACAAAAACGTCTTCAGCGATCACCACTCGCGCCTGAAACTATCTGCACGTGCACCAACGATCCGGGTAATTAATTTCATTACGTACATGCAAGCGTTATGTAAGGCGATGCAATTGTTTTGGATTTACATAGCAATCAGGTTGATGCAAGTCAATTGCAAAGCTCATTTTTTCTTTTGCTGGTGACAAGAGCTGAATATTCAACGCGAAGAAACTCTTTCCTAGAAGCATAGATCGAAGACACGACTTGTATTTAATATAAAAAAAAGTAATCGCATATGGTGATTGAAGAAGAAAAGAGTCCAACTTCGTGTATTTCGAGGAGACAAAGCAAATAAGGAGTATCTAAGAAAAATTGCCTTGGATTTTGGAAAGTCAATTGTTTCAGCCAAGCAAGTTTAGTTTTTTTTACCAAAATCTTTATGCTACAAGGTGGTGCACGGTTCAGAATCTTCAATACGAATTTTGTATTTCGAAAGATCTTTCAGAAAAGTTACTTTCGATGACAAAGGTCATAAGCTTGAGAACTCCAACGATCTCGATCTTCAGTTGTTTCGCTCACGCAATTTTTACTTCCATTCGAAGCCTTTTTATACTGAAATCCTTATGCAGAGTGATGCACGGTTCGATCTTCAATTGTTTCGATCGCACATAAGAAGCTTTTTTGGCCAAAAACTTCGTACAATAAACGAATTTTAACGGGCAAGAGCACACCATCGTCAAGGCCAAGATCGAAGACAAAAAGCTGCTTGTTTTGGTTATTAAAGGTATTAAACTCCAATGACCTCGATCTTCAGTTGTTTCGATCAAGCATAAGAAGCTATTTTGCACAAAATCTTCGTACAACAAACGGATTTTGATAGGCAAGAGGACATCATCGTCAAGGCCAGGATCGAAGACAAAAGGAGAGTCTTCGCAGAAAAACAACTGAAGGATGGGCGTAGACTTCCAAGCTATAACCTCCAGAAGAAATCAATTTTTCTTTTGGTGTTGAGGAAATCAGATCTTCGTTAAGACTTTGATGGGGAAGACCACACAATTGAAGTTGAGCCTTCAATCACCATTGAGAATATCAGGTCCAAAATCCAAGAAAAGGACGGAATTCCACCAGACCAACAACACCTCATCTCCGCAGGAAAACAATCAGAGGATGGTCGATGGTCCGCTTTGCATTTGGCGCTGAGGTTAAGAGAAAAAACGCAAGTCTTTGACTGGCAAGACCATCACTCTTCGAATGAGGAAGGAATTCCACCAGACCAGCTACGTCTTATCTTTGGGGAAAACAATTAGAAGACTACCAACATTCAGAAGAAATCAGCACTTCACTTGGTGCTTCGTCTTCGAGCGAATCCTAGCGAAGACCGACAAAAAGGGACCAGCAAAGTCTTCGCAGAAAAACAACTGAAGGATGGGCGTATACTTCCAAGCTATAACATCCAGAAGAAATCAACTTTACTCTTGGTGTTGAAGAAATCGTTAAGACTTTGATGGAGAAGGCCATACACTTGATATTGAGCCTTCAAATACCATTGAGGATGTCGGGTACAAAATCCTAGAAAAGGACGGAGTTCCACCAGACCAACAACACCTCATCTCCGCAGGAAAACAATCAGAGGAGGATGGTCGCAGGTTATAACATCCACTTTGCATTTGGCGTTGAGGTTAAGAGGAAAAACGCAAGTCTTTGACTGGCAAGACCATCACTCTTCGAATGAGGAAAGAATTCCACCAGACCAGCTACGTCTTATCTTTGGGAAAAACAATTAGAAGACTACCAACTTTCAGAAGAAATCAACACTTCACTTGGTGCATCATCTTCGAGCGAATCCTAGCGAAGACCGACAAAGTTGAACCTTAAACTTAAATTCATGGTTCAATATTGTTAAAATAACTTTTAATTTAAAGAAAACAGAGCGAAAAGCTTCAAGGAAAATTGCTTTGGATGTTAAAGGGAACTCCAATGACCTCGATCTTTAGTTGTTTCGATCGCGCAGGTTTCTATTTCCATCCGAAGCTTCCTTGCTTAAGATTTTTGTACAAAGTGATTCAATATTTTTAAAATAACTCTTTTTTATTTTAAAAAAAGTGAAGCGAGAAACTTAAAAAAAAAGTTTGTTTGGATATTAATCTTGAGAACTCCAATGACTTCGATCTTCAGTTGTTTCGATCACGCATTCGAAGCCTTTTGCCCAAAATCTTCGTTCATCGTTCAATATAGTTAACTTTTAATTTCAAGAAAGCAGAGCAAAAAGCTTCAAGAAAAATTACTTTGTGTATTAAAGAGAACTCCAATGACCTCGACCTTCGATTGTTTCGATCGCGCAGCTTTCTATTTCTATCCGAAGCTTTTTTGCAGAAATATTTATACTACAGGATGATGCACGGTTCAGAATTTTTAATACAAATTTTGGATTTCAATAGATTAAAGGTTATAAACTTGAGAACTCCACAGACCTTGGCCTTCAGTTGTTTCGCGCTGTAGGTTTTTTTATTTCCATCCGAAGCTTGCTTGCCCAAAATCAAGTTTAATATCTTTAAAATAACAGTTTCATTACAAAAAAGTAGAGCAAGAAAAAAGAAAGGTTGCCTTGGATATTAAAAGGAACTTCAATGGCTTCGACTTTCGGTTGTTTCGATCGCGCGGGTTTTCATTCCCACTCGAAGCTTTCTTGCCAAAAATCTTTATACGAAGTGATCTTGCAGGGTTCAATACTCTTAAATTTCAAGAAAGTAGAGAAAAGAACTATAAGAAAAGTTGCTTTGGATATTGAAGGCTGTAATCTTGAGAACTCCAAAGACCTCGACCTTCATTTGTTTCGATCACGCAAGTTTTTATTTCCATCCGAAGCTTTCTGCCAAAATTGTTATACAGAGCGATGATGCATAACTTTTTCATTTCAGAAAAGCAGAGCAAGAAACTTTTAAGAAAAGTTGCTTTGGATAATCTTGAGAACTCCAATGACCTCGATCTTCAGTTGTTATTTTTAATTTTTCGGTTAAAATGGAACAGGGAAAATTGTAAATTGTAATAATAAAAAAAAATTAATTGTTTCTTTGAAAAATCATTCCATAATTTATTTACTATTTTCTTAATTATAAGTACAAAGCAAATTACGTTTTGCAAATCTGATTATAATGACTCCACAATTATTTCAAATTACGTTAAATTTGCATCGATGTTTTTGTCTTCACCATATGATTTTATATGGCCGTGGCATTTTAAATGAACATAAAAAGAAGCACCTAACAACGAAATACTCTTCTTAAGTATATTTTAAGTAAGGTCAGAAATAATAAGTTGCATACTGTGGAGATTTGCAATACGAAAGTTTGATGATACGAGGGTCAAACTGAATTTATTGAGAAAAAAAAACACGGTTAATATTTTCTAGGGTTTTATTTAAATATAATAACATTCATTTATTTTTTCAATTATTCAAAAAATTAAATCACATAGTGTGTTATTTATTTATAAAGTATGGAATATCATGATGTAACTATTGTCGATTATGATTATTTAATGAAACAGATGATCTAAGATTACAATTCGTTGTTTTGTAAACAATACGTAAATTTGGATTATAATTAGTTAATCCTGGTGGATTTCTAGAATTTTTTTTCGTTATCGAATTGCATTTGGGCGACATTGATAGAGTGACCGTGAATTTAGCTGGAGCTTTATTGTTTTACGATGGGTCAAACAAAAGACATCATTGATATATTACACCCTGTATAATCACCTTGCTTCTTTGTCGTGAATCATCCTGTATGCATAAAGAAGGCGTCCTCAATATGAAATATCAACTTGAAGCAATAAAATTACTAACAGTAATTTAAAAGCGAGATAAAGATTTTATTTGCGTTAACAACTCAACGGCTGTAAGATTTCTCTTTTCACTGCGTGTCTGCACAATGGTCTCGCAGGAATTTGACATTGAAAAGTCTGAAATGTAACAATTTTCATGCTATGTCGGTTAAGGTTAATAAATGAGTTAATTGCGACGAAACTTAAAATCCGGTTCCGGATTAATAACGTGTCTGGTTGGCGACGCGGCGCAGCTTTCTTTGTTGCAAAGCTTTTTCCATTTTCCAGAAATGTACGTAGCGTAATTTGCACAATTCCATCGGAAACTCATTTTGAAGGAACGTTTGACCTTTAAATCAGCAGAACGTTATTTATGTCATACATCCGCGGCGAGCTCCAACATTTTATGTAATCTCATCCACTTACGTGATGTAAGTTGTGTTCTTTTTGCTATTATGTACTAATTAACCTTTAAGAAAAATGCAAATCAATAAACGCGAGTACAGAACGAGGGTCGCACCTAATACTGGCGGCATTGATTTCTTAGCAGTTAACTCAATAAGTATTTTTTTTAATTAATTTTAGATTTTTATACAATGTACAAAATAATATGTTAAGCTAAACTGATTTATTGAATAAAAAATAATGATTTTTATCAGAATCTTTCATTGAGTTTGCAATACATTACCTGTTGTGTTAAATTAAACGTATTTCAATTGGAGTAAAAAAAAAAACGTAATGTAATTAAGTGACGAAGGTCATTGGATAGGTGGTATGAAAAGTTACTATAAAAAATTCTCGATCACCGTTAATCGGTTTTATTTTAATTAAATTTTATGTCTTACATCTACAAGTAGTGATAAAAAGATCAGCGCAAAGGCATTCAATGAAGTAGCATAGAATCAAGTGAGAAATAAACCTTCACATCTTTTGTGCAATAGATGAACGAGCAATTACTAATTTTTCTAGAATTTTACTCAACATCTGAAAAGCTATTTTTTTTAATTTTTTGGTTCCTTTAATTTTCATTTTCATACCTTATATTTTTAATACCCATCGTGCACTAATTAAATTTAATTAAATATTACAAGATGGTTTTGTATTTTCAAATAACTTTTACATGTCGGGTTTTTCGACTTAATCCATTTTAATTTATTTTTTGATGGGGTTAGGATAAAAAATAGTTATAACGATCCTCTAATAACAACATGGGAACAGTATCTGCAGCACAACAAGACTTTACTGTTTATCTGGCATTAAATTATCAACTAAAAATAAGCCACTTTTGTAGTCATTTTGATGTGATTTTTAAAAAGAAAACCTTTCACAATCTTGGTTTCCGGGTTGGGAACTGCGTCAATTTTCCGTCTTGCCGACGTTTCGTCCATCTCGCCGTGGACTTCTTCAGGGCTTCGTTGGAGGCTGTAGCTGCTGATGTGGTCGCTGCTGCTGCTGTGAAGGCTCTGTACATACATACATACATCACACCCGACGTAATCTAGATCAAATTTCACGAACCCTTTTACACCTTCATCTTTAATTATCCAACATACTTAACCCAACCGACTGGAATTTACTAGACAGGATCACTTCCGACCAAGCGTCTAAAAACCGTTCACGAGTAACCGAAACACACATACAAAAATTCAATCATCTCTTGTCTAAACAACATCCCAAGAAACATCATAACTTCAACCATCTCTCTCACACGGTCATAAACAAGTCGTCATACCCCCTATCCGAAGATGAAATTTCAATACTTTCTAAAGGCCCCAATTTCGCCATCACCCCCAAACAAATTCCCATAGACGAAATCGTCGCCAGTGTTGAATCTTCGATAACCAAACTTCCTACAAATATCGCTAACAAGATCCGCTACGAATCTACCAAAATCCTGACCAACGCGAAACCACCCAAACCGAACTGCACCTAATCTAAAATCACAGCCCTTAAGAATCTCAAATCTAACCCAGACATAATCATATTATCAGCCGATAAAGGGACCGGACAAACAATAATCAAAAAATACTAACGATATTACAAGACGATTCCTATCTAGTTTCGGAACCGCAATCCCACTTCCCAAATAGAATGTACAGTGACATCATTGATTAAATCATCATCAATTCCCCCGGAAGTTCAAAAACAATTAGTCCCACACGATTCCAAAATTCCCAAGTTTTACGGTCTCCCCAAAATCTACAAACCAGAGATTCCCCTCCGGCCCATAGTCAGTGCCATCGACTCACCCACTTACAAGCTCGCTAAATATCTAGTCAAAACTCTCAAACCACTCCCCGGCAATAGTGACTCCTTCATAACTAACTCAGCCCACTTCGTTAGCAAACTCAAAGGTTTATCGATAACCTCACAGGACATTCTCGTTAGTTTCGATGTCGAATCCCTATTTACAAAAATACCCATTCCGGACACAATCTCAATTATCCGTCAGTTACTCACTCAACACAACCTACCAGAAGATCTAGCTCAACTCACCGAATGCTGCCTCACATCCACTTATTTCCTCTTTCAAAATCAATTTTATAAACAAGTGTCGGGAGCAGCCATGGGTTCCCCCCTTTCGCCCCTAGTAGCCAACATCTTCATGGAGGCCTTTGAGCAACAGGTTTTGAACTCCTTCAGCCTCAAACCAAAATGTTGGTTCCGTTATGTTGACGACATCTTTGCAATTTAGCCACATGGTAGTAAATCGTTGAACACGTTCTTCGAATTTCTCAATTCCCAACATCGCAACATCAAATTCACTTTAGAACTTCAAACCAACGGACAACTCCCCTTCTTAGACGTGCTAGTAACATGCTTCCCTGACGGCAAAATTGGACATTCCGTATATCGCAAACCGACTCACACGGACCGCTATCTGAACGCCAACTCACATCACCATCTAGCCCAAAAACTCTCTGTCATAAATTCTCTAACTCACAGAGCCATTTCACTTTCGGACCCCCCTTCCCTACAGCCCGAATTAGATCATCTAACCAAAGTACTTCTCAACAACAATTACAATCGCAAAGACATCCATAGATCTACATCCAAAAATTTGAATAATCCCCCAAAAATCCGAGAGCAGGACGATACCATCACACACGCTTTTCTGCCATACATCCACAGTGTCACAGATCGTATCGGCAAAATCCGATACGATCTTTTTGCATTCAGAGTAGGCCGTGTTAGGGTCACATTTTTGTTGGTATTACAAAAAAATATACTTATCAGAAATTTGATTGACGTTAATTTTTAATTTTGTGGTTACGTTTTTGAAAACTGCCACTGCCAATCTTGCCAGTTCAATTGTGCTATGGAAAGTATTCCATGAAAACGACAAATATCGTCTCGAACAACGTTTAATGATTAATTATTTTTTTCATTGAGAAAGTTTGGGGTGAGGTGTATTGTTTGCGTGTTCTCAGTCAACAATTGTGCCACAAAGGGAAGAAGTGTTTCTTTATTAACAAATGTGACTCCAGATATGATAATAAACAATAATGACAGAATGTTTGTTTGTATTTTCATAAAATCTTGTGCACGGTGGTGTGGCTAAATGGATCTTGCTACTTGTGCAGCAGGTGGAGAGGTGCATCGGCTTGTGCAACCCGTGAGGATGGCTTGTTCAGCCAGGAGTTTTTTTCGGACTTGTTCAGACCGAAGAACTGTCGTTCTTAGGGCCTGGATGGTCTTACTATAGGGCTCGCGGCCATTTTCGCCTTGCTATCGCAGAAGGGGTGAATACTCGAGGCCGGGAAGAATTTCTGAAGGGGATTCGAGTTTGGTGCCTGGCAATGATGTAGAGGTGCGCTGCAGGTGGGGCAAAAGCATTATATGAAGGGGTATTTAAATAACAGAATCTTCTTCAAATAAAATATTTCCCAAAACTTGGAAAATTTCTCATATTCCTATACCTAACATTTCGGTACCCACTGAGTATAAGGATCTCAGGCCCATAAACATTTTGCCTACCATGTCTAAGCTCTTAGAAAAAGTTATGTGTATGCAAATTACAAATTATTTAAACCTCTTTAACTTGCTTCCGAATAATCAATCAGGCTTTCGCAAAAATCATAGCTGCGCAACAGCTCTAACGAACATTACTGATGATATACTGGAGGCAGCAGACCGCGATGAACTTACTGCATTAATTCTCTTAGATTACTCTAGAGCTTTCGACAGGATTGACCATAACTTACTCCTGTCAATTTTGCATTTTATTTGTTTTAGTAGTTGCGCGGAATCTCTTATAGGTAGTTATTTAAAAGATCGGTGTCAAATGGTTTGTATTGACCAAAAGTTTTCTAATTCACGTGCACTTGTGTCTGGCGTTCCACAGGGATCCATTTTAGGTCCGCTATCATTTACAATATATACAAGTAACTTTAATAAATGCTTAACACATTGCACTAGACATTATTATGCAGATGATACAACTACTGATATCGAAAGGGCGATTGATAATATTAATGCTGATGTTTTAAGTTTGTTTTGCACTTCTGCTCAACATTGCTTAATTTTAAATCCAAAAAAATCAGTGCTAATGTTATTTGGGAGAGCACTGCAACACAAGCTGGTGACTAATTCGTTTTATATTCAAATTGGTAGTGAGCGAGTGCACTGCTCTGATTCGTCTCGTAATCTTGGGCTCATAATGGATACCGATCTTAGGTTTACTAAACATATCAGCAATTGTATCAAAAAGGCTTTTATGAATTTAAAATTGCTTTATGCCAATAGATTAATACTTAATATTACTACTAAGAGGTTACTATGTGAATCCTTAGTCCTCTCTCACTTCACGTTTTCCGACACTGTATATGGACCCTGTTTGGATTGGGTAACAAGTAAAAGAATACAGAGGGTTCAGAATGCTTGCATACGTTTTATTAATGGCTTAAAAAAGAGAGATAGGGTTTCCCATAAATTAATTGAATTGCGTTGGTTAAACATGTCAAATCGTCGTAATTATTCATCTGGCAAGCTGTTATGTCAAACTTATTCATAGCAAAGTCCCTCCTTAAAATTATTAAGTAATACAATCGCCTTTAAAAAGAAATACAGCCACGTTTTGCTCATGAAACAAACAGAAAACTTGTTCTGGTGATATATTTTGTATTTTTGTTTAATTTCGCTTTATTATTTCGAATTGTTAAAATAACAGCAAACTTATTCCGTGTTCATTAAATTCGATATAACTGTCATTTTTAGTTAATTTCGCTATATCATTATAAATGTTAGTATATTTATTTATTTTTATTACACAAGGTTGAGTGGAAGAACAGTGCAGGTAGTTGCACTGAACTTCGCTTTTTGGTGCAAAAAAGAAATTTTCTTATATTTAAATTGTATTATTTGTTTATTATGGTCCAATAAAGACATTTATTATTATTATTATTATTATTATTATTATATTCATCGACAAACCGCAGACCCATTTTGGTAGATCCACGTTTCATCGAGGTACACCAATATTATATTTTCACAAGAATTTTGAAACTGTAAGAATTTGCTCAAAAAAGAAATTTTGGATACAACGACGTGTTTTTGTTCACATAAAATTTTGCGTCCGTTAACCTTTTGTGTTTCTAACCCATAGATTTCATAATTTTGAATAAAGTCGTTCTTCCCCCTTTAAAATCCAAAGTATCGCGAGTGTCTGTAAGTAATTTGTCCAAAGTGAAATATTCATTTTCCAAATTATATTGCCAAATTAGTCGTTGCAAATCTTTCCGAAACATGTAATTTGTAAATATATCCATCTTTTTACGTCTGCCAGATGAAGAGGTTTTCAAATTGTCAGGTCCTGCTTTCAAAATTTTAGTTATTGTTCTTTACAAAATCTAAAACCTACATATACCTACATTAGAAAATGGGGCTCATTTAATTTATGCAAGCCTTACTCCATGTATATCTATCAACCTACTTATAATTTCATCTTATGTGAAATCTGAACGATCCTTTTTAGGCTTTTTTTAAGACTTGTTTGGTTTGCCCGCTTATAATTTTCGGCATTTTGACAGGATTAAAAAATGTAATTAAATAATTAGTTATTTGTTTTAAGTTACTTTGATCATGGCGTTGTAGTTCAAGTTTATTTAAGTATTGGCAACATAGTCAATACAGCTGACGTGACAATGTCATAATTCTTTTCACGTCAGATTTTGACTATCTTCAAAATAATGCACGTAACATAACGAAAAAAAAAAACATGGCCTATTAGAATGCAAAAAGATCGGGAATGGATATTAGACAGATGTGTTCATCCCTTCAGCTCCATATAGCCATCACGTGATTTTTGAAAGCGTCATCAGTTAAGTTGTGTTTTTGTTGTGTCACGAAAATGGAACAGCAGAATTTAGAGCAGCGTTATGCCATCAAGTGTCACTTTTGAAAAATTGAAACGGGCCTATAGGGAACATTTCTTATCAAGAGCACAAGTTTTTCGCTGAAACAAATCATTTTTGGAAGGCCGAGAACACGTTGAAGAAGAACCTCGCTCAGAGAGACCTTCAACTTCAAAAACCGACGAAAACGTCGAACATGTGAGGGCTCTTGTAAGATCAGACCGTCGTTTAACAATAAGGATGATGGGTGATCAGTTAAACTTTCACCTTTCACCGTACATCAAATTTTGACCGAAGATTTGCACATGCGAAAGTTTTGTGCCAAAATGGTGCCGGAAAACCTCACAATTGAGCAGAAGGACAATCAAAGAATCCTCTTCTTGAGAGGATTGCCAATGACCACGAATTGTTCAATCGTGTGATCACAGGTGATGAATCCTGGATTTTTGAGTACTATCCTGAGACAAAGCGGCAAAGTGAGGAGACGTCTCCTCGGCCGAAAAAAACACGAAGGAGCAAAACAATGCTGATTTGCTTTTTGACAGTGCATAAAAAAATTTGTTCCTCCAGGACTAACTATGAAGCAAGTGTTTAACAAAGATGCCCTTGAAAGGCTCAGGAAAAGGGTGATTCGTGTGAGACCGGACATTGCAGACAAGTGGATGACAACGCCCCATGTCACACGGCCACTTCCATCACGGAATTTTTGGCCTCAATAGGCATTCTTGTTGTTCCCCACTCCCCCTATTCACCTGATCTGAGTCCTTTTGACTTTTTTCTTTTCCCGAAATTGAAGAATGTCTTAAAAGGATGTCATTTTTGGACTCTGGAGAACATTCAAAAGAATGTGACCGACATGTTAAAGGCCCTACCAGTTGAAGCCTTTCAGCGCTGCTACCAAGACTCGAAACAACGACTCCGTTGGTGCATAGCTGCAGAAGGAAGCTACTTTGAAGGGGACAATATTGTTGTTTGAAAACAATTACTTCTCGCAAATATACCATATTTACCATACAACACATTTTCTAACAATAGCAATCTTAAAGAGGATAATTTATTTGTTTCTTCTTTAATGAGCAAGCTATCGAAAAAAATTATGTTATTGATTATTATAAAGGGAGTCTGTATACCCCACTATGAAAATTAAAAATATTTTGCACAGTTAATAAAATGAAATCACAAATTCAATATTACTTGAGGTAGAACTTTTTTCCAAAAAAAAAATAATACAGTTCAATCATGTTTCCACGAAAAAGATACATCCTGTACGCTACAGTATTTCGATAGTTGAAATAATTACATAATTAAATTGAACTTGTACCGAAGTGTTTGTTTTTCCCTTCTAATTAGTAAGGCTATGCCTCATTGTGTGACTTTCACTCAACACTCAAGCACCACGTCACGAGATTTAAATTGCTCGAATCAAATTTGGCAAAACATAATTTAATTAAATTTCTTGTTAGGGTACAAAAATTTTAATGAAAATAGTGTGTTAATTAATGTAAATTTTAATAACCTCATTAAAAGCACATTACTTTTGCCTTCGCTCAGTTACGTATCGAACAACAAAAGAAGGTGGTAAGAACGTTCTGCGCGCTCCATATTAATCAAATGCATATTTTTTTTATTTCTTTGGTTTTACGACCGACCGACAGTTTTGTTTCCATGACTTCAGTCAGGCCTTGCTCCCAATTCAGGAGACGATGGTTACGCACGAAAACGAAGGAAGTTCTTTCGCGTCAGGTAAACCTCGAGGCTGCGATTAAATAACCTCAGTTCCAGATTTTTTGCTCGTCAAATATTTGCTGACCATCCTTGTTCGGAAACAATTCCCTTTCGATGATAATGCGTTCGAAACTGTGACGAGATTGAAAAAAGAAACGTGCGCAACCTTGGTCGGAAATTTCGGCGTCTTGCTTGCGAAGAGCAAATATTAAAGTTCTTGACATAAAAATGGTTTACGTGAAGTTGAAGTTGCAACGAAATTTCATATAAAGGCCATCGCAATAGTACCAAGAATGGTGAATAATCTAATGATACACAATTAGTAAACCTAATACTCCTGATAATCATACCAAAATCTGCAAATACCTGCAAAATTTTCTTTCTTTTCTTTTGTTATTGCGACAGTAGTTAACAATTGGAAAAGATATATAGAAAATCTAAACTACCCATTCATGTATAGTACTTTAGTTCCATAAAATATTTTAGTTTAATAAAGTCTGCATATTTCGAATGATCAAAAGTGCCCTAATCTGCACATTCTCCTCTACATATAATCAGCACTATTGTAACCACTGATAAGTCAAGAAAATCGATTTTATCTAGACGCCATTGCTCACAGGTGAACCAAATGATTGGGTACAGTTGAGTGCCATCTGCATACCGATAAGAAACGTACACTCAATTAATAAAACCTAAAGAATTTTGTGCTCATCAATTTTCTTCAGTAAAAACTACTTATTTGTTACAGTGAAGTGATAAATCCAAGAGCAAGGCGAACTGAAGAATTGATGGATCGAATAAGTTAAGTACAAAGTTCATTTCCATGTATCAAATTCGAATTTAATGTGTAAATTATTAACAACTCAGATTAGAGAAAGTGCGTTTCACTGTATATTTATTTTATGCGGGAAATAATTAGCATTGTAACTTTTCTTTGTGACACATAATAACAGCCGATGTTCGTTACTTTTTATTCACCCTTTACATACATTAAATCAATGAAATTCGAAATTTAAAAACACTCAACCACTACCAGTTATGCAAAAGCACACTTCAACGCCTTAGACACTTTTACTTTGCCAACATTTTTTGCAGTTATAGAATTGAATTTGCAATCAATGGCAAAAATTAGGTCACTACTTTGCAATGTTAATTACCCCAGTATACGTTTTTAATTTATGTCGAACTGGGTGACATGAATTGCTCGGTTATTGACAGTTTTTCTTTACGTGTTACCTCACGTATTGAATTCATGGCCGCGGCAAGGTAAGGGACAGGTATCACTCTGGTTTGTACGTTAGCAGTGAGAACTTTCAAGAATGTTACCGGATAAGGATATGCGTGACGATACAAACTACTTAAATGTAGTATGCTAAGTACCTACTTATCGAGTGCTTGGAGCCTCATACATCATATGCAAGGATGACTACCTGCTCTTGAAGCTTGAAGGGTGACTCATTTTTTTTAAAGAAACAGAAAAAATGTACGAGAAATTATTAATTAAACATTTTTTTTATGATACTTTTAAGTAAAGATTGAATTTTCCACTTTTTCTCCAAGTAATCACACTAACAGGAAAAAAAAAATTTGCTTCTAATTTTTTTGGAGGACAAGGGCCTCTCATATAATTGTTTCTTGAATAAGAATGCTAATTTAATCAAAAATAGGACTGTAAACAATGTGTTTCATTACTCATCTACACACCCTGTATATTATTTATTAACAGATCGATTTTAAACTTTGGCCTGTTGTGCAGCCTTTTAAAACCTAAAACTTTTCGCATTCAAATAAGGCTTATTAAGTTTTTTTTTTATTTCTTAGAATTTACTTTCAATCGTAAGGCCATGGCTTGCAGTATAAGAGGTTTTAAAATTAAAAAACGTCTATTTTAAAATGACGTGTAACTGGTGAAAATTTAAAATCAATCCGTTAATAAATTTAGCAAAAAATACAGGGGTGTGTGGATGAGGAATGAAACAAACTGTATAAAATTCAATTAAAAATGAGTGAATTTATTTCTTTTTTTTAATATTGCTTCAAAATTGATAGCAACATACCACGAGATCAAATAAATTAGTACTTGGGGATTTAGAACATAATTGGTAGATATCACTGAGTGACAGGTCAAATGTCGCACTAATAACATTTAAAATTTAATTTGAGAACTCAATGCTTTATGATTTCTTCACTGTGTATAAAATTTCTTCACTTTGTATAAAATTTCTTCACTGTGTATAAAATTCAATTAAAAATTAGCAATTTTTTCTCATATTTTAATTAGTAATATACCGCAAGATTAAATAAATTTGATATTGGGGATTCACGACTTAGTTCGTATCACTGAGCGACAGGACAAATGTGAATAACCGTCAAACTTATAAAATTTAAAATTTGATTTTAGAACATAAAATTCATCTCACAGAAAATTATTCTTTAAATTGTTGAGAACCAAGAAATTTACTGTTTCTGGATAATAATAAAATTTGTTCAATTCAGACTCACTTTCGCTTTTCGTTGCTTGTTCTGAAATGAACGATTTTCGTTTGTTTATTTTTGACTTTTGACGTTTCTTTTCTTCTCTCTCATTCTCAGATAAAATGTGATTTTATTCTAGAATTCCTTTATTTTGAGACAAGACATAACATAACATGTTGTTTAATTTGATGCAGTGCACTATTAACGCGATGTCCTCAATTAAATCAGGCAGAAATAACAAAAATATGAGTGGATAGTTCTATGTAACGACTTGTACAGGGAGATCGAAATTGATTGTCCTGATCCTAGACTGCTTACCACGAGCCTGATATCGATATTTACACATTATTTAAATGATGTTAGCAACATAGGGAGATCTGGGGAAGTTACTATAGTCTATTTTTAAACTAGGAGGAGTAATTTGAATTTTGCCCGCCAAAAACTCGCAAAGTTATTGGCAATTTGATAGCCGGTTTTACACAAGCCTAGAATTTAAGCGGAAAAATTTACATTTTGCATAATTTACATGACAATTTCAGTTAGTTTTAAACTTGGAAGCAATTCTGTTGATAAAATTGAAGAATTTGTAAACCTCCTAAGCAACCAAAATTAATTTCTGATTTAGTATTACATTGTCAATCTACCTACCACAGGCCGACAACTGTTACTCCTCCTCCTAGTTTAAAAATGGACTGTAGATATCCAAAGATTTTGTTAACAGTTCATTGCCGTTCATTCATGAAAAATTATTTATTTTATTGTAATAGCAATCTGATTAAACAATAATTATGTTCTTTATCAACTAGATTAGGTTTGGATGTAAGTTTCATGAGAATTCTATGAACGTCATTGCTTTTCGTTCCAACCTTCACGAGGTAGATGTAAATACTGATATCAAGACAATCAATCTCGATCTCCCTGTACTTTTTTTCTTATGTTTACAGATGTTTATGTTAAAATGTTCTGTTTTAACTTATTTTTTATTTTCGTTCATAATACTCCTCTCCCCCGGGACGATTTTATCACACCTTACCAAAATTAAAATCTGATCATCTTTAACTTATAGCAAATATACAGGGTGACTGGTAAGTTGTCGTATTCCTTTGAGGGCGTGTTACGAGAGCTCGCTTGCAATTGATTTGACCATAACATACATTATACAAAATGTAATAGTTTCTGAAATATTTTAATTTTTGTGTTTTTCTCAGAATTACGCTCCCTCAGAGGAATACGTCGACTTACCAGTCACTCTGTATAATCTACTTGCAATAATTGTCAAAGTCAATGTTGACATGTGTGCGTCGTATGTACAGCCACAATCTTAATTTGTGACATAATCTTTACAGAAAAACTCATTGTGGATATTTTATTTGCGGTTTCCAAGCAAAAAAATAGTTTACGACATCCCGGATTTACTTTTAAATAGTAAGATATGAATGCATTAGACGTTTTGAAGAAGATAGAAGTTAACTGCGCTGTAACTTCACATATATTAATCATTTTTACTCGCCCTGTCCTGTACAAACTGCTCCGCCGTTGTTATAAATAAATACAATTTTTTTGGTGAATTCAATTTTCTACTTAGTTCCTTTTTCTTTTCTTTTGCTTTCGCTTTGCAGGGCAATGCTGCTTCATTGTCTTACGGCAGCCACCATTCCAGACAATTACGTCGTATTTTGTAGCTGGGTCTGTCATTAGACAGCACAGACACTCATGGCCCTGGAAGGATTCGAACCTACGCCGCCAAGCGACACGACTTTCAAAGTCGGCTAGGCTGACCGCTAAGCCACTCGGCGATCCTACTTAGCTCCTGACCGGAAAAATATTAAAAAAGGAAAAAATGTAATCCCCGAACAGGGTTGGGACGTAGAAAATAAATACCCACTAATTATATGTAGATTTTGTGATTATCTACGTCGTGAGAAATGAATTAATTACTTTAAAAAGTACAATTCTTTTTACTTCTTCATTTATTAATCATTTATACGCACAATCTAATATCTATTTTGATGTGAAATGGATAAAATTGTTGAACACAACAATAAAAAAGAAAAAAACATGGAAAACGCAATATTTGACACATATCAAATGCACAATCTTTTTGAGAATAGAAATGTGACATTTCACATTAATTACGTCGAATAAAAATTATATTTCTTAACTACGTCTAGACGTAATGTAATGTAGAAAAAAAAATTTCGCGTAGTTTACCCAACCCTGCTTCCGAACAAAGATAGATCCCCTAAAAGTAAGAAAAATCCTTCAATCTGGCAACCCTGCCATAATACCATGCAGGTGATAAAATCAATTTTTTATCAATAATTATCTACTTATTTATCCAAAAAGAAAAGAGAAAAATTCGCCCGATTGAAGTCTAATATTTTCTCATCTTTATATAATTCACTGATTATGAGTTCCAAATCCTGATACTATTTATTTGATTTTGTTGTATGGTTTCTAGCATTTTTAAATCGGCGGGTTATAGTGTATACAGTGGCGCCATCTGTCCACATAAGAATTTATGTCTTAAAGTTTAATTATGATAATACAGTCGCGACCAAAGAAAAGTGAACTCTCTTTAAAAAGTCAATTGTATCGGGTGTTCTTTTAAATTTGACGTCGAAGTTGGCCGTGACAAGATGCTTACTGTGAACATACCACAATTTTGATTATTTGTTGTAAATCTTATTTTCTTATTATCTTTTTTTCGTTTGTTACAATAGGTCTCATTCTTAGTGTCTTTTAAATAAATCACATTCTTGTGTCGTCTTATTGTTCTGTTGAGGAAAACCTCGTAAACAAGGTTAGGAATGGCAAGTTTAAACGTCAAATTGACAACTGTCATGGTGATGGTTCACAAGTAAATTTTCATGACTAACTTCGACGCCAGATTAAAACAAACGCTCTTTATAATATTGTGGGCGATATTCATAATCGTGGTTTAAGCAATTGCTTAAGACCGTCTTTCGTAAGTTCGCCTTAAGATTGTCTTAAGTTGCTACGTATTCATAGACGTGAAGTTTGATAAGTTAAGGTTCTAGCATTTTTAAATTGGCGGGTTATCTACGCTAGCACCACCTGTCCACATAAGAACTTATTTATTAAAGTTTAATTATGATGATACAGTCGCGACCAAAAAAAAAAGTGACGTCAATTCTATAGGGTGTTCTTTAAAATTTGACATCGAAGTTGGCCGTGACAAGATGCTTACTGTGAACGTACCACAATTTTGATTGTTGTAAATCTTATTTTCTTATTAACTTTTTTTCGTTTGTTACAATAGGTCTCATTCTTAGTGTCTTTTTTCGCTTACTATAATAAATCACATTCTTGTGTCGTCTTATCGTGCTGTTGAATTCACAACCTCGAAAACAAGGTTAGGAATAGCAAATTGACAACTGTCAGGATAGTAATGGTTCACAATTAAATTTCCATGGCCAACTTCGACACCAGATTAAAACAAAAACTTTTTATAATCCGAGCTATTAGTTAAGACCGACTTTCGTAAGTTCGTCTTAAGTTGCTTTGTATTCATAGTCGTGAAGTTTGATAAGTTAAGGTTCTAGCACTTTTAAATTGGAGGGTTATGCATAGTGGCGCCATCTGTCCACATAAGAATTTATTTATTGAAATTTAATTATGATAATTCAATCGCGACCAAAAAAAATGGACGTCGAAGTTGACCATGACAAGGTGCGTACTGTGAACGTACCACAATTTTGATTATTTGTTGTAAATCTTATTCTCTCATTATCTTTTTCCGTTTGTTACAATAGATCTCATTCTTAGTGCCTTTTTTCGTTTATTACAATAGATTACATTTTTGTATCGTCTTATCGTACTGTTGAATTCGAAACCTCGAAAGCAAGGTTAGGAATGGCAAGTTCAAACGTCAAATTGACAACTGTCACGGTGATGATGGTTCACAAGTAAATTTTCATGGCCAACTTCTGCATGTATTAATCAAATGACTAATAAATAGTTCGACGCCAGATTAAAATAAACAGTCTGAGGGCGGTAGTCATAGTCGTAAGTGGTAAGTGCTTAAGACCGTCTTTCTTAAGTTCGTCTTATACGTTCAAGATTGTCTTAAGTTGCTTTGTATTCATAGACGTGAACTTTGATAAGTTAAGGTTCTAGCATTTTTAAATTGGCGGGTTATGTATAGTGGCGCCATCTGTACGTGAATAAATTATTTAAAAAGAACGAAACTAACAAATCGGTGAAATTGAGAAATTTAATAACTCGTAATCGAATAGGACGATTATTATAAACGCTTCTTGCACCAACTGAGATTGTAAAATTGACTGATGGAGTTAGCGAGAACGAAGTTAAGAAATTCTTTAAATAATATTCATTTTATTTATTCTAATCTACAAATTAATGATCTAAATTGATTTATAGCAATTTATTAATATTTTAGGCAATATCTGAAGAAAACTTCTATCGATGATGTAAATAAATGCTTTCTTCGGTTGGCAACACTGAAGTCTGAGACCAGCGTTGCCGGTCCGTGTGAATTTTCCCTTTTCGTAGGAATTTGTATGCCTCGAAATTGCAATTTCTAAGTAAGAGGGTGTTTTTGAAGTCAAAATTACTTAAATTTCAAAACAAAAATGCATGTAATAGCAATTTGAGGGAAAGACAAGGATAAATGGGAGTTTTTGTCCAAATGTTAAGGGAAAAGACTGTCAATAGTTGGCAACACTGTCTGAGACTTGCGTTATGCTTATCTAATTTAAATGTTTTCCAAGAAAAACGTTGTTGATATAAATTGTTATCTCACCTGTAATTACTCCCGCATTTATCGAAAGATAACCGTATTTACGTTTAAGTTCTTTTTCTCGAGAATTGTATCGATTGAATGCGGCTGATTTACGACGATGGCGATAAGTAAACAAGAGGACGGCGTTTTTATCTTCGGCGCAGGGCGTGCTAACTTTACTGAATTAAGCTCAATTACATTCAATTGACAACAAATTCAATTTATATTGGATCTAATATACCAATCACTTAAATAAATTGTCCGTGATTAGTTTCTTCTAGAAGCCCGTCTCTGTGTCTCTGTGTGTACACACAGCATTCCAAGCTAACCAACCAACCAAGGCCAAACAGTTTGACAACTGTTATCTATCAGCACACAGTTTATTATGCAATTTGCGCTATTTTCCTAGTGTATAAACCTGTTTGTTGTTGTTGTTCTTATCTGCGCGATAAGTTTCAAATTATGAAGCTAAAATAGGCAACCTAAACCTAACGCGAGTTTTTTACGCGAGCTTCGCCGCTGTTTGCAATTTGTTTACAAACATGCCATTGCCAGTACCTTTGTTGATAGAACCTGATCCAGGTAAGAGACCTGCTGTTTTCTAATGCTGAGTTATAAATTAAACAGTCTTCTTACGGCTGTAAAGATTGCCGCAGTAATACAGACAGTGTTGGCTCGCATTCCGATTTGTCTGGTCACACCGTGCAAGCCGGAAGCACTCACAGTAGTGTTACCACCAGGCCCATCATGGACGTTGTTTGTGTTATCGATATTTGCCAAAGTGATCACTTGACGCATAGGAAGAAGGCCCTCGAGGAAGTAAGACAGGCCTGCATTCAAATCGGAGCAAACCTAAATCACATTCAGGCAAGTTCAACTTTGTTTTCACTTATAACAAATTAACCAACTTTATAGTTGTCTTTCACTGACCCATATTTCTAACAGATGTCTTTATTATATTTACGGTAAGAGTTGAGGGCAAAAATCAAATAAAACCCCAAACAATAAAACTCGCACACTTTTGATTGTGATTTCATCTTCTTCAGTTTGAGAAACTAGACTTCGGTGAAGCAAACGTCATCAGCAGCTTTTATAATGCAGACGTGACGATCATCGATGTTTCACTCCCAGTACAACAAAACACGTTGTTCTATCACTTAGGTGTAAGAGAAAGCTTTAACATGAAGCAAAACATTTTGCTTTACAACGACACCGACACAGAAGCCACCGTTAGATTAAAGGTAAACTTAAAATACATGCAATTCCACAAATACAAGGCCAAGTTTCTTTCAGTTATCGTGCGTCAATTATACAATTGTTTCCTACACGCTATCAGAAGATGAGACTGGATGCGTAACCACGGGCGAGGCCTCTGAATTTTTACACCAGAGGCTGCGTAAGTTCCTTCAAGACGTAGAAATACAAAGCAAGTGCGTATTATTATTTTCTGTTGTGAAGTAGACTTGCACTGCGCTTTTCAGGGCACACATGAAAGAGAAATTCCTGGCAGATCTGAAGAAACTCAAAGAGCAACACACCGGCCCTGAATTGGAGGACGCCCTGCATGCCATCCGTAAAAGACTGGACGACCCGAATGTATTATCCGGCGAGGTCGTGCTTAATATGCTATTCTGCTTCCGTGACATTCAGGATTACGACGCGATGGTCCACCTCGTCGACGATCTAAAATCTCTATCTGTGTCCCGCAAGTTCATCAACTCCTACATACTCTATTGGTATGCCTTCGCTTTAAACCGACGCAAACAGAAAGGTGATCGTGAGAAAGCCCTGAAAGTTTGTATTACTGCTTTAGAGAAAGTAATTGCGATTACTTACTTGAAGCTGTGCAAATTCGAACTCGTGTTTGTTGCAGAAAGAGAATCACTTTCCCGATATGTTGTGCCTTTGCGGACGTATTTACAAAGATAAATTTATTGAATCGAATCATACGGACAAAGATAGTTTAGGACATGCCATCTATTGGTATAGAAAAGGATTCAATGTTCAACCTAACGAATATGCAGGTAAGAAACTTTAATCAACGATCTACTTTTTGGTTTTATCAGATACTTTCTGTTAGGTATTAATCTGGCAACTTTACTGGTAATCGGCGGTGCAGAAATATCAAGATCTGAAGAACTCCAACACATAGGTCTAGTTTTGAATAATCTTATTGGAAAGAAAGGAAGTTTGCCTTCGCTTCAAGACTACTGGGATGTGGCCACTTTCTTCGAAATATCCGTTCTTGTAGAACACTACGCGAACGCAGTCCAAGCAGCGGAATGCATGTTCAGACTTAAACCACCGGATTGGTACTTGAAGTCCACGGTTGGCAACATCCAGTTAATCGATAGGTTCCGTCGTAAGAAAGACGAAGAGAAAACTCCCGAAGAACAGGTGCGTGACTGTTGCAACCGAATTGCTGCAACGCTAACGCAATGGCTTTTGCAGATATTTCACTTTTGGATGGAGTTCTTCATAGAAGCGACGAAAGCGCCTGCCGAAGACAGCATACGGTTTCCGGCTTTAGTGCTCGAGTCAAGCAAAGAACTCATGCCGAGTTACGTTTGTGTGAATTTAGGAGCGGAACAACAATCGATACAAGTAACGAACATGTGTGTGAAAAGTTTGCGCGGAGCTTGCACGCAAATCCACAACTGGGAATTCACTTCAGCTATGATCAGGAGTGTTAGTTTGTACAAGCGCGATGAACGTTGTCTATTTTTATACGTAAATCAAAATTCTGATGATTTTCAAATATATTTTCCTTCGGAAGCGTGCCGGCAGCGCTTTCTTGTGTTAGTTCTGGAATTGACCATCGATCAGGAAGGTTTGTTAGAGAGTGAACCGATTAGGGAATTTAAATACGAGTACGAACGTGATGAACAGGGTAAAAAGATCGTTTTGGGTAAAGGGACGTACGGGGTTGTTTTCGCAGCGCGTGATTTAAACACACAAGTGCGCATCGCTGTTAAGGAAATACCCGAGAAGGACTTAGGGGCCGTGCAACCTTTACACGAAGAGATCCGCCTTCACTCTCAGCTGAGGCATAGAAATATCGTGCAATATTTAGGCTCAGTATCGGAAGATAATTATTTTAAGATATTTATGGAGCAGGTTCCTGGGGGTTCTTTAAGTGCCTTGTTACGTAGTAAGTGGGGGCCATTAAAACAAAATGAGCACACCATGGCTTATTACACGAAGCAGATTTTGGAGGGGTTGAAATACCTGCACGATCAGCAAATTGTGCATCGAGATATTAAAGGCGATAATGTGCTAGTCAACACGTACAGTGGTGTGGTGAAAATTTCTGATTTTGGAACCTCAAAACGTCTTGCCGGTTTATGTCACGCCACAGAAACATTCACAGGCACCTTACAATATATGGCCCCCGAAGTAATCGATAAGGGACAGCGAGGTTATGGTGCTCCTGCTGATATATGGTCATTGGGGTGTACAGTGGTCGAGATGGCCACGGGAAAACCACCTTTCGTCGAACTGGGCTCGCCACAAGCAGCAGTTTTCAAGGTTGGGTATTATAAGTTGCACCCGCAAGTTCCTGAAGAGTTATCCGAGCGAGCGCGGAATTTCATCTTGAGGTGTTTCGAGCCCGACCCGGATAAGCGTGCGAAGGCCCAGCAGCTTCTGGAAGACTTGTTTTTGTGCGAGCGGAAGAAAAGCGTGCGGTTGAATACCGAGTATAATAGAAGTGTTTCGGTTCCTGCTGACCGTGTTGTGACGAGGTTGCCCGGTCATTCCAGTGCACCTAATCAAACTCCAACTACACCAGATCCTGAGTAAGTTAATTTTGTATATTTAATTTAATACATTGGTTCGTTTGAGGAATTTTACAAGAAATTTCTGTAACTACATGCAGACATCAAATTTAAAATCAAATAAATTTTGAATGTGAGTGTGTGTGTGAGAGATACTCTGAAAACAGAAAAACAATCATTTTCTTCACATGATTTATAAAATGTACTTGCAGAATATTGTTCCATGTTTTATCCATATAGTTTCTCATGGGACAACCTGTACAATAAAAGTTATAAAGTCAATCTGTGATTTATCCTGAAGACTGATACATTTGATTGGATTGTAAGAAGTGAGGCGAGATGAAAGAAGGAAAGGCCGATAAAAACTAAAAAATTTCATAAAATACTTTCTAAGTAAAATGCCTATACAGAATGTTTCATTAAATCCTAGAAAAATGCGGAGGTAGGACTTAAGACAAGTGCGCATGTGCTATTTTTTCAACTCAAAACGAAACATACAGTATAATTTCTAATTCTTTTGGGAGTGGACATTCAACAAAATTCTCTGGTGTCATTCATGGAAACAAAACTACACCATCGCCAATTTATTATTTGCTTTTATTTAATTGTTTTCGATATTTTTTATTTTTTTATTAATTGTATGCACATTTATTTTCGAAATTTAAAAGTTGATTGGAAGTTTTTTATTTTTTTACTTCAGTTTTTTAATTTTCCCCTAATTTTTTGTTTTCTTTTAGCTTTTCATTTACCTTTGATCTTCCATTTGATTTTCTTTTCATTCTAATTTTCTCCTTGTTATAGTAAAAGTAGTAAAATTTATTTTCATTAAAAAACAATGACATACATCAGCATTAGAAATTGAAAGAATCACTTGTTTCTCACTTTCATTTTTTATTTGAGTCCAATTTGTTTTTTTTTTCTTTCCTATTGTTTTTCCTTTTCTATTCATTACTTATTTTAATTTGTTTTTCTGGTTGTTTTTCTTTTGTTTTTTTTTTCAAATTTTTCCTTTCCATTGAATTTTACATTTGTTTTTTTAATTTAAATTTTTCCTTGTTTCACTTGTCTCGTTTAATTTTTTTTGTTTTCTGTTTTGTTTTTTGGATTTTTGATTTATTTTCTTCAGTTACGTTTCTCCTTTCAATTTGCTTTCATTTTTATTCACTTCATTTTTTATATGCTTTTTGCTTTTTATTTTTTGGTTTTTGTTTTTCATTTGTTTATCTGACCAGTCATCCGTCTCAGATGTTTCATGTCAGCTATCATTAGTCTGGCTCCATCTGTACGATTTTAAATTAAACTTCCACCGTTGCCATAGTTACCATATTAAAAGTTCCATTTTTTGACAAATTGATTTTCAATTTTCATTTGTTTTATTTTCTATTTAAATTTTTTGTCTTGTTTTTTCACTAATTCTCTTTTTTCTTTTAGTTTTTCACTTGCTTTTGATCTTTCATTTGCTTTTTTTTGCATTTTAATTTTCTTCTTGTTATAATAGTATGTAATAGCAATGTTTATTTTCAGTAAAAAAACAATGACATACATCAGCATTAGAAATTGAAAGTCACTTGTTTTTCTCTTTTCATTTTTATTTTGTTCCTCTTTTTTCCGATTTGTTCTTTTTTTCAATTGTTTTTCCTTTTCTATTCACGATTTTCTTTTTATAATTTATAATTTATAATTTGTTTTATTTTAAATTTTTGTTTTTTTTTAAATTTTTTTATTTCATTGTCGTTTTTCGTTTTTCTTTTGTTTTTTTTTTCGAGTTTCTCCTGTCCATTGAATTTTTGTTTAGTCTTTCATTTGTTTTTCTGACCAGTCACACATCTCAGCTGTTTCATGTCAGCTATCCTTAGTATTGGCTCCATCTGTACAATTTTCAATTAAGCTTCCACCGTTGCCATAGTTACCATATTAAAAGTTCCATTTTTTGACAAATTGATTTTCAATTTTCATTTGTTTGTTTTTTCCCTAATTTTCCTTTTTCTATTAGTTTTTCATTTGCTTTTGATCTTTCATTTGATTTTTTTCAGTTGTTTTTCCTTTTCTATTCATTATTTACTTTATAATTTGTTTGATTTTTTATTTTAAATTGTGTTTTTTTCGTTTCATTTTTATGTTTTATTTCCTTTTGTTTTTTTCTTTAAATTTTTCCTTTCCATTGAATTTTTCGTTTAGTCTCATTTGATTTTTTCATTTGTTTTTCTGGTCAGTCACACGTGACAGCTGTTTCACACGTCAGCTATCATTAGTGTGGCTCCATCTGTAGAATTTTGAATTAAGCTTCCACTGTTACCATAGTTACCAATTTTACATTTTCATTTTCTTTTAGTTTTTCATTTCTTTTTAGTTTTTCATTTCCTTTTCATTTTCTTTCAGTTTATCATTTCCTTTTCATTTTCGTTTCATTTTCATTTTCTCCTTGTTATGATAATAGCCGTACTGTTCATTTTCAGTAAAAAAAAACTGAAATTGAAAGAGTCACTGGTTTTTCACTTTTGATTTTTTGTTTGATTCCGATTTGTTTCCGACTTGTTTCTTTTTGGTTTTTGTTTTCTTTTGTTTTTCTTTTGTTTTTTTGTTTTCTTTTGTTTTTTTAAGTTTTTTCTTTCCGTTGAGATTTTCATTTCGTCTTTCATTTGATTTTTTCATTTTAATTTCCTTCCTTCACTTTATTATTATTTATTATTCTTTATTTGTTTGCTATTTTGATTTTCGATTTCTCTTCTTAAATTTTGTTTGCCCTTTCAATTTGTTTTCAGTTTTAGTCACTTCATTTTCATTTTTCGTTTGTTTATCTGACCAGTCACCTGTCTTTTCTGTTCCATGTCAGCTACCATTAATGTGGCTCCATCTATACAATTTAAAATTAAGCTTCCGCCGTTACCCTAGTTACCATATTCATTTCACAATTTCATTTTTCATTTGTTTTATTTTCTATTTTAAATTTTGTTTTACTTCATTTTTGGTTTTTATTTTTCTTTTGTTTTTTTTTTCGAAATTTTTCATTTCTATTGTGTTTTTCGTACCTTTAGCCTTTCCTTTGACATTTTCATTTTAAGCTTATCCTAGTTTTCATTTGTTTTTTCTTCCTATTTTTTTTAAAACACATAAGAAAATTGTTTTGTTAGTTTTGAAAACTACAACTTTAAACTTCTTTTTTTCTTCTTTAATAAATTTAAATGTCACGTATTCAATGCTGCCAACTAAATTAAAAAGTCATGGCTTGCTCCAATTACAATTTTTTTTAATGACACGGCATTAAAGTACTAAAATAAAGCAACAGTCTTAAGTATTTTAATGAGCTTCTGTTTTGTACTATTTATTAGATATTTATCATTGGCAACGTTTTGTGAACAAATTGCCAACACTGCCTATAAGAAATCTGGTAATCTTAAAAGCACTCTGCATGTCGCAGAACAGATGATTTCAATTGTTTTCCAAAATCTCACTCAAACCATCAAGTTGATACATCATTATAATCGGAAAAGAAAAAAATATTTAATATTGTCAGAATCCAAGAAGACATCCAAGAGAAAGTAAAAAAGTTAAATGCCATTTGTTCGTAATTGATTCTTGACGACCTGACAAAGACGATGGCCTTAAAAAATGCCTAGTTTTATTGGTTTTTATTATAAAAAAAAAACAAATCGTGATTTGGACAAAAATACACAACTTTGCCCTAATTTAAACAACTTGATATGTATTTAATGAAAAATTACAAAAATATGAACTTTATATTTCGTAAAGATAACCGATTACCTACATATACATAAAGTGCTTGTGCAGGAAATCCCTTAAATAATACAAGAAATTTATAAAGTTTCTTTATTTTGCCTAATTTGAATGTTACAGTAAAATGGAGGATTTTTCTTCAAAAATATTTCGCGTTCTATGAATCGCAGGGGTCTTTGAGTCTATATTTTGATTAAAAAGAAAAGACAATTTCGGCATTTTACCGAGAGATAGCGCCAAATTCAAATTTACAATTTGAAATTGCGCGTTTTACGAGTGCCATAAATTTGAACGTTCCCGAAAAACGACGTTGCAAATACGCAACAGAAATTATAAAAGCGTTTCTTTACCACCGTTGTAATTTGTGGTTTTCCTCGCGCGCTCGGTATCAAAAAGGATGTGAAAAAAGCTGATAAAAAAATTGAATTTTTATCGAGGAGCGATAGATAGTAGCGGAAAAGCTGCGAGTGCAGAATGATTTTCAAAAAGCTGCTCATAATCAAAAGTGAAGATTGGAGCTTCAAGTATGAATGTCGCGACTGGTATGTTGAGAATTAATTTTTTTAAAACACACACGATTTAGTTAAAGGTGATTAGGTTATGTCAGTGAATTAATTTTATTTTTGTGTTCATTTAAATCAGCAATCGCAAATTAATTTATTAAATAAAATCTACCATAATTAAAAGAAAAAATTCACACCTCACATAATTAACTATGTATTTTAATTGTGGCATAAAATATTTTCTTTTTCTTGAAAATAAAACTATATTATAAATTAATCGATTAAGAAATTTATATAATTTTTTGTAGTTCACAAAGCCGAGGTGCCTTACTACCACCAATCCAAATGCCTACTGCACTTTCATTCAATAGGTAATATTCGTTATAATTATTAATTGCATTAGATAATCAAGTATGTAGTGTAGTTACATAAGTAGAGCCCAATGGAATCCCTGCGTTGGCCCATCGAATTAAATAAAAAATTAAAACACAATAAATGTTCTTTCAGCAGTTTGGCATCCACTCCTTCCATTGATCTTGAACCGGACAGTCACGAAGGCACTCAAAGAAGGAACTCGTCCGGGACTTTACTGTCCCCGGAGGTGGACACCAGTGGGGAATCTGACGGATTCTATTTGCTGAAGAAGGACTCGCAGAGGCGCACCACTTTGGCCAAAGTGCTGTCGCAAGACGGTGCGAAAATCTGTGACCTGTGGTTGAAGAAAATCCACTCGAAATACCTGGGCGAAACTGTTTTAACCACCCAGCATTTAGCCAGGCTGATGGCGGGCCTTAAGGAATATTTAATCGAGAACAACTTGAGTGTAATAGAGAATGCGGTGAGGCAAGTGAAAGAAGAATTGAACTTTGATTCGACGGCGATCAATCAGTTACAGTTTGCAATCTACTTGTACCAGGTTTGTTTTCAAACATGATATAGTCATTGGGATTTAATCTTTCTGTGGGGTTTAGGAGTCCGTCAATGAAATCTTAAGATTGCATCCGATTAAACCGCATTGGATGTTTGCCCTCGATAATTTAATTCGCAGTGGGGTTCAAGCTGCTATCACCGTGCTTTCGCCTGAGCTGGAATTGGGTGAAAATTTAGCTCCGAGCACCGTAAACTCTGCCAAATCAAGCAAGAGCACTAGCAGTTATGATTTACACGACATAGTCGTACGAATGAAGACTGAAAATTCTCGTTTGACGCAGGAACTTATAGATGCACAAAAACAGTACGAAGTTCTGGTGAGTAAAGCTTTCCCAATCTTTAATATCAGGTGAATAATTAATCCTCTGTAGGTAAGGCAGCTAATAGAATTAACCCAAAAACAATCAACTGTGTTAAATCAGTTCCTGTCAACTCGAAATCAAATGATCGACGATGTACAAGTTGACCCGAGGTTGGCCCAGTGGATCGAAGGTTTAGAAATAAGTGAACCCGCACAAAAATTGTTCCTCGCGCAAGGCTTCACGTTAGGCGAAGTACTGTATGAAATCACACGGGAAGATTTAAATAGGATAGGCTTAAATGTAGGCTCCGAGTTTCGAATATGGAAAGCAATATCACAACACCGCTCATCTTCGCCCCTGCTTTGTAACGGCTCCGTTGATAACGATAGGCACACATATTAACGTATCTTGAAGTATTTTACGTTTCTTTTTCTTCTAATTGGACTGTGATTTTGTTGACTTTTTAATTATTTTAAGTTCGCGGTAAACACAAATCGAGTGTGACTTCACTCACTAAATTAGAGTTTATTTTATTGCAATTCGAGAATGTATAATTTTATTTGCGTACCTTTAAAGTGCTTACTTGCCTTCCTCGTAGCGTTTAGGAGTAAGATCTGTGTAAGAATACTCCAGGATAATTTATTTTATTTAGTTTTGGTATCAAAAATTTTATTATTGACTTACGCTGCCTTGAGACGAGCGCCAGAAGTATTTTCTTTTTTTTATCGTGCGATTATTTCCTTTTTTTACATTTTAATTTTTCATATAATGTGCTTTTTATTTTACGCGTACTGTACCTATTAGAATTTTCTTAAGTTATTAAATAACTAAGTAAAAAATCTCATTAATATTAATTGTTAGTCTATAATTCATAAACATCAGTCTAGAACTACCATGTTTTTTTTTCTTTGAATGTTTTTAAGCTTTGAAATTTTAATTTGTAAATGATGACGCGCTTACAATAATACAAAACTGCTGCAATGATTTAGATATTATTAACAAAATACTCTTGTGCAGTCTGATAGACGTACAAATTTTCTTTTTGTTGTGTAAATGTGTAATTTCAGTTTGTTTTTTCTTTTTTTCTTTAAAGGACGTTTTTTAATTAAGAGTACTAAATATTTTAAATTAAAATGAGATAGATTTTGTAGAATTTATAGAATTACATGTTTATTCGTACAAAATAAGAAACATTGTTAATACAAAACACAAATACATTTTGACTCGTTCTGGATTACTTTTATTTTTCAATTCCCTAAGTGTCTGCAACTTTAATTATACAGGGTGTCGGGCAGTCTTGTGCAGTAATTTCACAGGGTGGTAGCTTGGACCAAACCGATCAAAAAATTTTATGTAATATGGTGTCCTAAATGCAACTGTTTTCGAGTTATAAGAAATGTAGAAAAGTCAGGGTTTATTCGAAATTAAAAGGCAACAGAAATTTATTTTTGAGAAGTTGATGTAAACATTTAACAAATGACTGTAAATAGTTTATTTCGAATGAAAACATTACGTTGGATAAAGTAATTTTCATTCTTTTAATCGAGTGCAGGCGTAATTCTGATTGTGCCATCTGTTAGTATAATTTAAAAACCTACTGTAAAACTGCAACGACATCTATTATATGGATTACACTTTTCCTAGTAGGTGAATAATTTATTTCTTTCATTATTATTATAACAAAGATTTTTTTAATTATTACATTATTTAAATTTGGCGCTCAATTTTTAGTTTAGGGAAAATCCGGTAGTGGCGTAATGGTATTAAAATGAAATTACAAACATTCATAACGTCGCCACGGATAGATGGCGCCACTCCCTGACATTTAATTTTCAACTGGACAATAATTTTCTTTTGTTAATTAAAGGACTAGTCCTTTAATTAATCTAAGCAGCCGTGATTTCAAAACGCCAGAGGGCGTAATAGAACTAAAATTGAGAACATTTATTATATTGAGCGTAATTGCGGATAGATGGCGTTACCAGACATTTAAATTTAATTCTCGACGGCGATTTAAAATAAATAAATTTGCTACCTCAGTTCAGGGTTTACCCAAATACCAATGGAGCATGTAATAATTAAAAAAAATTTAATTTCGAACATTTTATATTAAGCGTAACTACGAACAGATGGCGCAACCTTGTGCTTAAATTTAATTCTAAACGAATATTTGTTTAAATTATGTATTACATTATTTAATTCTTTGCGGCCTGATTTTTAGTTTAGGCACATTCCAAAAGGGGGCGCAATAGTTAAAAAAAAATTGAGTTCCGTACATTTATAATAAATGCAGCTACGAACAGATGGCGCCTCCTTAGACTTTTCGACAAAGATTTTTTTTATTTAAACTTTTGACACTTTTTAGTTTAGGTAAATTTCGATACGAGACGTAATAGTTTAGAAAATGTGAATTTCGAACATTTACATTAATCGTAAGTACGGATAGATTGCGCCACCTGATACTTAAATTTAGTTTTGTACAAATTTTTCATTGAATTACATTTTAAATCGGGCCCTCGATTTTTAGTTCAGGTAAATTCTTATAAGAGGCGTGAGAGTTCAGAAAAATTGAATTTCAAATATTTGTGGTGAACGTAACTACGGATAGATGGCGCCACCAAAGACTTAAATTTAGTTTTCAACAAAGATTTTTTAATTTAAATTTTTGTTCTTTTTTTGTTTAGTTAAATTTCGATAGGGGGGCGTAATAGTTCAGTAAAATTGAATTTCGAACACTTACATTAAACGTAAGTACGTATAGATGGGGCCACCTTATACTTAAATTTAATTTTCTACAATTTCTATATTGCATTACATATTTAAATCTGGCGCTTGATTTATAGTTCAGGTAAATTCCGAAAGGGAGCGTAATAGTTCAGAAAAATAGAATTTTGAACATTTATTTTAAATGCAACTACGGACAGATGGCGCCACCTCAGATTTAAATTTAATTTTCAACAGTTTTTTTTTTAATTTAAATTCTTGCGAATCTTTTTTTTTAATTTAGGTAAATTTTGATAGGGGACGTAATAGTTTAAAAAAAATTTATTTCGAACAGTTACATTAAATGTAACTAGGGATAGATGGTGCCACCTGACACTTAAATTTAATTTTCTACAATTTTTTTAACTACATTACATATTTAAACCTGGCGCTTGCTTGATTTTTAGTTGAGATAAATTCCGAAAGAGGGCGGAATAGTTCAGAAAAAAAATGATTTTTGAACATTTATATTAAATGCAACTACGGATAGATGGCGTCACCTCGGACTTAAATTTAATGTTCAACGAAGATTTTTTTAATTTAAATTTTTGCTGATCTTTTTTTTAGTTCAGGTAAATTTCGATAGGGGGCGTAATAGTTCGAAAATTAAAATTCAAACCCTTTTATTAAACGTAAGTACGGATAGATGGCGCCACCTGATACTTTCATTTAATTTTTTACAATTTCTTTATTGCATTATATATTTAAATCTGGCGCTTGATTTTTAGTTCAGGTAAATTCCGAAAGTGGGCGTAATAGTTCAGAGAAATTGAATTTTGAACATTTATATTAAACGCAACTGCGGGTAGATGGCGTCACCTCAGATTTAAATTTAATTTTCAATAAACACTTTTTTAATTTAAATTTTTGTCAATTTTTTTTTCTTAGTTTGGATAAATTTCAATATAAGACGTAATAGTTTAGAAAAATTGAATCGGAAACGCTTATATTAGACGTAAGTACGATAGATGGCGCCACCTGATACTTAAATCTAATTTTATATAATCTTTTTTTATTGCATTACGCATTTAAATCTGGCGCTCGATTTTCATTCAGGTAAATTCCGATATGAGGCGCAAAACTTTAGAAAAATTTAATTTCAAACGTTTATATTAAACGTAACTGCAAATAGGTGGCGTTTTAAATGGTACAACTGGGACAACTTCCGGTTGTTAACAGCTTGAAACTGACAGCCGTCACTTTACGAGCGTCATTTAACATTTCAAATTCAAATTAAAAGCAAATATAACCTACAATCTTGTCGCTCTTCAAGTTTCGTCAAATAAACCAACAAAACATGTTCGGTTGCAGTGTTGCAAATAGTCGAATAAAAGAATGCTCTTAATTATTACAGTTATTCTTGATCACTTTATATTTGTTGTTAAATTTTATTTAATTTTAAATACTAAATGCCGATCGTATGTATCTGAGTGGGAAAAATATACGACGAAATCACATAACATGACTAGAGCCTCAAGGCTGTTTCACGAATCGATTATCGATCGATCGATTGGCATGTATTGAAAAAAATGACCTATGTTCAATATTTGTCCACAAATATACCTTTTACCTTTAAAAACTTGTTTAAAAGCCGTTATTTCTGAATTTTTATTTATGAAGCGCCCTTTTAAATTTCATTGTAGCAAGCGATTGGCAACACTGATTCAAATTGTTATTTACTCTTTTCAGTTTAAAGAAACTTATTAGGCGAGAGATTCTTTCATAACTTTGCATAAAGTCTTACATATTCATTTATAAGTTATTTTTATTATTTAAAAAAACGCTTCCTTTTCCAGTTGGAAATTTAACCGATCTTGGCGCCATCTTTTAACTTCACATCCATTTAGCTTGAGAAGCGTGCTTATTTGAGGTTATGTTGATTTTTGAAGTTACAATAAGAATATGAAGCGTTTATCTGAAGAAAGAACAAGAATCTTATTCGAAAAATTAGCGAAATAGTAAGTTCTGAAGTCGGCTTTAATTGCACGTCAAATCCAACTTTCATTTCAGCATAGGCTCGAACGTAAAACTCCTGATAGAACGGCCGGACGGCTTGTACTGCTTTCGCGAGCACAAGGACCGCGTTTACTACTTATCAGAGAAAATACTGAAACTAGCCGAGACCTTATCCCCGAATCAACTCATCTGCGCAGGGACCTGCTTCGGCAAATTCACCAAGTCAAATAAATTCCGACTGCACATAACGGCACTCACCTACCTAGCACCGTACGCCCAATGCAAGATTTGGTTGAAGCCTTCGGCAGAACAACAGTTTTTGTACGGCAATAACGTGTCCAAGTCGGGGTTGGGAAGGATTAGTGAAAGCACAGAGAAATTCAGCGGGGTCTTGGTTTATAGCATGGCGGATCTACCGTTGGGTTTTGGCGTTGCTGCTAAATCAACGGCCGAATGCAAACATGCAGATCCGATGGCCACTGTTTGTTTTCATCAGGCTGATATTGGTGAATATATACGATCAGAAGAAAGCTTACTTTAGTTAATGTAAAAAAATATTTAAGTCTATGTTTTAAGAAGTTATTATTTAAGAATAAACAATAAAATGATAGCAGCAATTTTGAAGGAGTTAAATAGCTGAAATTACATTTTAATATTGATGCAATCTTTTTTACTTTTTAGTTTTACATTATTTGTTAATTAAATATCATTGTGAAGTTGTAAAATGCCCAGGTATTTAAAAGAGAATGGCAAAACCAGTACAATTGCAACATAAAGAAGGAAAGCCTTTAAAGGCAAGCTGCCATTAATTTGAATAAATGGTCAGTCATCTGACTGCCCAGGCACGAGAAATAAATTTCCCTGATTCGTTCAGAACAATCAGAACTGTAATTTTATTGCAAGAAAATATGTTAATTGAAATAAAGGTTTCAAGTTCTTACAATGAAATGTCACTAATGTAATGTTAATTAAAGTCATAATCATAATATCTGAAATTAAGGAAACACCTTTCCTTTGAGTTTAAAAAAAAATATTCTAGTGAATCGTGTTGTAAAACTGATTGTCTTTTGTTTTTATTGTTTGTTAAATTTTATTATTTCCTGTCTTAAACATTTACTTTACTGAATTGCGCTGTAAAATCGACCGTCTTTTGTTTATGTTTTCTTTAACTTTGTGTGATTTTTTACATTTTTTAAAAAAAATTATTCCTGAATCTGGTTATAAATTTTAGAGATTTAAAAAGGGATTTTTGGTAACTCTTGAGGGACTTCTGCTTTGTAACGTTGGTAACACCATTTGTATGTACAAAGTGATCGTTAATGATTGAATATACCGCTCTACAATAATAATAATAATATTTTATTGACTGCTCGACGTGGTATAGAAATTATTATTGATATCTTTGTAGAATGAAAGATTGATCATATTTCGGATGCAAACTTTCAATCGTTATTGATCACAGTGTATTTTGTGTCGTGAGCGTTTGTAAAAAGGCAACTGAAAAGTTTTCTAATAAATTATCTTAAACGGACACTGAAAAATGGCACAAATCCTCAACGTTTCATTATCGCTTGATAGTTTCGTCAGGAGTGAAATTAAAAATGACATTTTTAATTTCACTCCTGACGAAGCTATCAAACGATAGTGAAACGTTGAGCATTTGTGCCATTTTCCAGTGTCCGTTTGAGATAAATTATTACACAATTTCACCGGGCAAGAATCTACCTTAATTATGAAAAATTTTCGGTGCCAATTAAGTTTTCTGTTGTTTTATTCCTATAGTAACAATATCGTTACTATGGGACAATAAAGTTAACTGGCGATGAAAAGACCGGGCCTTGGTTTAATTGAGTCCTAATTAGATATAAAAAAAACAATTGAATGAGTACTGTATCGCAAATAAATTAATTATTAATATAACTTATAAGCAGAGAAGATTATGTTTATAAGAACTATCGAAATGGTCCCTGGTATTAGCAAGTTTGCCGGCAACATTTCCTATCCAAAACCCAAACCATGTTCATTGAAACTAGAAAAAAGTTGCTTAATTCCATTTGTCTTTTTTTTGTTAAATATACAGGGTGATTCTTGAATAGACCGACAAATTCGAACAAGAAGTTGGAGGAGAAAGATCCAACAAACCCAAAATAGTAAGTCTGAGGGTAAAAAGGGCCAAAATTCAAATCAAGTCCGAAGAGAGCGGGAAGAACGATTGCTGGCTAATTTTTGGCTAAAACTAGAAACGCTACTACGTCTTTCGCGTCTCGATTTCGTTTGGAAAAGTTTTGGTTAAAAGGGTGGTAAAGTTTAGAAAGGGAGTTCAGAGAAGTCAGAATTTTAGACTTCCAAACTCTTTTAATTTTCCATGTAAAAGATTTCTATTTTAGAAATCTCGTGTTCAGGTTAAGAACTATTTTGACAAAATACAAACTACCCTTTCTTCTGTACTGATCAGGTGCTTACAATAGGAATTCAAAAGTGCCCAATTAAAATTGGTCCAGAAAAAGAGAAGTAATAAGGATTTTGTAGCTTTGGATTTGAGTTTTCAAACTAAGTACTTACGATAGCAATTAATCAAGTCAAGTGCGTAGGCAACTGCGCTAAAATAATTTGAATATGTAGCAGACTGACAAGAAATAATAAAATATTAACATAAACGCCTTCGTACTTATTCCAAGAAGGTGTTGACTAACAAAACACGTTGGCTACCTCCCCCAAAAAAAGAAATGACGCAATTTTGAATCAATTGCGGTCCACTTGAGCGACGTTCTTCGAAGAACTAGCCCCATCGATTTGCGTTGTGTACGTGCAGGTCTCTAAGCGACCAGCTTGACCAGATGACCATACCCCCTAAGTCCAGTCAGTCGTTCACACCCTCGCCCCGTGACACTTTCAAACCCGTAAATCACATGCACGCTCAACGTCCCCCCACATTTTCCGTCCCCGCGAAATTTCTCCAGGCCAAAAGGAAGAAACGAAAGTGAACGAGTTAATTGAAGTGGCGGGTGTAATTGGGTAAATTGGAAGGGTCAACAGTACCAGCGCAACTCCAGCACGAAATGTATTTGTACTGATAAAATATACAAGAGAAAAACAATTGATTTGAGCGTGTGGCGTGCACGGAAGCCGATTCGAAGATGAGGTGGTGGATTTTAGTTTGTGGTCCTCTTCTTGTAATCGCCGTGCCCCGTTTCGATCCGACGGCCGTCTTGAAGGACGTGCTGGTCCCAGCGGACGCCGCCGTTGGGTCTGTTATTTACAGATTAAGGGCGACGGATTCACTTTTCGATCATCCCTTACATTTTGATATACCCGAGGAAAACACGATCGTTTCCGTTGAGACCCTGAATTGCACCAGCTTTAATTCGTTGTGTCAAGCGAACGTGGTCTTGAAGAGGAGGCTAGAAATAGGGCGGTTCTATGACTTTCGTGTTATCGTCAGTAATAAAAAGGCGCAGACCGCGACGATGGATTGTTCGTTTCGGGCTACGAACGCCACCACCCCCATCGAGAAGATTTTCCCAGGGGCACCGTCCATTTTTACTATTTCCGAGTTTGCAAGGCGGAACACGGAATTGGGAACTGTGATTGCGCGGGGGAATCCGTTGCGCGAACGCCCTGTATTACTGGAATTGTGGGGATCCCCCCAATTTAGCCTTTGGCAAAGGTTGATCAACGAAAAGGACGCCGAAGGAACCATTACGCTTTTGAAACAATTGGATTATGAGAAAAGTTCGGTTCACAACCTTACAATTTTTGCTAATGTAAGTTAATTTACAATCTAATATTACACTTATGTTTGGAACAGTGGCGTAGATAAGATTCACGCCACTGATTTGGAACAAGAAAATTTTGGGCTACTGTTAATGCTTTGGAATATTTTCTATTTTTTTTTTAACCAAATCTTGTACGAAAAAATTGGATAAAAGGTGTAAAAGGTCCTTAAATGGATCCTATGAGATGATCTGATTTTTTTTTATTACTGGAAGAACCCTGCCAATTCGCGCTTTACAATAAATTTATAAAATGATTGCGGGCTTTAGTTTTTGAATAAATTAAGAAAGTTCAAAGTGCATTTTAATCGATTGTTTGACGTTATTAACTTCAGTATTAAATTATTAAAATTATAGCATGTGATTACTCAGGGGGGTTATTGAAATGATTGAAATATAAAGGAAAGAAAAGAAAAGAAATCCTGCGATCGCTTTTTGATCTAACGTTGCATTGGGACCGACTTGCAACAAAATTGTTGACATAAATGTTGTTGAAGTCGAAATTAATCATTTTTTTTATGTGATTGTTATTTAAAATCCCCAAAAAGAGTTAGTTCCAATTTCTATTAACTGTTTAAATTCATTTTGCTTCTAAATCGTGTTTTAATTTGTTTCTTATAGCAGAAAGGAAAATTAGAATTGTTTCGATCAATCGATCTGTTTACTCCCAACAGTTGTACAACCAATTACCTACAGGGAATGGTAATAAAGAAACAAAAAATTTTGAATGTTATGTTGTTTTATTTAATTTCTAGAAAATATTACGAAAACAAGTATACCATCTAAAGAGGCAAACCAAATTGCCTGTCATAAGCGTGGTCCGAACTTAAAATTAAAATTAAGGCTACAGTTACACCTACAATGGATACTTTAAACTTATCACAAAAATGAAAATCAATAAAACAAAACAAAACCAAAAACAAATGCCGAAAAATCAAACTGTGTCCACAAATTTAATATTTCAATATTCTTCTTAAGCGCATTAGGTTTGGCAACACTGGTCTCAACATTAAAAAAACAAAAGAAAACCGTTAAAAAGACAAGAGAAAACTAAATTTGACGGTTTCTGTCAACAAATAAACAAAAGACGATCAATTGTTTAACAAACGCAAGAAAAAAAAAATTCTCGTCGACGTTTTGAATGTTGTAAGCTTTGGCGGGACAGTCCCGATTTTTAACAATTTGTTCGTGTCGCGCGTAGTTTAAAAAAAGAATACTCTTTTTGCCAGTTTACAGCAAACAATTAAGAGACATTTTAATTAACGATTTCAACCTTTAAAAAAAAAAGATTCACTCAAATGTGAAATACAGTGAGTTCAGAAAGGCGTTTGAATTTCCCGCTTGCTAGATTATTTTGAAAAGTTGGTACTAAATTCTATACCATACTTGGAATAATTTGTTTATTATTTTTTTATTTCTACATGTTTATGTTAAAAGTGATTTTGAGAGAAGAATAATAATAAAGTAAGAAAATCAAAATGTAAACAACAGCACGAATTCATCATATTCAGTAGGAATACCAACGTTGTAAGGTGAAAATTACTAATACGAAAATGCGCTAAAATCAAACGTCCGCTAGAACACACTGTTTGCAATCCGGTAATATTATTTTGTTTAATATTGAAAAGTTTAGATCGCGACATCGCAATTGAGAATAACTAGGACAGGTCGGCTTGGTTTGCAGTGGAATTCTCGAATTACGCTTCTGCTGACGAGACCCCAGGTAGGGCCGAAATATCTATACAGGGGGTGCTAGAGGAATCCACTGCATATCTTTAACATTCGTTAAATTTCTAAAATTCATATAAATGCACTTGTTTCTTGTGTTAAAATGTTTTGTTTTCGCTTTCTTTTAAAATAAAAATTAGTTTTTTGATTTTTTACTTTCATTCATAATACACCCCCCCCTCTCCGGATAAATTGTTTCCCTTCTTCACAAAATTAAAATCTGGCCACCAAGAGAACCTTTCGTTTGCGTTAAAAATTGAAAATAAATGAAAAGCGATTAACAAGTGACGTTTTTTGAGTTCCAATTTCGACTTTTCCCTCATAAAAAAAAACAAAACACTGTCAACTGTCAAAGAGATTTATGTTGAGTTTTCTTCCTTGAAAGACCCAGAGACACGAAAAAATAAATAAGTGAGGAAACAAAATACGATTGATGGTAGTAAGGAAAGTTTCGAATATTGTTTTTCTTTGTCTATCGTCGTTCATAATTTTTTGACAGATGTCACCACAGAATGACGTAACTTGATGTAAATTATTTTCAAAGAACAACAAAAAACAAAAGAAACTCGCGTGGCGTAGTGTTAAAATCATCAAATTGCCAACATTGGGCATAAGTTTACAGGTTCCGTCGATCGAGAAGAACTCTACTTTTATTTTTATTTCATCCAATTTTTAAGCAAAATAAAAAAAAAAGTAACAACTACAAAGTTATTGTTAAATAAAAAAAATATTCACTACATCGGTCACAAAATTCATTAAATTTCAGACATTTCAGAATTTGTCTGAAATTTCAATAGAATGTTACCAGATCTAGGGGGAAAATCATTAAATTGGCAACAGTGCTTCGGGGGCATGTTATTTTTTTAACAATCTGGGGATTCCCTGCTTTATATTCTTTATACTTGATTATGGATTTATTAGTTGATCCGGATTACTGGACACACAATAAAAAAAACGTAATATTTCATTTTTGTCCGAATTACAGGGACTTCCGGTTTATTAGTAATCCGGATTATCGGAGTTCTGCTGCATTGTAATTAAAATAATTTAAAAATTATTTTTCTTAACCTCGGATATATTAATTCCTGTTACAATCGAAAGTAATGTAAATATTATATAAGCAGCAGTGTCCTTGAATAGTATACAGGGTATGGTTTATATATGTTTTCAAAAATTTAATTAATTTTGATCTTGCACAGCTTCGTGAAATCGGTCACAAAACAATTAAATTTCGGACATATCTGAGATTACTAAAATGTGTCAGAAATTCCAACGAAAAGTCACCAGATCTAGTGACGAAATCACTAAATTGGCAACAATGCTTCGGTGGCACATCATTTTTTAACAATCAGGGGATTCCCTGCTTTGTATTTTTTACACCGGATTATGAATTCATTAGTTGGTCCGGATTAGTGGATACATAATGAAAGTACGTAATATTTCATTTTTGTCCAGATTACTGGGAAATCCGGCTAAATGGAAGTCTGAATTATCGGAGTTCTGCTGTATTATAATTATAATATAATTTAAAAATTATTTTTCTTCTCCTCGGATATATTAATTACTGTTACAATTGAAACAATCGAAAATAATGTAAATGCTATGTAAACAGTAGTGTCCTTGAATAGTATACAGGGTGTGGTTTTTATGTTTTAAAAAATTTAATTAATTTTGATCTTGCACAGCTTTGTTACATCGGTCACAAAACAACTAAATTTCAGACATATCTGAGATTACTAAAATTTGTCAGAAATTGCAACGTAAAGTCACCAGATCTAGTGGCGAAATCACTAAATTGGCAACAGTGCTTCGGTGGCATGTTAATTTTTAATAATCAGGGGATTCCCTGCTTTGTACTCTTTATACTGGATTATGGATTCATTAGTTGGTCCGGATTAATGAATAAAAAACGTAATATTTCATTTTTGTCCGGATTACTGGCAAATTCGATTTATTATGAGTCCGGATTATGGAAGTTCTGCTATGTTGTAATAAATATAATTTAAAAATAATTTTTTTTATCCTCGGATATATTAATTACAGTTACAATCGAAAATAATTTAATTTTTGTGTAGTCAGTAGTGCCCCTGAATAATATACAGGGCGTGGTTTTTAATGTTAATAAAAAAAAATAAATTAATTTTATTTCACACAACTTCGTTATTCAACAAATATTTAAATAATTGAATGAATGAGTTTCGAACGAATTATTTTCAAGTAAGTGCGTACCTGCTTTTAAAGTTTCTAGTCCCGTTGTTACCCTCCAAAGTTTTTTTTTGGAATTACACATTAGTTAAATTTCTCAAATATTCTGAAAATTTGCTTGAATATGAATGCGCTCGTAGCAGCTCCAACAAGGTCGAGAGATCTATTCCGAGCGCGACAGAGTGTGTTTCCCTTGACCTTCTCTGCCAAAGGAATCTAAATTGATTCCTTCACGACTTCATTATTACTACATATTTTTTTTATTTAAATAAAATATATTAATGCAAATGACATACATCGAGTCATAGTTCTTTACATTTATATTCTGATAATAAAATAAAATAAACTAAAGAGGCACGTAAGAACTGACAGGAAAATACCAGAACACATTTTATGGACCAAATTTAAATAACAAGTTACACGACGCAAAGTATATTGCAAGCAAAAAAAAAACTATAATTTGAATCGAATTAAATCGCCCCAGCTTTTTTAGAGTATAGCCTTCTCTTATATATGGTTTTTCCAAATTTCGAAGTAAGCCGTCGATGGTCTAATTTTTTTTCTTTTGTAAAGTCTGTAACCTTCCACATATGTATGGAATCTTCTTTTATAATAGCTAAGACCAATTGACATTTTTCTTATTAACTTTATGAATTTTAAGGATCCATGGACTGAACCTGGAAATGATTCCCGCAACATAGCAACTTGGCCCATTTTAGTGTCAGTCTGGGACGAACAAGACACCCCTCCAATCTTCACCTTGGCCCCCCCAAGCACTACTCTACCTCCATCCCTAAAACCGGGCGATTTCGTCCTATCCGTCCGGGCAGAAGACGGCGATCGGGGAAACCCACGGGACATCCGCTACGCACTCACCTCGGACGACAATCCCTTCCAGTCCTTCTTCAACATATCCGAGGACACGGGTAAGCCTTAACTTGTATCGATCACTTTATGTGGCGGCTGACGTGCCAGATCTGGAGATATTCAGCTTCCGGTGAGCGTGCTTGGCTTACAGCCGTTTTATTCAAATCAGATCGTTTATTTTGCAACGGACACGAAAGAGAAATAGGTTTATCGGTTGGAAGGTGAAATGGCTTTGGGCCAATTTTGGGATAATTTGCAATTTTTCACGAGGATGTGGTAGCTTTCTGAAAGTCACGCAAGGAGACACAAGCTGAGTCACGTCAAGTCTCTACTCATGTCTTCAAGAAATTAATTTCTATGACGCATTGAAAAGTACATTCAAATAGCAATAACCAATCGAATTAAAAAGACTTGTTTTATTTAGAACATCAGTTAAATATAAAGTTAGGTACCCGAAGCATAAAAAAAACGGGCTCATACTTTAATAAAGATTGCTATCTCCTGATTGCGTGTCGCGTTTATTATACATATAATAGTACGGCGCAAAGGGATTCGTATACTATTGATCAAGTGTGTGGCATAGTTTCATTAATTGCCTGCATAAATTAAATGCCCTCCAGAGAGGTCTTTAAACCGTCCGGGTGTATTGAACGCGTGTGTACCACGTTCTTCGCCGGGTTCGTTTATTTTCTTTTAGCGTCCGGCGTAATTCTACTTGCAACTAATGATTTAATTACCCTACAAAATATTTCAGGCGAATTACGACTCGTCCGCCCTCTCTCAGAGCTCCAAGCACAAAGCCACTCCAAATCTCCGATTCTTCTCACCGTTTTGGCCGAAGAAGTCCGTTCCAGTTCGGCAGAAGGCCCTGCTCAGTCTTCGACGGTTCAACTAGCTCTGATTCCTCCACCGCTGCTGGGAACGTCGCCCCAATTCAGCTCGAACGTATTCAACGCAACCCTAGACGAAAACTCGCCCCCTGGTACCCTCTTAAAACTGGACGACCCCGAAATAACCGCGAAACCCGGCGTGGTATTAACTTTGCAATTGTTGAATAACAACGGGACTTTCGATATTTCCCCAAGCGTAGTTGAGGGTAAAGCAAGGTTCACCGTAAGAGTTCGCGACCCGAAATTGTTGGATTATGAATCGCGGAGGTCGGTGCAGTGTGATATACTTGCGAAGGAAGTGGGTGAGGATGCCCAAAACTTTTCGGCAAAGTCCCACTTGGTGGTGTATTTAAACGACGTGAACGATAACACCCCCATATTCCGGAAGTTAGAATGGCACGCGGAAATTCCAGAAAACGCGGATGTAGGCACGAGCGTTGTGAAGGTGGAGGCCAACGAGACGAACGACATGGCCAGAGGGGATGTCAGCTTCATTCGTTTGGTGGGGCCAGGAAGCGATGCGTTTAGTTTGGATCGTAAAACGGGTTTAATAACAGTGGCCAAGCCAAAGGGGCTAGACATGGAGGGGGCCCCGATTTTGAAGTTCTACGTCGAAGCGGCCGACGAAAATGGTTTGGGGAACACAGCCACATCCACCATCATCATTAATTTATTAGACGTAAACGATGAAGTTCCTATATTTGAGAAAAACCCTTATGAATTCATACTTGGGGTAAGCAGACGTAATTTCACTCTTCCGGCGTTCGTTAAGGCCGTGGACAAGGACGCGACCGCCCCCAATAACGTCGTTCGCTACGAACTGATCGAAGCAGTTCAGAATTTAACGATAGACGAGGTGACTGGTGAGCTTAAAATATCACCGATGTGGACCAATACCAACCTTACCACGTTGCATGTGCGTGGGTACGATGGGGGTGTACCCCGCCTTTGGAGCGAAACGGAAATTCGCTTGTACCCCCCTGAAAATAATTTTAGGACTATGATGTTTGTGGTTCCGGGAAGTAATCCAAATAGGGATGAGATTGCAAGAACTTTAAGCACCATCGTTGGGGGAAAGGTTACCATAGATGAAGTGAGACCCTACACAGGCGATCAAGGAATTGCCGGCGGCGACGTCGGAAGAGATGGGAAAAAGTAGGTATCATTGTCATTCTTTTTAATCGAACTGAACTTTTTTTCCAGGAGCGTAATAATTGCAACCGTCGCTTATCCGAAAGACGCCGCCGTCGTAGACGTCGATAGAATCCAAAGAATATTAGACCAGCGCACCGTTAAGGAAGAAACAGTCACCAAAGTTGCCGAGGGGCCGAATCTGTGGTGGATCTTCTGGACCTTATTAATTTTAGGCATTATAGCTGCTATCATTGCTATTTTATGTTGCGTATGCGAGGGATGTCCTTTGTACGTGCCCCCAAAAAGGAAAACTAAAGTTCGTTCCGCCGAGGTATCACGTTTGGTGGTGCGTGGCTCAGGTCAAGGTAAGGAAAGTAAATCAGTGCAGGTGGCCGAATGGTTTGGACGAAGGGAAGCCTGGACGCCTGAGGCTAACCTAGTCGATGTAGAGGCGGATTCTTTAAGGCGTCATGAGATGGAAAGGGGTTCAGACAGGGGCGGAGTGAGGCGCGTCCAGCGCCAAAACCACACGACCCAGCCGGAAACGGTTGCGCGCGATCAACTGTATATCCGCGAAGGAAATGCTGATATTCTGCGCTTAATAACTCGAGGAAACGACCAGCAACGCCCAATAACCCTAGTCCAAGAGCAACCGTACATAATAGATAGCGGAAAAGATATTTTATTACGTAGATTCATCGACCAGCAACAGAACGAAGCAACACGCGCTTCCGTTCTACTCCCGAACGCTGTTAATAAAATGCAAGCCGAAAACGAGATGCTGGAGGCTTCCTTACGCCAGCAAAACGCTCTGCTGAGGCAGTTGCTTTTGGAGAGAGAACGCGAGATTCGTTTGGAGACGCAATCTCTACCTGCTGGGACTCAAACCGATCATGATGCAGGAACACAAACCGAGCCTTTATTTTTGCGCCCGCCGAGAAGGAAAACCCGTTCCGACAATGACGCAAGCGACTTGTCTGACGATGAAGAGGCGAAATACCGCCGCCGTTCGCGACGTGGCGGAAGGGTCCCGATGAAAAGAAAAATCACCACCCCAATACAAGAAGAATCCGAAAATAACTTGGAAGTAGAAAAGAAGCAGCAGCAGCAGAACACGCAAGCCACGGAAGCTAGGCGATTGAGTTTCGGCCACACCCGCACCAGTTTGCTGCGCAAGAAAGCTGCCGAAGGCACCAGGGCTAAGTCGCGTTCTGCTTTGCGTAGGGAAGTCCTCAAGGAAATCTCTGCGTCTTTACTACACAGCGATGAGAGTGAGAGCGATCGCCACTATAAATCGAGGAGGAAATATACGGAAGAGTCTTACTCTGATGATAGTTTGGATGACGTAACTCCCCGCTCAGAGATAGTAGAGGGTAGTTCGACGACTCGCAGGCGTAACTCAGAGAGCAGCAGGTCCGAAATAACGAAAAGGCCTCCCAAGTATCACTCGGAGAGCGACTTGAGGTCGGCGTCTTTGGAAAAACAGATTTTGAAAAAAGGGATATCGCAAAGTGAAATTGAACTGCGTAAGCACAGACCGGCTAAAAAAAGAACTAAAGGGGCGTCACGCTATATGGAATGGTACACGAAAAGCGATGGGGTGAAGAGGAAGAAAGAGACGGGGGCCAGTTCTGCTACTTCCGTTTCATCCAAAGTTTCCAAGGGCTTGCAATCTGGTGGGGCTCAAACCAGTAGCGTTAAAGTCGGACCTGAACATCCCCTTTTGCAACACTCCGAGCGTCGCTTCGAAATTCAATACCCAAGACGTCCGGAGGACGACGTCGACTCCGGAATAGCTTTAACAAGGCCTGCGATGGCACAAAAGAAAAGTGTCTTCACCATAGCTTACGATGATATGCAGACGAGGCAATTGAGGCAGGACAGCGCTACGCCTCCGTTTTGATTAATTCCGTTCGTGATAAATTATATTTTGTATGTTTATGTTAATAAATGTTGATTAAAACATCCGCGAATTTTGTTAATGCGCCCTTGATCTATCCAATGATTGGCTTGGACGTGATTGATAGTGGTTTCAAGGAGAGTTGTGGCACGTGATTTTATTTTTAGTACTATAACTTGTAACAATCAACGTATTCCAAAAAAAAAATGGGCAAAGCGAACAGAAGGAAAGTTGTTTTCGCGGTGGACGTGCACGCAAAACATCATTACTGGAAGAAGACGAACGTGTTCTAAAAATTGCTGTTATTACAGACTTTTTAAAACTAGCGAATGAGCAGATTTTATTTCGAAAAAGAAAGAAAAGAGAGTAAATTTTTTAATAAATTACAGAATGTTATTGAAGAGTTTCAGACGAAAGCGTTTGAAAAACGCTGTCAATTCGCTTTCTACAAACAGTAAACGTTTCGGTCCATAGAGACTGTCACTTTATTAAATGAAATGAAAGTTAGCATGAAATTTATGTAACGAAGTTTTACTGGCTCGTTTTCTGTATAAAAATGCATAGATTCTTTTCATTGCGATATATGTGAACTAGATAGGAATGTGAAATTACAATTTTGCTTCGGTAATTTAAATAAATATTATACATACATAGAATAAAAAAGAACAACGCATGTAGATAGAGAAAATGACAAATGGAATACAGTGAAAGCTTTCATATAAGCGAACACAGACGGTTCCAATTTTTTTGTCTGTTTATGGGAGCTATCCATTTATAAGAAAGCTCAAGCGAAGTATTATCTAAAATTTTGGTTCCAGAAAAATGAGAGACGTCCATTTATGAGAGCTGTATTTAATAAAAAAAAAAACTAAATTACTTTAAATTCCTGAGGCCAATTCAATATGGAAATAAAAAAAAGAGTTTTCACTTTACCACTACGTTGTCGATTCATTCACATCAGCGTATTTAAACACATGCGTAAATAAACATTGAAAGCTTGATGGTTTTCTTTCATTCCTTTTTATGTTCTTCTTTCTTCCACAACCACCTGATCGACTTTGCTTTATTTTCCACTAAAGAGAATTTCGAAACAAAGATAAAAACTGCTTGAATTTCTTTTCAATGTGTTTTATGAAATTTAAGACGTTGCAGAGAACTAAAAACTTGGTAAGTAAGCTTCTTCCGATCTGAAGGAAACACCAGGAATATCGTCAAAGGGAATTTTGGGACTAACATTAAAGAAAAATTGAAAAATTCTATATTTTTTATTAATAAAAATCAACAAGCATTTATTTTTTTCATTTGTCCAAATTTTACCTGCAACCCTTACAATTGTTTAGCGATTTAACAGTCTGTTTTTAAACAAAAAATATTGGGAGGTTACAGGTGTCCCGGGAGGAAAAGTCAATACTTCGTGGGGGCCTAGAGTGGGTTGTTATAAGTCAAAAAGTTTAGATAAACAGATAGTCTTTTATTAATGGTTTCTGAGATTAAGCTATTTGAAATTAAAACTATGAAGTTGCTAATATAACTAAATCTAATAATATTTGCATTAAAAGAAATGAAATGCGCGTCAATGTTAGTAAGTAAAGTAACGCTACCTCTTCATATGGTCGCCGTTATGTTCACAGTTAAACAAATTAAATTAATAATGATAACAATAATTTATTTATCATTTGGTCATTAAGTTCGTACAAAAAATGCACCAGACTGGCGAGTTACATAATCGATCGCACTTTTCACGCTCTACTTAAGAATGGGTTGCGAAAAGTGTGTCCGTTGTCATAGTAATAAAGTAAACACAAGATTTCTTGAAATAGACGAGCGAGAAGTAAAATAAGTTAGAAATCGTGAGTGACAAAGATGAGATACACACCCAGCATGCCTCCAGGGTGTATGTAGCTCGCGAACACGTCTCAAACTAGTTTCAAACTACCAACCTATTTTTTTTACGCTGCGCTAAGTATCTTAAATTGATATTTAAATTTGAATCGATTTGACAGAGAAGGCAATAACAAGTTAATCAAAAATCAAAATTAAAAGCTGATTGGTGTAAAGAAAGACATAGAAATGAGTCCAATTTGGCCCTAAGGCTGCGGGCAAAAAAGGTGTGGAATAATAAAGGTGTCGGAGGTAGACACCACCTCATTCTGGATGAGGCTCTACAAGAAAGCCTTTTTTTTGGGGTAGTGCTCGACTCCCTCGCACCTATATATAAATTCAAGAACCACTTCAACGTTTTCTTGAACGCTAAAGATGCACCCATTCGATATATCCATCTTCACTGATGGATCTAAGACTTTGGAAGGAACAGATGCAGAAATTTTCTCCAACGACCTGGAGTTTCACATGAGGATAACATTTGGCCAACTGGCAACTGTTTTCCAAGCAGAGCTAGTTGTCATTATAGAAGGTGCAAGAGCAACTCTGAATCGGGGTGTTCAGAATAAAATCGTTAGAACAGCTAGCGATAGCAGGGCGGCACTCTTGGCTCTAAACAGCAACAAAATATCCTCCAATGTCACGGCACACTAGTACAAGTGGCCAAATACAACACCCTGCAACTCATTTGGGTTAAAGGAGACGTTGGAACATTTGGCAACGAGCAGGCAGACGAACTGGCTAGACAGGGCTCGGGGCGGCTAATTTGGAGCCCCGAATCGGCCATAGCACCGTCATCAAGCCTTACTGAAACAAAGATCCCAGAATCGACATATCGACATCTGGGTAAACCTAGACAAGTGTCAAGTGAAAAAGGCTATAACGGTCCAAACTGACACGATCCTGTATGCAATTACCTAGAAGAAGACTACGTCTACTCGTAGGAATACTTTTAGGACACTGCAAACTAAACAAATATATGCATCGCATCGGAACATCTGAGTATATCCTCTGTGATTGCCCTGCACTCGCCTCTATCAGAGGACCCATGTTAGGGGAGTTCTGGCCTGATAAAATTAGGACAAAAGAAAATATAAATGCTTCTTGATTTTTTATTAATAAAAAAATACACAATTTTTTAATTTTCTTTTATCATTCGTTTCAAAATTTCATTTGACGATGTTCCTGGACTTTTCTTCCGATCTGTAAGAGAAAGAAAATCATCAAGCTTTCAGTTGAATAAGTCATGATTTTAAGTCACGATTTAAAATAAAGAAGAATTTAAAAAGGAATGAAAGAAAACATCAAGTCTTCAATGTTTATTTAAACGTGCGTTTAAATACGCTGATATGCATGTAACATCAATGTGGAGGCAAAATAAAAATGTTTCCTTTTCTTATTTCCATATTGAAACGGCACTAGAAAGTTAATGTAAATCAGTTTTTTTTTTTATTTATTTATTAAAGATTCAATTTGTCATTTTCTCTATCTACATGCGTTGTTTACTTTTATTCTATGTGAATTATTTATTCAAATTACCGAAGCAAGATCGTAATTTCACATTCCTATTTAGTTCACATATATCGAAATGAAAAGAATCTGTGCATTTTTACACGGAACGAGCCAGTAAAACTTCGTTACATAAATTTCATGTTAACTTTCATTTCGTTTAATAAAGTAACAGTCTCTATGGACCGAAACGTTCACTGTTTGTAGAAAGCGAATTGACGGCGTTTTTCAAACGCTTTCCTCTGAAACTCTCCAATAACATTCCGTAATTTATTAAAAATGTACTGTCTTTTTCTTTCTTTTTCGAAATAAAATCTGCTCACTCGCTGGTTTTAAAAACTTTGTAATAACAGCAATTTTTAGAACAGGTTCGTCTTCTTCCAGTAATGATGTTTTGCGTGCGCGTCCACCGCGAAAACAACTTTCCTTCTGTTCGCTTTGCCCATTTTTTTTTGGAATACGTTGATTGTTACAAGTTATAGTACTAAAAATAAAATCACGTGCCACAACTCTCCTTGAAACCATTATCAATCACGTCCAAGCCAATCATTGGATAGGTCAAGGGCGCATTAACAAAATTCGCGGATGTTTTAATCAATATTTATTAACATAAACATACAAAATATAATTTATCACGAACGGAATTAATCAAAACGGAGGCGTAGCGCTGTCCTGCCTCAATGGCCTTGTCTGCATATCATCGTAAGCTATGGTGAAGACACTTTTCTTTTGTGCCATCGCAGGCCTTGTTAAAGCTATTCCGGAGTCGACTTCGTTCTCCGGACGTCTTGGGTGTTGAATTTCGAAGCGACGCTCAGAGTGTTGCAAAAGGGGTTGTTCAGGTCCGACTTTAACGCTGCTGGTTTGGGCCCCACCAGATTGCAAGCCCTTGGAAACTTTGGATGAAGCGAAAGTAGCCGAACTGGCCCTCGTCTCTTTCTTCCTCTTCACCCCATCGCTTTTCGTGTACCATTCCATATAGCGTGACGCCCCTTTAGTTCTTTTTTTAGCCGGTTTGTGCTTACGCAGTTCAATTTCACTTTGCGACATCTCTTTTTTCAAAATCTGTTTCTCTAAGGACGCCGATCTCAAGTCGCTCTCCGAGTGATACTTGGAGGCCTTTTGGTTATTTCGGACCTGCTGCTCTCTGAGTTACGCCTGCGAGTCGTCGAACTACCCTCTACTACCTCTGAGCGAGGAGTTACATCATTCAAACTATCATCAGAGTAAGACTCTTCCATATATTTCCTCCTCGATTTATAGTGGCGATCGCTCTCACTCTCATCGCTGTGTAGTAAAGACGCAGAGATTTCCTTGAGGACTTCCCTACTCAAAGCAGAATGTGATTTAGCCCTCGTGCCTTCGGCAGCTTTTTTGCGCAGCAAACTAGTGCGGGTATGGCCGAAACTTAATCGCCTAACTTCCGTGGCTTGCGTGTTCTGCTGCTGCTTCTTTTCTACTTCCAAGTTATTTTCGGATTCTTCTTGTATTGGGGTGGTGATTTTTCTTTTCATCGGGACCCTTCCGCCACGTCGCGAACGGCGGCGGTATTTCGCCTCTTCATCGTCAGACAAGTCGCTTGTGTCATTGTCGGAACGGGTTTTCCTTCTCGACGGGCGCAAAAATAAAGGCTCGGTTTGTGTACCTGCATCATGATCGGTTTGAGTCTCAGCAGGTAGAGATTGCGTCTCCAAACGAATCTCGCGTTCTCTCTCTAAAAGCAACTGCCTCAGCAAAGCGTTTTGCTGGCGTAAGGAAGGCTCCAGCATCTCGTTTCTCGTTTTCGGCTTGCATTTTATTAACTGCATTCGAGAGTAGAATGGAAGCACGTGTTGCTTCGTTCTGTTGCTGATCAATGAATCTACGCAATAAAATATCTTTTCCGCTGTCTATTATGTAAGGTTGCTCTTGGACTAGGGTTATTGGGCGTTGCTGGTCGTTTCCTCGAGTTATTAAACGCAGAATATCAGCATTTCCTTCGCGGATATACAGTTGATCACGCGCAACCGCTTCCGGCTGGGTCGTGTGGTTTTGGCGCTGGACGCGCCTCACTCTGCCCCTATCTGAACCCCTTTCCATCTCATGCCGCCTTAAAGAATCCGCTTCTACATCGACTAGGTTAGCCTCAGGCGTCCAGGCTTCCCTTCGTCCAAACCATTCGGCCACCTGCACTGATTTACTTTCCTTACCTTGACCTGAGCCACGCACCACCAGACGTGATACCTCGGCAGAACGAACTTTAGTTTTTCTTTTTGGAGGCGCGTACAAAGGACATCCCTCGCATACGCAACATAAAATAGCAATGATAGTAGCTATGATGCCTAAAATTAATAAGGTCCAGAAGATCCACCACAGATTCGGCCCCTCGGCAACTTTGGTGACTGTTTCTTCTTTAACGGTGCGCTGGTCTAATATTCTTTGGATTCTATCGACGTCTATGACGGCGGCGTCTTTCGGATAAGCGACAGTTGCAATTATGACGCTCCTGGAAAAAAAGTTCAGTTCGATTAAAAAGAATGACAATGATACCTACTTTTTCCCATCTCTTCCGACGTCGCCGCCGGCAATTCCTTGATTGCCTGTGTAGGGTCTCACTTCATCTATGGTAACCTTTCCCTCAACGATGGTGCTTAAGGTTCTTGCAATCTCATCCCTATTTGGATTACTTCCCGGAACCACAAACATCATAATCCTAAAATTATTTTCAGTGGGGTATAAGCGAATTTCCGTTTCGCTCCAAAGCCGGGGTACACCCCCATCGTACTCGCGCACATGCAACGTCGTAAGGTTGGTATTGGTCCAGACCGGCGATATTTTAAGCTCACCAGTCACCGCGTCTACCGTTAAATTCTGAACTGCTTCGATCAGTTCATAGCGAACGACATTATTGGGGGCAGTCGACGGCCTTAACGAACGCCGGAAGAGTGAAATTACGTCTGCTTACCCCAAGTATGAATTCATAAGGATTTTTTCAAAGATAGGAGCTTCATCGTTTACGTCTAATAAATTAATGATGATGGTGGATGTGGCCGTGTTCCGCAAACCATTTTCGTCGGCCGCCTCGACGTAAAACTTCAAAATCGGGATCCCCGCCATGTCTAACCCCTTTGGCTTGGCCACTCTTATTAAACCCGTTTTGCGTTCCAAACTAAACACATCGCTTCCTGGCCCCACCAAACGAATGAAGCTGACATGCCCTCTGGCCATGTCGCTCGTCTCGTTAGCCTCCACCTTCACCACGCTCGTGCCTACATCTGCGTTTTCTGGAATTTCCGTGTGCCATTCTAACCTGCGGAATATGAGGTTGTTATCGTTCACGTCGTTTAAATACACCATCAAGTGGGACTTTGCCGAAAAGTTTTGGGCATTCTCACCCACTTCCTTCGCAAGTATATCACACTGCATCGATCTCCGCGATTCATAATCCAACCATTTCGGGTCGCGAACTCTTACGGAGAACTTTGCTTTACCCTCAACTATGCTTGGGGAAATATGGAAAGTCCCGTTGTTATTCAACAATTACATAGTTAATATCACGTCGAGTTTCGCGGTCGTCTCGTTTTAAGAGGGTACCAGGGTGAGAGTTTTCATCAAGGGTTGGGTTGAATACTTTCGAACTGGATTGGGGCGATGTTCTTAGCAATGGTGGAGGAATTAGTGTTAGATGAACCGTCGAGGATTAAGCGGAATCTTCTGCTAGGCTGGAATGGACTTCCTCAGCCAAAACGGTGAGGAGAATTTGTGTGGCTTTATTCTTGGAGCTCTGAGAGAGGGCGGACGAGTCGTAATTCGCCTGAAACATTGTGTAGGGGAATTAAATCATCGGTTGTAAGTAGAATTACGCAGCGCGCTAAATGAAAATAAACGAACTCGGCGAAGAACGTGGTACACACGCGTTCAATACACCCGGACGGTTTAAAGACCTCTCTGGAGGGCATTTAATTTATGCAGGCAATTAATGAAACTATGCCACACACTTGATCAATAGTATACGAATCCCTTTGCGCCGTACTATTATATGTATAAGAAACGCGACACGCAATCAGGAGATAGCAATCTTTATTAAAGTATGAGCCCGTTTTTTTATGCTTCGGGTATCTAATTTTATATTTAACTGATGTTCTAAATAAGGCAAATCTTCTTAATTCGATTGGTTATTGCGATTTGAAATGTACTTTTCAATGCGTCATAGAAATTAATTTCTTGAAGAACTTTAACTTTAATTTTGAAAAGGGTGTGGAAGGGATTGTCTTCCTGGATGAGTGCGTAGCGAATGTCCCGTGGGTTTCCCCGATCGTCGTTCGGACAGATAGGACGAAAGCGTCGGGTTTTAGGGTTGGTGGTAGGATTGTACTTGCGGAGGGCAAGGTGAAGATTGGAGGAGTATCTCGTTCGTCCCAAACTGATACTAAAATGGGCCAGGTTGCTATGTTACGGAAATCATTTCCGGGTTCTGCCTAAGGATCCTAAATTTGAAAAGTCTATAAGAGAAATGTCGATTGGCCTTAGCCTTATAAAAGAAGTTTCCTCTCATGTATGGAATAGAAGGTTTTCAGTGATATCCGAAATTTTCAGGCCACTGTATATGAAAACAAAATTTCCAATGAACGGATAACAAGACACTCAAATTGCAAATAAAATTAAAGAAATAACAGAATCACGAAAAGGTAAAACAAATGACGCAAGCTTTGTGTGAAAGTACTAAACAAAGAAAAATTGTTGATAAAATTAAAAGGAAAAAAACATTGTTTTATTTTCGTATCACAATAATTTTCATTTAGTGGAACAAAAAAAAAATCAAAAATCAAAAATCAAGTAAGAAAACAAAATTTAAAAAACAAATGATGAACGAAAATCAAAAGACGTTCGAATCTGTAAAGAATATTAAACAATTAACACAAACGAAAATAAACAAAAACATTGTTTTATTTTATAATATTCTTCACATATCCGAGCGTCTTTTATTTTTTGTTTATTATAATTTTATTAAATTTTGTTTTCTTGTTCCCTCGATTTTCTATTTGTTTTTGTTTCACTACAATTAATCGTGGTACAAAAATGAAACAATGGCGAAAGTTTTTTTTTATTTTAATTTTGCCGTCATTTTTTGTTTTACATATGTTTTTACATAAAACGTGCGCCGTTTGTTTTGACATTTTTGTGTTTCTGTTATATGTTTAATTTTATTTAAAAGTCGAGCGTTTTCCATTCATTGGAAATTTTGTTTTCTTGTTCTGTTGATTTTTGATTTTGTTTTCTTTTGTTTCACTCAACAATGATGATTATGACACAACGAAAAATGCTTCAAATCGTCTTTTGTTTTTTGTTTAATGTTTTCACACAAAGCGAGCGTCGTTTGTTTTTGTTTATTTTCGTTTGTGTTAATTGTTTGATATTCTTTACAGATCCCAGCGTCTTTTGTTTTTCGCTCATCATTTGTTTTTGAAATTTTGTTTTCTTACTTGATTTTTGATTTTTTTTGTGCAACTAAATGAAAATGATTGTGATACGACAAAGAAATAATGGCCAGTTTTTTTTCGTTTTCATTTTATCATCAATTTTTCTTTGTTTAATACTTTCACACAAAGCTTGCGTCATTTGTTTTTACCTTTTCGTTATTCTGTTATTTCTTTAATTTTATTTGTAAGTTGAATGTCTTTTGTTATCCGTTCATTGAAAATTTTGTTTTCTTGTTTTGTTGATTTTGTTTTTTTTTGCTTTTGTTTCACCAAATAAGAATGATTGTAGCACGTAAATGGCACGTAAACACAAACAATTGCTTTAAATTTGATCGTCTTTTGTTTTTTGTTTATTGTTTTTATGCAAAGCGAGGGTCGTTGTTCTTTTGCTTGTTTGCTTGTGTTTTCTTGTTTAATTTTCACCACAAGTCGAACGTCTTTTGTTTTTCATTCACTTTTGATTTTTTTTAATCATGTTTTGTTATTGATTTTTGCTTTTTCGTTTTAAATTTCAAAAAAAAAATTATGTTTCCTCCAAATTTTAAGTAGTACTCGATTGTCTTCTGTTTTAACTTATATTTTTCGTTGATCGCTTGGTATTTTATTATATAAAAAAAATTATTATATAAAAAAAATCGTTGATCATTTCTTGTTTTCTGCAGTCAATTGTCTTTTGTTATTTTGACAAGAAAGTTGACAATTTGTTTCATATTTGATTGTCTTTGTTTATTATTTATTTTTCTTGCCGCTTTTATTTATTTTTTGGCACAAAAACGACAAGGTTTTCACTACTATACACACAGTTGCGGACTGAAAATTTCGGATATCACTCATCGATTAACGAGAAGTTGCAGCAACATTACCAGCAGCAGCAGCACTCCCAACAGCAGCAGCAACCCTGAGGAAGTTCTTTTGCAATGGAGAACGAAACGTCGGCAGTAGAAGCGGTCGTGACGCGGTTCCAACCGGAAGCTGAGTCAATTGTAGGAATTAATCCTAAAACTGGTTCTAGAACGTGACCCTGCTAGTTTCAAATCGAAACTCGAAACTCAAAGCCTAATGCCATTGGTCCGTATTCTCATCTTATGATTAAGATCGTGTTTAACTTAAAGTTGTGATTAAAGTAAAACGAAAAGTGATGCAGCTTTTTGTGAGTTTAACGTGCAAGAGTATGGAAAAAAAAACACGTTATTAAATTAATCATAAGTTGAGAGTACGGGCCAATATCAGTAAATTGGCAACGCATTTATTATTTTTAGGGTGTAAATACACAAACGTCTTTTAGCTATAGAGGTCGAGAGTGCAGGGAAATTGTTTATTATCAATTCTAGCTGCGATTGACTCCTGCCAACATCCTTGTAAGAACAAGAAAATTAAGTAGATGTCACCTATGCATGAATTTCCTCAACAATTACACAATGCAAACCATAGACCTGCGTCGTACTATTTTTTTTTTAGTCGGTATTTAGACCCTGAGATTTAAATTATATCAACAATTAAGTTAAATTAATTGTATGTAGAAAATGAACCAAATTTTGTCTGGGATTGCGTTATATTTTTGAATTTCAATCGCAGATACTTGTGAAATTATAGAAAGAGGAAGCGCTACGGACACGACTAACGTGAAGAAGTCGTGTGTATGCTTATATGTTACAATCCGGAAGACGCAGTGTTGAACTTGACCGAGAAACCATATGACGTTTCTTTTTAATTTCTATTTTCTTAAATTACAAAGTCTGCCCTGAACTGAACGCAGAAATAAATAACAATCAATCGATTAAACAATCGTAACTTTGTTATTTCCAATTTAATTTCCAGTTTTGTAAATTGCGTCATTCATTTGCGATGAATTGTTTATAGAAAATATGTAATATTATCAAAGGCGACGACATTACATAACAAGAGTCGGCGGTGTCAAGAGATAGGTCGAAGACCAAACATGTAGCCGAGTAATTTAATCCAGGGGGGGGGAGGAGGAAAAAGCAGAACGTGACGTTTGATGAACGCCGCATATTTTACAATAATTTTTACAAACAACATTTCGAAGGTCAGAAAAATAACAATTTTTATTTGACGTGTCCTTGCTGTGGCAGCAAAAAAAGGAAGAGAAAAAAAAAACTGGGAAATAAGAACCGGCAGGTCACACGATATTCTCATTCTCATTCTCGGGTACGTCGCTTTAATAAATTTCTCCTCCGTCTGACGACAATAGCAAGAAAAGTGTCAATCATCCGAGAAAGGTTTCCGCTACCTGTGAGATGGAATTCGGCAAATTCGGAAATTGTATTGGGGGGCGTCGAGCGGTGTGAAGACGCGCCCGCAAGAACTCGAAATGTTGTTGTAGTGTTAGAAATAATGTACAGTTTTTGGGTGTGCGCATTAGTTTTTTCCATTTGGAATTGCGGTAAATAATTCCCGTGTAAAATTTTTAATGTTGCCGAGGTCACCGAACTTCGTAAGATAAAAGATAGAAGCTTGGATTAACGTACAGATAGATATTACTTGTAGTATCTCCTAGTACATTTTCAAACCGTTATATACATAGATATATACCAGCGGCGCTCTTTCAATCGTTTTAAATAACGTGACCGTAAGAAGCGTTTAATAATAAAAAAAAGTGAAGTGTTAACTTAGTACTTAAACCGTATTGTCTCATTACATTGATATACGGTGACAAACATAAATAATTTTCAAGTTTATAACGCGAGATATAACATATCTCCACTGCATCCAAGCGTGTCAGGAAGGCATCACTCAATTTTATTTGTGTTCTAGACTGTGTCAGTTTAATTCCTTGGGACGTTTCGAATTAAAAAAAATTAAAACCAATTAATTAAAGATAACCGCATGTTATGATTATCGTCGAGTGCGGCCGTTGTTTTCGATGAGCGACTCTTAAGAAGAAGAACAAAAAAAAAACAAGGTAAGTTATTCCTTTAATTCACTTTAACGAAATGACAAAGCTATTAACGTAAAATACGCAATTAATCGTCCTTCCTTCGTAATTTAAACTCGTAATTACAGAAGTGATTTTTGCTCCCTCCCCCCCCTGGATCACATTGCTTTCTTTTCTCACGATTTATATACATATAAATTTTTTAATCAGTTATTAATCTTAATTGAAATTTGAAACGCAAACGTGGGAATTCAAACTTCCCGTTAAACTGCACCGTTAAATTCCCAACTTTGTTCTAATCGAGAGAATCCAAATTAAAAATCGCCTCATCCGAAACAGCTTTCGTTAATAATTCATAATTTTCCGCGTTTTATTTCTTTCCTGAGCGCCGCCTGCCTCTGTGTTGTACTTTACCTGAATTTATTGCAACATCTGTCGGAATTCCACAAAGGTTGTTTACGACAAGGGATTCGGTTATTATGTCTTTGGAATGGAATGCCTGTGGAAAGGAAATGACGCCGAAAATAATTATACACTATTCATGAATAACATCTTTGCGAAAATTATAAAATCGTTTGCAAATTCTTTTGCTCGGAAACGTATTTAGAAATACGCGCGCCAAGGTTTTAAAAATAGCAAAAGTTTTGGCAAACTTCGACGATTCGACGAAATCGCAAAAAATTTTGCTCCCAAATATGTTCGTGCTTTGGAATTTAATCGCAAGCAAATCGTAAGTGTGATTAATTTTTTTTTAAATAAATTAAATGCGTCGGTCAAGTCAAGTCAAAGCAAATTTTTAAATTTAAGATTCGATTGTCAATGAAAATAATGCCCTTTGCGCTTTTTTTAGATCGAAATTTAGATAATTTTTAAAACGAAAAAATTCTCGAGTGCTAACCTCTTTTATAAATGAGAGTTTTGCACAGGGCCGTAGTTGGAATGCGAGATTGAGTGGAATAGCTCTCTATCTTTGCGCTTTAGATTTTGATCGCATGCAAATGTAAGTAGTTACCAAATTGCAAGATGAAGAGAAATAATTCAGAAAAATAAAGTAAGTTCCTTAATAAAAGTAACTTGCTTATAGTACTGGTCAAAAGATGGCGCTCACTGACCTATACAGCGCAATTTTCGTTACGAAATAATAAAAATACGTGATTATGTTAGAAATACCCACCCTATTTACTTGAAACAATTGTGCTCGTATTATTGTATTGTAAATCTATTATTTGAAATTAATCAATTGGAAAATTGCTTCAGCTTTTGGCCGACAGATGGCGCTCAAATATGTCACAGCCACTCGCAATAGTAAACGCCGAAACATTCCTTTAAAAATATGATGTTATCAAATAATTTCCTTTCGTATTTACGTATGTTATTAAAAAATAATAGAACGATATCAAAAAACCATGATGTTCTCTTTGCAAAATAACAACAACGCAAAAATAGAAATATCCCTACTTTCACGTTTGCGTTTTTTTAAACGAAGAAATCTTCCAGAAAGCAATAAAATTTCTTCGGTGTTGGTCGAAAGATGGCGCCCTCCCACGTTTAGTAACATAAAATATTTTTTTACGCATTGTAAAAGCGAAATTGTTACTTAGAGCATTGGCCGACAGATGGCCTCTAATCTGTGTTTCCAATAAAAAGCGCATTGTTTTGTATAAAATAATAAAAATATTTTAATTTCCTTTCACGTTTGCGTAAGTTATTTCGGGAAAACAAGGTTATTGGAATGAATTAATTGGAAAATTGCTTTTGCTTTTGGCTGTCAGATGGCGCTCATAATTGACACTGCCACTCACAATAGTAAACGTCGAAACGTTACTTTAAAAATTTGATATTAACAAGAAGTAAATAAAAGTAATTTCCTTTCATATTTACGTACGTTATTAGAAAATAATAGAACCACTTCGGTATTGTTCGAAAGATGGCGCCACCTCACTTGCAATGACAAAATAATAAAAATGCAGAAATAGAAACACTCGTACTACCACGTTTGCGTTTTTTTTAAAGCTGCTCTTGAGCTAATAAAACTGCTACTTCGGGCGTTGACCGACAGATGGCGCTTAAACCTGTTCGTTAATAAAGACAAAAATTTCTTCATTTAAAATAATTTCAAGTAAAAATGAAAGCAAATTAAAGCGATTTTCTCTTAAACGAAGAAGTCTTCCAGAAAGTAATAAAATCACTTCGGCGTTGTGTAACAACATAAAATATTTTTTTACGCATTGTAAATGCTAAATTGCTACTTTGGGTATTGGCCGACAGATGGCGCTCTAATCTGTATTTGCAATAAAAAAGCACATTTTTTTTGTATAAAATAATAAAAATATCTAATCGAAAATAGTTTTCTTTCACGTAAGTCATTTCATTTCGGGAAAAGTAGATTATCGGGCATTAATTATAAATGAAAAATTGCTTCTGCTTTTGGCCGACAGATGGCGGTTAAATCTGTCATTGCCACTCGCATTAGTAAACATCGAAACGTTCCTTTAAAAGTTTGATATTAATAATAAGTAAACAAAAGTAATTTCCTTTCATATTCATGCACGATATTAGAAAATAATAGAACCGCTTCGGTATTGTTTGAAAGATGGCGCCACCACTTGTAATAACATAAAACCATTTTGTTTTCTTTGCAAAGTAATAAAAATGTACAAATAGAAACTCTGTGTTTTTTTGAAAGCTGCTTCTAAGCTAATAAAATTGCTATTACGGACGTTGGCGGATAGATGGCACTTTAATTTGTATTTACAATAAAAAAGCGTTAACAATTAGTTCTGATATTGACCGAAAGATGGCATTCTCTCTCTCAAATAATAAAACTGTTTCGGACAATGGCCAACAGATGGCGCTTTAATCTATCTCTTCAATAATAAAGACGAAAATTGCTTGTAAAAGTAAAACTATGTAATTGTGAATAAAGATGATTTTTTTTTCTCTCTCTCTTTCTTGGCAATCTACCAGAAAGCAAGGAAATTGCTTCGGCATAGGTCGAAAGATGACGCCCTCCCACGTGCAATAACAAATATTTGTGCATTTTAAAAGATATAAAATTTCTACTTCGAGTGTTGACCGACGGGTGGCGCTCTAATCTGTGTCTCTAATCGAAAATAATATTTGCTTTCATGTTCAGGAAAGTGAACTGGTAATTTCTGGTAAACAATAAATTCCTTTATTGATCGAAAGATGGCGTCCTCTCGTTCGCAACAACAGATGGCGACATTTAGTTTAGAAATGATAAAAAGCTATTCTAAAAATAGTAATACTTTGCAAATAAAAATAACTTTTTTTCTTGAAATTCGCGTGCATGTGGAAGTCACGTCCGGAAGGAGAAGGAATTGCTTGAGTATTGACCAAGAGATGGCGACACTCGTAATATAAAACTAAAATGCAGAACAGAACCACACAGCGACAGTACTTTTCGATTTGCGTATTTTAAAGATGCTATTTATTGAAGCTATAAAAATGGCTTCGAAAATCTCCAACAGATGGCATTCGATTTGTACACTGCAATAATAGAAAAACAAAAGAATTCGTTCAAAAACAATAAAAATATATAGAGAAACGTAATTTTTTTCGCGTATATGAAGACGTCACATTTGAAAAGAAATGCTTGTTGTTGTGAGTATTGGACGAGAGATGGCGTCACTCGTAATATTATAAAACCTAAATATATGAACAAAACTAGACAACTTCCTAATTTGCTATTTGTAGAAGCTACAAAATTGGCTTAATAAATTGACCGACAGATGGCGCTTGTACTTGGCACTGCAATAATAAAAAAAATAAGGAATTAGTTTGAAAATAAGATAAAGAAAAGGAATGTGTGTATGAGAACGACACCAGGAAAGCAACAGAATTACTTGAGTATTGGCCGAGCGGTGGCGTCACTCACAATATCATAATACGATGTTTTTTTTCTAATTTTTTTATTTATTTTTTTATTTTTAGAAAATAATACACGAACAGAAAGGTACTACTTTCATATTTTCGTATTTTAAAAGTTATTTGTAGAAAGTACCAAAAATTGCTTCGGGTATTCGTCGACAGGTGGCGTCTTAATCTGTTACGATAATAGAAAAAAAAATTAATTTATGAAGGAAAGTAATATTTTCTATGTTTGCGTAACTAAAGGAGTTACTTCTGTCAAACAGTAAAATTAGTTTTGATATTGATTGAAAGATTGCGTGCAATAACAAATGATGTATTTTTCTAATTTGCGCGCATGTCATATCTGGAGGAAAAAAATAGAGTTGTTTAAATATTGGTCGAGAGAAGGCGTCCTCTCACAGGCAATGTCATAAAACGATGTGTTTTCCACAAAATAATAATTAATAATAATTGTAGTTGTGGAAACATAATAATAATAACAATTATAAATTTATTTTCTCAACAGCCGTGCCAAGCCAATTATAAAGTACTTTGTACAATTCTTAAAATATAATTTAAATGTAAACAAAACAATTACAATACACGAAATGATTAACACTTAGACGAGACTTTCGCAACCAGTAAATTCCTCGGACATTTTAGAGCGTTGCCAAGGTTACGCAATACGAGGGGCCAATGAAAAGAGCCCATTCATTCCGTCGCCATGTAAACGCTCTGAAATACCCGAAGTCTGATAATAATTACAAAAATGTCTGTTTCTTGAATTGACCGATAGATGGCCAAAATTGTTTTGAAAATAAAATTTTATAAAAAATATTAATATTTTCTATGTTAATGTACTTAAGGGAGTTACTTCTATCAAATTCTATTACTTACCATCAAATAATGAAATGCAGTGACAGGCCATCTGTCGACCAATGCACGAAGCAATTTTTGCAGTTATTATTTATTAATGTGTTTTTTGCCTCAAATCTTCTATTTTAGCTCTCTTGGTTTTTCTATTTTGCGTTTTTCTTTAAACTCAAAGTAGAAAGACTCTTTCTTCTGCAAATTTACATTTCTCCACTAATTCTAATTTTTCCCTAAAATTAAAACTCATGGATTTAAATTATTTCCTGCACGGAATGTTGCTCGATCATCACTGTGCAATTAAAATAAACCATAAAGAACTCGTTAACATGCAAGACAGCCATCGAAATGGGATTAAATAACTTCCTCGATGATCTTTAACTTTCTAGCAATAAGGTAATAAATTTAGAAGCAAATATTTACACGAGCCTCCGAGTAAACAAGCAGGAGATTACACAAGGAATTAAACTATGTATTTAGCGAATGACGTTAAAATCGTTATCAGTTCATTGGCATTCACAGTTGGCAGATGAAAATATTTTCTACAGACAGTCTTCAGAAAAACGCTTTACGCAATGAAAGCAGGCTTCCTGTATATAAAAGTAGACGTTTAATCATCTGTGGTTTATCACCCCTAATTAAATCATTTTTCTTCCAGATGCAGCTCTACAAAAAACTACACAAATTTCTGCACACGCTGGATTTAATCACCGACGTCCTCGTCTCGATATTCTTCCTGATAATAGAATACCGCCCCCCTTGGTGGATGAAAAAGAAAACGACCATTCCCGGCCCTTTCGCCTTGCCCATTTTGGGCACCAGATGGGTATTCTCTCGGATCGGAGGTTATAGATTCAGTATGTTACACGAATTTTACAGGGACATGTACAGGAAGTATGGTCCCGTCATTAAAGAGGAGGCCTTGTGGAATATTCCTGTTATTAGTATCGTGGACAAAAACGATATCGAGAAAGTACTGAGGGCGAGTGGGAGGTATCCGATTAGACCACCAACGGAAGTGATTGCGTATTACAGGAAGAGTAGGCCGGATAGATATGCGAGTACCGGAATTATTAACGAACAAGGTAAGATTATTTTCTATCTTAATCATAAAGTCCTTTGGCTTTTCCTTCCTTCAAATTTGTTTCTTAAAGACCCATCGAAGTTTAGTGACTTACCCTAATTCTTTGTTTGTTTGGTTGTATTTTTCTGATAAGGAATTTTATTCCTTCCTCAGGTGAAACATGGCAACATCTTAGAACTAGTTTAACCACCGATTTAACCAGTCCACGGACAATCTCGAATTTTATGCCGGAAGTGGAGCGTATAGCCGACGATTTTGTTGCCCTCATCAAAGAGCAGCGTGATGTTTGCGATCACCTGGCACAATTCGAAAAGTTAACTCGCCGCCTGGGGCTCGAATTAATGTGCAGTTTGATATTAGGAAGACGTATGGGCTTCCTACTTTCGCAAGGTGAAAATAAAATAGCAGCTCGACTGTCGACAGCGGTCCACAATCATTTCTTGGCCTGCAGGGATACTTACTATGGCCTACCTTTTTGGAAGATCTTTCCAACAACCGCCTACTCCCAACTCGTCGCCAGCGAAGAAGACATATACAACTTGGCCCTCGAATTAGTGTCGTCAGTGGAAGATTTGGCGAATGAAAGCGTCGTTTTTCAATCGATTCTAAAGGCTGACGTTGATGAGCGCGAGAAAACAGCCGCGATAGTGGATTTCATCGCCTCGGGCATACATACTTTGGGGAACAGTCTCATCTTCCTTTTGTACCTCGTCAGCACCAGGAAGGACATCCAGAGGAAATTGGTCGAGGAAAAAAATAACGCTGCGCTACTCAGGGCGTGCGTGAACGAAGCCTTTCGTTTATTACCCACGGCAAGTATTTTGGCACGGATTGCGGAAAAGGACCTGGAGTTATCTGGACACAAATTTGGAGTTGGAAGCGTCATCCTCTGCCAGGTAGGTTTGGCGTGCAGAAATCCTGAAAACTTCCCCGCGCCCGACGAGTTCCGCCCCGAACGCTGGCTGGGGGACGACAAGCTCCAGACCACCATCAATTCCACTTACCTGGTGGTGCCCTTCGGATGTGGAAGGCGAGCTTGCCCAGGGAAAAGATTGATGGAGCAAAGTCTACCGATTTTGCTCAACAATATAGTACAGAGCTTCGAACTATCCACCCAAAAGGAGCTCGAGTTGGAGTTTGAGTTTTTGATGGCCCCGAAGCTTCCGGTTGGTATGACTTTCAAAGACAGACGTTGAACCTTGCCCCTTAGGGATTCCGTCTTATTCTTTGCACGCAGGAAGGTTGTGTTTATTATCTAAGAAGGCTGTGCTCGTCTCAAAGTGATCCTTTATTGTACAAGTTTTAGAAGTGACCAAATAATATTTGTTTGTTTGTTTTTTTTATTATATCATGGGATAATAATTGTTTATTATTATTATATCATGGTGTCCTGTTTATTGTTCTTCAATCCAATAAAGTTATATATTTATGTTGTATTATTTTGTTATATGCAAACCTTAGGAAGTAGAAAATTTTACAATCAAAGCACGTCCAATGTACACGTTTTTGACCATCGATTCAACCAGTCCACGCATAATCTCGAATTTTATGCCGGAAGTGGGGCGTATATCCGACGATTTTGTTGCCTTCATCAAAGAGCAACGTGATGTTAACGACCACCTGGCACAATTCGAAAAGTTAACTCGCCGCCTGGGGCTCGAATTAATGTGCAGTTTGATATTAGGAAGACGTATGGGCTTCCTACTTTCGCAAGGTGAAAATAAAATAGCAGCTCGACTGTCAACGGCGGTCCACAATCATTTCTTGGCCTGCAGGGATATTTACTACGACCTACCTTTTTGGAAGATCTTTCCAACAACCGCCTATTCCCAACTCGCCGCCAGTGAAGAAGACATATACAACTTGGCCCTCGAATTAGTGTCGTCAGTGGAAGATTTGGCGAATGAAAGCGTTGTTTTTCAATCGATTCTAAAGGCTGACGTTGATGAGCGCGAGAAAACAGCCGCGATCGTGGATTTCATCGCCTCGGGCATACACCTTTTAGGGAACAGTCTCATCTTCCTTTTGTACCTCGTCAGCACCAGGAAGGACATCCAGCGGAAATTGGTCGAGGAAAAAAATAACGCTGCGCTACTTAGGGCGTGCGTGAACGAAGCCTTTCGTTTATTACCCACGGCAAGTATTTTGGCACGGATTGCGGAAAAGGACCTGGAGTTATCCGGGCACAAATTTGGAGTTGGAAGCGTCATACTTTGCCAAGTAGGTTTGGCGTGCAGAAATCCAGAAAACTTCCCCGCGCCCGACGAATTCCGCCCCGAACGCTGGCTAGGGGATGACAAGCTCCAGACCACCATCAATTCCACTTACCTGGTGGTGCCCTTCGGATGTGGAAGGCGAGCTTGCCCAGGGAAAAGATTGATGGAGCAAAGTCTACCGATTTTGCTCAACAATATAGTACAGAGCTTCGAACTATCCACCCAAAAGGAGCTCGAGTTGGAATTTGAGTTTTTGATGGCCCCGAAGCTTCCGGTTGGTATGACTTTCAAAGACAGGCGTTGAACCTTGCCCCTTAAGAATTCCGTCTTATTCTTTGCACGCAGGAAGGTTGTGTTTATTATCTAAGAAGGCTGTGCTCGTCTCAAAGTGATTCTTTATTGTACAAGTTTTAGAAGTGACCAAATAATTTGTTTGTTTGTTTTTTATTACATCATGGGATAATAATTGTTTATTATTATTATATCATGGTGTCCTGTTTATTGTTCTTCAATTCAATAAAGTTATATATTTATGTTGTATTATTTTGTTATGTGCAAGCCTTAGGAAGCAGAAAATTGAGTTCTGTAAAGAATTTTACAATCAAAACACATCAGCATCTATACACAGACGTTTTTAAAAATAAAAAATTATCTCAAGAAATTATTTACGACGTTATTGTTGTGCTCGGATTTAATGTTTGCCACAAACCTCCGAGCTTTTCACATTTAAGTGAATTACCATAATATTACGTTGTTATCACTGTTTTTAAAGCCGGAACGTTGAACTTCTCGCGTATCAAAAACTAAATATGTAAGTGTCACTATGAATAAACATAGATAACACAAATCAATGTCATGATGAAATCAGAAAGTTATGAAATACTCACACTCATGGGGCATGTGATGTCTGGAATTAATTTTAGTACTTTTCAACATTTTTTATGTACCATTTAGGTAATGTTTATGATACTTACCCATAAATTTTAAAATTTACCCAAAATGCACGTAATAACATAATAATACCCCTGTATAAGGTGAGACTGAATAATCCTTTCTTTTTCTTTAATGTGTTATTTAAATAGCAACATTTATTTTCCTTATCACAAGTTGCTGTAACACATAAAAAATATAAATAAACTCCGCGTTTTATTCCTGTACACATGCTCCCTTATCATCAATATTATGCTCATGTTTATTTAATCAAGCTATTCATTGTCGCGAATAAACAAAACCACAATAAATTAAATCGCTCGAAATGTAAATAAAACAAGTAATAACGCGCGATAAAAACTAATAAATCAAACGGTTGCATGTAGGGCGACAAGAGATACGCGACGGATTTTATTAACGTTCCCCTCCGGAAACAAGGAGAGACGCTGGGATTCCCGCGAGCTAGAACGAGTCCGCACACGTATTGAGAACTCATGGATTCGATAGAATCAATGTTCGGAAAGCTATCAGAGGCCAAACAAAATCCGATCTGTTCTATTGGGGCACCAGAAGCATTTAGAAGGTGAACCAATCAACCGATACTGCCGATATCGACTCGATACCCTATGCAAATTCGGATTCGAAAAGGATTCGAAAGCGCTCGTCATAAGCGACGTGATAAGGTCCAATGGGTGTATTGTATATTATCCGCTGCGAACATGCGGTGCATTGGTTGTATTAATTCAAAGAAGGCTTATAGTTATTATGAGAAGTATATTAGGTTGGCTTTGTGTTTGGCTCCGGCTGATCAATTCCTCGGGTTTCTGCTCTCCTAATACATGGCGGGCCGTTGGAGGCGCTTGCATTCCACTCCTAACATTCTCCTCATATTTACGACGTCTGAGAATGTTTCTGCAGATGGCACTACGATCCTGTTGCTTCCATTCCACTTAAAGATTTGGTTCATGGTTGTGCTAAAAGCTTCTCAATCTCAATTTGCTAGTTTGTGTACAAAAAAGGCAACAAAGATTTTCATAATAATACTAATAGTTATTTCTTGAGCATTTGTGAAATTTTATATTACAGATGATGTTTGCTTAGCATACGAAATGTACAATTAGTGAATAATAAAGAAACTATTGTGAAATCAAGGGTGTTTGTTCGTGTTACATTAAGACAAATAATTTTTTTTTTCTAAAAGAGTATTTGTTTTTAATTATATTAGCGAATCGTGATGAACACTCCAACAATCATTACAATATTGAGCTTCAAGTATCCTCGCCGTTAAGCACTCTTTTAAAATGTCCAAATTCAATAATTTCATCCAAAAATTAACTTGAAGCTTTTGGTCGCCTTCTCCATGGCTTCCAATGGAATTATATCACAGGGTTCTTCTGCCAAAACAAGAATATGGGAGGTAGTTCCCAGACTATAAACAGTTTTTGGCAATCTCTTACATATTCATTTAATGATTCTGCTTTTCCTCATTTTTTTTTTAATTTCGAACAACTCATTATTCGTAATGAGCAAAGTTAAGCTCGTTAATCGACCACTGAAGCGCTTTTCAAATAAAAATAAAAATGTTGGGCATCATTGGGCATGTTGGGCTGAGCCAATAAGACCGTTGCTTTCTTCTCTTTACATCATTTTACTTTCGGAATTGGTTTGCATATTGCTTTCAGCCCTTAATTCTTTTCTCAGCAAAATTTCTGCAAAGTCTCTTCGCCTCGTATTTAGGTCTAAATGATTCCATCCCTGCAGCCTCTTAATCACCAGCTCTTTTGCTTCAGTTTTACAAAGTCTTTTTACGTGAAGTCAAAACAAAGACCAATCTGTCTTTCTTTGCCTGGTTCTTCTTTAAGTTATGGTCTCTTATAATTTGACTTAAACGATCTAAGTCAGTATTTCTGTTTCAGTTTTAAAGAGGTTTAAGGTCGCTCAAGTCTTTTTGTGCGATGGCATGAAATTAATAAGAAAACTGTCTAAGGCATCCAAATATTTTCCAAGAAGCCTTTTAATTCCTTTTTCAGCAAATTATGTAAAGTAAAGTTATGTTGATGTTCCAATCTAAATGGTGTCATCCTTGTAACTTATAATCGAACCTCAGTTTTAAAAAGGTTTGACTTCCTGCAAGGCCATTTTGCGCGAAGCCGAAATGAAGACCAATCCTTCCTTGTCTAATCCTTTCAGAAGAACTTCTTACCAGCAAAACGTTTTGAAAATGAAATTGTTTCTTCCCCAATAAAGCTTTGTTAACGTTTCGATCTAAACGGTTTCATATTTGCAACCTCTAAATTCAGCATTTCTGCCTCAAATTTAAAGATAAGTTTAATTCCAAGGTCACTTAGGGCTGAATTCAGGCGACCAGATATTTTTCATGGTGCCTTTTAATTCCTTTTTCAGGAATTTTTTTGTCGTCTCCTCGACATTCCAATCTAAATGGCGTCACCGTTGCAACTTCTAATCGAATGTCACTTTTGACTTCCTACAAGGCCATGTAGGTCCGTTTTGTGCGAAGTCAAAATGAAGACCAATCCTTCCTTGTCTAGTTCTTTCAGAAGATCCTCTTACCAGCAAAACATTTTCAAGCTGAAATTGTTTTTTCCCCAATAAAGTTCTGTTCGATCTAAACGGTTTCATATTTGAAACCTTTACATTCAGCATTTCTGCCTCAAATTTAGAAATAAGTTTGTTCCAAGGTCATTTAGGGCTACATTCTGAAGACCAATGATTCATCTTTGTCCAGTGTTTTCGAACATATTTCATTTAACCCTCTTTCTGCAAAATTTACTTGTCTCAGTCTTCAGTCTCTTTAGTGAAGAAGTTATGTTGGCCTAAATGGTTCTAATCCAACATTTGTGCTTCAGTTTTTACTCCCTCAAGGTCATTCTGTTTTTTCTTACGTTGCGATGTTACAAGATCAAATTAGGATAAGCAGTGTCAGCGGTAAAGCGCTTTGCCATTGCCTCTTGCAATTTGACTTAAATGATCTAATCCAGTAGTTCTGTTTCTATTTTTAAAGAGGTTTAAGGTCGCTCAAGTCTTTTTAAGTGGTTACAAGAAGTTAATAAGAAAACCAATACCTCTGCCCTTAGATATCTGTCTAAGGCGTCCAGATATTTTTAATTCCTTTTTCAGGAAATTGTTTGTCGTCTCCTCAATGAAGTTATGTTGACGTTTCAATCTAAATGATGTCATCCTTGCAACTTCTAACCCAGCCTCAGTTTCAGAAAGGTTTAACTTCCTACAAGGCCATTTAGATGTCTTTTGTGCGTTGTCAAAATGAAGACTAATCCTTCCCTGTCTGGTCCTTTCAGAAGAACCTCTTGCCAGCAAAATATTTTCAAAATAAATTGTTTTTTCCTCCTATAAAGCTCTGTTGACGTTTCGATCTAAATCTAATCTTTGCAACCTCTAAATTCAGCAATTCTGCCTCAGATTTAAAGATAAGTTCAAGGTCACTTAGGGCCAAATTCTGAAGACCAGTGCTTTCGAAGATATTTCATTTGAGCCTCTTAGCTCCGCTCTTAACTAAATTTCTGCAAAATGGACTTGTCTCTTCCGTCTTCACAAGTTATGTTGGCCAACCTTGCTGCTTCTAATCCAACATTTATGCTTCAGCTTTACTCCCTTTAGGTCATTCTGTTTTTTTTTTTGTACGATGCGATGATACACGATCAAATTAGGCTAAGCAGTGTGTGGCAAAAGTGTCAGCGGTAAAGCGCTTTGCCATTGTCTCTTGCAATTTGGCTTAAATGATCTAATCCAGTATTTCTGTTTCAGTTTCTAAACGGTTTCATCTTCGCAACCTCTAAATTCAGCATTTCTGCTTCAGATTTAAAGATAAGTTCGAGTTCCAAGATCACTCAAGGCCAAATTTGGAAGACCAATGATTCATTTTTTCCAGTGCTTTCGAACGGCCTCTTAGCTTTGCTCTTAACAAAATTTCTGCAAAATGGACTTATATCCTCAGTCTTCAGTGTCTTCAGTAAAGAAATTACGTTGGCCTAAATGACTTCAACCTTGCTGGTTCTAATCCAACATTTATTTCAGTTTTACTCCTTCAAGGTCATTCTGGTTTTCTTATACGATGCGATGATACACGATCAAATTAGGCTAAGCAGTTTGTGGCATCAGTTTCAACAGTAAAGCGTTTTGGAAGCCTAGGAACTGGAAAGTTTTCGTTGTAAGGAATTAGTCATAGAAGATTGAATAAACTCTCAATTTTAAAGAAAATGCCTAACAATAAGTCCTTAATAGTCCGCTGCGTGTTTTGGAGGGTTGCTTATCATACAAATCATGACTTTTCTCGCTGACGAGTTGTTTGTTTGTTGAAATACAGATCAAACTTTTTTCTACAAGAATTGATCTCCACAAATTTCACCTATCGATCAAATCAACGGAGGATAATATCTGTATTACAATAAACTTTATTATTTTATTTGTTTCCTTTGAAATACGGAAGTGTTATTTTTTTTTTGTATTTACATGGGCAGAGAAAAGAACAGGGGAGATCCTGGAATGGTACCTCATGGAACACTTCAACAAACTGAAAATATGTAATGACTATTTGGTGTGTTAGGAATAACAGTAACACATGGATGGACTTGTTCGGACAAAAGTTGATGGCAAAAGTAAACCAGAAACTCCCCAAACACGTAAGGCCGAACACAAATTAGACGCCAGGACGTCGGCCATATTAGCATCTATTGGGGTTGGGTTGGGTTTGAATTGCGTCATAGAATTTTATTTTCAAGACTGCTGCTGGAGCCTTGGTAGAACGAACTCTGAAGACGAACGGAGGAAAAAACTTCAAGCTCTGTTTCAGATGAGCAAACGCCGCAGCCACATTTGTAACAAATGTCGGTTCAGTAGTAATCAATTTATTACAATCTTTAATCGATTAGGTAAAAAGATGGCAGCGGTGGGATTCGAACCCACGCCTCCGAAGAGACTGGTGCCTTAAACCAGCGCCTTAGACCGCTCGGCCACGCTACCTCGTTGCAATACGATTCCCTTAACAACACATTTCTGAACGTGTTAATTCCATTAAATTTATATTATTTAATTATTACTATTGCATGCGCGCAAATTTGTAGGTACTATTCCAAATTAATTGAAAACAAGATCGTATTTTCTATAACACAAACTGAAAACGCCGCAAGATACAATTTTCTATTTTAACATTCTGCGATTTAGCACACAGCCGCCGCTTAAAAAAAGATTCTTGGCAGCGCGGGCTGGCGACTATTTTTAAGGCATGGACTTATTAGTCCACAGCCAAAAATTTCTAGATCGACGCGACGCTTACAAAAATCTCTAAAATTATTGCGATTACTCACGAAGCATTCTCGAACGAAATTTATTAAATTTTCCCGAATTGTGGTATTTCTGAGTTAATTAAATGGTACGGACCTGATGAAAGGAGCTGTTATCTTCGTTTCGTCACGCGGAGAGACCTACTTCAACCGCCTTCACGTTATAATTAATAGCTTTTGAAGATTGTATTTTATTTTGGAAATTTTGGGCGCAAAATTCCTTAGCTTAATGCAGTTCAAATGCAAAGCGGCAAAAATATGATCGCATTGTAAAAATAATAGTAAAAATGTAGAATTATCGACAAAATAGATTTTGTAAAAGTGATATTAAAAAAAAGAATTAAAATCAAAAACAATAATAAAAAATGTAAAAAATGCAATAGACGATTGAAGCAAAATTAAGCAACCAAAAAACTAAAGAAAAATGGCAATTGTCAAGAGTCAAAATGTTGATAGAGAAGGCCAGTTATGGGATAGGGTCAGGATAGACAAAGAGAATCAACTAATTTGATACGTAAAGAAAAAACTGACGACAACCAAATATACCATTGCATTCTTTTTTGTTATAAAAATAAAGTAATATATTTCTAATTGGTTAGCAATTATTTATTTATCTCCTGGGTCTATTAGGTGAAAGACATTTGGGGAAACTGTCTTCGACTGATCTTTTCGAATTTTTTGTTTGCTTCCTTTTTTCTTCTCTTTTCTCAATTTCTTTTAAACACAGTCTCCTTCTTACTTTCTTTTTCCTAATTTTGGCATCAGTTTTGATCTAAGTGATTAAAAATTGTATGTATGTCACATTTCTATTTTCTGTTCTCCTTAAAAATCTCATCTTTATCGCGTTCGTTTTTCTTCTTTGCTTTTAGGTCATTGTTTATTACGATTCTGTTCCGTACGTGGGTGTTGGTGTTACTAATTTCTTAATTACTTGTGTTCTTATGCTTTTCAGGGATTTCCTTTCCTTATTTCCTTGGAATGTATTTTTAAACTATTGGATAGTTTACATTCTTTCTCTCTTCCGCCGTCTTTGCAAATTGCTGTCCCCAGAATTACTTTTTCCTTTCCTTCTCTTTATTTATTCCAGCTTCCTTTGTTTGCTGACTTTTTTCTTCTATTATTCCTATTGCATTTCTCACCTTTTTCAACTACAATCATCTCGGTCTCCTTCTTACTTTCTTTTTCTTAATTTTGGCCCCACTTTTGTTCTAACTAATCGTCACTCTCTTCACTTGGACGTATCATTTTAGTTATCCTTCTTTTATCTATTTCTATATGCATTTCACTTTTAAAAATTGTATGTACGTCATTTCTATTTTCTATACTCTTTAAGAATCTCATCCCTATAGTGTTCATTTTTCTTCTTTGCTTTTAGGTCAATGTCTATTACGTTTCTGCTCCGTACGTGAGTGCTGGAGTTACTAATTTCTTAATTACTTGTGTTCTTATGCCTTTTATGGATTTCCTTTCCTTATTTCCTTGGAATGTATTTTTAAACTATTGGATAATTTACATTCTTCCTCTCTTCCGCCGTCTTTCGAAATCGTTGTCCCCAGAATTACTTCTTCCTCTCCTTCTTTTTATTTTTTCCAACTTCCTTTGTTTGCTGCCTTTTTTCTTCTCTTCTTCCTATTGCATTTCTCATTTCTTTCAACTACAATCTTCTCGGTCTCCCTCTTACTTTGTTTTTCGTAATTTTTGCCCCAGGTTTTGGTCTAACTAATCGTCAGCCTTTTTACTTGCACGTATCGTTTTAGTTATCCTTCTTTTATCTCTTTCTTTACGCGTTTCACTTTTTAAAACTGTTTGTACGTCACATTTCTATTTTCTATTCTCCTTAAGAGTCTCACTTCTATCACGTTCATTTTTCTTCTTTGCTTTTAGGTCAATATCTATTACGTTTCTGTTCCGTACGTGAGTGTTGGTGTTACTAATTTCTTAATTACTTGTGTTCTTATGCCTTTTATGGATTTCCTTTCCTTATTTCCTTGGAATGTATTTTTAAACTATTGGATAATTTACATTCTTCCTCTCTTCCGCCGTCTTTCCAAATTGCTGTCCCCAGAATTGCTTTTTCCGCTCCTTCTCTTTATTTATTCCAGCTTCTTTTCTTTGCTGCCTTTTTTCTTCTCTTTTTCCTATTGCATTTCTCATCTTTTTCAACCACAATCTTCTCGGTCTCCTTCTTACTTTCTTTTTCCTAATTTTGGCCCCAGTGTTGGTCTAACTAATCGTTAGTCTTTTCACTTGGACGTTTCATTTTAGTTATCCCTCTTTTATCTCTTTCTTTACGCGTTTCACTTTTAAGAACTGTTTGTATGTTACAAATCTGTTTTCTATTCTCCTTAAGAATCTCATCTCTATCGCGTTCTTTGCTTTTAGGTCAGTGTCTATTACGTTTCTGTTCCGTACGTGAGCGTTGGTGTTACTAATTTCTTAATTACTTGTGTTTTTATGCCTTTTAGGGATTTTTTCTATAAATTTCCTTGGAATGTATTTTTAAACTATTGGATAGTTTATATTCTTCTGCCGCCTTTCAAAATTACTGTCCCCAGAATTTCAGCTTCCTCTGCTTGCTGCCTTTTTTCTTCTGTTCTTCCTAGTGCATTTCTCATCTCTTTCAACCACAATCTTCTCGGTCTCCTTCTTGTTTTCCTTTTGCTCTTGTTGCTAGACTAAACTCCCTGAGAACTCTAGTAGCATTGTCAGTCGAAAGAGGAATGAAAATTCGACAGTTCGACGTAACCATTGCTTACCTAAACGGGCACGTCGACACAGACATTTATATGTAAAAACCAGAGCTTCTGGAAGAGATGCTTCAGAAAATGGTCAATGTAAAAGGAAATAACGAAACAGGACGTAAGCCCGTCACATCTTGAACGAGCTGAAACGCGGAAATAAGGTCTGTAAACTCAACAAGGCAATTTATGGCTTAAAGCAAGCCGGAAGACAATAGCATGTCAAGATCGGCGTCACTTTTCGTGCGTTGGGGCTTCATCCAACCTACGCCGATCCCTGCGTCTATACAGACGACCTAAAGAATGTCTTCTTGTTGATTTATGTTGACGACATCCTTGTGGCTTCCTCAGATGAAGGAAAAATGGAACTGATCAAGACTTCTCTACAATCTCGTGTCCTTTCCTTATTTCTTTGGAATATATTTTTAAAGTATTAGATGGTTTACATACTTCCTCTCTTCCGCCGTCTTTCAAAATAGCTATCCCCAGAATTACTTTTTCCTTTCCTTCTCTTTATTTAATCCAGCTTATTTGGTTTGTTACCTTTTTCCTTCTCTCTTTCTTATTATATTTCACATTTCTTTCAACTACAATCTTCTCGGTCTCCTTCTTACTTTGTTTTTCGTAATTTTGCCCCCAGTTTTGATCTAACTAATCGTCAGTATTTTCACTTGCTCGTATCATTTTAGTTATCCTTCTTTTATCTCTTTCTTTACGCGTTTCACTTTTAAAAACTGTATGTACGTCACATTTCCATTTTCTATTCTCTTTAAGAATCTCATCTCTGTGGCGTTCATTTTTCTTCTTCGCTTTTAGGTCTATTACGTTTCTGTTCATTATGTGAGTGTTGGTGTTACTAACTCCTTAATTACTTCGACTGATCTTTTTTCTTCTCTTTTCCCTATTTCTTTCAAATACAACCTTCCCGGTCTCCTTCTTACTTTCTTTTTCCTAATTTTGGCATCAATTTTGGTCCAAGTAATTAAAAATTGTATGTATGTCATATTTCTATTTTCTATTCGCCTTAAGAATCTCATCTGTATCGCGTTCATTTTTCTTCTTTGCTTTTAGGTCAATGTCTGTCACGTTTCTGTTCCGTATGTGAATGTTGGTGTTAGTGATGTCTTAATTAGTTGTGTTCTTATGCCTTTTATGAATTTTCTTTCCTTATTTGCTTGGAATGTATTTTTAAACTATTGAATAGTTTACATTCTTCCTCTCTTCCGCCGTCTTTCGAAATTGCTGTCCCCAGAATTACTTTTTCCTTTCCTTCTCTTTATTTATTCCAGCTTCCTTTATTTGCTGACTTTTTTCTTCTATTTTTCCTATTGCATTTCTCAACTCTTTCAACTACAATCATCTCGGTCTCCTCCTTACTTTCTTTTTCGTAATTTTGCCCCCAGTTTTGATCTAACTAATCGTCAGTCTTTTCACTTGCACGTATCATTTTAGTTATCCTTCTTTTATCTCTTCCTTCGAGCGTTTCACTTTTAAAAACCGTTTGTATGTCATATTTTATTTTATTTTATATTCTCCTTAAGAATCTCATCCCTCTCTATCCCTTAGGGATTCCCTTTCCGTATTTCTTTGGAATCTTGTTTAAACTACTTGAATAGTTTACATTCTTTCTCTATTTTTTCCTCCAATTCTTTTATTTATGCCAATAATCTTATAAATATAAAAATGTCAATCGATTGTTTGACTTCTTTCCCGACTGTAAGATTATAGACAGTTGGCGAGATTGATTTGATACATTTCGTGGCCCACAGAAATCAGTTTTGCCAAGCAGAAATGGATGACGACGTAGATTGAATTGTATACGAGAAGAACGGATGATGAAGAACACATGAGCGGTAGTTCCGAAGATTCGGAATAGAGAAAGGACGATTGAGTACGAAGAAACGAGGAGACAAGGAGAACTCCATTCTAGGCCAGGAAATTAAAAGTCACGTCTTCGCGAGATTAAAAAGGATATTGAGATCCAAGGGAATAAAAACCTAGGCTAAGACATAACCTTGAATTCCATGATTTTAAATTGGATCATTTGATTTGATCAAATTATCACGTCATTGAAAGCATAGACACTAGAATAAAAGTATGAAGACAAGTCTAATCATGAGAACCATAGAAATGAGCATCCTCAGATAGAAATATGAAATAAGAAGACTATAAATTCAAAATGTGATAAAATGGACTTCAAATGGAGCAAAAATGAAGGAATTAAGGATATCTCCAAGTAATAGAGTATCACCACAGGGATTAACGAAGCACAACTCAAAAAAATCACAAACTACAAATTTCAAAAGAGGCGGAAGAGAAAATGGGACAAACCACGCGAGTGACAAGATGAGAAAACATAGATTTTAAAGAAATCGCAAGGAAGAAGCTTCCAGATGAATGTAGGTACCATCATTTCATTTCTAATTAATAGAGTACCATCATAGAGTGCATATGGAATAACGAAGCAGAACTAAGAAAACACAAACAGTTGAAAAGACTACAAATTTCAAAATGAAGGACAAGGCGGAGGGAGAGGAGATGGGAATAGTATAACCATGTGAGTGAAAAGCTTCCACGAGAGTTGTGGGCATCCTCATTTCATGGTTTCAAACAAATAACGGGGCGAAGACAGATGAAAGTCGAAAAAATAATCTTATTCAATCATATTCAAATTTTTGACATATTGGAAAGCTCATTTCCAAGTACGTAATATGGAGGCACGTTGTAACCTTGGAGGTGGGAAAGAGCGAAGCCATAATAAAACAAACTGAAAGGAAATAGAATGAATGCAGGAACTTATCGGTATGATTTCTTTCATAATTCGAATTCGATTCGAAATGGAAGTGATCGTTCTTCTACTTCATCGCGAATTTACTATATTTGAATTTAGTTTTGGTTCCATTGAGATTTTCCAACAAACTATGTTTCTGCATCATTTAAATTACTGGCAACATGTCAACACACTGCACGGCATTAATAGAGGCATGTGAGGTAAAGGGCATGGTTTATTCTTTACGCAAATATCGTCCCAAGGAAAACAATCTTGCGAAAAAAAGCCGAAATAACATTTCTATTATGAAAACATGACTAACAACCGTCCGCCTCACCTGTGTTTTCAAACTGCGTCTGTTAGCGCTCCCTAACAAAAATAATGCGTAGCAAAAACGGCGGCCTTTGAGATCGTCATAACTGTCACATTTCTATCCCGTTAGTAAGGGGATAAAGCGTAGGTGTATACCATAAGCACCGCCACTGACCAGCGAGTACTATAAGAACGCTGCCTGAGTAACGCACATGTCTAGTAAAGTTGTACCCTTCCTAAGCAGTGTGCCAGTGTAATCTCCAGTGAACGACTCAAAATGCCAGGACCTTCCAGACCCTTATGGCAGGTTAGTCACTTTCTCTTTTTTTCTTATTTTTTTTTCACGTAAGCAAAATTTCCCGTACTTCCAAATAAAAACCGCCTAATTTTTTTTTATTTAAGCTCCTCCTTTTTGCCGCCAATAAGTTTTTCTGAGGGGGGATGCGGCAAAATTGGGGAAATCTTTTTTCCTCTAATGGAATTTCTTTTATTGAATCAAAACGTCCGCGTAAATATACTTAATGTTTTCTGTGATTCATCGCGCGTTATTTTAAAATTTATTTACGTTTGCGAAAATAGCACTCGTCGGACAGAAATGTGTCAAAATTGCTAATTTTATCAGCAAGTCTGGGGGCGCGCGCGCGTACGTGTTTACGAAATGCCAATAAGGATTGAGTTCGCAGAGTTTTCAAATTCCGCTTTAAAGGATTGCCTTGTTATTTGATAAGTTTAATTTGGTTGTGGTCGTCGATATAAAATCAGCGTTTCTTCTTTGCGTCTTTCGCAAACGAGTGCGACCAAATATACCGACTGTTTCGTTGAAACCTGAAAAACAAAAGCGCAAGCAAGACAGAAATGGCTTTACATCCAAGTTAAAATGAAACACACTGTAAGTTGTCGATCGAGTTGATCGAGTTGAGTGAAGTGATGGAATTAGCAGTTTCACAATGATCTACCGATTGTCTCCTTAAATGTTCAAAAAGGCTCCTTAAATGTTCAAAAAGGCCAAAACAAGACCAAAAATTACATATTTCCTATTAAAAATTCGTTCATTTTCGTTCTTAGTTCGTGGACGAACGAATCTTCTCGATCGAGTTGCTGCAACCCACTGAACCTACTGACTGTTTCATTGAAACTGAAAAAAGGCGGAAATAAAACACAAATTTCTATATTTCCAACTGAAAATGTAATATATATATATATAATGAACGCACGAATCAATTCGTTCATTGTTGCTTTTGTTTTGTGAACGAACGAACCTTTCGAATGATACGAACGAGCCGATCGAATCAAACGAAACGCTTTTGTTTTAAAGAATTTAAATCTCGTGCTAGTCTTTTGTTTTTTTTTTTTTTGACCTAAAATCTAACGCGTTTTTATTCTTTTCGCTACAATTTCTTTTTTTAGTTTTGAAAATTATTTTAATTCGCATTCAATTTAAAGATTTTTTCTTTCATTCATTACAAACAAAAGACAGTGGAAATCGTTTCTTTTCGAAAGCCAATTTAAATAACCCGTTCGTCTTTTGTTTACTATTTAACATCTAACGTTTGTTTGTCCTTCCCCGACACAAAAAAAAAAAATAATTGACTAACTTTTTTTCGGAAAAAATGTATTGACTATTTTATCCATTTCTTTCTTAATTTAAACAAAATACGATCGGGTTTTTTACGTATTTTTTTTCCTTTTCTTAATTAAAATTAACTAAAACAGAAACTGTAAATAATAGTGATCATCTTTTGTTTCTCTTTCGAAAATTAATTAAATCGTTAGCAAATTTAAAGACTCTTTTTTTATTCTGCCTGAAAGTAAACAAGAGACAATCGGTTCTTTCCCCCGATTTTTCAATACTAATTTAAATGGTTCGATCGTCTTTTGTTCTCCCGTTTAAAATCCAACTCGCGTCCTTTCTTTCCTTTTCGATACAGAAACCAATTTGACTACTTTGTTTCGGAAAAACATTCTGCACTATTTTTTCCAATTTTTTTTTTAGTTTAAACAAAAGACGATCGGACTATTTATATATTTTTTTCTCTTTTTTTTTCTGAAAAGAGAAACTCATTGTAAACAGTAGCGATCGTCTCTTGTTTTCTCTTTTAAAAATCAATAATTTCGTTGGTATTCAATTTAATTAAAGGCTTTCTTCTCTCATTTTGTCTGAACGTAAACAAAAGACGATCGACGAAATTCGATTTTTGAAAACTAATCTAAACGGCCTGATCGTTCTTTTGTTTTCTGTTTAAAATACTGCTCGTTTTCATCCTCTTCGATACGAGAAATAAAATTTGGCTAAATTTTTTTTTCTCTGACAAAAATATTTCCCATTTTTTTTCTTTAATTTAAATAAAAGACGATCAGATATTTTTCTTTGTCTGAATTAAAAAAAGAAACTGACTGTAAAGAGCGGCGATCATCTTTTGTTTTCTATTTTAAAAATCAATGGTTTTGTTCGCTTCCAATTTGAAGAAGTCTCTAAGTCCGGACTGAAACAAAAGACTATCGCTGATTTTTTTTTTTTAATCACCGACGCTTTCTATTCATTTAGCTCAAAATCTTCGCTTGTTTTTTGTTCACTTTGTTACAAGTGCTACTGTAAACAGAATCGACTTCGTGTGCATTAACAGGTGTCCAATTCATTAACTTGCAATTAGTTTCCTCCGGCAGATGGCGCTGATTTGTCATTGTCATTTCTATTTACGTGATTTTTTACTTTTTTTAATATAATCCTTGTTTATTTTTATTTATATTTTAACAAGGACCACCATAGTCATCTCCATAATCGATTTCTTATCTATTAACTCGATTTACATTGTTTTACATAGTTTTCTCCGGCAGATGGCGCTGATTTTTCATTATCATTTCTATTTATGTAATTTTTTATTTTCGTATTGTAAGAAGAACTATTACTTCCATAATCGACTTCTTATCCATTAATAGATTACCTTTAATCTCTGCTTGCGTTATTCATTCCATTAACTTGGTTTTCTACCAGCAGATGGCACTGGTGCTTTGAGGATTACTTATTAATTTCACTTAAATATTTTTTATTACATTACTTGCCTTTTTGTTTACGTTTATTCTCGTTTCACGTTGTTCATTTCATTGCCTTGTTTAATTTTCGACAGATGGCGCTGATTGTCACCACTATTTACGTATTTTTTTACTTCGAAGTTATTTTTTAAACACCATTTGTTTCTTCGACTTGATAAAATCGACTTCTTATCCATCAACAGGTGGCCTTTATTGGTTGCTTACATTGATCGTTACATTAACTTAGTTTTCTACCAGCAGATGGAACTGGTACTTTCAGGGTTATTTATTAATTTCACTTAATTTTTTTTTAAATTATATTCCTCATTTGTTTACATTGTAATAAAGACTGCTGCGCCTTTAAGAGATGGCGCTTATTCTCTTTTGACGTTCATTTCATTGCCTTTTTTATTTTCGGACAGATAGCGCTGATTGTCATTACTATTTAGGTAATTTTTTCACTTCGAAGTTTTTTTTTTAATTATAATCACCATTTGGTTTTTAGACTTATAAAATCGACTTCGTATTCATCAACAGGTGGCCTTCATTGCTTGTTTACATTGTTCGTTACATTAACTCAGTTTTCTACCAGCAGATGGCACTGATACTTTGAGAGATATTTATTAATTTCACTTTTAATTTGTTTTTTAATCATATTCCTCATTTGCCTTTTTGTTTACATTGTAATTAAGACTACTGCACCTATCACTATCACCTTTGTATGCATTAACAGATGGCGCTTATTCTCGATTCGCGTGGTTCATTTCATTACCTTATTTATTTTCCAACAGATGGGGCTGTCATTTGTTTTTTCGACTTGATAAAATCGACTTCTTATCCATCAACATGTGGCCTTTATTGTTTGTTTAAATTGTACGTTACATTAACTTAGTTTTCTACTAGCGGATGGCACTGGTACTTTGAGATTTATTTATTCATTTCACTTTTAATTTTTTTTAAATTATATTCCTCACTTGCCTTTTCGTTTACATTATAATAAACACTGCAGCACCTTTTTGTGCATTAACAGATGGCGTTTATTATGGATTCACGTTGTTCATTTCATTACCTTGTTTATTTTAGGTCAGATGGCGCTGATTGTCATTACTATTTACATAATTTTTTTACTTCGAAGTTTTTTTTTTAATTAACATAATCACCATTTGTTTTTTAGACTTAATAAAATCGACTTCTGATCCATCAATAGGTGGCCTTTATTGTTTGTTTAAATTGTTCGTTACATTAACTCAGTTTTCTACCAGCAGATGGCACTGGTACTTTGATGGTTATTTATTAATTTCACTTTTAATTTGTTTTTTAATCATATTCCTCACTTGCCTTTTTGTTTACATTGTAATAAAGACTACTGCACCTTTTTATGCATCAACAGATAGCGCTTATTCTCGATTCACATTGTTCATTTCATTACCTTGTTTATTCTCCGACAGACGGCGCTGTTTGCGTAATTTGTTCACTTCGAAGCTTTTTTTAAAATAATTCACCATTTGTTTTTTAGACTTGATTAAATCGACTTCTTGTCCATCAACAGGTGGCCTTTATTGTTTGTTTACATTGTTCGTTATATGAACTTAGTTTTCTACCAGCAGATGGCACTGATACTTTGAGAGATACTTATTAATTTCACTTTTAATTTGTTTTTTAATCGAATTCCTCACTTGCCTTTTTGTTTACATTGTAATTAAGACTACTGCACCTATCACTATCACCTTTGTATGCATTAACAGATGGCGCTTATTCTCGATTCACGTTGTTCATTTCATTACCTTGTTTATTTTCCGACAGATGGCACTGTTTGTCATTACTGTTTGTGTAATTTTTTCACTTCGAAGTTTTTTTTTTTTAAAACATAATCACCATTTGTTTTTTCGACTTGATTAAATCGACTTCTTGTCCATCAACAGGTGGACTTTATTGTTTGTTTACATTGTTTATTACATTAACTTAGTTTTTTACCAGCAGATGGCACTGGCGCTTTGAGAGTTATTTATTAATTTCACTTTTAATTTTTTTTTAATTATATTCCTCACTTGCATTTTCGTTTACATTGTAATAAAGACCGCTGCTCGTTAACAGATGGCGCTTATTCTGGATTTACGTTGTTCATTTCATTACCTTGTTTATTTTCCGAGAGATGGCTCTGACTGTCGTTACTACTTACGTAATTTTTTCACTTCAAAGTTTTTTTTTTAAACACAATCACCATTTGTTTTGTCTACTTGATAAAATCGACTTCTCATCCATCAACAGGAGGCCTTCATAGTTTGTTTACATTGTTCGTCGTATTAACTTAGTTTTCTACCGGCAGATGGCTCTGGTGCTTTGCTCTTTCTTTGTCACTTCTACTTATTTTTTTTTTCACTTTGAGATTTTATAATCACTCGCTTTCTTGCTTACGTTGTAATGAGAACTGTTGTAAGCAGAGTAGACTTCTTACGCATTAACGATGACACTCACTTTCGATTCACGTCGTTCATTTCATTACCTTGTTTTTTTTCGGCAGATGGCACTGATTTTTCGTAGTCATTCTATTTATGTAATTATTGAACTTTAACATAATCCTCATTTGTTTTTTAATAAGGATCACTATATGCATAATCGAATTCTCATCCATTAAGAACTGGCTTTTATGGTTTCTCGACGTTGTTCATTTCATTAACTTAGTACTCTACCGGCAGATGGCACTGTTACTTTGCTCTTTCTTTGTCACTTCTATTTATGATTTTTTCTTACTTTTAAGATTTTTTTAAAACTTAATCCTCATTTGTCTTTTTGTTTAATAAATACAATTGTCTATCCAGTATGTAGTAGATACTGCTCTCGCTTATTTAAATAAACACCAACGCATTTTCCACTGGAAAATTACATTTTCTGTTTGACATCTTTAATTCGACTCCAATCCAATTATGTAAATAATAAATTATTTTGTTCTCCGTTTCATGGAAGCAATAAACTAGACGATTAAACGCGATGGTTTTCCTAAAACCACTTAAAGTTACGATCGCCTGGAATAGTAGCAGCGAAAAAAAATCGACTTTAAAAATAGGACAGAGTAACTCGTGATCTTGCAACGTTTATTTTTTCATGTTCAACATTTCTAACAGTATATCCATAAAGAAACGCGCCGACAAAATTCACGGAATTTTTCTCGAGCGTGCAGCTTAAAAATAAAACTTTTAATCAAACATGGAGATTCGACTCACGAAGCTTTAAGTTTTTTGATAAGGTAACTTTTTGTAGAAAAAAAAATCAGAAACCTAAATACATTTTTTTTATTAAAACTACTGATAGTTATTTAATAATGCCGAAGTTTAATTAGTTCAACATGTTTTGGTAACTTCTATTTCGATGACTTGTGCAATATATGTATACATACAAAAAAAACTAACTACTCAGGTACGAAATTACGGATCTAAATCACTTATGAAGAAATCCGCGGGGATGTTGTCGAAGACTTTCCTCAGGATATCGTACATAATCTCCTCGATCGTCCTGCTGAGGATGGGGTTGAGAGAGTCCGCCAGGATCTTCCAGTTTTCATTCAGATACCTATTGGTAGACTCCTCTGCGTAAAAAATAAAATCAAACTCACTTGCCCAAAACGATCAAAAAATGCTTTACCTAAGGCCTTTATTCCATCGAATAAATTGCCCATGTACAGGTTAAGACCTCCGATGGAAAATTTGACTTTGGTTTCGGTTATTTTGAAAAAGTTGAACCCATCGTGTTGGATTAGGTCGACAGTGTTTTTCGTTTTGATATCCAAGTTTTCTAAAATAAAAAAGAAACAGGAAGCGAATTAAAAATATTTTAATTCTAAGGCATCATTAGATTTCATAATTATAGGCATTTCTGAGGATGTGTTGCCGTTACATCATGATCCTAATCGACGTGAAAGTGTAATTTACCGCGGATATATGGCGTCATAAGTTAGGCCATACTCTGATGAAATGATTTGCAATTTGATTAGAACTCACGCGATTCCAGACGTGAAGTGCCTGTGAACTAAATAGTTGCTTAGAGATTGTGGATTTATAAGATATAGAATTGGTACAAATACTTTGTCGAACAGAAAAAGAAAAATTGTCTGTGTCTCTTTATGAACATTTACGATCGGAATTGATTGAATGAACTAAAAATTAAAATTCGAAAATAAGTACCTAAACGTATGGATTTCAAAACAACAAGAAAAAAATATAGGGGATGACGAAAGCAAACCACTTACTGGCATCAAACCAACAGGATCCTGCACCACGCAGTGGTATAACCAAAATCCTTCCAAGCAGCTTATAATTTCCATCAATCCTGAGCCTTGGCAAAAACAGTTCCGTGTAAAAATCATGTGTTATCGGATCGACGTTATTATACATGATTTTCGTATTCCCGAATCCTAGCACAGTCACGTTCGTTAAGGATGCGTTTACGTTTACAGGACCTGTTCCTTGAAGAATCTAAAAGAAAAATTAAATTGGGACAGTTTCGGATCAAACAACGGTAAAATTATTTTCTTTGGCGCGCGGCTATATTTAAAACCTCTTTCTATTTTAATTCATAACGCAGAATTTTGAGCGCGAAGTCGAATTGGATGCAGTCAAAGAGCCAAGTTAGTTGGCAGTTTTGGGCGTAAACATTTGTCATCTTTACGTTTGCAAAAAGTCTCAGGTGTTTTGACAAGTGTGGTTGTAACTGTTCATCATGTTACGCAAGGTACAAGATTGGAGATAACTCAAAACTTTTCTCGGCCAATTTTACAATTGTTTGCTTCAGCTTTAAACTAAAATCGTATAAAGATCAATGGATCAAAGTATTATGCTGACGTTGATTACAAATTCGATAAGAAAGTCATCATAAAACGTCGTCATCAACTTCGACACTTTTCATAACTACAGTTTGCGTCATCATTGTATTGCATACGCCCGGCAACAGAATTAATTTTAATTTAATAAATGCTTTACATTGTATAGATGTGCAATATATAAAAAAAAATAGATTTGCTTTTAAATTGAATTGTTAAAAAATAATTTCCAAAAAAGGAAGTCTATTTATTTTTTTAATAATTTAGGGATTGATTTAAATATAAAATTAAAATTAAATTAATAAGGCAATAAAGTATAATACATTTATATACTTTAATTAATAATTTTTCTTAATTATACAGGGTGTGAGAAATTCAATAATTAACTCGCAAACGGTAGTTCTAGAGATATTTTGCCCAAGGATTTTGACATCCCTTTCATCCCTTCCATAAGGGAAGAGAGTCACTAAGCTGAAAATTTAAAACAAGATTAATTTTGAGTTTATTAAAAGAAAACCACTATTTTTTTTATTGATTTGATGTTGACAACTGTTTGCCTATTCTGTAACTTTGAGGTTGAATATTTTGATTTAAGAATATTCCGATTCCCGTCATAGATTTCGATTCGATTTGAGTTATAGAATAAGGGGGTAAGTTTCTCAAACAATCAATGATTTTATATCAAAAATAAATTCACTGTAAGTTCTAAAATCCGTTTCTCAAAACGTTATCTGAAGATAAAGTATACAGGGTGCGTCAAAAGTAACGCCTATGCAGGTGGGATTTGATTCAAGACGCCCAAACAAATAAGAATGGTGATGGCCTTTAAATTATCATGGGATTTTCTATGTTGCGTTCATCAATGCAACGTCCCGTATATGTCAATCACGTGGGTCTCAGTTTTATGTGAAGGCAAAAGTGTCCTAACAAGTACAGGGTGAGAGTAGTTTTTCGTGTCTTTAAGAAAACAATTATTTATTTTCTCAGATTCTCTCAGCCAATTTTGTATTATTAGATAGCTCTCGAACAACCACTCAAGAAGATATTGTCTTTTTTTTTCAAACTATATCTATTTAAAGTCAAATTTGAAGACGGTCATTTTATACCTATAGGGTGCAACTTAAAGTTTTCCTTTTTCGTCTTTGTTGTCATCTTTGCGTTTACTCGAAAGTTTCCTTGCCATCACAGTGATGACGCCATAACTCTACAATACAGATTAATCATTTTCGAGTTAATTTACCGTATCTATCTTCGATCACCCTATATACAGGATCGTGTATACAGGGTGATCCACGACTTAATGCGATAGTTCAAGGTTGTGTTGCTTAGGTCATTTTAAGTCAAAAATATCTAAAGAACGTAAGCTGTAAACTAAGCCGCAATGAAGCTGCGGCAGTTTTGAATAAAAAGTGATATATTTGGAAGAGTTATTTTTTTAATTTAATTAAAATAATCTGGTAAACAAACGTGCTAAGGTAACAGTTAATTTGGTATTAAAATTGAGTCTCTTACGTCAGAAGTTGCTCCATTATTGTTAATTGAAGACGCGTTCATATTTGTAACAATAAACTCTTCTCTACTGACATAAAGGCTTAAACGAGGCTGTTCAAAAGTCCCCAAACGAAGTAGTCAAGAGGATTTAGGTCAGGTGACCTTTTCCTCTCCTACCATCTAAATAAAAAAATGCTATTCTTAGTGTAACGTGCCTTTTTTAAAACCTCTCCTCGTAGTTGGCCGCGAATTCAGTGTTGCCAACCAATGTTGTTCACCAATCACGTCACTTTTATCGGGTGACAATGACAATTAACATAAAGAAAATGACATTCGACCAATTGAATAGTCCAATGCAAGAAGTGGACGTATTCACTTTTTTTCAAAAAAGTAGTTAATAATAGAGATATGTTCTTTAAACAATTCTACATCGTTCTGTGCAAGAACTAGACTTCTACCATCAACACCAACCATCCTGCACAGTAACGTTCGTTTCATATTAGTTGTCCATCACCCATTCGTTTGCAGTAAGTGCATGTGTTTGATTATGTCCACTTCTTGCATTTGACCCCTTAATTAAGAAAAACAAATGACAATCAACTCACAAAAAAACAAACAAAAGACAGTCGACTAATAAAAAAAGGCTTGAATCGACAACGATAGGCTAATGAAGAGATAAACAAATAAAGAACGAACAATTAAGAAAAATTAATGACAATAAACTTATGGAAAAAAAACAAGTAACATTCGACCAACTAAGAAAAACAAATGATGACGCATATACAGGGTGTGAAATGTTCTTGTAATTTGATTTGAATAAGCGAAAAATCGTTTGAAATAGCTCCAAAGTACTACAAGCGTCATTTATAATAAATAAAAGTAATCTTTAAATAATACAGCTCTTTTTAAATGATGTAATTATTTGCATCAGTTGATATAAATTATGATATTTCTTCCTAAAACAATGGTATGGTACGACGCTCAAAACTATGGCAAAAATATTATAATTATGGTAGGGTTGGCAATATTGCGTGAGTTGTTAGTTATGAACCAGTCTCAATCGATCTGACGTTTGAAACATCATAAAGGCCGGTCTTTTGATTTCCTTGCAAACTCCATTTTTAATAAAATGAATTAAGGTGGATTGGCAACACTGCGTGTGTTGTTAGTTGTGAACCTGTCTCAAGCGATCTGACGTTTGAAACAGTAGTCGGTCTTTTATTCTCCTTTCAAACTCCATTTTTACTAAAAAGGACAATAAATCAAAATGTGGTTGAGATAGATGTAATTGTTTAGATTAGTGCGAAAGAGATGCATAATACATGTTGCTATCGCAACCTAATTTAATGCCCATATGGCAAAATTACTATAATTATGGTAGGGTTGGCAACACTGCGTGAGTTGTTAGTTGCTAACCAGTCTCAGTCAATCTGACGTTTGAAACAGCTTTTGATCTCCTTGCAAACTCGCTTTTTATTAAAATGAACATTAAATTCGAATGTGGTTGAGATAAATGTAATCGTTTAGTTAGTCCGAAAGAGATGCGTAATACACATTGCTACCCCAACCTAATTTAATGCTCTTATAGCAAAAATTCCATAATTATGGTAGGGTTGGCAATACTGCGTGAGTTATTAGTTGTGAACCTATCTCAATCGATCTGACGTTTGATAAGGGCCGGTCTTTACATATCCTTGCAACTCCCTTTTTACTAAAATGAACATTAAATTAAAATGTAGTTGAGATAGCTGTAATCGTTCAGTTTAGTGCGATAATACACGTTGCTATGACAACCTAATTTAATGCTCTTAAGGCAAAAATACCATAATCACGGTAGGGTTGGCAACACTGCGTGAATTGTTAGTTGTGAATTGTCTCAAGCGATTTGACGTTAGAAACAGCATTAGGGCCGGTCAGGGAGTTTACAAGGAATGAAAAGACCGACCCTAAGATCGTTGTGACATTTCCTTCAATAAGAAAAGTGGGGTTATGATCTGTGATATACGTCAATTTATTCGATTTCAAGAAAGGCTGGTTCACAACTAACAATTCACGGCCAACTACGACCTATAAATTTTTAGAATTAAAAATACTTGTAATTACGTTACGAATGAGTTTTAGACGTATGGTCATATTTTTGACTTAAAATGATCTCAGCGAGACGCTCTTAAGTTATGGGACACATTTGCAAAAAATTTTGGTGCTCTTACTGAATTAATTAAAAAAAATCTTTATTTTCTTAAACTGCTATTAGTTAAGTAAATGTTATTAATTAAAAATATTCCCAATATTTTTGAAATGTCAAAGTTATCATGAAATATTCTATATAATAAGCGAAAAAAGAATAGTCTAAGTATTAGGATACATGTCCCGATCACGTGATTTGTTTAACCACATAACAGAGCAAATAAAATGTTTCTTATCGAATTTATAATTGCCTAAGTTTTAAATCCATTGCCACCTGATTTCCTAACGAATTCAAGCATTAAAATCCATGGTCACCTAATTTATTGCTTTTTGTTAACAAAATTACAAGATATCTTAATCTTGGATCACCTTGCTGCTGATTGTTATTTTTTGTTTTGGTTTTAACAAAATTTCTAAACGAAAATTCAATACACATGATTATTGATGTATAAAGGAAGAGAAAAGATTTAAAAAATTGATAAAAATATCTTCCAAAAAAAGATTTACAACTTGCTGTCAGATGTACAGGGTGATTCTTGAATACACCGACGAAAAAAGCGACACGGGACAAATGTTCTATGCAATTTATAATTAAATAAAAATGTATACGAAATGCATAAGACGAGGACAAATTACAATGTTTTAAATTCTGGTTGTTATCACCATTTCTTTGTCTATTATTATTCAAACATCAGCGATGAATCGAATGAACGACTTAAAGATTAAAATGCAAGAGAAGTTTATGACGGACACGTTGCTTTTAGGAATAAACTTTACTTACAATACAGTTTAAATTCAAATAAAAAAAAATACTAGGAAGTCTTAACACAGAGATTTGAATTGTTTTCGTGTTGTAGTGACTCATTTCTCTACCAAAGCAGGTGTTCAATATGTTATCCTTACGTTACACAGTTTGTACGGAATGATTAATTAATTCCAGATGATCTGGAGTTCGATTTCAGCCGATCACTTCAATTCCGTTTAAAGGTCAAGTTCACGCCCGACGCCGCGCCGCACAACCATAAAACTATAAAACAATTTCGTTTAACTGCTGCTGTTTCTATGATAACTATTCTTTCGAGATTTATTCAAGAATCACCCTTAAGCTTTAATTTCTCAATACCAAACGTTTGGAATAAAACATTAAATTCGATTAGTATAGCCCAGATTTGAATATTGTTGTATAGTAGTACCTTGATGACAGGTATTTTTAAGGGATCCAAAGGATCCAACTTAATTTCCGGAATGCCCGCTGGAATTGTATCGAAAAGCTTCTGCACCGCCTCCGTGGAGCAGTTGACAAAGTTCGATTCCCTGATCTGACACGTCCGAACGTAATCAGCTAGAAAAATAGAGTCGATTAGGAGGGTTGCTCTTCCTCCTTTCCCAACTTGGCGCACTCACGTTGCACGGGAATTATAGAAACTACCCCATCGAGCACCACCGCAAGCACCAGCACCAAGAGCAACATGTTTACTGGCGTAGCCTCGTCGGATGCCGACAGCTGTTTCGCCACTTTCACTTGTGGTCTGCGGTCAGTTCTGTTATGTAATGGACGTAATGGTTTATTCTCCGGTCGGCGTGATACTTTTTCTGTTGTTTATCGATTCAAAGACGTAAAGGACACGTCATACTACACACAGAGAACCGTTTTGCTTACTATAGTAAATTTCTAGAGTAGGTCGTTGCAAATAGTTAATTCATAACGCCAGATAACGTAATTGTTTGTTTGAAAATAACAATTTCCTTCGCCGCAAATGAGGAGGAGTATGGTAACCACCAAACCCTCTGATTTTAATAATGGGAAAAGTCTTGAGGTTGATATGAGATGTAAGGTTCAGATAATACATATTTGGATAAAATCAAAAAAGAAAATTCGAAGACTTTGTTTAATAGAGATGGGCCCTAAAGTTTCTTTATCGAAAAACAAATAGAAACCAAAGTACTTGGGCAGAATCTCCAAATCTATAGCTGCTAGGGTAAATTAAACCTTGCCAAATATTTGCTTTTCGCCTTCGACATATTTGGGTGCCAATATTTGGACGTCACGTTACGAGCCGCAATTAAACGCAACTATCGACATTCACAAACGGGGTTAGCCATTTAGAACGGTGCATAAAACGAGAACTCAAAATAAAAAGAGAAAGTAAGTAACATTTGACTTTATGCACAGAGTTACTTACGTAAGATTCCTCCGTGTCGACATTCCTCGCTTTATGTGGTCTTAATTGATCATTATTATATCGTGACATATCTGTGTCAATCTTTCATAAAAAACAAATCGTCGACGGAAGTGCTTCGCGTAATTATCTCTATAAAATATCTTGTAAAATATTCTGGCAGGAAGAAATGGATAGACTACTTTCTTGCTGTTGCCACCAGTAACATTGAGAATCTTACGTAAGATTAGGGGAGAGGCGGGGAATGTAATGGTTTTAATTAAATTTTCCGGCACGTTTTAATTATTTTAAATATGCAAATTCGTTGCAAGTCGATTTTGATTGCATTGGATTCCTCTGGATCCCTATTTGGGAACTTTTGCCCGAGCAGAAGAGTGTCTGGGGCACTCCACTGTAATCTCACCCACCTGTCCTAGTTAGGTCAAAAATTGACCGCAGGATGTCGCGACCACAACTGTTTTAAATAGAACAATTAAGTTTGCAACAGGAATGTATTGCAACCCGTTTTTTAAGTTAGAGACTCTAGGTGTACAAGTAACGTCCTAATATTCTTTAATTTTTTTTTTAATCAAGCAATTCAAACACCCTACCCTACCGATCAGCCAAGTACGAAGTATTTTCTTTATTCTAAATTCTAAAAATCCTAAGCTCTACTGCATCCGCAACAATACTCTTTACTTTCTTCTTCTTTCGTCCAAAATCTTTTTTTTTTGTACCTAATTCACTCCCCGTCCGCAAACCTTGTTTGACTATTGTCTTCTCCTTCTCTTACTTCCTTTTTTTTCATATTTTTAATGTATATCCCAACAATTCCATTGCCGTACGTCGTCACATATTGTTGGGTTTCCACAGGGTGACTGTGATAGTTGTGCAAAGCTTGAAACCTGCAATAAATCACTAAAGATGGTGACGTTTGAACTCGTATGTCCTTAACAGAAAGTTAATAGTTTTCGAGAAAGTCGCGGTTGAAAATTTTTCTCCGAACTATTTGAGAACCACTTCAATACAAATTCAAGTTTAAAACACCCTCTGCTTTCTCCTTCTTTCGTCCCAAATCTTTTTGCTGCAGCGAATTCACTCCCCATTCGCAAACCTTGTTTGACTATTGTCTTCTTACTTACTTTTTTTTCATATTTTTAATGTATATTATATCCCAACAATTCCATATTGCCATTGCCATACGTCACAAATTGTTGGGTTTCTACAGGGTGACTATGATAGTTATGCAAAGCTTGAAACCTAAAGATCGCAACTCAACAATTGAAGTTTTTAATGTCAAAACTTCAAACGTTCGTGTTGTGTCTTATATTTGAAAAACGTGTTATCTCTAGATAACAAAAAAAGTTGTTGTTAAGTAATCGATTTAATTCGTTCAGGTTTGTTGGAATTTGTTTTTCTTTTGATTTGTTGTCGTCAGGTAATAATGGGTGACTTAGTACCGAGTGATATTGCTATTGCCGTTGCAATGATCGAACATGGTCGAAGTTGCCCGAATCAGAATCAACCATCTATCGTAACGTAAGTCGTTGGAGGCAAACCGGGGAGTATATATGGGAAGAAGAGGGCAAGACCGAAGACGCTCAACCACGGCTGTGGATGATCATTTTATAACGCCACAAACACTGCAAAACAGACGTCAAATGGCAGTTCAATCGAGAAACCTACTGGAAGATGTTCGTGGAACCACCATAAGTGAGCGCACAGTAAGAAGAAGACTTAAAGAAGTTGGTCGCAAGTCATAAATGCCAATGAAAGCCCCAAGACTCCAGAGACGTCATAGTGCAGCACGACTAGAATTTGGTCGAGAGCATCTAAATTGGAACGATGACCAGTGGAGTGAAATTTTGTTCACGGACGAAAGCCATTTCTGTATAAATTCAGTGACGTTAGGGAAAGATTGTATCGAAGGCAAGGAGAACAATTTTACTACTTTTGGTGGAGGTTCAATTATGGCATGGGGCGGCATTTGTTTGGGGGCAAGCACAGAGTTAGTGGTGATTGATGGAGGAGCGTTAACTGCAGATAGGTACATCAGAGATATTCTCTAAGACCATGTGGTACCTTTTGCCCCATATATCGGAGAAAATTTCACCTTAATGCAGGATGTGTAACTGTGTAACTGACTTTTTAAACCAATCGGGCATAACACCATTGATTTGACCAGCGTGTTCCCCTGACCTGAACACGACCGAACATATGTGGGACATGCTCGGTAGGTAGACTTAGGTCAAGAATTCCTGCTGTTCAAAACAGAGAAGAAGTAAGAATTGCTTTGATGGAAGAATGAGACAGATTGCCTCAAGGACTGATCGATGACCTTATCAGAAGTATGGGAAGACGAATAACTGCAGTTGTGAGGACTCGTGAGGGGAAAACACACTTTTGAAGCAAAAGAAAAACCACATTAAATGATTAGCCAAGTTCAAAATGTACAATAAAGTTATCCTGTTTAAAACCAGTCTGACATCTTCGAGTTTCTTTCTTCTTCGACAGGTTTCACTTGGTACAACCGTTGTAAAATAATCCAATTACTCCATCTAACTTCTTATTAGGAGATTATCTGAGAAATATTAACAATATGTATACTAAAGAGAAAATAATTAGATTTTATGTCTATTCCGTTAAATTTGCCGGTGTGTGTGCAACCTTGGCCAAAAGTATTGTACACCTCCTACATCAAGAAAATCTGTTGCAGTGGGGTAAAATAAAATTTCCTACGTACAAAATAATAACAATTTATTAAAGTAATTAGTATTTTCTTGGACCACCTCTAGCTTTAATCACTGCAGCTATTCTTTTCGGCAGAGTACTTATAAGTTTATGACATTCCTCTGCCATAATGTTATTCAATTCTTTCAATAACACGTTTTTTTTTAAATATCTTTAGATGTAGTTGGATGCTTTCTAATGTTGCGCTTTAGAATCCCCCACAAATGTTCTATGGGATTTAGGTCTGGGGATTGTGCAGGCCAATCCAGGAGGTTAATATTGTTTTCTTGAAACCACTTCATGGTAACTGCAGATTTGTGGCAGGGTTCATTATCTTGTTGATACAGCATTTCTTCCATATTTGTATCACCAAACATCTTGGAAAATGATTGCCGCAATGTCGTTTCCAATACGTTTATATAAGTGTGGAGTTCATTCGACCTTCACAAACAAACACTTCGCCTACACTGTCGGCTGTCATACAACTCCAGATCATTACATTGCCTCCCCCGTGTTTGGCTGTTGGTACCCGCATTTCGGAAGGTATACTTCACCGATTTTCCGCCTCACGTAAGCTACACCAGGAGTTCCAAATACCTTACAATTAATTCAAAAACGTAGATTTTAAACACACCGTATAACTTTTTACTGGCGAAGTGCAGAAGATGCAAACGAATTCAAAATTACAAGTGATATCAATTAGTGATGTGCTTTCGCCGAGAATAGACGTGTTCCTCGAGCGCAAATATTGTTATCACAAGTCAGTTGGAAGATAATTAATTAAAATGCCGGAAGTAAGAACTAGAGCAGCCTCGGAAGACGAGAGAAGAAATGAAACCCTAATAAAAAAAAGTAGTTGAAAGTGTTTTAAATTCACCAACATTTCTTGATAATCTGCTCGTTAAGATACAAGAAAATTTCGATCGTTTCTTTGCCGAACAAATCAAGGTATACGAAGAAAGAGACGTCCAACCCGAAGCTCAACTTGAAGAAGCCAGGCAGGAAACGCGTGACTTTAAAGACAACTTAGAACAATACTCACGACGTAATAGTCTTCGAATTTTTGGAATCCCGGAAGTTAAGAATGAAAACTCAGACATCGTGGTCAGTAGGGAAAAGCTAGGTTTAGACGTTTCTCCAAAAGACATCGATTGTAGCCATCGTCTATCTGGGAGGGAGCCTCAACAAAGACCTCTTTTGGTTAAATTCTTGAGTCGTAACGTGAAAAAAATGGTTTACAATAACAAAAGTAAACTCAAAGGATCTAAAATCATTATTAGAGAAGATCTGACCAAGAGGAGGGCCCAATTGTTTAAAGAAGCTGCAACAAGATATGGTTTAACAAAGGTCTGGACTAGTGTTGGCAACATATTAGCGAAAATTGATGACTCTATTCGGCGTATCAAATTTCGCCATGACTTAGGTATTCACTTATAAATTAACATTGTGCGCTCGTGCTTCATTGTATACCACCTCGCGAGTTAAACTACTTGGAATACGTATCTCACTCACTTACTTGCAAGAAATAGCCTGTTGTGATTAATATTTAATATTTCTTTCCGGTTTTTATAACTACTAATATTTCAATTTATGCTTCGCATGCTTACAATTTCTTTCTCATATGTTTAGGAGGTCGACAAAATTACGAATCGTTACATAAATTTTGCCCACATTAACATACGATCATTAGTACCTAAAATCAATTTTATTAGACAGTATTTATCTCATTCATCTTATGATTTTTTTGCCTTTAGCGATATCTAGTCTAGTCTAGTGATATTGATAACAATCTGGTTCAAATACCCTGTTATTTTTTAATTCGCAGAGATAGAATTGAACGTGGGGGTGGAGTTTGTATTTACATCAGAAATACTTATAAATGTACTAGTATTGTTACCAATGAAAATATCGAGCAAATCTGGGTTAGTGTTAAAATTAATGCTGTATCACTTGCAATCGGAGTAGTATATAGAGCACCTTCTCTGCTGTATAAAACCTTTGTGGATGAACTTGAACAGAGTTGTTCCTTATGTTCTTCCCTTTGTGATAAATTAATTTGCTTAGGAGACTTGAATATTAATCTTCTAAAACCATCTAACGCTGACACTATTTACTTAAATAACATCGCTTCAAGTGCATCCGTTAATTATCGAGCCTACACGACATACCGAGGGTTCTTCAACTTTAATTGATGTGATCTTCACGTCTGATCGAGAATGTGTGGCTGGAAGTGGCGTAGGTGGTCTTCAGTTATCTGATCACGAATTAATCTTTTGTGATCTTGCAATTCAGAAACCAAAGATATCTCATACTTCAAAGATCATTCGGAATTTCAAAAATTTTTATGCTAATCTCTTCAAACGTGAACTGTTACTTATTCCCTTCGATAACATCTTCTATATGAATAACATTAACGATAAAATTAATTTCCTTAATTCTGAGATACTAGCATTATTCAATAGGCACGCTCCCCTTATGTCTGTCAAGATCTCTAAAAGGAATTCTCACTGGATCACAGACACAATCAAAGTAATGATGTCTCTTCGGAATAAAGCTAAGTCAAGTTATGTTAAACATAGGTCTGTTGCTAAATGGGAATATTATAAAACCTTGCAAAATCTCACTAACTAAGCTATAGTCAGGGAGAATATTTCAATTTCATATCAAAAAATCGCGATCGTAAAACTCTGAATTACCTACTTGGCTTCAGAACGCAAATGATATCAATAACTTCTTTTTGGATAATATACCTGTACACAATACTGACAACTCTGATATAATTACTTTTTATAATAACAATTCCTTAGTTGAAAACTCGCCTAAATTTCAATCTGAAATCCTAGAGCATTTGGGTCACCTTAAAAGCAAAAGCATAGGATCTGACGGAATTAGTTTAAACATGATCTTTTACTGTTGCCCACATATAATCCCATATTTGACAAATATTGTGAATTCATGTCTGCTAGACAACTATGTTCCCGTTTGTTGGAAAGATGCTCTCGTTATTCCTATACTAAAACTACCAATCCCTCGGAGTTCAAAGATCTGAGGCCTATTAGTATTCTTCTAGTATTATCTAAAATACTTGAAAAAATTATGACCAGGCAGTTACGTGAGTATCTCTCAGTTAATAATATACTACCTGATAATCAAACTGGTTTTCGCGTTGAACATAGCTGTACTACCGCTCTTCTTAATGTTACGGATGATATTATCACGGCCAGAGATCAAGGTAAGACTACCATTCTAGCTCTACTTGACTACAGTAAGGCCTTTGACACTATTAATCATACTACATTGTTATCTATTTTACATTATATTGGCCTTAGTCATGATGCCATCCTTCTTCTAGAATCTTACCTTTCTGAAAGGACTCAGCGTCTCTGGTATTTCAGACCAAACAGCGATAACTAGCGGAGTACCGCAAGGTTCAATTCTTGGACCACTATTGTATATTGTATATACTTCAAATTTTCACAGGTTTGTTAAGTCTTGTAATTTTCACATATACGCTGACGACACTCAGCTCTATTATTCCTTTAACTTCATTAGCGCTCAGCTTGCATTATCAAACATCCAGAATGATCTCACAGCCATCTTTGAAATGTCTAATAAGCATTCACTAACTATTAATGCATCTAAATCAGCTTTATTGTTATTTGGCAAATCTGCTCATTGCAATTTCCTTCAGAATATCATTAATTTGAGAATAGGTGGCACTAATATTCCTTTTCATACCGAAGTAAAAAATTTAGGTCTGACAATAGATAACTCTTTTAGGTTTGTTACACATATTCTTAATTGTACGAAAAGGGCTTACTCTAGCTTAAAACTTATTTACCCACATCGACACTTTTTATCACAAAAAACGAAAATTCTGCTCTGTGACACTCTGGTATTGTCTCCATTTAATTATTGTTCTGAAATATATGCTTCCTGTCTAACGTCTGAAATGATTAATAAGATTCAAAGAGTGCAAAATTCATGTCTGAGATTCATATATGGTATACGCAAATTTGATCACATATCTCATAAACTATACGATGCTGGATGGCTGAATATGAACAGAAGAGTATTACTTAATTCCTGCTTATACCACAGAATTATTATAGATCGAATGCCTTAATGTTTCTATAGAAAAATCAGATTTCGTGAAGATGTTCACAATATTAATATAAGACTAAAGAATATAATTACTCCACCTATGCACAAAACAGCTCTTTTTGAACGCTCTTTTAGTTATCAGATTTGTTTTGTTTACAACTCTTTACCCTCCTTTAAAAAATCTATCTCATCATTTGTTTAAAAAGCGATTTCGTCACTATTTATGGATAAATCAATAATAGTGTAACTAAATTTAGCATATCTTGGTTGGCCTCTTAAGCCTTAAGCAAAAACAGACGATTTCTCTTCCCCACATTTTAACGGCAACATACAGGAAGAAAGCTCGTTACGGTTTTTACGGACAGTCCCAACGAGAGTTCATTTTTGCTTCAATAATTCCTGCTCAAGACTGTAGCTACTAAAGAAGTTATCAATAGTAATATGGCGACCAGAGCCTTTCAGGTGCGATACTAAATCTAACACTACCCGTTTTCCTTGTTCCTGTTCCTTTGTGTTTCCAATTTTTCCAGAATTTATTTGGAGGTTTGTAATGTATCGAGAGTGACAATTTACAGCCATCCGTATTTTTATACCATATTTTCCCGGTTTCGAAGGAATGTAAACCTTAAAACTACATCTTCCTCTAAAAGTGCAGATGTGTTCATCCACAGTAATATTTGGATCAAATATAAAAGCATTTTTGCATTGACTAACGAACATATTCGTTATTTCAGCTATGGGTTCGACCTTGTTTTTAGTTGCTTCTATTCTAGCTTGTCGAATACCTCTGTCATCAATCGTAGACAACTAAGTGTGCTTGTATAATAGTGTCTAAACATTGCAGCTCTAAAAATTGGATAACTGTATTTTCTGACCAAAATTCTTTTAGATCTTTTCTGTTGCCCTTCTGAATGCCACGGAGCAAGCTTAGACCCAAAAATTCCAAGAATTCAGTATGTTGTAATTCCTTCCAATTTTTTAGACTTGGCTTCTGTATTTGTCCTTCCGTTAGTATGCAAGCAAATTTTGTCCACGATATCCTTCGTCATAAACGCACAAAATCAGAGAAAAAATAATAATTGATTGTTATTTTCCTGACTGTAATAACTACGAATCAGAATTGCACGTTGTCGCCTTGTCCGAAATTAACCAAGTGACCACATTACTAAATGGCCACGTGATGTATTTTTCTAAGCATAGCAAATAACCCTCTAAAAGTGTAAAGAAATATCTTTAGTTGGACATCAAAGCCCTCCTTAAAATACTTCACACAAATCAACGAGAAATGTGGAATTTCTTGCTTTTAATCAAGATGATAACAGGAAAGCAGCTTTACTCATTTCGTCCAATCAATTTAATAAATTAATTAAAAGTTTAAAACCGGGCATTATAAATTAATAACTTAGTCTATAACATGCAGATATTTTCATAGAAATTTTTTCATCCGTTTCATAATAAAAACAGGCTGTGCAATATCGCAACTAAAGATAAAACACAATGAATTTAAACAATACATATAATTTAATAGAAATTTAATTAAACTTATTGTTAAAAAACGATTTTTATGAACAGCTTAAGGAGAATGGCATGGTAATCGCAAGCTTAAGGAGAACAGGTGATCGCAAATTGCAATTACTCTACGTCCTGTAAAACAATGCTATGAAGAATTTAATTATTTCAGAATAATTAGGTACTATAAAGATAAAGATTATTTTCCTTGAAGAATTTTTTTATATTTAATAACACTTGAGTTGGCGTAATTTTAAATATTTTGAGTAATTCTTGACTTATTTTTATAATATTTTTAGATTGTGTCTTTTTACGTGCAGGTTCTTTAGTACTCCACAGTTTATTAGGACATTTCTTGCTAGTGCAATCGAGGTGAGACAGCCTGTATATGCACGAGCAGAAGAAACAACAAGTAGGAGCAAGTATTAAATCAAGTAGGGGATTGAATAAGTGGCTAGCGACCTCAAAATTTCTAAAAATCGTGACGATATCTTAAGAGCTATAGACCCCTTTCATTTTGAAATACCCCAAAATAGCATTTCATTTCAGGGCCAAGCGATAGGACATATGAGAAAGTGAAAAATAGTACAAAAGTGCGTCAATTTTAAGCACCCCCAAATTGCTTTCTCGTTTCTGGTCCATTGGGAAAAATTAAGCAACGCAACGTTCCACATATCCTACTGTATTTCGTAACGTTACACGTATAATTGTTACTGCATAGCGCTTTCGCTGAATAATTTACAAAATGTATTTGCACAATACGCTATTTGTGCGTTTGTATTGTCGGAATTTGTACAAGGATTTCATTTTGCCAACTTCACTTTCTCATTCCTTCGAATAACGCAATTTTAAACAATAATAATTTAAATTATGAACTTTGGTCTAAGCCAGTTCATTCAAATTAAATTTGTTTTTCCTCTAGTATGAGCGCTCATAAATGATCGCTTCAAACGTTGCCAGAATTTTCTAGTTCACGTCAAGGGAACGTGAATATCGCGCTTACAATATATGACCGTCTATTTCTGGAAACAGCTGTTTTAAACTAAAAATACCGTGTTACAAGTTGCACCGTATCGACGGGCAAAAACCCCGTCGAAACGAAGCCCCCCCCCCGCAAAAAATCTCCAATAAACAAAATCAATTAATCCGTGTATTTGTTACAATACAAAAAAATAAACAAAATAATTTTATCGTTAAACTTACGCTACGCTACAAATAAATCGTGACAAAAATCCAAAAAGAGACACCGTTGCGGTGAGAGAGAGAGAAAAAAAAAGCAAAAATCTGATGAGAGAAGTAAAAAAATTTTGGGATTCTTCGAGTTTACATGTGGCGGGTGTTGCCGAAACCGCCGTGGCCTGATTGCGAAGCCCCCTTGTTGTAGCCCATTTGTAGATTGAGAAGGCCTTCGGAGGAACGAAGTTGATCCTCCGTGAAGACCCGCTCGTTCTTGTCGGCCATTTTCGGCCCTAAGGTTGGTCCCTTCCATTCAGGATGTTTCTGCGTTATCCGCCCCAAGGAGAACAGCGAAAGAGCCACCTTAAACGGCCAGTTTATTACTCAGAGAAAAAAAAACCGAAGTGATTTGTTTCACCTGGCTGATGTTGCGTTTTTCAAAAAGATCGGCCGTTTGGAAGATCTCTTCTTCGGGTAGGCCGTACTTTTTTGCGCCGGCCTGGAAGCGCTGGATGTTCTCCATGAGCTGGAAGTTGGTACCCTTGGTTTGGATCTTTTTCACGGAGCCAGGCGCCAATTTGTTGATGAGATTACACAAAACGACTCCATCTTTAAGAATATCCTCGAATTCGCCTTTGGGAATTGGTTCTCCTAAGACAGCGTAGATCCAGGTCAGGACTTCCGTTTCCAGTTCCTTATTGCGTTTCTGCAATTTGATTTTGATTAGCAAAACCTTCTATTTTCTATTTATTTTTTTATAAACCCCACACTGAGCGAGTTTAAATTTAATAAACACCAATAAACTTTTGATGAAAAAAAACGACAGGTTTGGGAATTTATTTTATTAAGCCCCGGAAAAATACACGGCGATAACTAATACACGTTATGAGATATGCCTGCAATAAAACGGTTTCGATGGTAAACAAATTCTTGTAATTTTCCGCGGTGGATGGCGGGTGTCATGTCCGAAAATAATTCGCTCTGCACACACACGTCTAATTTTAAACGTTGTTGTAATTCATATTTTCGGCGATTTCACGATTTTATAGAGATGCTGTAAATGATGCGCGGCGCCGCTGGAAAACTTGGCGAAAACGTGTATTTTGCAAGCGATTACGAAACGTTACCAGAACGTTCAAAATAATCCACGCGAACTCGTGTTATTGTTAAATCTTTACGTTTTTTTGGAAAGTTTTATCGAAAATATGAAAATCGTTGTTTCTCAAGACAATTCCAATAATTGGGGCGAAACTGCTATTGTATTTAAAGTTTTAATTTTGGATTTTCAAGCTTCGCAACATTTTATGAAAAAAATGTGGAGACTGAGACAATCTTTGGTCGCCTGGGAAGGAACACATGCAATTTCTTTTCGCCAATTTTGAAAGGAATTATTCGAAGCTTTCCCCCATTTTCCGCTGGAGAAGTGGGTATTAATATCCGTCAAAGAAGGCGTTGGAAAATTGAAATGGAGTTGGACAGGTCTCCTGGGGAGTAAGAAAGTTTCCCCCAAAAGCAACTTCTTTTCATCAATTTTGAAATGAATTAATTGGCGTTCGTGTCTTTCCTCCCATTTCTGTTTATCATAAGCTGGAGTAATGGGTATTAATATAGATCAAAGAAGGCGTTGGAAAATTGAAATTGAAATGGAGTTAGATGAGATGCCTAGGGAGGAAGGAAGTTTCCCCCACAAGCAACTTTTTTTAACGAATTTTGAAATGCATTAATTGGGATTCATGTCTTTTCTCCTTTTTCTGTATATCATAAGCTGGAGTAGTGGGTATTAATATGCATCAAAGAAGGCTTAGGAAAGTGGAGTTAGACGAGTCGCCTAGGGAAGAAGGAAGTTTCCTTCATATGCAACTTCGTTTCATCAATTTTGAAAGGAATTGATTGATATTTGGATCTTTCCTCATATTTCTGTTTATCAAAAGCTAGAGTAATGGGTATTAATATGATCGAAGAAGGCTTTGGAAAATTTAAATGGAATTAGATGAGTCGCCTAGGGAGGAAAGAAGTATCCTTCACATGCAATTTCGTTTCATCAATTTCGAAAGGCATTCATTGTCATTCTCGTCTTTCCTCCTTTTTCTGTTTATCAAAAGCTGGAGTAATGGGTATTAACATGCATCAAACAAGGCGTTGGAAAATTGAAATGGAGTTAGACGAGTCGCCTAAGAAGGAAGTCTCCTTCACTTGCAATTTCGTTTCATCAATTTTGAAAGGAATTGATGACATTCGGATCTTTCTTAATTTTTTTGTTTATTAAAAGCTAGAGTAATGACTATTAATATGCATCAAAGAAGGCGTTGGAAAGTTGAAATGGAGCTAGGCAAGTTTAGGGAGTTTCCTTTACATACAACACTTTGGTTCATCAATTTTGAAAGGAATTCATTGGCATTCACGTCTTTCCTCCTTCTTCTGGTTATCAAAAACTGGAATAATGGGTATTAGTATGCATCAAAGAAGGCGTTGGAAAATTGAAATGGAGCTAGGCAAGTCGCCTAGAGAGGAAGGAACTTCTTTTTATCAATTTCGAAAGGAACTCATTGACATTCGTGTCTTTCCTTCCTTTTCTGTTTATCAAAAACTGGAGTAATGGGTATTAATATTGATACAGAAGGCGTTAGAAAATTGGAAAATTGAAATGGAGTCGGTAGACGAGTCGCTCGCCTGGTGAGTAAGAAAGTTTCCCCCACAAGCAACTTCTTTTCATCAATTTTGAAATGAATTAATTGGCATTCGTGTCTTTCTTCCTTTTTCTGTTTATCAAAAAGTGGAGTAATGGATATGCATCAAAGAAGGCGTTGGGAAATTAAAATGGAATTGTCAGACGAGTCGCCTAGGGAGGAAGGAAGTTTTCCTCACATGCGACTTCTTTTCATCAATTTTGAAAGGAATTGATTGACATTCGGGTCTTTCCTTCATTCTCAGTTTATCAAAAGGTGGAGTAATGGATATTAATATGCATCAAAGAAGGCGTTGCAAAATTTAAATGAGTTAGACGAGTCGCCTTGGAAGGAAGAGAGTTATTCCAAAAATCATGACCTGATTTCAATTTCTTTCCGGTTCGCTTAAGTATGCGGTTTACGATTGAAATAGTTAATTTTAAATCTTTCCAAACTATCGGTTTTATTACAAAACAATAAATTAGGAATGCTGATTGTATGAAATTACTTTCAGATACCTGTACATATCAAAAGTTGACGTGGGGTTGATTTTTTGAATCATCGAGAAATTTTCTCCAAATTCCACAGTGCGATCCAAAATTATTTAGGTATAAGGGGAGGCTATGAAAAATTAAATCAGTTGATTCGAGACTAGTAGTTTGACATTTGTTTTCTGACTCCTGTCAAATCTGTCGGTTGTTTAAACGCTCTTGAACACTGTGGTCATTAGTCAGCAAGCAATGTCGCATTTTGAAGAATTTTTACAAACCTTTATGTATTCAATTAGAACATTTAGGACTTTTTCCTACTGTCGTCAAATGTATTTTGACATTTCAGTTTTGACAGACAAATGATTAATAATTAATTATGCTAAGACTCCTATTTTGTTTTTCATATCCTTCCCTTATCTAAATAACTTTGGATCGCACAGTAGTTTCTATAAATGTCAGCTTCGAGCGAAATAAATAATTTCTTGTACACGAATTTACAAATAAATGAACAAACAATAATTTTTTTCCAGAATTTTCAAGAAATTTAAAAAAAATTGGCCGAATTTATGCTAGCCCTCTGTGCAGTGTTGCCAGTTGTGCAACATAAAGTTATTTCTGGACGAACAGTCGCTCCATTTAAAAAGTTTAAAGTTTAAATGCAATTAATAAAGTAATCTGCAGGTTTTCGAAAACAAAAATTCATATTTCTTTATTTTCTTTTCAAATGCCCGCATCCTCATTTTCCTGCTTGTTTCATTTTTTATTTGTTATTTGTTGTATAATATTCTTTAATCATTCATTACGTAACGAATATGAGGCAAATGATGAAGCTTCCAACATACAATCGCGAGTAATAAATTTTGATCATCATTGATTGCCAAAGATTTGTACCTGACTTATATTTTATTAAAAATAAGAAGATTGATGTCTTCAAACTTAAAAATTATAAAAAAAAAATGTTGCAAATCGGTTTTGATTGCAGTGGCTTCCTCGAGCATCCGCTGTTTCGGCTCTATTTGGGGCCTCGTCAGCAGAAGCGTAGCTCGAGTCTTCCACTGCAAACCAAACCGACCTGTGCAAGGTTATTCGCAATTTGACAGCACGATTGGCCGCCTTGTACGGGAGGACTTATTAAGCAGCAAACTAGCTGCGATTTGTCATTTCCTGTACAAAGTTGTGTCAAAAAGTAATCACAAGATGTCGCGATTCAAACTATTGTTAAAAAATTATGTTAAAATCGTCATTTACCTTATATTTTTTCGTTAGAACTCTTGCGCAGGGATTACTAAAGTATTATTGATTTTTTGAGTGACGATGAACAGACGCAATCATAATTCTTGAAATAACCCAAACAGAAAAAGTCATCGTGGACGTTTTATTTGTGGCTTCCAAGCTAAAAATAATTTACGACATCCTGGATTCACTTTTAAGTAATAAGATTTGGATGCTTTTGACGTTCATAGTTTTGAGGGAGATGGGTATGTAAGCTTTCTGTAAGCGTCATAAGTTATGATTGCGACTGTACATCACATACACAATGCCATTCGTAAAGTTCGGTAACATACGGGAAACAGTTTTCTTAATATTTTAGTTAAAACTCATGGCATTAATTAAAACAAAAAGCGACACAACCTGATCTAGTTGATCATTTAAAAGCAGCACAACCACATCTAGTTGATCATTTAAAATTTGGCGGGAAATTCGAACAATCGAAATTGTCAAAAACGAAACATTGCCGCAGTTTCGAAAACTATCAAACTCTTTCTGGTAGATTTGATGCAATCAGTGTAAGAAATAATGTACAGAGTCTAAAAGCAATATTTTTATAAAAACCACGGCCGAAAATCTTCTTTTTTGGATTTTTTTTCTATCAAAAAAAAATACTGTCTCATTCTCTCAATTGCATTTATTGAGAAAGACACAACCAATATCAATTTACTGCCTTAAATACAATGTTCTTTGCAGAAAAGAAAAAAAAACCTTCCCAAAAACACGCTTTTGTTACATGTCGTTTTTAATAAGTAAACGAAATTCGTTTCCGATTATTTTTAGTTTAATAAGAAGATAAAACAGTAAAAATGCTTTTGTTGTGCTAAAACAAAACGTGCTTTACAACATAATAGATGTATTACTTTAGTCTTTTAAAAATATTGTTAATTTTACGCATTTTATGAAAGGCACTGTACATGTTTGTTTCATGTAGAGTATTTATTTGACGTCTGTATCGTCCATTGGTTAAGTATGAAGTGCCAGTGAACAAATAAATATGAAGTATTGATAAATATTTATTAATATGTGATGTTTCAGTCCTTTTTGACAACACTGTACATAACATAGATAACAGTTCGGATTAAAGTGACTAGTGCATCGAAGTTGGCCGTGACATGGTACTTATTGTGAACACGCCACAATTTTGATTATTTGTTGTAAATCTAATTTTTTTGTTATCTTTTTTCGTTTGTTACAACAGATGTCACCCTTTTGTTACAATAGACCACATGCTCATGTCTTCCTTTCGTTCTATTGCGTGCGAAACCGCGAAAGCAAGGTTAGGAATAGCAAGTTGAAGTGTCACAGTGACAACTGTCACGATGATGATGGTTCACAATTAAATTTTCATGGCCAACTTCGACACCAGATCAAAACAAACACTATATGTATGACAATGGTTCAAATACTTTTGTTTTTTTGCTAACAACTAACAAGAAAGTAATTTTAACGGTTTTTTGTTAATATCAGCATAATTTCAACATCGAAACGTGGATATTCTAAGAGTTTTTAATAGTTGATCTAATAACAATAATAACTAGAAATAATGTTTATCATACAATGTGTCCAAAAAAGTTTGCAACAAACTGATTTCACAAAAAAAAATCATTCTTTATAAAAGTTTAAACGAAACGGGGCCAAAATGTAGACATCAAAATATTTTGGCAAGTGTCCAGAGTGAATATAAAAAGTATTAACGTTTTTCAAACAGCATTACTTCACAAAATGAAAGAGTACGTATTACTACAATTTAAATTCAAATGTCTTAAAGAAACGGAATAAAAATTAAGCTTTCTATTACGCCCATTAAAAATTATTAACAAAATTGCAAAGTGATTCTATTTTTTTTAATTTCCCCAAAAATAAAGTGATCATTACATTTTTTTTTACATCAAAGTAGGTACAGATTACTTTATGTATAACTGAACAGGGTTTCTGCGTTTCTCCAGTTTGTAAGGTGATTGCTGAAGGAGAAAGAACCACCGTAAGACGGTCACAGCCGCAAACGACAATACGATTAACTAGCCAACAGGCCTCCTCGATTTTGAATGATGGGCCAAGTATTATAGCACAAAAAAATTAATAAATAGACGCAGAAAGCTCTGAAAATTTGAAATATGGGCGTTCTATTCTTTTGACTTGTTTTAGACGATTCCTTTTTCTTTTAATTTCAGCACCTTAAAGCCCTGCAATTTTTATGAAAACAAAATAACTTAAATTTCGAAATTTTTGGTGGCAAACTAAAGAGAGAGGACCACCTAGTTTTTTTCTTAAGTAATACAAATTTCCAAACGGTGGATTGATTATATTCGATGACTATAATTAAAAGCTGTTAGTTTTAGGGAAAAAATAAACCCTCTCGTCTGGCGTTACCGTTTAGCAATCTACAAGACGTTAGCAGCAACCAATTCTAAAATTAGGATTTTCAAACTTATTGCCTAATAACACCTGACATGCATAAACATTGTAACATTCAACAATCGGGCGCTATTTTAAGAAGTACGACAAGACCATTGTGTAACGCGTGCTCTTTTTTATTTACTTTCGACGTCCGGCCCCCCCAAAAAAAAAAGAAAAAAAAACCAAGCGTGTGAGAACTTACCGACATTTTGGAGAGCGTGTATTTTGAGCGTCCCGACGATACTGAAACGACGCCGGCCAAGAGTTCGTCTTTATGAGGGGCTCCCGCGGGGGCGTCATGCACACACTTGTTTGCCTATACATTTCCCAATGGTGTTCCTATTAATTCCCGATTAATCATTTTGCAAAAATCGATTGGCACCAGAGCCAAATGCACCAAGGGCTCTGAATTCCTTTCGGAAAAATCACGTTTATTAAAAAAAAAAAAAACAGAAAAAAACGTAGGCGTTTGCATTTGACTTCAGGCGTAGCTTAAAATAACTCTTGGATGAAAAAAATGTTTTACAATATCGATGAAATCCTCGAGGAAGAGGGGAAGCTAAGGTCTTTCGTAAACGTTTTCCCAGAATAGTTGCGCTTCTGGAAGTTTCGTGTAGGTTTTTTGAATGTGTATAGATTTGGCGTTTGCCAGAAATCCATATTGCACATACTGGGCATCGGCCAGGTGTTTTAATAAATATTCCGTGTAATTTCTTGGACGCAAGTCCAAATCGCGAGCCCTAATTACCTCGAAGGCTGTGATGCAGATTTTTATAAATAGATCGTTAACCTTGGATAGGTTTTGTGATGATGCTGTTTGACGAATGTGTCTAGTTTGTTTTTAACATGTGAGTGGGACTTAGCACGAAATTAGATGTATCCAATCAGTTAAAAAGAAAAAGAATAGATACATCATGTTTAAGTGTGCCAGTTGAAAACTATAGTAATTTTGAGTAGGTGCTCAAGCAAGAAATGACACGTTTATTTAAATTTTGGGCGATGAAATCTGCTTCTATATTCTTGGTTCCTATTTTGTACGAATTTCTTTTTCCTTTCGTCGCTTAAGGACGATGTTAATCTCCACTTCATTTTTGGGCAGTGGTTTTAGCATTCCCCTCACCTTCGAAATAATTCTTCGTTTCTCTTTTTTAACTTCATGTTCTATACCACAGATCATTCATTGGCCAATGGCCAATTTCTTTCTTGTTTTCGCACGCAACTCTGCACCATACGGTCAAAAGCAACGAAGAAAACGCAGAAATAAATGTAGCAATACAAGATGTTAAACGTAAAATAAAACTTGTTAAAGGCCAAGAACTTGAACAACTCACAAAACGTTAATAATGTCAGTAATGGTAAAGACTGTCCACGAAAGCCAAAGCGCCACCAAAGCATGGAAATATTAAGCAAATTGTTCTTAACAAACGAACCCATTAAGCAACTTGTAAATCAGAAACCAAATTGTGAAAGAGATTAGGTTTGGAAAGGCCCTAACTTTCCTTTTGGCATCTCCTGATCACATTCATTTTTTAAATTCGTTACATTTCTCTCTATCTAATTTAATTTTTAATTTAATTTGAAGTGTTGGTCAGTTTGGAAGTAACTTCAATTTCTGAATACCAACCCTGAGTTGCCTTAGCATAAAGGACCATCGATAAATTAGTCCAAAATATTGCTGAACCATTTCGACTTCATATGAATGATAAGAAACGTCTCCTTTCTACCTATATACATATTTCATGTTAAGGTAATTATACTGGAGGTAAACAAGAGGTAAGAGCAAATTGCTGGGCATACATCAATAAGAAAGTTTATTGGCAAATTTATCTAACTTTTTCCTTTTAAATTTCCCATCAACATCGTCTCGATGACATGCAACGGTTTAAAGTCAGCCTTTACACTGTCATTCATTTTGTTTAATTTTGATACATCATGGTCAGAAGGCTTGGAGTTTACTCAAACTCCCTAATTAGTCTTTTCGGCTTTGTTTTATTCATTGGTCCAGAATCTTCTTTCTTTCAACTGACAAAGTTCACTTGTAATTAGCCAATAGCTTTTGTTGAACTGTTGGTTTTGCAACTCCCAACGACTTTGCCAACTTTGATCGATCGCCTTTTGTTTACTAGAACTGCGCCATGTCTAACTCGATCATTCTTTCTTCGTGAACAGCCTTGATGTACTGTACATCATCTCACTAAATAAGATTAGAAGAAACGAGAAAAATTATCAGTTTGGAAGAGTCAAAGTAGTAGGAAATAAGTTTAAACAAGAAATCAACCGAGAAAAAGTGAAAGAAATGAAATGAAAGGAGAGGATGTAATCAAATACGCAAAGAAAACGACAAAATAAAACTCTCAACAATGTGAAAACCAACGGAAGATAGATAAAGAAGAAGGCCAAAATCGAGATGTTGGATGAGATACTACAAGATTTAAAAGTGACCAAAATAAGCAGCTGGACTAAAGAAGATCAGAAGAATCAAGAGAACTGATTAGGTCAGAGTAGCAGAAAAGAAATGAACCCCCAATTACTCTTTTCAGCCTTGTTCGATCTATTGGTCCTGGTTTTCTTTTTTCTACCAACTGGCAAAGCCAACTTACAATTAACCAGTACCTTTTGGACTGTTCCCAAGACTTTGATCGCCCACTTTTTGTTTTACTAGAATTGCGCCATGACTAACTCGACCATTTTTTTTTCTGAAGAGTCTTGATGTACTGTACAAACGATGTATCATCTGACTAAACAAGATTATGAGTTTAGACAAGAAATAAACCGGGGAAAAGTGAAAGGAATGGGAGAAGACGATGTAATCAAGTACACAAAAGCCCGAAGCAAAGAAAGCGGCAAAATAAAACTCTTTGCAAAGGGAAGCCAACGAAAGATAGATAAAGAAGGCCAAAATCGAGATGGCTGGATGAGATATTACAACATTTAAAAGTGATCGAATGAAGAACTGGATTAAACAAGATTGGAAGGAATGAGAAAAAGATGATGATTCAGTGATCAAAGCGAAGAACTGGACTAAACAAGAAGGAATAAAAAAAAATATGACTAGGACTAGTCCAAGCAGCAGAAAATGAGTTTAGATAAGAAAATGAAATGGGAAAAAATGAAAGAAATGAAAGGAGAGGAAGTAATCAAGCCTGAAACAAAGAAGACACAAAATAAAACTCTCAACAAAGTGAAAACCAAGGGAAGATAGATAAAGAAGAAGGCCATAATCGAGATGGTTGGATGAGATACATGTTACAAGATCTGAAAGTGATAGAGAGAAGCATTGGAAGAAAAAAAATCAAAGGAAAAGATGGAAACAGATACGTAATTAATAGCGCAAAGACACATCCGGAATTGCAACGAAAATTGGGAAAGTGGAAAGAACGAAGGTTTTTGATGAATTTTATGGTTTTGGACTTTCCCCAAAAATTTCTACAGGAATATTTAAAGTTTGAGTTTGAGTTTAGAAGGATGCCCAATTTTTTGTGACTTTGCTTTTTCAGATTCAGTTTAGGGAGAAGAATAACAACAAGAAGATGTTATTATAAAATTTTAAAGTGATTAAAGTGAAGAACTGGATTAAACAAGATTAGAAGGAACGAGAAAAAGGTAATGATTCAGTGATCAAAGCGAAGAACTGGACTAAACAAGAAGGAATAAAAAAAATATGACTAGGACTAGTCCAAGCAGTAGGAAATGAGTTTAGATAAGAAAATGTAACGAGAAAAAGTGAAAGAAATGAAAGTAGAGGATGTAATCAAGCCTTTTTAGCTTTTTTGGATTCAGTTTAGGGAGAAGAATAACAATAAGAAGATGTTATTATAAAATTTTAAAGTGATCAAAGTGAAGAACTGGGCGAAACAAGAAGGAATAAAAAAAATATGACTAGGACTAGTCCAAGCAGCAGAAAATGAGTTTAGATAAGAAAATGAAACGGGAAAAAATGAAAGAAATGAAAGAAGCGGATATAATCAAGCCTGAAACAAAGAAGCTAGATAAAGAAGAAGGCCAACATCGAGATGGTTGGATGAGATACATGTTACAAGATCTGAAAGTGATAAAAGAGAAGCGTTGGAAGAAAATAAATCAAAGGAAAAGATGGAAACAGATACGTAATTAATAGCGCAAAGACACATTCGGAATTGCAAACCAAAATTGGGAAAGTGGAAAGAACAAAGGTTTTGGATGAATTAAGGTAAGGTTTCGGACTTTCCCCAATGATTTCTACAGGAATATTTAAAGTAACCAAACCAGAAATGAAGTGCCATTTGGGGGCGTCTGAGAATTGATGAATTTTGCGCCTCTGCATAATAATTTTAGAAGGGTGCCCAATTTCTAGTGACTTTGCCAGATTTCAGGAAAATCTTTGGGAATTGCATTTCTAAACTTCCATTTCCGACATTCTTTTGTTTTATGAATAAAATCGAAACTCGTTGCAGGTCGCGATTTCCATTTCCCGACGTTGTTTTGTTTTGTTTTGGGATTTGCAGACGGAAAAACATTTGGAATATGCAAATCGAACCCCCCCCCACATTTCTCGAGATTCTTTTTATTTTGTGAAAAAGAAATTCAAATCGAATTGCCGAAATATATGTTTTGTGAAATATACTCAAACCGCGTTGCCAAATTTCAGAAAAATCTTTGGAAATGCAGATGAAAATCGTTATTTTGTGAGATTCTTTTGTTTTGTTTTGTTTTGTCTTTGAAATTTGCAAATCGACATCCCCATTTTTCGAAAATCCTTTTATTTAGCGAAAAAAAGTTCAAACCGCGTTACCAAATTTTGGAAAAGTCTTTTGAATTGTATACGGAGATCCTATTTCCCGGCATTCTTTTGTTTTGCGAAATAAAATCAAAGTGAGTTGCCAAATTTCGGAAAAAAAACTTGGGAACTGCAGATTGAAATTTTCATTTCCCGAGATTCTTTTATTTTGTGAAATAAATTCAAAGCGCGTTGCCAAATGTCAGAAAAGTCTTCGGAATTGCAGATGGAAATCGCTATATTGTGAGATTCTTTTGTTTCGTGAAATATATTCAAACGAATTGCTGAAAAATCTTCGAAATTGCATATCTAGAACATCATTTGCCGACATTCTTTTGTTTTGTGGTAAATCAAATTCAAACGCGTTGCGAAATTTGAAAAAATCTCGAGAATTGCAGATCGAAATTTCCATTTTCCGACATTCTTTTATTTTGTGAAATCAATTCAAATTGCGTTGCCAAATTTCGGAAAAAATCGTGGGAATTGCGGATCAAAATTTCCATTTCCCTAGATTCTTTTGTTTTATTAAATATATTCAAACCGCGTTGCCAAATTTTAATAATTTTAGAAGGGTGCCCAATTTTTAGTGACTTTGCTTTTTTGGATTCAGTTTGGGGAGAAGAATAACAACGAGGAAGATGTTATTATTAAACTTGCTTCCCTAAAAAGCGTTTCTGATGAAATAAAAATGAATTAACCCCAAAATAGCTCCTGGCTTTGACCTGACTTCACCTGATTACTGATCATCTGATTATTGGTGACGCATCCTTCAGACAGAAGTATGTTCCTATGATGTTGAAAGTCTTCATGATCCCCAAACCAGGAAAGCCCCCTCATGAAGCTTCATCATACAGACCCACATAATTGCTGCCAGTTATTTCGAAACTCTATGAAAAACTATTTCTCAAGAGATTAAAACCTCTAATAGAAGAAAAGAATTTAATTCCCGCCCATCAGTTTGGTTTTAGAGAAAGCCATTCGACCATCCATAGAATCACAGATACCATTGAAAAGTCGCTAGAAGAAAAGAAAGTTTGTTTTTTCCTCGACGTTGCTCAGTCTTTCGATAAACTAAATCTATTTTTGCCACGACGATATTCGCATCCTTTGCAATCCTATTTGTCAGAAAGATATTTCAGAATTAAGCAAGAAGATGCTTATTCAGAAATAAAAAAGGAATAGAATAGGGTTACCCCAAGGTAGTATGCCAGGTCAATATACAAGTGACAACCAGAGCTTGACAATGACACAGTGGCCACTGCAATTACAGGTGTGGGATTAAACCAAGAAGAAGCTGCTGCAAAGCTCCAAACTTCAATCAACCGAGTTATTAATTGGATCAAGAAATGGCTCATCAATTTGAACGAAGCCAAATCAGTTCATGTCAAGTTCACCAACGAACAAGAACAAACGATGGTCAGATTTTCTATGCTAGCTCAACAAAATACCTGGGTATGACCCCAGATGATAGACTCTACTGGAGAGACCACGTCAAAAAGAAACGTGAAGAATTTGGTTTTAAGTTTAAGACTGCTAGGATGGAATTCTAAGTTGTTTACATACAATAAACTGCTTCTCTATATTGAAACCTGAATGGACGTATGGCATTCAACTATGGGGTTGTGCCATCTAAGCTATTCAACGGTTCCAGAATAAAGGAGTTTCGTTGTCGCAACCTGGTATTGCCGAAAACTGTTGACCAGACTAATGCCAAATTTATCAGTAGCCACGAAGAAAGGTTGCTGCTCCATCATGTGAACGTTGAGGCTATCCAACTCCTGGGCAACACACAACTAATAAGAAGACCCAAAAGGATCAAGCCCATTGAGTTGGTTCGATGATTATGTCAGTTTAAAGCAGAGCATAGTGCGGTATTAGTACTACACTGTAGGACCTTAGTTTTAAGACAAGTTCGTATTCAGTTAGGCTAGGATCATTGATCTAAGTATTGATCAGATTGTAATGTTACTAAAGACCTGGTGAAGGGTCGAAATTAAAATAAATGAAAGAAAAAGTTTGGGGAGTTTGGAAACCATGGATTTTAAAACACTTTTCAGTGTAATGGTCACCAGTCTACAGAAATTTGTAAAAGCAAATAAGTAATTGTAGGTCAAAATACTTTAACAGGAAATCCACTTTTCAAACGGTTTTTTTTGGGGTTTCGTGAACTTTTGTTGTTTTTCCTCGTCCTCTGAAATTTACAAACGTTCGCAACATCATTCAAATCATTTTTTCAACACCCGAAGTGATTTAAAAATAATTATTGTATTTTCAAGCGATTATTTTGGCTTCACAAAAATAAAATCGATTTGCGTAGGTGATGATATCATTTTTAAAAACACACGCACGAGAGCTTAATGCCAGAACGGATTATCTGAGATTATCTGCTTTTCTTTTACCTTATTTATCGGATGGCCTCACCTCACTTCAGCTTGTTGCACGTTCCATTTAAAAACGATCGAAGTGAGATAGAATGAAGCTACTTACTTCATGTGTAAAAGGAAAGCATTTTTTTTGAAATTTCTAACACGAATTAAGAAAATAACAAAACTTTAGAGAAAATTTCTTTTTTTCTGCAAAACCAAATGTGTGAGCAATTCAAATATAATGGAAGTGTTCTTTGATGTGTTGCAGGTAGCCGGAAAACGCGACCGGGAGCAAGAAAGGGAAGCCCAGCAGTGGATCGAAACCCTCACCGGCACTCGCTTTCCACCGGGTGTACCTTACGATGATGTCCTCCGCGATGGCGTCGTACTCTGCAAATTAATGAACAGCCTCCAACCAGGCATCATTACCAAAATCAATACATCTGGAGGAGATTACAAATTGATGGACAACCTCAACCAGTATGTACTTTTTTTTAATATTTCATTTTCGAATCTTACTTACGCATGGCATACAATCAATGATGTACTACAGTCCCCCCCTTTCTATAAAAAAAAATGAGTAGAGGAGTTTTAGATGTGTGTGTGTGTCGTGCTCGTTCCTTTCGTATGTGATGTGTCACGAAAGGGTTAAAGAAATATCACACATATGATTAGGATCGCAGAAGGCGCAGGAAGCTGACGCAGAAACGACGGGATGATAACACGAACGCAATTCCCAATTCGGCGCTCTCACATGCGGGGACGTGTGTCGTGGCGGACGTCATCTCGCAAGTGTTGAATGGACCGCAGGTTTCCTCCGAGTTATTCCTGGGCACTCTTCAGGAAAATTATTGTGCCCGTATGCATTTACGTTTTTTGAAGTTCGCACGTCATCGCGACGTCACTAAAAGGCGCAGCTATTTTTGAGTATAGGTTCAGAGTCTAATTCCATTGGTTCGTCAAAACGTCTCCGCTAACGCCATAAGTTATTTAAAAGCAGACATACAAGGTGAAACAATTAAGTTTTAAGTCATGCTTGTATAATTTTTATCAGGAATATTATAAAAATGAATAATAAATTATTGTAAATGTAGTGCGGTAGTGTCAATTTTAGTGTCCGTTTAAAATAATTTATTACACTATTTCACCGGACCAGAATCTACTTTAATTATAAAAATGAAGTTGTTAGTATTTTTCAATGCAGACTCCACCATTGGCTGAAGCAGAAGTCCTATAAAGGGAATCCTTACAAAATACTTTCGTCCATGAAACAGAGTCCTTTCACTTTCCTTTTTTTATTTAGGGAAGAAACAAAAGACATTGGGCACTATACTTGGGGAAATTTAAAAATATTGGAAGGGTTGCGCAGGTTTTAAAATTAAAACAAGAAGGACTTCAAGACCTGCTTCGTCCAATGATGGCGATTGGATGAAACAGGTCTTGAAGAAAGATTGCGCAAGTTTAAAAAAATTAAAACAAGAAATTTAATTATAAATAAACGAACCAATTGCAATTCACGCTTCAAACAAGATTATTGTTTTCTTTCTGTCGGCACTTTGAAATCCACTTGATAATATTCATCGATCTTCTTTTGTTTGTTGTTAATCCTTTCCTTCGTGTTTCGTCGCTTTTTATTCGACATTTAAAAAATTTCGTTCACGAGTTGCTAAATTTATGACTTGAAAGGTTTTTCCAAATACATTTTATTTTGAGTGTCTCTGCTTGCCTGGGGGGGGGCATTTTTCTTCTCATGAAAATATTCGAAAGATTGCGGATTTGTTTTAAAATTAAAAAAAAGAAACTTGGAAAGACCTTTTTAGGTTATTTATAAAATATTCTTCAGTCTCTTATGTAATAACAATTGACGTTCCAAACAAGATTATTCTTTTGTTTTTTTTCTTCTGATTTTCTTACATTCGGCTGCAGAAACGACGATCTTCTCTCGTTTCTTTTTTGTTTGCTTATTTATACTATTTGGTTTGTTTTGTTTCTTTTTTTTTCGTGGTTTCTACTTTCGTTTTCTTGTCACTCTTGTAAGTTTCGAGAAATCCGTCTAAAATTCGTCGACTTTCTTTTGCTCTTTTGTTCATCTTTTTCTTCGTGTTGCGTTGCCTTCGTCGGCACCTTATAATCGAGTCAACGCTTCAAGCAAGATTTTCTTTTGTTTTTTCTTTGAGTCGCCACTTGATTTTCTTACACTCAGCTGCAGAAACGACGATCTTCTTTTTTTCTTTTTTGTTCATTTATACATATACATTTATTCTTGGCTTGTTTCTCCTTTCGGTTTCTTGTCATTCTTGAAAGTTTCAAGAAATTCGTCTAAAATTCATCGATTTTCTTTTTTTTTCTTGTGCGAGAAATCCGTCCAGTAACGATCGATTTTCTTTTGTTTTTTTTTTGTTCATCCTTTCCTTCGTGTTGCGTCGTCTTCGTCGGCGTCTTATAATCGAATAAACGGTTGACGCTTCTAGCAAGGTTTTCTTTTGTTTTTTTCTTTTTAGTCGCGATTTGATTCTCTTACACTCAGTTGCAGAAACGACGATCTTCTTTTGTTTCTTTTTTTTCGCTTATTTATCCTATTCGTTTTGTTTAATTTCTTTTTTTTTATAGTTTCTCTTTTCTCGTCACTCTTGGAAGTTTCGAGAAATCCGTCTAAAATTCGTCGATTTTCTTTTGTTTTCTTGTTCGAGAAATCTGTCCAATAACGATCGATTTTCTTTCGTCTTCGTCGGCGTCTTACATTCTTATGTTTCATGAATAAAAATCAAACATGTTGTCAAATTTCAGGAAAATCTATGGGAATTGCATTTCGAAACTTCCATTTCGGACATTCCTTTGTTCTGTGAATAAAATCGAAACTCGTTTCAGGTCGCGATTTCCATTTCCCGACGTTGTTTTGTTTTGTGAAACAAATTCAAACGCGTTGCTAGATTTCAAAATTTGCAGATGGGAATCCCCGTTTTTCGAGATTCTTTTGTTTTGTGAAATATACTCAAACCGCGTTGTCAAATTTCAGAAAAGTCTTTGGAAATGCAGATGGAAGTCACTATTTTGTGAGATTTTTTTGTTTTGTAAAATAAATTGACACCGCATTGTCAAATTTTAGAAAAATCTTGAGAATTGCATAGAAAACAATATTTTTTGACAGTCTTTTGTTTTGTAGTGAATAAAATTCAAACGCAATGCCAAATTTCAAAAAACTCTCGATAATTGCAGATCGAAATTTTCATTTACCTAGATTTTTTTGTTTTGTGAAATGAATTGAAACTCGTTGAGAAATTTCGAAAATATTTTCGGAAATTGCAAAACGAAGTTCCAGCTTTCCGACATTCTTTTGTTTCGTGAAATAAATTCAAAGCGCGTTGCCAAATTTCCTGATATTCTATTGTCTTGCGAAATAAATTCAAACTGCGTTGCCAAATTTTGGAAAAAATCTTGGGCATTGCAGTTCAAAATTCCCATCTCCCGATATTCTTTTGTTTGGAAAATGCAGATGTGAAAATCGTTATTTCGTGAGATTCTTTTGTTTCGTGAAATAGTTTCTAACCGGGTTGCCAAATTTGAGAAAAATCTTAGAAATTGCAGGGAAAACCATATTTTGCGACGGTCTTTTGTTTTGTGGTGAATAAAATAAAATAAAAACAAACGCGTTGCCAGATTTCAGAAAAATCTTGGGAATTGCGGATCGAAATTTTCATTTCCCGAAATTCTTTTGTTTTGTGAAATAAATTCAAACCGTGTTGCCAAATTTTGGAAAAATTTTTTGAATTGTATATCGGAGACCCTGTTTCCCGATATTCTACTGTTTTGCGAAATGAATTCAAACTGCGTTGCCAAGTTTCGGAAAAATCTTAGGAATTGCAGATCAAAATTCCCATTTCCCGAGTTTCTTTGTGTTGTGTTGCCAAATTTCAGAAAAGTCTTTGGAAATGCAGATGAGAAAACCGCCATTTCTTGAGATTCGTTTGTTTCGTGAAATAATTTCTAACCGGGATGCCAAATTTCAGAAAAATCTCGGGAATTACATGGAAAACCGTATTTTTCGACAGTCTTTTGTTTTGTGGTGAATAAAATAAAATAAAAGCAAAGGCGTTGCCAAATTTTAAATAAATCTGGGGAATTGCAGATCGTAATTTCCATATTTCTGAAATAAATCGCGTTGCCAAATTACAGAAAAATCTTGGAACTTGCAGATCGAAATTTCCATTTTCCGAGATTCTTTTGTTTTGTGTAAAAAAATTCAAACTGCGTTGCGTGCGACATTTAAGAAAGATGTTTATAATTTGCAAATCGAATTCCTTTTATTTTGCAAAAAAAAAAAAAAATTACAAAAAATCCTATAGAATGCAGATTCCTACTTCCTGATGTTCTTTTGTTTTGATGCTGACTCTATCGTTAATTAACTCTAGAGATATAATGTAATTCGAAATATGTATTTCATAGACATTCGAAATTTCTTTTATTTTGCAAAAAAGAAATTCAAACCTCGTTGCCAAATTTCACAAAAATTCTTAGAAAAGCGGATGGAAATTCCTACTTCCTAATGTTCTTTTGTTTCGTTCATTAATAAAAACTTGAGATATTATAATTCGAAATAAGAAATAGGTTTTGATTTTAAATATATAAAATTTCCTTGCTTGAATCATGAAAATTTTCATTATTACGAATCCCCAGCAAAACTACCGAAGAGACAAATGTGTCTTGTTAACAACCAACACAAATTAGAAACGATTTAAGTTTCCACTTAGCTTTGAGAAATCGCAGAGCAGTTTTTTGGCTCAAAACTGCCTCTGCCAATTAACGAGTGACAACACCAACGAGAAATAAAGTAAACTTCTGCTTTTTTTAAACAGTATTTATGAAGCGTAAAATTAAGAATAGAAACTTTAGTACGAAATGAAAAACAACATCCGGCAGCTTCTAAAATTGTACAAAAATCAATGTTTCGGCCGCCTGATGGATTAGGCAGCCCAAAATGCCGGAGTTACTCCGGCGCGTTCACTCGGGGCTACCTCCTCGCTCTTATGCTTTGCTAATCCCAGATCTAGCGATTGCACTAGTTGATGATCCTCATTCTTTTGTTGTGCTAATGATGCTGTCAGTTCACACGTCCCCGATGCAACATCCGTTCCATACACGTTCATCTTAAATCGACGAGTACAGTGGAAAACGCACAGAAATTCCGTGTAATGCACCTCTGCGCGCTTGCTGCTGCCCTGCTCCCTTGGGTTCATACTGGATGATTTATGTAGAGCATTTTCTGGTATGGCACTGATTACCGGCCTCGTGCTAAGGCCGTTAATGACCGCGCTTCCAATAAAGGAGCTCGAACTCGCTCTTCCTAATCAAGTAAGTGACAATGGAAAACATGAGTGGAATTAATCCGTTACTTTTATATGTCGGGGAACAGCTACAATGTTCCTTTCATGGAGCAGGAGAACATAAATGCTGCCAGGAATCGGATGGAGGTTACAGCGCCTCTCGTGAAGCGCAAATTGAAACGCGGTTCGGGTTTGAAGGAATTCATTTTCATAAGCTTTTCAAACGAGCAGCTGAAGTAAACCTCCACCAGGTGGCTAAACATCGGCATAGTGGTCGTTTGGTTTTCTAAAACAAAAGAAGATCGACAATAACTGATTAACCGTGAAACAAACAAACCACCAGTAGAAAATGAAAGTAAGAAGTATCAAACGTGAAATGAAAAATTAATTGGGTGATAAAATTCCAATGAAAACTCGGATGCAGAAAGAAAAATCAACAAGCAACCAATGGCGGATTGTTAGAAAATGAAGACCTTTAAGAGAAAATAAAAAATGAATCAAAAAAAGAAACCAAAACAAGCAACGTCGAGGTACGAAAGGTAGGGCGAGCAAAAGAAAACGAGAGAAGATTGACGTTGCTCCAGCGGAATGTAAGAAATCAACCCGTCAACACAAAACAAAAGAAAGAGTTTGGCTTGAAATTATAATTGTAACACGAAACATTAATGCGTCAAAATGAAAGAAAAAATAAAATAAAAAGACAGGAAAAAATTTTCAAAAGCTTCACGCCTCCGGAAGTGGTCGATTTTTCAATTGTTATTTTTTTGATTACGAAAAGAAACAAAAAAAAAATAACGAAGAAACAAATGAAAGCTTGATCTACTTGATTTTCAAAGGCGTCACGTCGGAAATCGCCGATTTTTTTTGCTTGCAAAAAAAGCGAAAAATAATTAAATACAAGCTTGATTTTCTAAGACTTCCTTCCGGTCGGATTTTTTGTTTCCAAAAAGAGACAATTGAAAATAATGGAATGCTAAGAAACAAGTAAAAGTTTGATTTTCAAAAGCGTCACAGCGAAAATCGTTGATTATTCATTTGTTATTTTATGCCTGCAGGAAAACAAAAAAAAGTGAAATACAAAGAAACAAATGAAAGCTTGATCCATTTGATTTTCAAACACTTCCGTTAGAAATCGACAAAAATAAACAAAGAAAATGAAAAGTCAAGAAACAAATGAAAGTTTAACTTTCAAAAGCGTCACACCGGAATTCATTGATTTTTCATTTGTTATTATATGCCTACAAGGCAACAAAAAAAAAAATGAAATACAAAGAAACAAAACAACGCTTGACTTACTTGATTTGCATTAGAAATCGACTTTTCTTTTTGTTTACAAAAGTAAGCAAAGAAAATGAAATGTCAAGAAACAAATGAAAGTTCGATTTTCAAAAGCGTCACACCGGAAATCGTTCATTGTTCATTTGTTATGTCTTGTTTACAAAAAAAAAGCCGAAAAGCGCCATTTTTTTTTGCTTACGAAAAGAAGTGAAAAACAATTAAATACAAAGAATAAAACAAAAGCTCGAATTTCGATTTTTTGGTTCCCAAAAAGAAACAAAGGAAAATAATGGAATGATAAGAAATAAATGAAAGTTTGATTTTCAAAAGCATCACACCGGAAATCATTGATTTTTCATTTGTTATTTTATGCCTACAAGGAAACAAAAAAAAATTAAATAGAAAGAAACAAAACAACGCTTGATTTATTTCATTTTCAAAGACTTCAGTTAGAAATCGACTTTTCTTTTTTGCTTACAATAAAAATGAAATGTCAAGAAACAAAAGAAAGCGTCACACCGGATTTAGTTGATTAGTTCATTTGTTATTTCTTGCTTACAAAAAGAAACAATAAAAAATGAAATAGGAAGAAACAAATGAAAGCTTGATCTACTTGATTTTCAAAAAGTTTCCCGCCGAAAATCGCCAATTTTTTTGCTTACAAATAGAAGCGAAAAACAATTAAATACAAAGAAATAAACAAAAGCTCGGTTTTCGAAAACTTCCAGTCGGAAGAAAAAGAAACAAATGAAAATAATGGAAAGCTAAGAAGGAAATGAACGTTTGATTTTCAAAAGCGTCACACCGGAAGTCGTTGATTGTTCATTTGTTATTTCTTGCTTAAAAAAGAAACACGAAAAAATACGAAGAAACAAATGAAAGCTTGATCTATTTGATTTTCAAAGACTTACGGCCGAAAATCGCCGATTTTTCTTGCTTACAAAAAGATGGGAAAATAATTAAATACAAAGAAATAAACAAAAGCTTGATTTTCAAAGACTCTCTTCTGGTCGGATTTTTTAGTTTCCAAAAACAAACTGAGGAAAATAATGGAGTGCTAAGAAACAAGTGAAAGTTTGATTTTCAAAAAGCGTCACATTGATTTTTCATTGTTATTTTTTAGTCACAAAAAGAAACAAAAACCAATGAAATACAAAGAAAAGAGAAGAGAGAAATAAAAAATGAAATACAATTCAGAATCCAACGAAGAGAGACGGAAACAAACAAATGCGAGCAATAAAGTGAAACCAATTTGCCAACAAACAAGAACAAACAAAAAAAAAACACAAAAGAATAATCGAATTGAATTGTCAGTTGGAATACGTGGAATTCAGAAGTCAAAAAAAACTCGAACGAAGAGCGACGAAATATGTAGAAAAAGATGAACAAGAAACGAAAGAAGGTCGATGATTTTCGTTCGAATTTTTCGAAAATGTCAAGAATGATAAGAAAACAAAAAAAGAAGAAACCGTAAAAATTGACGAAAAGGAACTGAAACAAACGGGAACAAAGAGAAACAAAAGAGGATCGACGTTTCTCTATAGCAATGATGTGCAAGAAAAGCAAATTGTGACACAAATACAAAACAAAAAAAAAGAAAATTTTGTTTGAAGAAAAAGAAAAAACAAAAGAAAATCAATGATCGCTAGACAGATTTCTTGAGAATCTCAAGACTGATAAGAAAGCAAAAGGAGAAACCATAATTCGATAAAAACAAGAATTGAAACAAACGAACTGTAAAATGAACAAAAAGAAACAAAAGAAGATCGACGTTTCCGCAGCGGAGTGTAAGAAATTCAAATTGCGACACAAGTACAAAACAAAAGAAAGCCTGAGTTTGAAGCGTCAATTGTAATATGAAAAATTGATTCATTCGTGAGACACCGACGAAGAGCGACAAAACACGAAAAGAAAAGATGCACAAAAAACAAAAGAAAATCGATGATTGTTAGGTATACAAGTTTCTCGAGAATCTCAAGACTGCTAAGAAAACAAAAGGAGAAACCATAATCGACAAAAAAAAAGAATTGAAACGAACGAACTGCAAAATGAACAAAAAGTACACCGACAGCAGGAAGTGTAAGCAAATCAAATCGCCGACAGAAAGAACACAAAAGAATCTTCCTTGAAACGTCAATTAATCAAGAATAAGAAAAAAAAATACAAAAGAAGATCAAAAGTTATTGGAGGAATTTTCTTTTTCGAAAATCTCAAAACCAATACCACGAAAAAAAACTTAAACAAACGAAGAACGAGGTAAACGAAAAAAGAAACAAAAGAAAAACGAAAAAACCGTGCAAAGTGCCGAGTGCTACACGAAAAATTAAAACAACAAAAAGAAACAAAGAAAAAAAAACAATGAAATGTAAAACAGATAAATGAAAACCTGATTTGTTTTAAAAAAAGCTTCGAGCGGAAAGTCGTCGATTTTTCATTTGTTTGATTACTGATGGTTTTCTTTTTTCAGCTGAATGAGAAACGACGATCTTCTTTTGTTTTCATCCAAGTCTGCGTTTCGTTGTCGTTTGTTTCAGTCCTCTTTCGTTTTTTCTTGTCGAATTAATTCTAATTAATTCAAATATAAAAATTAAAATAATAAATGAAACGTTAGGGGACGGGGGGGGGGGGGGAATCATACCTTCTGACTGCGTTCAAACAAATAAAATCTCATTTAAACCATCAAAACTAAATGGTTCGTTCATTTACGATTTCTTTTCCATTAGAGCCATGCACATAGGAAATTAGGGGTAACCCCCGAATTTCCCGTTTAATAAATCCTACCCGTTCAAGTCGACTTATCATTTGGCAGCCCTGAAATTTTAATTAAAAAATATTTTTGTCTTTTCTAGATTTCAACAAGCATGCGTACGTTATGGCCTGGCTGACGTCGACCTCTTCCAAACCACCGATTTATGGGACAAGAAAAACATCGCCCTCGTGACCACGACAATTTTCGCGATCGGGCGCACTGCCTACAAACACCCCGAATTCAAAGGACCCTGGCTCGGCCCACGACCCTCAGAAGAAAACAAACGCGAATTCTCCGAAGAACAAATCATCGCCGGCAAAACCGTCATCGGCCTGCAAGCCGGTACCAACAAGGGGGCCACGCAATCCGGACAAAACTTCGGCGCCTCCAGGAAGATCATCATCGGAAAGTGAACGCCGGCCCTAAATTTAATTCGTGTTTATATGTCGTGTTTGTTTTAACGCTATGCCAAAGAGTACTTAATTAGGAGGGGATATTAATAAATTATTTTGAATTATCTCGACGTGTCTTATTTCGGTTTGTAGAATTTAATTTAGTCACACGGCGAATGCAATTTAATGAGACTGGAACTGATGTAATTACGCATTAACCTGACGAGGGTGAATGAGACGTTTCGAGACAGTCGACCGGAAACATTCGTGTTGCCTTGTAATTTAATTGCTGTGCAATTCATTCAAAGGGGAAGAACACTTTACGAATTTCTTTTTAAGATGGTAAGAGTGACTTACGTCTTAAAAACGAACGAATTTATTACACACAACAAACTGGATAGAAATCACAAATAGATTCACTATTTGCACACTATTCACCATTTAAAACGTTTCGGCCCTTTTAGAATCATTTAGGATTGCTGTTTACGTTTTATTATTTAAAATTAACTATCAAAGAGTTTAAACACCAAAGTATCGTCCTATAATATACAGTGCGATTCATAATGAAAAGAAAAGATGGAAATTATGGCGACTTTCAGTTTATAAAATTAACGAAACTTGATTTTTTCTTTCTCCTCCAAAGGCAACAGTTAATTTTCTCGATTTCGTGGGAAAACAAACGGGCATTTTTTGAGTTTTAATTCGAGGTACACGAAACATTAACTTCACTCCTATTTTCTCACGCGAGGGAGTGCTATTATATCAGAGCCCAGAGGCCTCAGGGGTGCCAGAGACGTCTCGTTTAACTTACCACTAGGAGAAAATTTTAAAAGTGCTTTATAGACTGCGTGGCCAAGGTCAGTAAATCATAACAAAATAAAAAGGGGTTGAAAGATGAAATTTACGAGATGTGAAGGATGTCAGGATTTTGTTGGTTTGATTAAACAATTTGTTCAAATTATTCAGATGCAAATGCACCACGTTTAATTTTTATCATTTTATTATTATTATTTATATATTTTCTTTGGAAAAAAATGAAAATCAGACATTCTCTTGTAATAAACTATTGATTGACTTATATTTTATTCTTTGCATTTGATAATGAAACAAAAAGTGCAAGAGACTTTCGTTAAAAAGTAGAACAACTAATAAGGCAAGTTGGACGCAGGAGACCATGGAAACAGCTTTAGCAGCTTTAGCAAACGGAAGAAAACTTCGTGAAATATCGAGATCATTTCAGATTCCTCTGACTACACTCCGCAACAGAAGGAACTCAGGAAAAGTAAAAGCACCACAAATGGGAAGAAAGTCCGTGTTTACAGCCGACCAAGAAAAACAAACTTGCAAAACTATTTTATGGTGTAACACCTATTGAACTTCGACAACTAGCTTTTGATTTTGGCGAGAAGAATAATATCAAACACCCTTTTAAACTACAATCCCGTCTAGTAGGCAAAGACTGGCTTGGTGGTTTCATTAGGAGAAATCCTCAGCTCAGTCTCAGAAAACCTGAGCCTACAAGTGTCAACAGGATCTTGGCATTCAATGAAATTGAAGTTAAAAGATTTTAGTGCTGGAGAAATATAAATTTGATCCTTCGCATATTTATAATGTCGACGAGACAGGTATCTCAACTGTCCAGTAACCAGGACGTATTGTTGGACCCAAGGGGCAGAAACAGGTTGGAGGAGCAACTAGTTGGGAGAGAGGTAGAAATGTCACTGTTAGTTGTGCAATGAACGCGGCAGAAACATTTCTACCTACCATGTTCATCTTCCCCCGCTTGCGAATGCATCCTTCACTCACAAGAGGAGGACCTGCTGGATCAATATACCACTGCTTTAAGTCAGGATGGATGACAGATGAACTGTTTCTCGAATGGACGAAACAAGTCAAGTTCACCATGGCATCAACTCAGAATCCTAAGCTTTTGTTGCTTGATAACCATGCTACTCACACATCTCTACAAATATACCTGTACTGCCGAGAGAATGGTGTTGTCATGCTTTCAATCTCCCCTCACACGTCTCACCGGTTGCAATCCCTGGATGTTTCCTTTTATGGGCCCTTGAAAAACGCATTTAATAGGGAGTGTGATAAATACTTGAAAAGTCATCCTCATGAGAAACTGACCTTCCATTAATTTTCAGTCACGCGTATTTGCATGTAGTTTGTATGGAAAAGGGCGTTTCAGGATTTCGGAACACTGGAATTTTTCCTTTTAACCCTCAGAGGACGATTTTGTACCAGCTTCTCAATTGATGCCAGTGATAACAGAAAATCCAGATGCAGAATTGAACAGATCCAATGAAATACCTACAATGCAGTATTTTCCAACTGCTACACCAACACCTCCTACTTCATCACCAGGTACTCCACTATCAACTACTACCCCATCAGATATTGCGCAACAACCTGCGAGCAGTGCAACATCGTTAGCAGATGTTTCATTTGACCATATTGCACCACTTCCAGGTCCCTCGACGAAAATCCAAACCAGAAGGGAAAGAAATAAACAACACTCCGAAATTCTGACATCAACTCCTAGGAAAATAGTTCTTGAAGAAGCTGAGACGAAAAGACAAGCAAAGAGGAAGCAGGGTGTGGATAACTCAGAAGAAAATATTAAAATTGCGCCAGGAAAAGATAGCAGTACGAAAAATTTAAAAAAATAATTGTCGGCAGCGCGTTGTAGAAACTTCATCTGATGATGACATAGATGAAAAGTTATTATGCGATGATGATGAAATGGAACCCACAGAAACCGGTTTTATGGAGTGTGTGGTTTGCTTGGAACCTAGAAGAGATGGAGAACTATGGTACAGGTGCGTAATGTGTGCCAAATGGGCCCATGCAGAGTGCAAAGGAGCGGATACAGCTGAAGGGTATCAGTGTGACTATAGTGTTTAATTTTATTTGTGCTAAGTTCATTTTTTATATAATTAACTTTGTGTTCACCATTATCCTTTATCGATGGACAATACCGAACAATGAACTTTTTTGTTTATATTTTTATAAACATTATTACATTTAATAATAAAATATTTCAAATCGATAATCATCTACTGTATTATTTTGTATATATATACAATAAAAGAACTGGCTGGTCGTAAATACGCTCTACCGTTCGGAGTAATAACGTATAGCAACACATTCATAATAAAACGTAAGTACATTACATTGTGATACGTTTTAGAACCGTTTTCTAAATAAACTTTAAAATTGGAAATTTAAAATTCGCTGTTTACTAACACCCTTCGCACTTTTCAAATCTCGCACCTAATTCTACTTTTATAGAGGTTTCCTCTTTCGGGAAGGTTCCACATTTGTCTAGTACAATTCCAGTCCTATTCGGAGCACGCGCGTTGAAGCCAACCAAATCATCGAGAAACTGATTTACAATTTTTTTTATTTCAGCCCTAAATGATAACTCCATTTTACCAAAACCTAGCGTCCGCATTTATAATATATGTCACCCTCGTATTACTATACTTCAAATGGCGCTACAAATATGGGAACGCAATACATCACACCCAAAATCCCCTACGAAAATTTAGAAAACCCTTTAAACTTGAAAATCCGGGTGGGCCTTCAGATGGCCGAAGTGTACGCAGAATTCAAACGCAACGGTTGGAAGCATGGTGGAATCTTCTCCAGGACGAGGCCCATCTATGTGCCAGTTGATCTGGATTTGGTAAATAACGTGTTGGCCAAAGATTTTCAACACTTCATGGATCGGGGGTTGTACTACATCGAGAAAACGGACCCCCCGACCACGAACCTTTTCGGATTAGACGGCCAAAAATAGAAAGACCTGAGAACGAAACTCACTCCCGTGTTTACGTCGGGGAAAATGAGGGCAATGTTCTAGACGGTCCTGGATTGTGGTGAACAAATGAGGCAGACGCTCGATGACATGTACCTCGAGATCAAGACGTTCGATGTGAAGGAGATTGCCGGTTGCTTCACGACTGATGTTATCGGGTCGTGTGCTTTTGGCTTTGATTGCAACAGTTTTAAAGACCACAATTCCGAATTTAGGAAGTTCGGAAAGAAAGTGTTCGCCCCAAGTTTAGAGGAGATGGTGAAGACCTTCTTGGCGATGAGTTTCCCAAACATTTGCAAACGTCTGGGGATGAAGATACTCACAACGGACGTTACGACGTTCTTTACTAACGTCGTCAGGGAAGTCGTCGAATACAGGCTGAGTAAGGCCATCGAGAGAAACGATTTTGTTCAACTTCTTCTCGAAATGAAAAGAAGCGGGGAATCGCTGACTTTTCAAGAAACAAGTGCGCAGGCATTCGTCTTTTTCGCGGCCGGTTTTGAAACGTCATCGAGTACTAAGGCGTTCTGTCTTTACCAATTAGCAAAGAACTCAGAAATTCAGGAGAAAATGACGTTAATTTAATTAACACTTCACGATCTGACATTTTCAAGGAGGAAATTAAAAAGTTCTAAATAGTTAGGAGAATTCCGGACTAAATTTAATTTACTGAACGGTGGTCGCAAACTATCACCACAACGAATACCCTTGGAATGAATATCGCTTGATTTCATAAACTTATTTAAGAAAATATATACACAAAGTTCAAAAATGAAGAGCGAGAAAACTGTCATAATTTTTAACTTAACAAAAATTTCACGACAAGATGAAAAACTAGGCGCACCTATTATTATTGTAATTAACTTTTTTGGCGACAAAGTCTTATGAACTAGGACCGAATTACCCCCACAAACATACCTCCGTACCTCAGATGGCTATCGATCTGAGAAAAATAGAGACATCGTAATTGATCTAAGTTTAGAAGTTGCCTTAAATTACGAAAGAGAAATATGTAGGAATTTAACTTAAATGTCAATTAAACAATGTTTTTTCCATCCAACAAATTCGTCTATAGTTAGGCCAAAAAAAGAAACGGGTATTTTCACTGAATCTAAAGGGTTGCCGTTTATATGTTGAGAGTGATCTTGGGAACGTCCCGTTGTCGAGTATGAAAGACAATGAACTGAGTTTTGTTTCACCATTTAGAAATAAGTTGTTATTTGAGAACCAAGCACCAAGACTAGATAATAAGTTATTGCACTTCAGGGTGGTAAGATAGAGGTTTTTATCCGAAACAATCGCAGAAGCGTCGTCAGCGTACATGGTAAAATGGACAGAGTTGATAACTGAAGGCAAATCATTAATGTAGCATCAAGAGAGAGTACCCTCATATTTCTGAAACAAGTGCCTTTCAAATTATGCAAAGTTAATACCTTGTTGTTTCAAAAAAGAAAAAAATAAAGATAGCGGCATATGTCAAACACCTGTCGCACAAAACAAATAGAACTCGTATCAAAAGATAGGCTTAACTTTATGAAATGTCAAACCATTTGCACTTCTTACGCACCTGTATAATTCATTATTTATTGTTAAAACTTTTCCAAAAAGGTATAGTTAAATCCAATGATAGTTAAAAGAAAGAATAGAGAAAATGCAGACAAAGAGGTTTTGTACTCACTATAACTTTGGGCCCCTCCACGCACTGTAGTTCCGCCACTGCAGCCTTGACTCCGCCTCTTTTCGAATTTCAATAAAACAATCTATATATTGCTTACTCTACTTTAAGTACATTTTTATGTAACATTTAATAATTATTTATTTATTTTTATTATATGGGTCAGTATCCAAAGTAAGGCTTCGAAGAAATACACTTATCACTTTTCTAGTTCAGAAATGAAACGAAAAAAACAAGATATATAGAAAAGTTATTTATTGACAAGTAGTATCACATTAAATATTTACAGTGATGGATTCAAATCACGTAAAACGAGCGTTTGAAACTTATAAGTACATTGAAAGTGCGCGAGTTTTAAATTCTAAGTGGTGGTGGGTTCATCCATGAGCACGATTCGTTCGTTCATCACCGTACACGGTTTATTTATTGATAACACAAGTGTAGTCTTACAGATAACATTACACAAAACGTTGTATAAATCACGTGGTTCACAATGACATCTTTTTCAATTGACATTGGAGGATAAATTTAATTTAACATGCACTGAGAAAAAATTGTTAAAAAATAACATTCTCATTAATTTTATTTCATCTTCAATCAGGGCAACTTCTTATTACGTAAAGAAGTGTTTATTTTTAATTTCCTCTTTATTAAAAATTTCCCGGAATTTAATTACACTTAAAGTATGTAAGGAGGCGCGACGATTTTTTTAACGTTTTCATTCCGCCACTCAAAAACGTTAGCTTTGCGTTATGTATTCCACCTTTTCCTTCGTCGATTCCATCCATCCCTCGCTTCATTAGGCCACCCCGAAATTACGTATGGAAAGCACAGTTTAATAAAATAAAGAAGAATTTAAGCGCTGCTGGAACGTGCGTGGTTATATTCATGCGAGACAGTTATTTTGTACACGTTAGGAATTTATTTTGTTCGGTTTGAAGAAATAAAACGACGCACACGGGGCTTTAAAATTTAATTAAGGCGCAAAATATTCCTGGTTTAATGGAAATCGCGCTGCGGTCACCAAATATCCGTGTTTGTTTTGGGTTAATTACTCGCGAACATGTTCTGTGGCGGTGGGTCACCGATGTATGTGCATTTCAAGGTTCTAGATATGCCTCATTTATCATCCTCTGGCTAATTAAATTATCATAAGCCAGGCGGCAGTTATTCAATTAAAGGAAGAGTTTCTTTTTGCCTTTTTCTAACGCAGTTCGCACCGATGTAACTCCAACATGTACGTGTTCAGTTCATCTTCGAGGGCATCGTTTTCGATGTCACGAAGACTACTGTCGCTGATTTCGCCGGATGTGAAAGAAAAAGTCTCTTGCTTGTTGTTGGGGGTGCGCTCAAGTTCCAGTGCGGTGTGCGTTTCTTTGCCTGGGGATGAGTAGTACGTTGTGAGCTTTTTGCCGTCGTCTAGGGTCCTTTTTGCTAAGCAGTGAAATATCTGGAGGAATTTGCTTCCGAATTTTCGAGGGGGGGTGCTGTGAACGTGAACCGCGACGAGCTTCGTTCCAGGTTGGATGTTTTCGTAGTTGTGTTTTGGGACCACGCTGAGGTGGATGTCGCATCTGTCTTTCGGCCAACGAATTTTGTCGACGTCGTTGGAATTACTTTCCGACAGCCTCTTGTCGTGTGGGGGGCTAAAAATAGAACGGAAGCTAAAAGAAAATCACTTCACGCTTGCGTCACTTGCATAAGAAATTCCCAAACGTTTTCTCTTAAATTTTTTAGAACCTAGGATGTGTTTGACTTATTTTAAATACATTTACTAAATTTCAAACAAGTTACATGTGGAACTGAAAGCTCTGAAGAGTACCTAAAACCATGAAAGTGTCATGAATCCTAATATATAAAAAAATCAAAACATATAAGTTCTTTCGCGAATATTACGATCGTCATTTGTTTTTCTTACATTCTTCGGAAATTTTCGTTTTTCTTTTTAATTTCGCTTTTCAATGTTTTCAATGTTCTTGATTGTTTACCATTTCTCAGAAACGAAGAAATTTCTTTTTAGTTTTCTTTCGCAAATGCGATTGTTATTTGTTTTGATTTCCTTTGTGATTCTCGTCTTCGATTGTTTCCACTTTTCTTTCTTCGTTTCTTTTTTCGTCGTAAAGAATGCGCGACTGTCGTTTGTTTTCCTTTCTCTTAATATGCGAATTTTATTTCGAATGTTCATCATGAATCGCTCTTTTGAGTGTTTAATTTTTTTATTACGATTGTCATTTGTTTTTTTTTTACTTTTAGGATTTTTAATTTTGTTTCCATTTCCCCGTTTTCCGTAAATATATGCGATTGTCATTTGTATTCCTTTTTTGTTCATTTGTGAATTTCATTTCGAATCGTACTTCAGGCGAATATTACGACCGTCTTTTTTTTCTTGCGTAAAATTGAGCATTGTCCTTTGTCTTTCTCTTTTATTTTTGGTTTCTTCGTGAATTTCGTTTTTCATTTCCGTTTCTCTTTCTACGTTTCTTTTTTCGTCGTAAATGATACGATTGTCATTCGTTTTCCTTTTTGTTTATTCTTGAATTTCATTTGGAATGTTCATTATTTCTGATTGTTTCCATTTTCTTTTCTCCTATTTTCCGTAAATAGATGCGATCGTCACTTGTTTTTCTTTTTGTTTATTTGTGAATTTTTTTTGAATCGTTTTACAAACTTTTCTTACTTTCCTAAAATTTTACGATTGTCATTTGTTTTCTTTTTCCGTAAATGATGCGATCGTCACTTGTTTTCTTTTTTGTTTATTTGTGAATTTCGTTTTTTATTTCCGTTCCTTCTTCTACGTTTCTTTTTTTCATCGTAAATGATGCGATCGTCATTCGTTTATTTTTGAATTTCACTTTGAATGTTCATTATTAGTCATTCTTTTGAGTTTTTATTTTTTATCGTGATCGTAGTTTGTTTTTTTTTAATCTTTCTTTAGGAATTTTAATTCTGTTTTCATTTCCCCGCCGCGCTTCTGGATCGAAATTTTAATTTTTGATTTCCATTTTTTTCCCATTTTCCGTAAATGATGTGATCGTCACTTGTTTTCCTTTTTGTTTATTTGTGAATTTGTTTTGAATCGTCATCTGTTTTGCTGTTTTTTTTTCTTTCTTAAAATTTTACGATTGTCAGTTGTCTTTTTTTTTCGTGAATAGATGCGATCGTCACTTGTTTTCCTTCTTGTTTATTTGTGAATTTCTTTTTGGATCGCACATTATACGTCACGCAAATAAATCGATCGTCATTTGTTTTCAGATTTTTTCTCTTCCTTTCGTAAAGTTTTACGATTGTCATTTGTCTTTTTTTTTCGATGCGATCGTCACTAGTTTTCCTTTTTGTTTATTTGTGAATTTGTTTTGAATCGTCATCTGTTTTGCTGTTTTTTTTTCCTTAAAATTTTACGACTGTCATTTGTCTTTTTTTTCGTTTCTTGTGAATTTTGATTTTTATTTTTAATTGTTTCCATGTTTTTCATTGTTCATTCACTTTTTCCCGTACAACGAACGTCACTTGTTTTCCTTTTTGCTTATTTGTGAATTTCGTTTTGAATCGCACGTCATACGTCACGCGAATAATACGATCGTCTTTTGTTTCTCTGTCCTTTTTTCTTCGTTTCGTAAAATGTTACGATTGTCATTTATCTCTTTTTGCATTGTGAATTTTTATTTTTGTTTTTTATTGTTTTCATTTTTCATTCTTTTTTTTCCCTATAAATAGATGGAATCGTCATTTGTTCCCCTTTTTATTTATTTGCGAATTTCATTTTGAGTCACACACATCATACATCACGCGAATAATACGATCGTCATTTGTTTTTCTGCCTCTGTTTTCCGTCTTCTGTATTTTTTCTTCCTTTCGTAAAATTTTACGATTGCCATTTGTCTTTATTTTCCGTAAACAGATGCGATCGTCACTTGTTTTCCTTTTTGTTTATATCGCACGTTATGCATCACGGGAATAATACGATCGTCATTTGTTTTTCTGTCTTTTTTTCTTATTATAGTAAAATTTTACGATTGTCATTTGTCTTTTTTTTTTTCATTGTTTGTGAATTTTTATTTTTGTTTTTGATTGTTTCCATTTATTACTCTTTTTTTTTATAAATAAATGCGATCGTGACTTATTTTCTTTTTTGTTTGTTTGTGAATTTCGTTTTTAATCACACATCATACGTCACGCAAATAATACAGTCGTCATTTGTTTTTCTGTCTTCTGTCTTTTTGTCTTCCTTTCGTAAAATTTTACGATTGTCATTTGTCTTTTTTTTCCGTAAATAGATATGATCGTCACTTGTTTTCTTTTTTGTTTATTTGTCAATTTCGTTTTGAATCGCACGTCATGCATCATGGGAATAATACGATCGTCATTTGTTTTTCTGTCTTTTTTTTGTTTTCGTAAAATTTTACGATTGTCATTTGTCTTTTTTTTCTACATTGTTTGTGAATTTTTATTTTTGTTTTTTATTGTTTCCATTTTTCACTCTTTTTTTTTTTCGTATAAATAGATGCGATCGTCACTTGTTCTCCTTCTTGTTTATTTGCGAATTTCATTTTGAATCGCACATCATACGTCACGCGAATAATCCGATCGTCATTTGTTTTCTTTCGTAAAATTATCGATTGTCATTTGTTTTTTTCTTTTCGTTTTGAAGGTATCGTTTTCTTTTTTGTTTTCTGTTCCGATTACGTTTCTCCAAGAGTTAAAAACATGCTCTTCTTTTTTGTTTATATTTTCTGAAACTGTTTCATTTTCTCATGCAAACGTTACGATCGTCGTTTGTTTTTCTTTGACTGTATTTTTCATTTTGAAGTTATCGTTTTCTTTTTTTTTTTACGTACGTTACGTTACATATTTCGAAGAGTCAAAAATATTATTCTTTTTCGTTTCATATTTTCTAAAATTGTTTAATTTTCTTGCGCGTACGCTACGATCGTCAGTTGGTTTTCTTTCGTAAAATTTACGATCGTTATTTTTTTCCATTTGAAGTTATCGTTTTTTCTTTCTTTTTTTCCGCTCCATTCCAAGAGTCAGACTCAAAATTTTTTTTCTTTTTGTTTTTATAAATGTTATCCGAAATGAAACGATCAAAAATTTTCTGCGCTCCTCGTTCTTTCGCGAATGTTACGATCGTCATTTGTTAGTTCTTACTTTCTTCAGAAAATTTCACTTTTCATGTCGATTGGAGGTTTTTCCAGTCGTCTTTGTTTTTTTCTTTGTCGTTTTGCGAATTTCTAATCATCTCGAACGTTTATTGTTAATTACTTTTTTGAGATATTTTATTCGTCTCGAGTTTTCACTTTTTTTATATTACGATCGTCATTTGTTTTTTTTTTACTTTAGCAAGTTTTTTGTTCCAATTCGTTAGGAACGTTCTTAAATTTAATGGAAAACAAGAATTTAATTAAAGAAAAAATACTTGCCGACATCCTGTTCCATGGGATACTACCACCGCATCCATTGAATTCTTCTGGATCAAGGACATGTGCGTGTGTAAGCTAGGGTCCTCCTTTCCGGAATCGGTTGAGTCAGGACCTCGCTGCGCCGAACGAGAGAGAACTGAATAGGACCTCTCCGTTCGTCCTGGTCGCCCCAAATGAAAGCAGCGAGTAAACGTTTCCTGTAACAGAAACATTGTTTTGATTCCACCTAAATAGTTTCAGTATTTCAGGATAATTTTCTAAGATACGTAAGGAATTTTTTTTTATGTTATTTTGTAATTTCGATTCAGGAAACTTTCTCCGGTTAGTTTGCGCTTTCATCAACTTAGATTACATTTGAATGTAACCCATCTTTCCACTTTGAGTTGAGGACACTTCGTAAACACTTCAGTTAATGTAACCAAATACGTCAACGAACGAAAACTTGCGAGATTAGATCCTTTTCACTCGGTGTAAAGTTGCGGAAAAGACCCACCCGCATTAAAGAAGTCCTGAAAAATTTCCTTATCCCCGAAAGAGCCAATTTACGCGTGATCCTCTTATATATTCTGTACTTTCTACACGCCCTTCATCTTATACCTCATTTCGTGGAGTATTTCGCGCCTTGGTTATTATCCTTGGCATACTGCAAGTTCAAGGCGCCATGAAACGCACAATTATTCAATCGTAACGTTTTACTGTTGCTTTTAAAACAACTTTATGACCTGGAAGTTGCTTGTTGTGTAATGTCCTCATAAAAGTGCCGTGTTATTTACGAAATGAATCGCGGGAATTTTTTATTCATGGGCGTTTCTTTTTGACATTCAAATTTCTCCATTTTATGTCGCGCGCTCGGTTTTATTCCGATGACGTACTTCGAATATTAAATGTTCATGAAAGGGTAGTTTTTGCTGAAAAGAATTCATATATAAAGGGTTGAGGAAAATTCATCATACGCTGTATTAACATTTTTGTTTCTTTTACTACGTAGGGGGCGAATCCACTCTGTAGCATGTTGTAGAGAATTAAAGTTTGTTCCTTATTTTATTTGTCATCGAAATTGAATTTTGTTAGTTTACATTGCAGCTTTATGAGAAAAGTGTTTATTAAATGCTGCAACTGTGTGCGTTTTTTCTGAGTTTTTATTTTATTTTTTTTATATTGAGAGGTGAATTCTTTGCGATGTGTCATATTTGATTTAAAAAGTTAGAAGCAGTCCTGTCGAATTTCACGGAAAAGGAGCTTTAAGAACTAGTAATCCTTAAAAGGGGAAGTTTTCAGAATTTGACGCTACTTACGTTGATTAACGAAGACTTTCAATATAAGCACGTTATTATCGATTTTGTGAAGGCCTTTGTGTAAGATTATTTTTTTAAGAGCTCGTTTTACGTGCACGTATAGTGCAGGGCATCAGGAACTCGATTGCAATCATTGTACACTGTGGTAACTCGCATCAAAACGGATATAACTAAACATTAAACAAATTAAATTGTCTTGTATGTACACAATAATCATCAGAGAGGTTTACCGTCTTCAATGATTAATTCTCGACCAAACTGACGTTTACAAACGAATACAAAACATGAATTCTTTGTCAGTGATATTGACTCTAACCCTGACAAGCTCCATACGCGGAAATTAAAAGTAATAAAGGCATCATAAAAACCTTCGGCCATGTTCAGATATTGGTGCGGTGTTCTTAGAAGTCCAATTCTTCTTTTATTTGAAATTTTAATTCTAATTTTTTCACTTAATAAGTTTATTCTCGTTGATCTTAAACTTGAAGCTTGATAAACAAATACACCAAAAATATTTGTGTTAATACAAACCGTGATCGCAACTACGAAGTAAATTAATAATGTAACCAGTTCTAAAAGTGTTCTTTTTTGAATTTAGCCTCCGGCGAAGACATAACTTCGTAAATACATAATTAATCTAAAAAAAGAAAGAAACTTCGCCGTACGTACCTTAAAAGCTTCCCTGAATTTATTCGACATGATGTTGTAGAGGAGGGGGTTAATGGTGGTCGAAACGTAATACAAAATTCCACTGACGTAAGTCATGATTTCGTAAATCTTGAGGTAGTGATCATCATCTGAACCATCGCTGGACGGTGTCACGTAAATAGCAAACAGACGCTGTGCATGGAACGGCGCCCAGCAAATGAAGAAAGCAACCACAACTGCAACTAAAAAAAAAAAAGAAATTCAATCTAATCCATTAATTCTCACTTAACAAAGGTATGCAGATGTGAAACCAATTTCACTTTACCTAAAGCTCTATTTAGGTAAGCAAGCAATAATATTCGTGTTAATTTATGAGGGCGGAAAATAAACGGGATAGACTTCGATTAATCAGAGCACAAAGTTGGTGGCGGTTTAAATGTGGGGGCAGACAAGTTGTTAATGATGACGTATGTGGTTCCCTTCGCCCTAAAATAAACATTTATTACGTGCTCTAGGTTAAAGCACTGTCACTATTATAAATTCCTGGCTATCAAATAATTTTGTCTCCATGAACACTGAAATTAATAACGAAAATGGAATCCAACTCTGTGCCATTTTATTTTTATTACTGCACGCTTTTATTTAAGTATAGTTTTTAATTGCCAATTACGTTTGTTTTATATTGGCCTCGATGAGTAACATCAAATGTTTGTGTTAATAATTGAAAATTTATTTGATTTTTTTCATTAATTTGGATCCTGTAACATCTTTTCTGTTTTGCCGGAAACGTGGTCGCATCAACGTTTGATCTTGTGAAGCTTTGACCGCCAATGGTGCTGCCCCCGAATACCCTTCTTTATATTGAATCTGTCCCGGGTCGACACTCGTTTGAATTCTAGAATTTCTATTCTCTTATCCGAAACATGTGATTCTTCTTCCCACCCAAATTTTGCGCATTGTAAGCGGCCTGACTAAAAATTCGTGGCAGTCTTGTTGCTGCTCGCTTGGCAAACGGTTTTGATTATATTTTCATTGAACTGTGTTTGTTCTGGAATGAAAAAGTAAATGGATGTAATAATCCAGTTGTGAATTGTTTGCTGCGAGTTCAAGGCTTTTAGTTCTGCAGGCCGTTCCAAACCTTTTCGTCGATTCTACGCAACGCCTGTTTTTAGTCACGTTGTGCACTGTTTGGTTCATAATCCGTGTTTTCCTTTATCTGGGTTCTTTTGTTTTCTTCTTCTTTTGATATATTTTACATCATCTTATTCCCCCTTCTGTCCACCCCCAAGATGTTCAGGAAATTTGGTAACCAGATGGCGTATGCTAGCCGCCATCTTAGGATTTGTCACCTGAATAAGAGAGGATACCACTTTAACGCCGTCGAAGTGGTAACTGAGAGTGACTCCCTCCTGGAGTTCGCTTTTTCGTTGATTCTTGATTCTGACGCTGATGTAGATGCGGCAATAAATGAAATAGCACAAGTGCTTTTAACTTGGTAGTTTGTATATTGAAGATGGCAGCTTAGCTGCCCAAATACGTATCTACGGATATTGTGGTTTCTTCTTGTGTTTTTGTTTTTTATATCAGTCTTAAGATTTTCGAAAAATTCGCTCAATAATAATGTGTCAATCTTCGTTTTTGTTTTTTTTCGTTCTCCTTATTCTTTGTTTGTTTCATTTGTTTTCTTCTCCTTATACTTCATATGCGTCAGGTGTCTTGTGTCGAATCATTGTGGTTTCTTCCTTTGTTTCTCTTAGGATTTTCGAAAGATCTACTCAATATTTTTTTGTTTTCTTTAATAATAACTTTAAAACATCAATCTTCATTTGTTTTGTTTTGTTTTGTCCTCTTTGTTCAGCTTCGTTTTTTCAGTTCATTTTTTGTCGAATTGTCATAGCTTCTTCTTTTGTTTTTTTTTACATCGGTTTTAAGATTTGCGAAAAATCGTTTCAACAAATAACATGTAGAAAAATCGATTTTCATTCGTTTTTTTATTATTCTTAATCTTCACTTGTTTTAATTTTTTCTTTCTTTTCTTATCAGTCGAAAAATCCGCTTTTTAATAATATGTAGCCACGTCGATCTTCATTTGTCTTTTCTTTCGTTTGTTTCATTTCTCTTTTTGTCGCTTCGTTATGGTTTCTTCTCTATTTTTATCGGTCCTAAGAATTTCGAAGAATCCGCCCAATAATAGTGAAGAACCGCCAATCTTCGTTTGTTTCTTGTTCTCCTTATTCTTCGTTTGTTTCAATTCTCTTTTGTCTTTTGTTTTTTTTTATCAGTCTTGAGATTTTCGAGAAATCTGCTCAATTACAATGACTTCATTTATTTTTTTTTGTTTTGTTCTCTTTGTTCTTCGTTTTTTTCAGTTATTTTTTGTCGAATTGCCATAGTTTCTTCTTTTGTCTTTTTACATCCCTTCAATAATTAACACGTAGAAACGTTCATTTTCATTTGTTTTTTTGTTCTTCTTAATCTTCATTTGTCTTAATTTTTTCTTTCTTTTTCATGTCTTCGTTTATCAGTCTCGAAAAATCCGCTCTTTAATAATAAGTAGCCAGGTCGATCTTCATTTATTTTCTTTGTTCTCCTTATTCTTCGTTAGTATCATTTTTCTTTCGGTCATTTGTCGAATCGTTATGGTTCCTTCTCTAATCCGCTCAATAATAATGCAGAAGCGCCAATCTTCGTTTGTTTTTTTTTGTTCTCCTTATTTCTCGTTTGTTTCAGTTCTCTTTCGTCTTTTGTTTTGTTATCAGCCTTGAAATTTTCAAGAAATCCGCTCAGTAAATAATAATAACGTAGAAAAGTAGATCTTAATTTGCTTTTTTGTTCTTTTCATTCTTCCTTTGTTTCAGTTCTTTTCTGTCGAATCAACATACTTTCTGCTTTTGTTTTTCTTTCGGTCTTAGGATCTTCGAAAACTCCGCTCAGTAAGAAACGTCGATCTTCATTTGTTTTTTTCTTCTGTTTATTCTTCACTTATTTCGGTTTTCTCTTGCCAAATCATTATGGTTTCTTCTTTTGTTTTTTTATTAAATCTTAAGATTTTGGAAAAATCCGCTCTATAATAATATATGTGTAGAAACGTCGATCTTCATTTGTTTTGTTCTTTTGCGATGTTGCTGCGATTTTGCTATTCACAACACAATCACATGTCAGAAAATTGTCGCGCGGTGTCGCCACTGTATGGCATGTAGAAACGTCGATTTTCATTTGTTTTCTTTTGTTCTCCTTATTCTTCGTTTGTTTCAATTCTCTTTTTGTCGAATCCTTATGGTTTCTTCTTTTGTTTTTTGTTTTATCACTCTTAATATTTTCGCAAATTTCACTCAATAAATAATGGACGATGTTTTTTTTCGTTTTTCGCTCAATTTTTTCTTCGAATTCGTTGCTCTTTATTCGTAAGCGATTCTTGTCCCTAATCTTCATTTGTTTCAAATTTTTTCTTTCTTTTTCTTGTATTTTTTTATCAGTCGAAAAAGCCGCTCAATAATAACGTGTCAATCTTCGTTTTTGTTGTTTTTTTCGTTCTCCTTATTCTTTGTTTGTTTAATTTGTTTTCTTCTCCTTATACTTCATAGTGTCAGGTCTTTTGTGTCAAATCATTGTGGTTTCATCTTTTGTTTCTTAAGATTTTCGAAAAATTTACTCAATAATAATGACTTCTTAATTTAACTTGAAGGCTTCCGCGGCCGTCGTCCATTGTTGAATTCTTGGCTTCCGGTTAGTCTCAACGACTAACGCGAAGCAGCAACAAGACCAACAGCAGCAGCATCACCACCAGCAGCAGCCCTGAGGAAGTTCTTCTGCAACGAAGAACGAAACGTCGGCAGTAGAGAAATCCGAGACACGCGGTTCCAACCGGAAGCCAAGAATTCAACAATAATGACTTCATTTGTTTTTTTTTTTGTTCTCTTTAATAATAACTTGGAAACATCAATCTTCATTTGTTTTGTTTTGTCCTCTTTGTTCTTCTTCGTTTTTTTTTTCAGTTCTTTTTTGTCGAATTGTCATAGTTTCTTCTTTTCTCTTTTTACATCCCTTCAATAAATAACATGTAGAAACGTCGATTTTCATTCGTTTCTTTTTATTCTTCTTAATCTTCACTTGTTTTAATTTTTTCTTTCTTTTTCTTGTAGTTGAAAAATCCACTCTTTAATAATACGTAGCTACGTCGATCTTCATTTATTATTTTTTTGTTCTCCTTATTCTTCGTTAATTTCAGTTCTCTTTTATCGAATCGTTCATCTCTAATCCGCTCAATAATAATGCAGAAGCGCCAATCTTGGTTTGTTTTTTTTTCTTCTAATTTTTCGTTTGTTTCAGTTCTCTTTTGTCTTTTTTCAGTCTTGAGATTTTCGAGAAATCCGCTCAATAAATAATAATAACGTAGAAACGTAGAGATCTTCATTTGTTTTTTTCTTCTGTTTATTCTTCGCTTGTTCCAGTTTTTTGGTTGGTTTCTTTTTTTATGTTTTGATTAAATCTTAAGATTCTTGAAAAATCCGCTCTAAGATAATATATGTACAGAAAAGTCGATCTGCATTTGTTTTGTTCTTTTGCGATATTGCCGATTTCGCTATTCACAACACAATCACATGTCAGAAAATTGTCGCACGGTGTCGCCACTGTATGACATGTAGAAACGACGACTTTCAATTGTTTTTTTGTTCTCCTTATTCTCGCTTGTTTCAGTTTTTTCTTGTCAAATCATTATAGTTTCTGCTTTTGTTTTTTTTATCAGTCTTAAGGTTTCCGAAAAATTCGTTCTGTAATAATTTTCATTTTTTGTTCTCGTTATTCTTCGTTTGATTTCAAATCTCTTTTTGTGGAATCGTTTTTTATTTTATCAGTCTCAATATTTCGCAAATTTCACTCAATAAATAATCGACGATGTCTTTTCGTTTTCGTTTTTAAGCGATTATTCTTCATATTAATCTTCACTTGTTTCAATTTTTTCTTTCTTTTTCTTGTATTTTTCGAAAAAAAATTCGCTCTTTTATAATATATAGTCACATCGATCTTCATTTGTTTTTTTTTTCGTTCTCCTTTAATTATTGTGGGCGGAGATTAATTTTTAATTATTATAAAGAACAGCACAAGAGTTTACAAATCTCCTTATCGACGTGGGTTCATGTCCGGTCGTTCCACTATTGCAAATATAGTTATTATTTCTCAAGAGATAGCTGAAGTATTGAAGTATCGCGGTAATCAGCTGGACGTTATCTAATCTGATTTCTCTTGGGGCGTTCGACACAATAGACCAAATACATTGTTGAGAAAATTAAGTGCTTTTGGTTTTACCAAACCGTTACACTTGCTTTAATTCAGAATATTATCTGCAAGATAGATTTAGATATGTTTTAAATCTTTAAATCTGGAGTGCCTCAGGGCTCTAATCTTGGACCCCTTCGCTTTAACTTATTCATTAATGACCTTATAACGTGTCAATTCCTTCTTCAATCTTGACGTATGCAGAAGACCTGAAGATTGTAAATGTGAATTGTAAACAAATTGTATGTTGAGTATTTTCTACAAACAGAAAATGCCCGCTGCTTGTCTACAAATTGCAGCAACAAGGGTGATAAGAGTGTTTCATTTTTGTTTCCTGTATAATAAACTGCGATTTAAATGGAATAGTAATTAAATAAAACTTGTCTTTTTATTGTTTACTATTATAGTTCGTTGTTCTAAACACACCAGTTTTTAGGCGATTTACGTCAACTTTTGATCGTTACTGAGTATACTCACAAGCCCATTAGCTCTACTAATACGTCTCTAGTTGCAGTTGAAGTTCAATTTCAATTCAGTGCACATGCTCTTGTTGTTTAGCAATCAATTCGCGCAGTTCTGATTAAACCCCGTAATGACCATTCTCTTTGATGCAGACAGGCTACAACATGTAATTAATGAAGAGTTAATTTTAATAGACGATTTAGGATGCCTCTGCGAGTTCCTAAATCGGCTTCATTACGAAAATTCTAAACATGTATGCAAGCTGTATAGTCGACGGAATTTTCGCTCATGATGAATTTTCCGCTTCGCTTCCCGATCCTCTTCGCGTGACTTGCGAAAATACAACAGCTTGCCTAATTCGCGATCTCCTGAATTATTTAAGAGCGTTTTAAGTTTGGGAGTGAGCAGTTGCTGAAAGATAATGGCCGAGAAATTTTGGACCGAAATGCGAGGTGGAGTTCCCGAGCAGCAGGAGTTCGTGTAATAAGATTTATTGTATGTAAGCAAAGTATTCGGTATAAGAAGGCGAGTGCTTTGTTTCCACCGTATGTTGGTCCTCGTAAAATATTACAAGGAGCAGACGTTTCGGCGCTTGGTACTTACATATGCGAAAGTCGTATTTCAATCACGTCGACGTAATTCTATTTCTAAAGCTTCTTGCACTTTAAAATATTCATTGCTTTACTCGAGTTGTTATTACAATGTTTAATTGCATATAGGTTTTTTTGAAAAAGTTACTCGCTTAATGCATCATTAAAATTTCAGCGTTAATTCTTTTCTTCCTTGTATCCTGGCGATGATGGAAACTGTACGAGGGCACCGAAATGAATTTTATTTGCACGATTCAGTGCCCGTGCAACCTAAAACCGCATTAGGTTTTTGCAAATGAAAACTGTGTGTTTAAATAAACACCGGTTATCCTGAACGGAACAAAAACGTTCCAGTCACCCGACAAAAACTTTTAATCAAATTCGCCGCGGTTTTTTCGTTAAGTAGATTTAATTAAATCGCGTTTAGCACGAATCTGCTTGTTCCATTTCGTCGAACCGCCTCGGATGAGGAAATCTCGATCGCTTGAAAAACAGGAACGAGGAAAAAGAGATTCCCAATTTCTGAGAAGCTGTAGCTGAAGCCCTTAAATTTTCTTGGCCAGAAAAATTGAAGGACCACCATCTGGATTTAATAAACATAAGGGCTCTTGTTATTCCGTATAAATTTGAGCCGATTACTCATAAACGCCGTGGCTTTATGTTCCAATTTTTTTCGACGTCGTCCTGAAAACTTTCTCGTGGATTAGATGAAGACCTGGTGGTTGTAAAAAAGCCATCCGCGTTTTACGTGCGACCCCCATTATTTTTGACGAAAAAAATTCTTTATTTTATTAATAAAAAAACTAAAACGAGAAACATAAGCGTGGAGCGAGACGTATGACAAAAATGGCACGAACACGTTAATGTAAAAGTGAATTAAAGTAAAGAACTTGGGCTGATTCATTTAATTACTTCTTATTTCTATTACTTAAAAATTAATGTGCACTAGTAGCTGTTTGAAAAAAAAAACAGAGAAAGAACGAGATGACCTTGAATCAAGCGAGGAAGAAGAAGAAGAGCAAGAGAGCCAGAAAACCAAAAATAATACAGAGGAATCCCCCCAATTTGGCGACATATAGTTTTTGCTTTATAAGTTTCGAGCACTCATAAGTTTTCAAAATTCCAGGCCTTCAACTTCATGGATACTTATCATTAATGGCGGTCAGTTAGTGAAGGTCAAACATGAGAAACTAACAGTGGCCAAATCTAGGGAAAGGAAAGAAGAAAGATTTAATGAACAATTCTCACAATTTTATATAAAAAAGTAAGTAACAAAATCGACCAATGGATATAGAGACAGAGTTAAATAAAAACAACGCTCGAGGCTAACAGTGACAAGTAATGCAGAAGAGGATGAAGAAGGACTTAATAATAATTCGCAATTAATGAAATCGGGATCAGGCGACTCTCAAGTCCTTTGAAAAAAGACAGACAGCAGAATTTCAACATCTAAGTCTACGAAGAAGTAAAAGCGACGAGTTTTGGGAATACTTAGATGGAAGAAGAAGAAGAAGAAGGACTCTCGCAGCTACAAAAGACAGTAAAACAAGTTCTGAAAGAATACCCAGTCATCAAAGAGTCTATCTAAATGTTGCAAATTTTAGGAAAAGGAAGAGATGGAAGAAAAAGGACTTTCATAACTATAGAGGAGGACAGTGACAGTTGTAAAAAAAAGGGAAAGGGAAGCCAGTGTCAACATCCCAACGTACGAAGAGCTGAAGAGATGAAAGAAGAACTGTAAAAAATAGCGAAATGTTATTAAAACGGAAACCAGATCTCCAACCAGACATCTCTTGAAGACCTTTACCAAGGAGAAGAGACAACTAGAAATCAACACCCAATCATGGCCTCAACACCTAATCATGGCCTCAACATCTAATCATGGCCAAACATTAAGGTGGAAGAGAAAAGACTTGCGTGTAATTCTCATAATTTTAGACAGCGAAAGAAGCCACGTGAATGTCTTCCAAAAAATGAAAAATCAGCTGGGTACCATCAACCATCAACATCTAAAATAAAATAGGAGAAGGAAAAGGAAGAAAGATTTGATAATGCAGATGAGTTATGAGAGGAAACCTTTCGAAGAATAGACAGACCGCTTGGATTTTAATATCTAATAAAGATGAAACGTGATGGTTTTGAGTGTCCTAAGAGAAGGAAGAAGAATTCTCACAACGGCGAAAGAAGTCAGAAAAAAGTCGCCAGTCTTTCAAAAGATGAAAAGTCAGGTAGGTACTATCAACATCTAAAATAAAATAGGAGGAGGAAGAAGAAGAATGGGTTAATAATGCAGAAGAATTATGAAAGAGTTACGAAAAATGGACAATAACATGAGACCTTTGAGAATCCTAAGGAAAGGAAGAGAATGAAGAAGAATAATTCTCACAATAACGAAAAAAGTCATGAATTTGCCAGGTCACTCTCTTTCAAAAGATGAAAAATCAGCTGGGTACCACCAATCATCAACATCTAAAATAAAACAGGAGAAGGAAAAGGAAGAAAGACATAATTAATAGTACAGATGAGTTATGAAAAGAAACCTTTCGAAGAATAGACAGAGCACTTGGATTTTAATATCTAATAAAGATGAAACGTGATGGTTTTGAGTATCCTAAGAGAAGGAAGAAGAATTCTCATTTCGTCGAACCGCCTCGGATGAGGAAATCTAGATCGCTTAAAAAACAAACGGAAAAGAGATTCCCAATTTCTGAGAAGCTGTAGCTGAACACCTTAAATTTTCTTGGCCAGGATAATTTAAGGACCACCATCTGGGATTAATAAACATAAGGGCTCTTGTTATTCCGTATAAATTTGAGCCGATTACTCATAAACGCCGTGGCTTTATGTTCCAATTTTTTTCGACGTCGTCCTGGAAACTTTCTCGTGGATTAGATGAAAAGGAAGAAAGACATAATTAATAATACAGATGAGTTATGAAATGAAACCTTTCGAAAAATAGAGAGACCACTTGGATTTCAATATCTAATAAAGATGAAACGTGATGCTTTTGAGTATCCTAAGAAAGTGAAGAAGAATTCTCACAACGGCGAAAGAAGTCAGAAAGAAATCGACAGTCTTTCAAAAGGTGAAAAGTCAGGTAGGTACCATCACATCTAAAATATAATAAGAGGAAGAAAAAGAAGAATGGCTTAATAATGCAGAAGAGTTACGAAAGGTGACTTTTCGAAAAATGGACAATAACATGAGGCTTTTGTGAATCCTAAAGAAAGGAAGAGAATGAAAAAGAAGAAATGACTCTCTTTCAAAAAATGAAAAGTCTGCCATCAACTTAAAATAAAATAGGAGAAGGGAAAGGAAGAAGGACTTAATAATGCAGACCTTTCAAAAAATAGACGGACCGCAGAATTTCAATATCTAATAAAGACGAAACATAAGGCTCTTGAGAATCCTAAGAAAATGAAGAGAATGAAGAAGAATTCTCACCATAACGAAGGAAGTAATGAAATCGCCAAGTGACTCTCTTTCAAAAGACGAAGTCAGTTGGGTACCATCAACATATAAAATAAAATAGGAAGAAGAAAAGGAAGAAGGACATAATAATATGGGCGAGTTATGAAAAGAAAATCAAGTATCCCAGGAGACCTTTCGAAAAATGGAGAAACTCCCCCTGGTGTTTGAATGACTAATGAAAATTTCAAAGATATGTCAAGGTCACTAAAGAATGAACGAAAATTTGGTTCCTGGATGTTAAACCAATATATTTCCCCTGATGATGGTTACTTCTGTAACCGAAACATGTTGAATTAACATTAAAATTTCTTGCACCAAATTTTCGTTCATTCTTTCTATTCTACAAATAAGGTTTATGAGAATCCTAAGTAAAGAAAAGGAAAAAAATTCACACAATTTTAGACAGCGAAGGAAGCCAAGTTACTATCTTTCAAAAGCTGAAACAGTTGGGTACCAACGTAACGTCTAAAGTAAAGCAGAAGGAGGAAGAAGAAGAAGGACTCAGCGTTATAATTAGGCAAGTTAGAAAAGAATAATCATGCCTCCTAAGACCCAGGAAACCTCTGGATATTAAAATCTAATAAAGATCGAAGCTGAGACTTCTAAGTTGAAAACTCTGAGAAGAAGGAGGACTCTCACAATTTAAAGGATAACAAAACTTGCTTACACTTTTAGTACGCCGCTGATATAACAAATATACGTTGCCTACGTGCAATAACGAACGCAAGGATTTACTTGTACTTTGGGGTCATAAGCAGGCTTGCGATTTCGGCCCACGTCTCATTTAAATACTTCGAAAATTTACCATTTCGACTATAAAGGCCACACCACAGGCCATCGGAGTGTGGGCGAGATTCGTACCTGATGCTCTCCCGCTACCTGCTGCATTTGAACGTGGAAAGGCGGTCCGATACAGCACAAAGTGGGCGGAAATCGTAAGCCTAGTCATGTATCATCACGCCACAACGTGTACATCCGACTAATAGTAATAGTAATAGCTAAAGCACGGATTTGAGTGCAATTTTGGGTCATGGTGTACAGCCTGTATTTTATGTTAATACACGTACATGCGATCATGAATGAGTCTTTTAAATGCGTGCTTTCTTGATTCCTCCACTTCCTTTTATTTACCGTTAACGACGTTAAAAATTTTGTTATTATTGATAGACTTTTATTTTTCTTTTGCTACTAAGAAGTGTATTAGCTCTAAACTCGGTTCTTTTCAAATTGCCTCCGAAAATTCAAAAATCCACAATAAAAAGAAAGCAATCGTAAATCAACAGTCTTTGTTTTTCCTTTTGCTTCTCAGTTCTTCGGTTTCTTTTTAAAATTGATTTAATTTTCTATTGAAAAAGATGACGTTTTTGAATTGTCCGGCGAAATCAATCCTCTTTTGTCTTTTGTTTTTGTAGAAATAGAACTTTTTTTTAACGAAGTTAACAATTTTTTTATTATCGATACACTTTTGTTTTTTTTTTTCTGAACTCTGCCGCAATCAATCCTTTTTTGTCTTTTGTTTTTTTTTTTATGAGACTGTAGAAATAGAAGCTTTCGATTCATTTTATTTCAGGGAGATTTTTTATAAATGTGTGCTTTTTCGTTTCCGCCATTTCTTTTTATTTACCGTTGACGACGTTAACAATTTTTTTAATATCGATAGACTTTTATTTTTCTTTTGGTTCTAAGAAGTTTATTAGTTCTAAACTCGGTTCTTTTCAAATGGCCCCGAGAATTCAAAAATCCACAATAGAAAGAAAGCAATCGTAATCAACAGTCTTTTGTTTTTCCTTTTGCTTCTCAGTTATTCGGTTTCTTTTTCAAATTTATTTAATTTTCTATTGAAAAAGTTTGACGTTCCTGAACTGTCCGACGAAATCAATCGTCTTTTGTTTTTTTTTTAGAAATAGAACTTCTTTTTAACTAAGTTAACAATTTTTTTATTATCGATAGACTTTTGTTTTTTTTTTTTTTATCAGTTCTAAACTCGGTTCTTTTCAAATTGGCCCGAAAATTCAAAAATCCACAGTAAAAAGAAAGCAATCGTAAATGAGCAGTCTTTTGTTTTTCCTTTTGCTTCTCAGTTCTTCGATTTATTTTTAAAATTTATTTAATTTTCTATTGAAAAAGTTAATGATGCTTTTGAACTGTCCGCCGAAATCAACCGTCTCTTGTTTTTTTTTTTTATGAGACTATAGAAACAGAAACTTTCGATTCATTTTATTTCAGTGATTTTTACTTTCCATTTAACTCAGTGTTGCCAATTCGCGGAAAATTTCTCCAGATTCGTGGGAGATTTTATGTCTTAAAATTGATAAAAGGGAAACTTTTTTTTCAAAACAAGAGACAACTGAAGACAAAATTATTTAAATTTTAAGGCAAATTTCATAAAAATAGCTTCAAATTGCAGTTTGAGGGAAAAAAAAACAAGCATGAAAGGGATTTTTTGTCCCAAGGTGAGGGAGAAACGACAATACTGATTTAACTGTCCAGGCCCTACACTAGTGACAAATTAGTACCTTCCTACAAAGTTAAACGTAAATAAAACCTAGAGATCTTAGATTTCATCTTGAAAATTAAATAAATATTAAACAAGCTAGGCCCTCAAAATTTCCAAAATCATTAGATTTATTTCCACCTCAGGTTAAAAAAAAAATGAGCGAATTTTACTAGTAGCAAGTTTAAGAGATGTGGAATACTGCTTTCCTCAAATCAATCAAATGTTGAAATCTTATAAATCAACCAGGAATTAAAAAAAAATACAAAGGTGCGGAGTGGCACTTCATTATTTTAATCCCCAATAAAAAAAGAGAAAACAGAATATTTTCTTAAATAAAACATTACCCACCATATTGATTATCCCCCCACATCTGTAGTTATTAACTTTATTTCATCATAAGGCTTTCATGTCGCTGCCGCATATGTAGGTATAAGGACGTAAGTAATTTTAGAGGAAATAAGTTCTGAAACTTTAAAGCAAACCGATGCGATTGATAAACTTCAAGTAAACTTCAACGATGTCGAAACGAAATGATTTATTTATTTTTCTTTCAGATCAAATTTGAACTTCTTAACGAGAAACGAAAGAATAATTCATTATTTATTAATGGCATACTTTTTATTTCAAATTTCACATAGAAAATGTCAGTCAAATTTGAAGGATTTAATTGTAATTAAAAGAAACAGATGGGGTTGCTCTGCGCTCAAGAATTAAGTATTACTTAATGCATTGAAATTTAAACAATGTAAAAGAAATGTTAGTACGTGCTATCAAAAAAAAAACAACCGCCACGTGTTTAAATAATGAGGAGAAAAACTTGAAAAGATAATTTTTTATTATAAAAAATTAATTGCAAACCTAGGAGAAACAAAACAAAATTTACAATTCGGTTAATGCAGGGTAATTAAAAATAAATGCCGAATGACTTACTATAATTTTTTATTGTGCATTTCTTGCGTTCTTTTGATAAACATTTTGTTTACCAAATGCCCTAATAGTATAATAATATATGTATACGTTTCAACACATCATGATTAAAGTTTGTTCGTGGAAATTCTATTAAAATAAACTTTTAATTATATTTATATGGCAATGTTATTATCATATCGCAGTATATTATTTCGATAAGGGGGGAACTTTTAAAAGGAAACTAAATATTCTCACACTGGAACTGCAAAATAAAATCCTGCAAGCTCTTTTATTACAAAAAACATACATGTAAATATTTTCTATTTATTGTAGTAACAATTTGTAGATAATTTTACAATTGTGTTAACAAATTCCTTGTTTTTCTCCCTATGTGTAGTAATTACATTAAAAGAGCTTAATTCATCCAAACCATGTGTATTATTTGAGGCCTCATTTTCCTCTTTGATGAGATTTAACATTAATTTATGTAAGTAGACATCAAATGGAAAATCTAATTGAAATTGAATCTATAATTCTGATTGTGATTGCAATCATTCTCACTTTATTTTAATTCATATCACAGATTAACTCGACGATTTTGATAATTTCAAAGTCACTTGAATATACAAAAGGATTACGGTTTAATTAAATTGAAGTATGAAATTTGCAAACCCCTTTGCGTTGACTAATTTAGCTGTAAAGTCGTTCCAGTAGCACCGGATCGTTTTATTATGTATTTTGCGCCATCCTTTTGATGCTAGAAATTTAATTTAATTTAAGAATAATCCTTGCATTTCCCCTTTCAATAAAACACATTTAATCGCCTTAATCGAACCCATACCACGACGCAAAGCTGTCGCAAAATTTATTTCTCAATAGAAATCCACCCTCTTCGCCGCAAAAGCAATTTCGGCAAAACCCCCCTTTTTTATAAATAGAAAGCAAGAAACAGCATCTCCACGAAATTAAGAGAGAGTTAAAGTTTGATTTGAATCATTCGAATTTTGTCCAGCTGTTTTTTTTAACGAAAAGAAATGTTTATTGTATTTTTCGGATCTAAAAGCAAGAAGGCGTTCGGGTAAGGAAAAAAATGAAATAAAGTAAATGACTCGGAAAGACCGCAATAAAGAAGAAATGTATGAGTGCAAATCTAATGAATCGAAAAAAGCGAGAGAAAATGTTTCGTGCCAAGGAAAATGTGAGCTGGGATTCATTTTGGATATAATAAATTCTTCTCGTTCTTTGCCTGCTGTTCACCTCCGGCCTCATATTGTTTATTTCCGTAAGCAAAACAATTTATTTCTCGACGAGGTTTCAGAATTTGTGCGAAACTCATTAAAATGAAAAAATCTTGACCAAACAATACGGAAAAGTTTTATTAGCTTTGGCGGAAGCTCTTTTGTAATTTAAAAAAAAAATCTCAAATGCGGATATACTTGCTGCAGAAGAGAATGTTGCCCAAAGCAACAGCAGATATTGACAGATTCCAGCGGATATTGAAACTTATTTATCGTGGTGGTTAAATATTTTGCAATTCACGAGAAAACAAGGAATGATATTTTTTTAATAACTCCGACAACTATGAAAACAATCTCAAAATAAACACCCAATATTTTTATTCCGGATGACCAAACAAAGACTAAAAACATGAAAATAAATTTCCGATCGACTTACTTCTGCCAATTAAAGTTGAACCAATTTGATAAATTATAAAAGAAATTGGCAATTATAGAAGCAGATGTTCGATAAAAAAACTGCGCCCCTTACTTTTAATGATCACTTCTTTGAGAACTTGCAAGGCAAATATAATTTTGGCACGTCCAAAATTCGATCACGAATGCATCATCATAGGGAAATGTTTAGCTTTAGACACCCACATAGGTTTAGAATTGACCCAAACCAAATTTCCAAAATTAGAATAGACAAAGCACGCCGCATATTAATGATTATCTCTGTTTGTATGCAGGAAGGGCGATAGCCGAATTAATCGTATTATTAATACATCGAGCGGTCGAGTGTTTTAATGCAGGACAAAAAGCTTCTAGTAGATGAATGATGTGAGCCAATATTAATTAGAGGAATTAACTAAAAACGGAACGTTTTATCGTTACTCAAAGAGGAATTTAATTATGTTATCACCAGACTTCGAACATTTTGGAGCGTTGCCATGGTTACGCAATACGAAGGCCAATGACAAGAACCCATTTATTACGTAGCCATGAAATGTCCGACGTCTGACTATTACGTCTGAACCATCGATGATTCATTTTTAGCCTGATCCCGATTATTCCAACAAGCTCAAATCTAACGCTAGATTGTTCCAGACGTTTGCTAGAAAATTCGAGAAAGGAAAAGATCTCTACTATACAAAGTGTAATCGTAATTATGCAAATAGCTCAAATATTAAAAATTGATCTGCCACAAGAGTGCATCATCGTCTTTTATTTGTAAAGCTCTACAGGTTCACGAAATATATGTGTGCCTGCCGGGTTTATAAATATGTCGTAACACGATCAAGCAAAATTCTCGGTCGCTCGGTCAAGGTCGCCGCCCATATGCAATTCGATAACGCAAGAAACTTTCAAATATCCACTCGCGTTGGTTATACAATTAATTAATTGTAAATCATCTTTTACGTATTGTTAATACAGTTTATAACTGCTGCTCATAAAATTGTAACAGTTTACATCAATAAAACAAATTTCATTTGTTAATTGACGATAAAAGAATATTGGCAAAATTGTCTTTTAGATAAATTCTATGACGAGAATAAAATTGCTTAGTTCTTTCAAAAATTAAAGTAAAACAAAAGACGACGATCAATCAATTCATTAATTCATAGATATAGGATTGAAATTAAAAAAATACAAAATGTACATATTTGCAATTTTTTTTAAGAAAAATAAAATGGTTGAAAAAAATTTAAAATGGGATATCGCTTATAGATTTCAAAAGTCAAAGAAAATGAAAATGTCTAAACAAAAGACAACGATCGATTTATAGATTCACTACAGACATTAAAAAAACATAGAGAAAACGAATACCTCAAAACAAAAGGCGACGATTCAATATACAAGCGAATTTAAAATAATATAAAAAAATATTTGCAAAATAGTTTGCAAAATGACACGGAAAATGGGGATTCAAAAACAAAAGACGATCAACATTTTCTTTATTAATAATTATTGTAATAACATTTTTTTCTTGGAAAGATTCGGCGCAAGATCGCATTTTCAAATTTGTTCGCTAAGAGTAAACACAAAAAGATTGCCCCTGACGAATGAGATCCAGCTCTGATCATCAATGATTCGTTTACATCCTTAGATCCGTCAAGCAGAGTTACATCATCCCTGCTACTGAAAAAGCCCTATAAAACCGAGAGCATCGACCGCCTTAGCTTCAGTTCATCCCGTACACTCAAGTGTCAGGAACACTCACCCAAAACATCCCGTGCATTAATTGTTAGGAGACACACATAAGCCTTCCATGCACTGAAGTGCTGGAAGCACGTCCAAAGCCGCGCACACACATTCTTCCGTGCACTAAAGTGTCGGAAGCATATTAAAAGCCTCCCGTGCATTAATCAACTGAGCAAACTTTATTGTTATCTTTGTGTTTGCCATTGTCATAGTTTTATGTTTTATATTACTATTTATGACTTGTCCAATGTAATCTGTATTTACTTTGCTGGACCAATAAACTATTATTATTATTATTATTACTTGTCAGGAGCAAAACAATCCTTCCGTCAGATGGATATCGTCAGACACTGTCAGAAAGACAAAAACGGACGAAGCGTCACGTATATATTTGTTTAATAAAGCAACGATGACGACCGTCACAAATAAACAAATTTTAGGACGCCCCTTGACGAATAAAAATGAAACTGCATTCGATCGTGATTGGCCCGCAAATAAGATCACAAATTCGGTCGCTAAGACAACGCAAAAACACAAAAACACAAAAACACTGCCCCCTGACGAATGCGATACAGCTCTGATCATCGATGATTCGTTTACACACTAAGACTAATAAAGTAGAGTTACATCATCCCCTCTACAGAAATAGCCCCATAAAAGCGAAAGCACAGACCGCCTTAGATTCAGTTGAACCCGTGCACTCAAGTGTCAGGACCGCTCACCCAAAATCTCCCGTGCACTAATTGTTAGGAGTCACACACAAGTTTTCCGTGCACTGAAGTATCAGAAACACGTCCAAAGTCTTCCGTGCAAATTAATTGTCAGGAGCCGCGCACACACATCTTTCCGTGCACTGAAGTGTCGGAAGTACATTAATAGCCTCCCGTGCATTACTTGTCAGGAGTCTTCCGACAGATGGACAACATTAGACAGTGCGAGAAAGATAAAAACGGATGATGACCGTCACAAATAAACAAATTTTAGGCCGTCCCTTGACGAATAAAAGTGAAACTGCATTCGATCGTGATTAGCCCGCAAATAAGAACGCATTATCAAATTTGGTCGCTAAGACTACGCTCGGAGTAAACACAAAAAGAATGAGATACAGCTTTGATCATCAATGATTCATTTACACCCTTAACCAATAAAGTAAACATACATCATCTTCTTTACGAAAAAAGAAAACATAAAAGCGAGAGCACAGACCCCTTTAGCTTCAGTTCATCCCGTGCAGTTAAGTGTCAGGAACACTCACCCAAAATCTCCCTGCATTAATTGTTAGGAGACGCACACAAGCTTTCCGTGCACTGAAATGTCGAAAGCACATCCAAAGCCTTCCGCGCAAATAATTGTCAGAAGCCGCGCACACATATTCTTCCGTGCACTGAAGTGTCGGAAGCATATTAATAGCCTCCCGTGCATTACTTGTCAGGAGCAATACAAAACCCTTCCGTCAGATGGACAACGTCAGACAGTGTCAGAAAGACAAAGGTATGCGTAGCGTCACGTAGACATTTGCTTAATAAAGCAACGATGACGATCGTCACAAATAAACAAATTTTCAGCCGCTCCTTGACGTATAAAAGTGAAACTGCATTTTATCGTGATTAGCCCGCAAATAAGATCGCATTATCAAATTTGGACAACGCTCGGAGTAAACACAAAATGACTGCCTCCTGACGAATGAGATACTGCTCTGATCATCGATTATTCATTTACACCCTTAGACCCATGAAGTACAGTAACACCATTCCCTCTACAGAAAAAGTCCTATAAAAGCGAGAGCACAAACCGCTTTAGATTGGGTTGATCCAATGCAGTCAAGTGTCAGGAATACTAAATAACGCGTTCGTTAATCATTTCTTAAATATAAACAATTTTTATTAAACAGCCTTTATTGTAAATACAACGAATACAAAATAAACATTTGTAAAAATAAAAAAATATGATTGTAAAAGAATGTAAATGATGATATTCTATAAATGTCCTCGCCGGTGAGTTGGGCCTGGGGTCTGCTAATAACATGGAGAAAGGTTCAGTGCTTTTATATATCATAAGTTGTCCAAATCGATGGGTGTCAGTCTGTAAGGAATATTTCTTCCTGTCGTTAAGCCCCCTTTAACTGGTAACGCTGGTAACGACGACACAGGAAATGGGCAAACGCTGGTAGAATTGCTTTATGATGATGTTGCGCTGGTTATCGCGTTCTTTCTCCTTTCGCTTCATAACGTCGTTTTCTGACGACGTTAGAAGATGGTATAATGCGTGGGTGCATCTTAGGTTTTGTGGACCTGTGTGTGCGCCTCTTGCTTCCTTCCACTATAGATGGCTTCAAAGTTGGTTATTGAAGGATTTGTGGATTATGAACATTGGTACACTCCGTAGAAGGTGTGTGTGAATGCTTCCGACAATTGATACACGGAAAGGCTGTGTATTGCTCTTGACAAGTAATACACGGGAAGCTTTTAATGTACTTCCGACACTTCAGTGCATGGAAGAGCGTGTGTACGCAGCTCCTGGGAATTATTTGTCCGGGAGGTTTTGGAGATGCTTCCGACACTTATGTGTGGATCCTGACAATTAAGGCACGGGAGGTTTTAGTCAAGTGTTCCCGATACTGTACAGAATGAACTGAAGCTAAAGCGGCTGTGCTCTCGTTTTTATAGCGCTTTTTCAGTAGAGTAGATGATGTAACTCTGCTTGATTGGCCTAAGGATGTAAATGAATCCTCGATAATCAGAGCTGCTTCTCATTCGTCAGGGAGCAGTCTTTTTATGTTTATGTTTTATGTTACTCCAAGCGTTGTCTTAGCGACCACATTTGACAATGCGATCTTACATCGAATCTTTACAAGATAAAAATACTATTACAATTAATGAAAAAAATCGTTGATCGTCTTTTGTTTTTGAATCTCCGTTTTCAATGTCACTTTGCAAACTCTATTGCCAATATTTTTTATATTATTTTAATTTCATTCGTGTACGGAATCGTCGCATTTTGTTTTAGGGTTTTCATTTTCTCTGTTTTTTTTTTTTTTTAATGTCTATAGTGAATCTACAAATCGATCGCTGTATTTTGTTTTGACATTTTCATTTTCTTTGACTTTTGAAAACTATAAGCGATATCCCATTTTGAATTTTTTTCAATCGTTTTATTTTTCTTAAGAAAATTTGCAAATATGTACTTTTCGTATTTTTTTAATTTCAATCCTGTATTGAATCTATGAATTAATCGTCGTCTTTTGTTTTGCTTTAATTTTTGAAAGGATTAAGCAATTTTATTCTCGTCACAGAATTTATCTAAAAGACAATTTTGCCAATATTTCTTTATCGTCAATAAACAAAATGAATTTATTTTATTGATGTAAGTTGTTACAATTTTATGAGCAGCGGTTATAAACTGTATTAACATTACGTAAAAGATGATTTACAATTAATTAATGGAATTATAGAATTCTATAACGAACGTAAGTGGATATTTAATTATCGAATTGCATATGGGTGGCGACATTGACCGAACGACCGTGAATTTAACAAATGTCTACGTGACGCTTCGACCTTTTTTGTCTTTCTGACGGAAAGGTTGTTTATTGCTCCTGACAAGTAATGCACGGGAGGCTTTTAATGTGCTTCCGACACTTTGGTGCACGGAAGAATGTGTGTGCGCGGCTCCTGACAATTATTTGCATGGAAGGCTTTGGATGTGCTTCCGACACTTCAGTACACGGAAAGCTCATGTGCGTCTCCTAACAATTAATGCATGTGAGGTTTTGGGTTAGGGTTCCTGACACTTGAGTGCACGGAATGAACTGAAGCTAAAGCGGTCTGTGCTTTCGCTTTTGTAGGGCTCTTTCAGTAGCGGGGATGATGTAACTCTGCTTGATTGGTTTAAGGATGTAAACGAATCATCGATGATCAGAGCTGTATCTCATTCGTCAGTGGGCAGTCTTTTAGTGTTTACTCCGAGCGTTGTCTTAGCGACCAAATTTGACAATGCCACTTCGTCCGCGTTTGTTTTTCTGATACTCTCTGACGTTTCTCGTTGTCCTCCGTCAATTTGATGTTTCTGACAACTGTCATCTTGACGTTTTACAGTTTTCTGTCATCATCACAGTCATTGGGCAACATGCGAGCCCCCAAAATTATATAAAGGAAACGAAATGGAAAAAATTGCAAAACCTACGATTTTTTAAAATTATTTCTCACTATGGTTCTGTTTAAAACTGATGGTTAAGCATTTGTCGTCAATAACCAAAAATGATGGTCATCGTTTTTACTAAAAGTCTTTAAAATGTTTAAAAGAAAAATAAATTAATATTATTTTAGGAGAATTACTTGGAGCATTTATAATACTAATAAAAAATTAGAATGTAAATGATTCATCATTCTTATTATTATTATTTTTTTTTGCTTACGTATCACTAACTGCTAATTTCCGTATTCTTTCGCACGAAAGTCATAAATGACCTACCTGAACGTTTATTGCATTACACCTGCTGGTTTACTGCTCTCTCTTTTATTACATGTAATAGTAAGCTTTGCTCAGCTGTACATACGTCGTAACTTCGTTTCTTTTCTTATATATTAAAAGTGGTTACAGCAAATGAAACTTATTCGATTACACACTGTATAAGCAAGTAGGGGCGCGCTATTTGAATCATTATTTATTTTTACGAAACCGTTAAGTTTAAGTTATAGAAGTGTTATTTGTTAGTCAAATTATTTTTGTGTTAAGCGAATCCCGAATTCGTAACAATAGTTCGCCGAGTTTCCTTAGAGAAACTTTAACTTGGAACTTACCTTTCTCGACTGAATACAATATAATTCTTAACTTAAACCTAAATTCAGGAATTAAACTATTGGTTAAGCCAAGCGAATTACGCAAATTTCAATTATATTATCAAATTCTCTAGGAATAAGGTGCTCAGTTGAATTTCGTACGAAAGCGGCGCATTAAAAATTGTTTTTGATTTCGAAGCGAAATGTAAACGACGTGAAGGCTTTAATCACGTCAACCGCGCCCTCCTCGTAAATCATTTTGTATTGCTGGGTGTTTGGACAAGGGTTTGCCTTTGTCGACTGGTGCTGTATGTTTTAATGAAAATTTAAATTATGTGCGGAGGGACTATTTCACTTCATGTGTGTAAAAACTGGAACGTTTTTTTTTTTCGGTGACACGTCCCAGAAAGTGGAGTCGGTAATAAAGAGGACAGTTACGGCTTCCAAAACGTGAGATGTGTTAATCAACATGGCTAGCAATTTTACGTCTGACTTTTACTTCATATTCAACATCTATTTAAAAAAAAAATTGAAGTTTAAATAAATATTTGGGTCTAACGAGATTTTTTCTTTGACTCCGAGTTTTCTGTCCTCCCAATCTTTTTGAAGCTTTTGGTGTTCTGGCACGTGACAGGGTATTTCCCTTAGTAAATCAAAAACGATTTTATTGGAATTGAACTCTGTCAAGCGGATGTATTTAAAACGATACTTTTATGTACTAAAGTCGTAGACAGAAAAAAAACGAACGAAGAGCAACCTTGCCTTTTATGCTATTGTACTTTTTTAACTATCAAAGACTATACTTCAATACAGTGAATACGTCCACCTTTAAATGGACAACACGTTTAAAGGGATTTGTAGGCCTTCCGCTGCCCATTGTGCAGATTGTGCAACGCATCTGATCAGAGGGCCACCAAATTGTCTGTAATTATTTAAAAAGCTTGTAAACTACATTTCAGCAGAATTAATTTTAAATGAGTATATTCATGTGACTGACAATTGTTTCGCCAAAATAGAAACTACGAAGAGAAGCGATATCTCAGAGTATGGGAACACTGTCAAAGAAAAGTCTCTCACTTGCAGTTTAATTTTAATCTCACGTTTATTCCCATAGTAACAATTATCAAAACGATTGTTCTTGTGGGAATAAACTCAAGATTAAAGTTAAACCAGACCATAGTATTAAAGAAATAATCCAAAATTATACCCAAAACGATGATGTTGTTTTATAGTTTTATGATTGTTAGGGCACTGGACTTAGGTAGGTTTAGACGACATTCGAAAGAACAAAAAGCAATGTAAAAGTAGGCGGAGAATTATCCCAAGACTTCGAGATTAAAGTAGGGCTTAGCTCCGACAACTCTTTTATTTAACTTAGCCTCATCTGAAAAGCAATGAACGGCAGCAAAGCAAATAGAGAAGGAGACTTGATCTACAAAATCCATCATTGCTTATGGGGACGATGTACTTAACTCTCATAGGACGAAGTGAGAAAGAACTATGAGGAATGGTAAGAGGAATGATAAATGGGATTCCAGCTAAATCAAAGTAAGAGTAAATGTATAAGGATTTGATCCTCGGTAGCAATGAACGACTTAGAGTCAGAGATAAGTAGAAAGAAAATGGAATTTGAAGAGGTCAACGAGTTCCTGTACTTAGAGGTCTCAATAACAAATAAATGCCAGGAAGAGACTGATGAAGGGAAATAGATGCGCAGGTTAAAGCTGATGTCAAGAAGTTTGTTTTATACAAAACAGTAATAAAACCAACTGCTTTATATGCGTGTAAAACATGGATAATAAACAAAATATTGCGGTGGAAAAGGAAGATTTCGAAAAGAATATTAGGAGAGATAAAGATCGGAAGTGGATTTGAAAGAATCCAATGAGGAAGACTATGGAATGTTCCTTAAAGCAAGGATTACGGAAATGATCAGAATGAAGCGATTGCAGTTGTTGGGACATATGCAGAGGATGAAAAAAGACACAATAGTTAAGAAACATCCAAACGGAAAGAAGAAGAAAGGAAGACCAAGGAAAAAATGGACTTAGATAGCACGATCTACAGTGTTATGGACGTGGTGAAGGAATCGCTGTTAATCGCTTTGTTAAGGTTTGGTTAACGGTGTCCCTAGGAAGATCACTGTTTCTGAAGTATCAGCAGCAGATGTTTGGAATATTATTTATGCTAACAGGGATAAGTGTTTAGTGCTTGTGAAATAGTCTCAGCAAAAGTGGCTTTCGTGTCATTCCCAAATTCAGGAATATCAATTACCAGTGTATAGGTCGGGAGAGGACTGGGTCTGCCTTAAGGAACACCTGCTTTAATTCTTTTTACTTCAAAGTAAACACCCTCTTGCTTAATTCTTAATACTCTATCTGAAATAGAGGACTCCAATAATCAATTTGTCTGAAAGCTCGCTTAATTTAAGCTCTTATCAAAAGAAGGTGGTGGAACAAACTTTTTTTTCAAAGGACTCTTCAATTATATCTATGACCTGATCTATAGTCCATGTCCATATAGTCCATATAGTCTATGTACCCTTTTGAAGCCAAACTGAAGATCTGGAATTAGGTTTCTGTATTCAATAAAATTAGTTTCAATTTTTTAAGAAGTATTTTTCCAAGCACTTCTATAATCACAAGGAGTAAGGAGGTTGGGTTGTAAAACTTCATTTGCTAGTTTTCCGAGTTTAGGAATCATTCTCACTTCCACTACTTTTGATATCTTAGGTTGATAAGTAAGATAGCTAAGTTTTGCAGTTGCTTTATGTAGAAGCTGTTTTAGAATTTCCACAGTAATTAAGTCAGACCCTGGAATTTTCTTCGGCTTGATGTTTTCTTTAATTTCTGTTGCTATTCTTTTGGGGTAGAAAGTCTTATATCATCACCCTCCTCTTAGATAAGAATATCTTCACCCTCATTCGGTTCGAAAATCTCTTCAAAATATTCGGCCTTTTTGCCCAAATATCATCGGCATTTTTAGCTGGTAGATTCTGCAAGCGAATATTTCATTGTAAATTCACTTCGTTCACAGTTCACAATGAGGAAGTTTAAGGAATATTCCATGAGGCAAGCATTACAGAAGTGATCAGAATGAGTAATGGCAGTGGTTAGGACATGTACAGAGGATGTAAGAAGACAGAATAGTCAATTTCATTGTCAATTGACAGTTCACTTAGTTCACAGTTCATAATGAGGAAGTTTATGGGAATGTTCCATGAGGCAAGGATTACAGAAGTGATCAGAATGAGTGATGGCAGTGGTTGGGACATGTACAGAGGATGAAAGAAGACATCCAGACGGAAAGAGAAAGAAAGGAAAGCCCAGAAAAAGATGGACTTGGATCGTGCTATCGGACTTGCAAGAGAAAATAGGAAGAAATAAGCAAGGATAAAAAGCGATGGGTAGAAGGGATAAAGCTGTAGGCCTAAACGGCCAGTCAATAGCATTATGTATATATAAACTAATCCATAGAACTCCCATTGATTTTCCCCGTAATTTGTGACATTCATTCTGTTATACATTTGTTTCTTTTGCGGAACAATTGTGAGTCACCCTATATATGTACTGCGTTGCTTCGTTTTTTAGACAGGGAAATAGCATGTACAATTAAATGTTTGCATACATTGGCTTCCTTGTATATTTTGAGTAAAATGATAAAGGAATAATTTGTTCGGAATTTTAAAAGGGCGCTGGGCACCCTAGCGGTGGATCTGGGAATTTGAATTGTTATTGTTTTAATAGCTTTTAATGGACCGCATCATTGTTCTTTTTACGATCCGTTTTTTTTTTTTTTTTTTAATAAATAAATCTTCCATTATTATTATGATTCGGAAAGACCTGTGATATTTACAAAAATATGTTCATTACGTAACTCCCAGTTGCATCAAATTTCCATTAACATCTTTCTATAAAATATCGACCAACATTTCCATTGAACATTTTGTCGAATATGTAAATAAATCGCGATTTATGTAGTTCAAAGATTGCTCTTTAACGTACAAATCAGTGAGACATTAAAGCTATTAACTGGCAGATGATATTTCTAAAAATTTTCCATTAAAACTTCGCACACATTTATACCTTTTTCTGCTTCATCATTACTGGATCATTTTTGTTGATTCAAGTTGGATTGAATGAACGTTCTTCAATTAACGTAGAAATCATTGAGTTAAATTAAAAACGCTCGTTGGAAATTGATGTGTTTGTCGAGAAATCATGTGATATTTTATTTGTGCTAAGGAATGTGGCTAATTGATGTGGTCACACAAAAATCTGAATAACGAGGGGCTATAAATCTGGACAGTTTTAGCCTACGACAAGGTGAAACTGATAGTTTATGAGAATATTAACTTCCACTCGTTCCGACATTGAGATGTAGTTTAAAAACACCTGGAAGTTACGATAATGTATATAAGCATGCGTTTCTGCACACCTTTCAAATCGCGCAGTAATCGACGTTTCGTTGTGAATGCTTAATCTTTAGAAACATTAATTAACTAGGTACATAGCAGCGGAGTAAATAACTACAATACACATTTGTTTATAATTGAATTATAAAAAATATTAATTTAATGCATCTTAAACAATATGCGAAATACAGGGTGAAGTCAAAAAGTAAAGTGTCTTGCGTAATTTGCAACTATTTAAGACAAGGAAACTCGTTCCTCTATGGTTTCTCTTACCTAACATTTTCAACACCCTCCTAGATGCTTTACTATTTTGATGTCTGGTGCCCATCTTCGGTATGGCGCACGACCCCCTGCTGCCAAAGTTTTTGGCACAATCACCTGTCTCCTTCTTCATCATGTTCGTGGAACTCCTCAGTCTTAACCCAATCAACACGTATAGCACAGTTATTAGAGTCATGGGGGCGACGAAAAACAAAAACGTCGACACCTCAAAGGAATGTTCGAAGATGGGGTTGACGACGTGGCACATGACACTTTCAGACCGCCCTTCCATCATGGGCATGGTCCCAAATTGCACGGCCTGGGGCACCGCAAAGCAGACGGCGATGATCCAGATTAACAAAATGAGTTTGACGATCCTGGACAGTTTGGCTAAGGTGTGGGACAAAAAGGGATGGCAAATAGCCACGTATCGTTCGACGGTGAACGCCGTTATGGTTAACACTGTTGCATTGGCCGACGTTTCGGAACACAACCCCCGGAGCACGCAGAAGGTATATCCAAACACGTAAGGGTAACGCGACCAGATTGAGTACATTTCTTGTGGAAGGCCAGAAATCAACAAAAGTAAATCAGAGATGGCAAGGCTGAATAAATAATAGTTAGTCGCAGTGTGCATCGATTTATTTCGCGCGATCACTATGCACGTGCTGATATTACCTATCAATCCAGTAAAAAAAATTACGCAATAAATCACAGTTATCGGAATCACTATGTACAGACTATCACGTCTAGGTCCGAAAATGTCCTCGAGGGGCACGTCGTTTAAATCCGAGCTTCCGTTTTGCTCTCTATTTTCCATTTCCGAAAGAGTCGTGGCGTCCATTGGGAGAAAAACTAATATAAGTTTCGGAAACTTTAGACTTTCCCGCTTGCGTCGCGACGACACGACGCGCAAGCAGAACTGGCGCTTACAACCGGGCAGCTCATTCATAACCGTTCGGTCGCATGCGCTGTAAATATTATTATTATTTTGGCCAATTTACGGCACTGACCAAAACAAGATTTTTTCTGTGCGCTCTCAACTACGAGAAGGTCAGCCGAACTTGACTAATTAAACGATTTTAATAAGCGTTTAAGTATGGTAATTTATACGAATAAAGGTAATTTAACAAAAACACCGGGTTTCAGCGTGGAAGAGACCTTATGGAAAACTTTGGGGCCGGCTCTGTCTCCGCAACCGGAATTTAATTGGATTGATGTTATGTAGTTGTGTATGCGAGTGCTGTTTATTAATTATCTCATCCTGCAAAAATAATTTAACGCAATATGGAAATGTTTTTGTTTGTGACTGATTAATTAAATCAGAACAAAAATCGAAAAAATGAACGCGCACGGCATATGCAAACTCTGAGTAAAAAAAGAGAGAATAATTAATTTTCCATAACTATTGAAAATGAGGGTTGGTTTTTCAAGATTCAGTTCAAGTGAACTCAATTCAACTTAACTTCGTTTAAACTTTGAACTTAGTATAAAACAATATTGAAAATTTGACTCGATTAAATCATCTTGTCTTGAGTCCAAAAATCTGTAACGAACGCCTTTAGAAACACCTATAAATTCGGATTTATAATTACCCGCGTATTAAATAAAAATTAAAAACATCTCCAATAAAGTGGACCATGCCAGAAGTGTTCAATTTACTCGTCACTTGAATTCTCATCTAGGTTCACACCTCACAATGAAAATGAATTGTTGGAACTTATTTCAAAGAAGCTAAAAGGCAAATGATCGTCTGGACCTGATTTTTTGTTATTAAAAAAGGAACATCAACCATTTTTTTATTAATTTGTCTTTTGAATTGGGCAGTTTCCCGTCAGTCTTAAAGGTAAGTAAGATTCATCAAAGAGAAAATAATCAATCTTGTGATAGTTATAGGCCAATATCTATGACCTTGTCATTTTCAAAGATTTTTGAGCATGCATTTTTAAATCGATTAATCGCGTTTCTTAAAAACTACGATATTGTGACCGATTCTCAACATGGGTTGTTGTTGTCTAGTTGTTGTAGTGTGTGCATGTCTCTCCATTTCTACGTGTTTTTAAGGATTCAGCAGTGGTTTTCCTTTTTTGAATATATACCATTTTGTAGATGAACTTTCTCTCTATCTGCAGTGTTCATTTTATTTGCTTGTTACTTTAGTTGATTGCATATTTTTGCAAGGATAAATTATATTGTTTGTATATGGCACAGAAATAGCCGATCCACTTCTTGTATTGCTGTTAAGCAGGTTTTCATTGCCTGCGGGCCGTCATTTGCTTCGGGGATTCCTCGTTTGCCCGCACTTACTCTGTTATTATTTTCTTTCTAGTCTCACATTTTTGGCTGCTTATTTTCAAGTTGATTAATAATGCCAAATAATTGCTTGCTTTGTGAGTGTGCTGTAACTCCGACGACTCCTTCTATAAGATGTTTTGGCTCATGTAAAAAGCATGTTCATGTTAAATGCTTACCGTTGCCTGGCCGTTGCACAAAATAAATATCCATGGACTTGTGCAAATTGTGAAAATCTTTTGTCTAATAAAGGCCAACTTCTATTTCCATTATTGAATCAATATTTAAGCAACAATTTGCTCAGTTCAAGTCTGAAATTAAGGTAGACGTTAAGGAGATTATTCAGCAGGAGTTTAAGGCAATCACGGACCGTATGAATGTGTTGGAGGATCATGTTGCGGACCTACAAAATAAATTTTCCCAATTTGAGAATTCAGCATTATCCTCGTCTTTAGATTCTGAAAAAATTGTACAGGAATCAATTGAGCGTGTTAAACGTGCGTCTAATATTGTCATATTTGGTCTTAAAGAGGAACCAATGCTGATCAGGCTAATATCGACACTGCATTAGTTCCAAAAATTTTGCAGAAAGTGGGTTTGTTCTCTGTTCGTCTTGGTAAATTTGATTACACTAAATTAGACCATTGTCGTCCCCTTAAGATCTATTTAACGTCTCCTAATAAACGTTTAAACGTTTAAACGTTTGAGGCAGGTCATTATAGCGGCGTTCCCTCTATTAAATAAGTTTCACGGTTAACTTTTATAGTTTTATTGCTCTGGGTAATAAACGCAATAAAACGTACGAAAACACGATATCATGAAACTTACGATTGCGACGAACTCCATACATATTGGCGTAACGAGCTTTTAGGGGTCATTTTTAATTAATTATAAATTTTCCCAAAGAATTTTTTTAACATTTTTCTCATAAGCTATGATTTAATTCCTTTCAAAGGTTTTTTTTTGGCGGTTTATTCAAGAATCACCCTGCATATATATTCTCTTCATTTTTAACTAAATCTCATTTAAAGAAATTTCGTCAATCTCGAAAAATATATGTAGTGGCGGGCAAGAGCTAAAACCTCATTCCATATAAAGAGGTCATTCGATTTCAATTTTTGGCTAAATGGAGCTTAAATCAGACTCGCACAAACAAAGCGATTGCTACTTGGGTCTTTTATGGTGTAACCATAATTTTGGTAAAAGAGAGAGGAGAAGAATTGAAAAAAGTGAATTAAGACATAGAATTTGGGCGTAATAATAGAACTTCTTTCTCACTCTCGTCATGACTACTAGAGGAGTGTCTCGAGCGTCTCGACAAGGCCTTGTAAAAATTGATAAATTGATAAATTTCTTTATATTATTTTTTAACACCGTCCCTCATGGGTGTTTTAGTTAGGGGTGCACATTGCGAACAATGCGATTTTGGGTGTAACCAGAGTTGGATTTTGGTGGCCGCTGTCCATCAGGAATACTGTACTGCTGGTCCTAACTAATTTTGAAGTCGAAGTAATTAACGAATGTTTAAACTGTCGAACTTATTATTTTAACATCACCATGAACTGATCTATAATAATTTATAAAAATGCCATTTCCTTCGATTCCACCCATCTTTACTTCAAGTATCCACTCAACATTTTTATCCATTATATTTCGGAAACTTGTTCATCCCATAATCTCTTTGGCCACCTTTTTTTAAATTGAATCGCACAGAAAAAAAATTGAGTTATTTAGAATTGTGTAAGCAGCAATTCTACGGTAAACAGCCAAAATTTTAATTCTTATTTATTAAATTCAAATGAAAAAAAAATCCTTAGACATGTTCATAAAAAATTTCTAACTTTGATTATAGAGAATGTATAGTTTCCCATAAGATAACGAGCTCTAAAGTTTCACGGTTAACTTTTATGGTTTTATTGCTCTGGGCAATAAACACAATAAAACGTACGAAAACACGATATCATAAAACTTACGATTGCGACGAACTCCATACACATTCACGTAACGTGCTTTTTGGGATCATTTTTAATGAATTATAAATTTTCCCAAAGAATTTTTTTAACATTTTTCTCATAAGCTATGATTTAATTCCTTTCAAGGGTTTTTTTTGGCGGTTTATTCAAGAATCACCCTGCATATATATTCTCTTCATTTTTAACTAAATCTCATTTAAAGAAATTTCGTCAATCTCGAAAAATATATGTAGTGGCGGGCAAGGGCTAAAACCTCATTCCATATAAAGAGGTCATTCGATTTCAATTTTTGGCTAAATGGAGCTTAAATCAGACTCGCACAAACAAAGCGATTGCTACTTGGGTCTTTTATGGTGTAACCATAATTTTGGTAAAAGAGAGAGGAGAAGAATTGGAAAAAGTGAATCAAGATATAGAATTTGGGCGTAATAATAGAACTTCTTTCTCACTCTCGTCATGACTACTAGAGGAGTGTCTCGAGCGTCTCGACAAGGCCTTGTAAAAATTGATAAATTGATAAATTTCTTTATATTATTTTTTAACACCGTCCCTCACGGGTGTTTTAGTTAGGGGTGTACATTGCGAACAATGCGATTTTGGTGTAACCAGAGTTGGATTTTGGAGGCCGCTGTCCATCAGCAATACTGTACTGCTGGTCCTAACTAATTTTGAAGTCGAAGGTAATTAACGAATGTTTAAACTGTCGAACTTATTATTTTAACATCACCATGAACTGATCTATAATAATTTATAAAAATGCCATTTCCTTCGATTCCACGCCATCTTTACTTCAAGTATCCACTCAACATTTTTATCCATTATATTTCGGAAACTTGTTCATCCCATAATCTCTTTGGCCACCTTTTTTTAAATTGAATCGCACAGAAAAAAAATTGAGTTAATTAGAATTGTGTAAGCAGCAATTCTACGGTAAACAGCCAAAATTTTAATTCTTATTTATTAAATTCAAATGAAAAAAAAAAATCCTTAGACATGTTCATAAAAAATTTCTAACTTTGATTATAGAGAATGTATAGTTTCCCATAAGATAACGAGCTCTAAAGTTTCACGGTTAACTTTTAGGGTTTTATTGCTCTGGGCAATAAACACAATAAAACGTACGAAAACACGATATCATAAAACTTACGATTGCGACGAACTCCATACACATTCACGTAACGTGCTTTTTGGGATCATTTTTAATTAATTACAATTTTTTCCAAAGAATTTTTTTAACATTTTTCTCATAACCTATGATTTAATTCTTCTCATAAGCTTTTTTCGGCGGTTTATTCAAGAATCACCCTGTATATCATTTCGATTGATCCCAGCGTAGATCATACAATTTATACTGACGATACCACTGTAATTCTATCAGATGTATTCAAAAGCATTCTTAAAATTAAATGTAACAATTTTCTAGACAAACTTCATAATTGCTTCATTACTAATAAATTGCATTTTAATTTAGAGCAAACTCATGTTGTTCTTTTTCAAATACGTCAACAAAGGCAAGGCATAAAAATAAATGAAGAAAGCAAATATGTAAAACAATAGATTTTCATAAAAAGTGGACGAGAAAAAACAAATGAGGAACGTTTTTTTGAAGTAAACGAAAAATTGAATACATGTCAAAAAGAAATTAAAAAAATATTAGCAACAAAGAAGAACTAATTTCTGTAAAGAAAAAAGAACAAATATGTAAAATAATAGATAAATAGTAAAACAAATGAAGAACGTATTTTTTTTTTGAAATATTTAAATAAATAAAAATTTGAATATGTCAAAAAGTAATTGAAAAATTTGACGAAGAAAAACAAACGAAAAATGTATTTACTGAAGTGAATATGCGAGGAATTGAATAATACACGTCGAAAATAAATTGAAGAAAAGAAAACTACAAAAGCAAAACGAATTTCTGAAAAGAAAAAAGCAAATTTGTAAAAGAATAGAATTTTGATAATTGGAAAATGAAAACAAATGAAGAACGCATTTTTTGAACTACTTAAACAAACGAAAATTGAAATTAAAAAAAAAACGACAAAAGACGAACGAATTTCTGAGAAGAAAAAATCAAATAAAAAATGGAAAACAATCGATTTTTGACGTCATAAAAAAGTTGACAAATAACAAAATGACGAACGTATTTTCTATAATATTTAAATAAACAAGAAACTGCGTGTTAAAAAGAAATTGAAAATAAAAACGAATTTCTGAGAAGAAAAAGGTAAATATGTAAAACACGGTTTTTTTTTTAACAAAACAAATTAAAGTGAAAGAACAAAACAAATTATTTTCTTACTGAAATATTTAAGTAAACGAAAAATTGAATGCACGTCAAAAAACATTCAGAAAAATATAACGATAAAGGAAAAACGAATTTCTCAGAAAGAAAGCGAATATGTAAAACAATCGATTTTTGACAACGAATAAAAAGTTAACAAACGAAAACAAAAGTATTTTCTATAATATTTAAATAAACGAGAAATTGAATACCGTGACAAAAAAAAATTGAAAAAGAAAACGATATTTCTGAGAAGAAAGCAAATATATATAAAACAGGAGATTTTAATGAAAAAATTAAAAGTTAAAAACAAAACAAATGATGAACGTATTTTCTAAAGTATTTAAATAATTAAAAAAATGAATACGTATCAGAAAGAAATTGAAAATAAATACAATAACAAAAGAAGAACGAATTTGTAAGAAGAAAAAAGGAAATTTGTGAGACGATATTTCTTTTTGACAAGTCATAAAAAGTTGACGAACAGAAACAAATGAAAAACGTACTTTTTTAATGATTGATAATAAATAGACTCGTCGTTTTTAAATTCAACGTTAATTAAAGTTATTTAATTAGGCCTCATTTTATCAAAAGTTTATCCTAAAGTTCGTGTTGCACTTGTTTTTTACTTTTTTGTTTATTGGCTTCTATTTTTACTTGCACTTGTCTATTTTTTGTTTTTGTTTTCCTTTCTGTTTATTATTTGTTTCTTGTTCAATCGTTTTTTCCTCGTTTATTGTTTCTTGTTTGGTTAACAAATTGTAAAATTTTAATGTTTATTTCTTTGCAAAAAGAAAACCTAATTTTCTCAGTCTATTTTCGAAGCTCGTCGAGTCGAGTTTGTTATTGCTTTTTCTTTAGTTTTAATTAGTTCAAAGAAAAGAATTGACTTAAATAAACAAAAGTTGAAACAAGAACAAAACAACAACCGAACAACTCACACAAAACGAAATAAGAACACAAACAAAGCTAATGACGAATGTAGCTTTGAGAGGAAAATGAATAACAATTAATGTCAAGGTGAAACACTAACAAACTTCAGGATAAATTTCAAAAATAGAATGAGAAAGCAGTAAATATTTTTTTACAAAAAAAGTAAATGTAAAAGTAAGATTTTTTTTGATAATCCATACAAAAATTTGACTCCCAAAAAAAACCTTTGATTTAATGTGTTTAAACCACAGCCCCCTATAACACATATTATATACATTCCTAACTATACAGGGTGTTATAACACTACTCTCACTTAATAATACTCTGCATTCCTTAGCATAAAATGGATTCATTCTGCAAATCTCAAAAAGCTAGCTAAAAATTGAAAAACTGACTTGCGTAACATCAAAAAATTCCACTGTTTCAAAACCTCTGATTCATTTTACGGTGTTCATACAATTCAGTTTGTCTTCGGACCGTTCATAAAACAATAAAATTCGAGCGCATTAACCCAAGTAATCGGCTGCATAGATACAATAAAGGCCAAAAGGTCGGCAACGTATAACCGTTGAAAAAATACGAAATTAATGGATTTTATTGTTATTATTTCTTAAATGATAAAAACGCATTTAGGTATCACCTGTTTAACGTACCTTCGAGTATTACAAAAGATGTTCGAAATGTTGCCCACCGTTTATGAAACATAATTCTGTTCGAGTAGCCAGTTTTCAGTTATTCGTGGAAAATTATTTCGTAATTCCGTAGCACAGTCATGAATTCGCCGATGTAAATCCCCAATAGTATTTATTTCTGTTGCATAAACACGCTGCTTTAGGCGCCCCCATAAAAAAAAGTCTAAAGGATTTAAATCAGGATTACGAAGAGGTCATGGTGTAGCACTTCCGCGACCTATCCAACGATCCGGAAACACAGTGCGTAAATGTTCACGTACAGCACGACTGTCATGGGGTAGAGCACCATCCATTAGTAACCACATGTTTTGCCGGATGTCTAACGGTACGTCTTCTAAAAGTTCTGGAAGAACATTCTGCAAAAATTGAAGATAGTCTGCCCCAGATAAACGAGCTGATAATTCGTACGATCAAATGAGCATGTTCTTAACAATTCCTGCCCGTAAATTTATGAAAAACCGTTGTTGGAAATTAGTACGTCGCGTAACGTGTGGGTTTTCCATTCCCCACACATGTGTATTTCAGAAATTCCATTCGGTGTAAAGGTAGCCTCATCAATGCATAACATATTCGTTGGAAAAGCTGTTTTCTTGATGACGTTCCAACAACCAATTACAAAATGTCTGCCGAAGAGGATAATCTGCTGCAATCATTGCCTGCACCCTCTGCACAAGGTAAGGGTACAATTGTGCTTCTCGTAATGTACGCCACACAACGCGATTTGATGCAGACAAATGACGTGCGATTTCCCGGGTGCTTGCGGAAGGATTTTCAGTCACCATGTCGAGGATTGCTTCTTCTGCATCCAATACGCGTTGTCCATCTTCGTTTCGCCCACGACGAGGTTTCAAATCGCCAGTAAACCGTCCCCGTTGCACTACTGCCACAAATGCTCTGGGGGTCGATACTACCCTACCAGGAAATTTTTCGGTATACAAACGAGCTGCGACAGCAGCATTTTGTCTGGCTTCACCGTAGCAAAGCACCATGTCCATTAATTCTTCGTTTGTAAATACGTGAGCCATGATAAAATAATTTTTCTCGTTGTATCATAAACAGACGAGTTTTATAATAATTTATTTACCCACGTTTTTACACAAATTTATTTACGTAAATTACAAAAAACAAAAATTTATTTCGCAAAAACAAATTAAAAATTCTTCAAGTAAAACTTACACACTGCACGATAACGAGAATGAGAAACAATACGTACCCAAATTGCGAACTGAAGGCTGCGTGTTTAAGTGCTCCAATCAGACCTACCCTAACATCGTATCAAAATTTATGAGTTTATGACGGGATTTGAATAACTGATTCGCACAGCTGTACATTCCATTCGAAACCAGTGACAATTTTCATATGAACAAATGTTCATCATTTACACCGTTATTGTTAATAGCACACCCTCGATTATAAATTTTTTTTTCCTTGTTTTCATGAGTGCTATTTGTGGTTTCAATAAGTGACAATAGTCCTGTAACACGCTGTATACATAGTTCTATAATTTTATCATCGTCATCATTTGCTTTTCGCTGACGAATTGAGTGTCCTCTTGCAAAACATTCGAAATGAAACTCCCCCCATTTTACCGTGCGCCAGTTGTTTAGGGCAAAATGAAATCAGCGATGGAACCGTCGAAATTAAATTTCGGGTGTAAAAACGAAAATGAAAACGTCGGAAATCCACGTCAGTTGGCGCGGCACTGAAAAGCCTGCTCTGGGAGTAATCGAGTTTCGAACGGACGGACGGCGGAAAAGTCTTATCGGGTATATTGGAAAAGTTTTTAATCATATTATTTAACGTGTGCCTAACACACGTTAGCGCAAACAAATTAGAGAGAAAAAAACAGGTGGGTGGAAAGTTCAGACGTGTTAATGGCCATTTTTCATATAATTATATCAGTTTAAAGTCGAATGTGTGTGTACTTGCGCGTTGGAAAATTATGTCATTTGGAAGTAACTCTACGATAAGGGATTAAATCTGGCTTAAATAAAAGCAATAATAAAGGAAATAATTGCTTGAGTACACAGTATGTCGGTTGTTTGTAACAGATAAATTATACTTAGCTAGTTAAGAGATCGAAGATCATTTTCAATGATTCTCCGTACACGACAGTTACATCGGTCTCTTTCTTTTCTGTCTTATTATAATAACTTGAATCATAGTTTCTTCGATGTAAATATATTTTCAGAAGTATGTACAGCTAATCGTATTAACTTCCATTCCAATGTCAAGGTCGTACTGTGAGGTTTAATCACAATCATAAAACGATGGAATTTGAGTTTAATAACAAATATCCTGCATATAGAAACTACGATAAGGTAATAATAATAATGTTTTCAAATTAACGTTATAAATAAATACGGTTCGTAATTAGTCTTAACGTAAATATAAATTAATTTTTTTTCAAGCATTTATTATTATATATAAACATGTTAATGCACAGTGTGAGTTAATTAAAATAATTACTCTCATATTTATGCCGTTATAATTATAAATGAATTATAATTTTTTTTTTGTTTTAAGAAATATATTAATTCCAGACTAATGGTTAAATGAGACAAATTGCTTTATTTATTTCTAAAATATTTTGTTTACAATGACTTAGGAATTGATTAATTAAGCATCATGGGATTAATGATGTTGATCTTTCTGATCGTACACATTTACTTCAAATAAAAGAACCATTCATACACGACATGGGTAGCCTCAGGGATCTATCTTGAGTCCTAACGTCTTTCTGACAATATTTATTATCTTTTCAGGCAACAGCACTTGCAAGTATTGCAATTTTTGCTGAGGAGAGATCAACCTTACTGGTTTAAAACTGAAAACTAAATAAATTTTTCTGCCAAAACAGATTATAACCGACCAAAGTCCACTGCAAAAATTTTTATAATGCAATAAAATGTATACTCACGACATCGTCAACCGGACTACAAGATTATTAAAATTTGGCAATTAAAATTCACGACTCGTCGTTTACTGCCAAGGTTTTGTTTTCGCAGATGAATGTTCTAATTAGGACTTATGTATCTGCCTTCCACCGTAGAGCCATAAACTGCCACATGAATTTTAAAAGCCCACCGAACAAACAATTAAAAGTTTACGTTTTATTTATGTGTTCGCCGGGGCTAATTAGCGGAACGTTAAGTTTCGCATAATTTGGAAATTTAATAGCCGCTGCATTATTGTTTAATTTGTGAGTTTCATGACCGTTCCGCCCAAATATTCCCAAATTAAAGGCGGGCCGAAATTTTCCTTTTCCGTCGAGGTTTAATTACTAAGTAAATCTGTTTTGCCATCATTAATTATGCTAATTTCGAAATCAAATAAGTAATTATATGCGTGCGAAGTAAGGACATGGTGTACGGTGTACGGTAAATGCGGGTAATGAAGCATTAAGGCGTTTACCATTAATTATTACACCTAAGTGGCTTAGGAACAAATTTGCAACTTTGTGGTTGTTAAGGCCTAAAATGGGGAGTACTAACTTGAGAATTGGTAGCTTCAACGATATTTAACTTACTCCAGCTCCAGCTCGCATATCAAGGGAATTAATATTGGAAATTCGCAACTACGTTACTAATCCTCAAAGTTACAACAAAGAGAATAAATATCAAATTGCGTTTGAAATAGACACATATTTTTTTTTTCGTTGATACGACATTTATAAAAGTCACCAGGGACTTATTTGTCAAAAAAAAATTAATTTCAAGACGTCAGCTTGATAAATGTGAGCGAGCGACAAACCACTTTTCACTAACTCCTCAGAAAAGAATAATAACACGAGGTTCAAGCTTACCCCCAGCCGAATTTGAAGTCCATCAACATTACCAAGCAGCTTAATAGTTGCTGAATTATTTTAATTTCTTCTCTATATTTCTTTTTATAAACAAAATATTCTTCGTAAAAATGTCTTAACCACACCTGTACATAAAACTGCTTTTTTCGAAAGATCTTTTCAATACAATATTGCAACAGTATATTGCTTTATCAGAAGAATTAAAATTATTAAGTAATACAATCGCCTTTAAAAAGAAATACAGCCACGTTTTGCTCATGAAACAAACAGAAAAATTGTTCCGGTGTTAATTGTATTTGATATATTTTTGTTTAATTTCGCTTTATTATTTTGAATTGTTAAAATAACAGCAAACTTATTCCGTGTTCATTAAATTCTACATAACTGTTATTTTTAGTTAATTTCGCTATATCATTATAAATGTTAGTATATTTATTTATTTTTTTTATTACACAAGGTCGAGTGGAAGAACAGTGCATGTAGTTGCACTGAACTTCGCCTTTTGGCGCAAAAAAGAAATTGTCTTATGTTTAAATTGTATTTTTTGTTTATTATGGACCAATAAAGACCATTTATTATTATTATTATTATTATTATTATAGTTAATTAAAGTAATTATTCTCGTTTTTAGATCGCTATACAAGGTGTAATCGAATAAGTTTTACTTATTAATATTATAAGTTCAAATTTCTTACAATTGATGGTTGATACGAGCTTTTATTTATTAGAGGGATTAACTAAAAATGTGATAGAACCCCGAGCTGATTACGTCAACAACCCTTTTGATTATTCCAAGGATTAAAATGATGTAATATACAAGTTCTAAATACTTGACATCGTTTTAAAGGCTAGATAAAGACTAGAATTATTTATTTTTCCATTTACTATGTTACTTGGAAAAAGCTTCTATGAAAGCTCGAAAACTACACATTCTATTGTTTTTCAGTTTTCATTCTTGTCACTGGCGGAAAAAGACAAACAAATTTGCTAATTTGATCGACTCTGTAGCTCCAGAAATAAGAAAGTCAGCAATGGTGCCGACTATAGACGATAGATAGCGCTAAAAAATTCAAGCATACAAAGAAAAAAGAACATAAATTTCGTTGTTCTCAATGATTACGTTTGTTTTATTTAGATGTTGTAATGTCTTCTTCGTTCTTTACTTGTCGTTTCCTTTGATTAAATGTTTTGGCGTTGGTTTCACTTTTGTATAGTAGGTGGCGTAAAATGAAAATGCTTTCTCTGTATTTCAATTGCACTTTTTTCTTTGCCTAGCAATGAGTTGACTGTCAAAATCTACTTTCGCGCAAGAGATTGCGGTGGTCTTATTTATATTCAACCACTCATCGATAGATGGCGTTGAAAATTTGTCTTATTTAAATGTTTGTTTTAAACTCGAGGAATAGTTTCACGATGTACTCGAATCTCCAAAAAATGGCACCGAAAATTCCAAGCACGGAAAAGTAGACAGAATTTTTTAAGTTTTTGAGTTTGGTTCCACTTTTGTGTACTAGGTGGCGCTGATTAAAGTAAGATGACAATAACTTGAATGCCGCTTTTTGCATTTGCATTTTTTTTTCTTATTTTTTGCGCAACAATGAGATGACGATCGGCAATTTACTACATACTGGTCATGTACTCACTCAACCACTCACCGATAGATGGCGCTGAGAAATTCCATACGTAAAACGAAAAACATAAATTTCGTTCTTCTAAATCATTACGTTTTTCTTATTTAATGATTATTATGATCATCAAAATTCATGTATAGATGGCACTGAAAAAATCCAAGCATGGAAAAATAGATAGAATTTTTAATTTTTTGAGTTTGGTTCCACTTTTGTGTACTAGGTGGTGCTGATTAAAGTAAGATGAAAATAACTTGAATGCGGTTTCTGTCATTCACCGATAGATGGTGCTGAAAAATTCCAAGAAACGCAAGTTTCGTTCTTCTGAATCATTACGTTTGTCTTATTTAAATGTATTAATGTTTGCCTTGAATAAATGTTTTAATGTTTATCTTAAACGCAAGCAAAAATTTCGTAATATGTGTACCCGAAGGTCTAACAGATGGCGCTGAGGAAATCCAAGCATGAGAAAGTAGTAATTTTGCTTTGATTAATTTTTTAAATTTTGCTGGCATAATAGATGGCGTTGATTAAAATATGTTGAAAATAACTCGAATGCCATTTCTTTTTTTTTTTTTCTTAACAATGAGATGACTATCACAATTAATAAAACGAAAACTACTTTTTCCCAACAGATTGCGCTCGTCATGTAGTCAACCACTCACTAGATGGCGCTGTTAAATTCCGCACGAAAGACGAAAAACACAAACTACTTTGTCCAAAATTATTACGTTTCTCTTTAATGTTTGTTCACTTAAATGTTGTAATGTTTATCTTAATAACGCGAGCAAAAATGTCACAATCTATGTACTTACCCGAAGTTCCGACAGATGGCGCCAAATCCAAACATGGAAAAATAGCCAAAATAGTCTTTTTTTATCATGATTTTTTAGGATTTTCGAAATATCCGTTCAATGAGAATATGTGGAAACGTATGTCGACATTCATTTGTTTTGTTTTTGTTTTGTCTAAAGATTTTCGAAATAATAATATACAAACATCGATCTTCATTTGTTTTTCTTGTTTTCCTTATTCTTCGTTTTTTTTCAGTTTTTTTGTCTTTTGTTTTTTTCCATCGGTCTTAGGATTTTTTTTTAATCCGTTCAGTAATAAGATGTAGAAACGTCGATCTTCATTTGTTTCTTCTTTTGCTTTTTATCAGTCCTAGGATTTTCCAAAAATCTGCTCAATAATAATATGTAGAAACGTCGATATTCATTTGTGTCTTCTTTTGTTTTTTCAGTTTTAGGATTTTCGAAATAATAATGTACAAACGTCGATCTTCATTTCTTTTTCTTGTTTTCCTTATTCTTCGTTTGTTTTAGTTTTTATCTTTTGTTTTTTTCATCGGTCTTAGAATTTTTGAAAAATTCGTTCAATAACAAGATGTAGAAACGTCGATCTTGATTTGTTTCTTCTTTTGTTTTTTTATCAGTCCCTTCATTTATTTTTCTTGTTTTCCTTATTCTTCGTTTTTTTTTCAGTTTTTTTGTCTTTTGTTTTTTCATCGGTCTTAGGATTTTTGAAAAATCCGTTCAATAATAAGAAGTAGAAACGTCGATCTTTATTTGTTTCTTCTTTTGTTTTTTTATCGATCTTAGAATTTTCGAAAAATCTGCTCAATAATAATATGTAGAAACGTCGATATTCATTTGTTTTTTCTTTTGTTTTTTACCAGTCTTGGGATATTCGAAATAATAATATACAAACGTCGATCTTCATTTATTTTTCTTGTTTTCCTTATTCTGAGTTTGTTTCAGTTTTTTATCTTTTGTTTTGTTTTTTTCATCGGTCCTAGGATTTTTTAAAAATCTATTCAATAATGAGATGTATGGAACGTCGATCTTCATTTGTTTCTTCTTTTGTTTTTTATCAGTTCTAGGTTTTTCGAAAAATTCGCTTAATAATTATATATACAGAAACGTCGATATTCATTTGTTTCTTTTGTTTTTTTTATCAGTCTTAGGATTTTCGAAATAATAAAGTACAAACGTCGATCTTCATTCTTTTTTCTTGTTTTCCTTATTCTTCGTTTGTTTCAGTTTTTTGTCTTTTGTTTTTTTTTTCATCGGTTCAATAATAAGATGTAGAAAGGACGATCTTCATTTGTTTCTTCTTTTGTTTTATTATCGATCTTAGGATTTTCGAAAAATAAAAATTATTAATGTACGAACGTCGATCTTCATTTATTTATTTGTACTCCTTTCTTTTGTTTGTTTTTTTATGTCAAATCATTATGGTTTTTGTTCTTTTCATCGGTCTTAAGATTTTCGAAAAATCCGCTCACTAATTATGTAGAAATCTTCATTTGTTTTCTTATCCTCTTTATTCTTCCTTTGTTTCAGTTTATTTTTGTCGAATCATTATGGTTTACTCTTTTGTTTTTTTTAATGAGTCTAGGATTTTCGAAAAATTCGTTCAGTAATAAGATGTAGAAACGTCGATCTCCTCATTTGTTTCTTCTTTTGTTTCTTTAATCAGTTTTAGGATTTCCGCTCAATAATAAAGTACGAGCGTCGATTTTCATTTATTCTTTTTGTTCTCCTTGTTTTCGTTTGTTTCTATTCTATTTTGACGAATCATTTCGCTTTAATTCGTCAACACTTAAGCGGCAGCTTTAATTTTGTTTATTTTGATGGTTACGTGGCATCCACCTGACGTTTTCGCCCGCATTTGTCTAAATGTCAATAGGGACATTCAACAAACAAATCGATCGATCATAATCAGATTGAATCGATTCATAAAAACACTAAATCGTGGCGTGCTATACATGTAAACAACTCGTACATGTGACTCTTACAAACTGCAACGCCATATTTAATCGCAATTAAATTTTTCCGATGCACAATTTTACGATCGATGGTGAATCGATTGAGATTCATTGAACGCTAAATCGTATGCAAGCTTACACCGATTGTGTCAGTTGAATGCCGCTAATGACAGATGTTGTCAATCTCACGTTTCTCGATATCTGTCATTTTGACGTTTCTAACCTAACATCCGTCATTTTGACGTTTCTAACCTAGCATCTGTCATTTTAACGTTTCTAACCTAAAAAATTTGTCGTTTTGACGTTTCTAACTTAACATCTGTCATTTTGACGTTTCTAACGTCTAGTATTTTGACGTTTGTTGTCATCTATCATCATGGTTTGTTTCGTTGATTGCTAAGCAACATGTGTTTGTTGCAAAATAGAGATATTCAACGTTTCCTCGTTACGAAATCCCAAAACAACGAAACCAAATGCTTTGTTTTAAAATGTTTGCCTAGGTGTTGTTTACCAAGAATTAAATTAGGAACCTTAAAAATAAGAAAAACGTGAGAACCAGTGAAATTATTATGAATTACCAACAGTCGTCTGTTAATTGCGAAGACGGGCCTGTAAGTAATTGTCTGAATGTAAAAAAACCGTCGGCGTATTATTAGCTCCCGAGTAAATTTTTGCGATTAATATTTCACGCGAACCCATCTTCTGGATGTCTCAGGCGTTTCCGAATAAAATTACGAGACTTAAAAGTTGGGAATATATTAAGAGTTGTTTGGCCCTAATACTCCACAGGGGGGCATCAAGATACTTCCTCCGCTGAAAGCTTTACGTAGCTGGCAATTTACAACGAGGAATTTTCGCATTCGCACGCCTCGCCGAATTATTCTTCTAATTAATAATACACGTGGTGGATAAATTAGCTTCAGAAAAAAAAAATTAATTTATTCGCGCGAGTTACATTAAGAAACCTGTTTGAATGCGCCGCGTTAATTAGCGGATTCTAACACTTCTTAAAACCGGACGTAAAAACTCGAATAAATCGAGGGATTCGTCTGGGTTCTTTTAGCGTAAGAATGTGCGATGACGTGTTTCAATTTCTATGTAAGTCATTCATTATCTAAATGTAATTTAATTAACGTCAGATACGAGACTTTATAGTGATGAGCAGGAATGAAATAGCCAAAGTTTACTAGTTTTAGTTTTGAATTATGGTACGAGGGGGAGAGGGAGGTTAAAACTTGCTGCTACATCAAGAAAAATAATGAGGTCATAACTAGGTGAGGGTGTACGCTTAAAATTTTATATGCAAAGAGGATTTAGTTACACAGTAATTGATTGGTGTAGTGAATTTCTTAGTAAAGTTTACTTGCGTTGCTGCAATGTAGGATGCAAGTTAGGAATTTATCCTTGTAAAGTGTTTTGCTTGAATCTAATAAAGAAAATTTAATTAAATTCCGATGCACGTCCGGCTTTAGGTTTAGAGCGTAAATTTGTTCTCAATTCGACTTACAGTTGATTGTGATATTAGAGAATGGTTAGGGCGAGTTTTATTAAACAAAATACGAACTTCTTCACGCGTCCAAAAGCATTCATTAAAATTTCGATTCTTTCGGCTTCAGTAAGTCTCATTTTTGCTATCTAATCGTTAAACAAGTAACACACAGCTATTGACTTTAACTACGAAAGTGTTGGATCCTATTTGAACTCGGCAAAGACATTAAATCCTAATTTCTTTTGCGTTCAAACTACTTTTAAATCAGTTCAGAGCTATTGAACAAGTTCATTAATTCTTAATCGACCAGATCATTTTGGATTCCATTCTTCAAAACGCCCTAAAGGCGTTCAACAAAATTCAATTAATTTCAAGGAACATTGAGATTTTGGAGTCAAGTCAATTCTAATTACTTTTCGAGCTATATTCAAGCGAATTCAATTAAATCAAATGGTTGAATTTGATTCAACAGGTTTTGAACTCAGTTCAATTGAATTCAAATTGCTTTGATTGACTTCACTGGCCATCTTACTTATTATGTATCAACATTATATTCGAGCGAACTCTATTCGACTCAATTCAACTCTCTCTAAACCCTGTAAACCCAATCGAATTGAATTCAAGTCAATTCTAAATTCAGTTAAAAATAGCGCACTCAAGTGCGTCCAGTTCAATTCAGATAGTCTTGAATTTTAAAGTCGTGTACTGAGATTGTTTAATAGACTTCAGAGCGTTCAATTCAATTCAATTCGTTTCAAAGAACGTTCAGATGTTGGAACTATTGGTGTCAATTGTTGAATTATTTGAATTATTTGAACTCGGCAAAGACATTAAATCCCTGAATTTCCTTTGTGTTCAAACTACTTTTAAATCAGTTCAGAGCTGAGTTCATTAATTCTTAATCGAACAGATCATTTTGAATTCCATTCTTCAAAACGTCCTAAAGGCGTTCAACATAATTCAAAGAACATTGACATTTTGGAGCTAAGCCAATTTTAATTACTTTTCGAGCTACATTCAAGCGAATTCAATTAAATTAAAAATGGTTGAATATGATTCAACAGGTTTTGAGCTCAGTTCAATTGAATTCGAATTGCTTTGATTGAGATCACTGGCCACCTTACTTATCATGAATCAATATTGTATTCGGGCGAAATCTATTCGACTTAATTCAACTCTCTCTAAGGCCTGTAAACCAAACCGAATTGAACTCAAGTCAATTCTAAATTCAACTACAAATAGCGAACTCAAGTGCATTCAGTTCCACTCAGATTGATTAATAGACTTCAAAGCGGTGAATTCAATTCAATTCGTTTCAAAGAACGTTCAGATATCGGAACTAAGTCAATTCTAATTACTTTTCGAGCTATACTCAAGCGAATTCAATTTAATTTGAAATGGTTGAATTTGATTCAACAAGTTTTGAACTCACTTCAATTGAATTGGAATTGCTTTGATTGACTTCACTGGTCACTTTACTTGTTATGAATCAACATTTTATTCGGTGAACTTTATTCGACTTAATCCAACTCTCTCGAAACCCTGCAAATCAAACCGAATTGAACTTAAGTCAATTCTAAATTCAACAAAAAATAGCGAACTCAAGCGCGTTCAGTTCAATTCAGATAGTTTTAAATTTTAAAGTTGTGAATTGAAATTGTTTAATGGACATCAGAGCGTCCAATTCAAGCTAAGTCAATTCTAATTACTTTTCGAGCTACATTCAAGCGAATTCAATTTAATTCGAAATGGTTGAATTTGATTCAACAAGTTTTGAACTCGGTTCAATTGAATTCGAATTGCTATCATGGACTTCACTGGTCACTTTACTGATTATCAATCAATATTATATTCGAGCGAACTCTATTCGACTCAATTCAACTCCCTCTAAACTCTGTAGATCAAACCGAATTGAACTCAAGTCAATTCTAAATTCAGCTAAAAGTAGCGAGCTCAATTGCGTTGAGTTCAACTTAGGATTTTAAAGTCGTGAATTGAAATTGTTTAAAAGACTTCAGAGCGTTCAATTCAATTCAATTCGTTTGAAGGAACGTTCAGATATCGGAGTTAAGTCAATTTTAATTACCTTTTGAGTTATATTCAAGCGAATTCAATTAAATTCAAAATGGTTGAATTTAATTCAACAGGTTTTGAGCTCAGTTCAATTGAATTCGAATTACTTTGATTGACTTCACTGGCCATTGTATTCGAGTGAACTTTATTCGACTTAATCCAACTCTTTCTAAACCCTGCAAATCAAATAGAATTGAAGTCAAGTCAATTCTAAATTCAACAAAAAAAAAGCGAACTCAAGTGCGTTCAGTTCAATTTAGATAGTATTGAATTTTAAAGTCGTGAATTGAAATTGTTTAATAGACTTCATAGCGTTCAATTCAATTTGTTTCAAAGAACGTTCAGATATCGGAACTAAGTCAATTCTAATTACTCTTCGAGCTAAATTCAAGCGAATTCAATTAAATTCAAAATGGTTGAATTTGATTCAACGAGTTTTGAACTCGGTTCAATTGAATTCGAATTGCTCTCATTGACTTCACTGGTCACTTTACTGATTATGAATCAACATTGTATTCGAGCGAACTCTATTCGACTCAATTCAACTCTCTCTAAGCCCTGTAAACCAAACTGAATTGAACTCAACTCAATTCTAAATTTAGCTAAAATAGTGAACTCAAGTGCGTTCAGTTCAATTTAGATTGTTTATTTGAATTCAAAATTGTGGAATTCCATTCAACAAGTTCTTAACTCAATTCAATTGTATTCGGATTGCCTTGGTTGACTTCCCTGGCCAGTTTACTGATGATGAATCAACAAGGTTTGATTTGAGCGAACTTTATTCGACTCAATTCAATTCTTAAGAAAATTTCAGTTGCTGTAGGATCTTTTTAGAAACGAGTTTTTTTTTCTAACATATTGCCCCGGCGGTCGACTTTGATGGAATTTCAAAATTGAGTTGAAGAGCCCTACGGTTAGGGTGCAGGTGATTGGACGACGTCCCGATCGTAGCCAGATCCGTTACTTTCGGGCAACACTGTATAATTTATTGGATCCATTTATGGTTGAATTAATTTATTACTAAAATTTATTTGGGAAAATCGTTTTGCTACAAAAACATTGCAGAAAAGCCCCGAATTAGTTTTACTTTGTCGTTCGTTTTCAATCAAATACCCTGTCCCCCTAATTCTATGTCGAAAACATTGTTAGTCAAAGCATGGCCTTCATCAAAACTTTCTGAAGACTAATCAGTCGAAAACAACATCGCGAAAAGTTTGCCGCCTGCTTGGTTTAGCATTTTTTGTAATGCGTAGCCTTCGTTACACTGAATATTAATTCTCGAATGTACTGTGAAAAATTGGTGCCTAATTTACAACGAAAATATTTTCAAATGATTCATGCGTCGCGTCGGTCCGGAACGGGAAATCTCTCAACGGGAAAATGGAACTGATGGAATTTAACATTACCCAAATGTCCCGGTGGAGTTCACTGCACCCCGCCAGACAATTCAATAATCCCAGAAATCGAATGCAAACGACATAAAGAAAACCACCCCGGAATTTCGGCCGTACTTCTCAAACTGCGTGATCCATCGCTCAAGTTTCCTTTTTTTTTCACACGCTACCTGTCTGAATTATTTATTTCCGACCCGGGAAAAAGTTCCAAATCGATTTAATAACCAATATTTTTCGAGTGGAAATGCCAAAGAAATATATTATTGAGGGGGGAGTTTCCTGTTTTCTAACAAAAATTAATTATGTATCGGCGCAATAAATCACTTGAAAGAGTTTTGTGGTAATTTGGCTTAGTGTTGAAATTATCACTTCGCCCGCAAAAAAAATTAATTACACGCCAGCCGATGTTACACAATAAATTCCGCACCCTTTCGCCGGTCAGGCTTAATCAAGCTGGGAAAGGATCGGCTGTAAACTCACAATGAGCCATAAATTTCACCTTATCACACGCCAATTTGCGAACCGTCTCGTGCCAAGGGATAATTCCATCGGGCAAAAAACCCCCCAGACGGTGGAAACTTCACAGGTAATCTCTGCGCGTAAATGGTGTTGTTTGGGACAAGTCCCATTCAGCAGCAGACAGATTCGATGATGTACGATGTGATGTGATTATAGTTTGCATGTAATTCAAACAACGCTTTGCCCGTGTAATTTATCATAATTCAGAGAGGAGTTAAGATGATTTTGTAGCCCCCCATCATTTGATATGTGGGGGTAGCAGTGAGTCAAATTATAATTTATGTGTGTTTACCCCCACAGAGATAATTAAAATCTTGTAATGTTGTAAGCTTAGAAACGTTTAATAAAGTAAAAACATGTCCTATTCTGTTTACTCAAAAAAAATCTCAAAATCAAAAATTGTTCCACAGATCTATTGCAGAAATTGAACCAAAACTTGTACATACAAGAAACAGGGTAGTTTATACAGGATGTAATCGATTAAGTGTTTCACTTATTAATGTCTTAAGTTCATAAGAGAATTAATTAAGGCTAGCCCCTAATAACAATAATAATCGCTTTTCTACTATTATTTTAACTATGGGGGTTGGGGGTCCTTAAATACAAATTTAAGAAAAAATAGAAACTCTGAAAAAGAATGTGTGCACGTCGTGCAAATGCGGAAAGTAATTTCTCATCGAAATGTGCCAATTTGTTTACCTCTGACGTTTGAGTATTTTCTTGGGAGTCGTTCCTGAAAACTACCGCGTACACATACATAGTGCTTTCAGTTTTCAAGCTGAAAAATGTCATAAATCGTATTTAAATGAAAGAAATAAAAAATGTATGTATCTATGCGTATGTAGTTAGGTCCCGTTCTGTTCGCACAGAAATTGTTAAATGCGAATTCCAAGTTAAAATATTGTTGAAGCCATCAATCAACTTCGTAATTTAAATTCTTGCAGAACGAATGGAAATATAATCCTTCCATTTCTCCAAATAATGTTATTCATTTGATTCTTTCATTCACTGTATACAGGGTGTATCGTATTAAAGGAGCCATAGTGATAGGCGTAACTGAGGGTTACATGTACAGTCCGAAAAAAGTGTTGCAAAACAATTTCTGCCGATATAATTTTTATGAAAATTTTATAAAAAAATTTGCACTGAGTACGGACCTTTGCTTCTGAAAACGTATCAATATTTCGGATAAGGTCATCTCGTACAACTGGGATGTCATAAAAAAGCGAACCAATTGTTTAAACAAGGCTGTTACACTATCAAATACATTTTAATACTTAAGCGGCCACTATAACCATAAAAGTTGCTAGAAAAGCATTCACGATATGTTCCATAAACGTTGTCGTATTTGTGCGAACTAATTAGCATTTATTGGATGAATAAAGGAATAAATAATATGAACGCTTCCTCATCAAGGCATTTATTTATAACAGGTGTTCGAAATGTCTTCCACAGGCACGTAAGCAGTCGTCCACACGACGACGAAAGTTCTCCTGGACTCGCTCCAGACATTCTGGATCCTCCGATACTCGGCGAGCTGCAGCATGAATCCGCTGTAATAATTGTTCTTCTGTTTTGATTTGCACCGTATAGACTTCCTGTTTTAAAGCCCCCACAGAAAGAAATCCAGCGGATTTATATCGGGGCTACGAGCAGGCCACGACACTGGTCCGTATATACCTATCCATCGGCGTTGAAATTTATTGAGTCAGGTTCGGACCGGGAGAGTAACTCCGATACTCGGCGAGCTGCAGCATGAATCCGCTGTAATAATTGTTTTTCTGTCTTGACTTGCACCGTATAGACTTCCTGTTTTAAAGCCCCCACAGAAAGAAATCCAGCGGATTCATATCGGGGCTACGAGCAGGCCACGACACTGGTCCGTATGTACCTATCCATCGGCGTTGAAATTTATCGAGATAGGTTCGGACCGGGAGAGTAACGTGTGGTGGTGCACCATCATGCATGAACCACATGTTTCGCCGTAGCTCTAAGGACCTTTCATCCAAAACATCGTAAGCGTAGTTTCGTACATACGGAGACGCGCCAGGACCGTACTCACTGCTTCATAATTCGATATCTCGAAAACTGTGGCACATATTCTATTTTGTCAGAGGCAAAGTATTGTTTATAGAGCCTCATCGACCCACTGATGACGCATGGTCCCTTATACCTGATACACCGTGTATTCGAATTGTTTGTAAGATAGAAATTAAAAAAAGTGTACAAATAAACAGCTTCAAAATCGCATATTAAAAAGCTAAAAGTCTAGGTCACCTCTAAGACCCGGTATTATAAATCCAAGTTAATTTTAACCCCCAGTTTGGTCTCACGAGAATAAACCTACAGTAAAAGTTAACTTGCCTGTAAAGTAGATAAATTCTTGACCAGTAAACAAGTGAGCGCTATACAGGGTGACTGACAATTATTCCACCAAAGAAAAACCACGATAAGAAGCGATTTCCGAGAATATGGAAACAAAATGTACAAAAAAATGCTTTCTATTTCAGTTTTCAAGAAATAAATGATGAAAAATTAGCCTAAAAACGACGATGCGTCTCTAGTTAAAAGATATAAGAGCAGGTGAACGAGATAAATGCCCTCATAAAAGTTTTATGGTGCGACGTGGGATCAACCGTAAACTTGACCTTTAAGTGGAATTTCACATCAACTCGGTTTTTGGGTCAATGACCGACGCCGTGATACAAACTATTTATTTGACAAATGCATGCGAACCACCTGAACCAGATTATTTTATACTTGAATATTTTTTGACAACCAGAACTCAAAACATTGTAATTAGTAAACACCTTCGTAATCTGTTAATAATTATTATTTCGTTTTGTGTGTGACGAATTGTTATTAACACAAACCTATTAAAAGTTCAACAAATTCAAGACGCGTTTGCAACTCTCTATCCTTTGTTTTTGGCGCACTGGTTGTAAATTGCTCCTCGTTCCACCGTAAACGTTCTTTTCACTCTTTCATTTTATTCGGCCTTGAATTAAATTCTTAATTAAAAAACAGTTCCATAGATTTTTTTAAAACATGATCCCGTAGTCTGTTCGTACATTCACGTACGTGATTTGATTAAAAAGTACGCATATCATCACCGACGTTTAAAATAGCAGTACAAAATATATTCTTTTTTTCTTCTCAACTAATTTTCCCAAGCTCACTGCAATTACCCCACGATCGCCAGTTCCTTGAATTTTCTTCTGTGGTTGAAGCAGCTGATACATTCCGGTCTAGTAAATAATCCGTAAGTATTAACAAACAAACAGCTTATCGAGGGGAGATGTTGGCGGTTAATAGTCCTAATAAACAAAAAAATCTGTCAACGATGGATTTGAGGTATAATGAGAACAAACAATCATTGCAGACCGTGCACTTATCTCCACGATCGCCAGTTCCTTGAAGTTTTTTTTTTGTATGAAGCAGCTGGTACATTCCGGTCTAGTAAATAATCCACAAGAATTAACAAACAAAAAATTTTTCGGGGGGAAGTGTTGGCGGCTAATAGCCTTAATATACAAAAAACCTGTCGGCGATGCATTTCAAGTCTAATAAATCGTTTCACATTTTTCAAGCAACTCTAGAAATATATATCGCAGGTTGAAAACAAAAGTGACACTTTACGAAAATTAACATTTTCTCGTTTTCATATTATTTTGTCCTAAGAAGATTAGTATTAAAATATTGTTTATAGCAATTCTTTTGTTATTAATGAAAAAATTTAGTATTGTTTTAATTTATTTGTTAACCTCAAGGTTAAAAATTATAAATTATTAAAAAAAAAACAGCCTTTTTACAATAATTTTTTGTGTAATGTCACTTTTGTTTTCAACGTGCGATATTTTCTCGTAATCTTTGACATGCATTCACGTACATGATTTGATCGAAAATTGTACGATTAACACACATAAACTGAGAACAAACGATCATGTGCCCTCGGTCGTTGTGAGCCATGCATTTACCCCCCCCCATTTACCTTTGAAGCTTTTTTTGTGGTTGAAGCAGCTGGTACATTCCGATCTAGTAAATAATCTGCAAGAATTAACAAACAAAAAGTTTGTCGGGGGGAAATGTTGGCTACTATTAGCCCTAGTAAACAAAAAATCTGTCGGCGATGAATTTCAGGTCTAATAAATCATTTCACATTTTCAAAGCAACTTTCTCAACTACTACCAACAAAAGCAGCATATCGACGACGTCGACGTCAACCGTTGCGCAAATTACCAGCAAACCGATTAATAACGTGCCAAATCCAATCGTGCAACAATAGCAGCAACAACAACAACCAACGAGAGTACCAGCTCGTAATCCATACGATAACACAAACTATAGAAACGCGAGTCAGTATGTTCCACCAAATACATGCACAAATCAAAACATCAACAACTACAACGCATACAATTACTCTGTGGCTTCCGCCAACTCAGCTGTCAACTATTCCACACCTGTTACTACCCGTCTTCCCCGCAAGTGTCAAGCAAATCGTGCAATAATAACAACACAGACATGCAAACAAATCACATCCTCAAAACCATTCGGTACCTTGTGCGGCTGTACCAACCGTCGATAGCGTCTTGGATTTATTCCTCAAATCAATAAATACCCCTGCAGATTCGACACTTGATGATTCAGATGATGCATAGAGAAATACTAAATACTATCAAACAAATAGACAAGTCCAACCAAGTACTACCAGGCATTCAAATCCAGATACCTACAACACCGCTAGTTCATTCCAACGTACTTCTACTTCAAGACCCGTGCAGTAATCCTCGGCGACCGCTCCTAAAGTCAATTTCCTACCGAATTTCAACATGTCACTAAACCAGCAAAATTTTAAAACGGATCGACGTCATTTACCCCTGTCAAATCATCATAGCACGTTATCATACGACCAGAAAACCGTTGGAAGTTACCAGCAGCAATTGTTCCACAACCCTAATTCCATAACACCTAATAATCTTTACCAAACGCCACCATCTTGCTTAGAGTTGATCTTCTACCTTCTGCGCATAAAGCGACTCCCATCGTGTACCCTAATCAACAGGAAATTCAAAAGAAGAGGACCTCAGATTCTCTACCACCGGTAAAGCCGAGTAAGAAACCCAAAGTAGATGACAGGTGGCGCGTTGCGATCAACCAACAACAAATCGAGCAGAAGTTTTCATCATACCAATCGCGAAATTTCGATGTCAAACAAGTACCAACTAAATCGCACTTAAACGGAAACTTCCTCCCTTCGAGTCAAAGCAACACATATCTTACAAATCAATACCAAATGCAACCCTGGCCTCGGTCGTTGTGGGCCGTGCATTTACGATCGCCAGCTCTTTGAAGTTTTTGTTGTGTATAAAGCAGCTAGTACATTCCGATCTAGAAAATAATCCGCAAGAATTAACAAACAAAAAACAGTTTGTCGGTAAGAGGCGTTGGCGACTAATAGACTTAATAAACAAAAAAAAACCCTGTCTGCGATAAATTTCAGGTCATCCTAGTAACTCTAGAAATTTATATTTTTCGTAATCTTTGACATGCATTCATGTAAATGATTTGATCTAAAGGTTGTTATTACTTCACATTCCACAGTTTCAGGGTCCAAGAACCTGATTTCTTCAGAGTCGAAGGACCTGAATCATCGGATAATAAAAAACAAACTTGAATAAATTAGGGTGACTCCCTTTGGTTAAATGCAAAGTATGGATCTTATCCAATACGTTATAAATTGTGAAAATAAAAAGCTCTAAAGTTTGTTCGATTAAAAAAAATTTTAAAAATGTATTTTTGTACTGATAACATTTTTCCTAATTTTTATTTATTGATTTAGTATTTATTTTATTTATTTTAAGAGGCCTTCATATCTCTTCTGAAAATAAATTCAAATTAAGACGGATAATAGAATTTTTAAGGAATACTGTCGCTCATTAAATAAGTAACGGATTTTATTTTGTTAAAGCAATTATGTTTCCTGTGAAGCATATTTATTATTGATAAAATAATTGATTGCGTTTTTCTTGATGAAAATTGCTAACCAGTTTTATTAAACGAATCGTAATTCGAGCATGATAATATCAAGTGTTGAACTCTGAAGGACGAATCTACGTTAAATAGCGTAAAAGTATTTCAATTTTCATGCATCGCCTGCAAGGATTTTTTCACTATAATTTTCCTAACATTTAACTCCCACGCCAGATGGCTTCTTTATCGATATTTCCGCTGCTTGAGCACACAAAAAGCCGGAAAATTCTAGGTGGCGTTTCCAAGCAATGTCGTCGCTTCTTTTTTTTTTCGTTGCCACTGCGCGTCTGCCATGGCCTTGCGAAAGTGGTTTAGTTAAAAAATATTTAGAGCAGGTTTTCCAAGCGAATAACAAAATTTTTGTTTACCCGGCGGAGCACAATAAAATTAAAGAACAGCGCAAGTATTTTTTTTTTAAATTTGTTTGTTTGAGTCATTCGCGAATAATATTTTGCTCTTCCGTCTTAAAAATGTAAATGATGTAATGTCATAAGTAAAAAAAAAGAGATAGATAAGCAGCGATAGGGGAAAACCGGAGGAATGACAATAAATTAGAGAGAAAAAAAAAACTAACCGCGCAAGGACGATAAACATCACGACGGGAATGGAAAATTTTTGTTTTTGTTGCAAGTAACTGCGATGGAAGAAAAGATGAGGAAGTCCAAAAATGCAATGGAAATAGAACTGAGGTTTTACTTATTAATCAATACCCCGCTTTTATTAGGCAAAAATTAATATAACTATATATTATTTCTTTAAATTTGACAAAAAGTAAATTAAGAAGTTCTAGTAGCAATGTCTGAGAGTTTGGGATAAATGTTTAAAAAAATTGTTTCTATTTTAGTTTTCGAGAAATAATTAATCAAAAATTAGCCTCAAAACGACAATGCGCCCCTGATTAAAAAATAGAAGAGCAGATGAACGAAATAATACTAGAGCGGAATGTACCGGCTGTTTCATACACAAAAAAAAAAATTTCAAGGATCTTGCGATCGTGGGGTTATATATTTCTAGAGTTGCTAGGAAAATATGTGTTTTTTTTTAAATTTATTAGGGCTATTAGCGGCTAACACCTTTCCCCAACAAGCTGTTTGTTAATTCTTGTGGATTATTTACTAGATCGGAATGTACCAACTGCTTCAATAACAAAAAAAAACTTCAAGGAACTGACGATCGTGGGGGTAAATACACGACCCATAACGACTGAGGGCACATGATTGTTTGTTCACAGTTTATGTGTGTTATGCCTACAATTTTTGATCAAAACAATCTTCGTAGTAGTAATGAGGTGGTTTTATTAGATTTATCGAGCGAATAAATAAATGTACCCTCAGGTACAACCTTTTTGGAAACGCTTTGGTATATGGTCTTCGTTTTTTTTTTTTTTGTCGACCGACTGACGAAGCGAATTGATCGTTTGTAACAATTCAACTGTAGCAATTTCCAATGTGTAATTAAAGTAAACGTTTATTGTAGCTGTTTGTATTTTGTGCATCTACCTTCTACGTATAAGTGAGTAAACGTAAATTGATCAATAGCGAAGCCGAGACGATTTAGGTACGCTGTCAAGGTTATTTCGGATCAGCTGGGTATTATTTTGTTCACCCTGGCGCCTATTTATTAACACCATTAAACCACACCCACCTCCACTGAGCTACCTGGGACAACGGCTGATGAGGAGACTCGTCACCGATCAGAGTGGGAGCAATACGTGGGTGTATTTCTCACGCATCCAGAGTACTTTATCGTGTGGACGTATCTAAACGACAGCTTGACTAAAAGGGCTCGATGTTTTGACTAAACCGTTTCCTCACGTTCGCTTATCGCGTGACACAGTTAACCTTAAATCCAAACTTGAAATTCTCTCGCCTATTTGCCCAACGGGTTATTACTATCTGGCTCCAAACTTTCACTGTAATGACATGAGTTTTCTAATTGAATTCGGGGAGTCAAAATAAGTAAATAAAGTTTTGTATTAAATAGTTTATTATTAACAATAACAAGGCAAGAAAACCTGACTGGCCAAGATTACTTCATAGAATTTGACTACGCCACTTGGAAGTTTCTTGTACATCCCTCGTATGGTGCAGCTTCCCCAAACAAGGATTTCGCGTAACCGTAATGGCAAATGCGATAGGTTCCTGGCGTCACATTTTCATCAACGTCCCACTCGATGTTAGCCTGACTAGCCGCAAGGTAGGTTCGCTCCCAGGTGTACCTATGAAAAAATAAATAAATAAATGCAATGCATTGATTAATGCACGCGGTTTTTTCGTTCGCTACGGTGCCCTAAAGTGAAATTCAAATTGTGCTTAATTAATTAATCCGTGATGGCCTTCGGATATTTTAATGGTGATTTCAGGACGCTTTTTTATAATAAAATCCCGCTTTAGAAAAACATTACATGTGGTAAATATAAAAATCCATTAAAATGCAAGCCAGACGATTCGTAATGCGATGCAAATTATGTTAGAGCCCCGGAAAATTCAAATCGGTTTATTCGTCCCTCGTTTTACATTGCCGAAATAACTCGTATAGAAATTTGCTCCACAATACGCGCATTTATTGAAAGAAAAACGAATCTTCCGCTTAAATACGAAGGTTTCCTTATACTGATTAATCTACCTCGTTTCCCAGACGGCATCTGTAGCTACGGTGTCCCAATTAGTTCCGACTTGCCTTTGAACTAAGAGAAAGGATTTCCCGTGCATCAAGTTGTTACGTGGGTGTCCGGCTATCTGCAAATTTACGTCGTTAGTACATCCTTTAACAAGCACCTACTTATTTCCTTTTTTTTTATCATTAATTAAAATAAATTGTTAAAATCAAAAGAATTTCAAATTTTGATTGTAACGTAAATTTTCCCAGGAGATAACGGGCTCGAACGGGAAGCCCCTAACCAAAATACTACCTCTCCTTCAGATAATGACCTTTAAGACACTTTAAAGTAGGTAAATCACGATTAAAAAAAACTCTTGACGCAGAAGATTATGATTATAATTAAATTAGAGAAGACCTGTGTTTATAAGGTTTCTGAAAAGAAACGTAAAATGCCATTTCAAACGCTTTTAATGTAAATATTACAACTTCATTTGCTTAACATTAATAATATTAATGTTTGTGATCATAATAAACGAGTTTCTGGCAAAGTGCTGCCGTAACTCAAATTCGCAGTTTCGTATTCAAAGCATCCAACCAGGCGATCATCGTCTAGAATAATACGCGAACTTTACAAAAGTTTTAAATCGCCGGCGCATTTTTATTTATGGAGGAGGCAAGTTGCGCTTTCACTAAAAGTTTCCCGCGATAAGAAACGTCATATTGCTAAACAATTTTCATTTAACTGCGAGAAGGAAACGGTTTTGAAATATTTCCAAATGTGGAGAAATAATATTATTACATCCTGATGTATAGGTCACCCACATAACAGGAAGCGATGACCTGTCTAGAATAGCTTAGACGGCCCAAATCTGGGTGATTTTAATAGTTGTGCAAATAGGAGATTCGGTTCGACAATTTAAAAGTGAAGCACGTCAAGGTGACAGATGACGACAACCGTCAAAATGACAGATGTCAGAAATATCAAATTGACAAACGTCAAAATGACAGGTGTTAGAAACGCCAAAATGACAGACGTCATAAAAACGTCGGGCAATGTCATATAGGCAAGCAAAATTTAGGCCGCCCCTTGACAAGTTTTGCCTGGTATTCACACCAGAACCAATCATATAGAATGGTCCATGCGAAAGCAATGTACAACGTATCGTTGCATGAAGAGTAGTCGGCGTCTGGGTTGGGATACGGTTATTGGTTCGCTATCTTGACAAGCGAGCATATGACGCAAGAAGAGCTCAACCCCCACCTGTTCGCAAGATTGTCCTTCGCTACTTAAACGCTCTTCTGTAGAAAGGTTCGCATCACGCTTTGTTTCTTGGCTGATAGCCGCTTGAGTATTTTTCTTCAAAGCCTGATCTCCAACAGAGCGAATGCTGTGCGCAACGCAGGTTTTAACGTGTTCTCATTCTTCCATTTACGCTATATTTACGGTTACGTTTGGATCTACCGTAGTTACGGCTGGGACGAACTGAGAAATCAAATAAACAACGACGTGTGGGGTAAGGCGTACAAAATTGTGACCCATAAGCTTTCCATGCGAGGGGCGACTGGACTTAGTCCGGAAGAGATCTCTAACCAATTTAGGAAACTTATTCCTGAGGTTAGAGAGAAGAACTAGGTGACAAGAAGGAAGCCAAACCCACAGGAAGCGCCCCCCTTTACGGAAGAGGAGCTTCTTATAGCGGCGAGGAGGATTAAAGTTGCCAAGGCCCGGGGCCCGACCACCTCCCACCTGAAGTGGTAAAGGCCGCGGTAGGTGCAAATCCAGGTGCTTTCTTTAAGATTTACAATAACTGTTGGCTACTTCCCGGAGGTCTGGAAGAAGGTTTTAATACAAAAACCCTAGCAGCACCCCCAGGAGGAGACCAGATATAGACCAATCTGCTTGTTTGACGTTCTCGGTAAGGTCCTAGAGACGCTCGTCAGGAATCGCATGAATGACGAGCTGGAGGAAAAAGGTGTCCTGCACGGATTCCGGGCCTTCCAGGTCGACGATTAGCGCACTAAGCCAAGTGCAAGGGATCGTCGACAGCTTGAAAAGGATGGCTGATAAGAACAGACATTATTGTATTTTGATTGCCCTGGATGTGAGAAATGCCTTCAACACGGCCTCATGGAGGCTGATTATGGCCAGTCTTCAAAAGTACCGGTTAAGTGATGGCTTGAAGAGTATGATCGGGTCCTACCTCACAGATAGGGCAATAACGAACGAAGAAGGAATGTCCTTCAGTCTGACTTGCGGAGTCCCCTGTGCTTAGACCGACGCTGTACAATAGGATCCTAAAACTGGATATAGGGCAGGGCGTGACCACCATCGCATATGCTGATGACCTGGCCGTAGTAGTGTTTGCCAGGATAGTTGGGCTGTTGGAGGAGAGGGCAGGACTAGCTGTTGAAAAAATTCAGCCAAGCGGATGAGCTTGGCCCTAGCAGGAGGGAAGACGGAATTGGTTATCCTGGCAGGCAAGAGAAACCTGGCATGTATGAACGTGAAAGTCGATGGTGTCGAGGTAACATCCTCCAAGCAGGTGTGCAGGTGTGCATCTAGATAGAGACTGGAGGATGACTACACATGCCAGGGAGACTGCCATAAAGGCTCATAAGGCCTATACAGCCTTGGCCAGGCTGATGCCAAATATTGGTGGTCCTAAGCCTAACAAGAGGAAGCTACTCGCAGGGGTGGTCTCCTTCATAATTCTATATGCAGTCCCCGTCTGGGAAAACGCCATGACCCATGAAAACATGCTTGAGAGAGTTAACAGGCTGGCCGCCCTGAGAGTGGCGTCTGCCTCACTTGATAGCAAGTGAGTAATAGCAGGGATCCCCCCTACAAAGCTCCAGATCGCCGAGAGGGCGAGGTTATACAGAGAGGGGCACCAGGCGAAGCCTTTGGCAAGGGAAGAATTGTACGCGGCGTGGCAGGCCCGATGGGAAACGTACAAGGACTGGGCTAAAGACGTTGAGGCCTGATGCAATCGGCCCGACGGGGTGACAGACTATTACGTAGCGCAGGCGCTCACTGGGCACGGGTCTTATCTCAAAGAAATTAAGAGGAGGGAATGTGCGGATTGCCAGTACTGCGGCGAAGGAGCGGAAGACACACCGGAGCACATAATCTTCGAGTGCCCCAGGTGCGATGAGGTCCGCCGTGTGGTGGAAGTTAAAGTAGGTTCCATGGTGACGAAGGAAGTGCTCAGAAAGAGGAGAGAAACGTGGGAGACCATTATCGGCATGCTAAGGTCGATAATGGTCCAGAAGTGCAAGGGAGAAAAAGTAACAGAGGAGAAAGAAAGAGTGACGAGGAGGCTGATAAGCAGGAGGAAGAGGATGATGAGAAGGATGAAGAGGAGGAAAAGGAAGAAGAAGAGGAGGAAGAGGAGTATGATGTAGAGGATGAAGAGGAGGAGGACGAAGAGGTTGAAAAAGATGAGGAAGACGATAGGCGCTTGGGAGGAAATGCCGAGAGGCGGTACCCCGTACATTGAAAGAGGAAAGGAGTTTAGTTGGTAGGCGCCCCATGTAGAAATGCAGGGGTGAATCTAACACGCCTCCGGGGTTGATGTATCCGGAGGTGTCTTTGGAAGATTCTCTAAACCTAAAAAATTTAAAAAAAGGGCTGTAGTTATGGAGTTACGTAACGATGGGCAAACGTGACGACCTGCTACATTGTGACGTCAGTAAGCTATTGAGTTAGTAAAAATCTCTTTACCTCAATATTTAGACTTTTAAGATTCTCTAGACCTACGGACCCCTCTAGTATTGATAGTTGAGCTGAACTTATGAGCCTTTAAAACCTACTCGACTTAGAAATCCTCTTGATTGTAGCAATCTTTGAATTTGTTCAAGCTGAAGATCTAATTGACAATGAGCATAATGACGTCAGCATAAGTGACCGCTTGACCTTGATGATCTTTGAACTCACTCAACGAAAACTATTGAGTTTAGTAACAATCTCTACTTGAATAATTAGGCCTTTAAGATCTTCTAGACTTAATTGTTTCAAGTGATCTGTCCACACGACATCTACACTGGCTTTGCTGGTGGGAACACACCTTTATTGCGAGTGACGTTGGATTTTCGTAATTTATTCTACTCTATTTAATTGGCCACGTGCAGTTAAGCACATCGGCGTTTTACTTTTGCTTGTGAACGAAAGACGGACCCGTGCTTCGTGGTTCATTGTTAATTAACTTGTTGGGAGTTTTCATTTATTTAATTTAAACACACGTGGAATTTGTGCTTGTACTCATTTATCTGATTGCACAAATAAAGACAAGTGTGTAGAACTGCTAAGTTTTATTTCTTCCCTCTTACTTTGGGGATACGTACGACCTCGACCTGTCCCACTGAGTGAGTCAGAAAGTCCTTTCAGCACCATTTTCAATTAATGTTAAGCTTACGCAGTTTATGGCAAGTACAGTTATATTTTCTTGCTCAAATATGGTTCCCTGTGAGTTTTTCGTGCGTTATTTATGGTGTTTATTTAGGTCACTAGCGCCGAAGCGAGGAAAATTTGCGTTAAATGAAATATTCCCTTGGCCAGTTAAGAGCTCTTTATCTTGTGAAATCTAATAGGTCGTGGTCGGAAACTCTCACCGAGTCTCCCGTGCAGACATTGTCGGGAGCAGCTCAAAACCTTCTGGGCGGTCATTATCAGAAGCACACACAAGCTTTCTGAGCAGTCATTGTCGGTAGCACGTACAGTGCGGTCATTGTCGGAAGCACGCACGATCCTTCTTTGCAGCCATTATCAGAAGCATCCACCACCACACACTTCTTGTGCAGCCATTGTCGAGAGATCAATGACACTCCACACATTTAATGGCATCATCGAAGCCAGGCTGTTGTAGAAGAGGAACACACCAAGTATTCGAATCGTCCTGAGGAGTTCTAACGCACTCCACACTCTACCGATATCGTTGAAGTCCGTCAGTGAAAAGAGGAGTGTAAGATCAAGACGTCCTGAGAGAGTTTCTACGACAACCTGACATCCAGCACGCAATACACGTCGTAATTATTTTTTTTAACTTTCTTCTCATACTCAGAAAGTGTGCCCGACTGGTGTAGACTCGTCATTTTTTTGCACACTTTATACTGAATTATTGTAAACCCGAAGTCGTACTTACAAATGATGCTGATACTGTAGAACCTCGTGGCACTTGCGTTGGTGGTTCAATTACACAGTACCCGTACTTATAGACGACATCGTACATGTCTAGAATATGTCCTGGAACAAGAGAGAAGAAGCTGCTGGCATCGAAAGTGGGAGGACGTGGCCCCTCTTCTATCGCCTCGTTCTACAAGTTTAGTGAGACCATTAGTTATTGACTGATTACCTTTACCTTAGCGCATTCCTACCTGCATAAGTGCGTTGGTTAACTTCTCATACTGTTTCAAATATATCCCTAAGGTATGGGGGCCGTAAACCGTTGACGCGCCCTCATAACGCTGAAGCTGCGGCACACAAAATTTAGATTTGTCTCGAATGAGCTTGGCAACTTACTTGATACTCCTCGTAAGTGGTGATGTAATTCGTGTAATGGTTACTAAGACCAGCGATGATGACCGTTGATGTTTCGGGAGCGCCGTTGTCGATCATGGCGTTTCGTATTATCGTCTTCAATCTTCTTCCGGCCATCGTAGTAAATTCGCCGGGGACCGCCGCGATTGCAACATCACCAATCAAAGCTATCTGCGTGGATACGATACTGGGTATCCAATCGTAAGGTTGGATCATCTAGATGATCGAAGCAACCTTATTATTTTGGAAGTGACTGTGTAATTGAACGTACCCTCCCCACAGCAAGTAATATGGGTTTCGGCGACTGGCAAAGTATATCTTCACCGGAAGGAGGTGCCAGTAAATCCCTCGCGAAATCCCACAGCCCATCTCCCGTCGTCATGCCTTGAGTGAAACTGAAAGGACCTGGCCCATCTATGGTGCCGGCTGCGAAACTGTATCCCATCGCAGCCGTACAACCCTCACCCTTAAAGAAGATTATTTAGTACAAAACTCACTTCTAATGGCCTTGTCTTACAGTAATTGGTGCTCCAGATCCTAGGTGATAAGAAACTTGCTGGGATGGTACGTCAATAAACTGATGAATAACGTCGATGGCTCCTTGGATTTCGCGAGACCCTGCAGCTGTCAGTAAATCCTTTAAAGTTAAGCGAATTTATGAGGTGCCTTGTCAAAGTGGGCAGAATTTACCAGGCCTTTATTGTAGAGTCTCTCGCCGATGATTTTGGTGCTTTCGAACATGTCTGCACCAGGACCGGAGGCGATGCAGTACTGTGCCTCTCCACCACACGTGCTAGTAACTCTTTCACATTCTTCTCCGGTGTTGACGCAAATGGGGCCTTCGATGTTTGGGGAGACGTCCCCTAAATTCGTCGAGGCGAATCCAGCAACTATGCTACCCTACTCGACGGGAGATTGCTTTGTATTTGGGAAAGTCTCCTAATAGTTTACTTACTTTTCCGGGAAAGGCGCCGTCGTTTAAATACTTCTCCAGTAATATGGAGGCGTACCCCACGTTATCGGATGTGATGAGATGATTGGTATTATTCATGGAGACCGGATGTATTGGGAACCAGTTGATGACGCCGATGATTTCGTCTGTGGCCGTCGAAACAAATTTGAGCTGTTGCATGGTTTTGTCGACGTCATAAGTGTACCTATTGAAGATAAGGTTTGGAAAGTTTTGGTCAATAGGGTATCAACTTACCGTTCTCGTTCCGACTCCGGATTTCTTTCGTAGGAAGCCGGACTTCTGTTAATATTGACTTCTAGAAGCTCTCCCGAATTGTAAATTATCCTGCCTTGAACCATGCTTTCGTGAGCCTTAATCATCGCCTGCAAAGGTTGATATTAGGGAAGAATTCAAAGAAAGATATAAAATAAAGATAACTAACAATAAGATGCTTTGGATACGTAACACAAGTGGAAGAAAACGGCAAATACGGTGGTTCAAACAAAAGACAACAAACAATCATGAGGACATTGCTGAAGAAAGTGTGAAGGCAAAAACAGAAATTGAGAATGAAAAGAAATGAAGATCTGAACCATCAGGTCCTCTTGTGGTCCTTAAACTTGCACGAAACAAAAAAGATAGAATAGGGGATGACATAGTTCCAATCAGCCTGAAGACACACACAGAATTTGGAGGCAACTAAAACAACTGAACTGAATTTATGAGTCTCTAAGTTTTTCTGAACGTGCAGATCCTCTTAATTTTAGTAGTCCTTGAACTTGGACGAATCAAAAGAAGTCAAGAGGCAGACCAGCAAAAGCATGGGTCGACGCAATAAAGGAAAGTTTGAAATTGGACCAAATAAAACAAATTAGCTGAACTTATGGGTCTTTAACACTTTCTGAGCCTGCAGGACCACTTAATCTTGCTAATTCTTGAATTTGATCACACCATCAGAGATTAATGGACAGACAACAAAAGTATGAGATGATATTTTTGAAGATCCGTGAGCTGTTGTAAAGAAAGCCAAAATAATGAGTAAAATTCAAAAGAAATTTTGTAAGCAGACGAGTTTTTAGGAATTTCTAAACCTACGGTCGTCGTAATCGCAATTGGTCATAGAGAAAGAGATCAAGAAACAAAAACTGATTGCATTGTTTGATACTATTTGAAGATTGACTTGAAAAAAGGCAAAGAATTGAGGAAAATCCAAAAGAAGTCAGCCTTAAGCTATAGGTCCTCTTGTTCTTGGCGATCTTTGGATTTGATCCACGAAAGTGAGTCAGCTTGGAACAAAAATCTCTTTACCCCAATGAATCCCGATTCAAGGCCATCGAATGGTAACATCTGGAAAGCCAAAAGAAGTGACCTGAGCTTATGAACCTTAGAGATCTTCTGGACCTAGAAGTCCTCTTGGCCTTGCTGATCAAAAACTATTGAGTTTAGTAAAAATCACTTTACCTCTATTTTTAGACCTTTAAGCTCTTCTAGACCTTCAGATCCCCCTGGTATTGATACTTGAGCTGAACTAATGAGCCTTTAAAACATTCTGGACCTAGAAATCCTCTTGATTTCAGCACTCTTTGAACTTGTTTAAGATGGAAGATCCAATTTAGAATAAGAAACATCAGTGACCTCTTGACCTTGACGATCTTTGAACTCACTCAACGAAAACTATTGAAAATTTTGTTGCAAATCGGTTTTGCATCAAAAAGTGATGGCAGGATGTCGCGATTCAAACTATTGAAAACTCTACCTCAATATTTAGACCTTCAAGATCTTCTAGACCTACAAACCTCCTTGGTATTGATAGTTGTTTCAAGTGATCTGAATTTATAAACTTTTAAAGCCTCCTGGACCTAAAGTTCCTTTTGATTCTAGCAATCTTTGAACTTGTTCAAGCTAGAAGATCCGATTTAGAATAAGATCTCGTTACTTCAACGTCAGTGACCTCTTAGCCTTGGAGATCCTTGAACCCGCTCAACGAAAATTGTTGACTTTCATAAAAAACATCAATTATTAGACCTTTAAGACCTTGTAGGCCTACAGATCCATTTGGTGTTGATATTTATTCTAAGTGATCTGAACTGAAGAGCCTTTAAAACTTTTAGACCTAGAGATCCTCTTGATTTTAGCAATCTTTGAATTTGTTCAAGCTGAAAGACCCAATTTAGAATAAGATATCGTTACTTCAACATCAGTGACCGCTTGACCTTGGTGATCTTTGAACTAACTCAACGAAAACTGATGAGTTTAATAAAAATCTCTTTGCCTTTTAGACCTTTAAGATCTTCTAGACCTACAGACACCCTTGGTATTGATAATTGTTTCAAGTGATCTGAACTTATGAGCCTTTAAAGCCTCTTGGACCTAGAGATCCTTTTGATTTTAGCAATCTTGTTCAAGCTAAAAGATCCAATTGAGAATAAGATCTCGTTACTTCAATGTCAGTGACCTCTTGGCCTTGGAGATCCTTGAACCCGCTCAACGAAAATTGTTGACGTTAATAAAAGCATCAATTATTAGACTTTTAAGATCTTGTAGGCCTACATACCCCTCGGTATTGACAGTTGTTTCAAGTGATCTGAACTTATAAGCCTTTAAAGCCTCTTGGACATAGAAATCCTTTTGATTTTAGCAATCTGGTTCAAGCTAGAAGATCCAGTTTAGCATTAGATCTCGTTACCTCAATATCATTGGCCTCTTGGCCTTGGTGATCCTTGAACTCGGTCAACGAAAATCATTGACCTTAATAAAAACATCAATTATTAAACCTTTAAGATCTTGTAGGCCTACAGACCCACCTGGTTCTAAGTGATTTGAACATATGAACCTTTAAAAGCTTCTGGATCTAGAGATCCTCTTCATTTTAGCGATCTTTGAAGTGGTTCAAGCTAGAAGATCCAACGATCTCGTTACTTCAATGGCAGTGACCTCTTAGCCTTGGAGATCCTTGAACCCGCTCAACGAAAATTATTGAGTTTAGTAAAAACCTTAATTAATCGACATTTAAGATCTTGTAGACCTACAGACCCCCTTGGTATTGATACTCGTTCTAAGAGATCCTCTTGATTTTAGCAATCTTTGAACTTACCAAGCTAGAGGTCCGATTTAGAACAAAATCTTTACGTCAGTTACACCCAATACAAAGTCATCGAGAATTAGCCTAAGTTGGCAACACTAAAAAGCCAAAGGAATTTAAAAGCCTGCCTGAACCTGCAGGCCCTTTAGATCTTGGAGCTAAAATCAGCTAAAATGATTCAGTTTGATACAAATCCCCGTCGCAAGACCAATGGAGCTTAAGATGGTAATATCTAAGAAATGATCTGAACTTATGAGACTTCAAGACCTACCGATCATATTGGTTTTGGTATTCTTAGAACTTAATCGACTGAAATGAGTCAGTTTACCTCCGTTATCCCTGATACAAGGCCGTCGAAGGTTTGTTTGACAAAGCCCAAGATGGTGATGTCCAACATCAAATGCTCCAAGAATCCACCAGGTGCCCCATGCGTGTGAGTTCCACTGATGATTACGTTCTGTATGTTGTATGCGTCACCATATCGTTCGGCCAAGTTTGCTAGTACCTGAAAGCAACGTTTTTTTTAACGTGTTAAAGTCAGACTGCTCGTTTTACCTTTTCCCTGATGTCGTACCCGACCATACCCACATCAACGCTGACGAACGCAATCCGTTTTTGCTCGTCTGCAATGATGTAAGCCCTTGCGAACTGCCTTAAATGCAGGCCGGTCCCTTTTTGATCAATATTAGCATATCCCATCTAAAAGCGTAAGTATGAGATTAGTTATTTTGAAAACTTTTTTTATTTGGGCGAGGGCTAAAGATGAGAGAGCGTGCGAATACGTAAGAGGCAAGGGAAAGTTTGAGCTCGCGAGGAAAAAGTTCTCAAGCTGTTTCTCCTTCTGTGTGGATGGGGTATTGGAAAATAGTTGCGCGCCACAAACTTACGAAATTAACTCCGGCTGCGGGCCCCGTACAATCAGCTATGCCTGCTCCGATCCTATAGACGGCGTTCGTGCTGTAGAAACCAGCAACCACAAGTACAGCAGCGAATAGTCTGCCGACAGGCCCCATTTTTTTCTTATTACGTGAGGATGTTACTGCAAATAATTAAAGAGGAAAATGTTAGGTATAACTGTGGAAGGATTTGAAAGTGTGATTAGATTAATCCTCACCAATCCTAATGCAAGTGAGTGATCAAACTAAATTCTCTCAACAAACATTACTCCCCGGAGACAAATGCAGGAGTCATTACATAATTACTATCCCGAACGTAAACAGGAAAACTGCATTAAATCATGGACATCATTCCAGATATCAAATGAAGCGCTTCTGAGCTCGACGTAATGCACTAAATCATCGACGAACTTAAAGTTCGCCTGCAAGCTAATTGAGTACAATTTACGTCATCTTCCTGAATCGAATAATAAAATTCATTCCATTAACTCACTCGACTTGCTACGAACGAACCAAGAAAGAGGATCAAATTAGGGAAATTATGGACTTGAAACTTTATACCCCCCCTCCCCCTTGGTCTTAATTATCGCCATCACGATTGAAAGGTGATGTTCGCGTTCTGTGACAGGCAACAGGTGATGAAACGAAATGGATTTTTTTTTGTTTCAAATCAAAAGAGATCCGGGCGATTGAAACAATCTGGATATAATTAAATGCTTACGCTTCTCTTTGTAAGCAAGTGTAATCCTCTTGTGCTCGGGGGCCTCTTCATGTTAATAACCTTTGTTATTTCGGGATCGCAATGCTTTTGAAACGTTATTAAATCGGAAAAATTAAATTGCCTGAAATGAACCGAAATATTCCTACAGTAGAGTAAATACGTTGCGATTTGAGGCAATTACATTTTTTTGGAACGTCGCCTCCAAAAAAATTTAATTTCATTTAAATTAAAGATCCTGTAATTATTGCATTCCACATCAATAATATATTTTTTTCCAAGAGAATTATAATTTGGTTTAGATTTGAGTTGGCAAAAGAGAAAAATCCAATGGTTTTAAAAGAGAATTCAGCACATATTTACAATAAAACAGTTAGAGAAAATAATAACGCATTATTTGTAGACGTGGAGAAGCCGTTTGGGTGACTATCAAGACAGAAATATGGGAGACTTTGGAAATAAAGAAAGGAATCAATACCGCGTATAAATTTTGTTCTAACATTATTAGGTCTGGTACTATAACGACAAAAGCATTCGTTATACAAGCTGCCCGTTTGAAATCGTGACCCCTGAAGACTTTAGAATAGGCAACCCATCAATCAAATTCGAAATAACTTCTGTTTTCATGACGTACTAAAAAAATCATGGAAGTAGAATGGGTTGCCTATTTTCAATTTTTAATTTAATATCGTTAACTATTACATATTATTATGTAAACATGAATTTTTTTAATTAAAACAAAAATTACTTCGTGGAGAATTAATTTTAAGCTTAAATCGTAACGTAAATATTCTCAAGGAATAACGGGTTAGAGTGGAAAATCCCTAGCCACTACGTATACTGGCTCTCCTTCAGATAAGTGATCATGAAAAGTAAAGTAAATAATCCTATCAAGAAAGAACTCTTGACCAGTGAGAACGGCTAACTTGCACCCACGCGCGGGGAGAAGCGATCGGTAGAATTGACTATTACCTCCCTTAAAAATAGGCAGTCTAAGTCACTAGAGGGTCTTAAATGAGCGGGGCCAAAATGGAAACTCGCCACTTCTCTGCTGCAACTTATAAAAAAGGATTTTAAACAATACAGTTCCGCAGGGAAAATTTTTTTTATAAATTAATCAATGTTCACCGAATTATTTTGGCGAAGGGTTGCATCTATCCTCTTCACTTTTACATCCATCGAAATATTCGCGGAACCATTTCGCAATCAATCAAGTAGTTTTTATTAGAACGTTCACCGAACCCTTCTCGTATACAGATGTGTAAGAAACCGGCATTTTTACAAATCTTTAAGGCTACTGCGTAAACAGTGTCGGCGACGCGTTCGCAGCAAATTCGCCATCCGAATTAAATGAACGAACGACTTGGTTTCCCATCATGAGTCATGACTAACCTCTGCAATTAAAATTACAATTCGCAGAATAGCAGCTGCGTATTGTGTTATCAAAGAGTCGCCGAAATAATTCGTAGAGAATGCCGCCGTTATATAAAAAGAATTCTTTATTTTAAATCAAAAAGAGCAATCGAATCAAGGAAAGTCTCGACGACTCGTAAGACATATTCTGAACCTTTACCCTACATGTAGTCTTTTACGTAATCGGAATTTCCGGTTGGAACCATATAAAAGGGCTGCTGGCAACGTGGGGTCATACGCAACAGAGAGTGAGAAGACGTTTGGTAGCAATGTCATTGACAGAAAAGACAAATCCTTAGTGTGACTGAAGTTTCGGCTGTATTCAGTATCATGAGTTTGATGATAAAACATTAATGTGTTTGCAAATTAGTTATGCTTTATTTGCTTTTGTTATAAAATTATTCTGAACGTGAATTTGCATATATCGCCGTGACTTTGTGTAAAATCACAACTAGTTGATCTGTAATGGCAATTAAATTTATTTATGTTTAAATTATCGTAATTATTATTCTTTAATTTTAATTATTTTACCAATTTTGAATATATACACAGCCTGTTTCATTGAAGGTGCATCAAACTTGAGGGACACGTTTCTGACATTATTTCAAACAAAATTTAATCGGAGCAAGTTGAAATTTGCATAATTTGGAGTCGATGTTTTTTGAAATACTGCAGCGCGCGGAATCCTGACACAAAACCGGCGATCTAAATTGCATTTGTGAATGGCAGACAGCTGCAGGGGGGTAATAAATCCATAAACAGAGAAGAAATTTATGACTAGATTTTATTTTGCCCTTGACCGAAAGCTCGGTGTATTCAACTTTGCCACACGTCGAATGCAGCAGCGATGTGAAATCGCGTGGATTAATTTAATAATAAATTATTAATTATTAATTATTAAAGTATTAAATCTAATACCATAAAGTCCTTGATTGGGGTAGTACGGCGAACGAAATGTTTTGGGTAAAACCAGGTACTTGGGCGCTAAATTTCTACGAACGATTTCATGAAACGGTGAATGTGAATAATAAATTCTTAAATAAGCGCAAACTACTAAATGTTTGAACAATCCTAAAATTCTTCAACTAACAATTAGAAAATTCATATTAAATGGAGAACAAAAAATAAACGACTAATTATTATTTTTATTGATTGCCAACAACCATGATGTTTTAAATGTGTATTGCGACTTTGCTTTCCCTTCGATTTTCTCTAGATTTATTCATTACAGAGGAAATTTTACAAAGAAACTTTTCTTTCTTTTCCCGACATCTACCCGCATACCAAGTTTGATGCATCTTCAATGAAACATCTAGTATATACAGGTGATTCTTCATTAATAATCCGTACAAGAATAGAAATCACAGATTCTATTTAAACTGGTAAAAAAAATATTGCGTTCTTTAGTTCTCGAAAAATAAGTAATCAAAGATTTTACCCAAATACACGCTACTTCATAGGTTACGAACCAACAGCTAAAGAAATGAAAATAGATAAAGTCATAAATGTTTTATCGTTTTATGGCTGTTGCGGCGAGAAATCGGGCGAACTTGACCTTCAACGGAATTCAATGTAACCAGCTGAAAGAAGAACTTTAAAATATTTACTACAATATTGGTAAAGGCATGCAAATGCAAATCACCTGTAGTATATTGTTTAGTACAAATTTTATAAAATGAGGATAATAGAGGTTTGCAATTTGATCACCAAGTTTACTCCCTCTAGCACTACAAACTTTGTTTCTCGTAAAGTTTGCCCGTTTGCATCCGAAAAAAATTTATTTGTTTGTTTCAAATAGGCTGTTGGTTTTTGCAAAAATAATTAAATTTCACCCGCTTTTAAGTAAGATTAATAAATGTGCAACAACAAAAGGATGGCTTTACAATTATGGCCGCAGATGTTTACAATTTGTGATTTTATGGGATTTTATGGGCCCAATAAAAACTCCACCCCTAAGCATCGTTTGGTGGCCTTGTTCTTGTGAAGTTTAGTAGTTACGTACAATCAGACGGAAGTGTACGTTGGCAGAACGCAGAAATGGTATCAGAAAAAAACGATATGGTTTTCTTATACGGCGAAGCATTAGGAAATGCACGTCGCGGTCGTCGTTTGTGGATCAAAAAATTTCCTTTACGACAAGTGCCGCATAGGAGCACTTTTGATTCGGTGGTGCAGCATTTGCGTGATCACGGACATTTTCGTCTTGCTAATGGTCGTGGCCCAAAGACAACTCCATAAGTCTTGGATGCTAAGATAAATATTTTAAATATTGTCGACGAAGAAGCTAGCATCAGTACTAGAAGATTGGCATACAGGGCTGGAATTTCGTAATCGACGGCTTGGAGAATTCTCCGTCAACAGGGACTGCATCCATACTATGCACGAAAAGTACAAACATTACAGCTGGGAGATGTAAATCATCGTGTTAGGTTTAGTCAGTGGATATTAAATAAAGTTGACCAAAACAACGAATTTTTAAACGTAGTACTGTTCACCGATGAAGCTCATTTTACTCGGGACGGTGTTCGAAACTCTCATAACATACACTTATGGAGTGACGAAAATCCACACGCTACAGCGGAATTCCATCATCAGCAGCAATTTTCGGCAAACGTTTGGGATGGATTTGTTGCTAATTGTTTGATCGGTCCTTACATTTTACCGCAGCATTTGAATGCCATAAATTATTTAAATTTTTTTAATAAAGATCTTGAGCTACTATTAGATGATGTGTCCTCAGCTATACGACGCGATATGTGGTATTTGTACGATGGAGCACCCCCTCATGCAGCTCGTGTTGTGAGAGAGTGGTTAAACACTAATTACAATAATAGGTGGATTAGACGCTATGTTCCAATACTTTGGCCCCCGCGGTCTACAGACTTAGATCCTTGTGATTTTTTTGTGGGGGTGGATGAAGGAGCTTTTCTATTCTACCCCAGTGCATACTGTACAGGAGTTGCATGAACGCATCGAACATGCTGCTGAAATGATTCGAAATACAGCTGATGTTTTCGAACGTCTAAAGTAAAACTTGAGAAAACGGGCTATAGCTTGCATTGATAACAATGGTCTTCAGTTTGAACATTTGCTTTGACAGTTATGTAAAACCGGAATTTTTAAATTATTTATCACAATTATTTTTTATTTATTTCATAGTACGACAACCACAATTTAAAGCATAAAACATTCAGCATTACGAGTGTAATGCAGGGTGTTTCATGCTTTAAATTGTTACGGGGATACGGTCTTTTGTTGAAACTGATATTAGTCGGATTTGATTTAGATGGCCCAGCGGAGTGACGTTCGCAGGTCATCGTCTTCGTGCCAATAAATTAATAAATGCTCGGATGAATTTAAACGTTTGAGGCAGGTCATTACAGCTGCGTTCCCTCTATTAAATAATTTTCACGGTTAACTTTTATAGTTTTATTGCTCTGGGTAATAAACGCAATACAACGTACGAAAACAAGATATCATAAAACTTATGATTGCGACGAACTCCATACACATTGGCGTAACGTGCCTTTTGGGGTCATTTTTAATTAATTATAAATTTTCCCAAAGAATTTTTTTAACATTTTTCTCATAACCTATGATTTAATTCCTTTGACAGGTTTCGTTTGGCGATTTGTCTAAGAATTACCCTGTATATATATTCTTTATTTTTAACTAAAACTCATTTAAAGAAATTTCGTCAACCCCCAAAAATATATGTAGTGGCGGGCAAAGACTAAAATCTTATTCCATATAAAGAGGGCATTCGAGTTCAATTTCTGGCTAAATAGAGCTTAAATCAGACTCGCACAAACAAAGCAATTGCTACTTGGGTCTTTTATGGTGTAACCTTAATTTTGGTAAAAGAGAGAGGAGAAGAATTGGAAAAAGTGAATTAAGATATTGAATTTGGGCGTAATAATAGAACTTCTTTCTCACTCTCGTCATGACTACTAGAGGAGTGTCTCGAGCGTCTCGACAAGGCCTTGTAAAAATTGATAAATTGATAAATTTCTTTATATTATTTTTTAACACCGTCCCTCACGGGTGTTTTAGTTAGGGGTGTACATTGCGAACAATGCGATTTTGAGTGTCACCAGAGTTTGATTTTGGTAGCCGCTGTCCATCAGGAATACTGTACTACTGGTCCTAACTAATTTTGAAGTCGAAGGTAATTAACGAATGTTTAAACTATCGAACTTATTATTTTAACATCACCATGAACTGATCTATAATAATTTATAAAAATGCCATTTCTTTCGATTCCACGCCATCTTTACTTCAATTTTCCACTCAACATTTTTATCCATTGTATTTCGGAAACTTGTTCATCCCATAATCTCTTTGACCACATTTTTTTTTTTTTAATTGATTCGGACAGAATTGTGTAAGCAGCAATTCTACGGTAAACAGCCAAAATTTTTAACTCTTAATTATTAAATTCAAATGAAAAAAAAAATATCCTTAGACATGTTCATAAAAAAATTTCAAACTTTGATTATAGAGAATGTATAGCTTCCCATAAGATAATGAGCTCTAACAGAAACCCCCTAGACAAAAAACGCGAACGGTTGCGTTTCCCCTGTTCATTTTTAAATTCTATTAGAATGATTATCGAACCCTTCTCGCACATGAGTGCCCTGATTAGGGATGTTCATTGTGTTCTCACGAGCAGTGCGATTTTAGATGTAACCGGAGTTTTATTTCAGTGAAATTTCCTGAAGGAAACTACCGTAGCCCTTGAATAAAAAGCTATCTACCCGTTCCTCACAGATGCTTTAGTTAGGGGTGTACTTGCCAGCAGTGCGATTTTGGATGTAACCGGAGTTTTAGTGCAGGAGTGACTTTTATTCATAATCGAATATATAGTGGCACGGTTCCAGAGAGCCCGGAAGAATCTCCCTCCGGATTTTTTAATAAAGTAGCCATGCAACGATTACAATATTTTAAAGAAAGGGACCGGAATCCTCCTGTAATTCCGGTGGTGGCTACAAGCACATTTATTTTTCTTTATAAATTCCGCGGTGAAAGTAAGAAGTGGTTAATAATGGGGAAACTTCTGCCTTTCACCCCCATCAACCCTTCCTGCAGTCTCTTGAGAATGGCGAAGCGAAACCGATCGTGACAAATCAATAAAAAAAATTCCAATCTCCAACAAAGCTCAGTCATGACGATCAACAACGATTATTATTACTATAATAAGCATATAATAATAATATAATTACAATAATTTTTAACACGTCTACCGATACAGTTACCAGTTAATTCTGCAAAATGCCCTACCTCTGTGCTTCTTTCTATTACAAGTTCTTTCAACAAAACCGTTACATCAACTTTCCTCATTATCTTTACAAATCCTGCAGAAATAACAACAATATCCAGGGCATATATTGGCCTACATTCCAGTGTAATCTAAGGTCAACTCTGCATGCTATTTATAATATCGGGAGTCAACAAATTAAATAGGTGTTTCCCCTATAATACGCAAATGTAACACAAGAGCTAAAAGCACAAATGATAAGCACCAATGCTGTAACTATGTGTATTATTAATTCGACTGTGACGAAGTGCAATTAATAAATACATAATCGAAAGCAAGGACATCTCTGATATGATGTGAATCACTGCCATGTCATTACCCCAAATTAAATCATCTCGCACCTAGTAAGTTAATTCAATTGAATTGAATACGTCTGCTTTAAATTTCAAAAGAGAATAGTGAAGATTTTTCTGAAAATTTTCTTACCCAGTTGCACTCCCGAAATTTCTCACCTCACAAACACCCGGCACGCGAAATAAAATAAAATCAGGTTTAACTTGTTTACACAGAACGTAATCATGATAGGGCGCACTCGAACGTATTCTAAGATCAACAACTTTCCGATAAGGCCCACAATCAGTTTCAAAATCAACACCTGATTGCTGTTGAGAAAAAAATAACAATCACGCAAATATTAGTTTCACTTCGCGTGGCATGAAAAGCTCTCTGATGGGAAAACGCCGTCGTTGGATTGTACCCCAGAAAAACCGCGTCCATGCTGAAACGCACTTTGGTTATTTGAGTAACATTACGAAAGGTCAACTAGTGACTAGTGATGAATATAGAGGAGCGATAAACGCGACGCTATTATAGGTCAACAATTTTATTTTCATTGCTTTGACGAACCCGAATGACCTCACTTTTGATGAATGGGTTGTAATTTTAATTAATTTCCTGAAATGTGGTCATGGTCAATGGTCAATGTTAAATGTTTTGCTAAAATTAAACTAGCATTAGAACCAAATAAATTTTAACTTACACAATTTTTTTTTATTTTTGTATTCAAAGAGTGTCACCACAACTATTTATGCATCGCGATCAAACAACTGAAATTTATTGCTTTGCGTTAATTGATAATTAAATTGCTTGTTCATTTAATTGGAATGCCTTTTGTTGTTCTTTATCAAACAAGATAATTGTAATAGATGATGAAAGTATCTACAGAAATAAGCCAAATCAATAACATCAAAAAGAAAATTGAATTTTGAATTCGCTTTGCAAGATTATATTTTTAGGTTCGACACGATTAGAGGGTGATTCCCAAATTGTTGCAAAAAGTAATATTGTATTGATAATTACGAAGGACGTAAACGTAATTGTAAACATTCGACTCCTGCAAAGAAACAAACAAATTAAACAGCCCGCTCACAAGCGACCTTTATTCAAAACACGAAACGAGTCCTGAATTTTAATAAACCTCATCCAAGAGATCGCTCGGAACTAATGCCTTGCTGCATTAAGTAATTCAAATGGGCATCACGAATCACTGAATAAACGATTGGGTTAGTTTTTCAAACGCCACGATTTCTGCACTTCGATTTGTAACTAATTGCAGCAGGTAGGTAGGTCATTCACATTATACCATTATCATCCTTCATCCTTGAAGTTAAATGTATTCCACATGCCCGTACATGACTTAAAAATAAAATGCGTCGCGAATTTTAATGGGTTCATGTCCTTAAAGGCCGCCGAAAATATTGAATTGTGGTACTTAGGTTCCATCCCACTCCACATGGCCACTTACCTCTCTTTTGAAGGATCGGTGAAGGTCGAATGGCCTTTACGATTGCCACATATGATTTAGTGTCGCGAATTTTAATGGGACATGTCCTTAAAGGTCGCCAAATTGTGTTACTCAGGTTCCATCCCACTCCACATGGCTACTTATTATACTTTTGAACGATCGGTGAAGATCAATTAGTCTTTACGATCGCCACGTATGACTAAGTGTCGCGAATTTTAATGGGGCATGTCCTTAAAGGTCGCCAAATTGTGTTATTCAGGTTCCATCCCACTCCACATGGCTACTTACTATACTTTTGAACGATCGGTGAAGGTCGATTAGCCTTTACGATCGCCACATATGATTTAGTGTCGCGAATTTTAATGGAGCATGTCCTTAAGGGTCGCCAAATTGTGTTACTCAGGTTCCATCCCACTCCACATGGCTGCTTACTATACTTTTGAACGATCGGTGAAGGTCGATTAGCCTTTACGATCGCCACATATGACTAAGTGTCGCGAATTTTAATGGAGCATGTCCTTAAGGGTCGCCAAATTGTGTTACTCAGGTTCCATCCCACTCCACAAGGCTACTTACTATACTTTTGAACGACCGGTGAAGGTCGATTAGCCTTTACGATCGCCACGTATGACTAAGTGTCGCGAATTTTAATGGGGCATGTCCTTAAAGGTCGCCAAATTATGTTACTCAGGTTCCATCTCACTCCACATGGCTGCTTACTATACTTTTGAACGATAGGTGAAGGTCGATTAGCCTTTACGATCGCCACATATGACTAAGTGTCGCGAATTTTAATGGGACATGTCCTTAAAGGTCGCCAAATTGTGTTACTCAGGTTCCATCCCACTCCACAAGGCTACTTACTATACTTTTGAACGACCGGTGAAGGTCGATTAGCCTTTACGATCGCCACGTATGACTAAGTGTCGCGAATTTTAATGGGGCATGTCCTTAAAGGTCGCCAAATTATGTTACTCAGGTTCCATCTCACTCCACATGGCTGCTTACTATACTTTTGAACGATAGGTGAAGGTCGATTAGCCTTTACGATCGCCACATATGACTAAGTGTCGCGAATTTTAATGGGACATGTCCTTAAAGGTCGCCAAATTGTGTTACTCAGGTTCCATCCCACTCCACATGGCTGCTTACTATACTTTTGAACGATCGGTGAAGGTCGATTAGCCTTTACGATCGCCACATATGACTAAGTGTCGCGAATTTTAATGGGACATGTCCTTAAAGGACGCCAAATTGTGTTACTCAGGTTCCATCCCACTCCACATGGCTGCTTACTATACTTTTGAACGATCGGTGAAGGTCGATTAGCCTTTACGATCGCCACATATGACTAAGTGTCGCGAATTTTAATGGGACATGTCCTTAAAGGACGCCAAATTGTGTTACTCAGGTTCCATCCCACTCCACATGGCTGCTTACTATACTTTTGAACGATCGGTGAAGGTCGATTAGCCTTTACGATCGCCACATATGATTTAGTGTCGCCAATTTTAATGGGGCGTGTCCTTAAAGGTCGCCAAATTGTGTTACTCAGGTTTCATCCCACTCCACATGGCTGCTTACTATACTTTTGAACGATCGGTGAAGGTCGATTAGCCTTTACGATCGCCACATATGACTAAGTGTCGCGAATTTTAATAGGGCATATCCTTAAGGGTCGCCAAATTGTGTTACTCAGGTTCCATCCCACTCCACATGACTACTTACTATACTTTTGAACGATCGGTGAAAATCGATTAGCCTTTACGATCGCCACATATGACTAAGTGTCGCGAATTTTAAGAGAGCATATCCTTAAGGGTCGCCAAATTGTGTTACTCAGGTTCCATCCCACTCCACATGGCTATTTGCTATACTTTTGAACGATCGGTGAAGGTCGATTAGCCTTTACGATCGCCACATATGATTTACTGTCGCCAATTTTAATGGGGTATGTCCTTAAAGGTCGCCAAATTGTGTTATTCAGGTTCCATCCCACTCCACATGGCTACTTGCCTCTCTTTTGAACGATCGGGAAAGATCGATTGCCTGCGAAATGAGAATGACCTTATGGGAACGAGGAAGAATGAAGTAAGAACCGATTGGGCCTTTTGGCAGTATTTGCTTCAACTTCAAAGTTAATTGGGTAAAGACCCTTCACCATAAGTAAGTCAATCAGAGAAGAAATTGACTCTTCCCGACCTAAATAGTCAGCTTTCAAAAAGCAGGATACAAAGAGATGGGACAAGTCAAGAAAGAGATGATCAAAGAAAATAGGGAACCTCAAAGCAATGGATAAAGGAAAGGAGATGTTGGTCTTCTAAAGTCTAAAGCTCCGTTTCCCATAAATTAATTCAATGTATTTTCAGCCTTTTATTTAAAATGAAGATAACAATTAATTCTGTAGATTACAGTGCTAACAACTTCGATGTTAACAAGGACAACGCCAAAGTTGTTCCTTGCCAAAGTGGATGGACGGCCGAACAAGGAGGGACGCTTTCATTCACAACCTGAAAATCAATTCATTCTTAACCTATGGGTACTTAAAGTTTGAAGCTCTTACTTCGAAATTCCTTGTGGTTCCCTCGTAAGGCACGACGGCTCCAAAGAGGGACTTAGCACTTCCGAAGTATCGGATGCGATGGGTTCCGGGTATGACGTTCTCATCGACGTCCCATTCGATGGTAGCTTCGCTCGCAGCCAGGAACGTCCGCGTCCATGTAAACCTATGATCAAATGTTTCACTGAGGTTGGCCTTGCGTTGGCCCAAAAACTCACCTGGTTTCCCAAACAGCATCCGTGGCCACGGTCACCCATTCATCCAGGTCAAGCCTCTCCACAAGCAGGAAAGATTGATCGTGCAGCAAGTTGTTACGGGGATGACCAGCTACCTACGAAAATTAAAAGCCCCAGCAATTTATTCTGGCCCCCTATTAACAAAAGGTTCCCAACCTAAATGTCCAAATTATTAAAATGGATCATCCACAGCGAAATGAAGTAACATGAACTTTTCTGGGTTTGGGCAAAACAATTATCTTTTCCAAAAACAATGAACAAACTTACGAATACGGCAGTTACAGTTGTACCAGGAGTGACGGCTTCGGGGGGTTCAGTCTTGCAATACCCAAACTTATCCGTAAGGTCATACATATCGAAAATCACCCCCGGGACGAGGGAAAACAAATCCCCGGTATCGAACGTAGGGGGCTCAGGCCCTGCCTCGATAATTTCGTGCTGAAAATCCAAACTAAGTTCGCTTTTAATTACATTATGTATAAAAAAAGACTTACTAGCAGCAGTGCCCTTGTCAGCTTCTCGTATTGGACCATGTGGATGCCTAAAGTGTGTGGGCCGTAAATGGTAGTTGCACCCTCGAAGCGTTGAAGCTGCAAAATGAAATAAAGATCTTCAAGTTATCGCTGATGACTTGGCCTGCTTTCAATAAGATGATGGTTTGAGATGTTTCAAAACCGTGGTACCTGATATTCCTCATAAGTCGTAATATAATCGGTGTAATGATTACTAAGGCCAGCGATTATGACGGTGGCAGTTTGGGGCGCCCCATTCCCTACCATGGCGCTTCGTATGACGTTCTTCAATCTTCTTCCGGCCATCGTTGTCAATTCCCCAGGCACAGCTGCTATGGCAACATCCCCAATCACTGCCAATTGCGTGGAGACCACACTTGGTTGCCAATCGTATGGTACAGTCAACTAAAACACAAATAAACTTCACTCCCTGCATCTCTTCTTCCGTACTTCTCCAAAGCCGTTCTTCTCCAGTACAGTGGAAAGAACAGCAATTTCTTGCGTACCTTTCCAGTAGCCAGAAGAATAGGTTTCGGTGCTTGACAAGCCACGTCCTCCTCCGATGGCTGCGCCAAAAGATCCCTGGCAAAATCCCAAATTGCATCACCCGTGGTTGTACCTTGCGTGAAAAGGGGCCCAGGCCCGTCGGTGGTTCCAGCTGCGAAACTATATCCCATCGCGGCAGGACAACCCCTACCCTTTGAAAACAAACGAAACAGCAATATTATGCTTCCTGTGATCAAAGAGTGGAGCGCTTACGCTGATTTCGTTTCCGTTTCCTAAGGGATACGTAACCTCCTGCGAAGGCATGTCAATGAACTGATGAATGATGTCCACGGCGCCTGTGATTTCACGAGCGCCTTCGGCCGTTAGCAACTCCTAAAGGACGCCAAAGATTTTATTTTCTTTAGTATGGGGTTTTGGTTCTTTACTTTATCGTTGGTTGGGGCAGGATTTACCTACCAGAGCCTTGTCGTATAACCTTTCGGCGATGATCTTGGTGCTTTCGAACATATCCTCGCCTGGTCCGGAAGCGATGCAGTACTGCGCCTCTCCGTTGCACGCGCTGGTGACTTCATCGCATTCTTCACCGGTGTCAACGCAGATGGGACCATTGATGTTTGGAGAAACGTCGCCCAAGTTGGTCGATGCGAACCCTGCAACCACGTCGCCCTAAAGAGGAAGGCCTAATTTAATGCGAGGGAAGGTTTACGTCGGGTATGGGGCTTTTACTTTTCCGGGGAAAGCGCCCTTGTTTAGGTTTCGCTCCAGCAATACGGAGGCGTACCCCACATTGTCGGATGATATGAGAAGGTTGGTTTGGCTCATGGAGACGGGGTGTATGGGGAACCAGTTGATGGCGCCGATGATTTCATCGGTGGCCGTGGAAACGAACTTCAGTTGGGTCATGGTTTTGTCGACGTCGTGTTCGTATCTAATAACATAAAGTATTGCACACCAAAAAGGAATTTCTCAAGCGATAAGTGGGCGTTTTAGACAAAATATGAACCAACGTAATGGAGGGTCACCTTGATTAGGACCTGGAGGGTAGGCAACTTCAATCACTCCGGTGACCTAAATGGGCGAGATCAAAGGGGGAGCCCAATTAGAGGGCGGCACCTCACGGAAAAATGGTCACAACATTTTTTTCTTAAACTATAACTTACAGTCGCCGTTCAGTTTCTGGATTTCTCAAATAAGACGCCGGACTTCTATTAATGTTGGCATCCAGTAGCTCACCGGAATTAAGGAAAATCCTTGCCTCAGTCATACCCTCATGAGCTTTAATCATCGCCTAAAATAGTTTCGGGAATTTGGGATCGTTCAAACCACATAATCCCTCATACCTTAGTAATTCCGGAAACAAGTCCGTCGTATGTTTGCTTCACGAAGCCAAAGATGGTCAAATCAAACATGAAGTGTTCCAAGAAGCCCCCAGGTGAACCGTGGGTGTGTGTCCCGCTGATAATTACGTTTTGTATACTGTAGGTGTTCCCAAGGGTCGTACCCAAATTTGCAATCACCTAAAAAGTAAGGGGTAAAGAGGAGCGGATTCTTTTACGTTTTGGATTTGAGGACCTCTTCTCTCATGCCGTATCCAATCATGCCAACGTCCACGCTTACGAACGCGAACCTCTTCAGGCCATCATCGATTATGTAAGCCCTGGCAAACTGTCGCAGATGAAGGCCGGTTCCTCGTTGGCCTAAATCTGCATAACCCATCTATTAAAAAAAAAATAATTGAAGGTATTATAAAAACGTAGATCGGGGGTGATATCCCATTGAATTTATTGCTTTGCCGCAACCGATCGACTGAATGTAACAAAGCCCACGTCCCACCCTTATTCAATAAATCATCCACTATGTTATGTATGTAGCGCAGATAATCGGGGGGGGCACTGTTTTTGTTGTTTGTTTGTTGTGTTGAAGTGTTCTGAGTTAAATCGACTGGTTCCATTGTGAATGTCTAAAGCGTGGAATAAAATAATTCTCGTTGGAGTTGCAGCAGACTCGTTCTAGGTATTAAAGTGAAGTGAAAATCGTAGGGTGAAGTGGAAATTAAATTAATTGTGGTGGAAGCGCCGGATTTAAATTCAAGGATGAACGAAGACATACAAAATTAACTCCTGCTGCTGGTCCCGTGCAATCCGCTATGCCAACACCGACCCTATAATCGGCCTTAACACTTTTTAGTTGGAGTCCTATTGCCAGGAGGGACGCTGTGAGTAATATCCGGGAGATTCCCATTTCTTCAAACACCTGGAAGGGATTTGCGTATGAGTATCCTTTTTTGTTTTCAGCGAAAATTGTTTTTTTTTTAATAAAAAGTTTTAATTCTTTTCTACTTGGTTATTTGATTACTCACATATTTTACAATCTCATCGATTAAAAATAAAATAAAATAGTAATTTCAGGATTGTAGCCTTGATTACGTGAGTGCTTATATTTTTTTTTAAATCAAAGGTTAACCACACGCTGACTTTATCAGAGAAAATACTTGTTTCAAGTATGCACTCAAAAGAAAGTTAGTTATCGTTCATCGTTTGATACAAGTAACAACCGAGTGAATAAATGTAATATAAAAGTAGTTTTTTTTTAAATAATTGAATTAGTGATCATCGATTGGTAAGGTATTTACGCAAGCTGTAACTCTATTGCTTTACTGATTTTTTCAACTCATGAGATTGAGACTATGGTCTTTCATGAACTTTAAGCTGAGATTATTTTACCAAAGCTCAATAATTAAATATTCATACTCGCCGATCACGTCGTTTTGTTATACAGTCGACACCTCACGCACACCTGCACCACATAAATGCTTGTTTACAAAAAAGGATCTCGGAGACACTTAAACGATGAATTTCAGATAATTTTCACGTATCTCTTGTGTACTATATCGAATCATAATCAAGAGATTACTATTTAAAACAAATCATACACGTAGGAGTGAGTAAAAGTAAGAAAACATTGTGATGTTCACGAAAGGTCTCCTCCGATGATGGTCATGTATACAGTCGAAACTAGTCGGTTTTGAAATGTACTTGCGAACGTTCAATTTTTTCTAAAGTAACCTATACATATTATCCAGCCTTTATGATTAATTTAATTTCGGTTACTACTAACATCAATGGAGAGATTCAATTTTACTTGGAGTAAATACTTTGTAATTTCAATAAAAAATCTTTTAGTTTTAAAAATAAAAGTAACAGTAACTAACAAAATATATCTGTATCATATAAGTGGCGATAACCAGCAGCAAAATAACTTCTATAAATAAACTGGACGCGCCAGCAAAAGAAATCAGTCTGGTAGTTACTCTCGTATTTACTCTTGCGTTTAAGACGACAACCTTGTTGAAAATGGTAAGTTTGTAAAAGTTGTATACATCATCTAACAAGCAATTTCGTTCAGGCTTGCTGCATTCTAATACAAAAACGTTGCTAACGACGTCGATTTAGCTTAATTCGTCTGGAAGAATTGATTGTTCGTTTCAGATTAAACCAAGCTTACCATGAGCCCTAAAAACCGCCAAGCTACTTAATGATATGTAGATAAGACGAATAAGTTATCCTGATTTACAACGGCAGCAAATTAGAAGAGTTCTTTAAAAAACTAATTTATTTTTAATTATTCTTAACTTTCCTTTATTCGTTATTATCAGAGAGCGCTCAGTTATTTGTTTTCTGCTTTGTTTATGTTAGTAATTGCAATTTTTACTTTAATCTATATTTAAGTTATAAAACGCTCTGAAAACATTAATGAAACCCATTTAACATTTTACTTTACGCCCTAGTGCGCGAACAGAACTTTTTATGCAAAAATTCTTCAGGTAAAACTTACACGGTGCACGGTACCGAGAGTGCGAAACAATGGGCGCGACACTTACGTACCCAAATTACGAACTAAAGGCTGCGTGTTTAAATGCTCCGATCAGACCTACCCTAACATCGTATCAAAACTAACGAGTTTATGATGGGATTTGTAATAACCGATTCGCACAGCTGTGCATTCCATTCGATACCAGTGATACCCGAACAATTTTTGTATGAACAAATATTCATGATTTACGCTGTTATTGTAAATAATACGCCCTTGATTATATAACTTTTTTTTTTCTTGTTTTCATGAGTACTATTTGTGGTTTCAATAAATGACAGTAGTCATGTAACACGCTGTGTTCGAGGTTCGGTGCAAACTAATCAACGTTTATTTTTAAAAACGCTTTGTGTCCACAGTCGCTTGATAAAAGAATAACTATCTTCAACACTTATCTAACGAATAACTTCTATAGCTTACACATTCTACTAACCGCTAAATTCACCATTTATCGCCGGCCCAGTTTTATAAAGGCAAGTTAACTTTAACCTAAAGTTAAGGAGGCTAAGTTAGTTCTTCAAGAGCTAACCAAAACTGCAATAAAATATACAGGGTGATTCTTGAATAAATCGTCAAAAAGAACCTGTGAAAGGAATTAAATCATAGGTTGTGAGAAAAATGTTAAAAAAATTCTTTGGGAAATTTATAATTAATTAAAAATGACCCTAAAAGCACATTACGCCAATGTGCACGGAGTTCATCGCAAAGTTTTATGATATCGTGTTTTCGTATGTTTTATTGTGTTTATTACCTAGAGCAGTAAAACTATAAAAGTTAACCGTGAAACTTATTTAATAGAGGGGACGCCACTGTAATGACCTGCCTCAAATGTTTAAATTCAACCGAGCATTTATTAATTTATTGGCACGAAGATGACCTGCGAACATCACTCCGCTGGGACATTTAAATCAGATCCGACTAAAATCAGTTTCAACAAAAGACAGTATCCCCGTTACATATTTAAAGCATGAAAAACCCGCGTAATGCCGGGTGTTTTATGCTTTAATTTGATTACTATGAAATAAGTAAAAAATAATTGTGATAAATAATTTGAAAATTCCGGTTTTACCTGTCAAAGCAGACGCTCAAACTGAAGACCATTGTTATCAATGCAAGCTATAGCCCGTTTTCTCAAGTTTTCCCTTACAGGTTCGAAAATATTAGATGTATTTCGAATCATTTCAGCAGCATGTTCGATGCGTTCATGCAACTCCTGTACAATATGCACTGGGGTAGAATAGACAAGCTATTTCATCCAACCCCACAAAAACAAAATCATAGGAATTAAGTCTGGAGACCGTGGGAGCCAAAGTACTGGGCCATAGCGTCCAATCCATCTATTATTATAATTAGTGTTTAACCACTCTCTCGCAACATGAGCTGCATGAGGGGGTCCTCCATTATGTAAATACAACATATCGCGTCGTACAGCTAAGGACACATCATCTAATAGTAGCTCAAGATCATTATTTAAACATTGTAAATAATTTATGGCATTCAAATGCTGCGACAAAATGTAAGGGCCGATCAAACAAATAGCAACAATACCAGCCCAAACGTTCGCGGAAAATGGCTGCTGATGATGGAATTCCGCTAGCGTGTGGATTTTCGTCACTCCATAAGTGTGTGTTATGAGAGTTTCGAACACCGTCCCGAGTAAAATGAGCTTCATCGGTGAACAATGCCAAGTTTAAAAATTCGTTTTTTTGGTCAACTTTATTTAATATCCACTGACAAAACCTAACACGATCTCCCAGCTGTAATGTTTGTACTTTTCGTGATGGTATGGATGCAATCTCTGTTGACGGAGAATTCTCCAAGCCGTCGATTGGGAAACTCCAGTCCTGTATGCCAATCTTCTAGTACTGATGCTGGGTTCTTCGTCAACAATATTAAAAATATTTATCTCAGTATCCAACACTCGTGGAGTTGTCTTTGGGCCACGACGAAAATGTCCGTGATCACACAAATGCTTCACCATCGAAACAAAAGTGCTCCTATCGTAAAGGAAATTTTTCGATCCACAAACGACGAGCGCAACGTGCATTTCCTAAAGGTTCGCCGTATAACAAAACCATATCGGTTTTTTTTTTTGATATCGAAAAGCGATTCACTTTGCGTTCTGCCAATATACACTTCCGTCTGATTGTAAATAACTACTAAACTTCACAAGAACAAGACCACTAAACCATACTTAGGGGGAGAGTTTTTATTGGGCAGAGGTACTATAAAATCACAAATTATAAATATCTGCGGCCATAATTGTAAAGCCATCCGTTTGTTGTTGCACATTTATTAATCTTACTTAAAGGCAGGTGAAATTTATTTATTTTTGCAAAACCTAATAGCCTATTTGAGACAAACAAATATTTTTTTTCGGACGCAAGCGGGCAAACTTAACGAGAAACAAAGTTTGTATTGATAGTGGGAATAAACTTGGTGATCAAATTGCAAACCTCTGTTATCCTCATTTTATAAAATTTGTACTAAATAATTTACTACAAATTTGCATTTGCATGCCTTTATGAATATTATCGTAAATATTTTCTTTCAGCTGGTTACATTGAATTCCGTTGAAGATCAAGTTCTCCCGATTTCTCACCGCAACAGCCATAAAACGATAAAACATTTATGACTGTACTTATTTTTATTCCTTTAGCTGCTGGTTCTTAGCCAGTGAAGTATCGTGTATTTGGGTAAAATTTTTGATTAATTATTTTTCGAGAACTAAAGAACGCAGTTTTTTTTACCAGTTTAACTATAATCTGTGATTTCTATTCTTGTACGGATTATTATTTGGCGATCTATTAAAAAAATCACCCTGTATAGTGTTTCATTTAAAAAAATCATAGTTAGGTCTGTAACTTTTAAATGGAAATTGGAAATAATTTTAATTTACAAGGAATGGAAACCTACACAATTTTTGCTAAGAATTTTTTTAATAAAATGTATATAAAAGGGCATTTTTGGATTATTTCAAAGGACTGTATAGTTAGATAATCAAAGGAAGTCTCCCCAATAAAATATGATAGTCTTGTTGAAACCACTATATCGAGTAGGCGGTCAATCGAATGGAAGGAAGCCGACCAGCTTGTTCTGTTCCAATGCCTGCATATAGTGTTCTAAGCTAAATTTAAATTTTATTGGCGAGTCGTCTTTTTATTACCTGATTGTACACGTATATGGTTTGTTCCGGACTAGTTCGGAACCGTTGAAACGAAACGCCCACCGAAGTAATGTTCGATTTTCAAGGCACTTTGAAGTTTATAATTTTATGGTTCCGAACTAATCCTGAACTGCTTCGCGAACAAAGCTAAAGTAATTAACTTCTTCGAAAACACCGTGGAACAAGTAGCGAACGTTCTAGCAAGTTTTACCAGTTCTACCAGCTTGCACAATAACGTCGTCCCATCGGCCCTTATGATCTTCGTAGGAACTTCCCTGATAGCTGCTTTCTCCTGTCTGTTGCTTGCGTGGTGAAGAACTGATCTACGTTTTTTCCATAGAAATTCACAAGGCTTCTTGTTGAATGCATTTCTTGTCATTTCGCACGACCTTTGGGTTGTATGTAGGTTGCAAATCCGTTTAAGGGAGTGCATCCCGCAATGGGATATAAATCGGGTTACGTGAACTTTACACTGGAGAACTGGAAGCATCTTTATTTCGTTCACCTGAAGTAGTCGTACCTCTTCTCGAGTCGTTTCGATTTGGAACGTGGGAGTTTTACATCTTCCAATGTCAATCAGGCTGAAGATGGTTAAATTCATCTTCTGGTTCTGACAATTGTAGGCTATAAGTGACAGGGCTAAATCGATCGAAAGGATGACAATTGCAAACACTAACAATTTTTGTTGTGACATTTTGAACGCTTGAGTTTCTTTTTTTTTTCACTCTAGGATTACTTAACACTTAATCTTTAGCGTGTATTCGTTACCTAAGCAAGGAAGAATGTTATGCGATACTCATGCCCAGGATCAAGTGTTGATACCATCAACTATTGACCCATCTTTACGTATGTATTTATGTAAAAACCTTAAATTAAAAAAAAAAGAAAAAAAAATATTATTTTTTAAGAGATTAGGGTAAAACCCTGACGTGATTTTACGATGTTGAACATATCGGGTTACAAGAACTGGATCATGCTAAGGAAAATAAAAACACAAATAATTATTATATTCGTGGTATCGCAGAGTTTGTACCTTACCCTAGGTTTCCCCTCATCCTGCTCAACCTGGACTACTACTTTCAGTGGTTCATTCGAGAGGTTCGTTATGCTCTTCATTCCCTTGGATCTTCTCCAGCTCTTCATAGGCTTCTGCAGGTCCTTCGGCGTCTGTTTGGTATCTTCTTCGAAGCTACCGCCACTGGCCAAGTCTCGTGGTTCTTCGTCTTGCAACTGAAAGTCTTCTTGAATTTTGTCCAATGCATTAGGATTGAAATTTATCACCCGTCGTCTCACCGGTTCTTCGTTTAGTGATACTGGTGTCCCTATCCAGGTTCTGATTGCAATGGATTTTTCGAGCATTCATCCTCTGGAGCGGTCTATTTGGGACCTCTTGAACAGAACAGAAGAGCAGCACGAGAACTCCACTGCAATCTAAAAGGCTGTCCTAGATATCTCACACAATGTTAGGTCAAAAATCAGCCGCAAAATATCGCAACGGTCTTTATTATTTTGCAGAACCTGCAGTTCAAACTTCTGCCAATGAATGGGGCGACGATGTCCTTTGAAAAATGAGGGGGCTTGCTTCTGTAATTAGTTAATTAATAAAATATGGTGATGGTCATTAGAACGATCCACGCTAGTGGTACAGTAGACCACAAAACACTATAATTATAACATTTAAAAATTTGTTTCAAGTCGGGTTTAACTGTGGTGGAATCCGTTGGTATCCTCGGACGTCATCATCACGTTTATTCATAATTATAAAAATCTCTACGTTTCTATTTTTCAGATTAAAAATTGCCATACTCTCTTGCTCCTCATCACAAACATCATTCACTTCAATTTTATAACCGACGGCGCTACGATAAACGTAAGCAACCCAACCAACATAACAGACTCATGTGTTTTAAAAAAAAAATTAATTTTAGGATTGCGGTCTAAATTCAGATAAGATCTTATCGACCGGAGAAAAAAATTCGCTCCTCCATTCAGCCGTCGCCTCCGGAAACCCGGACTGCGTTCGTCTCCTCCTGGACTCCGGCGCAGACATCGAAAGTGTCCGAGAAAGCAAACCCTTAATGTTGGCGGCCCGGAAAGGACATTGTGATATCTTGAAGCTATTACTCAGCAAGGGTGCGAAAGCGAATGTCGCAAACGAAGATAATTACACCGCCGTTCATTTTGCGTCCCACTCGGGGCACGTGGAGTGCGTTCGGGCTTTGCTTGACAATGGGGCCTTCATCGAAAGCCAGGATAATGGATCTGACAGGCCGCTTTTTACAGCCGCGAGGCAAGGACACGTCGAAGTTTTGCGGTTATTGCTCGACAAAGGTGCTGACGTGAACGCGTTTAATAAAGATTACAAGAGCGCGTTGCATTTTGCCGCTGAGGAAGGACATCTCGAGTGCGTGCGTTTATTACTCGATAGGGGCGCCAGCATCGAAGGACAAGACACCGGAACGGATAAACCTTTGCTTGCGGCGGCGAGGGAAGGACACGCGCACATTCTTAAAGAACTGCTTAAAAGAGGGGCAGATGTTGATGCTTACAACGCAGATCAATATACAGCGCTTCACTTTGCGTCTCACAAAGGACACGTTAATTGTGTGAGGATCCTGTTAGATAATGGGGCGAACATAGAAAGCCAAGACATTGCAACCGATAGGCCTTTGTTTATTTCAGCGAGGATAGGACATGACCAAGTTGTCAGACTGTTACTTGATAGGGGCGCTGAAGTAAATGCCTTTAATATAGATCAATACACGGCCTTGCATTTCTCGGCCGAAGAAGGTCATATTAAATGCGTGGAGGCTTTACTAAACAAAGGGGCCGACATTGAAAGCCAAGACTCAGGCGGTGGAAGGCCATTGTTTCTATCCGCCTGGAAAGGACACGCTGAGGTGCTCCAACTCCTTTTAGATAATGGGGCAGACGTAAATGCATTCGATAACAATCACTACACGGCACTGCACTATGCCGTTCAAGAGGGACATTACAAATGCGTTAAAATCCTGATAGAAAAAGGGGCGAACATCGAAAGCCAGGATGTCGGATCAGATCGGGCGTTGTTCATAGCTGCGAGGAAAGGACACGGCGAAGTCCTGAAACTCCTCGTAGGAAAAGGTGCACGCATCAACGCATCCAACACCAACAAGTACACGGCGTTGCATTTCGCCGCGCAAGAAGGACACCTCCACTGCGTCCAAATCCTCTTGGATCACGGAGCGAACATTGAAAGCCAAGATAACTCCGGGGGTAGGCCTTTGCACGTCGCTGCTTGGAAGGGGCACTACTACGTTTTAAACTTGCTGTTAGACAAAGGGGCTGACGTGAATGCTTTTAATGTAAACAACAACACCGCCCTGCATTTTACAGCGCAAGAAGGGCACAACACTTGCGCGAATAGCCTGTTGGAACATCACGCTAAGATCGACGCTCAAAACGAAGCCGGAAACACCCCCTTGCACTTGGCTAACGCCTTCGGTTATCAAGATGTGATTAACCTGTTGAAAAGCAAGGGTGCCAGGCAAGATGTTAGGAATGTTAAGGGGAAAATTGCTGGGGAAGTCAAATCGGTAGCGGATCTTTACTGATCTTTCGTTTTGGTACGCTTCTGATGGTCGAAAACTGTTTTAAAAAAGAAATCTAAGGAGACTCCTGATATTTTCGCAATTATCTGCTTACACTGCCGAGATTTATCGAAGAAAGAAAACAAACACTACTAAATTACGTTCACTAAACGATTGAGGCTTGAAGGAATATCTTTACACCTCCTAAAAAGTATTAAGTAGTTACACAATTTGAAACTAGCTCCAAAATTTTAGGCAAATACTATTTGCCCAAAAAAAAAAAAAATAGGGCGTTAGAAGGCTATTTACCCAGGTGAATTTTATTTGCCTGATAAAAAGCTATTCGCCTAAAATAAGTATAATATTGATAAAACTGAAGACAGGGAGTCTTTATAGCATTTAAATGAACTTTATCCAAAACAAATTATATCTGCTGATAAAACACTCAATAAAACAGAGCCGAGATCTTGCAAAACCAAAAGCAAGCAAAACACATTATGCTTGTCAAAATGCCACTACAGCCCAAAAATCCAAAACAAATTGTATCTGCTGATGAAGTACTCAAGAAGACACAGCCAAGACCTGCAAGACCAAGAGTCAAACAAAAATGCGTTGTTCGCAAAAAAAATACATTATGTTTATCAAAATTCCACTATAGCCCTCAGTTGCACTAATAAATAGATAAATATAAAATACACTTTCCTTTGTTTATGTATTATGGTTGTTTTTTTTTTGCTTAAACGACACGTTCCCTACTTTAAAACATGAGGCCTTAAATAATTGAAAATAGGCAACCCATTCTACGTCTGTGCTTTTAGTGCAGTTTCAAAACAGTTTCAAAACACGAAGTGATTTCTGATTCGATTGATAGGTTGCCTATTTTAAAGTCTTAATTAAATTGGGCACGTTTTGTCTTAAATTCGAAAACAGTTCAGAACTAACTTTGACTTGAGCAAATCCACCTTAGTTACTTATTAGTCAAAAGTAGAGCAACATGCCACTACAGCCCTTACTTGCAGTAATAAATAAATAAATAAATAAATAAATAAATAAATAAATAAATAAATAAATATAAAATTCACTTTCCTTTGTTTACGGATTATGTTTAACTTGTGGGATTAAATACCAGATTCCCTACTTTAAACCGTTAGGCCTTAAAAAATTGGCAATAGGCAACCCATTCCACTGCCGTGCTTTTAGCAAACACGACAACAGGAAGTTATTTCTCAGCCCTGCTTTAAAGTCTTATTTAAATTGGACAGATTTTGTTTTAAATTCAAAAACAATTCAGAACTAACTTTGACTTGAGCAAATACACCCTACTTAATAAACTGCCCGAAACTCTTTACACAATGCATTTAATGCCAAAGCAAAATGCCACTACAACCCAGAAATAAATGTAAATTATGTTTAAATAAATAAATAGTGAAGCAAAGCCTTAAACTACTACAAACACACAGGGTGCCTACCCACTTGATCGATGCGCCTTAAGAATTGAAAATAGGCAACCCGTTCTACTTCCACATGTTTAATGCAATATGAAGACACGATGTTACTTCTGATTTGTTTGGCGGGTTGCCTATTCTGAAGTCTTCAGTGGTTTCAAATAGACACGCTTATACTTAGCCTTAAATTCAAAAACAATTCGAAATTAACTTGGACTTGAGCAAATAGATCTTATTTAATAAATTTCATAAAACTCTTCAATGCCAGGACAATAAATGCCTTTAATGAAGGCAAATATACGGGATGCAACTTAATAATTGCAAGAAATTAGAAGGAGTGCTTCCTGAGATAATTTTAAGCAAGAAAGTTCCTATAAACAAGTGCCCTAGGTTGCTTCGGTTTCCATATACAGGGTGATAATTGATTTGATGATTTTTTTTTATTTATCTGATACCATACTATTTATAAAATGAAGGTAAAATATATGTATGCGCAGACACAATTAATTACTAATTAATTAACATGTACTATATTATTTGGTGGTACAAAAAAAAAGTGACACAAAATTAGAGCAATGGAGTTTTAAACTGAAAATGTCAACTTGGCGATTGCTTAACATGTCCGCTGAGGTTTGAAAGAAAAGTGATGATCTAACCTACCTCGTAGTTGGTCGTGAATTGTAGTTGTGACGAAAATGGTAAAAATTATCACGCCAAATGTTGAAGTTGACAAACAGCTGATTGGAGTTGAAGACCCTAAAGAAATATGCAACGACGACAGAACTGATACAGCAAAAATCAAAGACGTTGTAGAATATAAAAGTGCAATGAAATCAAAAACAATTGATTGCTTTGCACAACGTACGCGTTCAAAGCAAAAATCTAAGTCGATCTACCAACAACAGTTAATGAAGCCAAAACATCAAACAATGCTAATCAGTAGAAGTCTGCAATGGAAGATGAGATGAGGTCACTTGCTCATAATCATGGAAGTTGGTAGGTCGTCCGAAGAATCGTAATCCCCTTCATAACAGAGGGTGTTTCGTGTGAAGATGAAAAGTGATGGTACAGTCGGTCGATACAAAACACGACTGATTGTTAAGGAATGTTCTCAAAAGCCCGGATTAGATTGTTCGAAAACGTTTTCGCCAGTTGAAAGATTTGACTCAGTGCACACGTTGTTAGCAGTGGCAGCCGTGAAGGATCATGAAATTTTTCATCCTTCCTTTACGGTGATATCAATGAAACAATCTACATGGAACAACCGGAAGGTTTGATTTGTCTGTCATTTGAACAAAAGCCTTTACAGTCTTAAGCAAGCTCCTCGGCAGTGGAATTCAAAATTCGATGCATTCATGCAAAAATTTGGTTTGACACCAGCCTCAGCTGATTCGTGTGTTTGTACAGGAAAATTGTACATAGACGATGGTCTGGTTGTTGGTCAATCGAAAGAAGATTTTTAAAAATTGATTGGCGCCATGGGTAAGGAATTTGAGATTAGAAGTGACGAAGTGACGTGTTATCTTGAGGTGGAAATTGATCGAAATCGTAAAAATAAAACAGTTCGACTCTGTATTAAGGCTGATGCACACTCACTTGCAACACTGGTGATGCCTTGGGTAATATTAGATGCGGAAGGAAAAAGAATCAACATTCCCTATCGACAAATCATCGAGTCTTTAATTTACCCGTCCTAATCTGCCATATTCAGTTGCACAGCTTTCTAGATATTAAATGCACTGACGAGCTAGCAAATGAGTCTTGCGTTACCTGGTTGTTAATTCTATTAATATTAGTAATAAACAATACACTTATTTAACATATTGCGCAACAATTACATCAATTAATGAGTCAGAATTACAATAAATAGGGGGTTCTATCAATTGCTTTAAATATAAAGAATTCAAAATCGAGAGAAAATGAGTACTGTTCTTTATTAAAAGACAATAAATTGATATTGATTTCCCCAAGGAAAATAATTGTGTCACATTGAAATCAGCTGAAAGGTTATAAAGGTCAAGTTCACAACGCTACGCCGCCGTATCATAAAACAATAAATAAAACTCCTATGTATGAAATAATCTACAATTTCTATCAATTGCTTTAAATTTAAAGTATTCAAAACAGAGAGAAAAGAAGCACTGTCCTTACTAAAAGGCAATAACTTGATATCGATATCCCCAAGAAAATAATTGTGCCACACTGAGATCACCTGAAAGGTCATAAAAGTCAAGTTCACGATGCTCCGCCGCCGTATCATAAAACAGTAAATAAAACTCCTATGTATGAAATAATCTAAAATTTCTATCAATTGCTTTAAATTTAAAGTATTCAAAACAGAGAAAAAAGAAGCACTGTCCTTACTAAAAGGCAATAACTTGATATCGATATCCCCAAGGAAAATAATTGTGCCACACTGAAATCAGCTGAAAGGTCATAAAGGTCAAGTTCCCAATGCTACGCTGCCGTATCATAAAACAATAAATAAAACTCCTTTGTATGGAATAATCTACTTCAGGTGTTTTGCATGTATTTGTCAAGTAAATAGTCGTAATTCGTATTTCGTTTATATTTCACAGCATCGGTCGTTGACGTAAATTCCACTTAAAGGTCATGCCAACCCGCCGTATCATAAAACTATTAAAAAAAACTTCATGAGGGTATTTATTTCGTTCATCTGCTCCTCCATTTTTTAACCAAGGGCGCATCGATGTTTTGGGGTTAATTTTTAATTAATTATTTCTCGTAAACTAAAGTAGAAAGAATTTTTTTGTTTCCCATACTCTCGGATATCGCTTCTTTTAGTGGTTTCATTTTGTCGGGTTAATTAACAGTCACCCTATATGTAAGGTGACATTAAAATATTGCGATTTAGCTAAATTCGCTTTTAATTTTGATTTTTTTTTGTAATTCCTAAAGTTTTGGACTAATTGCCTCGAAAATTGATATGGGGAGGTTTCTTGGGACGAGAAATAATAATTTGGCCTTGCTTTTGATGTAGTAGCTACGCATGTACGTCATATTTCTTACTTTTAACTCCCATCTAATAAAAACAAAATGGCAGACTCTCAACGAAACATTCCTCAACACTAGAGCTTTTGATGCAAAAGAAGTTAGCACTTGTTTTACAACGTGATTGACTCCTGCGCGTTCGGGATAGATTTTAACAGTTTAAAAAATATCAGAAAGTGCGGAAAGGAATTCTTCAAAATGAATATTGAACATATGATCAGAAAATTTTTGGCGTTAAAAGTGTAAAGCTTTGGGGATGAGGATATTTCCGGCAGATGTGACCTCATTTCTTGATAAAGCCATTAAAGAAGTGATCGAAATTAGGGAGAGGGATAACGGCGATAGAAACAACTTCGCAAATCAAAAATACCAACGGATTACAAAACTTTCAGAAATCTCCCATAGATCCCATAGTGAACAGAATCTGTGCAAAAAGCTATTTCTTACCCGATATGGTTTTGGAAAAAGGTACCAAAGTCCTCATTCCGGTTTATGGAATTCATTATATATTATCGAAACCTCGCCCAGTCAATTTTCTGTTGAGGCGAAAGCCAAAAGGCATTCGTTTGCTTTTTGATTAGTTATTCTTCAAACACTAAAGTAGAAAGAATTTTTTGTTTCCCGTATCGCTTCTTTTTAGTTCTTTTATTTTGTTGGATTAATTAACAGTCACCCTATATGTAAAGTGATATCAAAATATTGCGATTTAGCTAAATTCGCTTTTAATTTAAATTTTCTTCTGTAAATCTTAAAGTTTTGGACTAATTACCTTAAAAATTGACATATGGGGATTTCTTGGAGCGAGAAATAATAATTTGGCCTTGTAGCAGATAGAGGGCGCTGTGTATATTCTTACTTAACTCCCATCTAATAAAAAAGGGCTTTCAACGAAAAGTGTTAAGAATAACCGCCTTCCAAAAAAAATCTTTAATCGGTCTCTTAAAGATCAATTCAAACCTATCCTAAAATGGCCAGAGCATGTAGAATAGAAAGAAATTTTGCGCTGTGATCCACATTTTTACTGATACAATAAATTACGAAGAAGTAAGTAAAGCATCACCTTGGAGCTGCCATCTCTTTATCTTTTTGTTTGAAGTATTAATCGCATTACACTAGATTATGGGTTTAGCATTGTTTTAATCGTAAAAAAATTAGCGGGCCTTATTTTATTATAAAATTTATTTCTGATAAAGAGCCAGACATATACATATTAAGTAATTTTAAAGAAAGTAATTTACAAGTGTCGTAAATCAATAAATGCTAAAAATGGAAAATATTTTATCTGCCGATCAACATTTATGGCCCTATCATCAAACTTAACTGATAGTACCTTCTAAAATTAAACTCGCACGGTTATTTAATAACTCCGTCTGCTATAATGTAGTTCATGTAAATGGTCTTTGTTCTTTCTATCTTACACTTACATGCTTCCGCTTAAATAAACTAAAAACAAAAGTACACATCCTAAAGTAAGAGCTTAGCAGGTAAGTATGCCTTTTGCTTTAGTACTTAGCAATAACAAAAGCGTTTTGATTTTTAGGCGAAAATGTTAACGCTGCCGTTTTTGATTTCGGTATTTTTAATATGCCTCAGCTTGATTTACTTGTATTTTAAACGCTCTTACAAGTACTGGAAGGTCAGGGGTATACCTTACCTCGAGCCAACTATCCCGTTCGGGAATTTAGAAAACCCTTTCAACTTGAAAATCGGTTTGGGCCACAACGTCGCCGCCATTTACGTGGAATTCAAGCGAAGAGGCTGCAAACAAGGCGGAATTTTTTCTGTCGCGCGACCCATTTACATGCCCATTGATTTGGATTACGTCAAGTACATACTCGCCAAAGATTTCCAGCACTTCTCTGGCCGCGGTCTTTACAACAACGAAAAGAGCGACCCGCTTAGCGCCCAGCTTTTCACCGTTGACGGTCAGAAATGGAGGAACCTCAGAGTAAAGCTCACCCCTGTGTTCACCTCGGGGAAAATGAAGGGTATGTTCCAAACGGTCTTGGATTGCGGTGACCAAATGAAGCAGACTCTCGGCGAATTGTACCTGAGCACGAGAACTTTCGACATAAAAAATATCTGCGCTTGTTTTACGATTGACGTAATCTGCTCGATCGCGTTCGGTATAAATTGTAACAGTTTTACAAATCCAGATTCCGAGTTTGTAAAGTACGGAAGGCAGTTCTTCCGGACAAGCTTGGACCGCATGGTCAGAAATTTTTTGTCGTTGAGCTTTCCGAAAGCATGCAAATCCCTGGGGATGAGGTTATTTCCAACGGAGGTGACTTCGTTTTTTTATGGCGTCATTAAAGACGTTGTTGAGCAAAGGGAAAAGAGAAAGATAGACAGAAACGACGTCGTCAAGCTACTTTTGCAAATTAAAAACAACGATGGGTTACTGACGAATCAAGAGATCTACGCCCAGTCATTCCTATTTTTCCTGGCCGGGTTTGAAACGTCTTCAAGCACCATGAGTTTTTGTCTTTACTTGCTCGCTTTAAATCCTGATATTCAAGACAAATTAAGACAGGAAATTCGTAAAGTTACAGCCAAACATGAAGGTAACATCTCTTATGATAGTATACAAGAAATGACGTACATGACCCAAGTTGTTGAAGGTAAGAGCAATTGATTCCTTAGTGGGTTTTACTGAGATGAATTTTAGAAACTCTTAGGATGTACCCTATAGTGACCGCACTTAACAGAGTCTGCACGAAAAGCTATACCTTACCAGATACGGACGTAGTTTTGGAGGAGGGTACCAAAGTGCTCATTCCGGTTTATGGAATTCACTACGATCCAGAGTTTTACCCAAATCCTGAGGTTTTTGATCCTGAACGTTTTTCCGCCGAAGAGAAAGCTAAGAGGCATTCGTTTGCTTTCTTGCCTTTCGGCGAAGGACCCAGGAATTGCATAGGTAAACGATTAGGAGAAATTCGTTTTGAGATTCTCACCGTTTTGTTTTGCTTTAGGCTTACGTTTCGGTATGATGCAAGTTAAAATTGGTTTGACGGTCCTGCTGGGTCAATATAAATTCAGTTTGAACCCTAAAACTCCACGGACACTTACCATAAATCCGAAAACTATAGTGATGTCTTCAATTGAAGATATTTTATTGGACGTTGAAAAAGTATAACATTATTATAAAATGCAAATATGTACTTAAGTTTCTTCTTTAATTAAAAAGGAATGTTTTTCGTGTATTTTTTGACGTGATGTGAGGACGATTCTCAAAAATAATGGAAGCTTCTTCCCTTCCAAATATTTTTTTGATTTTATACAAGAACATGGCCTTATGTAAAAATGATTTTATTATTAATTCCGCGGGCATTGTCTATAATTGAATTGGCTTCCAGTTGGAACCATGTCACGACTGTTTCTACTGTCGACGTTTCATTCTCCATTGCAAAAGATCTTCCTCAGGGTTTGCTGCTGCTGGCGGTGTTGCTTCTGCTGGAGGTGTTGCTGCTACTTCTCGTTAATCGATGAGACTGAGTAGATATGCCTGGTGTCGTGGTATTCAATCATTCATGAGATGTTTCCAGGTATTGTGAAGGTAAAAGCCAGAATCACGGATTGTAAGGGGATGTGGTCTTTTGTGGAGGGTAGATGGTCTGAAGTTTTGTCATGGGCAAGCAAATGGATTGATGTTCTGTTGTTTGAAAATTTTGCCAATTCGGTCCGTTATGGTGTGGCTGTAAGGTAGGTAAGCTCTAGCGACTGGTGGTACATCAGGTATACGCCATGGTGGAATTGGGGTAAGATGACGGCAAATGGATCTTTGGACGTCGTATTTGTTGTAGCCGTTATTGAGTAGGAGGGCTTTTGTTACGTGGTTCAGTTCAGTTTGAAAAGAAGAGGATTCTGTTAGGGCAAAGGCGCGGCGTGAGTCAATGACTGATTGTTTTTGAGAAGGATGATGGTGCAAGGGTGAATTAAGATACCGACCAGTATGGGTCGGTTTGGGATATCATTCGGAAGGCGGCTTGCCTAGATATGGAGGAAGGATAAGTGACCGTCAGTTTCGTATTCCAAAGTGAAAAGAATGTCAGGATGTTGGGAATTTAGGTATTCAAAGAAGTTGTTCAGGGATTCCTTACCATGTGGCCAAATTGCAAAAATATCATCAACGTACCCGAAATGATGGGGACGCATCGGGTGCGTCCCCAGGTGGCGTATCGGGGGTTCCTGCGGTATCCACCGCCGCTCGTTGGATGCCGCGGGATAGGTGGCTATCTTTCGCCCATCACGTGCAATGACCCTGTAACCTGAGCGGTATAAAACCCGCAAGATGGAGGAGAGCATGTGACTGCGCCTGAGCAACATGGCCAAGTGAAATCCACCCCGCGGGCCAACCCTCCCAGCTCAGCTGTAGTATCGTGGCGTAGGGCCTGCACTGGGATTTACGATGCCAATGGTGGTTCTCGTGTAAACTCCGCTGTTAAACCGGTCTCCTCGCTTACGAGGAGGCTGGGGATCTGGGCTTAACCACCTGAACCAAGAGGAGAAAACCTCACTCAAAAGTCCTGAATCCTAAAGTTGATCGGGCTGAAGGGATGCTTGGCTGGATAGAAAACCAGTCGCTACCGATCAAACCTCGGGGAACCAGGCGCACCCCGTTGTATAAACGCCTTTCTCACCAGCGGGGGGGCTCCTAGCGATGATGACCTACATATCCCCCCTACTCGTGGGAACAACATGAAGAAAGCGAGTCAAGATTTGGAAGTGGATCCCCTAGGGGAAGACACTAACATTCCTGACGAGACAATTCGGAGTCAGAGTGTGGGCTTGCCTTCAAGACATGCCTCTAAGGAACCTCAGTCAAAGGAGTTGATTGCAGGAGTAGTAAAATCCAAAGAACTCTCAGGATGAGGGTGGTCCAAGTGAACCTCCACCACAGTAGAGCAGCTTCGGTAGCTCCCTGCAGATTAATGGAGGAGCGCGATATCGCCCTGATTCAGGAACCTTGGGTTTGCAAGGGGAAGGTGTCAGGCCTTGGGATAGTCGGAGGGGAACTCATATACAACAGAACTTCTGACATACCCATATTGTTTAAGAAAACAATAAAAGCACTACCACTAACAAACTTCTGTTCGAAGGACTTGGTGGCAGTGAAAGTGGCGTCGAAGGGAGAAGGGTTGAAGGAGATTGTTCTCGGATTAGCCTATTTACCTTACGACCAACCAGAGCAACCACCACCTGAGGAAGTGAGCGAGCTTGTGAGAAGCTGAGGAGCAGGCGGATCCCAACTAATCATCGGCTGTGACGCAAACGCTCACAACATTGCTTGAGGAAGCCGAGACCCCAATGCAAGAGGTGACAGTATCCCACAATTCACTATGACAAACAACCTGAACATATTGAAAATAGGCAATAAACCTACCTTTGTAACAGAACAAAGGCAGGCAGTCATAGATTTAACAATAAGTACTTCCTTTATAAGTAACTTTGTTAAAAACTGGTATGTATCTGATGAGGAGAGCTGTTTCGATAAAACTGGGTTAAACCGTGTGAAACAAACACCGTAATCCGCGTAAGACTAACTGGGAGGCCTATAGGCTTGACCTAGATAGTCATCTCGCGGGAACAATGGCTACGGTCAACAACAATATTGAGTTGGACGTGGCTGTAGATCAGTTAACTGATGTAATCATTTCACCTTACAGTCCCATGACTGTGAGGAACACCAACAGGAAAGTTTCCTGATGGAACGAAGACCTCACGGAAAGGAGACGACAGGTCTGAAAATTTTTTAATAAGACAAAAGTATCAGGAAGGTGGGAGGAATACAATACAATAAAACACTGAGAAGGTCCAAGAGGGCATCGTGGAGGAGGCACTATGAGGAAATTGAAAGTACTCCAGAATGTACCAGACTCTCTCTCGAAGTCCCCTCAAGGATACCTAAATACTCTGGTAAAATCTACCGGAGAATTCACTAGAACAGAAAAAGAAACCATGACTGAAATGTTTCGGGTTCATTTTCCTGAGTCAAACGTCATTGACGTTGCGCCTGCTGATTGGAATAGCCAACATGGAGCTCCTGTTTTGAGAGCATCAAGGAGGAATGGATTTCTGCCAGGAAAGTCATAACGTTTTCTAGTACCAAATGGGCAATAAACTCATTTGATAGTTATAAATCCCCGGGTCCGAACGGGGTAATACCTGCCATGCTGCAGAAGGGCTTGAACCTTTTGCTCACCAGAATCTGCATGATTTTAAGGCCGTGTCTGGCTCTAGGCTATTTGCCAAGAGCGTGGAGACTGATCAGATTGGTATTCATACCAAAAACTGGTCGGGTGGACTATACTCAAGCAAAAGCCTTTAGACCCATTAGTCTTGTCTTTTGTACTAAAGGCGATGGAGAAAATACTTGATGGGCATATAAAGGCTGGTCCTCTTGGCTGCCTTTCTAGACATCGAAGAGGCCTTTGACAATACATTTTTCTAGTACCAAAAAAAAAAAATGCCCCCATAAAGATGTTCGCTGCTATTGTAGAGAGAGGAGAACCCATGGCTGTGCCCTGATACCTGTTCGTAATATTGATCACGTAACATGAAATAAGTTGAGGTTAAACAATATTCAATTAAATCTTCGGGTTGGTTAATGGGCTCTGAACAGTTGCTGGATGATTGTGACGGTGTCGGGAATAGGGACTTTGGCGAAAAGAGACTTCACATCGAAGCTGAACAGAACGTTCTGGTTGCCTAAGGATATCTCGTGAACTTTTTGGATGAAGTGCCGGGAATTGAAGATGAAAGTTTCACTTTTCCCTGCAAAAGGTTTGAGGGTGTGTACCAGATATTTGGAGACATTGTAGCTTGGTGAGTTGAATGCGCTAACTATGGGACGTAAAGGTGTATTTAAAAAAAAAAAAAAGTAAATTCAAACCGTGTTTCGTTTACTTCTCCTTATGTCAAACTTGTCTTCAGATTCGTCGCTGGAATATTCATTGAAGTCCTCGAGTTTTGCATATTTTTTATTCCGTGACAACTTTCCTCTACAAATCCACATAAACACGACCTTCAGGCAAAGAATTACGATCAAAATCGCCAAGAGAGCGGAGGCCGCGTAGCAAATCGTATCGAAGGCTATCCAATCAGTAGGATCCAATTTTTCTTTCGTTTCGGCAGGTTGAAAACCATACTTTCGCCTTTGGGGACGATCCGTCAGTAAATCTTCAAAAGGGTTATCCATGCTTCTCTCCAGGTCTTTCCCCAACTCATGGAACACGGTCTTCCCCAACCAATCAGCAAGGTCGTAATGCCCCAGTTGCCTCAATCTGTGCTCCAGGGCTTCGTGCGATGCTCCTTTTCCTTCGCCTGGTTCTGAGTTCCAATGTAACAAAAAGCGAATGCAACTTACTTCCCTGGATGCCCTTAGTTCAGCTTCATCGAGTGTCGTAGGTAAATCGTAACTGTGAAAATGTAGGGCAGCTACGAGCCTTCTACATTCCTGGGGTTCTACGTGGTCGGCTATGTACTGTAATTCCGGTAAATTTACGTCTATCGTCGCTTCGTTGACGATAATGACCAAAATAAATGCCAGTACGAAAACGTTGGCGTACTTTTGAAATATGTCAAAGCACGTCATGTATCAAGATTGGGATTTTAGGGAGACCATAAAGTCTGGGTATCCCGGAGTCACGGGGGCTCAAGATTTTATGTGTTTCTGGAGGGAGAGAAGAAGATTTTGTTGAAGCCGTAAGATCGAATTGCCTCGCAAGGGTTGATAAGGAGGGCCCCCTAATAAGGTATTGATTTTCTGGTCGTATTCTACGAACTCCAAAACTACAGTGGCATTCTCTTTGTCTGCGGAGAATATGACTATGTTGGGGTTAGTTTTCGGGGTGTCGAGGGCTTGAAATTCAGTTTTTGTACAGTTTGGTTTAGGGGGTTTGGCTGGAAGTTTCGTGACGAATAGGGTGAGCAATGAGGGAAGGGTTATCTCCAGTTACGATGTCATCAATAGGTATCTTTTTGAGGTGATGACGAAATTTGGGCCTTTGGAAACATCACATTAGCGATCAGTGACGTCCCAACAGACCAATCCCCGCTTACCGTTCCGATCCACAGCCCCCACCGACCACTATAAATACCACGATACCGACACCAGACCGTTATAACTGATGTATCCAAAATGGTAGCGTTAATTTTGAACGTTTCTTATAATTATTCAAGTTTTCTTAATAAGTTGAAATCTACTTACTACTACTTACGAGATTATATCTAGTCTTCATTTTCTTTACTTCATTTTAACTTAACGTGGAAACATTTCCAGACGCAACTTTATTAGTAAAAGTTCCTTAATTCCGTGCCCTCTACTACTTCTGAAAGTTAGGAACAGTTTTTCTGAGACCCTATACCAAAAAATATATTGATTACTGGTCTATAGCCCTTCGGATTTCCGCATCAAATAAACTCAAGCCTCACCTTCTTCTGTAACTTCATACACTCATTTGGACTTGTACTTTTGATTTAATAATTTTGAATGCATTTTGATTTTGTAACAAAATGAAACCTCTGAGGTATTTGATTTTCATAATCTTAACATGCTTCAGTCTGATACTTTCCGACTTCAAATGGTCATAGCTTTCCTTAAGCCGACCATCCCTTTTGGCAATTTAGAAAACCCTTTCAGTTTAAAACTCGGATTGGACTACCGAGTCGCCAAATTATACTCGGAATTGAAGCGAAGAGGCTGCAAACATGAAGGAATTCTTTCGGCCACGTCCCCATCGATTTGGATTATGTGGAAAATACACTTACCAACTGTCTCCAGCACTTCATGGATCGTGGGACGTAAGCAATCCCCTTATAAGCGAAGAGGGTCAGAAATGGAAGAAGCTCACTCCTGTCTTCACCTCAGGAAAAATGAAAGGCATGTTTCGAACGGTTTTGGATTCCACTGAGCAAATGAGGCACACCCTCAACGAAACATACCTCAGCACAAGAGCTTTCGATTTAAAGGAAATTAGCGCTTGTTTTCCAACGGACTTGATCCGCTCCTGCGCGTTCGGGATAGATTTCAATTAGTTTAAAAGATCCCAGCTCTGCATTCAGAGAGTAGAAAGAAATTCTTCAATTCGGACATTGAACATGAAATCAGAAGTTTTTTGGGCGTTGAGTTTTCTGAAAACGTGCAAAGCTTTAGGGATGAGGATATTTCCGGCTGATGTGATAAGGCCATTAAAGAAGTGATCGAAATTAGGGAGGGGGTGACATCGCTAGAAACGACTTCGTGGAGCTCCTTTTACAAATCAAAAACACCAACGGGTTACTGACGCTTCAAGAAATAAGCGCCCAGGCGTTTTTGCTTCTTCTGGCCGGATTTGAAACGTCCTCGACTACGATGAGCTTTTGCCTTTCGCAGCTCGCTTTAAATTCGGATTGTCAAGAAAAATTAAAGCGGGAAATTTATGAAGCCACAGTAAAGTTACGTACGTACTTGGCGATTCTCCTATTTGCATTATTCTAAACGAAACTTTTAGAAAGGTGTGCTCCATAGATCCCATACAGAATCTGTGCAGGAAGCCATTTTTTATAGACCAGTTGACGATGATGTTGAAATAATAATTTCGGAAGTTTCAAAATTCTTTAATTATATAATTCCAATCTGCAAGTTGTTAATTTAATTTAAAAAGGCTCCATGGCCTCAAATTTTATCTAATCAGCAGTAATTAGGCAAAAATTAATTGTCACTACAATATCACTCTCAAAATAATAATACACAGTTAATAATTGTCAATAATGAGTCAACAAATATGTTTACAGTGTAGCAACTTCACTGAGTGATAAGATAATAAGATGATAAGTGATAAACCACAAATCTCGCCCGTCACTGATGTTGGTTACTTGCTGTTAATCTCGTCCAGTCACGCAAGAAAAAAAATAAGATCTGGTTTCCGTATTATTACAGAGTCATTCTGTGGCCTGCACATTCATATCATTAATATATATATCCAAAACAAAACGAAAGCATTGTAACTTCAGCTTTCACTTAAGTAAGTTGCCTTCTCAATAGTACTTGTAGTTACAATTTTAATTTCAGCCTAATATGATTGCTCTACAATTACAAGATTTAATTTCGTTTTTCATAATATGCGTCAGTCTTCTACTGCTCTACTTTAAGTGGTCTTACAAATTCTGGAAGCACAGAAATATTCCTTACCTCGAACCAACGATCCCATACGGCAATTTGGAAAATCCCTTAAACCTCCAAATTGGACTAGCCCGCCATGTCGCCAGCTTATACGCAGAACTCAAGCGAAGAGGTTGCAAACAAGGAGGAATTTACTCAGTTACCAGGCCCATCTACATCCCCATTGATTTGGATTACGTGAAAAACGTGCTGATAAAAGATTTCCAGCATTTCGTGGATCGAGGGTCGTACTATCACGAGAAAGCGGACCCCCTCAGTGCCCATCTCTTCAGCATCGAAGGCCAGAAGTGGAAGAACCTCAGGGTGAAGCTCACTCCCGTGTTCACCTCCGGAAAAATGAAGGCGATGTTCGAAACGGTTTTGGACTGCGCCAACCAAATGAGACGCGCCCTCGACCTGACCTACTTCAACACGAAAACTTTCGACCTTAAAGAAATCTCCGCGTGCTTCACAACGGACGTGATCGGCACGTGCGCGTTCGGCATAGAGTGCAACAGTTTTACGAACCCCAGCTCCGACTTCAGGAAGTACGCGAAGAGAATTTTTGGCACCAGCTTGGATCGGATGGTACGAAATTTTCTGACGCTGAGTTTTCCCAAGCTGTGCAAGAAAATGGGGGTGCGGTTGTTCCCCCCGGACGCGACCGCGTTCTTCACCGAAGTGATCAAAGACGTGGTCAAAAACCGGGAGAATAACACCGTCGCTAGAAACGATTTCGTCAAGCTCCTTTTGGAAATTAGAAACGAGGATGGGGCGCTGACTTTTCAGGAAATGAGCGCGCAAGCGTTCTTGTTCTTCCTAGCCGGATTCGAAACGTCTTCCAGCACCATGGGCTTTTGCTTCTATCACCTCGCAAGAGATCCCGACGTTCAAGAAAAAGTAAGGCAAGAAATCTACAATGTTGTTGGTAAACACGGAGGCAAAATCACTTATGATGGTGTACAAGAGATGACCTATCTAACACAGGTCCTTGAAGGTACGTTAAGGTGTGTCTTCTTAAAAGTACTTTGTTCTAAATCGAATTTACAGAGACTCTTAGAATGTACCCTATAGTGTCCGTACTCAAGAGAGTTTGCACGAAGAGCTACGCTCTACCCGATTCCGACACGGTTCTGGAGGAAGGTTCCCAAATATTCGTTTCTGTTTACGGTATTCACCACGATCCCGAATATTATCCAAATCCTGAAGTGTTTGACCCCGACCGATTTGCTGCCGAGGAAAAAGCTAAAAGACATTCGTCCGCGTTTTTGCCTTTCGGGGAAGGTCCCAGGAATTGCATAGGTAAACCCCCAGAAAAATTTCGGATTTGCTCAATTTCTTTTGTATTTAAAAAAAAACTCTTTCCTAACACTTTCTATATTGCCAGTTACACAATTTTAATTATTTTCATGTATTTTTTAGGATTACGCTTCGGTATGATGCAAGCGAAAATTGGATTGGCAGTCCTGCTGAGCCACTACAAGTTCACTTTGAACTCCAAAATGCCGCAGTCACTCACCTTAAACCCCAAAAGTTTACTGATGGCTTCAATTGAAGATATCCTGCTGGACGTTGAGAAAATTTGATCTCCTGATGCCCATGCATTTATGGTTTTTCTTAGTGCCTTTTTGGAGCTTTTATAATGTTAGTATGTTTCTTTTTTTAATCAAACATCCAACAGTGGTTTTTTGTGCCATGTTTTTTCAGTAAACTGTAGAATATATATTAATTTGATTTGATGATGATGATATATATAAGGATTTTATTTTAAATTAAGAATGAAAGAAAAACTCCGCCTACGTTATCAACTAACAATAAGTCATCTACGAAGTTAGGAAGTTTCATGGTTTTAAATTATGTAATTAAATACATTTTATTTTAAAAGAAAGTACTGCTAAGTTACGTATTGTCAAAATCAGTCCCTTTAGACCCTTTCATGACCTCACAAATTCTGCTAACCTTACCTTGAACCGACCATCCCTTTCGGGTATTTAGAAAACCCTTTCAATTTCAAACTCGGATTGGGCCTCCAAGTGGCCGAATTATACCCTGAATTCATGCGAAGAGGTTGCAAACTAGGAGGGATTTCTTCAACCACGAAACCCATCGATTTGTATTACGTGAAAAATATACATCCCCGCGGTCTCCAACGCTTCATGGATCGTGGGATGTACCATCATAAAAGAAGCAAACCCCTTATAAGCGTAGAGGGCCAGAAATAGAAGAATCTCACTCCTGTCTTCACCTCAGAAAAAATGAAAGGCATGTTTCGAACGGTTTTAGATTCCACTGAGCAAATGAGGCACACCCTCAACGAAACATACCTCAGCACAAGAGCTTTCGATTTAAAGGAAATTAGCGCTTGTTTTCCAACGGACTTGATCCGCTCCTGCGCGTTCGGGATAGATTTCAATTAGTTTAAAAGATCCCAGCTCTGCATTCAGAGAGTACGGAAAGAAATTCTTCAATTCGGACATTGAACATGAAACCAGAAGTTTTTTGGGCGTTGAGTTTTCTAAAAACGTGCAAAGCTTTGGGGATGAGGATATTTCCGGCTGATGTGATAAGGCCATTAAAGAAGTGATCGAAATTAGGGAGATAGAAACGACTTCTTGGAGCTCCTTTTGCAAATCGGAAACACCAACGGGTTATTGACGCTTCGAGAAACAAGCGCCCAGGCGTTTTTCCTTCTTTTGACCGGATTTGGAGCGTCCTCAACTACGATGAGCTTTTGTCTTTAAATTCGGATTGTCAAGTCCACGAACGACTTGAACTTAAAAACGATAATACTATTAATAAATACACGAAGGAGAAACATCTCGTAAGTCGGTCGAAGTTGCAATGACACGAAGGTACAGGATTTTCGGAGATACGCAATCTAATAACTGATTGGTCCTGGACTTCGAGGTATTAAAAAGATGGAGGTTGAGCAGGAAATAGTCGGGTGATAATTAAAAATGGAATACGCTTGACAATTACCAACCATAACGACGCCTTTTCATCGAGGATTTTCACAGAAATCCAATTGAGGTGTTATGAATGAGAAATCGCACGAATACTTTAAAATAAAAGAAAGTCGTTTGATTATTATCAAAAGACCGTTAAATAAATCGTCAGTTGGTGGATTATGTCCACGGGCAGCTCCAAACTAATCTTTCGTATGAAAGCAACGCCTCGAATCTTGACTAAAACGTTGTCAAACAAATTGACAATTTTACAACTGTCAAGTTTCACTTCAAAAATATTTTTAGGAAGCCATTATGACACCTGCTGGTAGCTTAAAAGTGATCTTTCAAACAAAAGAAAAGCGCTTAGACTTTACCAAAAAATATTTGTTAAATAAATTATCAATGTGCTATTAAGCTATTAAGCTATTAAGGCTTGCCGTAAAAATAGTTTTTGAAAGACGTCGTGATTCTGAGCAGCTCCACATTGCTATTTTAAGTAAATGAAGAGCACGTGATTGTTACGAAAAAATTGTTGATTTGTTAATTTGACAGCTGTCAAGTTGTCATCATCAACATCATAATTTTTAGAAGCGACACAACCATGGACAGTTTCGAACTGATCTTTAAAATAAGAGAGCCATTTAATTATTATCAAAAGAGTTAAATAATTCGTCAGTTTGACAGCTGTCAAATATTGATGCAAAAATATTTTTAAAAGGAAATAGACTACTCCAGAACTGATCTTTCAAATGGGAACAATCCTAATCTAATCTAATCTTTATCAAATTGTCGTTAAATAAATTGTCAATTTGACAGCTGTCAAGTTTTATTTCAGAAATATTAAATAAATTGTCAGTCTGCAACCTGTCAACTATTGATCTAGAAGTGGTTTCCGGAAATCGTCGTGACTCTGCCCGGCTCCAAACTGATGTTTTAAATACGAGAAAAGCGCTTAATCACAACCAAGAAGTTGTTAAATAAGTCGTCCATTTGACAGCTGTCAAAGTATTGAAGCGAAAGTAATTATTGAAAGATGTTTGGAAGTTTCAAGAGAAGTGCCTAACCATTAGCAATAAAAAATGTTAAAATAAATACTCAATTTGATAGCTCTTATGTTTTTGTATAAAAATAGTCTTTGGAAGACCTTTTTAGCTTTAAGTAATTCCAAACTGATCTTTCAGTTAAAATCATCGCACCTAATACTTATCAAAATGTGCATTATTAATCTCTCAGTTTGACAGCTGTCAGGTAACGATGCAAAAATATTTTTAAAAGGAAATAGACCGCTTCAAACTGATCTCTCAAATAGGAGCAATGTATCTAATCTTTACTGTTGAACAAATTGTCAATTTGACAGCTGTCAAAAAAGCGCTTAGACTACCAAAAAGTTGTTAAATCAATTATCAGTGTGACAGTGTTGCCGTAAAAATTGGCAACTCTAGGCAACTGTAAATTAACCTTTCACACAAAAGTAATGCATCTAATCTTAATTAAAATGTTGATAAACAAATTGTCAATTTGACAGCTGTCAAGTTTTATTTCAAAAATATTTTTTAGAATTTTTGGAAAGCATCGTGAAACCGGACGGCTTTAAACTAATCTTTTAAATGAAAGAAAACGCCCATCGCTACCAAAAAAAAAAGCTATTAAATGAATTGTCAGTTTGACAGCTATCAACTATTGATCCAAAAGTGGTTTTCGGAAATCGTCACGACTCCGACCGGCTCTAAACTGATGTTTCAAATACGAGAAAACCGCTTAATCACGACCAGAAAGTTGTTAAATAAATCTTCCATTTGACAGTCGTCAATTTGACAGCTGCAAAAGTAATTATTGAAAGGTGTTCGGAAGCTCCAAGTTGATGTTTCAAATTAAAGATAAGTGCATAACTATTAGCAATAAAAAAATGTTAAGTAAATTGTCAATTTGACACCTTTCGAATTTTTTGTGTTTAAAAGACTTTTTGGCCCTAGATAATACCAAATTGATCTTTCAATTAAAATCATCGCGACTAATCCTTATCAAAATGTCCGCTAATAAACTCTCAGTTTGACAGCTGTCTAGTATTGATGCAAAAATATTTTTAAAAAGAAATAAACCGCACCAAACTTATCTTTCAAATAGGAGCGATGCGTCTAATCTTTACTAAATTGTCATTGAACAAATTGTCAATTTGACAGGTGTCAAGTTTTTTTTCAAAAAAGCGCTTAGACTGCCAAAAATTTGTTAAATCAATTATCAGTGTGACAGCTGATAAGTGTTGCCGTAAAAATAGTTTTTAGAAGACGTCGTGATTCTAGGCAACTCTAAATTAACCTTTCACACAAAAGCAATGCATCTAATCTTTATTAAAATTGTCAATTTGACAGCTGTCGAGTTTTACTCTAAAAATATTTTTTAGGATTTTTGAAAAGCGTCATGAAACCGAACGGCTTCAAAGTGATCTTTCAAATAAAAGAAAACGCTCAATCGCTACCAAAAAAAAAAATATTAAATAAATTATCAGTTTGACAGCTGTCAATTATTGATCCAGAAGTAGTTTTCGGAAATCGTCATGACTCCGGCCGGCTCCAAACTCACGTTTCAAATACGAGAAAAGCGCTTAATCACTACCAAAAAGTTATTGTTGAGTGAGTCGTCGATTTGACAGCTGTCAAAGTATTAATGCAAAAGTAATTATTGAAAGGTATTAGGACCTGTGGAAGTACAAAGTTGATGTTTCAAATTATAGACAAGTGCATGACCATTAGCAATAAAAAATGTCAAATAAATAGTCAATTTGACAGCATTCAAAAATATTTTTTAGAATTTTTTAATAACGTCACGAAACCGGACAGCTTCAAACTGACCTTTAAATACGAGAAAAGCGCTTAATCATTACCAAAAAATTATTATTAAACGAGTCGTCAATTTGACAGCTGTCAAAGTATTAATGCAAAAGTAATTATTGAAAGGTGTTAGGACCTTTGGAAGTACAAAGTTGATGTTTCAAATTAAAGAGAAGTGCATAACTAATAGCAATAAAAAAAATGTTAAATAAATAGTTACTTTGACAGCTCTCAAGTTTTATTTTTTAGAGTTTTTGGAAAGCATCACAAAACCGGACGGCTTCAAACTGATCTTTCAAATAAGTGAAAACTCACAATCGTTATAAAAAAAACTATTGAATAAATTGGTAGTTTGACAGCTGTCAAGTATTGATCCAAAAGTGGTTTCCGGAAATAGTCCTAACTCCGGCCGGCTCCACACTGATGCTTCAAATACGAGAGAAGCACTTAATCACTATCAAAAAGTTGTTAAATGAGTCGTCAATTTGACAACTGTCAAAGTACTGATGCAAAAGTAATTATTGAAAAGTGTTAGGGCCTTTGGAAGTTCCAAGTTGATGTTTCATAACCATTAACAATAAAAAAATAAATTGTCAATTTGACAGCTGTCGAGTATTAATGCAAAAGTAATTATTGAAAGGTGTTATGTCTCTTGGCAGTCCAAAATTGATGTTCCAAATAAAAGCGACGTGCCTAGCCATTGGCAAAAAATTGTTAAATTATCAGTTTGACACCTGTCAAGTGTTGGCGCAAAAGTAGTTTTTAGAAGACGTCGCGACACGGGGCAATTCCAAATTGAATTTTTAAATAAAAGAAGATCGCGTGATCATTATCGAGAAAATCGTCAAATTAGTTTTTAGTTTGACAGCTATCAGTTGTGATGCAAAGATCATTTTAGAAGACATCATGTCGTGAGCAGGTTCAAACTGATCTTGATTGAAGAATTATGTATTAGAAAAAAATTGTCAAATAAATTGACAATGCAGGTGATTTTAAAAGGCGTTATGTCCATGAGAGCTGTCCAAAGTTAAGGCATCTAGTAAGTCAATCGCAACCGCAATCGCACCATTTTTCCTGTAAATCGTAAAGCGTTCCGAACGACATCATGCGATGTCCGAATAAAAAAGAAACTTGCTTGATGTAATTAAAAATCGGCATTTTTTATTGGGATTTTCTTAAAAGACGTTACGCTCGTGAAGTATGCAAAGTAGTCCTGTTGGTAGATGGCGCTGACATTTCCCGCTTGGCTTCCGGTTGCGTTTTTCTGTTGTAAGTCATAATTTATAATCCTGCACCCATGTCAACAACTAACAATAAATCATCTATAAAGTTATAAGCGTGGAGTAATTATGCAATTAGAAATTTTTATATTTTATAAAAATAATATTCAAAGTCCAACAAAGATATTTCATTGCAACATCCCCCCTCTTGCTAATACATAAATAAATATCATAAACCACACTGAATTGTTAATTTAATCCGAAACGATTCTTATCTTAATATTTTATTTATTTTGTTCATTAACCGGTGTCACCTCAGACTGCCTGTTATTATCACGCGATCGTCTAAAGAAAACGCTTTCCTCTTTTAACGTTCGTTTACTTCCATGCAACAATCATTAAGAAATATCATCTTTGACCTGAACTGTGAGATAACACCGCCGAATTTGACTAGTCGTAAATGCACTCTACTATTCGGAGTAATAACGTACAACAACACGTTCATAATAAAACGTAAGTACATTACATTTCGAAACGCTCTAGAACCGTTTTTGAAATAAACTTTAAAATTCGCACTTCGCACTTTTCAAATCTCGCACCTAGTTCTACTTTTATAGAGGTTTCCTCTTTCGGGAATGTTCCAGAATTCTCCAGTACAATTCCAATCCTATCCGGAGCGCGCGCGTTGAAGCCAACCAAAGCATCGAGAAACTGATTTACAATTTTTTTTATTCCAGCCCTAAATGATAACTCCATTTTACCAAAACCTAGCGTCCGCATTTATAATATGCGTCACCCTCGTATTACTTTACTTCAAACGACGCTACAAATATTGGGAACGCAATAAGATCCCTTACCTCACACCCAAAATCCCCTACGGAAATTTAGAGAACCCCTTAAACATGAAAATCGGGGTGGGCCTTCAGATGGCCGAGGTGTACGCCGAATTCAAACGCAACGGTTGGAAGCATGGAGGGATCTTCTCCGGGACGAGGCCCATCTACGTGCCAGTCGATCTGGATTTGGTGAAGAACGTGTTGGCCAAAGATTTCCAACACTTCACGGATCGGGGGTTGTACTACAACGAGAAAACGGACCCCCTGACCACGCACCTCTTCAGATTGGACGGCCAAAAATGGAAAGACCTAAGAACGAAACTCACCCCCGTGTTTACGTCGGGGAAAATTAAGGCAATGTTCCAGACGGTCCTGGATTGTGGTGAACAAATGAGGCAGGCGCTCAATGACACGTACCTCGAGATCAAGACGTTCGACGTGAAGGAGATTGCCGGTTGCTTCACGACCGATGTCATCGGGTCGTGTGCTTTTGGCCTTGACTGCAACAGTTTTAAAGACCCCAATTCCGAATTTAGGAGGTTCGGAAAGAAAGTGTTCGCCCCAAGTTTAGAAGAGACGGTGAAGACCTTCTTGGCGATGAGTTTCCCAAACATTTGCAAACGTCTGGGGATGAGGATACTTGCAGCGGACGTCACGACGTTCTTTACCAACGTCGTCAGGGAAGTCATCGAGTACAGGCAGAGTAAGGCCATCGAGAGAAACGATTTCGTTCAACTTCTTCTCGAAATGAAAAGGAGCGGGGAATCGCTGAGTTTTCAAGAAATGAGCGCGCAGGCATTCGTCTTTTTCGCGGCCGGTTTTGAAACGTCGTCGAGTACTATGGCGTTCTGTCTTTACCAATTGGCGAAGGACCCAGAAATTCAGGAGAAAGTGAGGCGGGAAATTAACGACGTTACAAGTAAACATGAAAGTAGAGTTTCGTATGGGTGTATTCAGGAAATGACGTACATGACCCAGATTATCGAAGGTGGCATAGAGTAGGTAAGTTCCTTTTTGGATGAAGTATTAACAACGGAATTTCCAGAAACTCTTAGGATATATCCAACGCTTCTGATACTCAACAGAATCTGCACGAGGGATTATATTTTACCCGAGACCAAAACGATTTTAAAAAAAGGCACGCCAGTTTTCATTCCGGTTTATGGTATCCATCACGATCCAGAATACTATCCGAATCCAGAAAGATTTGATCCAGATCGGTTTTCTGCCCAAGCTAAAGCCGAAAGGCACTCGTTTGCCTTCCTGCCTTTTGGTGAAGGGCCAAGAATTTGCATAGGTAAATTCTGCTAACAAATAATTCTGATTTGATTTCCAAAAACTTCTGCTTCTAGGTTTACGTTTTGGGATGATGCAGGCAAAAATTGGTTTAGCCATCCTGCTGAAGCATTACCAGTTTAGTTTGAATTCCAGGACACCACAGTCCCTCACGATAGATCCCAAAACTTTCTTGATTGCTTCCGTTGAAAATATTTTGCTGGATGTTAAAAAAATTTGAAATAAATGAAACAAAATATCATACAACACTCTTAGTATTTTGCAAATATTTTTTCAGCACACGTTTAATAGGATAGTGAAAAGGGTGGTTGTGCGTTGGTCCTCACGTAGTACAAGCCGCTCCTGAAAACACCCAATGCATCATCTGATATCAGAGAAACTTAGAAATAACGACGTACTCGTAAGTGTCAGCTTGGCCCATATAAACCTCGCTCTCCTCGAAACATCTGCCGTAAACTGCTTCCTCAATGGAAGCGCAACGCTGGCTCTTGAACGCGCGCTTGTTCTGGATCGATTCGACGAAGTAGATGTAAGCACGCCCATGGTTGCAGCTGATGCTTTCGGGGATTCTCCCTAAATTTCTTTTATTATTAAAATTCAAATCGGCTCAGGTGAACTACTTACAGATATCAAAAATGTCGGGACATCCCGGCTGGTATCTTCCTCCGTTGGGGTAGAAGTCGACGTGCCCCACCGGTTCGGCCAAACTGAGAATTCGCATGTAAGTGTGAATTATGTCGACTAGTTTAGCATCTCCGGGGTCCAAGCGTAAATTGTGGGAGACGTCTCCGTAACCGGGACCAGCTGGATCAAGACCTTCGCAAAGAACACACAACACAAGACCATATCATACTCATCCTTTGGTAAAAAGGGAAAGAAATTGAAATTTAAACTGTCCCCTTCACTTGGGTTGAAATTACAATCAAAAACAAATTGGTGAGCAAATTGGATAAAATAAAGAAAGTAGTAGATTTTTTTAGAGGAAAAGAGAAAGAAAATATCGATGTAAAGGTGACGTGGTGATCATCCTTCTTTTTGGGAAACACGCAGGAGAAACTGCCATCAGCTGAATCAAAAAAAAATTAATAAATGAATGCATTACGGGAAGACTTGAAAGAAGAACGGAAAAATAGCAGATGATTTGAACAAATGTGAACCTCATAGGTAAATAATTTTTTTTTTAAAAAGTACCAAGGGGAAACATCAACGATTTGCCCAAAAACCACAGGCCAACTGGAGAAAGAAAGGAAAGAGAAAAGTACTGAGAAGACTGAAGAGGTTGTTACGAAACAAGGGCTTAGAGAAAAGAAATGAAATAATGGTTTTGGGCAAATATTAATTTCATAGGAGCTGGATTATCAAATTGTACAGACCAGCTAAAGGAGACAGACAGAAAAGACTTAAAAAAGGATCGCGAAAAATTAACGAAAATGGACAAATCTGAACCTTTCAAGAGATTAACTAAACTAGAGAAAGTACGGAGAAGGCATGAGAAGAAAGAACAAAGAACTTGGGATTAAAGCAAAAAGAAATTAAGTGCTCCTATACGGATTGGGGAAAAGTGAACTTCATAGAAGGCATGAGAAGAAAGAACAAAGAACTTGGGATTAAAGCAAAAAGAAATTAAGTGCTCCTATACGGATTGGGGAAAAGTGAACTTCATAGAAGGCATGAGAAGAAAGAACAAAGAACTTGGGATTAAAGTAAAAAGAAATGAAATACTCCTATATGGTTTGGAGAAATGTGAACTTCAAAATAAAGAGAAGACACCATAAGAAATACCAATGCGTTTTGCCATGTTATTAGCACATTATCAAAATGTACGGATAAGCTAGAGCAAGTACAGAGAAGACTTGAAAAGGTAACACGTAAGAAAAGACGCAAAGTTTATGTTTTGGACAAACACGAACTCCTTAGGAGATGAACAAAACAAAGGAAAAAGATACTCGTCGAAAAAGTCAATAACTTTGGTAACATGGGATAGATTATTGTACTCAGAATGAAGAAGCCACAGTTACAAATGCCTGGGGGTGGAAACGACAAAAGATAAGAAACGTTAATGACATGTGGAAAGGAAACAAATCCCTCTTTTAAATGGTGCAATCAGATAAGTACTTTGGAACTAATAACAACCAAAGAAAACACTGTTTAATGATGATTTATTATCTCTGTCTTAATGAGGGTACAAAATTCTACAAAAAATGATTATTTCTGGCATAAACTGGGACATAAAATCTTCCAGAGAAGATGTTGTAGAGACTGAAGGAAAAGAAGAGTCGAAAAGAGGAGTACAAAAAAGAGAAAGGGCCCCAGAAAGAAGAAAGGGGTAGAAAAAAGAAGAGAGGGTACAAAAAGAAGAAAGGTTAACAAAGGAAAAAGGGTATAAAAGGAAGAATTCAATCGAAGAGAAGGATGCAAAGCGAAAGGATTCGACTCATCATGAAACTACCAGATTAGATACTATCAACAAAAGAAATTTAACGCTGCACTGGAAGAGAAAAGACACAAATAAGGCTTAGAGAATAAAAAGGAACACAGATTTGAAAGAAATAATTCAATTGGATATCAGAGAAAGAAATGGGCATAAAAGCAGCAAAGGAATACGAACGAACAAAAGGGTCCAAGAAAAAGTTGTTCCAAAAAATACAGTTCAGCATACATATCATGAGGTTGCCCAGAATAGATGCAATATTTTATTTTAAAACTGCACTGGAGGAAAGAAGACACGAAGGAGGCCTTGAGAGTGATAAGAAATTTGAAGGAACATCCTACAAATGGCTGCCCTTTGTCTCTTTCAAGAACTGTAGCTAGACGATGTTTTGCTTACGAAACAGCGGTCGCTCACTATTCTGTAGTGAGGCTCTGCCTTCCCTTGAAAAATTAAAGACATGATTAAATTGGGTATGAGAGAAGAAAGGGTACGAAAAGAAAAAAGGGGTACAAGAAGAAGAAAGGGGTTACAAATGAAGAAAGAAGAGAGGGTACAAGTAGAAGAAGGAAGGAAAGAGGGTACAAAAGGAAGAATTTAATCGAAGAGAAGGGTGCAAAAAGAAAGCATTCGACTCATCATGAGACTGCCAGATTAGATACTATCAAGAAAAATATTTTAAAGCTGAATTAGAGGAGGATAGACACGAGTAACGTCTAGAGGATGAAAAGGAACACAGATTTGAAGGAAAACAAAGAAAGAAATGGGTATAAAACCAGGAAAGGGTTACGAACGAGGAGAAGGGTCCAAAAAGAAGTGGTTCCAAAAAATACGGTTCAACACGCACATCATGGGGTTGCCCAGAATAGACCTTACCAAAAACAATATTTTATTTTAAAACTGCACTGGAGGAAAGAAGATACGAAGGAGGCTTTGAGGTGGATAAGAAATTTGAAGAAAAAGCAAAGCCTTCGTTGTACATGTGTCCCTACAAATGGCGGTCCTTTGTCTCTATCAAGAACTGTAGCTGTCCTGTTTACGAAACCGCGGTCGCTCACTATTTTGCAGTGACGCTTTGCCTTTCCTTGAAAAAAATAAATACACGATTGAATTGGATATGAAAGAAGAAAGGGGATAAAATGAAGAAAGAGGTCGATTCAACACATCATGAGGGTGCCAGAGTAGATACTACCAAGTCTATCACCAACCAAGACCTTGCCTTTCCTTGAATAATTAAAGACATGATTGAATATGAAAGAAGAAAGGAGTTACAATTGAAGAAAGGGAAACGAAAAACTTGATTCAACACATCATGAGCTTAGATACTACCAAGCCTAGTAGTACCTACTACGAAAATTATTTTATTTTAAAGCTGCCTTGGGGGAAAGAAGAGAAGAGGAAGGCCTAGAGGGTGACGGGGAACACAGATTAGAAATAAATAATAGAATATTATTGGCAAGAAATAAAAGGAATTAGAAAGCAATAATAAAAAGAGCCTTTCAGGACCACCCTAACCCTAACCGTAGTTTGAAATGGGGAAAAAGCAATTTCGAAAAGACCTAATCAAACCTTTGTACTATTTCTCTAATTTCCTTGAAAATCTTAGATTTTTTAATACCCTCTCAAAACTTTCCCCTCGCTCAAAATATCCACCCCCCATTCTAGGGACGTGTACACCTAAACTATGTGCGATGAACCTAGAGGATGATTAAGAAGAAAGAAGACCACCAAATTTGATCCTGCGTGGTCCAACCTGGGAAAAGAAACAATTTGAATTCTAGGGACATGTACACCTAAACTATGTGCGATGAACCTAGAGGGTGATTAAGAAGAAAGAATTATTGGAAAGAAATAAGAAGACCACCAAATTTGATCCTGCGTGGTCCAACCTGGGAAAAGAAACAATTTGAAAAAGACCAAACCAAATCCAAAAACTATTTCTATTACTTTTTAACCATTGTTGGAGACCTCACGACTTTTTTGGTGCTCCCTCATACCTGTGATCCTTCCGATTTTTCCCCCGCTCAAAATATCCGCCCCCATTCCGGCTACGTGTGCACCTAAACTGTGCCCGATTAGATGGACCTGATCATAATCGACGCCCATTTTGAAAAGGAAGTTCAAGAAGCCGGTGAGAGCACTCGCAGCAAGTTGGGCGCCCCTCATCGCCGAGAAGTACTCGAACTCGCACAGTGCAGACCAATCCATGCCGACCACGTTAAAATCGCCATTCGTTAAATACGCTGCAAAGAAAGTGGCTCATTTTTTTGTTTGTGGTTTCAGATTAGGTGTGTACCGTTTTTCATAAGTACGAAGACATCTTGCCTGATGCTACTCAAAAAACCATGGATTATAATTTTTGTTGGGCTGTTGTAGTCAAAGCCTGAGTTGTTGAAGCCAACCTCGTCGTTTACTTGAAGCTTAGCAGGCCTACCATATCTGTAAGGAAAAAGAAAGGTCATGGCTGGTTGGTCGATCCCAATATTAAGTCTTCTTTAATTTGGGGAACTAATTGGTGTGGTGGTGGTGGTTACCTTGTGAAGAGTATGAATTGAACAACCGATCCATTGATGCTTTGCGGTCGGCTTCCGCTCGGTTGGGACGGAGGTGGCGTCGACGTTTTCGTCATAATCTGCCCGTTACTCACTGCTTTTTTTTTTGAAAAAGAGGAAAAGCGTTTCGAACAATCGAATTACATAACAAGCGGCTACTCACTCATCACGACCAACAAAACGGCGGACACAGCTAATACGCCCAGTGCAACCGCCGTCGCGCTCATGTTTTCGCCGCCGTCAAATAAATACAATCGACCTTTTGTTGTAATGCTAAATATCGAAGCAAGGCAGCCTTCCGTGTTTCCGTTTTCAATATTGCACTGCCATTATGTACGCCGAATCAGATAATGCCTAATGATAGGACAACTGCGAAGTAATGCACAAATAATTATTGAAACACCAGAAGTAGATGCAGATGATTACACGTACGGGATGGGTTTCGCTTTTTATACTGCCCAATTTTTCTGGGGCACAAAAAATAGTCAATAAAAATGAATTAATTAATAAATAAATGAAGAGACACTAGCCGGAATTAAAAACCATCGATCGATAATTAACCCAATTCGTTTTCGTTCTAATTCCCAAAACTATTATTATTACGTATATTTAACCATGTCCGGGGGTTTGCTTTATGTTACCTTTTAGTATTACGATTCCACTAGAGCTTCGGGTATTTCAGAATATGAATAGAATATAGGAAGCCCCCCCAACGCATAAAACCTTTGTTATATCTCACCCAAAGTACGCCTTTTCCGCATGCAATTTCAAACATAATGGTCAATCACATTATATACAGAGCCCTATTCGGAAAATATATATCTATTTCCCCCATTTCCATAAACACCTACATCATCTGGTGCATGAGTAAAAATATCTCGTCGATGCCATTGATGATGGCCCCATAGCAAGGCGACACAGTTCTTATTCCTTACAAGCACCATGACGATGACTTTTTTGCACACAAAGCTACAAACGATTGTTAGAAACTCAGAAATGTTTGCCCTGTTGCATAAAGCCTGTTCACCCCTTTGGTGTCACTTTAGGCACTTTTGGGATTCGCTGAGCATAGTCCGAGCAAACCTTACGACTCAGGTCGTTGTCGTAGAAACGTTTTCGAGTTAAATTTAAAATAAATTAAACGTCTCTTTCTCTTAACAAAAAAAAAAAAACAGTCATACCTCTATTGGGCATTTCCCAAAAAACGTAGATGTTACTTTAAAAGGTTTCCATGAAAGTATCAAAGAAATAAATGGTTGTAAAAGCAGGAAAAAGATACGAACGAAGAAAAGGGTCCAAAAAAAGAAGTGGTTCCAAAAAATATGGTTCAACGCACACACCATGAGGTTGCCCAGAATAGACACTACCAAAAACAATATTTCATTTTAAAACTTCACTTAGAGAAGAGAAATGAAATATTTTATGGTTTTGGGCAAATGTTAACTTCATAGGAGCTGGATTATCAAATTGTACAGACCAGCTAAAGGAGGCAGACAGAAAAGACTTGAAAAAGAGAATGGAACAAAATGGACAAATCTGAACCTTCCAAGAGATTAACTAAACTAGATAAAGTACGGAGAAGGCATGAGAAGAAAGAACAAAGAACTTGTGATTAAAGCAAAAAGAAATTAAGTGCTCCTATACGGATTGGGGAAAAGTGAACTTCATAGAAGGCATGAGAAGAAAGAACGAAGAACTTGGGACTAAAGTAAAAAGAAATGAAATGCTCCTATATGGTTTGGGGAAATGTGAACTTCAAAATAAAGAAAAGACACCATAAGAAATACCAATGCGTTTTGCCATGTTATTAGCACGTTATCAAAATGTATGGATAACCTACGGCAAGTACAGAGAAGACTTGAAAAGGTAACACGTATGAAAAGACGCGAAGTATATGATTTGGACAAACATGAACTCCTTAGGGGATGAACAAAACAAATGAAAAAGATACTCGTCGAGAAAGTCGATAACTTTGGTAACTCCGGATGGATTATTGTACTCAGAATGAAGAAGTCACAGTTACAAATGCCAGGGGTATGGAAACGATAAAAAATTAGATAAGAAACGTTAATGACATGTGGAAAGGAAACAAATCCCTCTTTTAAATGGTGCAATCAGATAAGTACTTTGGGACCAATAACAACCAAAGAAAACGCTGTTTAATGATGATTTATTATCTCTGACTTAATGAGGGTACAAAATTCTACAAAAAATGATTATTTCTGGCATAAACTGGGACATAAAATCTTCCAGAGAAAATGTTGTAGTGACTGATGGAAAAACAGAGTCGAAAAGAGGAGTACAAAAAAGAGGAGTACAAAAAAGAGAAAGGGACCCCAGAAAGAAGAAAGAGGTAGCAAAAAGAAGAAAGAGTACAGGAAGAAGAAATGTTACCAAAAGAAAAAGGGTACAAAAGGAAGAATTCAATCGAAGGGAAGAGTGCAGAGCGAAAGGATTCGACTCATCATGAAACTGCCAGGTTAGATACTATCAAGAAAAATATTTTAACGCTGCATTGGAGGAGCTGCTACCTACCAAGAGAATTATTTTATTTTAAAACTGCCTAGGGGGAAAGAAGAGACGTAGAAGGACTGGAGGGTGATAGGGAACACAGATTAGAAAGTAATAATAGAATTTTATTGGCAAGAAATAAAACAATAGATAAGAAGAATTAGTAAATAATAGTAAAAAGAGCCTTTGAGGACCACCCTAACCACCAAATTTGATCCTATCGAGTCCGAAATGGGAAAAAAGCAATTTTGGAAAGACTATATCAAATCTTTGTACTATTTCTTCTGTTTTCTTAACCATTATTGAAAATCCACCAAATTTCATCCTAACCTTACGGCTCAGGAGAAACAAAACCTCAATTTTTGACGTTTTCGAGTTAAATTTAAAATAAATTAAACCAGCTCTCTCTTAACAAAAAAGAAACAGTCAAACCTCTATTGGGCACTTCCCAAAAGTCGTAGATATTGCTTCAAAAGATTCCCACGAAAGTCCAAACCACAATGTACAAATATTACACGCCTCGAAAATACTGCCAAAGGTGCTAATAAAAAAGAAAAACTAAAAGAAAATGCATGGAGGATCCAAACAATAAAGCAAAACACTCAGAAAGAATACGAAGGAAGAAGACAACAGGAGAATGGAAATACAGATAAGGCCTAAGAAATTGGATGAAGACGTAAACTTTAAAAAAACATGCCAGTTTTAAAAGTAAAAGATAATAGAAAGAAGTAACTGATGATCAGGAACAGGAACCTGTTTTGGTTATAAATAAATTGGAAATTTTGGTGCTACACCAGCGTATAAAGCAACCACTCAAAAAACTACTAAGTTCTGCCAAATTTTATATATCATATTCTCTGTGTATCCTTTCAACACTTTCGTTAAGCGAATAATCAATCGCAATTTGGATGAAACGGTTCTGGTGACATCATCATTTCCGAAAAAAAAAACAGAAGAATAAACAAAAAGAAGTACAGCAAAATAATTTCCTACCAGATAACCACTCACACACCATTGTCGATCCTTAGACCCTTGCCACTTTTTTTGTGGATGAAACAGCTGGTACATTCCTTATTTCATACTCAATTCCAATTACTTTAGAAGTACTAATAATTATGTAACGTAAAAGAGACAACTTGGACTTCCGTTCATAATAAAAATAAAATAATAATAAAAAAAAAGTAGCTGCCCCTATCACCCCATTGAGCTTCTATTAGGTAGAAAAGAATAATAAAAAAAGTATCACCCAAAAGGGGTGACTTCAATAAAAATCTGTCCGGCGTCGCCAAGAGGGGTAAAATGACATCACCCAGTAACATTCAAATTCAAGATATTTCCATCCTGCGCATAGTTTCCGAATGAAATGTATTTATCGACAGAGGACAAGAATGAACATTTTCCTGGAACTCTACAGCCTATTCACATGTCTTAAGGAGATCTTTGCTATCGATGCTAAGCTATGGAAGTCCCAATTACTTGATTTATCGCTCATTGAGCATCTATGGGATTTATTCTACAGCAGAATAAAAAGATGGCATCGCGAAGAGGGGTAAAATGACTTCACCCAGTAAGACTCGAATTCAAAATATTTCCATCCCATACATAGCTTCCGAATGAAATGTATTTTATCAGTAGAGGGCAAGAACGAACAATTTCCTAGAATATTTACGATCCATCTACACGTCTAAAGAAGTACTTTGACCTTTTTGAAGACAATACCACTGATGTTTCGCTATGGCCGTCCTAATCACTTGAATTATCGCCCATTGAGCATCTATGGGGTTTACTGTACAAGAGAATAATAAAAGATCATAGCCCAGAAGGAGCGATTTAAATTAATAATCTGTCCGGCCTCGCCAAGAGAGGTAAAATGACATCACCCAGTAACATTCAAATTCAAGATATTTCCATCCTGTGCATAGCTTCCGAATGAAATTTATTTAACGGTAGAGGGCATTTTCCTGGAACTCTAGATCCTATTCACGTGTCTTAAGGAGATCTTTGACCTTTTTTAAAGATAATAACACCGATGCTTTGCTATGACCGTCGCAGTAACGTGATATATCGCTCATTGAGCATCTATGGGATTTATTCTATAGCAAAATAAAAAAGTGGCATCGCTAAGAGGGGTAAAAAGACATCACCCAGCAAATTCGAATTCAAAATATTCCCTTTCCGCGCATAACTTCAGGAATATTATTTTTGCAGTATATTCGAAAATTTATTTCAAACTGTTTGTAGAACTTTAATTAATTTAAATAAATAATATTTCACTTTCTTATTTTTCAATTTTATATTTTCATATTCACAAATCTAGTTTTTGTTTCATTTTTCATATATTTATATACATTGCGTTTTTCGATAGAAAATTCGTATTTTTTTTTGCAACTTTAATAAACACTTAAACTGAGGAAAGGAAAAGACGATCGGCTCTCTGTCAATTGCAAACAATAAACAACTGACGATTCATTAAAGACAAAAGAATGGAAGGGAAATAATCTTTGCTTAAGTTGGTCTCTTTTGTTTAAATAAAATACAAAATAATTAAATTGAAACGGAAAACAAAAATTAAATAAAAACAGAAAAAGTGAAATAAAGACAACAAAAATGAAATACAAACAAAAGGCGATCGCAATAAATACTTTTTTTTAATAAATAAATAAATATTTATTTAAAAAAATTGCTGAGATGGGTTTCTTTTTAATTAAAATAAAAAATAGTGAAATAACATGAAATAAAAACAAAAGATGATTTCGGTAACAGTTAAGTTGGTTTATTTCCTTGAAGAAAAATAAAAAATAATACAGAACATCAAATAAAATCAAACCAAAGATAAATACGAATAAAAGACGATCGCAGTAAGTATTTTTTTAATAAATAAATTAATAAATATTTAAAAAAATTAATAAAATAAAAGATAATGAAATAAAAACAGAACACGGTGTACTGTGAATTTTAATTTTCTGCTTCCATAATTTCTTCTTCCATTTTCTTTACATTTACTTTTCCTTACGCGTTCAATATCGAAATATGATTACACCTTCGGACTCTGAGGGATGTGCCCCAAATTCCGGTAATAGCCGTCTTTTAAATTGCCCAAAAGTCAAAAAACTCTTATTAATTGCAAAAATCTGCAAGTTGAATCATGTTGTGCCTTGATGGAGACGTGTAGGGGACATTCATGGGTATTCGTGAATTTTTTCCCGTCCGTATGAGATACCCAGATTCTCCAAGGATTCTTCAAAATTATAGAAAAGATTTGAAGGATTTGAACGAGACAATAGAATGCTAACACCAAATCGAATTATATATTAAATTCTGAACGTAATATGTGTGTTTAAAGGTGACTCCACCTAGAGTGCAGTTAAACTCTTTGGCATCTGGTATTTCTGTGCTCACACGTACAGGATTTCTAGAGCGTGCATTAATTTATATTAAAAAAAAGGCGTAATACCCTACGGTTATTTATTGGCATAAATAGTAAGTGCTTTCTTAAGAAACCCGTTGTTTCAATACTGACCTAAAATATATCTAAGTGTACGCTACACTGGTGGCAATGAATTTGTTGCAGCAACAAAAATAACTAACAATTTGGTAATTAGAAGAGTGTAGATGAAATGTTCAATTTACATTCGTAAATTAACAATACTGATCGGAAGATATGATTTATCAAACTTAGAGCAACCAGTTTACTTTTATAAGGAAATGAGTTTCCGTAATTTCCGCGATTTGAGGAAGTGGCGAAAATGAATCAGACTTTAAAATTCGTCACGCACTCGTATATAACAAGATGCCAAAAACCTAAACAGTCCAAATCGTTTCGTTTAATTTTATTGTTCGTACGATGGCGAATTATTTATTCGCCACCCTGGGTAAGTCGCACATGAATCCAGACGTGCGTTTCGTTACACTTACTTAATTTTTACAGCGAGTGTGTGCGTTTTGTCCTGCGTGATCCTGCGGACGCAACAAACAGTATGTCCGTATTGTTTGTGTCCGGTTTCATTTTCGCCTTTATGCGCGCGGCAAGAAACCACGGGAAAACTGCGGGGGTTTCCCAACAAGTGCACGTTGAATTGTATGAACAGATGTGGAAAACATAGTAAGTACTATTTTATTTTTAAAAAAAGTTTTGGATTTTACGTAGTTTTGTTGCAGAATTTATTTTCGCCCTTCCCGGACGTTGCGGGCCGTTAAGGAAGAAGCTGGCCGCGACTGCCACTGGATTACCTTTCGTTTAAATAACATTGCATCGTGTTCGTACTTAATTTTTTTTTTTAATAAAAGGTCTTTTATTACATCTCATTTTTACTTACTATAAACAAACACAAAGCATACAACTACAATAGAAATTTGCAATTGCTGTGGTGCTATGGTGTTTTAGGTACTGAAACAAAAGAGATGATGAACTCATTGATGTATATGTATATGTAGGTGACTTGTTATACATAAAAGGTCGGATATGATGCTGATGTTTGTATGCAAGAACAGGTGGGGATGGTCATATATACTCAGAACCTTGTATTAAAGCAAACAGTCAAAACTTTCTCCAAGATGAAATTTGCCTTGCTGTTTTTGTTTGTCGCTGGTAAGTATCGTTTTACTTCCAGATGAATTATATTTAATCACACAAACGTGTTTCTGTATATTTGCAATAATATTAATTAATCGAATTTGTACAATACAACAAAATAAATGGCATAGTGAGGTGGGGTTTAAAGAAGGGGTTTTTGGCATACGTTTGCAAAGTGTCATATTTTTTTCCACGCCTTAACTGAAGCAATTACTAAAGAACAAACTTTCAAAAGAACGACGTACTAGTACGCCACATGTTTGATAGAAAAGAAGTTTTGGAAAGGTGCATGAACTTTTATTACAAAAACTTTTTCGGGTTCATTCTGACGAGTTAAGAAAACTGATGAGATAATGTATTTTTAGTTATTCTTCTCATCAACACGTTTTCTATTTACTTGATAATTAATATGGCAAATAAAAGCTCTGCAACTAATCCAACTAATTCACAAAACAGTAGAAACAATTTTTCATGAGACAGAATTATGAATACATACAATACAGTTCGAGCTAAAAAGTGTTAATAGTTTTGTTACGTGATGTTTACACGTGTTACATGTGCCTTTACCTTACCTTCACCTCTTCTCGGGACTAGTCAACATAATTCCTCGAATCCTTGCATTTCATTTTGTTTGGTAATTATATTGTTTGCTGCGCCGCGAGACGAAACAAATCTAATTACCGAATTCCAAATTGAGTTTTCGCAGAAAACAGGATGGAATAATTACGATAAACGAAGGTCGCATTGTTCACGTTTAAATATAGCAACAAGTAGTGAGTCCATTATTCTATTATACTTTAATTATCAAATCAAAATAAACGCTGCTACAGTCGTTAAACTGTCGTTCAAGATAAATTGCACTAAGTGATCTATTCTGATGGGACAGGATCGGCTGCTTCAACCTCGTTTAGCGAGCCTTTTTTCTTCTTGGAAATAATTCACGTCAATAAAACCGATTAATTTTATCAAAGCCCAACGAGATTTAATTAATTAATCACGTGCTTAGCAACTGAAGTTTAAAAATGTTTCAGTGTTATTGTCGGTTGCCTATGGATATCCATCCAAGGGATCCACGAAGCCTTCTCTGAAGAAGAAGTGCCTCAAGGATTGCGGTAGCGATTTCACTCCGGTTTGTGGAGGTGATGGATCCGGAAAGAACAACAAGTCCTTTGGAAGCCAGTGCGTTTTGGAAAATTATAATTGCGAAAATAGTGCTAGTAAGTAGAGTTTGTTACAATTCGAAAAAAAAAATGATAGAATGACGAATTTAAGCACAGCAGAAGTGATTCCCTATTTATGTTAAACGATATACAACGCCACCTGTGTATAGTTCTATCGTAGGAAACAATATCAATTATTTTTATTATTTTTAAGTAACGAGTTTTTTTTAACTTTATACTTCGCTCGTTCTATGTGTAACCGATGGAAAGAAAGACGTGCGCTCTTTTTTTATCTAATTGTTGAAAATTGTTGTTGAAAATAGTTTTATTAAACACTCGATAATTTCTTTCAGATCTGAGAGTGGTAAGCAAGGGTGAATGTCCAGGAGGCCAGGGAATTAGGTTGTCCTAATCAATTACGACGGAATTAGATGCTCCTTGAATAGTCTGAATTGCCTCTCGATAATAGATATGCTAGTGATGCTTCATTGACTTGAATTATTATTATTATTGTTATTTTTTTTCAATAAAGTTCATCGTCATAATAAGCAAGTTGTTTGCTATGAGTATGTATTTCTTGAATTTCTTTGAAAAGTAGTAAACAACGTTCACAATAGTTTACTTGATCATCATCAAAGCACCAAAGTTACATTTTACTTAAATCATTTGCGATTGCTAATATTTAATTTGAAATTTCAAAACGCCAAAAAATGTTAAAGACATCGTTCAACGTGCTGCCTACCTTAAAGCGTTACAATTTTAAACGATCACCATGTATATGTAAAGACCAAGCGATTATAGAAGAACCATAAAGGCTATCGCGTTGTATTTTAATTGATCGATTATTAAGTACGCGAGTTTGCGGGTACTTTTAATGAACGAAACGTCTAGCCTGATTAATTAAATAGAATAAGGAGGAGCACTTGTGGATGGTACTTTCGTTTTCACGTAATAAAAGAATCGATTTAGATAATTGGGTTTTTGTGTTCTGTTGTTAATTATAATAAAATTACATAGTTTATATTCATTAATAAAATAACTACAATAAAAAAATTAGATGCTCCTTGAATAGTCTGAATTGCCTCTTGATAATAGATGCTAGTGCTGCTTCATTGACTTGGATTATTATTATTATTGTTATTTTTTTCAATAAAGGTCATCGTCATAATAAGCAAGTTGTTTGCGTTGCTAATACTACGAGTATGTAATGGGTTTTCCAATAGTGTGTGAGCTATTAACAAAATTCTTTTTTTATTTGAAAGGCCTATGAATGCCATTATGTATGAAATATGACATCGTGCGGCTTCGCACAGTGGTACGGATCCTAGAAGTTCAATTTTCAATGACTCCGCCGCATAGATTCTGCTGAATTTGAGCGATGGCCTGGGTTATGTTGACTTTGAGGTCATCGGTCGATTGCGGCCTATTGGCATAGACCTGCGACTTCTGAAAACCCCACAAGAAAACGTCTAGCGGGGTCAAATTGCACGATCTTGGTGGCCAATTCACGTCACCACGTGACCTCTTCGGAATACGGGCGATCGTTACGAAGAAGCACAAACGGTCACAGGGCAGTGAGCCAATCGCGCCACATTCGGTATAACCACGCTCACCAGATGAAAAATAAATCGCGTCACCGCCGCTGGAGAGCAATTGCTCAAACAAATCGATGCGCGATACTCTCGCTGTCAGAAAAAAAACTAAACTCACTGCCCCTACGGGTAATACCTACTTTGGCTACAAGTCTGTGTTTTATTTCTGCGACCCCAAACGCACCCATCGCTCCGATCTAACGGCGCCCTTCTCCGCAAGCGTCAACAAAAGAAAAAACTACAGCCCCTTCGATATCTAGGAAGGCAGCTAAGAGAACCTCTTTGTTTTCCAGAAATTTCTCCCCCAAGTGATATGATGGAGTGCTGTCTCAGTAGATAGGCAAACTCGTATTGGTGTAGGGATCTGTCGACCAGAACACCACCCCTTATATGCTCATCGAGTATTTCCTCCATTGTCTTTAGTACAAAGGACTTAAGATTGATGGGTCTAAAAACTTTTGCCTGGGTGTAGTCCACCCGGCCACCACTCTGATCAGTCTCCACACTCTTGGCAAATAGCCTAGAGCCAGACAGGTTCTTAGAATCACGCAGATTCTGGTGAGCAGAATTGTAACTATCAAATGAGTTTATTGGTACTAGGAAACGTTAGAACTCTCCTGGTAGAACTCCATTCCTCCCTTGATGCTCTGAAAATAGGGTCATCCGGAACCTGGCTATTCTAGTCAACAGGCGCAACGTCAATGACAGTTGACCCAGGAAAATGAACCCTGTTCTAGTGAATTCTCCGGTAGATTTTACCAGAGTATTTATATATCCTTGAGGGGACTTCGAGAGCACTTCGAGTATTTTCGATTTCCTCACAGTGCCTCCTCCACGATGCCCTCTTGGACCTTCTCAGTGTTTTATTGTATTCAGTTAGGGATACATTCCTGATACTTTTGCCCTGTTAAAGACTTTTCTGACCTGTCGTCTCCTTTCCGTGAGGTCTTCGTTCTGTAAGCACCTGATCAGTACGGGAAAAGGAGTGGTTTATATTTTGTCAAAACAGTTCTTAACCAGAACACAAGATTTCTAAAATAGAAATCTTGAAAATTAAAAGAGATTGGAAGTCTCAAATTCTGACTTCTCTGAACTCCCTTTCTAAACTTTACCACCCTTTTAACCAAAACTTTTCCAAACCAAATCGAGACGCAAAAAGCGACTCCTTTGTTAGTGGCGTTTCCAGTTTTAGCCAATTTTTAGCCAGCAATTGTTCTTTCCGCTCTCTTCCGACTTGGTTTAAATTTTGGTCCTTTTTACCCTGAGACTTACTTATTTTGGGTTTGTTAGATCTTTCTCCTCTCCTTGTTCGACTTATTTTGAAGATTTTCTAAAAACTACTCTGAAGTTTTAAATAAAATTCGAAAGTTTTAACAAATAAAATATGTATTCAAATAAAATTTTACGAGAACGAAGAAATCTACAACAAATTTTAACATTAACAGCTTCTGCTTTCCCCGGCCGAAACCGATAACAAATTTTTGGAAGATTTATAACAAAAGAATTAAAACCTGAACTTAGAAAAAAAATGAAACCAAAATTTCGACGAGATTTAACGCGAACCAAACATAAGGAAACCGGGAACTGCCTTATCTCCCTCTCTTAAGCTACTTAAAGGCTCGTCACCTCCTCGAAAAGTGAGGAGGGAAATTCAGGAGGAATTTGAATTCACACGGCCCAAACAGTAGCTTCCAAACGAAATTTTTCTCGTTACGAGAGGGCGTAAACGTCTCGCTTTTACCGAGTTTTACCAACGTCGGTCGTTCAAGGGCAGAGACGCACATTGGCGTGATTTCCTATTGCTGAGTCAATGAGAAAATTTTATCTCCTAACCTGAGTGTATTCATTTGAAAACGCATCTAAAGCTCAAAAGCGATACGAACATCCGGCTTCTTTCTAAGAACAAGCAGAGCTGAATCAAATGATTAAAATTAAAATAAATTAATTCAATAAATTCTCTAAAGCATTTTTCCGGGTCCTTACTGTTCCACCAAGAAACTTTCCTGTTCCTCACAGTCATGGGACTGTTATCATTGTAAAGGAAAATGATTGCATCAGTTAACTGATCTACAGCCACGTCCAACTCAATACTGTTGTTGGCCTTAGCCGTTGTGGACCTAGGTCCACCCTATAGGCCTCCCAGTTAGTCCTTCGCAGATTACGATAGGTTTCCTTGGTTATCATCAAAACACTAAAGCAATTCCTTTTACTTAAATCATTTGCGGTTGCCAATCTTTAATTTGAAATTTCAAAAACCCAAAAGATGTAGGTTAGGCAACACGTCTTTAACATGTTGGCGTTACAATTTTAAACGATCACTGTGTGTATGTAAAGACCAAGCGATTATAGAAGAACCGTAAAGGCTATTGTGTTGTATTTTAATTAATGGATTATTGATCGCTTGTTAAGTACGTGAGCTTGCTGTACTTTGAATGAACGAAGCGGCTGGCCTAATTAATTAAATAGAATAAGGAGGAGCACTTACGGATGGTACTTTCGTTTTCACGTAATAAAAGAATCGATTTAGATAATTGGATTTTTGTGTTCTGTTGTTAATTATAATAAATTCCACAATTTTTATTTATCAATAAAATAACTACAATAAAAAACGATACTTTGACGAAACCTCTGCTAGTAAAACGAGGGCAATTTTGGCAAGCTTCCCTTGCCAAGGACATTAAATGTTCGCTGATATCTTCGTCCTTCCTGCCGCTTCTGCCATTTACGATAACCTGCGATAATTTAACACAAAGTTTGGCCGTAATAGTTAGCACCGTTTTACCCACATTCCTCGCTATGTCTCACGGTTGTAATCACATAATGAAAAAAATTCAAGTAACACTTTATATTGTACCTTCTAGATCACTTGGATTCATAAATATTATTACTATTATTATTAGGGCAAGGATATCCATCTCTTAATAAAGCAGGTAATAGTTATTAGACTAATAACCACCATGGAAACAATTCATGAAAAGTCAATCAACTATTCGTCGAATAACTTTAATAGAAGATGGGTAATTTAAAGAAAGGTTTTAATTTGAAATTTGAGTTTGTTTTTCCCTATATCGAATTGACGATAGATGATAAAAAAAATGCGACACTTGATGATTACCAGATGTTTTCCCAAGTTCACCAAATAGGGTATTTTTGTCTTCAATTTACCATTACGTAGAGTGGACAAATTCCTAAAAATCACGTCATAAAAGGTTAAGGTCGCAGTTACGCATCACAGCTTATCTATACTCGCTTACATAACGCTCTTCATTCCATCGAATTTAATTGCATTAACGTTCGTGACTTGAAGTATGCAGCTCTCTCCACTTCATGCCTTTAACGATTTAAAGGTCAAGAGTATCATCGTCCTCATTTTTTCTCCCTATTATTATTATTACGGTTATCATAGTAAACAAACTCTGTTGCCAAGTTAAAAATTTGTGATACAAAAAAGCGAATGGATGCAGATTAAAAGAAAACCAGTAACTCACAGATGAACAATTCATTCATCGCAGAAAGACAAAAAGGAAAACTACTGAGGATTACAAAAGACGATGACGACACTTTCAATAAAATAAAATTGATGCACTCGCAAATAAAACAGGTTCTTGCGAACGTACTCAAACGATAAAACAAATAAAATCTTCTTCAAGGGCAATCCCCAGTTGAATCTTCCTCGATTTAAGGAATCATCGCTCGTCTGAAATCTCACTTGTGTATCGATGTGTAGCGCGCGTTATTTACGATGAATAGTTTTCTCGTGGTTTTCATCGTTGCTCTAAGTTCAAGAGCAACGACCGTGCTAAGTGAAGGTTTAATAGAAGAATTTAGTTGGACACGGTTGAGTTACAGGTCTCCGTTTTCCGCGAGATTCGACGATGCATCACAAGCGGCCTCACAGGATCGGCCTCACGATACCAGATACAAGCCCGTCAACACCAAGCCGCAAAAAGACACGATTTTTTTTCCTCAAAATGACCAGGCTGCAGCGTCTTCGCCTGAAAATCCTACTATAACAGAAGATTACATTTACGGTATGATCCCCATTAAAGTCGAATTTTATATGCTTGTTGAAACAAATAAACTGTGTTTGTAAATTAAATAAGGTCAAGTCTTTGAGATCGCAAGGCTTTGTGAATTTCCCAATTAGATGTCAACAAAAACTCAATTTCGTTGTTAACATAAAGGTGAATTATGTATACGAAGAAAAAAAAAATAAATGGGTTTGTTGTATTTTCGGGTCTAGGTCGTTTTAAAACTAAGCCAAGTTCGGTACAATCAACATTTACGAAATGTGTACGTTAGTCATGTCAAGACCGTAAAATACTTTGCCTGCTTTGTACTTGAATCTCTCGCAAACAAATTCTGATTTTCGTTCTGCAGAAATAAAAAATTTCGCTTGAGCTAATACGGCTAAATAGAGCTTGTAATTTGGAAGCCTTGAATTGATTATAATTTATGGATTGTGTTTAACCCCCGAAAGCCTTTTGTGCATTCTGGTTTTGGACTGTTATACTCGTAGAAGGATTAGACCAATTTCTGGATTCAAGTCTCCTTCCTGTTTTGTACTTTTTTTCCTTTTTTTTAGACAAGCTTCTCACCTCCTCAATTCAAATTTTGCTCGAACTTCCCTATTTCGAAAACATTTCTTATTCATCCTCTTTCAAAAAAAAAATATTTATAATGAGTAGGTGCATGACCAATGACTATTACATTATAAGTTTGATCATTTCAAATTAGGGGTTTCTATCTCAGTTACCCTTTCTCTGCACGTATTTGGATCAATTTGGTCCTCTGTTTTTTTTTTTCTAACGTTACGTTTTGCTTGGCGCCTCATTGGTAGCTTGTATTGCTTCGTTTTTTAATAATTCCAAATTTCTTAGAATTTTTGCGCAGCAGAAATTCCTTTCCTTTTGGTTAAAGAAGAGTCCAGAATGTAATGTTCACGTTATTAAAAAAAAAAGAAAGAAAAGAAGGATGAAAGGCAAAGTATGTATGAGATGGGATTGTAAGAAATAGAGATTGAGATGGGATGCATCGAATTTAAAAAAGAAAAAAAAACAAAAGATAAAAGAAGAATCTGAATGAAACGTTCATACCTCTTTTAAAACAAGAGGAGGAAGAAGTATAATGTGAAGAATAAGATGAACCAAAAACAAAAGAAAGTCAAACTGTCAATAATAAAATTAAACGAAATAGTTAAAATTCTGTTTGTTTTTCGCTCGCTTTATTTTTAGCACTATGATGTTTATTTCAAATTTCAAAACATTCGTGTTGTTCAAAACAAAAATGGATGTCGCGAGTAAAATTTGATTTGAAAAATAAAAATGGAACAGGAGGCGTTTTGAAATATTTGGAAAAAATCAAGCGATCTACTTTCGTTAGCTGAAGTGAATGCAGTGACAGACTGGACCAAGTGCCCCCCCCCTTAAACCCCCGTATTATTAAACCTTATATTGCCTCCTGGCAACGAAGATTTTTATACCCAGTCAGCTTCTATTCGAACAAACAACTGCCTTTTGTTTTTCTTTAGCAATTTTTCTTCGTTTTTAACTATTTCATTTAATTTTATCATTGACAGTTCCTTTTGTTTTTGTTTAAATCAGGTATTTGTGGCAAACGAACTTTTTTCGAAGCCTGATCTCTCTAAATAAATCAGGTATTTATGGTAAGCGAACTTTTTTCGAATCCTAATCTCTGCAAACAAGTCAGGTATTTATGGCAAGCGAACTTTTTTCGAAGCCTGATCTCTGCAGACATATCAAGTATTTATGGCAAGCGAACTTTGTGCAAATCAATCAGGTATTTATAGTAAGCGAACTTTTTTCGAAGCCTGATCTTTGCAAATAAATCTGGTATTTATGGTAAGCGATTTTTTTTCGAAGCCTGATCTCTGCAAACACATCAGGTATTCATGGCAAGCGAACTTTGTGCGCGATTTGATTAACATTGAAATACAGAAAATAAAAGTAGTTTGACGGTCATGTCCAGAAAAAGAAAAAACAAAAAATATTTAAAGCGATTAATATTGAAATGTAGAAAACAAAAGAAGGTCGACGGAAAGTGAATGAAAATAAAAGAAAAACTAACGGAAAGAATAATTCGATAGAAAAACAAAATTAATATTAAAATACTAAGAACATGAACACAAAACAAAAGAAGACAGACGATTTGGAGATTGAATGAAAATTAAAAAAAGACTAATAGCAAACATAATTCGATAAAAAGAAAAAAAACAAAAGAAATTTGAAATAAACGTCATAGTGCTAAAAATAAAGCGAACGAAAAACAAACAGAATTTTAACTATCTCGTTTAATTTTATTATTGTCAGTTTGACTTTCTTTTGTTATATTCTTCACAATATACTTCTTCCTCCTCTTCTTTTGAAAGAGGTATGAACGTTTCATTCAGATTCTTCTTTTATCTTTTGTTTTGGTTTCTTTTTTCTAATTTCGATGCAACCCATCTCAATCTCTATTTCTTACAATCCCATCTCATACTTTGCCTTTCATCCTTCTTTTCTTTCTTTTTTTTAATAACGTGAACATTACATTCGGGACTCTTCTTTTACTTTCTCTTGGTTTTTTAATTTTCTATGCCTCGTTGGAGAATCGTCGATCTTTTGTTTTCGTTTTTGGATCTCATTATTCTTCTTCTTCTCCTTGTTCTCTGCATTTCATTCTTCTTCTTCTCCTCGTTCTTTGCCCTTCATTCTTCTCACTTTTTATTTTGTCGAATGATTTTTTCAAATGACGTGAACGTTTCTTTCAGATTCTTTCTCTTGGCATTTAATTTTCTAATTCTTACGTTCTAAAACTAGCGCACGGAAATCTGGCAACACTGGAGAATTTTTGGCCAATTCAGAGATCATCGTGGCAACCCCGAACACCCCGACGTATGCTCGAAATTATGAAAATATCGCGTAACCTTTGCGTTTATTGGATGGAGCTGACTTGATTTGTGACTCCTCTGCGTCAGCCAACTTCGCTCTGTTGGAAATCGTGTCCTAATCCATTCATCATCGAAAAATTTACGGTTGACGCCATCTTGATAACTAATTTCACATTTTTCGTTTAATTCAGGCTTCTATCATGTACGGCACTCCGTAGTAAATACAATTTTATGCATGACGTATACGTGTACGTCTCTTCACGCGAAAGGATTAATTGTTTTTGAAAACAACATCAAATAAGTCTACCAGTATGTATACAGCGTGACCATGAAATAGATCGACAGAATGAAATTGTACTTGTATAACTTGAAGCCGCGTTTAGATTCAAACTCTGTTCGTTTACTGTGAAAAAAATCACTATAGTACAGGTTGCAGATGGCGCTTCGAGTTAGAGAACTTTTTCTTCGTATTCCGTTGTTTATCTCTCAAATTTTCAATTGTCTTTCTTGATTAATTGTTTTTCTTTTTTTTTTTAGTTTGCCTTTCTAAAAAAAAAGGAAAATATTGATTTTCTACATTTTGTTTCATTTTGTTCGATTACTTTGCATAGAGAAAAATCAACAAAACCTTTTCGCGATCGATTTTTTTTTAAATATTTTCTTCATTTCTAAAGTGAGAACGTCAATTTTCTTCACATTCCATTGTTTCATAGCTCAAATTTTCAACTGTTTTTTTTTAGTTAACGTTTTCCTTTTATTTTTTAGAAAAGAAAATATTTATTTTCTACATTTTGTTCAACTTTGTTCAATTACTTTCTTTCTTTCGTGAAGAGAGGTCAACAAAACCTGTTTTCATTCGATCAAAAACGATTGTCTTTTGTTTTTTCTTTTTTTTCCACTTCTAAAGTGAGTACTCGACTTTCTTCAAATTCCACTGTTTCATCGCTCAAATTTTCAACCGTTTTTCTTTTATTAGTTAACGTTTTTCTTTTTTTATTTAGTTTTCCTTTACGAAAGGAAGAAGAACATTAATTTTCGTTTTGTTTCAATTTTGTTTAATTACTTTCTCTCTTTCGCAAAGAAAGATCAACAGAACCTGTTTTCGTTCGATCAAAAGCGATTGCCTTTTGTTTTTTTCTTTTTTTTTCTTCATTTCTAAAGTGAATACGTCCAATTTCTTTACATTCCATTGTTTCATCGCTCAAATTTTCAACTGTTTTCTTTTTAGTTAACGTTTTTCTTTTTTTTTAGTTTTCCTTTACGAAAGGAAGAAAAACATTGATTTTCTACGTTTTGTTTCAATTTTGTTCAATTACTTTCTCTCTTTCGCAAAGAAAAATCAACAAAATCTGTTTTCGTTCGATCAAAAACAATTGCCTTTTGTTTTTTCTTCTTTTCTTCATTTTTAAAGTGAGTACGTCGATTTTCTTCACATTCTCTCTCTCTTTCGCAAAGAAAGATGAACAGAACCTGTTTTCATTCGATCAAAAGCGATTGCCTTTTGTTTTTTTTTTCTTTTTTTCTTCAATTCTAAAGTGAATACGTCGATTTTCTTCACATTCCACTGTTTCATCGCTCAAATTTTCAACTGTTTTCTTTTTAGTTAACATTTTTCTTCTTTTTCTTCTTCTCTAAAATGAGAACATCAATTTTCTTCACATTCCATCGTTTCATCGTTCAAATTTTCCACGGTTTTTTTTTAATTTGTTAACATTTTTCTTCTTTTTCTTTGAAGTTTGCCTTAACGAAAAGAAGAAAAATATTGATTTTCCATGTTTGGTTTCATTTTGTTCAATTACTTTCTTTCTTTCACAGAGAGATATCTACAAAACCTTTTTTCGTTCGATCAAACGATCGCCTCTTGTTTCCTTTTTCATTTTTTCTTCATTTCTAAAGTGTCAGTTTTCTTCATATTCCATGATTTTGCTTAAGTTTTCAACTGTTTTTATTTCATTTTGTTCAATTACTTTCTTTCCGTCACGGAGAAGAATGAACATAACGTTCTTTCGTTCGATCAAACGATTGCCTTTTGTTTTCTTTTTCCTTCTTCTTTTCTAAGGTGAGAAACTTGGATTTTCTTCGCTTTTCATTGTTTTGCGGACAGATTTTTATCTCCCTTTGCATCTTTCCTTCCTTTGTAACGTAAAGGAATTGAAAAAAGCAAATGGAACAAAAATAAAATAAATTAAAAGGCAATCGCTTGATCGAAGAAACGAGGGATTGATTTTTCGTTTTTCAAAAATCTTCGAAGTTCAAGAGGAACGAAAAAAAGAAATTGTTTTCACTTTCTTTCTTTACCATTCTTTTTTTTTCTTTTCTTTTTGTACGAATTAATGTTTTTCTTTTATTTATTCCGTGGAAATCTTTTCCATGGGTTCCGGTGGAACCGCCCTCTAAGTTGTTCTTCCGCCTACGTTTCGTTCTCTGTTGTAGAAGAACTTCTTCAGGCCTTCTAATATTCTTGCAGCTGTTTTTCCCACTGCTGCCACTTCGTAGAGGAATAACGGCGGCGGAAGTCTTCACGTTTATTTAAAAGACTCGCTCGTCTATCGTTGTTTCATTTCTTTAATCTGTAGTTTTGGAAATGTCTGATTATTTTCCGTCTTTCCTCGATTTACTTCTTCTCACCTGATGATTTGCCTCTTTGTCCTTGCAGACACACTTTTGTTCTATTTCTTCCCCACTTACTTTCTTTATATTTATCTTCTCCAGGCTTTTTTTATATTTCTGGTATTACTTGCAATCAATTACTTCATTTCTGGTCAATAATACCGTGCCCTACATTGTTCAGGAATGTTTCTTTCTTCATTCTTTTTAATTTCACTTTCTTCCTATTTTCCTTAAATGCCTCATCAAGAACTATTTGTTTTCAGTCCCTTATTAATTTGTTTTTGTCGTAATGCTCTTTTTTATACGCCTTTCAAAAGAGCTTCAGCCAATTAGGGGAAATGTTTATACCACTACCAACTGAATGCCTTCATATATTTTTAGAAAACAACATTCCAATGGGAGCCAATCGTTGGGGCAACAAGTTATTCATCACGGTACCACGTAGGCGATTGGGTGTGCCATCCACCCTCAATTACGTTTGGGCAAACAATACGGAACGCCACAACGTGCCCCTAATTCCCTACCCAAAATACCAACCCGACCAGTTGAACGCACCGGCCACTCCAGATCGCCTGGTTTCAGTCTACCGAGTCGCCGTGGACCCCTGCGATCGCCTATGGATGGTAGACACGGGAATCATCGAGCTTCCGGGTAAATCCCTCCCCCTCTCTCACAACAACTTCGTTTAACCCTCGAGGCTTTCAGGTAACCGCACGGATATCCAACCGCAGAGGATAGTGATAATCGATTTGAAGACCGACAAAGTTATTAAGACGTACGACTTCAAGAGCACGGATTTAACCAGTAGGACCGTCTTGGCTTTGGTCAACCTTGACGTCACCCCAGATAAATGCGACGAGGCCTACGCCTACTTTCCGGATTTGGCAGGTTTCGGCCTGGTCGTGTACAGCTTGAAAGACGATGACTCGTGGAGGGTGAACCACAACTACTTCTACCTGGAGCCGACCCGAGGAGACTTCCACGTCGGAGGGGTCCAGTTCCAGTGGACCGATGGGATCTTCAGCACGGCCGTTTCTGAGGTGAAACCCGACGGGTTTAGAGACTTGTACTTCCACTCGATGGCAGGCACTAATTTATACAGGGTTTCGACCAGGATTTTGAAGAATAAACAGTTGTCGGCTAGGTCATTCCATGGGACGGATTTCGAGGTGAGTTGAATCCTGATGAAATTGATCGTTTTCATTTGGGTGTGTTAGTTGTTAGGTGATAGGGGCGAAGGTTGGCAGACGTCTGCGACTGATCTTCATAAACCAACGGGCGTTTTGTTTATGGCTTTGGTAAATCAAAACGCCATTGGGTGTTGGAATACGAAGAAAGCGTTTGCGCCGGAGAATTTCGGAATCGTTCATAAAGACGATGACAGGATGATTTATCCATCCGACCTGAAGATATCTGGGGATGATGTGATCGCCCTCACAAACACCATGCCCGTGTTCTTGTACGGCAAGCTGGATTACAACCAGACCAACTTCCGCGTTTGGATCAATAATGTATATGACGCCATTAAAGGCACACCTTGCAGTGTTGATTAGTTTCCTTTGTATCCAATTAAAATATGCCAATGTTTTATTTTTATTTCACATCTTTATGTAAGTAAAGCAATAAAAATTCCTTGATCCTTACAAAAACAGTGACATAAATTCCAAACGAGTTAATCGAAGTCGAATTACCGGTATTCACGCATGATACACAAACACGATGAACTAGTTAGTCAAGGGCAGATTTCCAACAACTCCTTCTTCCTGCCACCTCGTTCAACAAACTGCATCCAGTTGTGTCTTGGAGAACGCGAAATCTAGTTCGTCACGATGAGAACTTACCTGGCCGTTTTTTTGGCCGTTGCGTACGTTAATTCCTTTGGGGGTTGTATTGGACTCCAGGAGGAATTTACTTGGACCAGGATTACTTTCGCCAAACCAAATAGTTTCGCTGAAGATGATCCAATCATAACAGAAGACTACATATATCGTACGTGATTTAATTTAATTTTTCCTTTTAAAGGGAGGGAAACTCAAACGTAGATGTTATTTGGTACAGCACTGGGGAGAAACCTAATTTCGGCTGAAAATTTGCGCTCGAGCGCTCGCATTCCTAGATTGGTGTTAAGGTTGTTTTTATTTCTCGTGCCAATTAACCTCATTATCAACTTTCACGTCAGCGAATTAATCCTTTTTGTTTGTAATCAATTACATGCTGCAGGTCTAAATGAAATTAGCGAGAGTGTCGTTTTTGGGCGAAATTTAAACTTGGTTGCAAAAGTTGGGGTTTCTTTTGTTCTTGCATTTGGGCAACGATGCGAAATGAACCGTCCAGAGTGAATGCAATTATAAAAATATTTACTTAGTCTTGTTTAATTAATATTGTCTGTTTTGGCAACTACATTATGAAACTTGTTTGAGTTTCATAAAGTAGTAGTATTTATTAGGTTATTAGGTCAGCATATGCTGACGCTTCAAATTACCAAAATAATCTCCAAGCTGACATTTGTTTGACATTGTTGGCATTTCAAATTATAAACATAACCTTCAAATTGACGTATATTTGAAATTACTTTAAGCGCCAACCAATGCCACCAACCGCCACATAACAAAACAAAATTCCTATATTTTTCAATAAATTACATAACGATGCAGATTCTTTTACATTTAAGAACCGAAATAGATAATACACTATTATATTCGGTCAACAAATTTACTGTTAAACATAATTTTTATTTGTACATTTTTGTTTCAGTTTTAATTTCTTGTAACGTGGAATTGTAATAAGGTGCAGTAATTCAATTCATTTTCAAGTCGGGGAAAGTAAGATTATTGTTTACCTATTACTTATTATTAGTTAACAATATCGTAGTTAGTTAAATGTTGTTGCAGTCAAAAACAAAATAAGTAACTTAAGATGACGATAAGGCCTAGGACTTAACAATAGACAAAATATGTCTCCGATTTCGTAAATCTATGTATCTATATCCATTGTCTTGACAGTGACAAATGGAGAAGTTCACTCATCTTCGAAATACAATATTTTCTTAAATAATAGTTAAATATAAACCAAAAATCTCTGACTGGTGATTTTTTTAAATTCATCAATAAATAGCTGAATAATAAGCTTTTAAGGTTGTCTTCTTTTAAGCGGGAACGACTCGCTTATGACGTCACTTCTTCGCATAGCAAAATTTGTTTGGCGTGTGTGTGCGTTTGCAATTATTTAAATTTATTGAAATCGATCGTCTTTTGTTTTTTTTTTCGTCTTTTTTGAAAATGTGCACTGTAATTTTGCTGGCTTTTTCTTATTTTCTTTTCGCAAGTTTTTCTTTTAACTGCGCTTGTATTTATTTGCGTTTTCTTTAAAAATCGATCGTCTTTTATTATTTTCGAAAAAAAAAACTAATTCTATTTTATTTTTGTTTTCTTTTTGAGAACTTGTTGAAATTTGGGTCTTTTCCTTCAATTCAAATCGATCGTCTTTTGTTTTTGTTTGTATTTTTTTGTATTTCTTGCTGATTTTTTATTTTCTTTTCGCAAGTTACGACAAGGTTTTCGATAGCTTTTTTTTATTGAAATTTATTCTTTTTCCGTCTTTGTTTTTTTTTTTTTCATTTTCTTTTCGCAAATTTGACAGAGTTCCATAGTTTTTCTTTTAACTGCGCTCGTTTGTGTTTGTGTTTCTATAAAAAAAACGATCGTCTTTAATTATTTTTTATTTTATTTTTTAAAAAACAAATTTTATTTTTTGATTGTCTTTTTGAAAATTTGGTGAAATTTAGGCCTTTTCCTTCAACTCAAATCGATCGCCTTTTGTTTTTTTTTTTGTATATATTTTTTTAAATACTGGTTTCATATTTTTTGCTGATTTTTTTTTACAAAATTGACAAGGTGTTCGATAGCTTTTTTTTTATTGAATTTTACCCTTTTTTTCGTCTTTTTTTGTTTTTTCTTTTCTTGTATTTTATAGTGCAGCACCTTTTGCCAAACAAAAGAACCACGTTAAAGAAAAATAATTAAATGCAGAACTTTTTTGGCGCATCTGCACTTGCATTTATTTCAATTTTCAGATTTTCTATTAAAATCGATCGTCTTTTGTTTTCTTCTTTTGTCTTTTGTGAAAATGTACGCTTGTATTTATTTAAATTTTCTGATTTTCCATTAAAATCGATCGTGTTTTGTTTTCTTTTTTCGTCTTTTTTTGAAAATGTGTACTGCTTCCATAATTTTGCTGTTTTTTTTTTCTATTTTCTTTTCGCAAGTTGACAAAGTGTTCCGTAGTTTTTCTGTTAACTACGTTTGTATTTATTTGTGTTTTCTATAAAAATCCATAGTCTTTTGTTATTCTTTATTTAATTTTTTAAAAAAACTAATTTTCTTTTCTTTTTCTTTTTGAAAACTTGACGAAATAACATTTTGTCAAAATCTAGGCCTTTTCCTTCAACTCAAATCGATCACCTTTTGTTTTTCTTTGTATTTTTTTGGAAAATACTGATTTCATTTTATTTTCTTTTCGCAAGTTATAACAAGGTTTTCGATAGCATTTTTTTTTTATTGAAATTTACTCTTTCTCTCCCTTTTGTTTTTTTTTCTTCTGTATTTAATAACGTGTCAGCGTTTGGATTTGTTTAAATTTTCTGATTTTCTGTTAAAATCGATCGTCTTTTGTTTTTGTTTTTCTTTTTTCTTTGAAAATACTGATTTCATATTTTTGCTGATTTTTTATTTTGTTTTTCGCAAGTGTGACAAGATGTTCGATAGCTTTTTTTTATTGAAATTTACTCTTTTTCCGTCTTTCTTTGTTTTCTTTTTCTTGTATTTATAGCGGAACAAAAGAATTACGTTTAAAGAATAATAATTAAATTCAGAACTTTTTTGGCGTATCTGCGTTTGCATTTATTTAAATTTAAAATTGATCGTCTTTTGTTTTCTTTTTTTTTGTCTTTTTTGAAAATGTGTACTGTTTCCATAATTTTGCAACTTTCGCAAGTTTGAGGAAATATTCCGTAATTTTTCTGTTAACTGCGTGTGTATTTATTTGTGTTTTCTATAAAAAAACGATCGTCTTTTGATATTTTTTATTTTATTTTTTTAAAAACTAATATTAATAATTAATTAATAATCTTTTCGAAAATTCGACGAAATAACATTTTGTTAAAATTTAGGACTCTCCTTCAACTCAAATCGATCGTCTTTTGTTTTTCTTTGTATTTTTTGGAAAATACAAATATTTTTTGCAAATTTTTTATTTTCTTTTCGCAAATTTGAAAGGTTTTTTTTAATCAAAATTTACTTTTTTTTCGAATTTTTTGTTTTTTTTTTTGTTAATGGTAAGTAAGTACGTAATTAAGTATGTTCTTTGTTGTGTTCTCTATAGCGCAGCAGCTTTTACAAAACAAAAGAAGCACCTTAAAAAAAGAATTAAGTTCAGAAGTTTGTTTGGCGTTTACAAAACAAAAGAAGCACTTGAAGAAAAGAATTAAGTTCAGAACTTTGTTTGGCGTGTCTGCGTTTGTATTATTTGAATTTTCTTTTAAAGTCGATCGTCTTTTGTTACTTTGTTTCATTTTTAAAAAACGAATTTTATTTACTTAATTGAATTTCTGTTAAAATAGGACGTCTTTTGTTGTTTCTCTTTTTTTTTTGAAAATACTGATTTAATTTTCTATTTTCATTTGACAAGGTGTTCGATAGGTTCTTTTCTTATTAGAACTGACGGCGTTGCAGCTATTGCAAAACAAAAGAAGCCTATCAAAAAAAAAAAGAATTATATTCAGAAATTTTTTGGCTCGTCTGCGTTCATATTTATTTGAATTTTCTATTAAAATCCGTCGTCTTTTGTTATTTTGTTTAATTTTATAAAAAATTAATTTTAATTTTTTATTTCAATTTTCTGTTACAATCGAACGTCTTTTGCTTTTTCTTTTTTTGAAAATACTCATTTTTACTGATTTTTATTTTCGTTTGGCAATAATAATAATAATATATTTTTCCCAAAAACGACGAGGTGTTCAATAGCTTTTCTTTATTAGAACTGACAACGCTGCAGCTTTTGCAAAGCAAAACAAAAGCGCGGGCAAAAAAAAAGAATTACGTTCAGAACTTTTTTTAACGACTACTCTGTTGCACACCTACTTAAAGTTAACATTCATACAATTTGACACGCGTTTTACATTGCTTGTCTTTTATTACTTATGTATTTACATTAAAATGGGTTTGTTGGATTGGTGAAGCGCCAAAGTACAGGAAAAATGACGTCACGTCGCTCGGAAACTATTGTCACAAAACGCAAATTTGAACTCTTGTAATTCGGCTATTTTTTAAAGATATTTTAATAATTCTTTCTCAGTTTTACATCAACTTGCTTTAACTTTGTTTTGTGTCTTAAAAAAAGGAAATAGAAAACTTCTCCTTTGTACAATTCCTCTCTTTTTATTATTTAATTTCTCATTTTTGCAAGTGCGTAAACAAGAGAACAAAATTACTGAAAATTCATTAAAGAATTTAATTATTGCTCAAAAATACATTATCACACTTTTCACTGGTCCTCGTGTTGCGTAACCTTGGCAACGCTCCGAAATGTCCGAAGTCTGACTATCACTATTAGTTGTTAATCGTTTCTTGTTCATAATTTGTTTTTCTTATATTTTTATATTCTTTATTTTTTAAATAAAAATTTTAAAATTCTTTCTAATTAAGAAATTTCTTCTGAATGTTATTTCCTAATTTCGTTGTACTTCAGTTTTCTAGAGCCACTTGTTGGTTCCACTTTGATGTTTTATGCTGGCTTCTTTGAGCTACCCATAAACGAATCTCTACATTGGATTTTGCCAACTCTTAAAGATCTCTTTCTCTCTTTAATAAATTCCAATCTGTAATGTACATGGTCTTCTAGTTCCATCCAAATTCTGATAATTTCAAATGAATTTTAATTTATGACCAATTTGATCAAATTTTAGCCATGAAAACAAATTTTCAGAAAACAACGTCCCTCAGGGGGCAAATCGCTGGCGCAACAAACTGTTCATCACTGTCCCCCGCAGACTTCAGGTGGGTGTACCTTCGACCCTAAATTACGTTTGGATCAACAGCACCGAACGCCACAACGTCCCCTTAATCCCATACCCCAGCTACGAAGCAAATCGAATGCAAGCCGAACCTACCCCGGACCACTTAGTATCAGTTTACAGAATTGCCATCGACCCATGCGATCGACTTTGGATGGCAGACACGGGAGTGGTTAACACCATTGGTAATTCCAAAGACTAACGTAGCTAACGCCCCAACAAACACACCGGTTTTTTTTGTCCGCAGGAAATAAAACAATAATCCAACCTCAGAGGGTAGTCATCATAGACCTCAAAACCGACGAAATCATTAAGGTGCACAATTTTAACCCGCGTGATCTAACCGAGCGCACGGTCATTAATTTGGTCACCGTTGACGTAACCCCATACACGTGTGACGACGCTTACGCCTACTTTCCCGATTTGGGTGGTTACGGCATGCTGGTTTACAGCTTGAGGGACGACGATTCCTGGAGGGTGGAACACAACTATTTCCACTTGGAGCCCCTGCGGGGAGAATTCTGCATCGCAGGGCTTCGCTTCCAGTGGAACGACGGGGTTTTCAGCCTGGCGTTATCCGAGGTGAAGGCGGATGGTTTTCGGGACCTGTACTTTCATTCCATGGCCGGTACGAACCTCTACAAGGTATCCACGAGAGTACTACGCGATAAACAGCTGGCCACGCGGACGTACCACGGGAATGACTTCACGGTAAGCTCGAGCAAATTTAATTGGGGGTTTATTTCCCTCTTTTTATTTTCTAGTATTTGGGGGATAGGGGTGAGGGTTTCCAAACGTCGGCGACCGACTTCCATAAACCGTCAGGGGTGTTATTTTTGAATCTGGTGAATCAGAACGCGGTGGGTTGTTGGAATACGCGCACGGCCCGGAAGAAGTGGAATATTGGGATCGTTCATAAGGATGACGAGAGGATGATTTACGCTGCGGATTTGAAAGTGGCGGAGGACGATCTCATTGTGTTAACGAACTCGATGCCTGTGTTTTTGTATTCCACTTTGGATTACGACCAGATCAACTTCAGGGTGTGGGCCAATAAAGTCGAGGATGCAATTAAGGGTACAGTCTGCAGTCATGTCTTTTTTTAATTGTCAACTACTACTTTATGTAATAAATCATTAAAAATGCTTTGTTGTTATTCTAAGTGGAATAGAAATTGCATTAAGTAACAAAAGAAATTATAACATAAAGCAACACTCCCTCGTATCCTCTGCCTAGAGCTAATATGACCGTTCTAAGGCAGGTTTTCTATGAAAAATGAGATTTTTGTTGTCAGTAGACAAAAATTTACCGGTTTAAATAAAGTATGTAGATATAATCAATTCAAATTGATCATACTCTGTTCAATTAGAGTTGGTGGTCCTTAAATGTAAGAAAGCGGCTTGCATCATCCAGGACGGCATCGCCATCATGGTGCTGAGATCTTGCATCAAGTGGGATGGCAACTACTAACAGGCCACTCCAATCTGGTTTGCTGGTGGCCTATTCATCAGGATGTAACAGTACTAAACATTCCGTCACGTCAATAATTTCGATTGTACATTTTTAATAGAAAAAGAAATGAAGGGAAAAAAATTCACGTTTATTTCGTTTTAATCCTAAATTATAATTGAATTATTTAACACTGGTCTCGGGTTACGCACACGTCGCCCTTCAAATAGAATCCTTCGTTACAGACGCAGCCATCCGCGCATAGTTCCGGACACGTCAGCGCAATCGGCTCTTCACACGTGGGCGCACAGTGAGCCTGACATTGCGAATATACCTTGTCAGGGCCGCAATCTGAAAACAAACAGTTTTTTTCTCACATCTCATGTGGTCTTACCAAAATTTTGAGGTAGTTACGAAAATTTGGACGAATTTAGACGAGGTATCATGTGACTCAGTTGGACTTGCGTACGTACTTTCAAAACTGACAAAATCAATTTAGGCAATTTACTAACTTCAGTGCTTAGGGAAATCGGAATAAAGAAAAAGTTGAAAATTGAAGCCAAAATTCATCAGACCAAGCCTAAAATACACTTAACAAGCGATTAGAAATTATTTTTAATAAACGAAAATTCAACACAAATTAAGAAAGCAACCAAGAAACTCAAGATTCACTTTGTTCTAAACCTCCAACAGCTTAGAATCTGCTGGTTTTGAATTTACTTTTAAACAGTAACGCGACGAGAGTACTAAAGCTATGCCGTTCTGGCACACTTTCTTATGGAGAATTTACATTACGTGCCAAATATGTATGACAAGTGCTCGGTGCAGGAGACGTGATGACGCGGAGCAGTACGAGAGTTGATCGAGCAGGTTTTACCAAAAAGAGGTAAAACGGGACCATTTTTATTACGCAGAGTAACTTTAGATAAAAATTATCCCTATTTAATAGCAATTGACTCTGTTTAATAAAAACTGCCCCTATTTCATAAAAACTGTTCTCCCAGTGCTCCTCCGCAGCTTCCATCGCCTCCCTCATGTCTACTCCCGCACATCCCTCGCGCCTTCTGCACAGAACGCCTGTCAGAGTGACGATAGGCAACTACACATACACATTTGGTACATACCACACCATACCAAAGCAACAAGAATAAAAAAATGACCAAAGAGCAACAACTTTCCTGTTTCGTTATCTAAAGTCTCAATTGGGAAATTCTATTTCAATCAAAACGGTGTGCTAGGGTTTGTGGTTGCACTGGCATGTTTAACTACCAAAGGGAAGTCTTTTTTCAAACTTATAAATTTTGTTGAATTATCTACACGGAGAAGCTGCAAAGAAACAGAAAAGGGCTGCTAGGGCACCGCGTCTAAGACAACACCGTACCTCACAGTTCCATCTGGTCCAATCTCCAGGTGGTTTCTGACATTTCCCAAAACTCATGATATAGAAAAAAAGGTAATTCGGGAACAGGTGGATAACTTGACAAATGACAATTTTTGAGGGTTGAAACTCCTTCCTAATCTCCAGGTGGTTTCTAACATTTCCCAAAACTCAAGATATAGAGAAAACTCGAAAGAATGAATTGATGTCATCGAGGTAATTCGGGAACAGGTGGATAACTTGACAAATTACAATTTTTGAGGATGATTCAAAAGTTGATTTATCGACCAAAGACAAACTTCCCCTTTAATGACGATGAAGTTGGAAAGGAAAGTTAGGCCATCGCGTCTAAGACAACATCGCGCCCCATAGTCCCATCTGATTCAAACTCCATCCTAATCTCCAGGTGGTTTCTGACATTTCCCGAAACTCAAAGTATGGAGAAAGCTTTAGAGAATGAATTGATGTCATCAAGATAATTCAGGAACCAGTAGATAACTTGACAAATGACAATTTTTGAGGATGATTCCAAAAATGATTTATCGACTCAAGAGAAACTTCCCCTTTAATGACGAGCAAATTGAAAATGACTATTAGGGCACCGCGTCAAAAACAGCACCGTGCCTCACGGTTCCATATGGTTCAAACTCCAGCCTAATTAATCTCCAGGTGGTTTCTGACATTTCCCGAAACTCAAGGTATAGAGAAAACTCGAAAGAATGAATTGGTGTCATCGAGGTAATTCAGGAGCAGCGGATAGCTTTACAAATGACAATTTTTGAGAGTGATTCAAAAGATAATTTATCGATCGAAGAGAAACTTCCCTTTTAATGACAATGAAGTTGAAAAGGACTGTCAGGGCACCGCATCTAAGATGACACAATTCCATCTGGCTCAAACTCTATCCTAATCTCCAGGTGGTGTCTGACATTTCCCAAAACTGAAAATGTGGAGAAAACTCTAAAGGATGAATTGATGTCATCAAGGTAATTCAGGAGCAGGCGGATAACTTGACAAATGACAATTTTTGAGGGTGATTCAAAAGATGATTGAAGAGAAACTTCTCCTTTAAAAACGATGATGTTGAAAATTGTTGAGTAACGAAACGTACGGCTATCTAATTTAAGAAATTAGAAATATTTTTGAACCTACCCTCGTCTAATCAAGTAACAATACAGCAAGGATAAGACTAAAGCAAAAACTGATGTTATTGTATTCAACCTCATGGAAACTGGGAAGTAAGATTCTATTTATTCATTGGTAAATGAGATCAAGCGTAATAGAAGTTATGCTATGGAGGTTCTGGCTTATTTCCTATCGTATCATATCAAACTCGCATATATGGTTGCCTATCGTGACATTTGTTAGGCGGTGGCGGTCAAAAACAGGTAGCAATTTATAAATATTAGGTAAAAAAAACTGCTACCTGTTACTATAAACTGATACCTGTTATTTGATTACTCCATGCATAATTCTCATTAAACAAATGGCAGTCTAATAAAAAAATATCGATCGATTTACCTGTGACACCGACTTGTCCAAAGGCGCGACTGGTCATCACTATCAGCACTAGGAAAAGAGAAATCACACGACCCATTTTGACGAAACGCCAAACCACAAGAGATTCCACATTTTTATATATCAGGACGAACAATGTGAACTTTTTTTACGATGGGATAGAAACCGATGCGTAACGAAAACGACAAAAGAGACAAAGAAGTTCAAGGTGAACGTCATCAGTATCGGCCACGATTTATTTTGCAGTTAATAATAATAACGAATGCGGGGTCTAATTTGTCGCAATTCTGGGAAATTATTTTGTCGCTTTGTAGCGCGTTAATTCTGTGAATTTTGTTGAATGTTAGTGAATTAATTGTAGTAAGTTTGAAAAAAAAAATTAATCAATTGTTATAGATGAATGATATAACTTTTAAACTTTTTGAAAGACGAAACGAGAATTATAAATGCTATACAGGTTGCGAACGTATCCTAGAACCAGACGATCTGTGAAAATGTGAGCATTAAATGGCTGCGTTGAAAACTTAAATAAACAACAAGTTAAATATATAAGTAGAGAATGTCAACATTAAACTGAGAAAAATATAGACGGGGGCAAGTACTGATACCACACAGTTGTCTAGGCCGCAGTACAGAACAGAACGAAGTATGGGTGTGACCTTAGTAGCCGTTCACAAGCTGTATAATAATGCCTTTTTTTAAGTTTACTTTTGTTTCTCGATTTATTCGACCAACTTAAGGGCTTTTCAACTAACGTCTAGGGAGAAATTTCATTGACGAGTTGGCAACACTGCGGACTTTTCTTTACTTTAATGTACGTTATTAAAATTAAAATATTAAAATAAATGAAATATTAGTATTTTATTACTTGTCCTTGGCCTTTGCGTAATTTAGGATATTTTTGTGAATACGCAGGGTTGGCAACACTGACCATATAAATCTAAAACAGTGATGGCGAACCCACGACCCGCTAGAATATATAGGGTGACCCTTGCAATTGTTATTAAAATTAAAAGGAGGAGTACTGTCAATTTTCTTTTGTTTTTCATTCGTCTTATTCCCCGCCATTTCGTTGTTGATTGTTTTGTATCGCTTTTGTCTCTTCTTCTATAATGAATTTTCCTATTTCGTTGATTTCTTGCGTTTTTCTTTTGTTTTTGACCTTCAAAAATCTTTCATCGGAGAATCATCGTCGACTTCCTTGGTTCTTTTGTTTTAATTTCCTGTATTTTTGTTTTTTTTTTTTTACTTAAGGGTGCTTTTGTTTGTTTGTGGAGAGATGTTGAAAATATCGTCAATCTTTTCTGTTTCTCTTTCATCTTTTGTTTTTTTTTTTTAATTTAATGAATTTTTCGTATTGGTTTCTTGCGCGTTTCTTTTGTTTTTTTTTTTTTGTTAGTTATTGACCTTCAGAAGCCTTCCGTTGGAGAATCATCGATTTCCTTGATTCTTTTGTTTTAATTTCTTGTGTTTTTGTTTTTTTTTTATTTAAGTGTGCTTTTGTTTGTTTGCGGAGAGATGTTGAAAATATCGTCGATCTTCTTTTGTTTCTCTTTCATCTTTTGTTTTCTTTTTTTTAATTTAATGAATTTTTCGTATTGGTTTCTTGCGGGTTTCTTTTGTTTTTTTTGTCAGTTGTTGACCTTTAGAAGCCTTCCGTCGGAGAATCTCCATTTCCTTGGTTCTTTTGTTTTAATTTCTTGTGTTTTTGTTTTTTTTTTGTTTTTTTATTTAAATGTGCTTTTGTTTGTTTGCGGAGAGATGTTGAAAATATCGTCAATCTTCTTTTATTTCTCTTTCATCTTTTGTTTTTTTTTTTTAATTTAATGAATTTTTCATATTGGTTTCTTTCGTGTTTCTTGTTTTTTTTTTTGGCAGTTGTTGACCTTCAGAAGCCTTCCGTCGGAGAATCTCCATTTCCTTGGTTCTTTTGTTTTAATTTCTTGTGTTTTTGTTTTTTTTTGTTTTTTTATTTAAATGTGCTTTTGTTTGTTTGCGGAGAGATGTTGAAAATATCGTCAATCTTCTTTTATTTCTCTATATTCTTTTGTTTTTCTTTCATCTTATTTTTCGTTGTTTCGTTTAATTTGTTTTATTTCGTTTTTGTTTTTTTTTAACGAATTTCTCGTGTTTTATTTATTATTGCGCTGTTCTTTTGTTTTGAATTTTTTATTCGTTTTACGTATTACATAGGAGAGAAGTAAAATAAAAAAATGAACGAGAAATTAAACAAATAGAAATAAAATCAAGAAAAACAAAAAAGAAAATGTTTTTGTTCTTGTGATTTTCAGTTGTTTTTTTTTCGTGATTTGCAGTTATTTTTGTAGTTTATTTTATTTCTCATTTATTCCTTTTCATCAAATACTTTGTATTTCGTCGACTTTCTTACAGATTTCTTTTGCTTTCTACCAGACTTTGAGTTTCAAATTATTTTTCGCCGGACATCGTCTATTTTTCATTTGTTCATCTTATTCTTTGGACTTCATCTTTGATGTTGTGAATAGTTTCCCGATATACAAAGATACTATCACAAAAAATAACAAATTTCGCACTCTAGTGAAACATGCAACGGTACGGCACTGACGATTACGTTGAAGAATGAATACTCTCATGAATTCCATCTTTATTTAATAAATAAAATAATAGCCCTTTAATCAAAATAAAAAAAAAAATACGATGGATTGCAGGTAAAATAAAGTGTTTCACACTTTGAGCAGAAATCGATATGTTTAAGCGATTCCTTGCAAATGTAATCGTCGCATCCTGTGTATTAAGCTTTGAATTCAACAAGAATCGCCGCGGTACACCCCCCTCCCCCTCCTCACGTAAACGAACATTAACAATGTGACTATAGGCGCGCGACACTTATTGTATACAATTTGAAATAATATTTGTTGGAAATATAATTCGTCGCGATTACGAAATCACTTTAGTTACTTTTTTTAGTTCCACGTTTTTATCCTTACAGTGTCGCCAATCTACGAGAAACAAACTTTCTAAACAAATATAGATAGTTAAGTAGGTCACGTGGGCCTTGGGAATTGTTGAAAGGCACTTCTTGGTGCACCACTGCGCATGTCATTATTTAAACAAAAAAAAAACAATTAATAAAGTAACTGAAAAAAAAAATTAAACGAAGTGCTACAAGGGGGTACACTAGGGCCGGTGTTATAAGTATATCTGCGATGCTCCAAAATTATTCCTAGATGTAAAGTAGTATTAAAAAAGAAGTAGTTTTGAAAATGATAGGAAATTATTTTATTTAAAAAAACAAACGATTAATTTTCAAGTAGACATAAATTTATTTACAATTTCAAGTCGTAAAATTTCATAAATATTTACCACTTCACTTCCTAACCCTAACACGTCTTTACATTACACAACAACGTTCTTAAATAATAATACTTTCCTTCGTGCTTAGTTTAAGTCTGATCGTGTCTTAATTCTTCAACGAGCCTCAGCCTAGCTCTAATTAAATTCAAGCATTTCTAACAAGTCCTGAAGGTTTCTTCCCTTTTTTTTTTGGAAACAAGTAAATCCCCTCGAAAGTCGCTCCGTTAACTTTAAAAACCCCACGCGCTTCTTATTCTAACCAATATAGATCCTAACGAATATTACAAGTCTATACAGGTACTTGAGCAATTGTACTTCAAATGAAAATTAAAACTAAGTCAAGTCTGATTCATTTTGCAAGAATTGTTTATTAGTAAGGGAGCGTCGTTCCCGTACTGAGTGTGTTTCTCCCTTAGCGAGTTTCTGTTGTGAAATTTATTTTCCGTCGCCTCTTCCTTGTGCTCGTTGAAAACCGGCGCCGGCGAGGAAGAACGTCGCCTGACGTCGCTGGTCCTCACATTCGAGCGCGGAATTTCATAACCGTCGTTTTCCGCGGGGCAATCGCTGTCGTATACCAATTCCAAATAAGTCGGGATTTCCGTGGGAACGTTCACCGGGGATGTCTCCTGCAGAAACGGGGTTCTTTCCCGACTTGATTCCTCGCTTTTCCAAGAAGCTCCTATGAATTGGATGTCTTAGTTGGAAACAGAAATTAAAACTAACGCTTAAAGCATGCCGGTTCCTTCGCTATAATAAATTAGTTTTCAAAATGCAAGAGTGACGACGATGATTTACCTGAGTTATTATGGTTAAAGTCTTGAAAGTATGTTTGGTTAGAAACTCCTTCGATTTCTGCAAAAGCACGTTAGGACGTTCATTAGCGACATTCACATGCGTACCATGCACTTAAGTAAGTAAGCAGGTTGTAACTTACGTTCCGGGACCGTGCTGATGTATTGGCCTTCGTGGACGCCGCTCGAAGAGCTTGAAGCCGTTTGCTCGTGAAGACTTCTCAACGTCTCCAGGCAGTACTTGAACGTCGGCCTTCTCTCGGCTTCGTAACTCCAGCAGAGCAACATTAAATCGTGTCTGTCGGAGTAAAATTTAATTATAAACCTTAGCCGGTTTGCGACATCCTGTGCCCTCCGGTAGGGCGAAAATTAAAACTTTGTCTTGCAAAAGCCCGATTGTCTCGCAATCTAAGTGGTGATTTCAGTGATTAGAAATAAATTTTGCAAGAAAAACGTTGGCAAACTGAAAGCGCCAATGACAACACAAACAGGAGTCATTACGAATTAAATTAAGGTTGCGAATGACGCATATTGTAAATTAATTCCGAGGATACTAAAAATTCATTTCATACCGCACCGGAAACTATTGACAGGAAGTGCGAATCAAAAAAAAAAGTCAGTGACCCCCTTTCGTGAATTAATTAATTAATCAATAACTTTTCCAGTTCGCTACTTAACTTAAAGAACGAAAGTGTTCTTATACGAGGGTAAAGCGGAATTTATTCAGAATAAGAAAATCTAGTAGGCCGTGAAATACAAAACGTACAGTGTTATTTAGAGCAACTCTTTTTCTGTCATTTGAAGTTTAGTTATTGAAGTTACGTTCGTCAGAACCCAAGTGACTAATTTTTTAAAGTGATATTACGTGTAAAAAAATGGAATTAAACAGAGAGCATTCTCGAATCATGATTTATTATGATTTTAAAAAAGGTTTAAGCGCTTTTGAGGGCAAAAAGAGTTTAGATTCGGCTTTTAGTTAACAAGCGCCTTTCTTGGCTACAATTTACCGACGGTATAAGGAATTTGAACGCGAAAGGAATTCTGATCAGCATCAAAAAGGAGCAGGGCGTCCTCCTACGGCTGTTGCCGACAAAAACATTGCTGCCGTTAAAAAATTAATTAAAGAGGACAAGATAAAGAAAATATCAACCATGTTTTTTATTCTCAATAAATTCAGCTTAACCCTCGTACTTAACGTATAACAAAAATAGTAATCAATTGGAATTAGGTTGTTCAAATTCCAATGTAAAAACAAATAAGTGAAGTTAAAGGATTATTTCTTTTTTAAAAAAAAAAGTTTCTGCAATTACTGGTTCTATACACAAACATGGATGACTAATGAAATTAAACAATCTAAAAAGAAACACACATACATTCGAAATATGATTCAAAAATTATTAACTCACAAAAAAAAGCGCAAAAATGCTAATGAACACAATTATTCAAAACATAAAAATACCAAAAAATCGAAATGAAGCTTTCTTTGTGTTCTCTTCAACACGACTACAAACAGCCATAGAATCTTTTCAACGATATGAAGAGTTAATTAAAGAAAAGAATGACCCCAGAGGGTGGCTAAAAATAATCATAAAATTAAAGAAAAAATAGAAAAGAGAACGTAAATGAATTGAAAAGAATTAGAATTATCCTTCTCAATACGACATTGTATGTTTAGTGAAAACATGGCTGTCTAGTGATGTGTCAACATTTGAAATCTTTCCTCTCGCTTACATACTGTATAGATGTGATAGGGACTTTAAGGCTACAGGTAAATCAAGGGGAGTTGGATGCTTGTTGGCTATTAATAATGCTTTTAATAGCAGTGATTTAAATTTTTCACAAATAACAAAACTCACTCCATCTACTGGCTTTACAGGTTGTATTACTAACGTTAATTTTTCTACTACAATAGCAATCTTGGCTGTATACATACAGGTTGAATTTTGCAACTAGATGGATAGAAGTAAATTCGGGCGAAGTCGTGTGGGAGTAGAGGGGGATCTTGCGCTAGCGTGTATCAGTTAACGTCTCGAGTTCGAAGCGTGCAGAGTTGTTTTTGAACTACAATATATTTTTTATTATAATATAATATTTATTTTAATTGTTCTTTATTTTTTTAGCACAAAAATTTAGTATGAATTATAGTGTACCTGAGAAAGTACAAATTATAAAGTGGTATTAACGAATTAATTTATTCAGAGAAAAATTTGTAAATCGTCCAATTCCTTCTGCTACATCCATCCGCAGAATTAATAAAAATTTTGAAAGATATGGATGTGTAAATTCAATGAAACATAAAAAACAGCAATTAAATGATAATATAAACGAGGTAAGAGACGGGATGATATGTGCTGGTGTTGAGGAAAACCCTCGTTCTTCAAGTAGAGATGTTGCTGAAGCACTGGATATTTCTCAAAGCACAGTTTGCAAAACGTTAAAAAAATATAAATATAAATCATATAAAATTCATAAGAATAAAGAGATTTTCCTTGTAGACACAGAAGGAATTGGACGATTTACAAATTTTTCTCTGAATAAATTAATTATTCGTTCGACTGAAATCCCGGTAATACCACTTTATAATTTGTACTTTCTCAAGTATACTATAATTCATACCGAATTTTTGTACTAAAGAAAAATAAAGAACAATTAAAATAAATATTATATTATAATAAAAAATATATTTGTAGCTCAAAAACAACTCTGCACGCTTCGAACTCGAGGCGTTAACTGATACACGCTAGCGCAAGATCCCCTCTACTCCTACACGACTTCGTCCGAATTTACTTCTATCCACCAAGTTGCAAAATTCAACCTGTATATTCCTCCTAATATGAACGCGGACCTCCTGGTATTACTTTTTTGTTGCATTGGAAGAATTTCCCTTGACAGATAATATGAATATTATAATAATTATGGGTGACTTTAATATTTCTCCATGAGTTGTGAAGACTATAACGAGGTTTCGGCGTACACCTAACCGTATTAAGAATAAAACTAACTCAGGATATTTTAAGTTTAGAAAAGCCGAGTTTCCTAATTTATAACACGTGTACAAAAAAATTTCTCTCTCTAGTTATTGTTTTCGTATGTTCACGTATTCTCTGTTTACGATCTTTTTGCATTCAGAGTAGGCCGTGTTATGATGACATTTTTGTTGGTATCACAAAAAAATATACTTGTTCGTTCGTCTTTAATTTTGTGGTTACGTTTTTGAAAACTGCCACTGTCAATGTTACCAGTTCAATTGCGCAGTGCAAAGTATTCCATGAAAACGAGAAATTTTGTCTCGAACAAACGTTTAATGATTAATTATTTTTTTCAATGAGAAAGTTTGGGGTGAGGTGTATTGTTTGCGTGTTCTTAGTCAAAATTGTGCCACAAAGCGAAGAAGTGTTTCTTTATTAACAAATGTGACTCCAGATATAATAAACAATAAAGACAGAATGTTTGTTTGTGTTTTCGTAGAAACTTGTGCACGGTGGTGTGGCTAAATGGATCTTGCTTCTTGTGCAGAGGGTGGAGAGGTGTACCGGCTTGTGCAACCCGTGAGAATGGCTTGTTCAGGTTGTTCAGACCGAAGAACTGTTGTTCTCAGGCCCTGGATGGTCTTATTATAGGGCTTGCGGCCATTTTCGCCTCGCTATCGCAGAAGGGATGAATACTCGAGACCGGGATGAATTTCTGAAGAGGATTCGAGTTTGATGCCTGGCAATGGTATAGAGGTGCGCTGCAGGTGGCGCAAAAGCATTATATGAAGGGGTATTTAAATAACAGGATCTTCTTGCTGTTGCCGGTGTCTCAGAACCTTTTCCATGGCCATATTTATGTAAAATATCTTATCATTTTTCCCCAGAAGACCATAAGCTAGATCTCATTTAAAATTCTGTCTACTTTCACTACCTCCTCGAATACGCACACCATTAGATTCTTCTGCTAACACTAGAATTCTGCAAATCTGCTTATATTTGTGCATATTCGTGGCTATTACTTTTGACTGCTTAAAGGATCATCGCAGTCTATTAATAAGTTTTACAGATATACAAGCGTTTTCTACACTATAAAATTTTGATACCAAATTAAAGTTCCCTATTCCCCTTCCATTGATTCCATAGAAGAATCTGATTCATCATCAATTTCTGATTCTGAATCAAATTCTCCTAATGTAATAATGAAAGGAGGAATATTTTCAAACGAAAAATTTTCCTTATGTTTTGTCCAATCTTCCGAAATTAATTTTTCACAATGATTACAAAAATTTTGCCACAAGTCGGGGGTACATTGTGAAAGAGCTTCACGCCATCAATTTGCAACCCTATCTTTCGATATTGGTTGCGAATTTATGTGCTTATTGTAAAAGCCTTTGCACTGCCCCCATGCAATCTCGATAGGATTGTATTGACAATGGTGTGGAGGCAATCTAAGAACTTCATAACCGTGCTCCTTCAAAATTACGTTAGTCGTGTATCGTTTTGTTGTTCCTTCTATTCTAAAAGTCTTAATTAATTCCCATAATTGTTTTTTTTTTGTAATTTTGCCCTCAATTTCGATATTGTGTTTAACCAACCACTCCTGCATTTGACTTTTTTTACAGGAAAATGTGGGTGGTTTGTCCAACTGCACCGAGTAATACGGTGCATTGACCATCATCACCAAACATTTTCGTTACAACTTGCCTGGTGCAGAATTAAGCACCCAATTTTGAAAAATTTCTGCATTCATATTTTTATGGTAGTCTCTGTCATTGCTCGTCGAGTCAAGTAACAAGTCACACCCTTCCAAAAAGCCAAGTTTTGTTCCCGCATGCAAAATTGGAAAACGTTTCCCTTCACTTTTAATTTAGGCAGGGTTACTTTTCAAATCTGTTTCATGTATCCATCGACGAACCGAAGACCCATTTTGGTAGATCCACGTTTCATCGAGGTACACGAATTTTATATTTTCACTAGAATTTTGAAACTGTAAGAATTTGCTCAAAAAAGAAATTTTGGTTGCAGCAACTTGTTTTTGTTCACATAAAATTTTGCGTCCGTTAACCATTTTGTGTTTGTAACCCATAGATTTCATAATTTTGAATAAAGTTGTTCTTCCCCCTTTAAATTCTAAAGTATCGCGAGCGTCTGTAAGTAATTTGTCCAAATTGAAATATTCATTTTTCAAATTATATTGCCAAATTAGTCGTTACAAATCTTTCCGAAACATGTAATTTGTAAATATATCCATCTTTTTACGCCTGCCAGATCAAGATGTTTTCAAATTGTCAGGTCCTGCTTTCAAAATTTTAATTATTGTCCTTTGCGAAATCTAAAACATACATATACCTACATTAGAAAATGGGGCTTACTTAATTTACGTAAGCCTTACTCCATGTATATCTATCAACCTGCTTATAATTTCATCCTGTGTATAATCTGGACGATCCTTTTTATAATAATTGTAGGTTTTTCTTATGGCTTGTTTGGTTTGCCCGCTTATAATTTTCGGCATTTTGACAGGATTAAAAAAAATAAATAATTAGTTATTTGTTTTAAGTTACTTTGATCACGGCATTGTAGTTCAAGTTTATTTAAAGTATTGGCAATATAGTCAATACAGCTAACGTGACAGTGTCATAATTTTTTTCACGTCAGATTTTGACTACCTTCAAAATACATGGTCGTAACATAACGAAAAAAAACATGGCCTACTAGAATGCGAATGGATATTACGTGAACATGGGAAAAAGTGAGAGCAACACACTAAATGAATACATATTTTTGTTACACTCTTCAGGTCACCGCAGCATTCGCACAATATGGCAACGTCGTAAAATTCATACGTCATAAAAACTATGACGTGCACGCAATTTAAATTACACAGACTATACAAGAAACGAAATGTTTAGAAAAGCGTAAAAGCGAACGGAGCGATTTATGAAGTCTAGACGGACAACTTTATTACAAGCTACTTAAATATGCACGTAGTCGCGGAATGTTAAGCAGAAAGAAATTACGTAATTTTTATTTTATCCAAGCTTATATGCACGGTTTTATACCAGTTGATTTCCTCAACCTAAATCAATCATCCTTGAAACCCCCTCGTACATGTCAGATTATCCCCAACGGAATCAATCACGACCCAAACGCTGCGAACTCCGGAATTTTACACACAAGAAAAAACTCCCGCCCCAAAATAAGAAGGATGATGAAAATGAAGAGGTCAAATTATTACTATCATATTTAAACTGTACGAGCAATTGAGGACAATTTAAATTTCCCGCCTTTCAAGTTGATGAAATGCGCAGGCGCACGCTGGAACGCAAATTAATGAAAAAATATTGAATTATGTGAATAACGAAATGTAATTATAATTAAAAGCATTTGATTACCATTATTTTTTTACTAAAACCACGCACAAGAAATACAAATCACGCGGGAAATTCAAATCGTCCAAAAAAAAAATATTTCACTTACAGTATTTCCGGACAATCCGTCGGTTTACCAAGACGTCCTCCTCTTCTAACATAATGCAGCACCTCCAGATTATTCCGAGCTGGATAAGGTTGCTGGCCCAGCGTCATGATCTCCCAAAGCAGCACGCCGAAGGCCCACACGTCCGACTGGTTCGTGAAGACACCGTCGACCAAAGACTCGGGCGCCATCCAGCGAACGGGCAGCAATCCCTCACCCTCTTTTCTATAATAATCATTCTTGTAGATATCCCTGGCTAATCCGAAATCGCCGATTTTCACGATTCTACACTCGGGTTCGGTCGATGAAACCAAGCAGTTGCGACAGGCTAGGTCCCTATGGACGAAGTGCATTTCCTCCAGGTACCTGCAGCCCGTCGCGACGTCCACGCACATCTTCAAGAGCTCAACGAGCGTCAGCGGAGGCGGATTAGACTGTGAAGGCGAACGATTTTATTCGAAAGTACTCGAGCATAAACTCAAGCTTACCCCGGATTTCCTCGACGACCTCAAATACGTAAGCAAGTCTCCCCCCTCCATGAGCTCCATGATGATGAAGTGAGGGTCATTGTCGAGACAAACGCCCAGCAACTCCAGGATGTGTTTGTGCTTGAAGTGGCTCATCAGCTGAGCCTCTTGGAGGAACTCGGTTTTCTCTTGGTCGGAAGCGCCTTTCCTCAAAGCCTGAAGGAAATGGTTTTGGATTATTTGAATACGTTGGCGTAACGCGCTTACTTTTACTGCGACCTTCGTGTCGCCACCAGTGGACGTTAGGCCTTTCGCTTTGCCTTCGAATACCTCACCAAAGGCACCGCTGCCTAGAAATTTCATTAAAGTTATCTGATCCCTGGAAAAAAAATTGAAAAGCTTTAATAACAAAGATTCCCCAATGTTATCCCAAAGTAAAATGAAGAAAAGATGGAAGAGGAAGGAAAAAGGTAAAGGAGATGAAGATGGGCAATAGATGAATAGGAAGAGGAATGTGAAGAAGATGAGCCGCAAGTAAAATGGTGTTGGATGAAGACGAGGAGGAAACATATTTCCGAAAAACAATCGATAAAACCCCAACGCCCCCAACGAGACTCACCTTCTTATATGTGGCAACAGTGTAATCTCCTCGGCCGTAGGTTGAGCCGAAACGTACAAGACATTCGTATTATGAACAAAATTGCCCCGTCTAGGAAGCTCCCTGAGAGTGGCCAGTTCCACGTCGGGTCCTCGGATGGGCGCTATTACGTGCTGGCTCTTCTTATTCTTATTACAGTTCCACTTACCTAAACAATCACCCTCCACATTTTTTTAAACTGTTTACAAACCTCGTTAGCACTTACAGCACGCGACGCATACGAGAATGGCCACGAGAATTGAAAGAGGGATGCAGATGGCGATGAGGATCATCATCAACGGATCGGGTTTTTCGGCGAGCAAAGCGGCCGTGGTGGGATCGAATTCTATGTCTTCACTTGGATCTGACCAACCATAGTCGTTCAGTGCCAAAGCTCTAAAGGCGTAGCGGTATTCGCCGCTTAAACCGTTGATCTTCCAATAAGTTTCTGAGCAAATTTTTGGGGTTAAAGCTAAAGTTAAATGGGTTTGTTTAAGCCAAATGCCTTACCCGTCCCATTATAAAATTGTTCCCATTCAAATTCCTGTTCCTCAACGGAAGGTGCCGTATGGAACCAAGCGCTTCTATTGGTGCTGCGTCTTTCGCGATAGTTCTTCAGCTTCATCCCTTCAAGCTTGTATAACACGATGGGAGATCCATTTTCCCTTGAAGGTTCCCACCAGACTTTCGACTCATTTCCACTGACGAAACGAACTTCGGGTTTGCCAGGGGGAGAAGGCCTGTCACCTTAAGAAACAAAAAAAATTATTACTTCTTGCTTTTTTGGTTTAACCCCGTGGCACTCACCAAGAGTCTCAAAGGTAAACCTAGAATCCTTAGGCCAAATGTACTGGTCCTCGTAATCCGGATACGTGAGTAAGAACCGAAATTTATATTGGGTTTTCGGCTTTAAATTCTCGATGTAAAGTTCGACGTTGTTGTCTAAACCGTCATCCTGAGGTTGAATCTTTTCCCAGTCGTTGGACGTTAACGGGGCGTACTCAGCGACGAAAGCCTCAGTATATTTGGAGACGTTCCATTTCGCCTGTAACGTGTAGGCCGTGTAATTGATAACCGTGATGTTGTCGGGTTCTGGAAACGTGGTGATTTTAACGCTGGTGCTGTCGCTGGACGTCTCGTTGGTTTGACTGTACGCTCGGACCCAAACTAAGTAGCTCTCGTTTGGCGATAATTTTTGCAGGAAGGCGGAATACTGGCTCGCTCCCACCGGAATGTCGTTGTCCATGACCATTTGCTCTCCTTTCTGTCTTATGCCTGATATAGTTCCTTCGGTTTGCCAGTGGATTTCGTAGTAGATTGTGTCGCCGTTGAATTCTTTGGGCGGTAGCCAAGTCACCCTTACCAGGGTTGGGTTGAGGACCGTTACGGTGATGTTCTGTGGTTCTGATGGTGCTGGAAAGTCGTTGAGAAAAATTTCATTTTTCGAATGCCCAGGAAAACGTTCATTTTATATTAAAATAATTTTCAGAAAAGGAAGTTTTTTCTCCCCTTTTTCTCCCCTTTTGGTGCCAGTAGGTTCATTTCCAACCAATACAATCAATTTGGAAAGCCTAAATAGGTTTAGGATTGGCTTTTTGTCTAATTAATTAAATAATGTAAATTAGGGAAATAAGGAAATTGAAAATTGATTGCGAATGAGTGAAGTTAAAATAATTTAAGAAAGTTTTCAATTGATAAAACAAGTGCCTCGGAGCTTATCAAGATGCCTCAGTTGCCAAAAGCAACAAACGCATTCTAAACTTCACAGGAAGCAAGTGGATTCGAACTTTAAAAAAATTAGATGAGTAAACTAGAGACTCCTAAGAAAAAACCTGATGCAAGGGGAGTAAAATAAAGAAAAGAAAGGTTAATGGAAGAAGCAGAAAGACTTTTTGGGCTATGCTATTATTTAAAGAAGAAAACTGAAGAAACCAAAAAGAAAGTGCCATGAACAGGAGAAAGAAAGCTAAAGAAGACAAAAGTTGTTGTGGATGGACTGGCGATTTGAGTATCAAAATTGCTAAGAAAGAAGCTAAAGGTAAAGAAGAAAGGTTAATCGAAGAATCACAAAGAAATTTTGGCTAAACTGATGATTCAGAGACGACAGATATAAAGAAATACTAAAATTAAAGCAAAAAGGAATATCTTGAATGAGGCAAGGGGAAGGAAGAACGCTTGTAAACGGATCAGCGATTTTAGAATCAGGATTGCTAAGAAATAAGCTGAAGGTAAGGACACAAAGGAAAAGGAAAAGTTAATGGAAGAAGTACGAAGAAATTTTGGCTATTTTGTTAACCCAGAGACGAGACATTCAAAGTAATTCTGAAGAAGAAAGAAAAAGAAGTACCGCATAAGGTAAAGAAAACAAAAGTTGTTGTGGGTGGACTGGCGATTTCATAATTAGAATTACCAAGAAAGAATTTGAAGATAAAGAGGCGAAAGAAATGAAAGGTTAATCGAAGAAATACGAATACTTTGTGACTATAACGTTGACCAAGAGATGACAATATTGGAGAAGAAAAAAGAAATGTCATGAAAAGGACGAAGAAGGAAAATAAAGAAGAGAAGAACCGCCGAATCCAAAAGAGATTGATTTCAGACAACTAACAAATGTATTTAATTTAAAAAAAAATTGTAACACTGTAAAAGAATTAAAGCTTTAGATTAGCGAAGACCAAGTTCGTCCTACTACCATAATTTATTAAATGACTTCATGATGTGATGTTTAATCGTAATCGTAATCGAAAATTAATTACGGAAATTACAAAATTGACCCAATAGAAAAAAATTTGAATTTTCAATTAAGGGAAATTGTTACTAAAACGAAGGCGCCACCAAAATGCCCAAATAAATCTTCTTTATATAGTTTCAAGTCGGCTGGATTGCAATGGAGCCTCCGAGCATCCTCCGTACAGCTATTTGGGTCCTAATTGGGCCGAGCGACTGTTTTTTGGTAACCTTGCCACAAAAGGACTTCCTATGGGCTGCTTCATATTCCTTGTGCCTTTATTACAAAACGGTTTCCAGCCACTGCTGATACACTCCTTGTGGCTATCGCTGCCGACGTTCAATTAAATATTCCTTCCACCAGGATTACGTTCACTGCTCTTCCTCTTTTGTTGATGCTTTCTTTTTCCTTCCAGAACAACATCAAAATGTCTAGATAAATCTTCTTCTGATAACATACTTTTTTTTACCGACGTTTCGTCCTTTATTACAAAGCGACCTCTTTGGCTCTGCTACTGCTGATATTCCTCTCGTTGCCACCGCTGCTGGTGATCAATTAAAGCTTTTTTTTTTCACCACGACTTCTGGTTACTATTTTCTTCTTTTGTTGCTGTTTTTTCTTCCTTTCAGAACAACATTATCGGAGTTGTTACGTCATCACGTTCAAATAAATCTTCTTCTAGTTGCCTACGTATAGTTCTTCTACCGACGTTTCGTCTTTTGTTACAAAATGACTCCCTCGAGGGTGCTTCTTCTTTTTTCTTCCTTTCAGAACAACAGAGCGTCAGAGTTGTTACGTTTTTTGCCGATGTTTGATCCTCTATTACAAAAAGGCTTCTTCGGGGTTGCTACTGCTATTCTTCATATTGCTGGCGCTGCTGATGTACAGTCTTTTTCCACCAGGACTTCGGGTTACTATTCTTCTTCTTTTGCTGACGTTTTTTCTCCCTTTCAGAACAATGTCGTCACAGATGTAACGTCAATATGTCCAAATAAATCTTCTTCTGATGTCGTCAGAGTCATTACGTCAAAGTGTTCAAATAAATCTTCTTCTGATGACATACTTCTTCTGCCGACATTCTTTAATACAAAAATAGTTCCTCAGGGCTGCTTCTGGTGTTGTTCTTGTTATTGCTGTCACTGCTGATATGCAATTAAATATTTTTCCCTCTAAGGCTTCTGCCCATTACTTTTCTTCTTTTTTCTTCCTTTCAGAACAACAGAGAATCAGAGATGTTACGTCAAAACGTCCAAATAAATCTTCTATCGATGTTTGGTCCTTTATTACAAAAGGACTTCCTCGGGGTTCCTACTGCTAATATTCCTCTCATTGCTACCGCTGCTGGGGTTCAATTACATTTTTTTACCACGACTTCCGGTTACTATTCTTCTTCTTTTGTTGCTGTTTTTTCTTCCTTTCAGAACAACATTGTGTTGCGTCATCACGTTCAAATAAATCTTCTTCTGGTTACCTACATATAGGTACTTCTTCTGCCGACGTTTCGTCTTTTGTTACGAAATGACTCCCTCGGGGGTGCTAGTGCTGATGTTCTTCTTATTGCTGCCACTGCTGATGTACAATTAAATTGTTTTCCACCAGGACTTCTGGTTACTACTCTTCTTCTTTTGCTGGCGCTTTTTTCTCCCTTTCAGAACAATATCGTCAGTCATTACGTCAAAATGTCAAAAAAAAAATCTTCTTCTGATGACATACTTCTTCTACCGACGTTCTTTATTACAAAAATAGTTCTTCGGGGCTGCTTCTGGTGTTGTCTTGTTATTGCTGTCGCTACTGATTTGCAATTAAATATTTTTTCCTCTAAAGCTTCCGCCCATTACTCTTCTTTTTTCTTCCTTTCAGAACAACAGAGAATCAGAGATGTTACGTAAAAACATCCAAATAAATCTTCTTCTTTATTACAAAAAGACTTCCTCGTAGTTACCACTGTTCATATTCTTCTTATTGCTGGCGCTACTGTTGTACAATTATTTTTTTCCACCAGGACTTTCGGTTACTACTCTTCTTCTTTTGCTGATTTTTTTCCCTTTCAGAACAATGTCGTCAGTCATTACGTCAAAATGTCAAAAATAATCTTCTTCTGATGAATACTTCTTCTGCCGGCGTTCTTAGTACAAAAATAATCCCTCGGGCTGCCTCTGGTTTTGTTCTTGTTATTTCTGTCGCTGTTGATATGCAATTAAATATTTTTTTCCTTTAAAGCTTCCGCCCAACACTCTTCTTCTTTTTTCCTCCTTTCAGAACAACAGAGAATCATAGATGTTACGTCAAGACGTCCAAATAAATCTTCTTCAGCCGACGTTTCGTCTTTTATTACAAAAGGACTTCCTCGGGGTTGCTATAATTATTTTTTTTCCACCAAAACTTCCGGATACCACTCTTCTTCTTTTGCTGACTTTTTTCTCCCTTTCGTCAGAGTCGTTACGTCAAAGTTTCCAAATAAATCTTCTTCTGCCGATGTTTGGTCCTTTATTACAAAAGGACTTCCTCGAGGTTGCATACTTCTTCTGCCAATGATCTTTATTACAAAAATAGTTCTTCGCGTCGTGTTGTTCTTGTTATTGCTATCGCTGCTGAGATGCAATTAAATATTTTTCCCTCTAAATCTTCCGCCCATTACTCTTCTTCTTTTTTCTTCCTTTCAAAACAAGAGAATCAGAGATGTTACGTCAAAACGTCCAAATAAATCTTCTGCCGATGTTTGGTCCTTTATTACAAAAGGACTTCCTCGAGGTTGCTACTGCTGATATTCATTCCTCTCATTGCTACCGCTGCTGATTTTCAATTAAATTTTTTTACCACGACTTCCGGTTAGTATTCTTCTTCTTTTGTTGCTCTTTTTTCTTCCTTTCAGAATAACATTATGTTACCTCATCACGTTCAAATAAATCTTCTTCTGCCGACGTTTCGTCTTTTATTACGAAATGACTCCCTCGGGGGTGCTACTGCTGATGTTCTTCTTATTACTGCCACTGCTGATGTACAATTAAATTGTTTTCCACCAGAACTTCTAGTTACTACTCTTCTTCTTTTGCTGACTTTTTTTTTCTCCCTTTCAGGACAATGTCGTCAGAGTTGTTACGTCAAAATGACCAAATAAATCTTCTGATGACATGCTTCTTCTGATGTCGTCAGAGTCGTTACGTCAAAGTGTCCAAATAAATATTTTTCTGATGACATACTTCTTGTACCGACGTCCTTTATTACAAAAATAGTTCCACGAAGCTGCTTCTGCTATTTTTTTTTCTTCCCATTAATTCCTCAAGCTCGTCGGGGAGGGGGACAGTTGTTGGTGGCTGCGGCCGACTTGATGTTATAATTTCTCCTTCAGCATTCGCCTTACAAACTGGGTAAACGCAGAAAACCCAGTTCGAAGGCGCCGGCATGAATCCGAACACGGTCCGAACCATGAGAATTCTATTTCCCACATAGAACCCACATGCACCAGGAGAGGGTTCGAACCTACGCCTAAATTATCGCCCGCCATGCGTCAAGTCCGTTGCCAGCGGACTGAACCACTCGGCTACCAACTACCTATTGTTCTTGTTGTTGCTGTCGCTGCTGATATGCAGCTGATAGAGCTTCCGGTCATTAATCTTCTTCTTTTTTCTTCCTTTCAGAATAACAGAGCGTCAAAGTTATTGCGTCAAAATGTCCAAATACATCTTCTTCTGCCGACGTTTGGTCCTTTATTACTCGGCGCCGCTACTGCTTTAAATTCTTCTTATTGCGGGCGCAGCTGATGTCCCATTTTATTTTTTTTCTCCACCAAGACTTTCAGCCACCTCCTTGATTGATATTTTTTTCTTTTCTTTCTTTTTTCTTTTTTTTTCTTTTTTCTTTTCTTTCTAAACAACATGATGATGTTGATGAGAGCAGTCACGTTTTTTCTTTCTTGTTGCTGTTTCAAAGAGATTTGGCACAAGAGTGAAACAACAACGACAAGAACAGAAGCACTTGTAGAAATTTGTCTGCCACGAAACAGCAAACAGTCCGAAAGCTCTGGCAAAGATGGATAGGCATCGACGGTTGTCCTAAGACTCGTGGTACCATCAGAGATTTGGAAGAAAGGCTAAATAACAACGACAAGAACAGAAGCACTTGACAACATTTGTCTGGCACGAAACAGCACACAGTATGAAAGCTCTAGTAAAGATAGGCGACCATCGACGGTTGCCCTGACACTTGTGGTACCATGAGAAATTTGGCAAAAGGGTTAAATAACAACGACAAGAACAGAAGCACTTGAAGAAAGTTGTCTGCCACGAAACAGCAAACAGTCCGAAAACTCTGGCAAAGATAGATAGGCATCGACGGTTGTCCTGAGACTCGTGGTACCATCAGAGATTTGGAAGAAAGGCTAAATAACAACAACAAGAACGGAAGCACTTGAAAAAAGTTGTCTGCCACGAAACAGAACAGTCCAAAAGCTCTGATAAAGATGGACAGCCATCGCCGGTTGTCCTAACACATATGGTACCCTGAGAACTCCCAACTGTAAGGACCGTTTAGAGAAAATGAAATTGTCAATAAACTAACATACTGCAAACAAACAACAGTAAGCACACTGTGAAGTAAAAATTTCGAAAGCGCCAAAGACAGCCTGGAGTCCCTCAGGGAACAGTTTTAGGCCCTCTGCTGTTCTTAGTATACTTCTACGATTTTCCCAAATAATTAAAAATCGGTTTCCAGGCCCGCCTGGATTTGATTAATCAAATGATTCTGCCCAAGTTGTAAAAATTGCACTGGGTTCTTCCCGAAGTGATTTGCGTTTCTTCTCAACTTTATTTATAATGTCGTTGTTATTCTGACGTTCTATGATTCGATGAGGCTGAGGTCATCGATGATGACGATAATTAAGTAAAGTACAGTCACTTTTCTTCCGCCTCAATGATACTCGTAGATTTGCAGCAAAATATTTCACAATCGACAACTTTGACGTGTAATTTAGTTCTTTTTTTTCCACTTACGTTTTCCTATATGCACAAGGATACGTGTTGCAAACGCAGTTGGAATTAAAGGTAAATTAAAGCAATAATAGCGTATGTAAGTACGTGACTTCTATCCACATCCTTAATTTCGCACGTCGAGAAAAAAGGCGAGCAAGGATATAAAGATTTGCCTTGTAGAGGACACGCGCAGGAATTGCAGCATATGATCTATGTTTAACCGCGGCAATTGCTTAATTAACATTAATTATTAGGTATTCAGAATGTATATTAAATAGTCACGGCCCACTGACGACGCCGCCGCCGCCGTCGCCGCGCCGCGCCGTCAGATTCGTACGGGTTAAAAATCGATGGTGAAATGCTCCTGACTGACCATCGGAGTCAGTTTCTTGTGTTCACGCAAAAATCCGTAAAATCGGCGATTTTCCGGCGGTCTGTCGCAAGCGTCTGCTGCCTGCATTGTCGCCCGGGGTCTTGCACGTTTCTTTCTAGGGTGAGTGATCATTTGGGTGAGCACGTGGGGGCCTCGTTTCCCGGTCAATGTAAGCGCGATTTTATTGCGAGCAACCTCGGCTTTCGAGGCTACCTGCAGAATTTGCCTATATAAAACTATGCACCTGAGTAGGTGATAGCAGATAAGCAAGACGAACGTACCGTGCCGGTAATTGAAGACATAAGTAAATTCAAAACGAACAATCAAAATGCAATTGGCGTGGGTTCTTTTGTGCCTTGTCTCTCTTTTCGCCGGATTCCTTCAAGCGCAGGGATACGCGTCGTACAACGCCGTCAACGACCCCAGAAATAACAGAGGACCCATTCTCTTCCCACCTGCACCGCCCGCCAAAGGAACCAGCGGTGTTATTGCCGGAGCTTCCGGGTATGGATTCGTCAAGCCGGGAGGAGTCGCAGTGTACCAGGCGTATTAATTGGCGTGATTAATTAAATTTATTTAATTTATACAAGTATTTATTTGGTGTACATAGTAAGTTGAGTTAAAACCATTAGGATCTCTTCGTTTGTATAGAACTAGGAGTTATGTATTAAAAAAAAAAGAGAAGTTACCAAAATGTAAATGCTGGGGCCCAAGCTTTTTAGTAAAATGTATTTTAATTTTAATAAAATGGATAATAATGAAGCGCGATTTTCGTTCTTTTTTTATCAAAATGAAATGCCCGTAGAAGTTTAAAAAATACTTGCAAAAATATTCACTAAATTCTTACGGAAATTATAAATTCACTCTCATTTTAATTCTTTTCTACAGCATTCAATTAAACATTGCTATTAATAGTTTATATTTTGTGCAAAACAAGAGACGATCGATTTCATAAGAAAATCGAGTCTTTCTTTTATTATTTATGACGAATTTTGTTCGCGCCGCTTTTTTAAACTAAAACAAATGTACAACGATCGCCTTTCTGATGTTTTCTTTCTACATCAAGAAGAAAAACGAAAAGAAACAAAAGACGATCGATTCCACAAAAAAAATTCAAGTCTTTTCTTTATTAAAAAAGGAAAGAAGCAAAGAAAAAATCTAAAACGAGCTCTGTTCGTGCCGCCTTTCAAAGGAAAACATACGAACGTCGACCGCCTTTCAGATGTTTTTTTTCCTCAGCGAGAAGCAAAATAAAACAAAAGACGATCGATTCCACAAAAAAAAAATCTAGTCTTTCCTTTTCCCTTATTAAAGAAGTAAAAAAGTTAAAAAAAAACTTTTCTAAGACGAATTTTGTACCTACCGCTTTTTAAATGAAAACAAACGAACATCGATCGCCTCTCAGATGTTTTCTCTCTTGATCGAGAAGCAATGCAAAAAAAAAACAAAAGACTATCGATTCCACAAAAATAAAATCGAGTCTTTCCTTTATTAAAGAAGAGAAAAAAGCAAAAATAAAATTATCCAAGACGAGCTCTATTCGTGCTGCTTTTTAAAAGAAAACAAACGAACATTAGATGTTTTCTTTCTTCAACGAGAACCAAAACAAAACAAAAGACGATCGATACCACAAAAAAATTCTAGTCTTTCCTTTTCCTTTATTAAAGAAGAAAAAAACAAAAAAAAAACTTTTCTAAGACGAACTTTGTACGTGCCGCTTTTTAAAAGAAAACAAACGGACATCGATCGTCTTTCAGATGTTTTCTCTCTTCATCGAGAAGAAACACAAAAAAAAAAGAAAAGACGATCGATTCCACAAAATAAAATCGAATCTTTCCTTTATTAAAGAAGAGAAAAAAGCAAAAAAAGAAATTATCCAAAACAAGCTCCGTTCGCGCCGCTTTTTAAAGGAAAACAAACGAACATCGATCGCCCTTCAGGTGTTTTCGATTCCACGAAAAAAATTTGGAACTTTCACTTGTCAAAGAAAAAAAAAAGAAAAAGGTCATCGATATTAAAACAAATTCTGTTCGTATTATTATTATTATTATTATTATTATTATTTTACGAGAAATTACTCTTGCTTGCTTTCTTTGTTCAACGAAAACAAAACACAGTCGATTTCACAAAAAAACAATCGAGTCTTCATTAAAGAAGAAAAAAGCAAAAAAAATATCTAAAAGCAATTTTGTTCACACCGGTTTTTAAGCGAAAACAAACGAACATCGATCGCCTTTCAAATGTTTTCTATTTCATCGGGAAGCAACACAAAGAAAATTAAACAAAAGACGATCGATTTCACATTCCACAAAAAAATCGAGTCTTTTTTTTTATTAAAAAAAAAAGCAAAAAAATAATTATCTAAGACGAGCTTTGTTCGCGCCGGTTTTTAAAGTAAAACAAACGAACGTCGACCGCTCTTCGGGTGTTTTTTCTCTTCATCGAAAAGCAAAACAAAAGACGATCGATTCCACGAAAAAAATATGGAACTTTCACTTATTAAAGAAAAAAAAAAAGAAAAGGCCATCGATACAAAGACAAATTCTGTTCGTATTATTATTATTTTAAGAAAACAAACGAATGTCGAATGTCTCTTGGTTATTTTCTTTCTTCGATGAAAACAAAAGGCAATCGATTACACAAAAAAAATCAAATATTTATTAAAGAAGGAAGCAAGCAAGCTAAGACGAGCTTTTTTAAAGGAAAACAAACGAACATCGATCGTCTTTCAGATGTTTCCTTTCTTCATCGAGAAGCAACATAAAAAACAAAAGGCGATCGATTCTACAAAAAAAAGGCTCCTTCATTAAAAAAAAGAAACGAAACACATTGACAATTAATTCCACGAAAAACATTTGAAACTTTCGCTTGTCAAAGTTCAAGAAAAGAAAAGAAAATTCTGTTCGTATATAATTTGTTTTTAAAGAAAAACAAACGAATGTCGAATGTCTCTTGCTAGTTTTCTTTCGTGGACGAAAACAAAAGACAATCGATTTTTGAACAAGAACAGGCGAGTGTCGATCGTCACTTACGCGTTTTCTATTCTCGACAAAATCAAAACAAAAACAAGAGACGATCGAGTTCACCAAAAAAAAAAAAACATATCGACTATTTCTTTTATCCAAAAAGAAAAACAAAACAAAATGGTTATCGAAGGCGAATTTTGTTCGCGCCGCTTCTTAAAAGAGAAACAGACGAACATCGATCAGATGTTTTCTTTCTTCATCGAGAAGCAAAACAAAAAAAACAAAAGACGATTGACTCTACGAAAAAAAAATTGAAACTTTCACTTATCAAAGAAGATCGTACTATTTGTTTTCAAAGAAAAACAAACGAACGTAGATCGTCTCTTGTTTGTTTTCTTTCTTCAACGAAAACAAAAGACAATCGATTTCACAAAAAAAATTGTTTTTATTAAAAAAAAAAAATATATAAAAGATAAGAGACGATCGATGTTACAATATATTCTTTCGAATTATTTCTAAACGAGAACAAATGAGCGTCGATCGTCTCTTACGCGTTCTCTATTCTCAACAAAGGCAAAACAAAAGGCGATCGATTCAATGAAAAGAATCAAGTGTTTTCTTTTTTTCTTCTTGGACAAAACAAAATGGTTATCGAAGACGAATTTTGTTCGTGAAGGAAAACAAACGAACGTCGATCGACTTTTCAATGTTTTCTTTCTTCATCGAGAACCAAAACAAAAAACAAAGGCGATAGATTCCACGAAAAAAACTCAAAACTTTCACTTCTCAAAGGAAGAAGAACAAAAAAAGGAAAAATAATCGAACGCTGAACGTCTCTTGCTTGCTTGCTTTCTGTCTTCAACGGAAACAAAAGACGATCTGTACTCATTGTTGCCAGATGTAACAAAACTTAAAAGCCAATTAAGAAAAAATATGAAGCCATTAAAAATATTAATAGTTGCACTCGAAATATAATAAGAACAAATAACATTGCGTGGAAAAAATAGGTATGAGACAGGATGGTGTCTTGAGTCCTCCTTTGTTTATTATTACGATGGTCAGCTAAAGAATGCTGTAGAAAGTGGGTGTTAATGTCCAAAATGATATTATATGCAGACGATTTAGTGACAATAGCAGTTTTTGGATTGAAATTAAAAACCAAAAGGAAGCCCAATAACATTACAAAAAAAAATTATTAACTCTTACCTCCAACTGCCGTTTGAAAGACGATCCCTCTTCCAATGTACACCCCATTTTCGTTCTTCAAATTGCTATAATAATTACTGACCCCAACGGAAAACAGGTATTTCGAATAAGGCCTCAATCCGTTAATCTCGACAATCTTATCGAAAGTAACCGTACGAGTGCAAGTCTCATCGCACTGAAGCGAATCCTCCTCGTTGTACGGCATGTAATAAATCCTGTACTCGATGGTGGCCATCGAAATATTCCTGCACTCCGGATGGATTTTAAAATCGGGCATCTTCAAGATTAAAGAATGCGCCGTCTCACGTATCAACGAAACCGTTATGTTTCTGTTAAATTTCGGAGTGAGGCATTTCTTCGGAGGGAAGGGTTGCATGTGAGGGCCGAAAATCAGCATGTCCTGGGCGTTCACTTGCTCTTTCGATGTAACTGACGCGCTGCTCCTCCTCAAGGTGTAATAAACCAGGCCCCTGGTGGAATTCGTCCAGTACAGGTTGCTGAAGTCCGATTTCAAATTTCGCAAGGGCATGCTGTTGGTGAAGAGGGAATTGTTCGCGAGGACTTCGCAGTAGCAGCCTTCTTTTTCGGAGGAGATGATTTCACGGGTTGAGGCGTCGATGAAGATCAGGAGGGGCTTCGTTCTGTAGTCCGAGTGGTCGATGGTGAAGGTTTTTTCCACCGCCGGGTAAATTGGGCAGTTGCAGGGTACGTCTTCTTCGTTTTGGGCGAAGTCTTTCTCGTAGATGCGTTCGACGAAGAACGGTTCGATGCCTGACCCGTCTGTGTTGCACTGCATCAAACGGTTCTGATGGTTTTGTACAGCCTCGACCCAATAAAGTTTCCTACAAGATAATTTTTTAATCAATTTGGTGAATGCTCAACATCAAAATTAAAAAGAAAGACTTATACAACTACCAAACCACTGCCAAAATGATAGTTGTAATTGATTTGGGCTTAGGCTAATCAAAACGTTACGTTTGGATAGGTGAAATCGATTGCCATTCAACGAAAGAAAAACGTCAAGGTCACGCACTTACCTTCAAAAACCTAAACATTTCGTTTTGTCAAAGTTTAATCCAAGCAGCGAAATAGTAAAACTGATTTAGATTTGGAAACTAAGAACGCGCAAGCGATGGCTTACTTGGTAAAGGGTGACACTTCGATTTTGGAAACCATGGCCGGCGTCCTAAATATCTGAACGCTCCTCATCAACCCCTTTTCAAAATGGTTCAAATCCAACTTGTACAGTGAGCTCCCCTCCGCGTCTCCATTCGCCTGGACGTAATACAAACTCCTCTCCAACCAATCCACGGTGAGGCTAACAGCGGTCCCGTTCAGATCAGCAATTTTGCTCTTGCTGTCATTCTCGATGTTATAAACGAACAGTTCTTTCATGTCGTTCAACCAGAACAACTTGTTCTCTTTGATTAGATAGGCGATCTCCACCGGCGTGCTTATCCCGTGCAGTAAATACTTGTTTTTATGCGAGTCTATGTCTTGGATGAAGATGGAATCCGTGGAAGCGACGAGGAGGGTGGGCAATGGTGATTCGACGCTGGTGTTGACTTGGACCGTCGAGGAAGGACCTGCGCTGTTCGTGAAGGCTTGGACCTGAAAGAGAAGACTGAACCAAATTGCCCCAAACTTTTTCAAACTCGGGCTTACCTGGAAGTAGTAGATTTCGTCCTGGAGGAGGTCGTTGAGGACGTACTCGCGGGCGTCTGGGGGGGCTTCCGCGTCCACGCAGACATCCTGGCGTTCACCTTCTTCGACGTACCAGCAAGAGATCTTGTAGCTTTGGATGACCCCGTTGGAATTCGTGGGTTTATCCCACCTGACTGTGGCGCTTATGATTGGGGCGAGGCTGTGGTGTCGGCTGTATGTGATGTACGCCCGGAGGTTTTCCGGTTCTGATGGGGTGGAGGAAGGAGAATGGAGGACCAGGCGAATCTGGGTTGAGGAGCCCCAATACGTGAAAGCTCTTAGTTGGACTTGCATTTCAGAGAACGGAGGTACTATGTGCCAGTATTTAATTGAAGACGTGGTTGTGGTTACCTGAAAATGTATTTAATTTTTAACGTAAACAGTCACAGACGATAAAGGGCGCAAGGAAATAGACTGACTCTCCTTAAGATAAGTGACCATTATAAGAAGTAAATACCGGAGGATCGACGATGCCATTTGATTCGATCTTGATCTCGTAAAAAACGTCGCCGTAATTAACCCTCTGAGCCGGCATCCAGGTGATATTGAACGACTCCCAACTACCAATCACTTCCACGGAATTTACATCCACTATTTCCGGCACCACCGAAATACTATCCAAAGTAACACTTGTGCTATCTGGAACGCAAGTATCCATACAGCTCCATCGTGAGGGAGAAAGTGAGGGTGAACTTACTTGGAAGGACGTTAAGGGTTGAATCTATGATGTATACCATGTTCAGCCCAGAAAGACTCTTCCCGTTCACAACGGCTATGTTCCCGCCTTCCAAGTTGCTTATGACCGCGTTCTTGTCGTCTTGCAGCCATAGTAAGCGATTGTTGAAGTAACACAGAGGTCCTTGCATGTCGGGCTTCTGTAAACTGGTGACTTTTTCATCCAGCGTTCCTTCGAGCAGCATCGACCCGGCCATTGGTGCCCTAAACAAATTCGATCCTTCCGAACCTCGAACGATCCAGTACACATACTGATGGTCTATATCCAGAGTCAAACCCATAACTTGTTTTCCCGAAAATAATTGGGCGCTGTGGTATATGATCCGCTCAGCGCCGTTAAGGCGAGAGCATTCCACCGCGTACAACGTAGACCAATACAAGTAGGCCTTGATTGGGTCGACTATCAATTCCTTGGCGATGGTCAAAATCGGAAGGGGTTCTTTATCAATACCACTAAGGCTACCCCTCATTATCTACAATAAAATGGTTTAGACTAAACAGAAACGGAAAGGGGGTAACACCTTACCAATTGCTGTTTTGGATTCGACCAGTACAATTTCTTCCCGATCCAATCGACCGAAATGCTCCCAACGGAATCTATGTTGGTGAGCTTCCCGTGTTTATGGGTGGTGATGTTATACCAAAAGATCTGCGACGTATTCGAGACCAAATAGATCTTATCCTCGTACCAAGCCGTATCCGTGAAGTAGTAGTCTTTCATCAGGCTCTGGTGGATGAGGGTCTCGACGTTTTCGCCGGTCGCATCCGACTTGAGCAGGCCCTCGGACGCCGACCAGAGGATCGTGGGATGCTTTCCATCTTTGGAGATCTTTAGGGAGCGCCCCTTAAATTCCGAAGACCAAGGTCCTTTCCCCGAGCTCGTGTACGCAGCGGCCTTAATTATATACTCGGTGTCCTCTTTTAAATTGTGGATGGTGTATGAGGTCGTGTTGATGTTTTGGTAGGTGTGGATTTCGTTGGTCGTCAAGTCCTTGACTGAGATTTCGTAAGACCAGTTTTGCCAAGCACCTTTCCCTGAAACCAACGCAAAGATAACAACACGTTAATTTGATTTATGTATGTGTTTACCTTGACCGCCTAGTAAATGAGGAGGCTTCCACGTAGTCTTCGCCCGGTTACTCCCAAAAATCGCCTGCATAGACGTCGGTGGGTTGATGGGAACGGGAACTGGTTGAGAAATGGGCAAATTGATGATGACCTTCAGGTAGCTCTCCTTCATCAACGCGTTAAACGAATTGTGGAAATAAATCTCATCGTTTGGATGGTACTCTTCGAAGAACACCTGGTTACCGTCGGTCCAATAAAACTTCTTATTGGCCGTGGCAATCGAGATGACCTTCTGCAGGATCGAGTTTCTTATTTTGGGTCTGGCGTCGCTCACTTCTTTTCTGCAATCCCAAAGAATTACTTTGGAGGCTTCCGCGGCCATTGTCCATAATTGGATTGGCTTCTGGTTGAAACCACGACTGTTTCTACTGCCGACGTTTCATTCACCATTGCAGAAGAACTTCCTCAGGGCTGCTGCTGCTGAGTCTCATCGACTAACGAGAAGTAGTAGCAACACCACAAGCACCAGCAGCAGCCCCGAGGAAGTTCGCAGAAGAACTTCCTCAGAACTGCTGCTGCTGAATCTCATCTAACGAGAAGTAGGAGCATCACCACCAGCACCAGCAGCAGCCCCGAGGAAGTTTTTCTGCAATTGAAGACGAAACGTCGGCAGTAGTAACGCGGTTCCAACCGGAAGCCAATTCAATTAATTACTTTGAGTCTTTTGGGGCTTGCCGAAATTACCTACCCGTCCAATGAAACCGAGTTGACGGTCTTGTTGTTTTGGTTCGAGACGAGCAAAAGGAAATTCGTATGGTCCACTATGAACGCCCCCAAATTCGGCTCGGAGAAGATCAGTTCCGGTTTGATCTCGTGCTTGATTCCGTTGCTGATGTCGGCCAAGTCCAAACGGTACAGTCCACTTTTGTTGCCGTCGTGTATAATCCAAAATAAATACCTGGGGAAGCCCCGAGTTTGTTTTTTGGTTGCTTTTTGACCGGGTGAGGTTTGCTTACCCGTTGTAAGAGTCGACTTCTATGTGATGGGGTTTTATGGTGAGGCCGGCGACTGCGACGGTGAGTCCTCGACCGTCCAATCCACAACGCGTCACCGTCCACATCTTACGCTCGTAATTGACCTCGCCCAAAATGTACAGCTGCTCGTTCAACCAATCAATTGATAGGTCCAAAGGGTGGAAGGCGAGTTGGTTCGGTGATAGAATTGCGGTTTGACGCAAATTTGCTTCCCTCGACAAGGGCATCCTGTGGATGTACCTATCCGAGTCGGATATGAAGAGCAAGTTGTACTTTACGTGGATCGCAACGCCTGTAAGGCAGAGATGAAGTAAAACAGAAACAACCATGCCACATTTAGGGTACCTTTGATTTTCACGTGGTGCTCCGTGTAGTATAAAGTGACGGGCTCATCCATGATATCCACGCCTTGCTCCACGATTTCATGTTCGGTCCCAATTATCAAAACAGGGCCCTGAGTGTCTTTCACTGTGGATTTTGGTGAATTTTAATTTTTGGGCAAGAAAGTGTGATGGGATGAGACGTACCTGCTGATTCTCTCGGCGTCCTGACTACGTAATAAGCAGCCGGGCCTGTACCAACCCCATTGCTCATGCTAATCGAAACGTTATACCTTTTGCCCGGTTTTAACGAGGTGAACATGTAAAAATTTTTTTCGGCCGGTATATCCTGCATAAATAGTTGGGGAATATTATTAAAAGATGAGCAACACATTCCGTGACAAAAAGAAAACAAAGCTACAAAAGCATTGGGAAATATAAACAGAGGAGTAGCATGCTGGTTAGTTCAGACAGGACCATTACCATGAGGATTTAGTTTTTGGATTTTGGTCTTCTACAATTTTCTCAGTATTTTCAAGTCTTCAAATAGGTGCACTGAAAATTTGGGGGAAGCTAAAAAAAAAAGAAGAAGTGCATTCTTTGAGGATGAACTCAAGTAAGCAAGTGATTTTTTATTAACAGGGCAGCGCAGAGCCAAAGAAATTTGATTGAATCCGTCAAACCTTGAGGGCGGAATAACTTGATATGTCGTTATCTGTAATGCGAACCACATAGGAAAGGATAGGGCCGTTTGGAAAAGGACCGGGTTCCCAGCTAACACTGATGCGGGTGCAATCCACGGGTACCGCTCGTACACTAGATGGGGGTGAAATAGGAACTCCAGCTGGTAGAGTCATGATGACGACGCTCTGTGCTGATGTCACGTGCTCAGTCGATTGGAAGAGTATTATGGCCACCCTGAACTACAAACGAAAATCATCCCAATGTCGCTCAAAACGCGCGCGTGGTACAATTCACTCACCCTGTATTTGGTGTAGGGCTGCAAGTTATTCACAGTAAAAATAGTGTGGTTCAACCCCAGCGATTGGTTCTTGTAGAACTGCCAGCTCGCCGAGTGCTCCTCGTACTTCCACTGCACCAAATACTTCAGCCCCGGTACGTCGGGCTTTTTGTAATTCCATTCCAGTTTTAAGGAATTCGAAGTCAGGGAATCCGCCACCAAAGCAGGCGGCGGGGGAGTCCCCAAGTAAGAGCGTAATTGGGAAATGTAAATGGTAACTGCGTCGTTGCATCCCATCACACAGTACAGCTGCTTGGCTGATAGGATGTTGGTGGTATTCTGGAAGGACCCATCGATTTTAATTTTGCTAAATTCATATTCTGTATTTACTTACGCAGGCTGACATGCAGGTCGAATTCAGAGCTTTGCTCCAAAGGCTGCATCCCGATTCACACTGAAAAAGAAAAAAAATAATAGAAATAGAATATCCAAATGCATGTCATCAGTACGCATTTTTTTAATGCAGATAGAATAACTATCGGACATTTTTCAAATAATCATAATCTGCTGCAGTTCTTTAAAAATAAGAATTTTACGAAAACTATCCTAAAAATAAAAAAAAAATGCACAATATAAAGACTTCAATAGGACACAATTAATTCGACAAGAAGAAACAAAAAAGAATTGAAACAAATAACGACGAAACACTGATTTGGATGGACGGAAAAAACAAATGAAAAATCGATCATTTCCAGCGCGAATTTTTTTTTCGTTTGTTTCTTTTTCTTTCGTATTTTTTTTTTGTTGCAACAATTTTTCGTGTTACAATAAAATCAACTGACATTTGTTTTCTGTCTGCGATTTAATTCGCTGTAAAAACGTCGATCTTCATTTGTTGTTTTTCTTGTTCTCCTTATTCTTTTTTCAGTTGTTTTTTGAAGAATCAATTTGCTCTCTTCTTTTGTTTTTATTAGTCTTAATATTATCCAAAAATTCGCTTAATAAAATGTATAGAAACGTCGACCTCCGTTTTTGTTTCTTGTTCTTCTTATTCTTCCTTCATTTCGGTTCGTTTTTGTGGAATCGTTATGGTTTCTTCTTTTGTTCTTTTTTTTTAATCAATCTTAAGGTTTTCGAAAAATCCGCTCTATAATAATATGTAAAAACGTCTTCATTTGTTTTGTTCACCTTATTATTATTCTTCGTTCGTTTCAGTTCTTTGTTTGTCGAATCGTTGTGGTTTCTTCTTTTGCTTTTTTTATCAATCTTGAGATTTTTGAAAAATCCGCTCAATGATAGGTAACATGTTGAAACGACGACCTTCATTTGTTTTTTGTTCTCCTTACACTTCATTTGTTTCAGGTCTTTTTTGGTCGAATCATTGAGGTTTTTTCTTTTGTTTCTTTTTTTATATCAGTCTTAAGGCTTTCTAAAAATCCGCTCAAAATACTAACATAGAAAGTGCCAATCTTCGTTTTTGTTTTCTTTTCGTTCTCCTTATTCTTTGTTTGTTTCAGTTTTTCCTTTGACTTTTGTTTTTTTTTATCAATCTTGAGATTTTCGAAAAATCCGCTCAATAAATAATAATAACGTAGAAACGTAGATCTTCAATTGTATCTTTGTTCTTTTCATTCTTCGTCCTTTTTAGTTTTTTTTTTGTCGAGTCGTCATACTTTCTGCTTTTGTTTGTTTGTTCTCTTTATTCTTCGCTTGTTTCACTCATTATAGTTTCTTCTTGTTTCGAAAAATCCGCTCTTTAATATGAAGAGACGTCAATCTTCTTTTGTTGTTTTCTTCTCCTTATACCTCATTTGTGTCGAATCATTGTGGTTTCTTCTTTTGTTTCTTAAGATTTTCGAAAAATCCGCTCAATAATAATGACTTCATTTTTGCTCTCTTTAATAATAACTTGCAAACATCAATCTTCATTTGTTTTGTTTCATTCTCTTTGTTCTTCGTTTTTTTCAGTTCTTTTTTGTCGAATTGTCACAGTTTCTTCTTTTGTTTTCTTTTACATCTGTCTTAAGATTTTCATTTGTTTTTTGTTCTTCTTAATCTTCACTTGTTTCAATTTTTTCTTTCTTTTTCTTGTCTTTTTTATCAGTGGAAAAATCCGTTCTTTAATAATATGTAGCCACTTTGATCTTCATTTGTTTCTTTTTTTTTCGTTTGTTTCATTTATCATTTTGTCGAATCGTTATGGTTTCTTCTCGATTTTTATCAATCCAAAGATTTTTGAAAAATCCAAAAAAAAAACAAATGAAGATTCGCGAATCTTCATTTGTTTTTTTTTGTTCTCCTCATTCTTCGTTTGTTTCAGTTCTCTTTCGTCTTTTGTTTTGTTATCAGTCTTGAGATTTTCGAAAAATCCGCTCAATAATAATGACTTCATTTATTTTTTTGTTCTCTTTAATAATAACTTAGAAACATCAATCTTCATTTGTTTTGTTTCGTCCTTTTTGTTCTTCGTTCTTTTTTGTCAAATTGTCATAGTTTCTTCTTTTGTTTTTTTTTACATCGGCCTTAAGATTTTTGAAAAATCCCTTCAACAAGTAACACGTAGAAACGTCGATTTTCATTTGTTTTTTTTTATTCTTAATCTTCACTTGTTTCAATTGTTTCTTTCTTTTTCTTGTCTTTTTTTATCAGTCGAAAAATCATTTGTTTATATATAAATTTGTTTTCTTTTTGTTCTGCTTATTCTTCGTTATTGTTTTCTTTTGTTCACCTTATTCTTCTTTCGTTTCAGTTCTCTTTTGTCTCTTGTTTGTTATCAGTCTTGAGATTTTCAAGAAATCCTCTCCATAAATAATAATAACGCAGAAACGTCGATCTCCTTTTGTTTTTCTATTCTGTTTATTCTTCACTTGTTTCAGTTTTTTCTTCTCAAATTATTATAGTTTCTTCTTTTGTTTTCTTTTATTAAATTTTCGAAAAATCAGCTCTCTAATAATATATAAAGATGACGATCTTCATTTGTTTTTCTTTTGTTCTCCTTGTTCTTCGTTTGTTTCAATTCTCTTTTCGTTGAATCGCAATTTTTTGTTTTTTTTTTTAATAAATCTAAAGATTTTTAAAAATCCGCCCCTTGATAATATATAGAAACGTCGATCTTCATTTGTTTTGTTCTTTTGCGATATTGCTGCAATTTTACTACTCACAACACAATCACATGTCAGAAAATTGTCGCGCGGTATCGCCACTGTATGGCATGTAGAAACGTCGATTTTCATTTGTTTTCTTTGTTCTCCTTATTCTTCGCTTGTTTCAGTTTTTTCTTGTCAAATCATTATGGTTTCTGCTTTTGTTTTCTTATCAGTATTAAGGTTTCCGAAAAATCCGTTCTATAGTAATATGTAGAGACGTCGTTCTTCATTTGTTTTTCTCTTGTGCTCCTTATCCTTCGTTTGTTTCCATTCTCTTTTCGTTGAATCGTTATGGTTCTTCTTTTGTTTTTTTTTTTTAATAAATCTTAAGGTTCTCGAAAAATCCGCCCCATAATCATATAGAAGAACGTTCGAACTTCATTTGTTTTGTTCTTATGCGATATTGCTGCGATTTTACTATTCACAACACAAATCACATGTGAGAAAATAGTCGCGCGGTGTCGCCACTGTAAGGCATGTAGAAACGTCGATTTTCATTTGTTTTTCTTCTGTTCTCCTTGTTCTTCGTTTGTTTCAGTCCTTTCTTGTCAAATCATAATCGTTTTCTTATCAGTCTTAGGATTTCCGAAAAATCCGCTCTATAATATTACGTCCGTTCTATAATAATACGTCGACCTTCATTTGTTTTTTTCGTTCTCATTCTTCGTTTGTTTCAATTCTCTTTTTATCGAATCGTTATGGTTTCTTTTTTTGTTTTTTTGTTGTTTTATCAGTCTTAAGATTTTCGCAAATTTCACTCAATAAATAATCGATGATGTCTTTTTGTTTTTCGTTCAATTTTTTCTTCGAATTCGTCGCTCTTTCTTCATAAGCGAATATTCTTCTTGTTTCATTTTTTTTTTCTTTTTCTTGTCTTTTTTATCAGTCGAAAAATCGCTCATTAATAATATGTAGCCACGTCAATCTTTATTTGTTTTTTTTTGTTCCCCTTATTCTTCGCTTGTTTCAATTCTCTTTTTGTCGAATCGTTATGGTTTCTTCTTTTGTTTTTTGTTTTATCAGTCTTAAGATTTTCGCAAATTTCAAGCGAATTAATTTTTCATATTATAATTGACGCTTCAAACAAGACTTTTCTTTTGTTTTTCGTTTTTCTCTACCAACGATTTGATTTTCTTGCACTCCGCTGCCATTGAAACCTCGATCTTCTTTTGTTTTTGTTTTTCCAATCTTTTTATTTTCGTGTTTCGCGTTTTTTATCGAATTCTTACAATCGAATTAAATTTTCCTCAATTACAAATCGACGCTACAAACAAAATTATCCTTCTGTTTTGTTTTTTAGCGGCGATTTGTTGAACTTACATTCGGCCAGAAAAATGTTGATCTTCTTTTGTTTCTTTCGTCCATCTTATTCTTCGTATTCGTTTGTTTCAGTTCTCTTACATAGAATTATTACAGTTTACTCTTAAACTGCTCGAGGCGCAAATTGAGGAATTTTTTTTATCAAAAGAAAATCACTGACAAATGTTAGAAATTTTCCAAAAAAGTGATCAATTAATTAACTTTTTCGCTTAGAGTAACCAACGAAAACAATTGCCTTAAACGCAATAATTTAAGGAAATACAAAAATATGAAGAAGAATTACCATCCCTCCCCTTGCATTTTAATCGGTCGGTTGTCTTCACGTCATTTTACAATAACCGATGATGTTTTACAATAACCGATTCTGTTAATAACAAAGGAATAATGATAATAACCAATATTTAAAACTTTATAATCAGTAAATACATTCGTAATCTGTTTGGTTTGTTAATTATTATAATTTCGTTTTGTGTGTGGCGTTCAATGACAAACAAATTCTGTTTTTATAAAAGACGAATTATTAACACAAACTTGTACAAAATCCAACAAAATTCAATACGTGCGTTCCATGTGTTATTTTTTAAAGCGACGGAATTACCTATCGTAAATTACTGTTCGCTTTGATGTAAGCCTTTCATTTTTCTGCACCTTTGAAAACGTCCCTAACTGATTTTAATTCATCTCAAAGCAGTTAATACACTTGCACGGCGCATTCATCATCAGCTAAGCTACTGTGTGGGTGTGTTATTAGTTCACAGTTCAAGATTTTTCACGGTCACTCTGTATATGAATCTGTGCTAGCTTCATCAAGTACATTCTACGGTTCAAGTGCTTCGGAGAATTTGTTTGGGTTTTATGGTTAAACAGCTCTTGCGGTTACGTTTGCCAGACGGACGTAAGTAATCCGTCAGACAGAAACGCAGTCAGCCGGATACTGCAATTACAGTGCGTTGTGTGAGGCTTCGCAAAATAAAGCGGCGATACCATTGACCACTTTCCCACGAAACGCACATCCACTACAGTCGGACGCATTCTAAATTAATTCAGATCATTGAGGCTAACAAGCTCGACGCAACAATAAAAATGAGTGTGCACTGGATGAAACGGAAATGGAAATGGAATTTCGACCTCGATATTTTACATTATCTTTTTTAGGTCATAAGATTTGCATGATGTTCTCGATGATGAACTCGAAAAGATTCTCCGCCTACTTGTTATGGTGATCAGAATGGATCAGATGATTGTACGAGGGCGAGTCGAGAAGTACGAGCGATCGCATACGTGTTCATTTCAAAATATGAAATACATAAAAAGCCCGAAGTCCAAAAGAAAAAACAAAACACGCAGAATTTAACTGAATGTTTACTGTTAGTACAATAAACAGACAAATGAATTATAATATTTGTCAAAATGAACGAAATTAAAAAGTCACAAAAAATGTGATATATTAATTTGGTTGCCCCTTGTTTAGCTTGTAATCTTGCGATCATTACGTTAATTTGTTATTTATCCTTGAGTAATTTCACAATATCTAAATTTTGTTGATCCAAAAAATCTTTTCATGTCGCTGTTTACACCGCCCAAAAGTAAATGCGCCCCGTTTTTTTTTTTTTTATTTTTGGTGTTTGTAAATAAACACCCGTTTGCGTGCGTCCCATCTGAAGCTTTAACTGAACGTAATTTACCGAGACAAAAGCGAACGGGTTGCCTAATTCTCCATTTCCTCATTAAGCTCGCTCGGTAATCAGTAGCAAGCACCATAACAGTAACGGCAGGTCCTGATTAGTATTACGCAGGATCCGCCCAGCACCCTCCGAATTAAACCTCATCATCTCTTACGGCCAATTCAAACGCAACGTAGTACCCGGGGGCACATTGAAGATAAATCAGATTTAATTCGACTTAACTCGTTTAGGCCTTTATTCGTAGCAAAGCCACGAAACTCTCTCTTTTCCAGATTGCGTCCACGCGCTCAATAAAATATCGCCGCTCAAATTGAATTATTTATTGTGCTGGCGATAACGTCGCGGAATAAATTATCGCGCTTTGTTGAAAAATTATTTATGTTTTAATAAAATTACTGTTTTACATAAATTTATGTTATTTTTGTTGTCACGGAGGCGATTTATGTTATCGGGGAATATTAAAAATAGTGGAATGCTACTTGATAAGGCTTAATGTATTTTTCAGTATTAAGTAATTGAATAGGCAGATTAAAACCGTGTTGTTCTTGCTGGCGCATTAGATTTCTTTTTCCGTTGGCTTCACGATTATACACGGTGATTTTTAAATAGGCCGACAAACTTTAGTCACAGCGTCGCACGTAGTGAGTTTTATCAAAAATCTGTAACTTCGCCATTTAAGAAATTTTGTATTCTGAATGAGAAATAGACCAAGTTTAATGTTCAACGAAAAACCACAAATGTAGTATGGAGACCATACCTGAGAGGCATATTCAAGTCTACTGACAACCAAAGAGTTGTAAAGGCACTTAAATACTTCAACATTGTTAAAATACTGGGTTATTCTGAAAACAAACCCTAAAGATTTAGAAGCTGTGGTGACAACAAAGTCGATATGGTGAGAAAAACTTAACGTTGAATAAAAAATAACGCCCAAATCTTTAATTACATTCTTCCTAAACAAATTAATACTATTGATATTGTAGTTGTAGTTAATAGGATGAAAGTTACGACACAACATTTACTAACGTTTAATTTCAAAAAGTTGTCAGCGCACCAAGAAATAATTGTGTTTAGGCATCGCTGGAACTCGAGCTGGTCAGCATCCCGAGCATTCGAAACAGAAGCAAATATCTTTAAGTCATCTACAAAAGCAAGTGAGCGACATTCAAGAGAGACAATAAATCATTAATGAAAATAACGAAGAGTAGGGGTCCCTGCGGCACACCTGAGGTGACTGGATATTCAAATGATTTGTAGCCATTGAAAAAGACATAATTCACTCTATCAGTTAAGTACGTTTGCGGAAGACGCAATAAAGACGGGGCCATTCCAAAAGAGCTAAGTTTATTAAGATGATGCACAGCATCGATAAATCAGTGTAGATGACATCGCTCTGGCCCTGTTTACCTAGATGTTCAGCTATGTATTGCGTTATCATCATCAAATTTGTAGTCGTCGACCGACCAGAAATGAAACCGTGCTGATGAGGCGAAATATAAGAGCTAGTGCAATTGAATATTAATTGGTAATGTAATAATTACAGTAATGAGTTATACAATAGAAAATGAAAATGTGTACAAAAACTAAAAAAAAAATATTATGAATCTTTCTTCAAGCTTTTCCCGTTTTCTCATATAATATATAGTATAATATAATAATATATAATAATATAATATCTTGTTTATTCACATATTACCAGTAAGGTATGGAACACGTCAATATATCTAATATAAAAAAAAGAAAAACACATACAAATTAAAAATTTTGTTCAGTTTTCAAACTTGCACTCTAAAAAGTCGGTGACAGTGTAAAAGGCGTATGTTACCAAATGCTTTTTCAGTTCTTTCTTAAACATATAGTTCGGAAGTGTTTTCCAGGTCTTTGGAATATGATTATAAATGTTAATCATTTGTGTCACTACATTTTTCTGCACACGCGAAAAGGATGTTGTCTGTGGTACACATAACTGTAGGTTTCTTTCACCCCGGGTGTTGTGGATGTGTCGGAGTTCATATTGGCTCATAAAGTCTTTGTAATTGTTTTTCACGAAACACGCACATTCAAGAACATATACACAAGGAAAAGTAAGTATACCATTAAGGCCCGGTCTTTTCATCTGCCCGTTAAAGTTAATCGGCAAGTAACTTGTTTTTTCTGAATGGTTAATTGATTTTTATGAATTGTTTCCAAGGTAGTTACCCGTCTGTTACTTTAACAAGAGATGAAAAAACCGGCCCTTAGTTTAAAAAAGTTTTTGCAAGTTTCTCGTCTTTTCAGGTTGAAAATACTTATTATACAGGACTTTTGGAGTTTGAAGATTCGGATTGCTTCGGTAGAATTTCCCCAGAAGATGATCCCGTAGTTCATGCGAGAGCCAACGAAAGCATGATATGCACTTAGAGCAGCCTCTGTGCTTATTGTTTTAACTACAGTTCCAAGGGCATAAGTAAAACTGCTGATTTTTCCTGCAACTTTCTGAACGTGCGAATTCCATTTAAGAATTTGGTCTACTTCAATCCCCACGAACGACACATGAATATCCGTGGTAAGTATGTTATTGTTATAGGTAACATTAAAGAAATTTTCTTCTTTAAGTGTAAATTTTAGCATTTTTGTTTTGTTTACATTCAATCTTAAGTTATTTTCTGCAAACCAATCTTCTATCTTTGTGAGGTTATTTGTAATTTTTTTTGCCAAGTAATCGTTAGTATCCGTTTTTACTATTAAAGAAGTATCATCAGCAAACATAACAACTAAATCATTCACTATGCCGGGAAGGTCATTTACGTAAAGTAGGAACAACAAAGTTCCTAAGACCGAACCCTGTGGTACTCCCTGAGTTTTGTTTCTTAGCCTAGATTGCCTTTCGTTGCCATTAGAATCCGTTGTTACAACACACTGCATGCGGTTCATTAAATAAGACTTTATTATATCGTTAACTATTCCTCTACAGCCTAGGTTATATGTTTTGTGTAAAAGTATATTGTGATCCACGCAGTCAAATGCCTTAGATAGATCCATCAACACTGCGGCAACTTTTTCTTTTTTTGAGAGTGCATCTAGGATGGTACAAATTACGGAATAAATGGCTCTTACGGTAGATCTTCCTTTCATATAAGCATTTTGCGATTTCGTAATTAGGTTGTGCTTGCTAATGTAATCCATTAATCGACTAGCAAGTACCTTTTCAAAATAAAACATTGAAAATAACGTTGGACGTGAATTGACAACAAATGTCGAAAATGGCCTGCGTCTTCAGCTGTTCTTTTCAAATAAATATTCGAAATTTTCTGCCTTACTATACTATACTGTCGATTTCATTTTTATATTCCTCGCTAATTTTAAAAAGTTTGGGCCATGCTTCAACAAAACCATGTAGGCAGTCAGCAAGTGATTTCCAACTTACGTCAGTAGGTAAAGTAAGCTTTTTTCCTCCTTCTTTCGCGTACGTCGCTGAAGCAAAATGCTTGTTTCGGAAGTATTTTACAATGAACGTAACGTGTTCCTTAATTTCACTAATTTCCAGGTCCTTACATAACAAGTTTAAGATGTGTGGAGCACAACCATATGTAATAGCATTTAATTCTGTTGACTGTTTAATCTGATTTCTCATTGCATTCATATTAGCAGCATTATCTGTTACAAAACTGCTTACTGCACAGCGATATTCAATCTTTAGCATTTTAATTAGGCTTATTGCAAGTTCTGTTAAATATGCAGATGTACGTGGATTTCCAGACGTGTCTATTGCGGCTACTAAAAAGGAGGACCCATTTTCTGTAGTGACTGTTACATATATGATTGGTTCGTTATGGACATTGGACCATCTATCCCAATGACAGACAAACCGAATTTCCCGATAAATTTTAAGACCTTTACTTTTCTCTTCATTGTACACTTCATTTAGCATCATATCTAGAGAGTGGTAAATATCCAGGCCGTAAAAGCGCCTGTTGCTCAACACATGTGAAGTGGCTGTTTGTTGCATAAATAGCCCTAGCAATTTGTTTATTTATTTCCGCTTTACTGGACTTCGTTGTACGCACGACAAAAGAAGATAAAGACCCGGAACTAGAATTAGATGCCTTTCTTTTTTTAATTGATGAAGTAGAAGCTATGAGCAATGGGGCACTATTCAATCTGTCCTCTTCTAATGTGTTCGATTGTACATTTGCCACTATTCCTGCAGAGGCACGTAATTAAGAGCTACACCCGTTCAACAGTCAGCACAAGAACGTGTATCGATAACATATTTACCAATGTTAGGAAACATAACAGTTATGTGATCGATGTAGGTATATCTGACCATAGCGCATTATTCTTTAATTATGAAGTTAAATTGACATTAAATAATAAATGCATCAGGAAAAGAGTAATTACCAAGGCAAAGTTGGATCATTTTCTTACATTGCTGTCAGAGGAATCATGGGACAACGTATATACGGCGGATATGGCAATAAACAAGTACGAAACTTTTTTCCAAACGTTAATTGCATGCTTAGAAACTGCCTTCCCAATTATCTCCGTAAGACAATCCACTAAACATCAAACCTACCTTGCTTCAGAAGAATTGTTACAGGTAAAATCTACGTTAGGTCTAATTGAGGACGCTTATAAGCTGTACGGTGGAAATGATTTAAAGTCCATTCACGACACCTACAGAAACTTTTACCTCGGCTATGCAACAGAAGAAAGGAGGCAAAATAATCTTCACAAAATCCAGTTCTCCAATTGTAAACAAAAAACCTTACGGAACATCATAAAACAAGAAACCTCTCCGTCAGTTTCCGAAACTGGAAACAATCTATCTGCGGGGAACTTGAACGATTTTTTCTGTGGAATTGCTGAGAACATTTTTAAAAAAATTCCATCGAGCACAGAGAAACCGGAATCATTTTTAAAGAAGGTCTCTGGTTGCAACCGTTCGTGTTTCTTAAACCCTGTCACTGGACAAGAAATTAAATCAATTATACGCAGATTAAAGCCAAAACCCTCCACTGACATATATGGAGTAAGCGTAATACTTTTTAAGAATGCTTTGGAATTCTTAGCGGAACCTTTAGCCGCTATAATCAATGCCTGTTTTCGTGAAGGTACGGTCCCTGATGGAATGAAGATTGCTAAAGTCACACCAGTTTTCAAGAAAGGAGATCGCTGTTTGCCAAACAATTACCGACCCATATCTGTATTGCCAGTAACGTCGAAAATATTTGAAGCTGCACTCTATATCCGCTTAAGATCATTTTTAATAAGAATAAAATGCTCAACGAATCTCAATTTGGCTTTACGGAACGAAAAAATACTGAAGCCGCGGTACTGTCTCTGCTCAACTACATTTGGGAAGCTTTTGAAGAACGCTGCGACTGTGAAGCTATACTATACGATTTAACAAAGGCGTTTGACTGCATGCATCACAAGATACTGCTCACGAAGCTAGAACATTATGGGATTAGAGGTATAACTCTCAAATTAATTGCGTCCTACTTTACTAATAGAAGACAAGCTGTTTATTTCAATGGTCAACTTAGCAAAATACAAAATATTTCAAACGGAATAGCACAAGGATCGGTCATTGGACCGCTTCTATTCGTCATCTTCATTAACGACCTCCCGGAACAATTAACAGCACATACGGTCATGTACGCCGACGATGCTACAATATGCCGTAAAGATACCAATACCGAACAGTTGCTGATGAGCATGAGTGCAGCAAACAAATTGGCCAGCGAATGGTTCCGTGCGAATAAGCTGCAGTTAAATGAAGAGAAGAAAGTACAAATCTCCTTCACAACCAAAAGAAGCGTAACCACCATCTGTACCGACTCTACTAAATTGCTGGGGATTACTCTGGACACTCGTTTGACCTGGAGGACCCATATACAAGAAATGCTAAACAAGCTTGCTTCAGCGACGTATGCCATCCGCCGAATTAAACAGGTAATAAGCAAGGAAGCAGCTATAACAACTTATTTCGCCCTGTTTCACTCCCGAATGTGTTATGGAATTCAAATTTGGGGCGAATCGGCACACGCCGATAACATACTTCTCAGCCAAAAGAACGCCATCCGTGTAATTGAGGGTGCTCCTAGGCAAACCCACTGCAAACCATTATTTCGTAAGCTGAAAATAATGACAATGGTTTCTGCATATCTCTATCGTCAACTTATAAGAGCACGCGGAGAAGCGGATGACCTTCAGAAAAGGCGAGACATGGTGGACACCGCCCTAAGGTACGGGCACTCAATTCATATCCCCCGCCGAAGAATTAACACAACGGACGCTCAGTATAGACATATTTACTTATACAACAAGCTCCCAAAACCTTGGACTGAAATCACACTAAAACAATTCAAATTCACAATCAAACATTTTCTGTTAGATAATCCATTCTATACAATCAATGAATTTATCTCGTATTTTTAGCTTTTAGCTTTTCCTTTGTGTACCTGACATGAACTGTATTTTTGAGTTTGAATAAAATATTATTATTATTATTATTATTATTAGAAGCTATGAGCAATGGGGCACTATCCAATCTGTCCTCTTCTAATGTGTTCGATTGTACATTTGCCACTATTCCTGCAGAGGCACTTCCATTATCTGTATTTGTTTCTTTTTCTATATTACTTGAAACACATTTTTCTCAGTGGTTTTTCATACGTTTCACTAGCCCTTGCATTTCTACCTTGCATTTTACAAGTAGCTTTCCTTCCTCTTTTTCCAGCAGATTTACACGACTTTTCAATAAAATGTTGCCAAATAGGATCTTTTTTCGTACCACTTCTATGAGAAGACATATCAATATAGATAGACTTTTATACACTGTTATGAAGTATTACATACTCGTTATCGTTACGCAGCGCATGTTCGCGATGTAGACTAGAAAATAGCGACAACTCGCGTCATCCTCGCATTATAAAGACAGCCGAATTTTCAAGTTCTGATGGGAATTTATTTTGTTTATATGAAAGTGCAAGGTGGTGCAACCTCATTTACTGCTACGTTACACATAAGTTAGCTTAACTTGATAAATGAAAACATATACCTGGTGACGTTATATCGATCTCCAAATGGGGATTCTAAAAAATTGCTTCTGATACTGAACAAGATTCTTGATCTACTAAACACCGCTGAAAACAACGTGCTGGTATGTGGAGATTTTAACGTCCGCTTCGACGACGATGATAACAAAGCCTTCCGCGTTTGCGATCTCTTTACTTCATATGGCCTTAAAATAATGAACAAATAATCACATTTCTTGAAGAAATTGAACTTTTTTCTGATACTGAATATGGATTTAGAAGGCCATTATGGACTTTGTGGATGGTATCCTTGACAACTTCGAGGGAAACAACTATACACTTGCATCATTTATGGACCTTAGCCGTGCCTTCGACTGCGTGTCACACACAATTCTAGTACAGTATCTGACAAATGAATTAGACTCAATGGAAATTTTAATCATGAGCTTAAATAATTTGTTAATTTGTTGATAATACTTAATAAATTACATTTAATTTCATTTAGATAAAATTATTAATAGATACGTTTTTAAAAATATCCGTGTTCTAGATCAAGTAGTCTTGCATCAGATTCGTCTGTCAATTTTGCTGCTTATTTCCGTTCGTTGTATTATCAAGTTAAAAGTTCCTCTGTGTTGTGATTTTAAAGGAATTTTTTTAATATCATCATTTATATTGTTATTGTTTAATGTATACAGGGTGATTGAAATTCGAGGGCCAGCATGGGGATCTCGCTTATTATAAGAGATAGAGAATCGGTTAAATGGAAGCAAAGTTGCCAAATATCATGCTCATTAATAATACGTTAAGAAATTTGAAATATCTTAAACGGTTTCTTCACAATCGGAAAAAAACTAAAAATTGCGATTTTCGAAAATCGAATATAACTTCTTTATTTATGATTTCTTTCAAAATCTGTGAAAACATTCCTGAAGCCACTTTTTCTGCTTGATTGAATGCCGAGCGTACTTTATTTCTGGAGCGATTCGTTTTTGTTTTTTCAGACCCAACTTCATTTTTTCTTATGGGCGCGATTTTTGTTGTTTAGACAGGTAGATAGCACATTTCTTTCTAAATTCATTGGTATGCCACACTTACTATTTTGTTTTAATTTTCATTGAGAAATTTTGAAAAAACTGAAATTAGATTCTTGTGCACATATTAAGTTAGTTTGTATTCAATTATATGCTGCGTAGCCAAGGAAACGTACACATTTGTTTAATTTATCTGTCATTAAATACAGAATGGCGTATTCAAATGACGAAAAACGTGATATGTTGCGTATTTTTTATTTGTCGCAACGAAATTCTATTACAAGTGCTCAGCGGTATTTAGAAACTTATCCAGAGAGAATTCAACCATGTATTAGATATTTTTCCAAGTTGGATAACAACTTAGTTCAGTATGGAGCATTTGAAAAGCCAAGAAGAAAGTACGGAAGCAAAATTTCTGCAGAAAATAAAGAAAACATATTAACAGCAGTAAGGTGTTTCAAAATGTACCATTTTGAATGAAATTGTTATCCAACTTGGAAAAATATCTAATACTTTGTTGAATTCTCTCCGGTTAAGTTTCTAAATACCGCTGAACACTTGTAATAGAATTTCGTTGCGACAAATAAAAAATACGCAACATATCACGTTTTTCGTCATTTGAATACGCCATTCTGTATTTAATGACAGACAAATTAAACAAATGTGTACGTTTTCTTGGCTACGCAGCATATAATTGAATACAAACTAATTTAATATGTGCACAAGAATCTAATTTCAGTTTTTTCAAAATTTCTCAATGAAAATTAAAACAAAATAGTAAGTGTGGCGTACCAATGAATTCAGAAAGAAATGTGCTATCTACCTGTCTAAACAACAAAAATCGTGCCCATAAGAAAAAATGAAGTTGGCTCTGAAAAAACAAAAACGAATCGCTCCAGAAATAAAGTACGCTCGACATTCAATCAAGCAGAAAAAGTGGCTTCAGGAATGTTTTCACAGATTTTGAAAGAAATCATAAATAAAGAAGTTATATTCGATTTTCGAAAATCGCAATTTTTAGTTTTTTTCCGATTGTGAAGAAACCGTTTAAGATATTTCAAATTTCTTAACGTATTATTAATGAGCATGATATTTGGCAACTTTGCTTCCATTTAACCGATTCTCTATCTCTTATAATAAGCGAGATCCCCATGCTGGCCCTCGAATTTCAATCACCCTGTATATGTTGTTCAAATTGTGGTTTACTGATAAATTAGCAAGAAGATTGTAAAAATTTCTTTGCGAACGTAGGGGTGAAAATGGGTCGTGGTAAAGCCCTTCCTTGCAATGTTAAAAATCAAATTCAGGCTTTACTACAAAATACAAGCTACAACCAGCGTGAAATCGCTTCAAAGTATAATGTATCGCAATCGGCAGTAAAAAATATCAAGTTGAAGCTTGATCGTGGCGAATCTTTAAACGGTAAATACAAAGGATCACGAAAAAAAACTACTGAAAGACAAGACTGAATAATAATTCATACGGCAGAAAAATTACGAAAAAGGTCGGCTAAAGAAATACTTATGGCGTTACCAGAAAATATAAATATATCAGAAAGGACCTTGAGGTATAGACTAAAAGAAACTAATTTAATTGGACGTCGTTGTACCGTAAAACAAAAGTTAACCAAAACCATGATTAAGAAAAGAAAATTATGGGCACAACAACTTGCAAAATTACCTGAGTCCTTTTGGGATACTGTATGTATTTTATTTTTTTGTCTAGTAATATTTTTAAAGTTAGTTGATTTTGCTAGGTTTGCTTCTCTGACGAATCAATTATTCAACTTCAAGATGAGCGAAATATTTTTGTTCGTCGTCGCCCTAATAAAAAATTTCTACCTGAATGCGTTACCCAAAGAGTAAAACATCCGATACACGTAATGATTTGGGGTGTGATCAGTTCAAAAGGCGTAGGAGATATATATTTTGTCGAAGGAACAATGAATTCAGTTCAATATTTACATGTTCTAAAGTCCATATTACGTCCCCAATTCAGATATTGTATTAGGAGAACACAAAATATTACATTTATGCAAGATGGTGCTCCTTGCCATAAGTCTAAAATGATTATGGAGTACTTTAAAACAAACAAAATGCAGTTATTAGATTGGCCGTGTAACTCCCCGGATATGAACCCAATTAAAAATGTCTGGGCTGTTCTGAAGAAAGAAATATCCAAAAGAAATATTACAAATAAAGAATATTTAATCAAAAATATTAAAGATATATGGAAGAACAGCGAAATAGTTAACAAAACGGCAATTAATGGAGTTAAAAGCATGAAGAAAAGAATTGAAATGTTTAGAAAAAATAAAGGCCAATGGATCAAGTATTAGTTTAATAAACTTTTTGGAATTTTTTGTTAATAATAGAGTGATAATTTAATTTGAAGGCTTCCGCGGCCGTCGTCCATTGTTGAATTCTTGGCTTCCGGTTGGAACCGCGTGTCTCGGATTTCTTCACTGCCGACGTTTCGTTCTTCGTTGCAGAAGAACTTCCTCAGGGCTGCTGCTGGTGGTGATGTTGGTACTGCTGCTGCTGTTGGTCTTGCAGCAAGACGTCGGCAGTGAAGAAATCCGAGACACGCGGTTCCAACCGGAAGCCAAGAATTCAACAATAGAGTGATATATGATTTTTAAACGTAAATATGTTAATTGTTCTGATTATTTGTCTTAAAAATAAAAGAAAAATTACGTAAAACTTAAAAAAATTTACTGACTCTATTTCATCTGCCACCTACTGTACGTAAGCTGTATGCATAAAATTTTGCTCCGCAGAGTTGTAAACTAATTACCTCCTACCTTTCTGGCCGGAAGCAATGCGTCAGCTTCGGAGGGATGCTTTCGGAAGAGCTACCTATCACATGCGGAGTGCCCCAGGGATTCATTGTTGGCCCTCTGCTATTCATAATCTTTGTCAACGACTTCCCAGACTGTTCAATAACACCGTTCAGTATGCAGACCACACCACGATGACCAACAATGCTGAAGTATTAAATGACCTACTGAATATTCATGGAAATAAAGTTAACAACGCCTCGAAATGGTTTCTGTCAAATAAACTATGTTTAAACAATAACAAGACGGAGCGCATGCTGCTAACTCTCAAAACTGTTCCTGAACCTAACGAAGTGCCACAGCAAAATTCCTAGGGGTGTAGATAGACCCAACTCTTAAATGGGATGCCCACGCCGATCATCTCACAAAGAAATTATCCAAAACCACATTCCTCCTACGCAATCTCATGAAGTCCGCATCGGCAGACACAGTTAAAATAGCCTATCAGGCCCTATTCCACTCACAAATGCCTTATGGCATTCTGGCATGGGGTCACTCTTCGGCGAGTCACCGAAGAGCTGTTAGAATATTGGCCGGAGCAGCCTACAGAGACGACTGCAAACCGCTATTCAAGAAACTGAGGATACTCACGTTGTCGTGCACATACATATTGGAATGTCTAATCTGGGCCAAAACAAATTATGATAATAATAGTCTTGTGGCAGGAACTGATGTGCACAATTACAACACACGTCGAAACAATGATGTTAGAACTTTACACTGCAGACTCACCAGAATCATTAAATTCTTCAATAAACTGCCGGGAAAACTAAAATCTCTAAACGCAAGTGCATTTAAAACCAAAGTCAAAATATCCCTATTGGACAGGGCCTTCCACACCCTTGATGAACTTTGGAAAACCATAGCATTTTGTAGACTATTACCGTAACTGTTATTTTGACGTTTTTCAAACATGTAATTGTTTTGAAATAAATAAATTGTATTGTATTGTAAGTTATTTCATTTGCAAGTTTGAACATGACGTATCCTAGTCGTTATTGTTATTTTCAATTATTCTTTATTGTTAATGTCAATTATTGCATTTTCTATGTAAAAAGATAATAAGAATTGAATAAAAATCAAAAAATCATGATTGTTTAAGAAAAAAATCGTGATTTTTTTGTTTTTTTTTTTTAAATCATGATTTTTATCAACCCTGATAATTTATCTTTTATAAAAACAGAATTTGTTTCTCATTGAACGCCGCACACAAAACGAAATTATAATAACTAACAAACCAAACAGATTACGAATGTGTTTACTGATTATAAAGTTTTAAGTACTGGTTGTTATCATTATTCCTTTGTTATTAACAGAATCAGTTATTGTAAAACATCAGCGATAAACCGAATAAACAACGTAAAGACAACCGACTGATTAAAATGTAAGGGGAAGGATAGTAATTTTCTTCATATTTTTGTATTTCCTGAAATTATTGCGTTTAAGGCAATTGTTTTCCTTGGTTACTCTATTTGCGCGAGAAAATTAATTGATCACTTTCTTTTTAGGAAATTTGTCAGTGGTTTTCCTTTGATAAAAAAAATTTCTTCAATTCGCGCCTTGAGCGGTTTAAGAGTAAACTGTAATGATTCTACGTAAGAGAATGGAAACAAACGAATACGAAGAATAAGATGGACGAAAGAAACAAAAGAAGATCGACATTTCTCTGGCCGACTGTGGGTTAAACAAATCGCCATTAAAACACAAAACCGAAGGATAACTTTGCTTGTAGCGTCGGTTTGTATTAGAGGAAAAATTAATTCGATTGTAAGAATCCGATAAAAAACGCGAACATGAAAATAAAAAGATCGAAAAACAAAAACAAGAGAAGATCGACGTTTGACAATAGCAGCGAAGTGCTATTGAAACGTTGATAGGGAAAAACAAAAGAGCAATCTTATTTGAAGCGTCAATTATAAAATGAAAAAATTCGTCAAAAAGAGGATTGAAACAAATGAAGAGTAAGAGAGAAACAACTGAAGATCGACGTTTCTACATCCCTTACAGTGGCGACACCGCGCGACAAGTTTCTGATATGTGATTGTGTTGTGAATAGTAAAATCGCAACAATATCGCAATAGCGGACTTTTCGAAAATCTTAAGATTTAATAAAAAAACAAAAGAAGAAACCACAAAGATTAGACAAGAAAAAACTGAAACAACTGAAGAATAAACAGAAGAAAAAAACAAACGAAAATCGACGTTTCTACATTATTATTATTTGTTGAGCGGATTTGTCGAAAATCTCAAGACTGATAACAAGACAAATGACGAAAGGGAACTGAAACAAACGAAGAATAAGGAGAGCAAAAAAAACAAACGAAGATTGGCACTTCTTTATTATTATCGAGTGGATTTTTCGAAAATCTTAGGACTGATAAAAAATAGAGAACAAATCGCCATTAAAACACAAAACAGAAGGATAACTTTGTTTGTAGCGTTCGTTTCTAATAGAGGAAAAATTAATTCGATTGTAAGAATCCGATAAAAAATTTTTTTTTGTTCTTTTAAAAGAATCATGATTTTTATCAACCCTGCAGAAAGGCGATGCGGCACAAAACGACTAACCACTTTTTTAAAATGCAATCGTGAATGATTGTTCTAGTAGCTGAGGATCCAATCTTGACTTGATGCTCTATTACTGCATAAGTGGCTTTATTGTCCTCTTTAATTAATTTTTTAACAATAGCAATGTTATTGAGGATAACAGCCGTAGGAGGACGCCCTGTTCCTTTTTAATACTGAACAGAATTGCTGTCGCGTTCAAATTCCTCATGACATCGGTAAATTGTTAGCCAAGGAAGGTGCTTGTTCATCTAAAGTCATTTTGCACTCATAAGCGCTTAAACATTAAAAATCATAATAAATCATAATTTGTAAATGCTCTTAATGCTTAATTCCATTTTTTTAGCTGTAATATCACTTTAAAAAAATAATAACTTGGGGGTTCTAATGAACGTAACTTCAACATCTATCTTTACATGACAGATAAAGAGTTGCTCTAAATAGCACTGGATGTTTTGTTTTTCACGGCCTACTAGATTTTCTTATTCTCAATAAATTCAGTTTTACCCTCGTATGACCGGCTCCGTGCGTTCGTCTGTGTACAGAGTGTACAGAATTACACCATTACCTGTTTCACGATTTTCTTAAAAATGTGTAATATTTTACTGCAAATATTATTCTACAATCAAATGTAAACATTTTCTATTTATTGCAGGTGTCTTCATTTTAATAACAATTTGTAGACGTAAATTCTACAATTGTGTTAACAAACACCATTGTTTTTTTTTTCTTCGTGCACTAATCGTGTAAAACGTATGTTAATTATTGACTCTGAAAGTTTGGAAATAAATAATTACGCAAGCCCCGCATTGTTTACGTAACGGAACCGCATCTTTGTTAAACGCATGTCAGCGCTTAAGCTCTGGTTTTAACGAATCCCTTCAAACAAATCGTGTTTCTGTCATCTGGCGCCCTCCAAAAAGTTCCCAAGCACCCTCCTGAAAAGGGAGCGTTTACGACCTGCACTAACAAGCAACTACTTATGCATATTATTGTCAGTAAACAGACGATAAGATCTGTGTTTACAAATGCGTGCAGAAGCGGCGAACGTGATGGATGTGTGCCACTGAAAGTTGCTGCTTTATTATGTTGTTAAAGTGACACAATCATAAATCAAATTTGGTTGGTTGAGAGTCGGTAGAAAGTTTATAGAGCCCTCCTGTTTTAGGGTGGTTACGCCAAAAAGTCGCACTAAAATTTAAACCGTTGTGTTTATTAAAATTCGTTCTTTTAATTACGTTCGTCTTTAAATCGTCAAATTGCTTATTGATTTACTATTCTGTTTTGCGTTTTCCTTTGCTTCACATTGTAGAGGGGCGGAGGGAGGACGAATGCTATACCTACGAGTAGGGTCCCCCTTAAAGGCGTTTTAGAATTTTCTGCTTAAATTCACTGCCTTTTTTTTGCTACCAGAAAACATTAATTAGTCTTTGTAATAAAATCCACTCCACAGGGTGTTTCTACTAAACAGTCTTCCTCCAGAAATCACACTTTTAAATACAGCCTTAGAATTATAGATATATTTCCTGCTTAACTCGATTAAAACCCATCGTTTTTTTTTTTCCTTTTTTATTATAATCAGTCGATTTTTTTTACTTTTTGATAAAATCTATAAACGACCTTGTTATTAATTAATTACGTCCATAATTAGAATAATCGAGGAAGATTTTACGACCGTTTCAAAAACATCAATTTGATTATTGCTGTCAACAACATGATGTTATGAAATACAATTTCAATTTGCTCGCTCATTTAGAAACGAGAGCGCTCCTCTTTATTGCAGTAGTAAGTATATGTAGACCCATCAAGGCAACATCGTGACGTCCATCCAGCAGAGCTAAACGAACGCAGGACACCGAAACCGTCCTGCGTATGTAGATCTCGGTCCATTCATTCGCCGCGTTCCATTGTTGCTCTCGGAATACATGAATAAAACGTTTTTAAGTGGTTCAAGTACCTCATTTTTGCCCTTATGTTTATGAATGTTTACAGGAGCCAGCGTTATCTCTGAAAGCGTTGCAGGTCACAGCGAGGGTCACGTCTTCGTCTGACCTAAACGACTTAAAAACGTCACTCAACTTAATCAGTACTAGAAACATTTTGTATTAAATTGATTTAGAATGCGCGTGCTTTCGTGGTGAACTAGTTTATTTTGAATGTGCGTTATGCGTTACGTCTAACTCCACGTGGTTCAATAAACGACAGATATTGAAAGTTTGGAAATTACAAAAAAAAAGTTCACCAGAAAGCAAGATACTTTTATAATCAGTTCACTCTTATCATCAAGGCAAATCAGCTGTAATACGTAATAACAGTATTAAGCAGATAAAGTTATAAAAAAACAAATAAAACAAAGTAAAACGTGCCACACGAGGCTTTGCGTAACGTAACGTAACAAGTATGAAAAAAAGAAGAAACTGCAAATAGAAAAAGAAATCGGCGTTTCTCCGCAAAAATTCAAAGAGTAATTGGAAACAAAAAGAAAACTGCAAGAAACCCTAATGAATTCAGGCGAAAAAAGATACTAACAAAGAATACAAACAGAAGAAATTGTGAAAACAAAAGAAAATCGGCGATTTTCCTCCGGCATAGTCACTGAAAATTTAAAAAAATAACAGAACGATAAAAAAATTTGACGAAATGCGTCAATAAAATGCGAAAATTTAATTCGAAAAACAGAAACAAGAGAGAACAGGAAAAAAAACAGAAAACTGACAATTCAGAAACAAAAGAGAATCGTCGACTCTCTAGCAAAACTTGAAAGACAGAAACAAAAGAGAACAGAAAAAAAAAACAAAAGAAAACTGACGATTCAGAAACAAAAGAGAATCGTCTAATATCTAGCAAAAAATCGAAAGATAGAAACAAGAGAGTACAGAAAAAAAAAACAAAAGAAGACTGACTCATCAGAAACAAAAGAGAATCGTCAATTCTCCATCAAAACTCGAAAGACAGAAACAAGTGAGAACACAAAAAAAACAAAAGAAGACTGATGATTCAGAAACAAAAGAGAATCGCCGATTCTCTAGCAAAAAGCGGAAGCCAGAAACAAGAGAGAACAGAAAAAAAAAACAAAAGAAGACTGACTCATCAGAAACAAAAGAGAATCGTCAATTCTCCATCAAAACTCGAAAGACAGAAACAAGAGAGAACACAAAAAAACAAAAGAGGACTGATTATTCAGAAACAAAAGAGAATCATCGATTCTCTAGCAAAAAGCGGAAGCCAGAAACAAGAGAGGACAGAAAAAAATAAAACAAGACTGACGATTCAGAAACTAAAGAGAATCGTCGATTCTCTAGCAAAAATCGAAAGACAGAAACAAGAGAAAACAGAAAAAAAACCAAAAGAAGACTGTCGATTCAGAAACAAAAGGGAATAGTCGATTCTCTAGCAAAAAATCGAAAGACGGAAACAAGAGAGTAGAGAAAAAAAAACAAAAGAAGACTGACGATTCAGAAACAAAAGAGAATCGTCGATTCTCTAGCAAAAATCGAAAGACAGAAACAAGAGAAAACAGAAAAAAAAACAAAAGAAGACTGACGATTCAGAAACCAAAGGGAATAGTCGATTCTCTAGCAAAAAATCGAAAGACAGAAACAAGAGAGTACAGAAAAAAAAAACAAAAGAAGACTGACGATTCAGAGACAAAAGGGAATCGTCGATTCCCTAACAAAAAATCGAAAAACAGAAACAGGAAAGAACAGAAAAAAAAACAAAAGAAGACTGGCGATTCAGAAACAAAAGAGAACCGTCGATTCTCTAACAAAAATCGAAAGACTAATGGAAGACAAGATGACTGCAAGAAGCAAAAAAGGAGATAAAGAAGAAACTGCAGAAACAAAAGAGAATAATCTATTCTCTAGCAAAAGCAAAACGAAATACTAACAAAAAACAAAGGATAATTCCGGCTTGGTCATTGAAGATAAAAATAAAATTAACAGAAGAATTAAAAAAAAAGTGTAAATACAAAGAAATCGACGTAATGCGGGAAATTATCAGAGAGCAAAGAGGACTGAAACAAAAGACAAAGAAGTATAAAGAATACAGAGAAACACTGCAAGAAACAAAAGAAAATCATCGATTCTCTAGCAAAACCGAAAGACTTACGAAGTCCAGGCTTTGAAAATAAAAATAAAATTAACAGAAGAATTAGTAAAAATTGTAAATGCAAGAAAAAATGGCGTAATGCGACAAAATAAATAGAAAGGAAAAGATAATCGAAACAAACCACAAAGAAGCACAAAGAATAAAATGAATTTCAAACTAAGTAACAAAATAATTCAATAAATAAAGATAGAGGAAGAAGACCGAACAGAAAAAAAACAAAAGAAATCGAAACAAGAAAGAATAAACTGCAGAAAAAAAAGAAAATCGTCGATTCTCTAGCAAAAATCGAAAGACTAATGGAAGACAAAAGAAGACCACAGGAATTCCGGCATATATTTTGATAATCAACAAGAGTGCAAAGAAGAAATTGTAAGAACAAAAAAAATTGGCGATTCTCCTCCTAGTCACTGAAAATGTAAAAAAAGACAGAAAGATAAACAAATGAGAGAAAATAATTCGACAAACAGGAACAAAAGGGTTATCTCTGAAAACAAACGACAAAAAGGTACAAAGAATAAAGTGAATTCGATACTAATAAATAGTTCAAAAAATACAAAATAGAGGAAAAAGGCCGAGCCGAAAAAAAAACAAAAGAAGACTATCGATTCTGCGATGGACTATTTGATAATCAAAAAAAAAAAAAAGTGCAAATAATAAACTGCAGAAACAAAAAAAAAATGATAGATTCTAGAGTAAAAATCGAAAGATTAACGGAAAACAAAGGAAAACTACGGCCTAGTCATTGAAAATAAAAATTAAATTAAAAGAAAAACTTTAAAAAATTGTAAGTCCAAAAACAATCGACAGAGCTCATCGACGAAATGTGAGAAAATAATTAGACAAATAGAAACAAAAGAGAACTGAAGCAAACGACAAAGGATAAAGTGAATTCGATATTACGCATCCAAATAGTAGTTCAGAAAAATTAAAGAGAAACGATAGAGGAAAAAGGCTGAACGGAAATAGACAAAAGAAGAGCGACGATTCTGCGATTGACTGTTTAATAACCAAAAAAACAAAAAAGAAAAAGAAAAATTTCGCCAAATCAAAACGAGAAAATAATTCAACCCAAAGAAACAACTGCTCGAAGACGGCAACTATAGATAAACCTATCATAAAACAAATGACAATCAATTTGCGAAAATGAAACAAAAAATCTACGAAGACAGGACGACATGAGTCGAAATTGAATGAAAACAAGCGAAGGGCGATTGTTATTAAAATATGCCAACATAAAAAGACAATTGAACAAGCTAAAATAAAAAAAAAACAATTGATGAAAACAATGACTGTAACAAATGAAAGTCAATTGCTTTTTAAGAAAAGTAAAAGACAAGTGAAAACGAAACGCATAGTCATAGAAAGTGACTTGCGAAATTTGCGGAAAATAGAAATTGATGAAAAACAAATGCAAAACAAAAAGACAATCAAAAAACAATTATCAAACAACAAATGACAAACTATTTTCAACAAGTCGATAAATTAAAAGAAAAGCGCAAGATTAAAAGAATCGGTGCAGAAAATCAAAAGATTTAGATTTAAAACAAACAAATGACAAACAATTTTGAATTTTGAATCACCCGGCGATAGGAATAAAAACCAATCAATCTAGGAAGAGAAATTAAAAAAAAATCGATGAAGAAACAAAAAGAGAGTCGAAACTAAACAAAAACAGCTGACAATCGATTTTACAAACAAGACCAAGAAATTGAAAGACAGTTTCGTTATCGTCCATTGTCGGTCATCCATTGTCCGTCGTCGTCCATCGTCGTCCATCGTCATCCGTCGTCGTCCTTTGTTGTCCTTCGTCGTCCATCGTTGTCGTCGTCAAAGAGAACAAAACAGCGACTATGAGAAAATCAAGACAAATAAAAACAAATGATAGTCAACAAACTAAACGAAAAACGCGAGATTAAAAAAATCGACGTAGAAAATCAAAAGAATTAGAACCGAAACTTAAACACAAACAAATGACAATCGATTTTGAAGTAGTAACTGAACAGAAACAAATGACAATCGATTGTCATAAACAAAAGACAAATGCGACAATGTATACATAAAATATTATGAAAACAAAGAGCAATCGATTACTGCAAGAGAAAAACAAATGCAAAAACTAAAAGACACAATTCATCGACTAAGCAACAACCATCGGAAAACAAATGACAATCGATTTTCAACAAGTTGTTAAATTAGAAGAAAAACGGGGGATTAACAAAATCGGCGCAGAAAATCTAAGGATTTAGAACCGAAACTTAAAAACAAACAAATGACAAACGATTTTGAATGAATCACCCGGCGATAAAAATCAAAACCAATCAAACTAGGAAGAGAAACAAAGAAAGAAGGAGAAAAAAAGTCAAAGCTAAATACAAACAGGTGACAATCGATTCTACAAATAAAAGAAGAAACTGAAAGACAATTCTGTCATCGTCGTCTGTTGTCATCCATCGTCATCCTTTGTCGTCCTTCGTCGTCCGTCGTCGTCTTTCGCCGTCCGTCGTTATCGTCGTCAAAGAAAACGAAACAGCGACTATGAAAAGTAGAAGCTAAACAAAAACAAATGACAATCGATTGTCATAAATAAAAGATAAACGCGACAATGCATATATAAAAAATTATGAAAACAAATGGCAATCGATTATTGCAAATGAACAACAAAAGCGAAAACTAAAAGACAAATCGTTGACGAAGAAAAAACAAAAACCGTCGGAAAACAAATGACAATCAATTTTCAACAAGTCGATAAATTAAAAGAAAAATGCAAGATTAAAAAAATCAACGTAGAAAATCAAAAAAATCAGAATCGGAACTTGATCACAAACAAATGACAATCGATTTTGAATGAATCACCCGGCGATAGAAATAAAAACCAATCAATCTAGAAAGAGAAATTAAAGAAAAATCGATGAAGAAAAAAAAAGTGTCGAAACTACAGGTGATTTACAAACAAGACCAAAAAAATTGAAAGACAATTCCGTCTGTCTGTCGTTGTCGGTCATCCATTGTCCGTCGTCGTTCTTCGCCGTCCATCGTTGTCGTTGTCAAAGAAAACGAAGCCGCGACTATAAAAAGATCAAGACAAGTAGAAACTGAACAGAAACAAATGCCAATCGATTGTTATAAACAAAAAACTAATGCGACAATATATAAAAATTATGAAAACGAAACTACGATCAATCATAAAATAAGTGACAATCGATGTGTGAAGAGATAATAACAGAATTTAGGAAGACACGACGAAAATAGTCGAAACTGATTTTTTATTTGTTTGTTTGTTAATTTTTTGTTTGCTTAGAGCTATATTTCGTACAGTTTATTAATTTAGGAAAGAGTTCCACATATTGTTTGTAGTATTCAAAGACTAAACAAATTTTTAACATAACGTTCAAAATGACATTTCTAAACACGAAACGACAAACAAAAAATTACTTCGCTGGAAGAGAACGCCATCTATTTTTAGAAGGCCGGTGATAATTAGCACACAAATGCAAAGCTGATATCAATCGACCGGCTTTCAATTGAATTCGTACAATTGCGAACGACAACAATAATCGAAACCCTTTTATATCCAATCTATTCTTAGCACACGCTTGTTTATACTCTCATCCGCATTAATCTGCGCGAGCGAAATAATTGAAATGATAATTAATAATTAATAAGCTTGTTTGCTATGCTAAATTGCTTCGTTTTTTCTTTTTATTTGCGACCTGGGAGAAATGCAACAACAATAAATCCAGACACAACAGGAACTTGAAACTTTCATCTTTCACTGTAACGAGAGAAATTTTTTTCGCCAGTTTTAATTTGGACGAAAACCTCAAAGTCCCGAAAGGGAAACGCAGGTGCGTGAAGACTTTATTATTTAAGGACAAAGTCACGTAGTCTTCGCTGTTAATTGTGGATTGCGGTTCGGTATTTCGGAAGTAAATTTTATGGTCTATTACAGCACGAATTACTAATTACATGGTTCATTCAACTGTGGCCACGGTCATGGAAATTAACGTTGCACTAACAAGCAAGCAAAACAAGAAGCGTATCACGGAATTTGTTAGAAATATTTCCTTTGTTTTTCGTTGTTATTTACATCATTTTTTGTTTTTTTTAAGAATTATTTTATATATGAAATAGTCTCGCCGAAATCTATAGAGAGACGCCCTGAGCTTTTCAAGTTTGTTTACTTCAATTCGTACAAGCATCTGTTCATCTACAAAATGGTTGAAAAAAGACAATATTTAAGTTGCGTTAGCTTCGCTGTGTCCTATCTATAGAGATAGATAGAGATCTTACTTTTAAAATTGTTTGAGGTAGTAAGTTGAGATCTTCACTGTTTCGCCACGACGTGAAGCTATATCTTAAACTATCAGACTTGATTACTTCACTGAGAAATCCTTTTCATATCTAAATTGGAAATATCACAATTAGCTTCGCCAATCACAAAACTATAGCCTAAAGCTACGTTCTGAAACTAGTTGGCTTCAAGTATTTCGTATCGCAGAAAAATATATTTGTATCCTGATTAGAGATATATAGAGAGCGAAGCTATTTCTTGATATTTTCAAAATTTGTTTATATCACATACTCTCATTACAATAGAAACGGTATCCCGATAGCGATTGAAAATAATGCTCAAATTATGGTATTCATTATTAACCGGATCTATAGAATGAAGCTATGTTCTATGCTTTGCGAACTTGCATAATTGAAATAAAAGTCGATTACTTCCATACATGGATTTCAAGTGACACAAAAATCTATGCATATTTCGAAAATTATTGCAATCTTTGCACTACCACACCGAGATCTATAGAGTGAAGCTAACTCCTAAGCTTCTTTTTTACTTCAATAAAAAGTCCCGTCATAAAATAAATGCAGTGATTGGAAATAGCACTTTAGAAACGGTCTTCGCAGGGCCCTGGTCTATAGAGAAAAGCTATGTACATAGTTTAATGCAACCAATCTCAACCAAACACACAAAAATCTATATCAAGAAAGCATTTCATTTTTAATTAATTAAGCCACGCTGAGATCTCTAGCGTCTTCACTATATAGAGGCTTCACTCTAGAGATCTATAGAGTCTTCACCCTTTAGATCTATAGAGTCTTTACTTATAGATCTATAGAGTCTTCACTCTATGAATCTATCTCTTGATTTTTTCAAAATTTGGATACTCCTATTATAAAAGAAACGGGTATCTTGACAATGATTAAAAATAATGCTTAAATTACAGCCTCTATTATTAGCTTTGCCGGACCCGGGTCTATAGAATGAAGCTATGTTATAAGCTTTCCGAACTTGCATAAACCAAATAATTAACTCTCACACATGGATTTTATGTGATACAAATTTCCATGCATATTTCTAAAACAATTGGAAATTATAACTATAGTTGATTCCACCACGCCGAGTTCTATCGAGTGAAACTATCAACTGAGCTTTTCAAGCTTGTTTACTCCAATGTACTTTCATCGTAAAGGAATTCGCATTACGACGATGATTAAATTGTTCTGATATTAGCTTCGCCAGGCACAAATCTATAGAGTAAAACTGAACTCTGAGCTATTCAAGAGTAAACCTCTCTCCTGAGCTTTTCAAACTTGTTTACTCAAATATGCTTTCTTCATAAAAAAAATTCGCATCTCGACATTTGATTAAATTGTTCTGATATTGTCTTCGCCGGTCACAAATCTATAAAGTAAAGCTGAACTCTGAGCTTTTCGAGAGTGAAGCGATCTCCTGAGCTTTTCAAACTTGTTTACTTCGATGTGCTTTGGTCATAAAAGAATTCGCATCTCGACAATTACTAAATTGTATTGAGATTGGCTTCGCCGGACACAAATCTATAGTATAGAGTAAGGCTGAACTCTGAGCTTTTCAAAAATGAAGTTCTCTCCTGAGCTCAACAATTGTACTTAGATTGGCTTCGCCGGACACAAATCTGTAGAGTAAGGCTGAACTCTGAGTATTTCAAAAGAGAAGCTCTCTCCTGTGCTTTTCAAGAATGAACCTCTCTCCTGAGCTCGACAATTGCACTGAGATTGGCTTCGCCAGACACAAATCTATACAGTAAAGTTGAACTCTGAGTTTTTCAAGAGTGAAGCGATGTCCTGAGCTTTTCAAACTTGATTACTTCAATGTGCTTTGGTCATAAAAGAATTCGCTTCTCGACAATGATTAAATTGTACTGAGATTAGCATTGCCGGTCACAAATCTTTTTCAAGAGTGAAGCTATCTCATGAGCTATTCAAACTTGTTTACTCAAATATGCTTTCTTTATAAAAGAATTCGCATGATTAAATTGTTCTGATACTGGCTTCGCCGGGCACAAATCTATAACATAAAGCTGAACTCTGAGCTTTTCAAGAGGGATGCGATCTGCTGAGTTTTTCAAGAGTAAAGCTATCTCCTGCGCTTTTCAAACTTGTTTACTTCAATTTGCTTTCTTCATAAAAGAATTCGCATCTCGACGATAATTACATAGTTCTTATATTGTCTTCGTCGGACATAAATCTACTATATAAAGTAAAACTAAACTCTGAGCTTTTCAACAGTGAAACGATCTTCTGAGCTTTTCAAACTTGTTTACTTCAATTTGCTTTTCTTATAAAAGAAATCGCATCTCAACAACGATTAAATTATACTGAGATTGGCTTCGCCGGGCACAAATCTGTAACGTAAAGCTGAACTTTGAAATTTTCCAGAGTGAAGCGATGTCCTGAGCTTTGCAAACTTGATTACTTCAATGAGCTTTCCTTATAAAAGAATTCGCATCTCGACAATTACTAAATTGTACTGAGATTGGCTTCGCCGGACACAAATCTATAGAAAAAGGCTGAACTCTGAGCTTTTCAAAAGTGAAGCTCTCTCCTGAGCTTTCCAAACTTGTTTACTCCAATATGCTTTGATCATAAATGAATTCGCATCGTGACAATGATTAAGTTGTTCTGATATTGGCTTCGCCAGGCACAAATCTGTAACGTAAAGCAGAACTCGAAGCTTTTTAAGAATAAAACGATCTCCTGAGCTTTTCAAACTTATGTACTTCAATTTGCTTTTCTTATAAAAGAATGCGTATCTCGGCAATAACTAAATTGTACTGAGATTGGCTTCGCTAGGCACAAATCTGTAGAGTAAGGCTAAACTCTAAGCTTTCTCTAAGCTCTCTCCTGAGCTTTTCAAACTTGTTTACTTCAATTTGCTTTTCTTATAAAAGGATTCGCATCTCTACAATGATTAAATGGTACTGAGATTGGCTTCGCCGGGAACAAATCTATAGAGTAAGGCTGAACTTTAAGCTTTTCAAGAGTGAAGCTCTCTCCTGAGCTCGATAATTGGTGTCGTCGGGCACTTTTCAAGAGTGAAGCGATCTCCTGAGCTTTTCAAACTTGTTTATTTTAATTTGCTTTTCTTATAAAAAAAATCGCATCTCAACACATGACTAAATTGTACTTAGATTGGCTTCGCCGGGAACAAATCTATAGAGTAAGGCTGAACTTTAAGCTTTTCAAGAGTGAAGCTCTCTCCTGAGCTCGACAATTGGATTGAGATTGGCTTCGCCGGGCACAAATCTATACAGTAAAGTTGAACTCTGAGCTTTTCAAGAGTGAAGCGATCTCCTGAGCTTTTCAAACTTGTTTACTTCAATGTGCTTTGGTTATAAAAGAATTCGTATCTCAATAATGATTAAATTGTACTGAGATTGGTTTCGTCGGGCACAAATCTGAGTAAGGCTGAATTCTGAGCTTTTCAAGAGGGAGGCTCTCTCCTGAGCTCGACAATTGTGCTGAGATTGGCTTCGCCGGTCACAAATCTATGGAGTAAAAGTTTACTCTCAGCTTTTCAAGAGCTTTTCAAATTTTTTTATTCAAATTGTGCTTTCGTCTTAAAAGAATTCGAATCTCGATAGTAATTAAATTGTATTGACATTTGCGTTGCCATGCAAAAATCTACATAACGTAAAGCTGCACCCTGAACTTTTCAAAGATAGAAAAACGTGGATCTCACTTGCCACAAGTACATACATTTTGAAAACGTTTAGGAATAATAATTTGGAATTCGTTACAGTTGGTAACGCGCCGAGATTTATACACAGAGCAAAGCTACCTCCTGAGCTTTTCAAATTTATTTATTTCGATGAAAAAAAATACGTGTAACCGTCATAGAAGAACACAAGGATTTTGTTTCACTTAAGACTATATTTGAGCCTAAAGAAAGCTATAGAGTAAAGCTATCACAGGAATTTGTACTTCACTCTTAGCTTCTTATCTATTTGATCAAGATAGAAGAACTACATAGAATCAAGAAGAGAGCTGGTAGTCTGAAATGTAATCAAGTGTGTTGCTCCTTCAGACGATAATGAAATAAAGATAAGGAAAAAGTGTTCATAAAAAAAATTAAATGTAGCATAATTCACTGGCCAGTGAAACTAGGACAGAGGCAGTTAGGTGAAGTGAAATGTCAAAACAAGATTGTGATTACGATTGCCTGGAACAATTGTGAAATTTTCTGCATTGAAGCGTCCTAAGGTCGAACATGATGAGTGACATTACTGTAAATATAGCTTGAAAGTATCATAAATAAAATATTTGATCCGAAAAATGGATGCGCCTTGTTCCATTTTTTTCTAGGTCGCAATACGCTTAATAAAATACGTAAATTAAAAATAGTAATTACTATATTAATGAGAAAGAAGAAGAGCTCGTCAAGACTTTTTTCTTTTTCATAAAAAAATAAAGGAAAGGTTGAAGTAAAAAAGGGACCAAAGGGAAATAAAAATTCGCCTGGCGTGGAAAATATAATAGATTTAAGAAAAGGAAACTAAATATGCGATGATTAAGAAGAAAATGAAGTCTACTATTTTTTTTTTTTTAATTTTAGGCAACAGATATTTAAAACAACAAACTTTAATACTTAATAGAGTCAACCAAATAGGGTTCTATCTCCAGACAAATAGCATTAAAATTAATTAAACGACACCCTAATTCAGTCGTTATTACTTTATTATCTGGCCGATAAGCTGGAAGCAACGTTTCAGTTATTGCGGGCGCGTTCTTTATTTTTAATAACGTCTTCGAGCTGTCAGTTAATTTAATTGTGTGCGTTATGGCTCCTGCACGCTTCGTCTGCTCCACTCCGCCATCAATAAACAAATCAACGTCAAATCGATGGAAAATAAAACGCCGCCGATGCTCTCGCCTATCAGTTTACAAGTGTCTCGATATGTCAAGCAAGGACGAGTTTTTTTTTTCCACAAGTTCCGAACGCGACTCCGCGATTAATAACAAATAGTGCAAGAAAACAAGTCGGTATTTATTTAGATGGCTAATTTGTTAATTGGGACAAGTCAAAACATTTCACCCAAAAAGAAAACTAACTTAAGATTAGAGATGGGATGATGGTGAAATTCCGAGTTAGTCTTTGCAAGGCTCTATAATCTCTTCTTGTAAATATGACATAAGCAAAGGGAATTAAGTAGCAGCCAGCAAACAAGGCACATGTCTCTCGTCTAAGAGCAAGTGGGCGCTAAGCGTGCCTCTGCCACTTAACCGCTCTGAATTGGATTATCGTCCATACAATGGCCGCGAAGTGTCCTCGGCCAATGTTTACCGACCATTCATTCCGCACCACAATTATGCATTATTGACCTTTCCACTTAAAACCATAAACGGCTTTGTCCTGTGGCCAATTCCAAGGCGCGCCAAAAAATCCTCTTCTCTGAAATTGGCGAATTGCTGTGGAATGTGAATCACGTGCGTTCGCGATGATGATGATGATGATGATAATTGGTTGACTCGTTTCTGGAGATTACGTTTCCTGCTTTTTTTTAATGAGTTCCAGGGGCTCTTTGTGCATTTTGCTAACTCGAAAAATCTAACAAATTAAACCTACGTGGGATGTATTTAAATTTTTCCAGCAAACAAGAGAAGAAAAAAACAATAAACAACCGGAGAGAGATGAGAGAGAAATAAATATGCAGGCTCAGCGAGGATAACGGAGAAAAATGAGAGAGAGAAGCTCTATTTTTTTTTTTTTTTAGAGATAGAAGCAAGCAAGGAAGAGAAGAAAAAAAGAACTGTTACAAGAACTACAATAAATCTACAAACGAGTACGAGTAGAATAAGATGCACGAAAGAAACAAAAGAAGGTCGACATTTTTCTGTAGGAACGTGAGTTAAACAAATCATCATTAAAGAACAAAAACAAAAGAATAATCTTATTTGTAGCGTCAGTTTGTAACGGGAAAAATTAATTCGAAAAAACAGAAGAAAACTCATCAATAAAATTAAAAAAAAAAGAAGATCGACGTTTCTACAGCAGCAGAGTGTAAGGAAATCAAGCTGTTGATAGAAAAAAGAAAACAAAAGAAACTCGTTTGAATCGTCGATCATAACATGAAAAATCGGTTCGAATAAAATTAGAATAAAGAACGAAGAAGATGAACGAAGAATAAAAAGAGAACAATGGTTTTTTGCAAATCTTAAAACTGATAAAAAAAAAAACAAAAGAAGAAACCATAAAGGTTCGACAGAAATGACCTAAAACAAGCGAAGAGTAAGGAGAACAAATGGAGATCGGCGTTTCTACGTCATTATCGAGCGGATTTTGCGAAAATCGTAAGACAAAAAACAAAAGAAGAAACCATAACGATACGTCAAAAGAAGAACTGAAACAAATGAAGATCGACATTTCTGTGCTATTATTTAGCGAACTTTTCGAAAATCTTAAGACTGATACAAAAAACAAGAGATGAAACCTTATTGATTCGGCAAAAAAAAGAACTGAAACAAATGAAGATCAACGTTGCTACATTGTTATTGAGCGGATTTTTCGAAAATCGTAAGACAAAAAACAAAAGAAGAAACCATAATGTTAGACAAAAGAAGAACTAAAACAATTGAAGATTGACATTTCTACGTTACTATCGAGTGGACTTAAGACTAAAGAACTAAAACAAATGAAGTTCGACGTTTCTATATTATTATTGAGCGGATTTTTAGAAAATACAAAAGAAGAAACAAATGAAAATCGACTTTTTTACAATACCTCATTATTGAACGGAATTTCCGAAAATTCCAAGACAAAAAAACAAAAAGAAACCTTTTAATGATTCGACAAAAAAAAAGAACTGAAACAAATGAAGATCGACGTTTCTACATTATTATTGAGCGGTTTTTTCGAAAACTTAAGACTCATAAAATGAAGAAAAGAGGAAATCGTAGTGATTCGACAAAAGAGAACCGAAACAAACGAAAAGAAGGAAAAAATAAATGAAGATCGATGTACGTGCATTATTATTGAGCGGACTTTTCGAAAGTCTTCAAACTGATTAAAAAAAACAAAAGAAGAAACAAATGAAGATCGACGTTTTTATACAATTTCTATATCTTATCATTGAAGGTATTTTTCGAAAATTCTAAGACTGATACAAAAAACAAAAAGAGAAACCTCAACGATGCGACAAAAAAAGAACGAAGATCGACGATGCTACATTATTATTGAGCGGATTTTTGGAAAATCGTAACACAAAAAACAAGAGAAGAAACCATAATGACTAGACAGAAGAAGAACTGAAACAAATGAAGATCGACATTTCTACGTTACTATCGAGCGGACTTTTCGAAAAAATCTTGAGACTCATAAAAAGAAGAAAAGAGGAACTCATAGTGATTCGACAAAAAAAAAACTGAAACAAACGAAAAGAAGGAGAACAAAAAATAAATGAACGAAATCTTAAAGTCTTAAAACTGAAACAAAAGGAAAACAAAACAAAAAATAAATGAACATCGACGCTCATACAAAAGAAGAAACAAATGAAGATCGACGTATCTAGTGATTCGTCCGAAGAGAACCGAAAGAAACGAAGAGAAGGAGAACAAAAAAAAATAAATGAAGATCGACCCACGTGCGTTATTATTGATCGGACTTTTCTTAAAACTGATTAAAAAAACAAAAGAAGAAACAAATGAAGAAATCGATGTTTTCACACAATTTCTACATCTTATCACTGGACGGATTTTTCGAAAACTGATACAAAAAATAAAAGAAGAAGCCTTAATAATTCGACAAAAAAAGAACTGAAACAAAAGAAGATCGACGTTTCTACGGACTTTTCGAAAATCTTAAAGCTGATAAAAAACAAAAGAAGAAACTAGTGAAGATAGATGTTTCTACATGGAACGGACTTTTCGAAAATCCTAACGCTAATGAAAAAAAAAACGCAAACAACAAAAAAAAAAAACTGAAGCAAACGAAGAATAAGGGAAACAATGAAACAAATGAAGATCGAAGTTTCTGCATCTTATTAGTGAACGTATTTTTCAAGAATCCTAAGACTGATAAAAAAAAGCAAAAGAAGAAACTACAATGATTCGACAGACAGAGAACAGAAACTAACGATACTGAAACAAATGAAGATCGACGTTCGTAGTTTATTATTGAGCGGAAATCCTAAAACTCATAAAAAGAACAAAAAAAGAAGCAAATGAAGAAATCAACATTATACATCTTACTTTTGAACGGCTTTTTCGGAAATCCTAAGACTGATAAAAAAAAGAAGAAACCATAATGATTCGACAAAAATAAACTGAAACAAACGAAGAAGAAGGAGGATAAGGAAACAAATGAAGATCGACGTTTCTATATTATTAGTGAGAGAAGAAAAGAGAACTGAAACAAACATAGGGAAGGAGCACAAAAAAATAAATGAAGATTGACGTTCGTACATTATTAATTTTTATTTTCCGAAAATCCTAAGAAGAAGAAACAAATGAAGAGTGACGTTTCTACATCTTAATAATGAACGGTTTTTCAAAAATCCTAAGACCGACGAAAAAAAAAAAACAAAAGACAAAAAGCTGAAACAAACGAAGAATAAGGAAAACAAAAAAAAATGAAAATCGACGTTTGTACATTATTATAATGAAAATCCTAAGACTGATAAAAAAAAACAAAAGAAGAAACAAATGAATATCGAGGTTTCTACATGTTATTATTGAACGGATATTTCTAAAATCCTAAGAAAATCCTGATAAAGAAAAAACAAAAGACACCAGAATGATTCGACAAAAAAAAAAGAAATGAAACAAATGAAGATCGACATTTCTACATTCCTATTGAGCGGACTTTTCGAAAATCTTAAAACTGATCAAAAGAACAAAAGCAGAAACCATAATGATTCGACAGAAATGATCTACAACAAACGACGAGTAACGAGAACAATTGAAGATCGGCGTTTCTACATTGTTGTCGAGCGGATTTTTCGAAAATCGTAGGACAAAAAACAAAAGAAAAAACTATAACTATTCGACAAAGAAGAACTGAAACAAATGAAGATCGGCGTTTCTGCATTGAGCGGATTTTTCGAAAATCTTAATACAGATAAAAAGAACAAAAGAATGATTCGACAAAAAAAAACTGAAACAAACGCAAAGAAGGAGAACGGAAAAAATAAATGAATGAAGATCGACGTTTATACAAAATCGTAAAACAAAAGAAGAAAACATTATGATTTGGCAAAAAAAAAGAGAAATGAAACAAACGAAACTGTAACAGATGAAGATCGACGTTTCTACGTTGTTATTGAGAGGATTTCTCGAAAATCTTAAGATTAATAAAAAGAACACAAGAAGAAAAAAATGAAGATCGACGTTTCTGCATATTCCTATCGAACGGTTTTTTCGAAAATCCTAAGACGGGCAAAAAAAGAAAAACGAACAAGAGAAGAAAGAAAACAAATTAAGATCGACGTTTCTACAGCGAAGTATATGGCCGACGGAAAGCAAACGAAAGAAAAAGAAAGTGTATGAAGTGGAACACGAAAAATTCATGCGATAAAGAGAAACCAAAAAAAAAAAAAATAATGAAACGAAAAGAAAGAAATGAAAGTTTGATTTAATTTTCAGAAGCTTCGCGCCGAAAATCATCGATTTCTAATTTGTTATCGGCCCCCTTTTTGTTTACTGAGAGTCTTTTGTTTTTCAGCCTTTTCTTTTCTGTTCTCTTAATTTTATTTATTGATGCTTCTGTGCAATTTTTTTTTTCTTGATCTATCTTAACTAGGGACGCATCGTCATTTTTGGGAAAATTTTCCCCATCTTCCATGACGTCTATGCTTTATCATTTTTTCTTTGTCGGTCTATTCAACAACCACCCTTTGAAGGTTCAGCAACCCCATCTGATCAAAGTCACCTGACATTTCCTTCGAGAACTAAATTTACCTTTTTTGTGAACATCCAAGATAAAAAAAAATGTTCCTCTTTATATTATTATTAGACTTCGGACATTTCGGAACGTTTCCCTGGTTACCCAACGGATTGGTCTTCGTATTCCTTAACCGTGGCAGCGCTCCGAAATATTCGAAGTCTGATTATTACTATATTAACAATAAGAACTCATTAGTTTGTTTCTTCGCGACGACATCAAAACTTCGCCGTCTCCAACGGAAATATTATTCGATTGAAGTCGGCGGGCCCCCTTTAATTAAGGAGGACAATTAAAAAGTTTTTCGCAAACAAATTATTCAATAAAAACTGGGTTAATTGAGCGTTGGATGGTTCGCTATTCGTTTCGCTCGCCAATTGCGATGCTTAATTGAGACGGCAACGTTTCCATCTGGTTTCTGGTTTGATAAGTGACATCAGTACTATTTTTAAAAGCAATTTGAGCAAACGCAAGGCTGCTACTAAAATGGATGGGATGCAACCTGCTTTGCTGTTATCACTGCGTTTGAGAGATGGATGGGTTTCGAGTGGTCGTTAGCTTTTAATATCAATCATACATTTACGTGCTCGTCGTTAAACTTGTTTTTCACTGCTACGAAATCTCTTGGCTAGGAATTTTTATTTGCCGAAATAAAAAATAAACACTAAGGGGCGCCCTACACGTGGAGATAAGCTCGGCGTTCTTGCCGCCATGTGTAGGGCACCCATCATTCAAATTACTTACTACGTACATAAAACATTTATGTAACACACTTCAGGCAAAATAATTTTTCAAACAGCTGGGTGAAAACCGAATAAGCAAAATTAATTACATGGTTCTGTTTGTTAACTTGATCAAGTTTGCCTGGGGGTAGACAAGTTTTTGGGATCCTAAAGAACTTTTCCGCTTACGTCTTGGCAAAAGAAATCCTCCGATGAACCGGTTATGGCGAGCCAAAAATTTAGATCGCCGTACCAGATTGGAGGCACGTTTATTAGTACGCACCGAGAGAGCAAGTGGTTATTTTGAACGGATGGCGGAAGCGGATCTTCGCTCGTTGCACTAGATGAATGTCATCCCATTACACATTAGCCAAACAACATTCGACAGGATTCCCCCCCTGATTTCATTCATTTGAACGCCTGGGTGTAGTAAGTAAATTATTACGCAAAGCAACGCGACGTAATAATTTTGTTGCTGTTGTTTTTTTGGAAGTTAGTAAGACAGGAATTGTCCAATTAGTAAATAGCCTTGGCTGTTCACGAAATTCGCCGAAAATAGCAACGGTTTTATTCTTGCGGCACGCAAACGTATGACTTGTTAAAAAATTAATAAAACGATTCTTTTTGAGAATTAATTGTTTATATTCAAGATGTGTCACAAAAGACCTCGAGGAGAAAATTGAACCTCTTTTTAAGATTATTGAATTTTATGGAGGAAGTTTCATTTTCTTTTTAGTATAATGAATTGAACGTCCTTTTTCTGTTTTGGTATTTGAAGGACTACATTATGAAACTCATTTGGGCTTCATGAAGTAAATATACACCGTTCACAATCTTCTTGCACCCTAGTAGGCCATTTTTTTTTCGTTAGGTTACGTGCATGTATTTTAAAAGAAGTCAAAATCTGACGTGAAAGAAATTATGACATTAGGTGCTTTCCTTTTAACACAAATCTTATCTCAAATCAGATAAACGTCACTTCCATTCTGAAGTAAGATTTGTGGCAAAAGGAACGCACCTAATGTCACGGCGAATGTACTGACTGCGTTGCCAATGTGTCCAGTGTCGCCAACTAATTTCTTTTTTGGTTTCTTTTTGTCGCATGAATTTTTCGTGTTCCACTTCAAACACTTCCTTTTTTTTGTTTTCTTTGGCTATAGAAACGTCGATCTTCATTTGTTTTTTTTATCTGCTTATTGTTTGTTTGTTTCAGTTGCTTTTTGTCGAAACATTTGGTTTCTCTTTTGTTTTTTTTTTATCAGTCTTAGAATTATCGAAAAAGCCGTTCATTAATAACATGTAACGTCAATCTTCATTTTTCTTGTTGTGTTCCTTTGATTACTCTTAAGATTTTCGAGAAATCCGCTCAATAACAATATAGAAACGTCGATCTTCATCTGTTACAGTTTCGCTTGTTTCAGTCCTCCATTTTGCCAAATTTTTATGGTGTCTTTTTTTTAACTTGAATGCTTCCGCGGCCGTTGTCCATAATTGAAATGGCCTCCGGTTGGAACCGCGTCACGACTGCTTCTACTGCCGACGTTTCGTTTTCCATTGCAGAAGAACTCCCTCAGGGCTGGTGCTGCTACTGGCGGTGTTGCTGCTACTTCTCGTTAATCGATTAATTAGTCACATCGATTAGTTAATCTCATCGACTAACGAGAAGTAGCAGCAACAGCAGCAGCACCGGCAGCAGCTGCAGCCCTGAGGAAGTTCTTTTGCAATGGAGAACGAAACGTCGACACTAGAAGCAGTCGTGACACGATTGATGAGACTAACTAATCGACTAACGAGAAGTAGCAGCAACAGCAGCCCTGAGGAAGTTCTTCTGCAATGGAAAACGAAACGCAGTCGTAACATTGTTCCAACCAGAAGCCAATTCAATCATTATGGTTTCTTTCTTTGTTTTTTTATCAGATTTACGTTTTTCGAAAAATCCGCTCAATAATAATCAATCAATCAATATTTTATTTCCATAGACAATGAATACATCGTATAAGAATGTGTCAATAATGTACAAACGTTGACCTTCATTTATTTATATTTCTGTTCTTCTTCCTTTCGTTTGTTTCAATTGTTTTTTGTCCTATCACTATGGTTTCTACTTTTGTTCTTTTTATCAACATTAAGATTTTCGAAAATTTCGCTCAATGTAAAAACGCCGATCTTCATTTCTTTCAGGTCTTCTTTGCTGAATCGTTTTGGTTTTTTCTTTTGTTTTTCGTCTTACGATTTTCGAAAAATCCGCTCGATAATAATGTAGAAACGCCGATCTTCTTACTCTTCGTTTGTTTTAGGTCATTTCTGTTGAAACATTATGGTTTCTTCTTTTGTACTTTTTATCAGTCTTAAGATTTTCGAAAAGTCCGCTCAATAGTAATGTAGGAATGTCGATCTTCATTTGTTTCAGTTATTCTTTATTGTCGAATCATTATGATGTTTCTTCTTTATCGAGATTTTCTTAGGATTTTATAAATATCCGTTCAATAATAACATGTAAAAACGACGATCTTCATTTGTTTCTCTTTATCAATCCTAGGATTTTCGAAAAATCCGCTCAATAATAATATATAGAGACGTCGATGTTCATTTGTTTTTTATCAGTCTTAGGATTTTCGAAAAATCCGCTCAATAATAATATATAGAGACGTCGATGTTCATTTGTTTTTTATCAGTCTTAGGATTTTCGAAATAAAAATATACAAACATCGATCTTCATTTTTTTGTTTTTTTTTTATTGATCTTAGAATATTTGAAAAAACCGTTCGATAATAAGGTGAGAAATGTCGATCTTCGTTTGTTTCTTCTTTTGTTTTTTATCGGTCTTAGGATTTTCGAAAAACAAAAATTAATAAACGTCGATCTCCATTTGTTTTTTTGTACTGATTCCTTTTGTTTGTTTCAGTTCTCTTTTTTGTCGAATCAATACGGTTTTTTCTTTCTGTCTTTTCATCAGACTTAAGATTTTCGGAAAATCCACTCATAAATAATGTAGGAACGTCGATCTTCATTTGTTTCAGCATCGAATCATTATGGTTTCTCTTTTTTTCAATAATAAGATGCAGAATCTTCATTTGTTCTTTTGTTTTCCTTATTCTTCGTTTGTTTCGGGTGTGAGACTCCTCAAAAAACTCCAGAATTAAGCTAAAATGCGACTTTTTTAAATACAAATTTGTGTTCTGCTTCTTATTTGAGTTGAAAAAAGTCATTTTCTTTCATTTTTCCGAAATTAGCGCTTTTTTAAGTACAGTGAAGAAAGAAACTGAAGTATTCCAAGGCGAAATTGAACTCTTCCTTAATCAGTGTTGCCAATTTGTTGATTTTGTCACCGTTTTAGTGACGCTTTCATTTGAAAATAAACGATCCTTACAAAATTAATAATTATTATTTCCGTTGATTCTTGTCATTTTGTGGTGACATCTGTCACAAAATAATTAGCGAGGTTCATTGAGCATAAAAATCCAGTTCTTCTTTACCAACAGTGCGTGTTTCTTTTTATCAGTCCTAGGATTTTCGAAAATCCGTTAAATAATAATATGAAGAAACGTAGATATTCATTTGTTTCTTCTTTTGTTTTTTTTTATTAGTTTAAGGTTTTTGGAAAAATCCACTCAGTAATAATAAAATCATTTGTCATATGTTTCAGTCCTTTTTGTCGAATCGTTATGGTGTCTCCTTTTGTTTTTTTTATCAGGATTTTCTTAGGATTTTCGAAATATCCGTTCAATAAGTACATGTCGAAACGTACGTAGTAGAAACGTCGATCTTCATTTGTTTCTTCTTTTGTTTCTTTTTATCAGTTCTAGGATTTTCGAAAATCCGTTCAATAATAATATGAAGAAACGTCGATATTCATTTGTTTTTTCTTCTGTTTTTTTTTATCAGTCTAAGGTTTTTGGAAAAATCCGCTCAATAATAATAAAATCGTTTGTTTCAGTGTCATTTGTTTCAGTTCTTTTTTATCGAATCGTTATGGTGTCTTCTTTTGTTTTTTTTTTTTCAGGATTTTCTTAGGATTTTCGAAATATCCGTTCAATAAGTACATGTCGAAACGTACGTAGTAGAAACGTCGATCTTCATTTGTTTCTTTTTATCAGTCCTAGGATTTTCGAAAATCCGTTAAATAATAATATGAAGAAACGTCGATATTCATTTGTTTCTTCTTTTGTTTTTTTTTATCAATCTAAGGTTTTTGGAAAAATCCGCTCAATAATAATAAAATCGTTTGTTTCAGTGTCATTTGTTTCAGTTCTTTTTTGTCGAATCGTTATGATGTCTTCATTTGTTTTTTTTTCAGGATTTTCGTTGGATTTTAGAGATATCCGTTCAATAAGTACATGTCGATCTTCGTTTGTTTCTTCATTTGTTTCTTTTTATCAGTCCTAGGATTTTCGAAAATCCGTTCAATAATTATATGAAGAAACGTAGATATTCATTTGTTTCTTCTATTGTTTTTTTATCAGTCTTAGGATTTTCGAAATAATAACATACAAACGTCGATCTTCATTTATTGTTTTCGTTCTCCTTGTTTTCGTTCGTTTCAATTCTTTTCTGTCAATATATTCAGTGTCGCCAACAGTCAGGCTTTTCAAAAAACCCCAGAACTAAGCTAAAATGCGACTTTTTTAAAAATACAAATTTGCGTTCTGCTTTTTATTTGAGTTGAAAAGATCTTTTCATACCTAAAACCATTTTTTTTAATTATTTATTTATTTAATATTCGCGTTCTTGTTTTTAAAGCGTTTTAAAGTATTCCAAGGCGAATTGAACTATTAATAAAGCAAGAAGTAGATTAGATTCAGCGAGAAGAATTCCAATGAGTATATTTTGGGATGTTTCCCAAGCCATTGGCTCCGTAACCCGAAATTGGCGCCCAGTTTTTAGCAGATCCCATCTTGGGCGCCACTACGTGCACTTAAACTTTAAGTCGGTATTGGTTCCTATGCGATTCTTCGGCGGACGAAGAAACCTGGACACGTCCAAATTTAGAAAACGAGCCGCAAGGATACTTTCTACTTTTATTCTCTATTTTGGTTCTTAAATCTAAAACAAGAATAAAAGTCCGAGTTATTTTGTAATTTAAATGTAGGGAAATTTTGTTTTGTTATGTGACGGTTGGTGACACTGGTTGGCGCTTAAAATAATTTCAACTAATGTCAATTCGGAGGTTATGTTTATAATTGAGACGTCAACAAATGTCAACTTGAAGGTTATTTTTTTTTATTTGAAATGATGATATCGCCAACCCAACAAAATAAAAACCCCAGTACTTTAATGATATACGCTTTGGGTTTCATAAAGAAGTCATTAAAGAACCAAAATAGAATTTAAAAAATAGAAGCGCGTAAGAAATGACGAAACATACATAAGTATAATTAATGAAATTTGTTTGTTCGGGGAAAAATTTGGAGAAACCTGAAAACAGCGAAGTAAATTAAGCAATAATAACAACTGCGGGTTAAAAATTATAATATTTTAGTCCAATCCAAAAAATAATCAAAATCTTTACCTGCTGGTTACAGTCGTGTTCGCAATCCAAGGCGTAGTGACTTTCTGTACGGTTCTGTAAAAAAAAAGAGTCAGTTTAAGCGTGTGAAGACAAAAATCAGAAAGCATTACGACCCACAGGTGAACTTCCGGTTTCTGGTGACTGATTCGAATATAACCGGAAAATCGTTGAGTCATTCAACGATTTTCCGGTTATATACGCATAATAACGTAACCCCCAAACCCGGACAAAACAAGTAAAACTACATGTACAGGGCGTAACTGAATGATTGCAAGAAATTTGATTTGAAGTAAATTTTTAATACTTATACAGGGTGATTAAGTTTTGGTTATCTAAATGTACACATTGTTTCAGAAACCCTAAAAAATAAGTTACCAGCAACCCTCGCATGGATTCATTTCGCAAGTTACGTCCTGTATAATCAGAACAATGTCCGCAACAATTTGAATTTTAAATGGAACTCATTGCGTGCACTTGTAAGCATAATGAGCTAAATTAATTAATGAAATAGGGCGTCGCGTCGCCTCATAATTCGCTTCCAGTCGGCATGAGGCATTATAACCAGAAATTATCATCCAACAGCTTGAACCCCCTTGCACTTGCAGGCCATGCGGGTGCGGTCGGCGGATTCTTTAACGAATGTCTTAACGGTTTGTGCATCGTCCGTAACGAAGTCGACGCAATTAACAACGACGACGGAAAAAAAACGGGTGAGAAAAAGGGGTAGAGTAATTAAACTGGTTTAAATAACAACTTGTCAGTGGAAAAAAAATTAATTAAAAATAATAACTAAGAGGACCCTACATATAGACACCAGGATGCTGGACTCTAGGGCTCGATCTCCCCTCTACATTTGTGCATAATTTTTATTTTTAATATAAAATTAATTACCAACAAGAAACCTGTAGGATATCAGAGAAAATTGAAAAGCTTGCAATTTACCACTTGTGTAGATTCGGTTATCTCAAGTTTATTTATTACTTAATCAAATTTTAATTGGAATGTCAGTGCTGTCATTAATTATTTAATTAAGTGAGCGAAAGTTAATCTTTTAAACAAATTAACAAGTGATATTTGGGAAGAACAGAAAAATACCACGAGGACGATAATGCTTTGAAGTGATGCAAAAAGGAGAGCGCATTCGTCACTTTGTCAATTTGTTATAGCTCATTTTATTTATTTTAATGAAACTAAGTTTACATTTAGGCGTATAAATAACATAATAATATGACATAAAGTTGGGCATGTTTTTAAATCTTTTCCTTAGTCAGTGTTTTAGTGATGCTTTCATTTAAAAAAAGAACCACTCTTACGATCCTTACAAAATAAATCATTATTGCTTCCGTTGATTCTTGTCAATTTGTGGTGACATCTGTCACAAAATAATTAGCGAGGTTCACTAAGCATAAAAATTGAGATCTTCTTTACCAACAGTGCGTGCAAGATTGGAAGAATTTTCTGTGTTTTTGACAATTTTTGAAAAGCCTGTTTTTAAAAGACTTTGCTAGTTTCTTTTGAAACAAAGGTACAAAAATCAAAACTTTGTTTCTATTTTTATTTATTCAAGAAAAACGGTCCAATTCGAATGCTTTTAGTGATTGGTTTTATTTATTTTTTGACGCGAAAAACTAAAGGTTTTCGTATTTATGTTGTCAAACATCTTTTGTTTTTGTTAATCATAGAAATAAGAAATCGCGACTATTCTTAAAAATACTTATAAATTTGCTTCGCTTTTGTTGTTGTTTTCAATTAATTTTTGACGCACAATAGGAAAGGTTTTCGTACGTGCAAATTGTCGACCGTCTTTTGTTTCCTGCATTTGATAGACAATCGATCGTCTTTTGTTCATTACATTTTTTTAATCCTATAAAAAGGCGACTATTCCTAAAAGCATTTGTAAAATTGTTTCACAATTGATGGTGTTTGACAATTTTATTTGTTTATCATTTATTTATTTTTTTTTTTTGCATATATTTACTTGTTTCTATTCATTCAAGAGTGAAAGTAAAATTTTGTTGCTTTCTATATATATTTTTTTTTTAGGCAGAAAAGAGAAAGGTTTTCGTGCATTTAAATTGTCAAACGTCTTTTGTTTCCCGCGTTTGATAGACAATCGACCGTCTTTTGTTCGTTACACTTTTATTAATATTATAAAAGTTATAAATAAGGAAACGCGATTTTTTTTAAAAGCATTTATAACATTGTGAAGCAATTGATGGTGTTTGGTTATTTTATTTGTTTATCATTTATTTACTTATAATTAATTTTTTTATATATATACTTATTTGTTTTTATTCATTCAAGAGTAAAAGTAAAAATCGAATATCTTTTGTTGACGCTTTCAATTTTTTTATGGCAGAAAAGGGAAAGGTTTTCCTACATTCAAATTGTCAAACGTCTTTTGTTTTCCACATTTGATAGACAATCGATCGTCTTTTGTTCGTTATATTTTTGTTAATCTTGTAAAAGTTATAAATAAGGAAACGTAATTATTCTTAAAAGCATTTATAAAATTGCATCACAATTGATGGTGTTTGGCTATTTTATTCGTTTATCATTTATTTATTTATTATTTATTTATTTTTTGTGTATTTATTTGTTTCTGTTCATTCAAGTGTGAAAGTGAAATCCGAACATCTTTTGTTGATGCTTTCTATTTTTTTTTTTTTTTTGAGGCAGAAAAGAGAAAGATTTTCGTACATTCAAATTGTCAAACGTCTTTTGTTTCCCGGATTTGATAGACAATCGATCGTCTTTTGTTCGTTATATTTGTGTTGATCTTATAAAAGTTATAAAATTTCTTCAGAACTGATAGTGTTTCGATATTTCATTTTACTTATTCATTTATGTAAAAAAAAAAACAAGTCGAATTTGAAGGAACATCCTTTGTAGTAGCTTTTATTTATTTTATTGAGTTCCCTGCATTAGTTAGACAATCGTTCGTCTTTTGTTCTTGATATTTTCGTTATTCTTATAAATATTTGTAAATTTAGTCCACTGTTGATTGTGTTTCATTTAATTTTTTTATTACTTTTTTTTGTTGAAGTCAAATTCGATGTGAATCTTTTGGTATTGCAATTATTTTTTCCTGCATTTGTTTCACAATAGTGTCATCTATGAGAGAATAATTTTACACCTACAATTCTGATAAATTTAAATTTATTGAAAATATGGCATTATCCATATTGCCTCAAGCCCTTAAATTGATGCACGCGAGGCTTTTGGATGAGTTTCCGACAATAGGTTGCACGGAAAAATGTGTATGTTGCTCCTGACAATTGATGCACAGAAGGCTTTGGATGAGTGTTCCCGACATTTGAGTGCTCGGGACGTATTCAAACTAAAGCGGTCTGCGCTTTCGCTTTTATAGCGCTCTTTCGTAGCGGAGCTGATTTCATTGGTTCAAATACGTAATCGAATCTCCACCCACCGGTGATCAAAGCTGCATCTCATTTGTCCCGGGAGTTTTCTTTGAGAATACGATCTTATTTGTGGACCAATCGAATGCAGTTTCACTTTAATTCGTCAGGGAGCGGCCTAAATTTTATGTATTTGTGACGATCGTTATCGTTGATTTGTTACACAAATGTCACGTGACGCTTCGTCTGTATTTGCCTGTCTGACACTTAGGGACGTTCTGTCAATTTGATGTTTCTGACAACTGTAATTTCGACTTTGTCAATTTGACGTTTCTGACTACTGTCACTTTAACCAATAGTTCGAATCGCGACATCTTGCGATCACTTTTTAACACAACTTTTTACAGGAAATGACAAATTGCAGCTAGTTTGCTACTTAATAAGTTCCATAGACAAACAATAAGTCCTCTCATACAAGACGGTCAATCGTGCTGTCAAAGCATATTGAAAGTTTTAAAAATTTTGTTGCAAATCGGTTTTGATTGCAGTGAATTCCTCGAGCATCCTCTGTACAGCTAATTCGGCCATATTTGAAGCTCGTCAGCAGAAGCGTAGCTCGAGACTTCTACTGCAAACCAAACCGACCTGTCCAAGTTTATTTGCAACAAAAAAAATTATTTTTTCATTTTAACGTTTTGTATTATGACAGTCGTTGCATTTTCGTGTATGTGATTCACAGTGGATCGTCTTTTGTCAGTTATGTTTTTGTTTTTCTCATAAATACCTGTAAATTTGTTTGATAGTTAATCATGTTTTGTTATTTTATTATTTCCTCCGTTTTATTTTATTTTATTTTTTTCAAAAAAAAATGAAAATATGAATAAATAAATAATAAAAAAAAACGAAAAGTTTTCTTGTCGTCGATTACACTGCATTTGTTACACAAACGATCATCTTTTGTCTATTTTGTTATTTTCTTTATTTATTGTTTTTTTTTTTTTTTTTGAGGAAATCAAAACTATCAAATTCTTGCATTTGCTGTACAATCGATCATCTTTATAAAAGTATAAATCGATAGATTTGAATGTGCTCTTGCATATTTTTCAAGAAATTCGTTTGTGCAACATTTGCAGAAAAAGTTATACGCACTTATTGTTGACGCTGTCTTGAATAATTGAAGTCGTGGGAGCATCCCTTTGCAATCGATAATTAATCAATAAAATCGTTTGGCCAAAACTCAGAAATAGAATTAATCGATCGATTTGAATGTGCTCTTGCATATTTTTCAAGAAATTCGTTTGTGCAATATTTGATAAAAAGTTATATGCGTTTATGACAGACGCTGTCTTGAATAACTAAAGTCGTGGGAGCATGTCTTTCCAATCGATAATTAATCAATAAAATCGTTCGGCCAAAACTCAGAAATAGAATAAATCGATAGATTTGAATGTCACATCTTGCCAAAATTTCATTTGTGCAAAAAGTTATGTGCTTTTGTACTTTATGTGCGTAACGTTAACTATTTTCAATCGATCAATAATCAATAAAATCGATCGCCCAAAACTTACTGGTGGTATCTTTCGATATATTTGATCATTTGTTATTCGACTACCTAAAAGTTTTGATTGTAAATACTTTCTTTAAAAAGATATTTATACAAATAGTTACTGGGCATTAATTAATTGTGATACACCAGAAACAAACTGCAATTAATGACCTTCACAATACTGTGATAATTAGGGCAGCCAATTTAAATTTTGAAGCTTTGTTGCTGGGGGTTTGTTGTTAACTTCTCTAAATAGTTTTCGTTTCCCTTTTCCTTCATTCAGCAATTCTCAGCCTCGGCTAAACCAGATACGGTTTCTGCTTCTACTCCAAATTCCTTTCTCTGTTTCAATATCCCATCCTACCAAACATCTTTTTTAATTTGGTTTCGTTTTATCAATTTAGTATCTTTCACTTCCTATGACGATTTTGAAATAAAAAATGCATTTTAAAAACGATCAAAACACAAGCAGAATGCGAACATAATTTCAGGCGTTTGCTTTCACACTCCGCGGCCAATTCGAGCGAGAATCAAGATAAAAATAATTTTAATTAGCCCTAATTATTTATCAGGTTGCATGTTTAAACTCTTGACACGAGATTAAGCGGGGAGCGCGAAGAAAAAAAACCGCCGCCGAAAAATCCGGACGCGAACAGGCCATAAATAAAAAAAATAGGGATCAACCTTATTCGAGATAAATTCCGACGCTTTGAGATTTCGCGCGCGGGGCCAGCGGTCGTAAAACGGTTGCGCCCCGGCGCCACGTGAATTTCATAACAAATTGCGTTATCTTAAGTGTGTGTATAAAACATTCAAAACATTCGCCCGCCATTATCTAATTATTTGGTGACCGCTGACCGAACTCGAAATATTATTATATTAATAACATCTCGCTTCTGAATGATAACTCTTGATTTCTCGCTTATCGTTTGCGTTATTAACTATCACTATTTTTATTATGCTATATATATAACGTCTTATAACCGCTATTACTAATGTCTGTACAATGTTGTAAGTACTTTTTAAATGCGTTCGTTTCTTCTGATGCATCGCTTAATAGAAAACGTTATCGGTTTAATGGCCTCCACAAATCATGGTTAATGTAATTTTTCGTAATCGCCATTTCGATTTTATTAACTTTTTCTGGATTATTTACTTTTTATGAAGTCCAGCGTTGTCTTTCATTTTACCTCCGGCGTTTTTGGTAATACTAAAAACATTTACATTTTTATTACAAGCGGCGTCGCTGCAGGGCCTTCGTGAAGGTTACCCAAACGCTTCATTTTAAATGTTTACTCATGCTATGATCTTCAATAAATAAATAAAAGTAAATAATGGAAGAGCTGAATCCTATATTTAATTAAATCCGCGCCGGTGAAATTACATAATTGTAAGTTTAAAGCTAGTATTTAAAAGTAACTTTCTCCAATTAAATTTCACGTAGAAGGTTTCTACATTTTGGCAACACCGTAATTGGATGAAAATGGTTTTACAAGAAATTGAGTATTTTAAAATGAAACCTGTTCAAGCTCCACCTTATTTCAAGACCTCAAATCTTCTCCCATTTCAAATGACTTTCTCAACCATAACAATCCGCCTTCTTTCTTTATTTCTTTATACATCGTTTTTCAAGTAAAACCAAATTTGGAATCAGAAAATATGGTTGAATAAAATCCCAAGGTAAAAGCAGAAGAGTTAACCGGGGTTAGGGTTGATACATCCAACAAAGTCGTGATCAAGACTTATCAGAAACTTACCGAAATTTGGGTGACGACGTTTCAAGAAATTGCCAACAAAAGATTGGCCAGTTCGTTGACCCCACAGGGTGTTAAAAAGAGCAATGGCAAAGTCCTAAATGGCCCGGTCCTTAAGCCAGCTACTATTAACCCTGAATTCCTTTCTCCCAATTTCCAATTTTGTTCAATCCTCAACCATCTTCTCCTCCTTATTCTTAGACCTCATCGACTTTATTTCTGTCTTCTATTTTCCCTTTGCTTATGTTCAGCATAAACCTTCCTTTACTGTTATGTGAAGTCTAGACCTTCCTTTTCTTCTTCTCGTCCTCTCTCTTCTTATTTCCAATTGTCTATTACTCTCCAAACCAAATTAATTTTGGTGTTTCGTATTCCTTTTCTTTTTATTCTCTCTTTTTTTAAACCTCCCAGCAGTCTAGGAATTTCTTTATCACCTTTAGCAACTTGCAGACCTTTCATTTCTTCTCCAGGTGCTCCATCTTCGCCCTTCAATCAGATACACCATGGCGACCAGAATTCTCGTAAACCAGTTTGGGAATTCCTTTGTCGTCTTTTACCTTCTTAGTCCAGAAAGTATAGAGTCCTCGTCAACTAACCTTTCGCAGATGTATTTGCAGAAACCCCTTCTATCTAATCCTGATCAATTGAAGAAATCCTTGTGAAACGAAGGCAGCAATTAAATGGACAACGCGCGCGAATTCCTCTAGCGAGGATCTCCAAAAAAAGCTGGGGCGGCTTCATCAGAAATTAGTCCAATTTTACTTTTTTGTCATGAAGAAGCTTTTCTATAAAGAAGGACAAAACGTCAGCAATTAGAAATAGTGAAACAGAAGAACTATTGATACAGAAAGCCCTGTGAGCTATATAAGAAACCTCTATTGGGAGGACCATCCAAAAAAAGTGAATAGAAATAGTGATACAGAAAGACATAATGATACAGAAAGCCCTGGAAGCTATATAAGAAATGTCTATGAGGAGGACCACCCAAAAGAAGACTAGAACGACAAAACATTCAGAAAGCTCTGGAAGCTATGTATATAAGGAACTTCTATGGGGAGGACCATACAAAAGAAGACCAGAATAGTGAATAGAAATAAGTGATGCAGGAAGAAGTAATGACACAGAAAGCCCTGGAAGCTATGTATGTGAATAACCTCTATGGGGAGGACTTTCAAAAGAAGATCAGATAGCTGAGGAATCTTCAACAAAAAGTAGTGATTTTAATTTGATCTTTTGTCCTGAAGAAGTGCTTATATAGAGAAGGACAATTCGTCAGCAATAGGATTACAGAAAGCCCTGGAAGCTATATAAGAAAGCTCTATGGTGAGGACCTTCCAAAAGAAGACCAAAAACGTCTTCTTATAATGATACAAAAGGCCCTGGAAGCTATACAAGAAACCTCTATGGGAAGGACCACGCAAAAGAAGACCAGAACATCAGAACATACAGAAAGCTCTGGAAGCTATGTATATAAGAAACCTCTTTAGGGAAAATCATCCAAAAGATTACCAGAATAGTGAATAGAAACAGTGATACAGGAGGAAGTAATGATACAGAAAGCCCTGGAGGCTATGTATGTGAATAACCTCTATGGGGACGACATTCTAAAGAAGTTCAGATCTTCAACAAAAAGTAGTAATTTTAATTTGATCTTTTGTCCTAAAGAAGTGCTTATATAGAGAAGGACAATTCGTCAGCAATAGGATTACAGAAAGCCCTGGAAGCTATATAAGAAAGCTCTATGGTGACGACCTTACAAAAGAAGGCCAAAAACTTCTTCTTATAATGATACAAAAGGCTCTGGAAGCTATACAAGAAACGTCTATGGGGAGGACCACCCAAAAGAAGACCAGGTCAGAACATTCAGAAAGCTCTGGAAGCTTTGTCTATAAGAAACTTCTATCGGGAGGATCATACAAAAGAAGACCAGAACGTCAGCAATCAGAAATAGTGATATAAGGAATTAATAATACAGAAAGCCCTGGAAACTATAATAAGAAACCTCTATGGGGAGGTCCATCCAAAAGAAGACCAGAAAAGTGAATACAAATAGTGATACAGAAAGCCCTGGAAGCTATGTAAGAAACCTCTATGGGGAGGACATCCAAAGGAATATCAGATAGCTGAGGAGTCTTCATCAAAATGTAGTAATTTCAATTTGATCTTTTGTCCTGAAGAAGTGTTTTTATAGAAAAGGACAATACGTCAGCAATTAGAAATAGGGTTACAGAAAACCCTGGAAGCTATATAAGAAAGCCCTATGATGAGGACCTTCCAAAAGAAGACCAGAACGTTAGCAATTAGCAATAGTGATACATAAAGAATGAATGATAAAGAAAGCCCTGGAAACTATGACCTCTGTGAGGAGGTCCATCCAAAAGAAGGCCAGAATAGTGAATAGAAATAGTGATACAGAAAGAAGTAAACATACAGAAAGCCCTGGAAGCCATATACGTAAGAAACCTCTATGGGGAGGACATGCAAAAAAAGATCAGATAGCTGAGAAGTCTTCATCAAAAAATAGTGATTTCAATTTGATCTTTTGTCCTGAAGAAATGTTTTTATAGAGAAGAATAAAACGTCAGCGATTAGAAATAGGTTTACCGAAAGCCCTGAAAGCTATATAAGAAAGCTCCATGGTGAAAACCATCCAAAAGAAGACCAGAACGTTAGCAATTAGAAATAGTGAAACCTCTACGGGGAGGACATCCAAAAGAAAACCAGACATCTGAGGCGACTTTATCAAAAAATCTGATTTCAATTTGATCTTTTGTCCCGAAGAAGTGTTTCTATAGAGAAGGATAAAACGTCTGCAATTAGAAATAGGGTTACAGAAAGCCCTGGAAGCTATATAAGAAAGCTCCATGGCGAGGACCTTCCAAAAGAAAGAGTCAGTGATACAGGAAGCTCTGGAAGCTATATAAGAAAGCCCTATGGTGAAGACCTTCCAAAAGAAGACCAGAACGTTAGCAATTAGAAATAGTGAAGCTATGTATGTAAGAAACCTCTACGGGAAGGACATCCAAGAGAAGACCAGACATCTGAGGCGACTTTATCAAAAAATCTGATTTTAATTTGATCTTTTGTTCCGAAGAAGTGTTTCTATAGAGAAGGACAACATCTGTAATTAGAAATAGGTTTACAGGAAGCCCTGGAAGTTATATAAGAAAGCTCTATGACGAGGACCTTCCAAAAAAAAAAGTCAGTGGTACAGAAAACTCTGGAAGCTATGTATATAAAAAATCTCTATAAGGGGGACATCCAAAAGAAGACCAGGCAACTTCATCAAATATTAGTAAGTTCAATTTACTCTTTTGTCCTGAAGAAGTGTTTCTATAGAGAAGAACAAACCGTCAGTAATTAGAAATAGTGATAGAGAAAGCATTAATGGTACAGAAAGCCCTGGAAGCTATATAAAAAAAAAACTCTATACGGAGGATCATCCAAAAGAAGACCAGAATAGTGATGCAGAAAAAGTAATGACACGGAAAGCCCTGGAAGCTATGTATGACTTCATCAAAAATTAGTAAGTTCAATTAGCTCTTTTATCCTGAAGAAGTGTTTCCATAGAGAAGGATAAAACGTCAACAATTAGAAATAAAGTTACAGAAAGCCCTGGAAGCTGTGTAAGAGAGCTCTGTGGTGAGGATCTTCCAAAAGAAGACCAAAACGTCAGAAATTAGAAATAGTGATACAGAAAGAATTAATGATACAGAAAGCCCTGGAAGTTATAATAAGAAACCTCCATAGGAAGGACAGGAATAGTGAATAGAAATAGTGATACAGAAAGGAATACTAAACAGGAAGACCTGGAAGCTATGTATGTAAGAAACCTCTATGGGGAGAACATTCAAAAGAAGATCACTAAGTGATCTGAGGCGACTTGCATCAAATTAGTGGTTTCAATTTGATCTTTTGTCCTGATGAAGTGCTTCTATAGGGAAGGACAAAACGTCTACAGTTAGAAACAGGATTATAGAAAGCCTCTATAGGGAAGACCATCCAAAAGAAGACCAGAACGTCAGAACATACAGGAAGCCCTGGGGAGGACATCTAAAAGAAGACCAGACAGCTGAGGCGACTGTTTCGTCCTGAAGAAATTCTTGTATAAAGAAGGACGAGACCTCTGCAATTAGAAGAATTGGTGATACAGAAAGTCCTGGAGGCTATCTAAGAAACCCCTGTGGAAAGGACATCTAAAAGAAGACCAGACAGTGAGTTTGATTTGCTCTGTTATCCTCGAGGGCCAATTTTACAATGCTTGGATAAACTTACTATATGCTGTTCTTGGTATAACCAAAGTTATACACTGGATACAACCAGTTTTACAATGGTTGGATAAATGCAAGATAATAATATTTGATACATATCTATCATTAAATTAAAGAGACGTCAAAATCTAATTGGAAACATTGTTAAGGATGATTCCAAAGATTCTGCTATTCTCGTTTTTTTCCATAATCAATTAAATGACAAAGCAAATAAATATAACATTGACATTTTTGTGGTTTAGATAATGGATTAATTAATTATTGCGTAAAAACAACACGTAGTTAATATTGACCTTCGTTTTTATTGAAGATCGTTATAATATTCACAATTAAATTGAGGAGTAGGCAGGTTGAAACCTCAGCGAAAGCTCTATTTGTGTCTTGAAAATGACTACGAAATCGCAGCTGAAAACTCGTACCCTAAAGCACAGCAACATAGTTGCGTTCCGATGACATTCACCAAGAGATCAGTTTTTTTTTATTATTTATACATACAGTTGTTTACTGGAAGCATAACAGTTACATACGTGTCAAGTCCAAGAATGTTTATTAGCAATGAAAGATAACAACAGTGTCTCGTATATTTTATGTGAAAACAGTGCACACGCGTGTGCAATAAAACCATCGTGTGCCGTAGATATAAAACGAGAAAGAATTTCAGATTTATTGAATAAACAAGCGACACTCTCTTAACGTGATGTAAAACACAAACAAGTCTTATTTTTTTGAACTTCAAAACTTCCCTCCTATCAGTTCATTAAGAAACATAAACGATGGTGTCTTGCTTGCTATTGCATGGTATGTAAGTAGGAGGTTGCATTTCCAATAGAAATTACCTATAAATAAATAAATCCTTTAGGACGGAAGTCCAACGCCTTAATTTTACGCTGTAATTTTCGGACGGAAAGGGTGGCACGTATTTACTGGACAGACACAGGAAGTTGAGATGTGATCGTTGGGGTGTGAAGGTACGAGAGTCAGGTGGTAAACACACAGGCGAACCGAAAAGGGGTATTGTTTATTCGAGGTGGAATTTCAAAAGGGTAGACGTCAAACACTGATTTGTGTGTGTCTTACACTAAAAGCAGCCCGTTCGTATTGATTCGAGAAATTCTTTACTTTACATTTCAAACATCTTTGAATACCACAGGCGTTTACTCTCAATAATTTTCATTTTAGTTGATCTTAAAAAATATATTTTGTTGAATCGAAATTTAATACGTATTTTTCCCGGACCGAATTGATTGAAAAACGCGGAACACATGTTTACAATTTTTTAATCGCTTGTTTTCAGTTAGCAACTCAATGTTGGCCAATCAAACAGTATTTTATCACTTAATAAAATGTATAAATATACAAATTTATTCGAAAAAAATTATCAAGCGCCGTTACATAACGCAAATAATAAAATGAGTTAAATGGCCCCATGCTAATTAATTATCTTCGTGATTGGCTCTTTAAGAACTTTTTCTGGCCGCAACGTGTTGAAAATAGATTGAAGAGGTTGAGATTTTTTTTTGCCTCCGCTACTGTAACACATGTTTATTTTTTACAAAAAATAAATAAATAATTAGTTACAGGCAGCATAAATTACTATGTTATGAAAAATTCTTCGGAAATATCAGTATACGTAACATTGCTCCCATTCTTTCGCATGTTCACGTATGTTCCTTACTTGTCTCGTACCCTAAAGAGACAAGCAAACAAACATAACTTAAAAAAATTGTTTTATTGATTTTGATTTTACAATGGTTTTCACATTGGAAGAAAAATCTTTTATGGTTGGATCCTACTTTCGAAACGCCCAAAAAATCAAGGGCGAATGGACCTATTCTATTCCTCATTGTGTTGCAGAATTTCAGGAAAAATTTCCAGAAACTGTATTTCTGTACCACAAATTTGTTAATCAACTTCAGTGCTCTGTAGGATTATTCAGAGAAACTGGCAGTGTGGCTAGAAAACAGGTGTCAGGTAAGCCTAAAGTAAGAATGGATGAGGTAGTTGAAAATGTGAGACAAATTATGACTGATGCTCCTCGCACTTCCATCCATCCACCTGTCACGACAAGTTGATCTATCTGTCGGGACCTGCTAACGAAAGTAACTTCAACACCCAACTTCACATGACAGATAAAAAGTTGTTCTAAATAGCACTGTATGTTTTGTTTTTCACGGCCTACTAGATTTTCTTATTCTCACTAAATTCAGTTTTACCTTCGGGGGCGTCTTAACAGAACTCCAGTGTTTACTACAAGAGTAAAGGAAATCCTGGTAAAAACCTAACTAGAGTATACAGTCTGTTTGATTCTAGCTGTCACAGCAGATATCTCGGTTATAGTTAGGGATACGACAAAATGTTATAGAAGAAAAGTTATTCTACATTTAGTTTACTATTACCTGCCATAACTAAGAAAACAATTGAGTATCAAATATATTAGATGTAGCAAATACATTCAAAATTTTAAATAGAACGTACCCAATTTTATTACGTTTTCTAAATCTGTAAAAAGTTCTCTTTACAACGATATATCATATATCATAATTATCTAATCAATTAAAAACGTAAATCGATAATTAATTAATAAATGCACGCATACGTAGATTAGAGCTTTAAAAATCAGGCGTGAAACAAATGAAATTACTTGTCAGTTTCCAGTTTGAACAATGTTCTTTAATACCGACTTGGCAACATAAATACATACAACATGACAACATGAACAAAATAACAATAAATTAATATGTAAAAGGTTTAAAATTTCTGTTCATAATATCTAGAGTTTTTGTTCAAAGTGACCTCCGTTGTTTGCAATACATTCTCGAGATCTGTTTATATCAAGTTTCTTCTCGCTTTTTGCAACATGTACTGAGTTATTTGGCGACAGGCTCTACGAATACGATTTTTAAGATCGTCTAGATCTTGTGGATATGTAACATAAACTTTTTGTTTCAGAAAACCCCACACAAAAAAAAATCTAAAATAGAGAGATCTGGCGATCTTGCTGGCCAGTTGATGGGGCCACCTTTTCCTACCCATTCTGCACTAAATTTTTCATTTAAAATATTTCAGACGTATCGTGCATTGTAGGGAGGAGCTCCTTCCTATTGGAACCACATATTACGACGTATTTCTAGGGGTATATCATCCATACAATCTTCGAATTCTGTCAGAAGAAAACTGGCATATCGTTCCGCATTAAGCGATCCTTCATAAAAATAGGGACCTATCATAGTATCGCCTAATACGCCAAGCCATACATTAATTGAAAATCTGTTTTGGAATCTGCATTCCCGAAATTGACGTGGATTCTCCGTATCCCACAAATGATCGTTTTTTCCATTAGAAATTCCGTTATTATTAAAATTAGATTCATCGTTCCAAAGAATTAAATTTAATAAATTTTGATTATACTTAAGCCAATTACAAGATATCGTCCTCCTGTCAAAATCACCAGCTCTTAAACCTTGCACTAATTTAATTTTATACGGAGTCATTTTATGTCTTTTTAGTATAGAAAATATTTTATACTGACTTATTCCTAAATCAGCCACCGCTCTAAAATACGCCAACACTAAAATATCTTCATCATTTGCGGCGCGTCTATTTCTTGCCCTTCGTACCTGATCATTAAAACATCCATTTCTTCGTAAATTACTTTCGAACCTTGTAAAAGTACGAGGATGTGGATGTCTTCTTTCTGGATACATAGCTTGATACATCGCATAAGCTTCTCTATTAATAGCATTGCTTCTGAGGTACACAATTAGCATATCCATTTTCTCATCATTAGAATAATTATCACCCATTTCGTGTTACTTAAGATGAAAATAATAAAACGTAGGAATTAGCAATTGTTTTCACCACCTACCTTCTCAAAGCAATGTGTGCAATTCGCCTAAACGTGCATTTGTTACTTAATTATCGATTTATGTTTTTATTTGATTAGATAATTATGACATGTGATTTATCGTTGTAAAGAGAATTTTTTACACTTTCAAAATACGTAATAAAATTGGGTACAATCCATTTAAAAATTTGAATGTCTTTACTATATCTAATACATTTGATGCTCAATTGTTCTTTTGGCTATGGCAGATAATAGAAAACCAAATGTAAAACAATTTCTTTTCTATAACGTTTTGAGGTATCTCTACCAGTAGCCGAGATATCTGCTGTGACAGCTAAAATCAAACAGACTGTATAGTGTAAATGTTATAATTATAATAGAAATAATTAGAACAATTTTAAAAATAAAAACATAATAAAAAATAAACTAAAATGTATACTAATTTTTTTGTAATTATGTTTTTATATTTTATGTCTTTATGTTTCCGATTATTGTATTTCATTTAACGAGTTTAGAATCCTGGAAAAGTTTCATTTAAATTTGCAAAGTCTGTTCGTTTGTTAATTGCATAATAATGCAATAAACAATTTGGGATTTCCAAATTTATCGTGAACCTAACACGTATATTTATCGAAATGTGTAAAATAAAAACAGACCTTTTTATTTTAATTATTATTTAATTATTATTTTTTAATAAAAAAAGACCTTTTTATTTTACACATTTCGATAAATATACGTGTTAGGTTCACGATAAATTTGGAAATCCCACAAGTTGCGTAAGAAACTCGTATAGACTACATGTGACTTTATTGTTTTTAAATTGTCTGCTTCTAATTGTTATTAATATTTTACTAAACTGCATACATTATTTATAATTAAAGTAGATTCTTGTCCGATGAAATTTCGTAATAAATTATTTTAAAAAGGGACACTAAGGCTCTACGTTTCGCTATCGTTTGATAGCTTTATTAGTTTTAATTTATCATACATTAATAAATGTTGAAAGGATATACCTTAAGTCACTATGAATATTCATATTCATAGTGACTTAAGGCATATCCTTTCAACATTTATTTTCTTAGTCACTAATACAAATGGATAATCCTTTAAATTTATCATACATTATTTGGTTAATAACTAATAAATAAAATTCTTTTTTTTTATCTTAATATCAGGCTCGCTGCTAGGGTATCGAATGCCCTTGTGTAAAACAAAATTTTGGCGCCCGTTTAAATTTCTGAACAAATTAATCCTTTACTATTTTATTGAAAAATGTACAGGAGAGCCAACATTTGCAAACATTTAATTGTATGTGCCATTTTCCTGTTTGAAAAACGAATCAACACAGTGTATACTGCACGTGGATGCTTCCTAAAGGCAGAAAGCTATTAGTCGACTGCACGCGACGCGTTGTACGCGATCCGCGAAAATGCTGATGTAATTAGCTTATACCCATCAGAATTGCCAATTTAGTGCACCAAATCTAGAGCCTTTTGCAGAATTTTATCTCTGATGCATTTCCTGGTGCTTTTCCAAAATATCAACTTTGTTGGTATAAAAACAATTGACAGTAACCAAAGTTGCCAGCACTATTACGAAAATAATTACGCTATCCACGTCTATAAAAATTTATTACGTTTTCTAACTTGAATACAAAAAAATTGAAACATTTAATTTTTATTTGTTCCGCAATCTATCAGACCGGTAAGTTGTGGTTGTGGTTGTCATTTAAACAATATTCCAATATGTAATGTTTTAAAATCGTCATCAGACGTAGAATGGACGCGCTCTAAACACTCCTACGACACTGTCAACTGTCAAACAAATTACAATTGTACAAAACATAGAGTACTTGTTGTAATAGAGACTGCGTACAATAGCAGTTTCTTACATCTTATGTTTTGTACATTCGTTTGACAGGTGGCAGCTTCTGCGGAGCATTTAGACCGTTCACTCCATTCCCATTCTGTGCCCCCCTTTAGAGACACAAACAACTACTTATTTGCTAAAATATAGAAGTGATTGTTAAAAAATTCCTGAATCCCTGAAAGAGTGGTTGCTGTCATAAATTAAATACAGACAAATGAATCTGTTTTTTTTCAATCAAGCAAATTTTATCTCAATTTTTCTATAAGAAACAACCATTCTGGTGCTATTTAAGGCTTAATTTACTTCTGGTTGACAACTCTGAATGACTCGATGAAGTGGTCAGTAAATACGTCCCTCTTCTGCTCTACAGTACGAAGCAAAGCTATGACCTTAGCTGACATACGCGTACTGTATACCTATTTATCTACACCACTCTAAGAAAAAGTAATTCTACTGAAATGGAGTTTACAAAGAAGTTGCTAAAGATAAATAATTATATTCTAGTATCAAAAGCAATCCATTTTTAATGACACATATCTATTTAAGTACAATTTGGCGCCCCTGTAATCAGGCGCCCTTGTGCATCGCACAATTTGCGCAACAGGCAGTGGCATAACTGCTTAATATACAGTTTAGTTCATTGAAACTTTAAAAAAGGCGGAGACAGGACAGACTGTTTTACCTGTGCATAAGTGGACGTGGTACTCACCGAGCCTACGCCATTTTGGATACATAATTAAGAGAATCTAAGACAAGTGCGCGTTTCCAATTAAAAGTGAAACATGCTGTATGTATTTCAAATAATCTGTTTTTCACGTTTGGTGCCTAATAAATATTTTGTTTTCGCCTAATTTAAAAGTATCGAATTCCTTGATTTCTTCTTTACTGTTCTCAAAAATAATAAACAAATAAAAAATGCATGTTCGAGGGACCGAGGTCAGTTTTTGTCTAATTCTTCTAAAAATAGGCGTTTCCTATTAAAAGTGTCGAATTTGGCCCACCCTGTACAGTAAAGCTTCGATAGTCCGTAATCCGGATCATACGTTTCATGGTTCGTTACTTAAGCAGGGAATCCCCTGGTCGTGATTTTTTTGTTTAAAGTCATGCTAAGAATATAATTGAAGTTATGCGAAGAAGATCACTCCGGCGAATCCACCAATTTAAGTCAACAATTATGGTTTAAAAAGAAAAACTTTTGGCTCAATTTTCTTTTCTTCACTGACTAATATTTTTTTGTTTTCTTTTTCCAAAATTGCACCTTCGGAAACTTGGCAATTATTTACTGGTTCAATTCGATTCTTCATTTCTTCAGCAACAATTTACTTTAATTAAATTTTAAAATCAAACTTCATTTTATCGTATATACCGAGTGATTTAAAAAAAAATTTTATCGAGTCTTGCCATGGAATTTTGACGGTATGTCTTAGCTTTACTGTAAAACAGCAACAAGGAATGCAATGGCTTACTTTTCACTTAAGCTAAGACATGCCTTCTAGGTTTCAAGGCGAGAATTGATTTAAAAAAATTAAAAAATCACTTGGTACTAGAGAGAAGACCGCGGCCCTCGGTGGACACCTGTATACATAAACATTGCTTGAAATTATTTGTTGTTCCGTTTTAACAAAAAATAATTTTTGTAACAGACCTTCATTTAAGTAAACAAGTCGGTTGGTTGACTTAACACGTTTTACATCAGCATAGTTTTTGCAAAACGTTGAAAGTGCTATCAAATTAATGTTTATATGTTTTTTTTTACTTTGGTATTACGCTGGCAAAACACAAGGTCGTTTCAAAGTAAACAAACGTAGAAATTGAAGTCTATTTTATTCGACGCAATGCTACCAGAATTTTTGGTAACTTTTCAAAAAATAAAATATTTGCAGGAACCCGCCTGTAAATTTTCTTTTGTGTAGAAACAATTTTTGATAGTTTTTTGGGGCTTACCTGCAGTGCACATTGTTGAACGCACTGCCTTTCAACTTGCGATTCCAAAAGCACCGACCCGAAAATTATAGGAACGATAAATAAAACGCGTAAAATAACGTATACCAGTCTCATTGTATTACAGTGCAGCTTTTGCGTACGTCTGATTAATTATTTTGTTTAACGAGGATAAACAACCGAACGATTTAACACTAAAAAACATAATTAAGCTAATAATACTTGCTCAGTCTTTCCGCGCACGACACGTTAGAATTTAGCAGCAGCAAATAATTTATTCAGTTTCGACATTCGCACGAGCCGGCCGTCCAAAATCAACAACAACGGACGAAAAAAAAAACGCAAATCTCTTAATACGATCGCGGCGAGCGAACTTTTGAACGCCTCTTCGTACGAAAGCGCGCCAAATGAAACTGAGATCGGAGTTTGTGTACGTACGTAGGCGCACCATTCCGGGGACGCCCCCTCCATACTTACGACAAGTGCATCAATGAAAATTAATTACATACTCAACAAAGCTTTAATGACTTCCGTTTGTCCGTCTGTACGGTGTTGTAACTACAGTTTCAGTTGTTCGCTCGCCTGAAAATCCGCCTGAAACGCAGGGCGATCAGCCACCTTGGCTGAACACGTCGCTTATTGCTTTCGCAATTCTGATAACAACAGAGCTGATGATAACGTCGCGTGTTTGTATCAGCGTGATACGGGTTAACTTCTTTTGATGGGTCAACATATTTGCCGAAATGTACATAAAGAAAAATTAATTTCGCGACGCGATAATTGTTTTTTGAGATTTTTTATGTTGGCACTATCGCAATTAATGACAATTTCGCGGAAACGTTTCGAGACCGAAACGCGTTAGGAAATTAGGAGCAACGACCAAGAGCTAAGACGCAATCCAAATTTCAATGTCAAGTTAAAGTTAGTGAATGGCATAAACAGATTTTTTTTATTCATTATTGTAAAAGTGTTTTGTTTATTTATTGTTTTTCGAACACTCTCGACTTTATTAGAAAAAGAACTCGCATAATTTTATTTCAAATTTAAAAAAAAAATACAGTTGCGGACAAAAAGCAAGAACCAACAGCGTTGCGATTGCAGATGAAAGATGTTTGTAACGAAACGCTATTGGTTGATTTCGTGTCACTAGCGACAGCGCCGCATATAGTCTATAATTGACCCAAAATTGAGGTTACTTGCAATGTTGCCAACTTAAAATATAAATCACTTTTTAAGGGTTTTCTTCAAATCATTAAGGATTAAGTTTTCAAGAAACAGAAAGTTCTTTTTGTTTCTTTTTCTTCCATTGTCTTATGGTAATTACCCTTCCAGACAGTTTTCAATGTATGTCTAAGTCATTAAACAGCACAACATCCATGGCTCATGGTAGGATTCGAACCTACGCCACCAAGCGACACGATTTCCAAAGTCGACTATGCTAACTCGGCGACCCAAACCGAAAGTTGATAGCTCAAAGTTAAAAATGAGGTTATGTACGAACTTACCAAATACAGAACTCCTTTATTATGCAATTTTTCGTATCCGAAATCTTATTTAAAAATAATTATGCATAGTACCCTCTTTAAATCGTGACGCCTTAAAAGTTAAAAGTAGGCAACCCATTCTACTTATAGGGTGCGTTCAAAAAAGAACCGTTATCAAGTAGGCTTATGTCAAATCCAAATCATGTAAAGAGACGTCGTAACTTAAACTACACGATTGTTATAAACGTAGCCTTTGTAAACCCATTTAATTACAATTTTCTACAAAATGGATAATGAGACGCAATTAATGAAACGAAATGTGTAATTACATTTTATATAGGCAACCCATTCTACTTGCAGGGTGCGTTCAAAAAAGAACCGTTATCAAGTAGGCTTATGTCAAATGCAAATCATGTATAAAGCCACGTCGTAACTTAAACCGAACGATTATTATAAATATAGCCTTTTCTAAACCCATTTAATTACGATTTTCTACGAAATGGATAATGAGACGCAATTAATGAAATAAAATATTTATTTTATTACAAAGGATGCTTACAATACCATACCAATACCAAACAAAAAAAAATTGAACGGGAACAAATGACTATCACTTTTTAAGATATCGACGAAATTTTCATAAAAAATTTTCTTATTTCTGTTTAAAAGGGGTGAAATTAATTTTACTTTGCTTTAAGAAAAATTGAGAAACACGAAGGCGATGGAATGATAACAAGCACGACAAAAAGAAACCGAAAGTTAAACTGAGAATTGAAAACAAAAAACAGGAAACAAATAAATTAAATCAAATAAACAACATTAAATAAACAAATGACGATCACCTCCTTGAAATAGCAACGAAACATTCGAAATTAAAGTTTCCCGTTCCGCTTAAAAGGACTAATGACAATCGAATGTCAAATAAAACAAAATAAACAAATGACGATCACCTTAAAGTAACAGCGAAACTTTCGAAAATAAAAATTTCTCGTTCCATTTAAAAGGACAAATGTGAATTGAAGTTGAATCAAAAGTGGAAACAAAAAAAAAAGACTGAACGGAAACAAATGACGATCACCCTCTTGAAAAATATATAAAATTTTCAAAATTAATTTTTTTGTTTCTGTTGAAGAATGTAAAACAAAAGCGTTGAGAGTTGACACCGTTGCTACGTACTAAGTTACGACGTGCGGTCATAAAATAAAAGCAAGTTCAAAGCCTTCTCGATAACGGATTTTTTTTAACGCACTTTACATTATGAAAACACCAAATTGTGTCTGACTTGTTTGATGGGCTGGCTTTTCTAAATTCTTCAGGGGTCAGAATTTAAAAAAGACATGAGGATGAGGATCCTGTATAAAATAAATACGCTCCGCAAAATGTCTATGAAAATGATCCTTGCGTTATATTTTAAAACTGTTGTAAGACGTTCAACAACGCCATCTTCAATATAACCCGTCAACACTCACATAAACAAATGAAAAATCTCCTTTTCATTTGTTTTAAAAGACGAGTTGTATTGAATAACCACCACCTATTGAGCATTGAGTTTCATTTCTGAGCAGTCACAAGGAAATGACTTGCGTTGTTGTAGGAGGACGTTCAACAGCGCCATCTCTTAAAAACTGCTGGAAGTTCCTTTTTCGTTTATTTTAATTTATGAAGCTACTGAATTTTGCTTTGTTGTGCCTTTTGTTTTTAACATTATTGTTATATCTTTGTTCATTTGTTTTCTTTTTTGTTTTGTCACCTTTCCACACTGTTTTTTTTAAAGGTTGGAGAATTTGCGTGAGGAAAAAGCTATGCTGTAAAATGATCGTCTTTTGTTTTTATTGTTTTTAAAATTTTATTATTTCGTATTCTTTTTAAATTCTATTGCATATGCTTCTTCATCTTTTATTTTTTTATAAATTTTATTATTGAGTTATAAGATCGATCATCTTTTGTTTTTATTATATTTTTTTTTTATTTTATTGTTTTTGGACCTTTTTTTTTTTGAAGATATAACAATAATGTTAAAAACAAAAGCCATAACAGAGCACAATTCAGTAGATTCATAAATTAAAACAAACGAAAGAGGAACTTCCAGCAGTTTTCAAGAGATGGCGCTGTTATATGACTTATAACAACGTTATTCAATACAACTAGTCAATAAAACAAGTGAAAAGAAGACTTTTCATTTGTTTATATGAGTGTTGACGGGTTATATTGAAGATGGCGTTGTTGAATGTCTTACAACAGTTTTCAACTTTGTTGATTTATTTTCATTCCTGACGAAGCTATCAATCGATAGTGAAACGTAGAGCGACAGTGCCAACTTTAAATGTCTATTTAAAATAAATTATATAAAGTTGGTCGATTTTGCAGCGTAATTCAGTAGATTAATAATAAATTTAAAACAAAATAATTCGAAAAGTACATGCACAAAACAAATGAAACAAAAATCCAAAAACAATAAAATAAAGATAATAATGAAAACAAAAGACAATCGATCTTATAACACAATAATAAAATTTATAAAAGAACGATGAAAAAGCATACGTAATAGAATTTAAAAAGAATACGAAATAATAATATTTAAAAAACAATTAAAACAAAAGGCAATCATTTTACAGCACAGCTTTTTCCTCACGCAAATTCCCCAAACCCATAAAGCTTGACAGGGAGGGGTATTTAAAAAAGAAAACAAATGAACAACATTTTTAAAAAGATATAACAATAATGTTAAAAACAAAAGGCATAACAAAGCAGAATTCAGCAGGTTCATAAATTAAAACAAACGAAAGAGGAACTTCCAGCAGTTTTCAAGAGATGGCGCTGTCGAATGTCCTACAACAACGCAAGTCATTTCCTTGTGACTCAATAGATGGTGGTTATTCAACTTTTTCAAAAAGATATAACAATAATGTTTAAAACAAAAGGCATAACAAAGCAGAATTAAGCAGGTTCATAAATTAAAACAAACGAAAGAGGAGCTTCTAGCAGTTTTCAAGAGATGGCGCTGTTGAATGTCCTACAACAACGCAAGTCATTTCCTTGTGACTCAATAGACGGTGGTTATTCAACTTTTCAAACAGATATAACAATAATGTTAAAAACAAAAGGCATAACAAAGCAGAATTCAGCAGGTTCATGAATTAAAACAAACGAAAGAGGAACTTCTAGCAGTTTTCAAGAGATGGCGCTGTTGAACGTCCTACAACAACGCAAGTCATTTCCTTGTGACTCAATGGATGGTGGTTATTCAACTTTGTTTATTTATTTTTCACTCCTGACGAAGCTGACAATCGATAGCGAAACGTAGAGCGTTAGTGCCGATTTTATGTGTCCATTTAAAATAATTTATTATATAAAATTCTACAATTAGATTACTTTTTGATTTTTTTTGTATAAAAGAGACTTTATTTTAATAGGATACATGTATTTTTTTTAAACCTGTATAATAATTAATATAAATTTTGCATCCACACTTCCTAGATTAGTTTTTCAAAAAATTTCGCGTAATTTCAAGCTCCACTTGGCGGATTAGCTTTTTGACAGTTGGCAACACTGTTTGGTGACACTGCCGGTTGACATTTGACATTGACATGTGTCGATTGTGCGCGGTGTTAAAACACTAACCGTAAAAACGATCAAGAAAGCTTTACTTCTGCCTGAAATTCACACAATTACGTTTTAGAAAGAAACTCTGGCACTCCAGATATGACGACGAGAAAACGCAGCGGTTCGGGTTCGAAAAGGCAACTGAAAGAAAAAGTCGTTCAAATATACGAGTCATTTTTCCGAGGAGAGGATTTATCAAAAAACAACCCCACGTTCTGGGACGAATTATTCCTACTGAAACCAAAAGTGTCCCACCTAGAGAATGAGATACAAAAAATAACTCCGGACCAGCTCGGAGTGGTGAAGGAGAACATAAACGCACTGTTCAGTCAATGCATCGACACCCTGGGCCACGAACACAATATACGAATTATGTATGCGATGCAGACACTATGTGCTCTAGTGCATGGAACTTACAAAAAGACCACCGCAGAGAGTGGTTTCGACGTCATAAACCTTCTTATTGGTTTCGAGCACGCCGAGAAGAAAATGCAAAAGTTATTAGATCACTGTCACAATTTCTTAACGGGTAAGAATGATTTGAAGGCAGCGACTTGCTGTATACAACTCTTTTATTACAGGAGACTATCCTGAGACTTTAAAAGGACTGTGTTTAAAGCTATTGTTAGTTTTTGTAACCGGGACTGATAACGTAAGCCAAAATACACTCGTAGAATACATAATGATAACTTCCATGTTTGAGTGCCTAATGCAATTGCTGTGTGATACGCCTACAAGACAAAAGCATGGACACGACGTCGTCTTACTATTAACGTTGCTTGTAAATTACAGAAAACACGAAGCGGCAAACCCGTACATAGTAAAACTGTCCATACTTGATGATGAACTGGCCTTGAACGGTTACGGGCAAGTTATAACCGCGTCCTTAACCGAATTCTGCCGGCAGTTCACATTGCAGCAATCGGAATTGCAAAACGCGTCGTGGCTGTCGTCACTCACGAATATCGTCGGTAACATGTTCATATCAGAAGAAGGGGCTTTCAGGACGCAACAGATTAGGGCCAACAACGCGTTATTGCTGGCACTTTACGAAGCCATACATCTGAATAGAAATTTCATTACGACCTTGGCCCAAACGCAGACTGATACAAGTCTACCTCCTTCTCCCAGTAATACGTTGAGCGCTGGACATCCGGCACCCGATTTTTCCACCTTGCCCGTTTTGGATTTTATAGCGCAACCTTCGAATTTACTTGTTACATTCTTTCAGTACTGGTAAGCTTTATCCTTTTTAAGTTCATTGTAGTACTGTACACATTTTTTTTAGTTCAATCGTCATGCAAGACACAAAAACCGAAGCTGGAACAAACACCGTCAAATTGTGTTTCTTAATCTTAAGCTGCATAGCAGAAGACCAATACGCCAATTCTCTTATGCACGACATAAGCCTCGCGTTTAAAGTCCACCTTCATCGAATGCCAATGCGCCACAGAAAAGTGACCGCAGACCGAACCCCAGCTTCACAACCGCTCTCTTCAACTCTATTAGGTGAAAATCATTTACTCGAGTCCCGCAGACGTCATTGTTTTTATTTTGCAGACTTACTGGTGGAATTCATAATGAGCCACATGATGAAGAAGTTCCCCATGGAACTGTACCTTCTATGCATCGGAGTCGTGCACAGGATACTGTGCTATCAAAAGCGATGCCGTGTCAGAATAAACTACCAGTGGAAAGATCTGTGGACGGCTTTGATTACCCTCCTGCGTTTCCTCGTGCACAACGAAAGCAATTTAGCAAAGAAAATGAACATATTTGATTTATGCATACAGGTGGTTAACATCCTGAACTTATTTATAACTTACGGCGATACGTTCCTGCCGACGCCTGGGAGCTACGACGAGCTTTACTACGAATTAATTAGGATGCACCAGGTTTTTGATAATGTATATTCGATGGGTAAATTTCTGTAAGAACGTGCGGTCAAAATTGTGCATGCGCTTCTTTCTTGTTTTAGGTCTGAGGTATTCAACCGGCGATGGGGAATTCAAAGACAACGCTCAGAAACTTAATAACACGTTAATCAACATTCGAGCCATCATCAAGCATTTCACCCCGAAAATCGAGCAGTGGTTGACCTCGCAGAGCCTATCAACCCCATCAGAAGACCAAATATTAGAAGTTGTAAGGAAAAACTACGACAGCCTGACGTTAAAGCTGCAGGAATCGCTGGATCAATACGAGCGGTACTCGGAGAAACCGAAACACACGCAGTTTTTTACGGGGATGGTGAGGAACGTCGTCAGTGATTCAAGGCAAAGTATCGATTTCGCTTCCGTTGACTTGCAAATTATCTTACAAGACTTTTCGTCGATTTCATAACTGCAGTTTTTCTATTTTAATAATTTCCGGATATATTTTATTATAGCAAGCGTCAAACATGTGTGTAAATAAATCTGTAGGTTCTCAAGCGCATCCTTTTTTTTGACATTTTCAGCTCCATTCTACTTCCTTCTTTGATAAAGCTTTAATTATTTATCTAAACCTTCCGGGGCGTCAGATAAATTCAATTGTATATCGATTTCCCCGTCGTAACCATTGTGGGGAATCTTCCTCAAAAACTGCTGGTATTCGAATGGCAACTGCGACTCTTCAGCACCGAGTAAAATAGTACGTAGGTAAACAGCGGATGGTCTTCTATCGAAAGGCAAATCTTTTATTTTCGATATGTGTTCCGGATTGGCACACTGTTGATAAACCCGACAGATCTTACAAGTTCCATCGGCCAGACAAACTTTCACCTCCATGGGAAAGTAGATATTTTCAGCTACACCCTCCTGTCTGAAGAAGAAAAAAAATTAGCCGGCATTCAAGTGACGGCCTTTGTTTGAATTTAAGCAACCTGTCTAAGGACTCTAAATGGACGTCGCTGATTTCCCAAACGGCTCCCCATACATGATAGCCTGGGCTTGGCACGATGGTGGCCGATGCGCCTTTCCAACGCGTCGAAAATGTAGCAAAATCAAGTCGGAAATTCTATTTGAAAACAAGTTTAATGTATGCAAGTCTTCGTCATGCATCTCACCTCAAGTCTTCCAATTCCAGCTCTCACGGCACTGGGGTTGTTAATGTGAATCCTCTTGGACAACAAATTACTGCCGTAGGCAAAGTAACAGAAGGACTTGGTCATGATGGTACCACTGCTATTGCCGTGTTAATTCACTTAAATTGAAGACGTTTTTCATTGCAAAATTTCTACAGAAAAAAAAAATAACAATTTTCCTTGATTTCATATCACTTTTATACTTACTTTTACTTTGAATGTAGATTTTAACTTAATCAATAAATAACTGTGAATATGCCAGAGATCTATCTCATCTCATCTCATCTCCCTTATCTAATCTCTATGTGTAGGTCAGCGATCATATCAACAGAGGTTATAGGTTATGTTGCAAATCAAAACTGGTCTAATGCAAATAATTACAAGTGTTGCTTAATTCTTACGACGTAAACAACACAATACATGTTTTTATTCACATCTGTCTTTCCATTTATAAGAAATAAGCATATTTCAAAATTTGACAGTTTGCAAATTGTTAGTAGCCGCGTTCAGGTAAACGCAGCGCTGCAGCGATTTAGTAAAACGTAAGGCAAAGAAGCGCAGTTTTACAGTGTCACAATAAATTAATATTCTATTTGAACTCTACCAAAGACAGTGCTGCAAAAAAAACGTCACGTGCGTCTCCTGGAGGCTTATGCTTTATTAAAGCGTCCCAGCGCTGCGGTTATCTGAACGTGACCAATGAAGCAGATGTTGGCGACACTGCGGCTTTAAAAGCAATTTATTACACGTGCAGTGAACTTTATAAAAAAAAAAAAATACTCCGTTTTAAAAGTAATAGTAAATTAACCGTTTTAATAATCCGGGAACAATATGATTCAAGTACACTTAGCTTTTGGGCGCGTTCAGCGGACAGATGTATCCTGTATCTTAACTGTCAGCGTGATGAGTGATGAGTGCGGTGTATAACAGCAGCTGTCAATCCACTATCCAGTAAACATACAGCTGTCCATCCATCCATCAAAACCACAGATTACCCAGATGCGATGGTTTGATGTCGCATGGCAAAATTCCGTAACCTTCGGCCATTGTTTAAGTGGTGCGAGATTTGGTGCATTATTCGATTTCTATATAACCGTTCAATACATTAATGCACCTGTTAAACAAATACGTATACTTATTTAAGACGTTTATTAATTCTGATTATTTTATAATTTACATAACGGCTTTCTGTGTACAACACGCCCGCCTAAATTCAATGACATAACCTCTACCGCCCTTTTGCGCCATTACGCTGTCTGCACGCGCCCGTCACTCAGGCGTACCAACTTTTAAAAGTTGCATTTTCTTCAAATTAAAGTCCTTAACGCACTTTTCTTCGATTTTCTGTTTTGATCAACGAATAAGAATAGAAATGAAGATCGCGTGAAATCATTCGATTAACAGTACACTCCGTTTCATAACCTCATAACATAAGCAACTGCTTGATGTATGTAAAGCGTGTTCAATAAAAACCGTTATCAAATAGGATTATGTCAAATGCAAATTTTGCAGTCACGTCGTAACTATACGATTATTATAAACATAACCTAACTTTTTATATCCATTTAATGGCGATTTTCTACAAAATGTATAATAAAACACAATTAATCAAATAAAACGTTTATTTTATTACAAATACCTCGAGGATGTAAATAAAATCTTTGACAGTTGAAGCTGTTGATAACACACAGTAATTCAAGGTTTCAACATACGTACTAAGCTACGACGTGCCGTCATAAAATAAAAGCAAGTTCAGAGCATTCTTGATAACGGATTTTTTTGAACGCACCTTATAAACTACTAAAACAATGGCTGAATGAGAATTGAAGGGAGTGCCTAGCCTTCGTATATGTATTAATCTATGTCAAAATTTTGTCCGTTAAAAGATAATTTGTTATACAATTTTCATCAGACAAGGATCGACTTTAATAATTGTTTTATAATTTCTTACATCAAAATTACATATTAAAAGTTTACTGGATAAATTCCTTATAAAAATAATGACACGTCAACAATAGTAATTAATAAACAATATGCTTCGAAAATAATACGTATGCGTAGGTATAGGTATTAGGTTAGAATTTCCGAAAATATCAAACAGCTGACTACGACAGCGGCTAAAAATTACTCCGCTTATAATGTTCACCTGCTACTACTCTTTGATTACTCAGAGAAGTCATGCTGTAGCATCGCTGTAACATTCATTATACTGCTGAACGCGCCCATTGATACCAACTCCAGATCAGTGTTGCCAACCTTATTTATTTATTCAACAGGTTTAACAAATTGTATAAATTCGGGCTATCGGGTGGCTTAGCGGTCTGTTCGTAGAGCAATTCTGATTAGCTTGGAACCGTAGGAAATAAGCATCAATGAAGGTTTTACATATAAGCAACTGATTATTAGTTCGATGGGCGACTGATTCTGACGGTTCCAAACTAGTTACGAACTGTTCTATACGAACAAACCTTTTGTTAGTCGTGTCGCTCGTCGGTATCAGTTAGAATCCCACCTGAGCCATGGATGTCTGTGCCTTTAAGACCCAGCAATCATATATCGGGTGTTCTTTTAAAGTTAGCATCGAAGTTGGCCGTGACAGTTTTGATTATTTGTTGTAAAGCTTATTTTTTTATTATCTTTTTTTCGTTTGTTACAATAAACCTCATTCTTAGTGTCTCTTTTCGTTTATTACAATTTATCACATTCTTGTGTCGTCTCATCGTACTGTTGAGTTCGAAACCTCGAAAGTAAGGTTAGGAATGGCAAGTTCAAATGTCAAATTGACAACTGTCATAATGATGATGGTTCACAATGAAATATTCATGGCCAACTTCGACGCCAGATTAAAAAAAAAACACACTCTTTTTGTTAATTACAATAGACCACATTCTTATGTCGTTTTATCGTACTGTTGAGTTCGAAACCTCGAAAGCAAGGTTAGGAATGGCAAGTTCAAATATCAAATTGACAACTGTCGTGTGATGATGGTTCACAATGAAATTTTTCATGGCCAACTTCGACGCCAGATTAGAAAAAAAACTATTTAGTAAATGGTTGGAATGGCTAAGCCCGAAAGGCAAAAATATGCGGGTGCTGCGCAAGACAAAAAAGCAAGCAAGCAAGGAAACAAATTGTAATTCCTTTTTAAATGTTTTGTCAAGTCATTCTCTCTAAAAAATGGATTTTCAAGTTTTATGTACAAAGTAATTGAAAATAATTGAGCATTTTTTTATTCGGCTATTTGCAGCACTGCAACCGGATATAAGTTTTGTTGATTTATTTGACAGATTGTAGGTTATGTGAACAAAAATTGGCGATTTAGTTTGAAATGTCAAATACAATGTTGCCAACTTAGTGGTTTTTATATTAAATTTAAGTTTGAGATTTTTTCTAATTTTGTAAAATCAGTTGTTTTTTTGTTTTTGTTATTTTTTTTTTATTTGCCACTTGTAGATGGTCACAAAAAATTGACTTTCCATGTTATAAGACATACAACAGCGCCATCTATTTTTATTTTAATTGTCTTTTGTTCTTATTTTTATTTTTTAATATTATTATCCTGCGATTACTTTTTGCGAATAACCTTGGACAGGTCGGTTTGGTTTGCAGTGGAAGTCTCGAGCTACGCTTCTGCTGACGAGGCCGCAAATAGGGCCGAAACAGCTGTACAGAGGATATTCGAAGAATCCTCTGCAATCAAAACCGATTTGCACCAAATTTTTAATATTATTATTATATATTTTATAAAATTTTGTGCATTGTTTTTTTTTTTTTGTTTTTTTTTGTATTGTCGACTTTCCTTCCAAAGAGTTTTTTTTTTAATTTATTTATTAATCTACTGAACCGTGTCGTTTGTTTTTATTGTTTTTAAAATTTTATTCGAGTTTCATTATTTCGCATTTTTAAATATTGTATTATTTCAGTTTCCTTGCTCTCTCATCGTCCTTTTTATTTTTTTACTCGATTTGTTTAAAATTGTTTTTATTGTTTTTTAAATTTAATTGTTTTTGAATTTTCATTGTTTCGATTTGTTTGTTTTCCTACCATTCTTTTCAAATGTTCCTTTTTTTTATTTACGTACTATTGAGCTACCGAATTTTCTTATAAAATCAACCATCTTTTGTTTTTGCTTCTTTTAACTTTATGTATTTTTAAGGACTTTTTACGTTTTCTTTTTAATAAATTCATTTCTGTATTCAGTAACAAATTTTAGGGATTTTCTATGTTGAATAGGGATTTTTTTTGGTGACCACTATTATGTTGGTCGCACTGTACTAGATGGCGTAGTAGTTGTTTTACTTTCGTAATTATATTATACTTATTAGAATTTCTTGTAATTTAAAAAGCAAAATATGGTGTTTAAAATTAATATGTTTTAATGTTGATTGTTTAATTTAAATTAATTTAAATGTTTCACATTTGATAACAATAGCGTACACTATAGTTTCACATGTCATCGCTAGGTGTCGCGTAGATTATTTAATTTTTAGAACTTTATGCAATTAATCCAAAATTATTTACAATTTCAAAAGCAAAATACAGTATTTGAAAAATATCATATGTTTTTACGTTGCAAATTTCCGTTTTACATACTGAAGCTGCCGAATTGGGTCTAAAATCACCTGTTTCTCTTGTGTTGGTAATGAAGTTGTTATATGTATACACACAAGTTGACATACGTGAAAGTAAAAAAAAAAATAATTAATAAAATCAAGTAAATTAATTTTACAGCCGTACAGAAAATTACAACGAATCGTTTTTCGAAGGACTTACGTTTTACAGGTAATGCACTTTCGAAATCAATAAAAGCTGACGATATATTGAAGATGAAGACCAAAAAGAGCAGCAAAAAACACCGAGACAGCGACAGTAGTACTGACAGTGACAGTTCGGCTTCTTCCAGTTCTGAATCTGACTCAAGTAATAGTTCGCCAGTAACTAAAAAGTCGAAGAAATCCTCAAGCAAGAAGTTTGCCAAGAAGCGTAAACATGAGACGCGCAGCAGCGATGCTGAGTCCAGCAGTAATGAAAAGGCGGCAAAGACGAAGCAAGACTCTAAACGTATTTCAGAGAGTGACACAGTTTTGAAAGCTAAAAGGGAAGCTATCGAACAGTCTAAATGGGATAGCCCTGCTGAAAAATCTGACAAGAAACATAAGTAAGTTATTAGATACTATTGAAGTCATGTGTGTACGAACCTGCATGATAAGGATCATTTTTTTGCATTAACAATACTTCAGCATATGACTTCATAATACCGCTTACAGACAGTTTTGAGTTTACCTTAACTATATATTTCTATTGCAGTTCATATTTGATATTAATACTGTGTGTATGAATTAGGAAAATTGAAAAACCGAAACAGTCTGACTCTGAAGATGAGACAGAAAAACGGAAGAAACATCAAGGTAAGAACGAGGAAGATTATAGTCGACGGAATAGAGAGAGAAGGGATGATAGGAGCGCGGAACGTGTGAATGACAGAAATGTAGAACGAGATAACTATCGCGAGAAACATGACAGAAGATTCGATCATCGCAGCCGAAGCAATCGACAATTTAGCGGTCGCAATTATAACGACAGATACGACAACAGAAGGGACTCTTACAAACGAGGCGAAAACGACGTTGACAAAAGACATGAACGCGAAAGAAGTAACAGCAGAGATCGAAGCAGAAGTAAGAAAGACGAACATTCACACTCGTACAAAGAACAAAATAGGCAAAGGTAAACACACTTAAAACTAATAGCTTCCGCAATAATCATTTTTTTTTAGAAATAGGAGACATAGAAGTCGAAGTAGCTCGTTTAATCACGCTGAAGCAAAGTGGGGCAAGGATGATGAAGGCAAGTCATCGCGGCATGCCCCAAATAAAGAAAAAGAAAAGCCAAACTTTGCGCTCTCGGGAAAATTAACTGAGGAAAGAAACACATACAGAGGAGTTGTTATAAAATACAGCGAACCCCCCGAGGCAAGAAAACCTAAAAGAAGGTGGCGGTTATACCCTTTTAAAGGCGAAAAGGCCATGCAGACCTTGTACATACACAGGGAGAGTGCTTATCTCATAGGACGTGACCGTAAAGTCGTCGATTTACCAGTGGATCATCCCTCTTGTTCTAAACAACACGCAGTGCTTCAGTATCGCTTGGTACCATTTACTAGAGAAGACGGATCTTCAGGTAACATAATCTCTATGACCATGTTCATTTAAGAAAATTAGTGCGATTAACAAATTTTTGTGCTGCAGGTAAGAGAGTTCGCCCTTACTTGATCGATTTGGAGTCGGCAAACGGGACTTTCATAAACAATAAAAAAATTGATCCAAAAAAGTATGTTGAGCTGCTAGAGAAAGATGTTATCAAATTCGGGTATAGCTCGCGTGAGTATGTTTTGCTGCACGAAAACAGTAAAGATGAAGCCCAAGACGATGATGTAAAACTGGAGGAAGAGGAAACCGTTGTCAAAAAAGAAGAAAATTAAAGTAAAGAAATAAGTAATTAATTTTTTGTGTGGAATAGGATTGAGCACACACAAAAGTCTGCGTAATGTTTATTGTTTTGTGTTGCGTTGTAATTTTTCAATAAAACCTTATCGTTAAATTCGAACTGAAATTTAGTTTTATGGATGTATTTTTAAGAAGCAAAATCTATATATGTAACACCTGATCTTGCAACTATTACTACTTAAGCTGTTGCCAACATAATGGAAAAGCTTAAAGTTTTCGTTTAGACGTTTTGACAGATGTCGGAAACAAACAAAAAAAAATTGAAAAAGGTCAAACAATATCATTACTAATTTAACAAAAAGAAAAACAAATGAACGACCACAGTAATATGTTGATATAATAAAAAAGATTTCTAAAAATAAAAACTGACTGTCCACGATGTAGCGTTTGTTATCGTTGCGCCATCTGTATTATTTAGAGTACACTACAAAAACAAAAGGCGATAAACTAAATGAGTGAAAAATTGCGAAAAGAAAAATATGAAGAAAATTCGAATACAAAAAAGATTTCCAAATCTCATTTAAAAAAATAACAAAACACGATAGACTTATTTAAGATATAAGCGAGAGGGAAATAGAAAAAAACAAACGAAAGAGAAATCAAAAACGTTTTCATCAAAAAAACGTGAAGAAGAAATGAAGGTTACAATAACAATTAAAGAAATAGAAAACAAAAGACGATCGAGACATTGAACTTCCAATCATCAAGAATAGAGGAACAAAAGACATTTCAGTTAAGAAAACAAATGACGATAGGCAATTTCAAAATAAAATTGAGATCTGTTTCTTTTTCATATCATAATTTTAATGAAACTTTTCCATGAAATACCTAATTTCGTGCCTTTGATATCATATAATCCATGTTAGAGGTTGGCAATACTGTCTCAAAGTCAAAGGTGTCAAACAAGTCATGTTCATAGAGCTTCGCCGTGGAATCAACCAATAACATTTCATTAAGAATTTTTTTTCATCGGGCCATTGGACTTATTGGTTGGTTTCGAGACGTCACAATGGCCACATTCAGCAGATCCAAAAGTTATGCAACTGTTGACAAAATGTCTGCTGAATGCAACCTCTTACAAGTGATTACTTAACTGAGGACTAGTAGCGGTCGCCATTTCTTGTAGCGCAACTTTTCTCCGCTACCTAATCGGAACATATTACGTTGACGCTTAAGTTGGCTACAACATTTGACAAGCGCGCCATAAAAATGGAGAATGTGTATGAGAATAAATACATTCACAATAATTTACTTAATAGTGTTGAGGCCACATTGGATCTGCATAAAAAAATTAGAAGACAGTAAATATATTTCATATTTTACTTTCCTGTTGTGGTAGCTCCGAAACTCGAGAAACCTCATTCAGCAAAAATTAGCGCTCAGTCTCAACTGTTGGAGTGGGAACTCTTACTGATATGTCCTGCTGAATGTGGCCAATGAAGCTCTGGGAAGGCGGTTTAATCAATAAAAGATCTTTCATTATTGGTTTTAACTTTTAACGTAAAATTCAAAACGTAACGGAATTTTTCTTTTATTTGAGGAAAATCACGGAGTGGTGACACTTTTCTATGGCTGACACCTAACGGAAGATTTGTGAAGGGTCCTATAATAAGTGCTTTTCAGGTGAGCTACTCTAAAGTAACTTAGAGGTACTCCGGTGTATTTCAGAGCTACTCAGACGCTAACCTGGAAAGCGCCTAATAAGGAAAACAATGACATTTGGTTAATCTATGAAAAACATTAAATTTAATAGTTTGTGTGACGCTTCCACGTGAATAATTATTCTTATGTACGTTTTGTGTGACTAATGTGCTTACTTATTAATAATATTAAATGAAAGCAAGACATTAATGACAGCTCTTTGATTTTCTTATTAAGAGCGCCATCTCTTGATCGCTGATTTTCATTAATAGTGAAATAATGGACCGTTAGGAGTGAAATAGTGTTTCTAAGTGCCCATTCACAATGGACGTAAACGTAAGAAACACGTAAAGATAGTGGATACATAAACGTAAATTTTCGATATGTTTGTCAAAGGATTTTAAACCTGTACTAAAAGAAGAGGACAGAGGCTCATTATTATCGATTACAAGACTACTGATTGATGTATGAATTAACACACACACACACATTTACATTTATGTGTCTACAATCTTTACGTATTTCTTACGCTTACGTCCATTGTGAATGGTCACTACGAGTTGTCAACACTGGCTCGGTGATTCCTTCATTTATATACGCAAAGCAAAAGGTTAAAGGTAGCTAAAGTCCAATATTTGTCAATTGTTTAATCATTGCAATTAAAGGCGAGTAGTTACAGGTGAGAAACTTACTATTATTTTTTTTTAATATTAGACGACTGTGGCGTTAACCAAAATGTAATTATAGATATGTTGCAAAACTATAAGAAATTAACCATCCCAGAGGATGTTACTATTCTTCTGGTAGGTGAAAGCAATGCTGGAAAATCTACTTTCGCCCATGCGTTTGCAAACTACTTGAAATATGGCGAATTTAGTATGGCAGAAGAGAACAAAGTTTCTTATCTCCCCTCATTTTCCTTAAATGGAACTGATACCAGTTATAAAGGGAATTTGTGTGGTCAGCAAAAAGACAATCAAAATGTCGACATAACTCCCACTAAAAGCACTTGTTCGTATATCTTTCCTCTTGTCAAATATGGAAAAAGAATACATCTAATAGACACACCCGGATTTGGTGATGTTTTCAAAGAAATTGACAATCTTGAATCTATTTTAGCTTACATCAACCAGATAGATAACTTACATGCTGTGTGTTTCGTTCTGAAACCAAACACTTCGACAGAAATTTTAATTATGCAATACCGCATTAAATTTTTGCTCTCGAGGCTAGAGAAGAGCGCCAGCAAGAATATAATATTTCTGTTTACGCATTCAGGGGATTCAAACTGCAGCCATGAGTACATAGATACTGTTCTCAAAGGAATTCTTGATCAAATTAAGAGCAGTCCTTCACAGACCGGTGTTAAGTGTGGAGAGGAAAATCAAGTTAAGAGCAGTTGCAGTTCTTTGCAGGGTGATGTTAAGTATGGAAAAGAAAATGTGTTTTGTTTAGATAACGAAGCATTTCACTTTTTGATATCAGCCAAGGATTCCGCAAGTCACAGCAATACATTTAAGAAAACTTATTTGGAAATTTGGAGCCATTCAGTAGCAGAATGCTGGAGGTATTTATTCATATTTTAAGTTGAATTTTTATCTGTTATGTGGAAAACCAGATTGTTGCCAATTATTGGGCGCATTGAAGCTAATTTCTAAATAGGAACATAAACTGACAGCAAACTGCTTTATTTTCAGAATGATCGAATATATCTTGGGTAAGAAAGATGGTTGTGAAGAAATTACACCACACAAAGTGAAAAATATAGTCTTGTTATATAATGCAAGAAAAATAATCAGCCGTGCTGCTCAGTTTTTTGTAGATATTGCAGATATTGTTGAGAATTTGGAGTGTGGCTTTGTATTAACTGATGATGTAATATTAAACCAAATTGTACAGTCCCCAAACACAAGTCAAGTAAGAACTAAAAATAAACTTTATAATTAAATTTAATTGTCTGTCTTTTAGGGGCATGTTTATATAGGAAAGCAGCAACTTGTTGCAAATAGCTATATTATTGGAAAACAACAACAACTTATTCAGAAAATTGAACATGAAAAATTAGTTTATAAAAATAACAAACAAGTAATTGAAACTGTTCTGCAGAACTTAGCGGCGTTTGTGAAACACACTGCAATGTTATCATGTAATGACTCACTCGAAGCTTACATTAAATATTTAATTAATCAGTAAGTCTTTTGTCATTTTTGAATTCTAAAAGTATACTTTAGAATTGCAGGGAGATACGGCAAGCAGCAGAGAATAACACACATGCGGAAGCAATAATTAAGTATCATGGTTTATTAAAACAGTATACTGAAGAAATGCGTATCATAAACAGGAGCACTAAACCTTTAACAATAATCACCACAACGAGTTTAATGGAAAGTATGACTCAGTTAAAGATGCTTGAGGATATTGAGAAAAAATTTGTAACACTGCATAAAGAAGTAATTACAACAAGAACAAAATAATTACATCGGTAGTGGTTTCGACCAAAAATTTGTTCATGAAAGCAATTACTATTTTAGTTCTTTTGAATTATAGGAAAAAGTAAACTTTGTTTTAGGATAAGCATTATAAAAAGAAACTACTTGAAATGTAGGAGTTTACATTATAAGTTATTTTTTCTTAATGTATTTTAATACCCTAGAAATATTTGATATAAGAAATTACAAATGTTTTTTTCTGATTCAATATTTTAATACATATTACTTATTTCTAACTATACTGAAAGAATTCTGCAAATAGGTACATACAAACAAGTCAGTTCGGGCAAGATATTTGACTGAGAGAAGACAGACTTATGCATTATGCCGCGACGTGGTTTCCACAATTCACATACATTTTCTAGAACGTTTTTAAAACAGAGTTGGACAACCCTTTGACAACAAGGAGCCCAAAATAAATTCCATGTTTCGCCCACGGACCACATTAATTAATCTTCACGTTCTTGTCCAAATAAATTTTTGATGAAGGGACGCAGGGAAAGAATTGTATTAAAAATAGTTCCAGAAATAAGTTGTATGAGCTATTGTTTGGCATGATACTTTCTAGTCAAATTTCAATTCAATGTTTGTAATTTTACTACAAGAATATTGTTATACCCAACAATTGTGTCATTATCTCATACAATTTGTTTCCGGAGGTATTCGTTGTTAACTTTACATATTTAACAGAAATATTGAAATATGACAAAAGTTCGGTATACAGGGTGTAACTTTTATGAGGGGATAAACGTCAAGGGCCAGTTCCTCACGTCGAAACATGGAGAAAAGCCCTTGAAGTTTGTCCCCTCATAAAAGTTACACCCTGTATATCGAACAAGGCAGCAGCGTTATACGATGCCGCTTCGTTTGTACTTAATCGAACAAAATATTAAATTCCGTTCACTACTGATAACGCCACAATATTCGTTTCCGATATTGTAGGAAACGTAACGAGGCCCGATAAATATTTATGGTTATGTCATTTTCTGAGCATGCGCTTTAACAGTGAGAGATGCGATTGAGAAGAATCACGGAGTAGCCGCCACCTAGCGGAAGTTTTGTGAAGGGTCCTACAATAAGGAAGACATTGGAATGACATTTGGTTAACCTATGAAAAACATTAAATTTAATAAGAAGTGTGTGACACTTCCACACGAATAAATATTCTTATGTACGTACAGTGTGATTATGCCTAAGCGGAGACTTCATCCTACTTAATAATAATATTGAATGGAAGCAAGACAACTCTTTGTTTTTTTTTATTAAAAGCGCCATCTCTTGGTTGTTGATTAGGGGCAATGCACATCTTCGCGTTCAGCGCCTTTTGGCGCGGTAATTTGTGAATTAGAGTTATGCAAACATTTTTTTGAGACTCATTGCATGAGAATCATGTCACATTTATGACAGTTTACGATTGTAGTACCACAGATAATAGATCTCTCCAGATAGCCAACGAGATAGGAACGAATGGACGCTCTAAAAATAGTTTGTTAAATGCACGATAGATGTCACTTGTATGCACAAATTCGAAAATCGAACATTTGTCACAAAATCATTTGCTAATTCCAAATCTCAATTGGCTCACCTATCGCTAGATGTCTCTTTAAAGTAATAGAGAAATACTTTTAAAATCTGGCCAGGATCCGATAATGTGACGTACGATTATAATATGCTGTTTTTTAAACTTTGCATCACACCTCTTAGTTATAGAGTTTGTTTAAATATTACTTATAATTATAGGTTTCGGTTTTCCACTCTGCTAGTGTAATAGTAGCGCCACCACACATTTGGTGCGCTGTCTCCAAACTAACACCGAGTTTGTCTCCAAATTGGAGCGTCAAATTTAAAGCATTTGATGAGCCATCTGTCTAGTTCTATTATATGTGGTAGTACATAATATTTAACCTTCCTGATATTGATAATAATATTGAATGGAAGCAAGACATTGGCTGCGTTCTGCCAGAGATAGCGTTTACATTCCGCTATTGCTACGTAGCGAAGCGCTAATTTGTAACGGATTTCTCGTTTTGTTTGAGGTTAATTCTTAATTAATTCGATTTCATAATTGTTGACTAATAAGAACTAATGAAGAATTAAAATTAATCCCACTTTTGACCTGTACAAATTAGAACCTTAATACAAATAACTAACTGTGTTATTACAAAGAAGGAGAATTGATTTCAAAAGTTACTGCAACATCAATTGGCAATCATATGCTCAGACATAACCTAAAATAACAACGCTACAGCTGGCGCTAGCGACGTAGCTTTTTTAAAAAGCGATTTAAAATATGGCGGCCGCTAAGTTTAGTGCTCTCTTTTAGCGGAAGTTTAGCTTCCGGCTTGAACACATATGACGTCACGCTACGTGGCGCACACGAAGGGCTGCGTAGCCTTCTGCCAGGCTGAACGCAGGCATTAATGACAAAGAACTATTAAAAGCGCCATCTCGTGGTTGCTGAATAAGGGCCATGCACATCTTTGCGTTCAGCGCCGGCTGGCGCGGTGATTAGTAATTAGAGTTATGAAAACATTTTCCTTTGAGGCTCATTGCGTGGGAATCACATTAGTCTTATGACAATTTACGATTGCAGTACATAATATTTGACCTTCCTGGTATTAAAATAAATTACAACATTCGAGTTAAAATATGAACTATTTATTTTCGTAACGCTAATGCACAATATGGCCGTTGGTGGCGCTGGCCTTGCATGTATAAAATGCGTTCAGAAACTCACCTTTAGAATTGGCACTTAAAAATCGCTGTTTGCATTTAATTTGCAGTTATTCAATAGGCAGGCGGTGAGCAGGGTATTTAACAAATATTTTCTACAAAAACTACATTACCAGTCATTTTTAATGTAGTAAATATAGTTATAAATTAAAAAATCTCATAACCTCATTTTTTTATTATCATTACTTTGTAATTCGTTTTTTTTTCACAGTTTGAATTGAGAAACAGGCTTTCTATAGAAAAATCTAAAAAACAATATTGTTATTACACTTTGAAACTTCAAAAATCAACACTGGCTTGGTGATTCTTTCATTTATATACATAAAGCAGAAAGCTAAAGGTAAGGTGCGTTCAAAAAAATCCGTTATCAAGAAGGCTCTGAAGTTGCTTTTATTTGAAGACGGCACGTCGTAGCTTAGTACGTATGTTGAAACCTTGAATAACTCCGTGCCATAAACAGCCTCAACTATCAAAGATTTTGTTTACATCTTCGAGGTGTTTGTAATAAAATAAATGTTTTATTTGATTATTTGTGTTTTATTATGCATCTTGTAGAAAATCGTAATTAAATAGATATAAAAAGTTAGGTTATGTTTATGATAATCATGTAGTTACGACGTGACTTTGCAAAATTTGCATTTGACATAAGCCTACTTGATAATGGTTTTTATTGAACGCACCTTCGCTAAAGTCCAATGTTAATCAATTTGTTTAATCTTCATTGCAATTAAAGGTGAGTAGTTGCAGATGAGAAAGTTATTATTTATTTTTAAATATTAAGCAATTGTAGTAATTGTATAAGAGAAACTTATTATTATTATTTTTTTTTAATATTAAATGGACTGTGCTGTTAATCAGCAAAGTGTTATTATAGATATGTCGCAAAACTACAAGAAATTAACCATCATCCCAGAGGACGTTAATATTCTTCTGATAGGCGAAAGAAGCGCTGGAAAATCAACTTTCGCCCATGCGTTTGCAAACTACATGAAGTATGGCGAATTTAGTGCGGCAGAAGAGAACAAAGTTTCTTATCTACCCCCGTCTTCCTTAAATGGAACTAATACCACTAACGTAGTGCATTCGTCAGGTTTCGGCCGAAATCGCCAGCAAAAAGACCAACAAAATATCGACATAATTCCCACTGAAAATGCTTGTTCGTATACCTTTCCTCTTCTCAAGTCCGGAAAAAGAATACATGTAATAGACACACCCGGATTTGATGATATTCTCAAAGAAGTTGACAATTTTGAATCCATTTTAACTTACGTCAGCCAGATAGAAAACTTACATGCTGTGTGTTTCGTTCTGAAACCAAACAGCTCGATGGAAATATCAGTTCTGCAATACCGCCTTAAATTTTTACTCTCGAGGCTAGAGAAGAGCGCCAGCAAGAATATAATATTTTTGTTTACGCATTCAAGCGATTCAAATTACAGCCCTGAGTTTACGGAAACCGTGCTCAAAGGAATTGTTGATCGAATTAAGAGCAGTCCTTCGCAGATCGATATTAAGTATGGAAAGGAAAATGTGTTTTGTTTAGACAACGAAGCGTTTCACTTTTTGATATCAGCCAACAATGTAGCCTACAGCAATACAATTAGGAAAACTTACTCGGAAATTTGGGACCATTCGGTAGCAGAATGCTGGAGGTATTTATTCATGTTTTAAGTTGAATTTTTATCTGTTGTGTGGAAAAGCAAATTGTTGCTAATTATCGGGCACGTTAAAGCTAATTTGTAAGTAGGAACATAAACTGCTTTATTTTCAGAATGATCGAATATATCTTGGGTAAGAAAGGCGGTTGTGAAGAAATTCCACCACACAAAGTGAGAAATACAGTCTTGTTATATAATGCAAGAAAAATCATCAGCCAGGCATCTCAATTTTTTGTAGATATTGCAGATATTGTTGAGCATTTGGAGCGTGACTTTATTTTAACAGATGATATATTGTTAAACAGAAACGTGCAGTCCCCGTACATAAGACAAGTAAGAACTAAAAATAAACCTTATGATTAAATTTAATTGTCTGCCTTCTAGGGGCGCGTTTATTTAAGAATGCAGCGTGTTGGAAATAGCTGTGATATTGGAAAAGCAGAAGAACTTATTGAGAAAATTGAAAGTCAAAAATCAGATTATGAAAATGACAAGGACGAAATTGCAAGAGTTCTGCAAAACTTAGTGGTGTCGGTGAAATTCACTGCAATGTTATTGCACAATGACTCACACGAGGCTTACATCAAACATTTAATTAACCAGTAAGTCTTTAGCCATTATTGAATTCAGAAAGTGTACTTTAGAATTGCAGGGAGATACGGCAAATAGCAGAGGCGGACACAGATGCACAGAAAGTAATTAATTATCATGGTTTGTTAAAACAATATACTGAAGAAATACGCATCATAAAGCAAAACGTTAGCGCTTCACCAATAACCATCACCACAACTCATTTATTGGAGGGTATGAGGGAGTTAAAGAAGCTTGAGAAGATTAAGGAAAATTTTGAAACACTGCACAGAGAAGTAATTGCAACAAGAACAAAGTAATTACAACATTAGTGGCTTTGACCGAAAGTCTATTCATTAAAGGTGCCCAATCAAGCAGAAAGCAATTACTATTTTAAATCTTTAAAATTATAATTATAATAAAATTCTTTTTATATATATTTCATTGTTAATTATATAATGTATTTTCTCATTCAATGTTTTGCTACACCTTTTCTCGTCTTATAATACTTATTTATAACCAGAGACGAAATTGTCTTAGGCAGCGCAGAATGAGAATGGCGGGGGTTGTAAATGAATTCGTACTTTCTCATTGTTGCTGGACGACCGACATTGGATGTCGAATTACACGTGCTCATTTTGGTCGGCGTGTTGCCTAAACTCGTTTTGTCTCTGTTTATACTGGAAGAAGTCTGAAATATGTGAGATCGTATTTAATTGTTACAAGAGGGGGTCTTAGATTTATGAGTTCTACAGCAGTTTAGTTTTTACAACTCAGTTTGTACTTGATGTTCAGGGTATTTCAGATCACTTTCTTGTGTATGCTCGCCTATCTCTTGGTAATAATATTCCGATCCCAGTAACTTGTAGTTATCGGAATTTTTATAATTTTGATTATGATGCCTTTTACCATGATTTAGTGCTTCTACCGTGGAATATAATTTATACTTTTACAGATATTGATAACATCGTATATTTTTTTAATAATAACTTAAAGTACCTCTTTGATAAACATGCACCTTATAAGACAAGTATTTTCAAAAAACTCAAAGCTCCGTGGCTTACTGAGAATATTAGATATATGATACAGCTGCGCAATGATGCCTTCAGGAGAGCCAAAACTACTCTCGTACTTTATGGCAAGCTTTGAGAACTTTAAACATTTATCAAAAGAAAGATAATGTCTCTATTCCTTCAAACATATCTGACGTTAATGCTATTAATGCTTCTTTTCTTCCTCAGAACATCCCATTAATTAACGATGACTTGCTCAATTTCTACTCTAACAACATCTCACCAAAAGTTTAGAATCTCTTCTCTCTTTCTATGGTTACTAATAATGATATTCAGGATATTTTGAATTCTTTTAAAAGCAATTCTAGTGGGTGTGATAATATAACTATCTATAAGTGATAATATCAACTTTTCTATAAGTCATAGTGCTTTTGCTCTATCCTGGAAAGAAGCTGTAGTTTTACCTCTACCAAAAAATAACAATATCTGTTCTTTGCAAGATTTGAGACCAATCAGTATTTTGCCACTTCTCTCTAAGGTTCTGGAAAAAGTTTTAGACTCCCAAATTCGCATGCATTTGTGCAGATATAACTTGTTTTCAAGTACGCAATCGGGCTTTAGTTGCGCTACGGTGTTGTCTGCTGTTACTGATGAAATTTTCAGATCTCTTGAGTGTGGCAATGTCGCTGTGCTTGTCCTAGTGGATTTTTCTAAAGCATTCGATCTGATTAATCATGAGTTGCTCTTGGCTATATTGCATTATATGGGTCTTAAAGAAAGTAGTCTCAAGTTATTCAGGAATTTTCTCCATAATAGAACTCAGAGGGTCAAGCTGGGCGACGATTGCTCTCAGCACATGCAGCTGAAGTCGGGAGTACCGCAAGGGAGTGTTATCGGTCCTTTGATGTTTGCAATCTTCTCGACATATCTATTAGAAGGTATAAATTTTTTTAATTACTACTCGTATGCTGATGACACCCAGTTGCTCTGTTCCTTTCCGATGTCGGACTTGCAACAATCAGTAATCAAAATGAGTTCAGATTTACAACAGCTTCACAGGTCTGTTACAAATCATGCTATATGCCTTAATCCTGCCAAATCCCATTATATGATTTTCTGCAAAGAAAAGCATAGAGCTCTTGTGTCCAGTTTAATTTCATTACATATTGACAATATACCTTTACGTTCTGCTGATCGTGTAAAAAATCTAGGGCTTCTTGTAGACAATAAATTGCGCTTTAAGAGTCATGTCTCTAGTATAGTTGGAAAAGCATTCGGTAAACTAAAAGTTCTTTTTGGTTGCAGAGAAGTACTAAATACTAGTCTACGTAAAACACCTTAGTTTTGTCTAACTTTAATTTTTGTGACACAGTGTATGGCCCATGTCTTGATAACGTTGATAAAATTCGTATACAGAGAGTACAAAATGCTTGTTTGCGGTTCATCTATGGTATCAGGCGAAGGGAACACATATCGCATACACTTGGGTGGGCTAAGTGGTTGCATATGCAACGAAGACGACATTTTCATTTGGCAGTTTTTTATCATAAAATAATCTCAACTAAGACTCCGCAGTATCTATACAATAACATAACATTCCGTACTGATGTTCACAATATCAATGTTAGGAGCAGAGGCCTTCTAACCCCACCTCTCCACCGAACTGCTGTTTTTCAGCGATCATTCTCTTTTAATATTGTGAGAATTTATAACTCTGTTCCTATTGAACTGAAAGGCCTCACGTTGATCAATTTCAGGAGAAGATTGCGTAATATGTTTTTGTCTTGGTTGCTGTGATGGAGGTGCTGTCTCATTACTGTGGATTATCTGCTGATGTATCTATGATATGTTATTATTAAGTAAGAACATACTTGGGCGCCAATTAAATTAAATATTGTCTATTTTATTTTATTTAGGGTCCAGGAAGAATAGCAGTGTACCTTCCTATGTCACTGATCCTGGTTCCTTTGGCCACTAATATTTGAATATACTAATTTTATTTTAATTTATTTATTTGTAATTGTTGGTCAATAAACATTATTATTATAATTTCGTATTGGCGAACAGGATATAATAAGGGGAAAAAGCAGGACAAGCCGCAGGAGTTGCCCTCATAACACTATTAAAAAAAAAAGAACCACAGCTCTTACTACATATACACTGCTTTAGTTTTCTAAAATGTTTATTATTCTTTTTTAAACTCCTCCTTTCCTACTATTACATTGAACCTGTACACAAGAAGTCTTTAGACGCCCAGGTTTAAAAGTAACTGACTCCGAGGCAAGGGACAGGCTAACACAAACCAGAGTTTATTCTCCTCGCCAAATTTCCAGTGGCAAAAAAAACTTTTATAATTTTCTTTTCCATTGACAGTTTGGCGAGGAGAATATCCTCTGATAATGTAATGCCAAGACATAATAAGAGGAATAAAACAGGACAGAACTGGCCACAAGGGATTGACGGTCCCAGATCATACGCAGGTCCCAGTACTCTATTCAATTATTACTTACTGACATCCAGGCACTATTATTTAGAAGGCCAGCCCTGGAATAAATTTAAACCAATTATTTATTGCTGTTTTATTCATTTATTACACATGGGAAGCTACCACTTTATAAGCCTGACTCAGGCTGTGGAGTCTTCTAGTAAAATGTTCTTGTAATTTCTGCAATTTTTGTAAAATAACATATATACAACACATTTCAAGCAGTTTCTTTTTATAATATATAATAATCGAGCGCCTTTTAAGAATAGCTTTCGGTCAAAGCTCCTAATGATGCGATTATTTTGTCACTATAATAACATCTCTCAGTTTCACAAGATTTTCTTTAATCTTCTGAAGCTCCCTTAACTCTTCTATACCTTCCAATAAATCAGTTGCGGTGATTACTGGTGAAGCATCAACATTCGTGTTTATGATACGTATTTCTTCAGTATATTGCTTCAATAAACCGTGATAGTTAATTATTGCTTGTGGATTTGTGGTCTTCTCTGCTGTTTGCCGCATCTCCCTGCAATTCTAAACTACACTTTCTGAATTAAAAACACAACGAAAGACTTACTGATTAATTAAATGTTTGATGTAAGCCTCATGTGAGTCATTATGCGATAACATTGCAGTGAGTCTCACAAACACCACCAAGTTTCGTAGAACGGATTCAATCGTCTGCTTGTGATTTTTGTAGTCCGACTTTTCATGTTCGATTTTCACCATAAGTTCTTCGACTTTTACAATATCATTGCTACTCAAAACATCCTGATTTTTAACGTAAACAGACAGGCAATTAAATATTATTACAAGATTTATTTTTACTCCTTACTTGAAATGTGGGTGTGTGTTGTATTTTTCTGTTCAACAATATATCACCTGTCAATACGAAGCCACACAAATGTTCAATAATATCTGCGATATCTACCAAAAACTGAGATGCCTGGCTGATGATTTTCCTTGCGTTATATAAGAGGACTGTATTTTTCACTTTGTGTGGTGTAATTTCTTCACAACCCAAGACGTATTCGATCATTCTAAAAATAAAACTAAATATGAAATAAACTGGCCCATGTTTCTTATTTATAAATAAATACCTCCAACATTCTGCTACTGAATGGCTCCAAATTTCCGAATAGGTTTTCTTAATTGTATTGCCGTGGCCTGCAGCTGATATTAAAAAGTGAAATGCCTCGTTATCTAAACAAAACACATTTTCCTTTCCGTATTTAATTTCGGCCTGTGAAGGACTGCTCTTCGTTTGATCAACGATTCCTTTGAGCACGGTATCGGTAGACTCGTGGCTGTAATAAGGCTCCCTTGAGTGCGTAAACAAAAATATTACATTCTTCCTGGCGCTCTTCTCTAGCCTCGAGAGTAAAAATTTAAGGCGGTATTGCAGAACTAACATTTCCGTCGAGCTGTTCGGTTTCAGAACGAAACACACAGCATGTAAGTTTTCTATATGGCCGACGTAATTTAAAATAGACTCAAAATTGTCGGTTTCTTTGAGAACATCATCAAATCCGGGTGTGTCTATTATATGTATTCTTCTTCCATACTTGGGAAGAGGAAAGATATACGAACAAGCATTTTTAGTGGGAATTAAGTTGGCGTTTTGTTTGCCTCGAAATTGCGCTGATTGAAATTTAAAATTCTCTATGTAATTGGTATTAGTTCCATATAAGAAAGATAAGGGTAGGCAGGAAACTTTGTTCTCTTCTGCCACGCTAAATTGGCCATATTTTATGTAGTTTGCAAACGCATGGGCGAAAGTTGATTTTCCAGCGTTACTTTCGCCCACCAGAAGAATATTAACGTCCTCTGGGATGACGGTTAAAATGTTGTACTTTTGGGACATATCTATAATAAAACTTTGCTTATTAACAGCACAGTTCGTTTAATATTTAAAAAAAAATAATAATAAATTTCTCACCTGTAACTACACACCTTTAATCCCAACCAATCCCAACGAAGATTAGAGTTGACTTTTGGACTTGGGCTTATAAATGAAGGAATCACCCAATCATCGAGTCAGTGTTTATCGTTGCCAGTGTTGCCAATCGTAGCAATTTGTCGGTACAATAGCGTCACTTTTAAGCCCGTAGCGACGTAGCGGCGCTTGCCGTGGAATGAACCAAAAGTAGCTATTTTTTAAGAATCTAAAATTAGTTCAATATTGGGCGGGTTATAAATTAAAAAAATAAATAAAAAAAAGAGAAGTCGTAAGAAATACATAGTTAAAGAAAACGGAAACAAAAGACGATCGGTTTTTCAATGCAATTCGCTAGATTATGATAATTTTCTTTTAAATGATTTGAGAAGAATAGTGAGAAAACAATGAAAACAAAATAATAAAAATTCAAAAATAATCAAACTAAAAAATTATAATAACAAAAACAAAAAACAAGCGAATTTTTAATTTATTAATATTTAAAAACAAATAAGAACAAAAGACTATCGATCTTACAAAACAATTCAGTATTAAAAGAAACGAAAAAAAGACTTTTGACATCTTTCGACAGATGGCACTGTTGAATGTCCAATAACGATCCATTACGCAATCTTTTTGTCACTGTTCAGAAATGATTGTCAGTCGAAACTCAATCAATGGTGGTTTTTCAATGTGACTTTTGTCAAAAACCAGTGAATCACCCCCATAGAAACAAATGAAAAGAAGACTACCGGCAAATTTCAACAGATGGCGTTGTTGAATAACGCAATTGATAATTTTAAAAACATACGCAAGGGTCATTTTAATAGAAACTTCGAGAAATTGTGGAGCGCATTCGTATTATACAGGATGCCCATTTTAAATCGTGACCCCTGAAGGTCTTAGAAAAGGCAACCGTCAATCAAAACAGAAACAATTTCGTGCTTATCATTAGCCGAAAGTAGAATGGATTTCCTATTTTCAATTTCGATAAATGTATTATTTGTTACTGAATTTTATTTAATGTTAAATACGTCAAATATTTAGAAACTAATGCACCCGTAAAGAAATTGTTAAAAACCGTTATTTGTGAATTTTTATTATTTAAGTCAAGTAGCGACCATTTAGCGACTTTCTTGGGTTTTGGTGACGAAATCAGCGACTTTCGTTTCTGATTGTGGCGACATTTCACTCCTAGCGGTTGGTAACACTGATCGTTGCCAACTTTTCAAAGAAAATACTCTATTTTGTCCCTAATCGTCTTATTCCTTTTCGAAAATGTAAGACAACCCTCGTTTTAAATCAATCCTTTAAAGACATTACACCTCTGATCTATGAAATCGCATCTTTCAGTTCAGTTCAAGAGCGTTCAAGTTAACTTGCATTTGCAAAAGAATACGACATTACTTCCAGGACAACTGTATATACACGTTGAAGCTAGTTTAATGACTTCTTCATTTGTATTTTATTATTTCATATTTCTAAAAAAATTTATTTTATTTTCTTTGCATTTTCACCTCCTTTTTATTTTTTGAAGAACAGTTTGTCTTTTGTTTTCACTATTATTTTTCTAATTATTATTTTGATTCCATTGTTTACTCGCTGAGCTTTTCAAATTGTTTTTTTGTTTCAAATTTGCCATCAATCCAATGATTTACGCTGTAAAATCGATCGTCTTTTGTTTCTTCATTTGTTTATTTTACGTTCTTTCTTTTTTTTTAAATTTATTCCTGAATCTAGTAACAAATTTTGGAGTTTCCTTTTTTGTTTGTAACTCCCGAGGGATTTCTGTTTTTTACGCATTGGTATCACTGCACGTGATAAATGAGTTCATCAGTTGGTATCAGCTCTGTTAACCTAAAAATTTACCGCATGCTTGTTCTAATTCGAAAATATTTAAGGCTTTATTTGTCTTTATACTTAAATTCAAAATCAAATCGATTGGATTTTAAACTCAACCGATTTTAAAATGAACAGAGAGTTTATTAAAAGAGTAATGTTTTATTACCACAACCAACATAACCTCAAAATATGTATCGACTGAGCTGCTTTCCACTTGCACACGAGCTGCTGTGTAGCTCATTTGATGATTTTTAAGTGAATTTGAATTAATTCGCATTCAAAAATCAAATAAAGACTTTCAAATAAAAACTAAAATAATCGAGTGGGCACAAGCGATTTCATGTTAAATTGACGGTGCATCATGAGTGGGCCAACACTGGAGAATGAACAGTTTGATGTACGTTGTACGTTCTCCAGTGTTGGTCGTCATGTGGTGCACACGAGCCTCAAATTATTACAATCAGATAGGAAATCCTTGAAAAATGCACCTCATAAATATTTATTTATTAAACACACCGTTTCAATACAAAATGTATAAGAAATTGGTCAAAATAAATCGATTCGTATTTACCTTATACAAGTTTTTAGCGCACTCTGCTTCTCCTTAACCTTATCATCCTTGCTTTTGGTGGGATTCTTAAGGAAGCACTTCCACAGCCTGAGCGTTTCGTCCGCGCCCGCAGAGAGCACGGTGCTTCCGTCCGGGGACATGGCCAAGTGAAGTACACGAGCTGTGTGCCCCGTCAATTCAGCAACCTTCGTCATTCCCGGGTATTTCCAAATGACCAACTGGTTGTTTGCGAAGCCGTGACCAGAAACTAATTCTTTGTAATTGGAGGACCACAGAAGGGCGCACACTTGTGACTTAGTATCGACTGAATTTACGCATGATCCCGTGTTGCAATTCCAGAAGCGAATGTGGCGATCCGCAGTACCACCGCCACTCGCTAGAATTTGGGGCTGCCAAGGACACCAAGCCAAAGCTTTAACGGCGGCTTGATGAGCCGTGAACGTGAACAGAGGTTGTGTATGCGAGTGATGGCCCCCACTAACAGCTTGCCATACGTTTAAGACGTTATCGTTACCGCCGCTCGCTAAAAATCGGCCGTCCGTGGACCATTTTAAACCGCAAACTTCCTGAGTGTGGCCGCTTAAGGTCGATATGTGGTGATCCCTTTGTCTCACGTCGTGGTGTATAATTTGTCCGCTCCTGGAGCCACTTGATACGACGAACGAATTCCAAGATAACGATCCGACTCTTGCCGAATGGCCTTCCATGATACGCAAGCGTTTACTACGGGAACAATCCCAAATTTCCGTTGTGCCTGTAGTGGTTCCTACAGCCAAATAATCACCGTCTTGAATCCAGGCCAAGGAACACAAGTAGTCGTTTTCTGCTAACTCTAGAAGTTCGTCGATTTTTCCAGTTCCTGTAAAGTGATTTAAATAGAAAAAGAACACAACCTACGTTTGTTAGTGGCTTACCTGCGTTCCAGAGATAAACGCGATTCCCCAAGGCAGCTGCTAATATATTATTCGAGTTCCAATCCATCAAATTCAAATAATAATCATCGACTATATCGGGAGCATCTAGAATACGATCGGGTGCTTGTGGGATGTAACGACTTGAGCTTTTCACAGAAGCAGGAGTTTTGGTTTGCGTGTATAACACGCGCAAGGGATTCTGGTAACCTTCCGGTGCCGAAGGCGCCTTCTTCTGATAGGACAGGATTCTCTGTTTGCCTATGTCTCCTCCGTGCAAATTCTCACACATGGCACGCTGTAGCTCTTGCTGATTAGGATCATCGAACGCACTGTCGGCTTGGTTCAGTTTAAAATGGCCCAGTTCGAAATCCGTTGCACTTCTCGAAGGAATAAAACGATCGCCCCCGCCAGGTGTTTTCGCCGCTTTGTTTGGCGTAGGCGTTTTAGATCGTCCGGGTGACTTACTTTTGCTGGGCGTCTTCGCCGGTGTTTTCTTCTTCCTCACGACATCGCTTCCGTTTTTGAGCAAGGGAGATTTCTGCAGGCTGCTGTTGAAGGAAGTTATCGACTTTTGCTTCGACGAATTCAGGCTCACGTTGGTTGTAGATGAATTGTTTTCTTGTCCCTTTCGTTGCCATCTTGGTGCAGGACCTTTGGTTATGGGTCCGTCGATGTTTAATAATCCGTTGATTTCGTTGACGTATTTAAACTGAGCCATTATAATCTACGCACAATGTTTTCGATGCGGTAAAAAAACGCATATCTTAAAAGCTTGAGTAATTTGTAAATTATTTACTGCACGTTGTACGGTCACTCCGTTGTAAATCGTGTGAAAATCCGTTAAATTTCAAAAGAAAATTGAATTTATCCCCTCCTACTACATTTCTATTGGTCGAGAGGTTCAAGCAATGCAGGGTAGGTAACTTATAGCTGATTGCTCTAGAGCTATTTCAAATTATTTCCATCTTCTTTTAACCTCATGTAATAACATAGGATAGAGATGCTCTCAGAGTGCTTTGGAGCAGTCAGTCGAAAACGCTATTAGTGCGCATTCAGAGTATCTTCATCTCTTGTTATTACATGAGGTTAAAAGAAGATGCAAATACAGAGATATCGAAATTGATTGTTCTGATCCTACACTACTTTTCGTAGGCTTGATATCAATATTTACATCTATCACTTGAAAGTCAGAATGAGAAGCAGTGACGTGCATAGAACATTCATGAAACGTACATCTATTTAATCCTAACCTAATTAACCTGTTTCCTCAGATTGTCATTACAATGAAATAAACCATTTTTGATGAATGAACGGCAATGAACTGTCAACATAATCTAGTAACTTCCCCAGATCTCCCTACGTTACTAACTTCATTTTAATAATTAGATGCAAATATCGATATCAATCGATATCGTGGAAAGCAGTGCAGACTCAATTTCGATCTCCCTGTACAAGACGCGCTATAATTTTTACAAGATTTAATTCTTCAAATTTAATTTTACTTTACTTGTTACCTGAACGTTAGGAAATTTCACAAATCTCTGTTCTACATTTAGTGACAAAAGCAGGGTTCCAACAGAAACTTTCGAATTTTATCCCTGACACATATTATAGAAAAAAAGAGCTAGTATTAATAAAATTAAATGCAATTGCGCTTAATAAAACGAGACTATTAGGAGGAGACTGCTAAGAAACGTTGCGCGCGGTAAAATCCAAATTCTCAAGAAATTAATGCCAGTGTTGCCAGTCGATCAAAATTTAAGTCACCAGATTAGCTGACGAAAGTCACCAGTTACCAACCGAAAAGCATCAGTTTAATCTTTTTTAATTATGTTAAATATTTAGGTTTAAATTTACAACGGAATTCAGCAGATTAATAATAAATTTAAAAAAAAGAAGAGAAGGAAATTGAAAAGAACGGTGACAAAACGAACAAAACAAAAGACACACTAACTAAAAAGTGAAAATAATCAAATAAAAATAATAATAAAAAAACAAAAGACGATCGATTTCGCAACACAATTTAACAGATCATTGCATAAAAAAGAATCAAAAATAATGAAAACAAAATTAAATTAATTAAAAAAAAAAACAACTTGATGACAAAATAAAGAAATCAAAATAAAAATATTCGAAAACAAAAACAAAAGACAATCGATTTTACGACACAATTTAATGAAAAATTTTGTTGCAGTTTTATCATTTTATTTGTTTTATTATTATGTATTAAGTAGCAATCCGGCTGCAATGTTAGTTAGTTCAATTAAAATAACAAAAATTCGAAAAATGAATACGTATATAATAAAAGTCAAAAAATAAATAATCAAATTCAAAAATATTAATAATAAAAACAAAAGACAATCGATTTGACAACATATTTAATGAATCAATAATTTAAAAAAAAATTAAAGAAAACCATGAGAAAGTGAAAGGACTAATCGAATATAAATATCATAAAGACAAAAGACAAACAATTTTACAACAAAATTAATTTAAAAAATTAAAAAAAAAAAAATGTTTAAATGTCAGTGTTGCCAACTGTAGCGATTGTCGCTACAATACCGACGAGTATAAGTTCGTAGCGACGAATTTTTCGTAACAAAATCGTAGCAATATTTCGCTTCACGTGGTTGGCAACACTAGCTAGATACAAACTAGCATGAAATTTGTATTAAAAAAATAATAGAATTTAAATAAACATAAAGACAAAAGATATTAAAACAAAATTAATTAAAAAAAATAATAATTTTTTTAATTTAATTAAAAAAAATTTGAATTTTTTTTTAAATTGCCTTTTTTCAATTTCAGTGTTGCTAACTGTAGCGATTGGTCGTACAATACCGACATCTGTAAGTTCGTAGCGACGTAGCTACGCCAGCCGCGAAATGAACAATGAATGAAAGACAATTACCGAATTTTTTTAATTTTCGTAACGAAATCAACGAGTTTTGTTTGTTTTTGATCGTAGCGATATTTCACTCCACGTTGTTGGCAACGCTGCCTAAATGTAAACTCACATGAACTGTGCATTAAAAGAGAGAGAGCAGTAACATTATTTTGTTTACAAACCATGAGAAAGTGAAAGGAATTATAGAATTGAAACAATCATAAAGAAAAAAGATAAACGATTTTACAACAAAATTAATCTAAGAAAAATTTTTCAATGTCAGTGTTGCCAACTTGTAGCGGTTTGTCGTTACAATACCGACATCTGTTAGTCCGTAGCGACTCCAGCCGCGAAATGAACAATGAATGAAACACAATTTACTTATCGATTTTTTTTAATTTTCGTAATGAAATCAACGACTTTTGTCTGCTTTTAATCGTAGCGATATTTCACTCCACGTGGTTGGCAACACTGCGCATTAAAAAAGAACAGTAAAATTATTTTGTTTACAATCTGGGATAAGTTTTATTTATTTTAGTTCGCTTTTAAGTTCATTGGGGCGAAATTATCAGGAGCCGCAATTAATTATCCGCGGAAAGCAGAATGAGAAACTTGCGGCAGGACCAAATTAAATATCCCCAAATTTAAATCGTATTGTTTAGGCAGCGTTTGTACGTATTATTAATTTAATAAAATACTAAAATACTGTATTTTTATTTAATAGGGATTAATTGAAAGAAAAATTATTCATTTTCAGGAGTACGTAAGATTTTCGTATTGTTCAAGAATGTTAGGTTAGGTAGCCGGCTTGAATAATTAAATCGACTGAATTGAATAATAATATGAGCGCACGTCTATTAAATTAAGTAATAATAGAAGTGCTTTCATTGAAATAATTTTATTTTAATTGCAAGGAATTAATTTTCAACATTTTCAGAATTGAGGTTATGTTACTTATTTTTTTAAGGTTAGTGATTAAATGTACAAAGAAATTTCCTAATCGCTCTGATAACCACAAGCAACTTATAACTTGAATAATCTGTGATAAGAATTGTCAATTGCGTTACATAAAATGGCTCAGGTTAGAATCATAAGCGTAGATTTTTATATGAACCCCCCTATTGGGGGGTTAGACTGTATGTATTCGGAATTTCGAGGATGTTCGACTCATCGAGTGCCTGTCCTAAGAATTTTTGGAACAACTTCAACCGGTGAGTGCTAGTTTTAAAAAAATTCGAGCGCTTCATGATTTAGTTCGCAGGCGAAAAGGCTTGTCTTCACGTGCACGGTGTGTTTCCATATATTTACATACCATACGATGGTAAGGATCCACCAGACGGCATGACGTATCAAATTGCTTCAAATCTTGACAAGGCAATTAATATTTCGCTTGGCCAAGCCTCATCCAACACGCAACATGTATATAAAATATTGCTTGTATCAGGCACGTAAGTACAATTATGTAATTAAGTAGCGTTTCAGTTCTGAATTAACTTGTCCAACCAGTAATTCTTAAGCTATGCTTCTTGTTCCAGACCATTTTATGGATATCACAAGAGAGAACATCAGTTTTTCAAGCTGTACTTCTACAATCCACTAATCATGAAGAAAGCCTGCACGTTGTTGCAAAACGGCACGGTTTTAGGCAAAATATTTCAGCCGCACGAAGCTCACATTCCCTACATCCTCCAGTTCATGATCGACTACAACTTACATGGAATGAGCTTCGCTAACTTCTCGCAAATTAAATACCGTTTCGATTCAGCTCGTGGCCCGGATGTGCCTCCGGACTTGATTTCTCCACCGAGTCTAGCCAAGCAGAGCGTCTGTGAAATCGAAGCGGATGCCCTTGCACAGCACATATCGAACCGGTTGGAGATTGCCGAGGGGAAGTTAACCGTGAACCCCGGAATAAAAGCCCTGTGGGAAGATGAGAAGCAAAGGAGGAGGAATAAAGGCGAGGAATCGCAGATCTCGCCTTGCTTGACCCAAACCAGGGTTAAGATGCCACCGACGGCTACGCACCTTGCGTTTAAGAGTGTGCTAGCAGAACGGCTGGCGATTGCTTGTAATAAGGATAGTGTGAGGAGAAACAACATGGAAACGTCAGTGTATCCAGCAGAGACCCCATCGACTCAGAGTATATTGAATGCATCCTCCGTTCTATCCACTCAGAGTTCTGATGATACTCTAACCCCGGAAGCTTCGGATGTTACAACAAATCCTACATCAGCGTTAGATGAAGATGCACTGAGTTTATTAGAGTTACTGAAAAGTCTGCGTGATAACGTCGATAAGGACAGCATTTTATCGCAGGTCCAAAAAGATAATGAGTCGGAAGAAGATGAAATGGATTTGAGCCTTCCGCTAGGCAGTATGCAGACCCCCAAGAAAACTGAAGATTACACATCTAAGGCAGCAGCAGAGGATGACAGTGATCCTGATGAATTCAACGATTCTTACTTTGATGCGACTATTTGTATTCCACAGCTGGATGGTAGTAGTGAAGTCGGTGCGCCCCAAAAGCGATCACAAGACTTGGAAAATAGGTACAATTTGCGAAGCCGAAACCTTAACTACAACGATAGCCCGAATAAACCAACTAAATTCGAAGGTAAGACGACTAACTATATTGTAAATGAAGGTGTAATCGAGTGGCCTGAATGTGCTGAAAAAGTTCAAAGTTCATTAGTTGCAAGTTTCGTTTCAGAATCATTAAAATTGACTGACGAGGGATCAAAATTTAAGGGCTCTTCCGAGAAAAACTTAAACGTAGCAGCTTCGGAGAAGCAAGTCTCCTCGAAATTAATTCAGGAGTGTTTCGTGTGTGTCGCTGATTTGACTCGGAACTCGTTTTTAACCGATTCAGAAAATTTTTGTTCACATGTAGATTCGCACTCATCAAAATTAATAGGTCAACATTTAGCACCCAATGGTCTTGTCAACGTTAGGGAGGTTTCGAAAACTAAAGTACGCAAGGCAAACAGAAAGCAGTTAGTAATTGAACTAGTAGACATTGAGGAATCTCTTAATAAATTAATACGGCCATACAAGTCGGATATTAATCAGGAGTTGGAGAATTTTTCTAGCAAAAGTCTACGCTCGAAGGCCGTAAACTTCTTGAAAGCTGAACCGCCACGTTCTGCTCCTAAAAGTAACAAGAGTGTACTCGTGGCAAACAACTTGAAGAATAAGACCCTCGAGGACCACCCCAAATCCTCGCAAGCGAAGAAAAATGCCGATGTTAAAAAGAATGTTGGTAGCACTCGAATGCGGAAGCAGAAAGGGCGGAAGCACTCGAAGAAACTCAGATTGGATTTAAGCGGTTTACTTAAAAACAAAGTGTCCCAGAATTATAACAAAAATCCAAAGAAATCGTCCCCAAGTTTAAACACGACTCAAAATCTGAAGTTAAAGAAAGAAACTGGCACGCATGATAAGAATAGAACTTGTAACAGCGAAGGCAATTCAATCAAACTGGATGTACAAGGAAGGGGAGAGATTAAAGTGTCAAGAAAACAGAAGTTAGATTTAAACAATAAAGTATTGTGCAACTGCAGTAAGGAGGAGATTAAAACCATCACCAATAAAGAAGAAGATTCCAAAAATAATAAATCTAAAAATCGGGTAAGGACTCAAAGAAAACGTAATAAAAACAGTAAGTCTGACAGAAAACGTTCAGAAATTAAATTACCCCAAAACCAAAAGGTTGAAGGTTATAACAAAGCAAGTGATGAAGGCCCTTTTCATTTTAAAGCCGAAACAAATGATTTAAGTCCAAATTGGTTGCAGCAGTTCACTAAGTCAAAAGTGCACTGTGATCATAATCTGTTGGTGAATACCAAATGCGGAGATGGTTTACTTTCAAAGGAACAGGAAGCGAAATTCCAGAAGGTCAACAATAAGACGGCATTCGCTAAGGACGATAAAATCAAGGCTTCTTCACAGAAGAAACTTGAAGACAGCACAGCTGTGAAGAAACAGCTCAACAATAAATCGGTAAAGTCTCACCAGAAAAAAGAAATTAATACGTGTGTGACTTTAAAGAAAAATAAAGCGAAACCACAAAAAACTTCAAAGCACGCTTCAAAAAAGAAGTTGGCGTTTGAATTCGGGAGATGGAGCGACGCTGATTTCCTTAAACCAAAATTTAACGTCGTGCCCGCCCCTAGGCCCTACAACTACCTACCCAAAATCAACACGAAACAAACCAACAGCGAGTCGGCTTTCGCTAAAATACTACGGACTTACCCCAATGCCGTTTGGTCGTTCTGTCAATCGACATCGAGCGATTCCAATTCGAATGTCAATCAATCGAGTAAAAACAAGGAAGGCATTTTTATAATATCGGATTATCAGCTGGCTGATTATGATCCCTCACTTTTCTCCCCAGTCAAGAGCAACGCCCCCGCCACCGCTAATAATAAAAACAATAACAGCAAAAGTGAAACTGTGATTTCGGTCTCTTGCGAGCGGGAACCGCTTTCAAACGATGCAGAAATAGTCAACGAGCTCTCAAGTTTGTACGATGAAATCGAACTGTACAATTCCAGCTTTGATCACAAACAAGAAAGCGCTTTAGATACCCCCGAAAGAAACTTAAATAACACCTGCGTTCCCTCGAGCGAAGAACTTCCCGAGTTTGACATTCCCGAAAGCTTTTTTAACGAGAGAAATCTAAAACATGTTTTATTTGAAGGTATCGAACCGATGCAAGCTTTAAAAGAGGAAGAAAGTTTGTGCTTGCTACAAAATTCCAAGCCGGTACAATATCGCAGTCAGGAGAATAGTGACTTTCTTGATTCATCACAGCTTCAATCCCCCTCGAAACACACTAATGACAGTGAAAGTCAAGAGATAATTAATTTCGAAGTGCGAAGTTACCTTAAAAGCCTGAGCGAAAGGTACGATTTGCTTTTGAATGAGCGAGAGGAGTTGTGGAAGGAATTTTATGAGTCATTAAGGCCGATCACTGAAGACAGTCATATTAGCATGCGTTTAATTCTTGAACGCATGCGAGAAAGAGAGCGCAAGCTCGAAGGGCGAATCCTAGTTCGAAACAGGACACGCAGGTCCAACAAGCAAGTCACGTATAATGATTTTATAGAGGAATTGTATGAAATCGAAGATGAAATCAATTCTGAGTGCCCCGATGTAAAACTGTGTGAGACCACTGAATCGACATCAAGAGAAATTGATTTTAATGCGAACACGCTGTTCGATTCTTGTATGGCCAACGGTGATTTAATTTGCCTTAACAACCGCACAACAAAAACTGGCTCGAGCACTTTGCATTTTAACCCGAATCAGCAAAGTAAGTCGGCTGAAGAGGGGTGCTGTAGCAGTAGCTTTAATTTTAGGCAGCACGACGTAGGTAAGTCGCTTTTGCCTTTGGGTCTGAAGCTCTGTATGCGGTTGAACGAAGTGCCTCGATTTTGTGTCGTTTATATTTTTCATTTATTTGCAGGCCCTCAAGATTTAACCGAGTCGAATCGCAGAAGTGAGCCAAACACCGGCTTTCAGTATCGATATTTAGATGGTACTAACGATGGCAGTTCTTCTGAGGATGATGTTGATTGGCAGCGGGTCACGAAGAAGAGGCAAATTAAATCCCCCAAAACTCAATCTGCCACACGAGAGTACGCCCCCTTGTCGGTGACGTTTAATTCGCCAACGAAATCCAACAAATCTCTGAGTAATCGAGGTAAACGGTGTTCAAAGGTAATACTGTTTGGAGTTGACTTTGATTTGATAAATATGTCTGCTTAGAATTTAAATATGTTGGATATAAGCTTAGAATTTAAATACATTTATATTGAATATCTGCTTGGAATTCAAATATTTGCTTAGAATTTAGATATCTGCTTGGAATTCAAATATTTGCTTAGATTTTAAATATTTTGAATCTCTGCTATGAATTCAAATGTCTACTTAGAATTCAAATATCTGAAAAAAAATTAAATATTTTAATATCTGCTTAAGATATTAATTATCTTGAATTTCTGCTTAGAATTTAAATTTTATTTTTAACATCTGCTTAAATATCTTTAATATCTTCTTAGAATTCATTCTTAGTTATTAAATATCAGTTTTGTTTATTTAATGAAAATTTCTAAAAATTTTTCAAAAACATGTTTTAAAAAAATACAAATCGCTTGATTTATTTATCGATCGTCTTTTATTTTATTTCACGTCAAAAATTGCACAATTATTGTCAAATGTCCTTAAAATATGTCTTAAAAAATTAAGAAAGAAGTTGAATTGACCCAGTTTTATTTATTTAAAAAGAATTTTTTAGTTTTTTTTATAATTATGATTTTTTAAGAATAAAAATCGCTTTAAAACATGATTTTAATCAAATAATTTAAATCAGCTCAAATGTATGCACAGGGTATACCACTGAAGCTTTCACATCTGTTTGCAGGACAGAGTATGTTTGAAAAACAGAAAAAGAGAAAACAAAAGACGATCAACAGTACACCCGAAGGTCTAACATTTTCTCTCACAAACGAAAAGAAACCAAAAACAAGAAAATCAGCCAATATCATTAGAACAGAGAAACAACAGAAAAAGAAATAATAAAAGACGATCAACAGTGCACCTACGCATTAAGAAAGTTTACGATTTTCTCTTACAATCGAAAAAAAAAAACAAAAGCAAAAATAAACAAAAGTCGAGCACACCTTCGTATTTCTCTTTTTTTTTTGAAAAAAAGAAAAAGTAATGCACGAAAGGAGTTTGAGTTTAAATTATAATTCCTTGATTACATAGAAAGCAAATGGAAGACACACAACGTGATTGTCTCTATTTTTGTCATTAAGATAGACAGACAACAGAAAAAGAGAAAACAAAAAACGATGAACAATGCATCTGCGTATTAAGAAAATTTTCGATTTTCTCTTAAAATCGAATTGAAAAAACCAAAAAGTAAAATAAACAAAAGCCGAACACCTTTGTATTTCTTCTTTTTTTTTTTTTTTGAAAAAATAAAAACAAGAAGAAATAACGCATGATATACGAGAGGCGTTCGATTTTAAATTATAATTCCTTACTTACATAGAAAACAAAAGGAAAACACACACGTCTTTAACGCGATAACGAAAGACGTTCGAATTCCAATCGAATTTCGACTTTCGTCTGTCGAAATTCATAATTCACAAAGAAAACAAACAAGACAAAAGGCGATCGATCGTTTAACAAATGCAGGAAACAAAAATTTTTATTGACGATTTGGATATTTAAAAAAAAAAAGAAACTTTTGTTTTTACTTTTGCGTCGACAATGAATTAAGAGCGACGACAAAAGACGTTCGAATTTCAAACGTTCCTCTGTCGAAATTCATAAAATTTTAAAACAAACAAAACAAAAGACGATCAATCGATGCAAGAAGCAAAAAAAAAAATTGTTAGATCATTTGCACATTTTTGGCGTCGAAAATAAAATAAGAGCCGTTCGAATTCCAATTGAGTTTCGACTTTCGTCTGTCATTCATAAAGAAAACAAACAAAACAAAAGACGATCGATCGATGCAGGAAACAAAAAAAAAATGTTAGACCATTTGGACATAATATTTTCTTAGAATTCAAATATCTGCTCAAAATTTAAATATCTTGAATATCAGCTTAGATATTAGATATGTTGAATATCTGCTTGGAATTTAAATATCTTGAATATCTGCTTTAAATTGAAATATTTTTAATATCTGCTTAAATATTAAATATCTTTAATACCTTCTAAGAATTCAGATATTTACTTAGAATTCAAATATTCGCTTAGAATTTAAATATCTTGAATATGTTCTTAGATATTAAATATCTTGAATTTCTACTTAGATATCTTGAACATCTAGAATTTAAATATCTTTAATATCTTCTTAGAATTCATGCTTAGTTATTAAATATCTTTAATATTTTCTTAGAATTCAAATATTTGCTTAGAATTCAAATATCTGCTTACAATTTAAAAATCTTGAATGTCTGCTTAGATATTAGATAAGTCGAATATCTGCTTAGAATTTAAATATTTTAAATATCTGCTTAGAATTTAAATATTTTAAATATCTGCTTAGAATTTAAATATTTTAAATATCTGCTTAGGTATTAAATATCTTCAATACATTCTTAGAATTCATGCTTAGATATGAAATATCTTTAATAAGATATCTGCTTAAAATTAAATATCTTCAATATCTGCCTAGATATTAGATATATTGTGGATATCTGCATAGAATTTAAATATTTTTAATATCTTCTTAGAATTTAAATATTTTAAATATATTCTTAGAATTCAACTAATTGCTTAGAATTGAAATTTCTTGGATATGTCCTAAGATATTAAATATCTTGAATTTCTGCTTAGATATTAGATATCTTGAATATCTGCTTAGAATTTAAATATTTGCTTAAAATTTAAATATCTTGAATATCGTCTTAGAATTCAAATATCTGCTTAAAATGTAAATATCTTGAATATCTGCCCTAAAATGTATATATCTTGAATATCTGCTTAGAATTTAAATATCTTGAATATAAGCTTAGAATTTAAATATCTTGGATATCTTCCTAATATCTTCCTAAAATGTATACATCTTGAAAATCTGCTTAGAATTCAAATATTTGCTTAGAATTTAAATAGTTTGAATATAAGCTTAGAATTTAAATATCTTGGATATCTTCCTAAAATGTATATATCTTGAAAATCTGCTTAGAATTCAAATATTTGCTTAGAATTTAAATAGTTTGAATATAAGCTTAGAATTTAAATATCTTGGATATCTTCCTAATATCTTCCTAAAATGTATATATCTTGAATATCTGCTTAGAATTCAAATATTTGCTTAGAATTTAAATATCTTGAATATAAGCTTAGAATTTAAATATCTTGGATATCTTCCTAAAATGTATATATCTTGAAAATCTGCTTAGAATTCAAATATTTGCTTAGAATTTAAATAGTTTGAATATAAGCTTAGAATTTAAATACCTTGAATATCTTCCTAAAATGTATATATCTTGAAAATCTGCTTAGAATTCAAATATTTGCTTAGAATTTAAATAGTTTGAATATAAGCTTAGAATTTAAATATCTTGGATATCTTCCTAAAATGTATATATCTTGAAAATCTGCTTAGAATTCAAATATTTGCTTAGAATTTAAATAGTTTGAATATAAGCTTAGAATTTAAATATCTTGGATATCTTCCTAAAATGTATATATCTTGAAAATCTGCTTAGAATTCAAATATTTGCTTAGAATTTAAATAGTTTGAATATAAGCTTAGAATTTAAATATCTTGGATATCTTCCTAATATCTTCCTAAAATGTATATATCTTGAATATCTGCTTAGAATTCAAATATTTGCTTAGAATTTAAATATCTTGAATATAAGCTCAGAATTTAAATATCTTGGATATCTTCCTAAAATGTATATATCTTGAAAATCTGCTTAGAATTCAAATATTTGCTTAGAATTTAAATAGTTTGAATATAAGCTTAGAATTTAAATACCTTGAATATCTTCCTAAAATGTATATATCTTGAAAATCTGCTTAGAATTCAAATATTTGCTTAGAATTTAAATATCTTAAATATTTGCTTAGAATTCAAATATTTGCTTAGAATGTAAATATCTTAAATATAAGCTTAGAATTTAAATATCTTGGATATCTTCCTAAAATGTATATATTTTGAAAATCTGCTTAGAATTCAAATATTTGCTTAGAATTTAAATATCTTGAATATTTGCTTAGAATTTAAATATCTTGAATATTTGCTTAGACATTAAATATCTTGAATATCTGCTTAGAATTCAAATATTTGCTTAGAATTTAAATATCTTGAATATTTGCTTAGACATTAAATATCTTGAATATCTTTTAGAATTCAAATGTTTCCTTAGAATTTAAATATCTTGAATATCTGTTTAGATATTAGGTGTCTTGAGTGTCTGCTTTGAATTCAAATATCTGCTTAAATAATCAAATATCTTTGTAGAATTGAAATATTTGATTAGAATTTAAATATCTTGAATATCTGCCTAAAATTTATATATCTTGAATATCTGCTAGAATGCAAATGTTCACTACATGAAAATAGGTGCACAATCCAAAGCTGTAAATCCAAAGGCATTGAACCCACCAACTGTATCAAGTATCTGGGGATTTATATAAACAGATACATGCAGTGGAATATGCACATAGAAAACCTAGTCAGGAAAACTAGATACTTGCCATTTATGTTTAAAAAACTAAGAGAGTTACTCAGTAGGAAGCAACTCATGACCATTTACTATGCACTGTTTGAATCCCAAATAAGAAGTGGAATTATAGATTGGGGCAGAGCATATGATGGTAGAATCTGTAATATAGTAACTTTGCAGAAATGGATCCTGAAAACTGTTTGCTACAAACCAGAAAGCCAGCCATTATCCACCTTTGTTACAATAGTGAACAATACAACCCATTAAAGCAAGAAATTACACTATTTTCTTCACTGTTAGTTATTTATGCAACATCTACATATTATTATTTATTATTATAATTTAAATATCTCGAATGTCTGCTTAAATATTAAATACCTTGCTTATAATTCAAATTTAAATAGCTTGAATGTTTTCTTAGAGTTTAAAAACCTTAAAGTGAACTAAAAATTATTTCATATTTTGCAGTTTAAACCAACACGTATTTGTCCAACCAAAACCAACTCCAAACGTATTAGCATTTGAATACAGTCGACACCGGAGCTCGTCATACACAAAGTTAATTTATAATTTTTTTTTGTCAGGTTTACAGGATCAAATAAATGAAATGTCTTCAATTAAGCTGTCAAAGAACGAGTGAGTCTTTTTGTCTTAGAGCTTGTGGTGGTGACGGGGTTGTAATAGCATGGGGGTCCAGTAATTAATTCGCTTTGTTTATTCGCTTACAAAAAACAAATCATCATGCACTTTTTGGCAGCACATTTTATTTATTAATCCATCGTTGTTTGTTTTTGTCGGTTGCCTGCGGCGGTGTGTTTTAACCATTGCAATTTTTACAGCGAAAAGAAGGCGGATGAATTAAATCCCCTGCAAAAAAATAGTGACGATTCTCAAGTGAAACACAAACGTTTATTGACTTTCGATGAGATCGGAGGGATAACCCCCTTGAACAACACTGCAGTCGAGGACACGGTTGTCTGCCATTATACAAAATCTGATAGCAAAAAGGAGCTGATAGTAAATGCAAGTGATTGTGAGTCTGTCAGTGCAAGAACTAAAATAAACACTGATACGTCCAAAGAACCGGCTCAGACCTACTCACAAAGTGCAAGAAACTCTGACGGTGAGAAAGAAACTACCCGGGCTTCGCTCAACACTGCAATACACAATAATTTGCAAAGTGTTTCCCAAAATTCCGACAACTCAGCTCAGTATTCTGATGATCTGTTTTCACCAGAACCCGAGGCAGTTAACGAAAACGATTTCGACTTGACTTCGAAAATCAATTTTAATACAAAAAGCAGCACATCAAACGAGTTACCCCCGTATCAACTGGACGTCAGTGAATTAACCAAAACCCTGAGTGCATGCGACGTTGAAGATTTCGAAGCCTCACACACCGAAGACGGTTTGATAGTGTCAGCACCGAAATACAACCCACCCTCCCCCAAAGCGATAGCATCAAGTCTATCGGACTATAACATCCCTGAGATGCGACATGAAGAACCTTACTACGGTGACTGCAACGATGTCACCGGCAGTGTGGAAGTCGGCTGCAACGTTCTGAAAATCCCAAGCAAGACTCCTGCGGACCTACAAGAATTCGAGTCCTTCACCGAAGGCATCGAGTTTTATAACCAGTGCATCGTGGAAAATTTGGCCCTGTCCAAAAAAGAGCTTCGCAATTACAAGCTTGCGCTTTTCAAAGACAGCGACTGCGTTGTCACTCCAGCCCGTTTACCCCCGACGAGAGCCGAAGTGGAGACTTGGTTAAAAGCAAAGCCGGAAACTCTTGATGAGACGATCGTGCAGAAAGAGCGGATCAAGATTCGAGTGCCCCAAAGCCCCAACGTTAAAGATGATGACGATTCATGCGAGTCGCTTTCGCTTTCACCGTGCACCCCCACCGAAGTGACACCACTCGAAAGAGAAATCATCAGAAGCGACAGCCCAGTTATTAAAAAAAATAAGGCCCTAGTGAAGCACAAGAGGCGAAGCAAAGCCACAAATTCATGTCGTATATCCGGTGCTAGCTTCAATAACACCCACAACTTCGCTGTTTCTTTGAATAACTTGCAGGAAGCTAAGGTGATCATGGATCATCAGTACATCTCGGTGTTAACGATGGAGGTGCATGTGCAAACCCGTGGTGATTTCGAACCCGACCCTCAGTTGGATCCCATACGTGCCATTTTCTATTCGATTCACCATGACGCCCCCAGCAGCAACATAATAAGCGGGGCTTTCGCAGTCGACTCGCAGCCTCACAGCCCCACCAAAGTTAAAACATCGATCTCACAAGGCACGGGCATCAATACAAACCTGAAACTCGTCGATTCAGAAATGACATTGCTCAGTGAATTCGTGGCTTTCATTAAAAGCTGTGACCCCGATGTTTTAATCGGTTACGAAATAGAAATGCATTCCTGGGGGTACTTAGTAGAACGGGGCTATGTGCTGGGGCTCAATTTAATTTCTTCCCTATCAAAAATACCTGGTGATATCATGCTGGGGCGAACCGATGAAAAGTCTGCGTCTGAGCTCAGGCTGACGGGGCGAATCGTCATAGACTTCTGGCGTTTGATGCGCCACGAAATCGCGCTTCAAAGTTACACCTTCGAGAGCATCGTTTACCACGTACTGCACCAACGGGTGCCCCTCTACTCGTTCAAGGAGCTTTCGTTCTGGTGGAACCACCCGACTGCTGTCTTTCGACACCGAACACTCGATTACTACCTCTTTCGAGTCCGGGCCATCCTCAAAATAATCGATCAGCTGGATTTAATCAATCGAACCAGTGAGTTGGCCCGATTGTTCGGTATACAATTTTACGAGGTGCTCTCGAGGGGCTCGCAGTTCAGGGTTGAGTCGATGATGTTGAGGCTCGCGAAGCCCCTGAATTACATAGCGGTTTCACCCAACGTGCAGCAGAAAGCCAAGATGCGTGCCCCTGAATCACTGCCTTTAATTTTGGAACCCGAATCGAAGTTCTATGCTGATCCGGTTGTGGTCCTGGATTTTCAGAGCTTGTACCCTTCGATGATCATCGCCTATAATTACTGTTTCTCAACGTGTTTGGGGCGAATCGAGCATTTAGGCCAGAACGAGCCTTTTGAATTTGGCACGTCTCAACTGAGGGTATCACGCAGTCAAGTCAGCAAACTCATGAAGGCCGACAAGCTGAATTTCTCACCGTGTGGAGTGACTTTTGTTAAAGATGAGGTGCGACGGGGTATTTTACCCCAGATGCTGCAGGAGATCCTAAGCACTAGGTTGATGGTGAAAAAATCCATGAAGGAGAACGCCCAAGACAAGGTTTTACAAAAAGTGCTGCACGCAAGGCAGTTGGGTTTAAAATTGATTGCGAACGTCACCTACGGTTACACAGCTGCAAATTTCAGCGGACGAATGCCAGCGATCGAGCTGGGAGATAGCGTGGTCAGTAAAGGCCGAGAGACTCTGCAGAGGGCAATCAAACTAGTCGAAAGCAACAACGAATGGGGGGCTAGGGTTGTTTACGGTGACACGGACTCTCTCTTTGTGTTGATCGCTGGTAAAAGTAGGGAGGAAGCCTTTCGGATTGGTGGTGAGATCGCAGACGCTGTCACCAATGAAAACCCGAGCCCCGTCAAGCTTAAACTAGAAAAAGTCTTCCACCCCTGCATCCTGCAAACCAAGAAACGCTACGTGGGTTACATGTACGAGTCACCAAATCAAAAACACCCAGAGTTTTGCGCCAAAGGAATCGAGACTGTCAGAAGAGACGGTTGCCCGGCTGTTTCGAAGGTAAACACTGTTTTAAACGTTGCAAACCCCCCACTTTTTTTGGTTGTAGATGTTAGAGAAGTGCTTGAAGATGCTGTTTGAAACCCCCGACATAAGTGTGATACGTAAGTACGTAGTCAGGCAATTCGGTAAACTCCTCACGGGCAGAGTAAGCATTCAGGATTTGACCTTCGCTAAGGAATACCGTGGAGCTTCGGGTTACAGGCCGGGGGCATGCGTGCCAGCCTTGGAATTAGCAAGGTACATGTATTACTTTCTTTACAAACCGACTCAAATAAATCTTGCAGGAAATGGACTGCACAAGACAAACGAAAAGAACCACGCAGAGGCGAAAGAGTGCCTTACGTAATAATAAATGGCCCTCCGGGTCTTCCCCTCATCCGATTAGTGCGCAGCCCGAGGGAGCTCCTGAGCGACACGTCGCTTCGACCCAACGCCCAGTATTACATAACGAAAGCCATAATCCCACCTATCAATCGCTGCTTTAAATTAATAGGGGCCGACTTAAACACCTGGCAAGTCCGAATTAGTTCGACTTGAAGCGTATTACAATTTTGTTTTAGGTTTAATGCGATGCCGAGGAAACAAATTCAGTATTTACCTTCGTCTTCTCCTAGTAAAGGCAAGAAGAGCACGATATCTCAGTACTTCTCATCAACGAGCTGTGCGTTGTGTGGTCAACGAACTCAAACCGGTCTGTGCGTGACTTGCGAGGTGAAACCTCAAGAATCCGCTGTGCTCTTGCACGAGAAGCTTCGTATTTGGGAGAGGAATCATTTCGAAACGAACATGGTACTACGCCTGGTATGAGTTCGGCCCCCAGAATAAAACATTTGCCTTTGTAGATATGCCAGTCGTGTTGTGGAAGGGCCGAAGATTTGGTGTGCGTTTCATTAGACTGTCCGGTCCTGTATCAGAGAACGCAAACCGAAAAAGACTTGCAGCAATCCACTTTTGTACGACATTTAATATCGAGTCTGCCGGAGGATGATTATGATTGACACACTGTTTTCTTAATTAAATCAAAATCGGTTTCGTTAATAAACAGAACACGTAACTTGTGTTAGTGGCACAGTATTCTAGTCATTGTTTAATTTAATTTAAAAGAAGAAAAACTGCAGTAATTCTAAAAGGCGTTTGAGAATCGTCACTATTGAAGTCGTTTATGTACGTAGTTTTTATATTGTTTGATGTTAGAGAATTTATTTTTGTTATAAATTTGTTAGCGTTAAATGCAGCACAGGTGCAAATCCGTTACTAAGAGAAATTAACTTTTGCTTTTCTTATCGATTATTTATGTTCAATTTACAACAAGATTACGTTTTCTTTTTAATGTGTTATTTTTATTTGTGTGCTTAGTTTTATCACGTGTTTTAGCCAAATTTTCTGATTCATAACTTTAGAGAAACGCTTCAATTATGGTGAATTTACTTTATAATTTCTTTTAACATGCCAATAACCATTCTTTATTATTTGCAAATTGTTACTACAAGCAGTATTGTTTATTTTATATAAGTTTTAATCGAATTTTAATGTGTTGCTCGTTTATAAAGTTGAAAAATATATTTGGTTAAGCTGTTGCAGAGCTTTTTACTCATGTAATTCCCCAATAGTCTATTTTTAAACCAGAAGGAGTAACAGTTGTCGGCCTGTCGTAGGTAAATTGACACTGTAATACTAAATCAGAAATTAATTTGACTTGCTTAGGAGGTTTGCAAATTATTCAAATAATCAATTTTACCAACAGATTTGCTTAGAGGTTCAAAACTAACTGACATTGTTACATGAATTATGAAAAATATTCATTTTTCCGTTTAAATTGAAGGCCTGTGTAAAACCGGCTGTCAAACACCCAATAATATTGCCAGTTTTTGGCGGGCGAAATTCAAATTACTCCTAGTTTAAAAATAGACTATAGAATAGAATAAACTGCCCTATATCTCAGATAATAGATCTCTAGTTCTATTATCTGTGCCTATATGTTAAACACCTTGAAGGAGGATATATAGAGCATTTCAGTGTTGGCAACTTAAGTGATTTTTTGCCTTTTTGAGGGCGCTTTTACAATCCAAATCTCACTGATAGATTTTGAACATTTACCAAACATGATAACTTGTTCTTTAAAAATAAAAATTAGACGAGACGAAATGAAAGAAATCGAAGTTTCCTTAAGAGTGTTAAAATTAACAAAAAAAAATTATGGCATAAATGGAGACGCCAATACAATACAACAATTAATTCTCTAACAAGAAACAAAAGAAAATTGAAACATACGACGACAAAATGCAGAACTGGATGAAAACGAAGGACGATCGTTATTCAATCAAGAGCAATTAAGTCAAAAAAACTCAAATCAAAATCAAGTTGTTTTTGTTTCTTTCTGAAGCATAAAATAAAAAAGGTACTACCACAAAAAATCTGTGATGATTGTGGTTTACCAAAAGATTCGTTTCTATGTTTAATTTGTCTGTTCAGAAATGATTGTCAGTCGAAGCTCAATCAATGGTGGTTTTTCAACGTGACTTTTGTCAAAAACCAGTGAATCACCCCCATAGAAACAAATGAAAAGAAGACTACCGGCAAGTTTCAACAGATGGCGTTGTTGAATAACGCAATTGATATTTTTAAAAACATACGCAAGGGTCATTTTAATAGAAACTTTGAGAAATTGTGGAGCGCATTCGTATTATACAGGCTGCCCATTTTAAATCGTGACCCCTGAAGGTCTTAGAAAAGGCAACCGTCAATCAAAACAGAAACAATTTCGTGCTTCCCATTAGTCGAAAGTAGAATGGATTTCCTATTTTCAATTTCGATAAATGCATTATTTGTTACTGAATTTTATTTAATGTTAAATACGTCAAGTATTTAGAAACTAATGCACCTGTAAAGAAATTGTTAAAAACCGTTATTTGTGAATTTTTATTATTTAAGTCAAGTAGCGACCATTTAGCGACTTTCTTAGGTTTTGGTAACGAAATCAGCGACTTTCGTTTCTGATTGTGGCGATATTTCACTCCTAGGGGTTGGCAACACTGTTGTTATGTGAACGTACTGGTCACTGTTGTTGGCAACACTGGAATGTAGATGGTTTAGATACAGGGAGATCGAAATTAATTATCCTGATCCTACACTACTTTCTGTGAGCTTGATATCAACATTTACATCTAGCACGTGAAGGTTAGAATAAGAAGAGGTGACGTGCAGAGAACATTCATGAAACTTACATCCTAACCTAACCTAATTTTGTTTAATCAGATTGTCAATACAATGAAATAAACCATTTTTGATGAATGAACGACAATGAACTGTCAACAAAACCTTGAGATATCCTAGTAACCTCCCTATGTTGTTAACTTCATTCGAATAATTAGATGTAAATATCGATATCAAGCTCGTGGAAAGCAGTGCAGGATCAGGACAATCAATTTCGATCTCCCTGTGTTTTTGTTTATTGTTACAATCTGAAAAATAGTGCAACTTTCTTGTAATGTAATCGTGACGGTATCTTACAGTTTACGGTTCTTAATTAGTTGTAAAGTAGTTTTATTTTTTGACCTCTCTGTATATTTCTGCAACAAAAAACTTAACACAGCAATTTTCTTGTAGCGCACATAACAGATTAGGTAAATTTTTATGAAACTTGTTGCAATTCACTTGCTGCAGTGTACAGTGAAAGCTCTCATAAGAGGACACCGACAGTTCCAACTTTTTTGTCTGCTTTTGAGAGCTGTCCGTATGGAAAGTTTCAAAAGTACGACTATGAGCACAATACTTTATTAAAACGATCCCATTCAAATAGAAACACATAGCATAAAGCAGGAGAAGTTTAAAGTTATTTATTTATTCCATCCTATTGTAAGAATTATACTAGTTATTTCATATACTATTATAAACCCAACTACATTCAAAAAGTGAAAGTTAAAATGCAGTATATTTTTGTAAATACTGTGCTGCAGCATTTATTAACAAAGTGTAAATAACCCACTTTGAACTGAGTCATCCCTGATAACAATTATTGCGAAGTGTATTCCTTTAATTTAATTAACTACACGATGTTTAATCAATCTACTTAACTTTATTACTTAGAAACCAATATATATTAAACAAGAAACTCGGTGGGCTTAATATGTGCTCTTGCGAAACATACTTCTTAACATCAGGTATACTCATTTCAATCACGTCAATGATTTCATCATCAACCCCACCACCTTCGGAGACTTTCATCTCGTCTGTCACCTCACAATAATAAGAAGTCTGCACACTTCCGGTGGTGCCCACGCCAGAACGATACGAAGCCACCTTTTCCAAACTTGATACGTTTACTTTATAACCACACTCCTCCAGAATCTCTTCCGCTGCTATTTGATCTAACGGCAGGTCCTTGTCTACAATGCCTGCGCATAACTCGAGGGTAATCCCCAGTTCAGCGGGGTATTTGTCCGTGCTGATGCTTTCCTGCCTGTCTTCTTCGGGGATGCCCCCTAAATAAACGGCAGGGCGGAACTGCTTCACAAAGACCAAGACGTTTCTAGTGATGTTGTATATTATGATAGCGACGCTGTCGTGTATAGCCAGGAGGTCCCAAGTTTTTTCTTTTCCGTTTTGCACGTAGGACATCCTCAATGGCTTTACGTATATGGATTGTTCTAATGGTTTTAGCGTCACCTGGGATAACTTATTCATTTTTTTACGTTCTTCTTTAAATCCAAGCTCAATAATTTATTTTATTCATAAATGCTATTGCATGGTTCTTGATTCTTGACAGATTGATTAGATAAAAACAAATGTTGGTAACACTGAACTGTTGTTTGTGAATTGTTGATGGATTAAAGATTACTGCGTGAAGATAATTTAATAGAAAAATCGTAAATTCCTACCTGGATTACTTCAGCTATATTAATTGGTTGATTATTTACATCACGACAGCCTAAGTTATAAAGGCCTAGTCCAGTGTTGCCAATCTTTCCAAACTGAATACCCACACGTTCACGTCCACGTTCTCTCCAAAATCCCGAATCAACAATGTTTAATCTTCTTATTTAATATTTATAATAATAATTTCCAAATTATAATTTGCAGGGACGCCGCCATAATTTTGATTTACGAAACAATTGCGTTCAGTTCTATTGAACGCAACTGACTTGGAAGCGGTGTGAAACGAAGCCTTTTTGGGGCACTTCCTGCAAATCGAGTATAAAAATATGAGAAAGCAACGAAATTTACGGAAATAAATTAAAAATACATTAACAATTAATTTGTTAAAAAGAAGTTATTGACGAAAACGTCGTGGGACGCGACGCCAAATATTTCTGAAGTTGACAGATCAACGATTGTTATTTTTTCTTTTTTTTCCCTAATCAGTAAATTTTCTTGAAAATATAGCAGCGTGATAAAATAAATCCGAGAGAATTGCGTGGAAGATTTTGGATTTAAATCGGACCGGGCAGCTAGTAATTTCACGTGCACGTTTGAGAGAGTGAAATGCCCCGCCGTGAAACCGTGACGATTCGCTCGTGGAAATGGAAAATTAGCATTCGTATTTATTGAATACAGCTTGGAATAATTCGTATTAAATTTGCGAACGCAACGAAAGGATATTTTGTATTAAATTCTGCATTCGGAAGTTTCAAAGATCGTATGTGATGCCAACGCCAGAAAAAGATTTTCCACCACCGACTGTCAGCGCCGTTGCAAAAATACAAATGGCAGATGCAATGGCCGCAAGTAGTGGTGGTATAGAGTGGTCAGTAATAATTAAGCCGTTCTTGTCTTTGCAGTACGATGCGTGTAATAAAAGCGAAATATTAGATCTGTGCTCGGCCATCGTGAAGAGGTGAGTGAATTCGATGAAGTTTGCACGTTTCGTAAATTTAATCGCCTGCTTGTCAAATAAGGTGCAATATCACTTGTATTTTGCTTTGCAGTGAAGCCGAAATATTACGCCATAAAGAGAGCAATAAAGCGTTTTACAATTCCTTCGTGGTTTTGGCCGCGAACTTCGTTAGCAATAATGCCAGTCACTGTGAGTACAAGAGAAATTGATTTTTAAAACGAAATTTCCAAGGCAGGCCCATCTTTGATTATCTTATTTTTATTTCAGTATCCATTAGTCAGCTGGAAATAGTGCACTCTGCATGTCGGGTGTTGTTGAAGTATTTGGTGGGTGCTCTGCAGTGTGCAAGTACTGAAAGCAACCAAAATAGTGTGCAAGTCGAGCGATACTTGAAAGCCGTTCGAGCTTTGTGCTTGGGCACGGACTTATTTTCACAGGTCGAAGTTGCCACACTTGTAAATATAATGAAGGGGGAGAATTTACCTTCGCATAATCCATCTGCTGGTGAGATTTTCATTCTTTTACTTTGCAAAATGTCACACCCTAATAACATGCGTACAAAAAGTCTTCCCATCTCTCATTTTTTCGCATGTTCATGTACAGCCTTGGCCCTCAATTTTCTAATTTATCTCTGAAAATATTACTCAGAAATCTTTATAATTTTATTATCAAGGAGTCGGCAACAATAAACGATAATTTAAATAATGCACAGTACTTTACAGCAGTTGTAAAACATGTGGCAGATGATAGTTCGCAATTGTGGTTCCGTGAATAGGTGTTCAGTCTTGTATAAGCGCTTGTAGTACGAATGATCTTTCCAGTATAGTGTTTGTTTCATTATAGTTTTGAATATCGTAATTTTGGCTGTAAAATATGCCTAAAAAGAACGAACTTAGTGAGCATTTACGTTTACGAATTCAGTTCTTGCACGAACAAGGCAACACACAGACTGATACCCAAAAGTATTAAATGTTCGCGTTGTGCAGTGCAATCTGCCTTGAAATGTTAGGCGGATACTGGATCACATGCGAACCGAACAAGAACAGGTTGAAAACGGATAACTTCGGACTGTGAGGATCGAAATTTAATTCGAGAGTCACTTAAAAATCGAAAGAAAACTTCCTCCGAGCTCGCTGCCAGTTTATCTGAGGAAATCGGGAGACCGATCAGTGCCAGAACGACATGAAGAAGACTTAATGAAGCTGGCTTGAAAGGCTGTAAAGCAAGAAAGAACCGTTGGCTTTCAGAAAAAAATAAAAAGCCTCGTTTGGAATGGGCTATAAAGTACCAACACTTACAGAGAAGGATTGGGCAAATGTTGTGTGGTCCGACGAATCAAATTTTGAGGTAATATTTGCTTTATATCACTTGTAATTTTGAATTCGTTTGCATCTTGTACACTTCACCAGTAAAAAGTTATACGGTGTGTTTAAAATCTACGTTTTTCTTTAATTAATTGTGAGGTACTTGGAACTCCTGGTGTAACTTATGTGAGGTGGAGAATCGGTGAAGAATACCTTCCGGAATTTGTGGGGGATTCTAAAGTGTAACATTAGAAAGCATCCAATTACATCTAAAGCAATTTTAAAAACGTGTTATTGAAAGAATGGAATAATTTTATCGCAGAGGAATGTCGTACTCTGCCGATAAGAATAGCTGCAGTGATAAGGCAATAGGTGGCTCAACAAAATAATAATTACTTTAATAAATTGTTATTATTTTGTACGTAGGAAATTTTATTTTATCCCACTTCAAAATGAAAAGAGTTGTAAGTTTTATGAACAATCATCATAGACAGGTTAAAGGCGAAGGAAGAGGTGAATCTAGGTACATAAACACAGGATGGATTTTTAGAATCAAGAAAGAAGAAAAATTGTAGTAAAGGTTCGTGAGAAAAAAAAATCAGAAAACTGAAGTCAATAATACACATACAAAAAACAAAAAAATGGAAAGCTATACCAATGTTAAGTTATTTGTTGTTAAACCAGAAGTTTTTGGTAAATGGAAAATACCAAACTCGAGGCACGACATATCCATCAGGAAACACTGCTTCAACGTAGAGAGCTATTAGAGCAAATAAAAAAAGGATTTATGATTAACATAATCATTATGAAACCCACTGTGAATTTGCCATTGGGGGAAATCGACGAAAACAAGTGTTTCCAATGAAAACCTACAATTTCAATTATCAATACTTATGATTGAAGTTGTACTTTTGCCAATGCTTTCAAACATAATTATAAGTTACAATTGTCGTATTTGATAGAAAACGGCTAAATAATTTTTTGTCGTAGATATTTGGTGCAGAAACATTATATATGTATAAGGTGTAACGATTAAATACCACAATAGTACACCAATTACTGAAGTTGTGGCGATTGATAGAATAAGAAACATCAAGGGGATTACTTTTTCTTTCTATTCTTACAAAAAATATGATCACCTTTTGAAAAAAAACAGCAGCACATGTACATTGTTAAAAGTGTCATCAAAATTAATGTACTTGTGTTAGCCGTTTGAAGGCCAACGTGCTTTCATTGAAACAATAAACAGTCCAACAAAGAGAAGAGAAAAAATGAGCGTCCTTACGAATTATGCTGTACAGAGTAACCAATTAGATAAACCCATTATCTTCATGATTTTACAACAGATTTTTTTGATATAGGAGTTAATGTAAGGTGCCTAATACTATTGACCAAGGCTGTATGTTCCTTACTTGATACGTACCATAAACAGACAAGTAAACAAACATAACTTTAAAAAAATTGTTTTATTGATTTGATTTTACAATGGTTTTCACATTGGAGGAAAAATCGTTTATGGTTGAATCCTACTTTCGAAACGCCTAAAAAAATCAATGGCGAATGGACCTATTCTATTCCTGATTGTACTGCAGAATTTCAGAAAAAATTCCAGAAACTGTATTTCTGTACCACAAATTTGTTAATCAAGTTCAGTACTCTGTAGGACTATTCAGAGAAACTGGCAGTGTGACTAGAAAACAAGCATCAGGTAGGCCTAAAGTAAGAACTGATGAGGTAGTTGAAAATGACTGATGCTCCTCGCACTTCCATCCGTCACCTGTCACAACAAGTTGATCTTTCTGTCGGGACCTGCAGAACTATTCCAAGAAAGGACTTGCAAATGTTCCCTTATCGTTTGACTGCCGTGCATGAATTGCTTCCAGTAGATTTTGAACCAAGGCGAAGATGCTATCATTGGTTTTTAAACAATATTCACAATGACGATTTGTTGGACAAAATTTTCTTTTCCGATGAGGCCTGGTTCCATTTAATTCCCAAAATATGAGGATCTGGAGTACAGAACACCCTCAATTTTCATTGAAGCTCCGCTCCATCCACAAAAAATTGGTGTTTGGAAAGGTTTAAGCCAAAGCAGATTGATAGGTCCAATATTTTTTAATGGCGCACTAACCGCACTTGGATATCGGGAAGAGATTTTGCATCCATTTATTAATCAATTGCATGATGACGAGTTGCAATTTGAATATTTCCAGCAGGAGGTGCAATGGGCCATGCTGCTGGAGATACTTTAAATTTCCTTCAAGAGTTTTTTGGAGATCAGATAATTAGCAGAAATATGGCAAACAAATGACCTTGCGATCCAACTTCTTTGGATTTTTTGTTTGGCCCTACTTGAAGAATTCCATTTTTAAAACACCCGTTAATGATTTACAGGAACTTATTCAAAGAACCATCGAAAAGTGTGATTCTCCCCACATTTTGCAAAATGTTATTAACGGATGTTGCTGAAGAGTTAGAAAATGCCTCGAAGAAGACGGAGGCCATTTCCAACATCTGTTGTGAATTCACGTTCAACGTTATTTTCAATGCTTTATTTTGTTTGGTTTCAATATGTAACTAGTCAAGGTTAAAGGTCAATTTGAAATTTACTGATCAAGTAAGGAACATACGTGAACATGCGAAAAAATGAAAACAACACACCAGATGGGAAAACTTTTTCTACACGTTATAAAGATTATTTTATGTTTTAGATTTGCTTTCACATCATGTTATGTACAGCTGCGGAATCATAAAGCGGGACAGTATAATGTCAGTTTAAATGTTACTTCTTAATTCTGATTAATAATAATATACTAACTTTCAATTTTAATAAATACACTAACAAATATTGCATAAAACAGATCGGTTCTGCTGATAAAATGAATATTACACTTATGTGTCGTTTAATTCGCTTGAACGCAGACAATTTTATTTTAGTATCTGCACGTTCTAGGTCAGTTTCTAGTACCTAGTATTACCTCTTCCGGCTCGGATAACTGCATCAATTCTACGGGGCATGTTTTGGATCAGCTCTTGGATGAATACGTGATCCATTTGCTCCCACTCTTCATTAAGGGCTCGAACGAGTTGATTAAGTATTTGTGGACGATTTCTACGCGCTTTGATTTTTCGGCCAAGTGCATCCCAAACGTGCTCAATGGGGTTCAAGTCTGGACTTCTCGCTGGCCAGTCTAATTTTTGAATTCCGACTTCTTCTAAGTATCTGGTCACTACTCTTGCAACGTGTGGACGTGCGTTATCCTGCATAGAGAGGAAATTGTCTCCGACAAATGGTGCAGATGGTACCACTTGTGGATCCAATATTTCGGTTATATACATTTAGAGCACCACAAGCGACAAGAACGAGATCTGTTTTAGTCAGGAGATTGATTCCTCCCCAAACCATAACAGATCCGCCACCGAAACTTTCCTTGCTAACCATAGTACACTCCGCATAACGTTCTCCGGCTCTTCTCCATACTCTAAGACGACCATCAGGTGAATTTAGGGCAAATCTGGACTCATCTGTGAAGAGTACCCTTCCCCAATCATCGGCATTCCAATGAATGTGATCGCGCGCAAATTGTAACCTTGCTCTTTTGTGATGTGGGATCAATAAAGGTCCTTTCGCTGGTTAAATCAATTTCTGTCAGTCTTCATATCGTTCTTTCACTCACTTCGACATTTCTAGCATTATGAAGCTCAGTTTGGAGCTGTGGTGCCGTTAAATGCCTATTTCGCAAAGATGATAAGAGAACAAATCGGTCATCAACTTCAGATGTAACCCTTTTGCGACCTTGACCTGACCTCCGTTTGAGCTCACCAGTGTCCTGGTACTTTCTAGAAATTCCAGAAACCGTCGACTGATTCATTCCTAGAGTTCTACCAACATAACGTTGACTCCTGCCTTCATTTAAGAGTGCAATTGCCATTGCAGCTCGTTTAGCTGTTAAATGATAACTGTTTCTATTCATTTTTGTCTGTATTCATTAAAAATGATTAATTAAACAAAACGGCATAAGATGAAACGTTAACTGACATTAATTTCTAACAAAAATTCAATTCAATAGTTGTCCCGCTTTATGATTCCGCAGCTGTACATAATGTAGTCTTAAATACAATATTATGTAACTGTTAGTGCCCAATCCATAAGATTCTGGATTTAATGAATACATTATGGATGGAAAATACATGTCTGGCAATTAAACTAGATTCTTGATTGCGAAGTTTGTGATTTTGAAAATTTGCCTTAAAATACAATTTAGCTGTGATTGTATTATTCCAATTTCAATTCTGAATGATGATAGTAATACTAATGTACAATGCGAATAAGATTGGGTGGGCGTCCTTGAGAAAGTAAACACCCAAAGGTGATCAAAACCACCTTCTGCCTTTTTGAATGCTCGGGATCAGCTGATCAAAACTACCTTCTGCCTCTTTGAATGCTGACAATCAGTAGTATTCGTACATGGTTTGTTTACACTTGAGTTTTCTACGATTTGCAACTTAAATCAGTACATACACTTGACTATTTGTTTTTACAAGTTTGCGTTTCAATTGTCTTTGGTCTTCTAGTCTGAACATATCTTCAGATTAGGCACTAAAATCGCTATAGAAATTTTAAATTGGATACATGATTTCTAGTAAATGGATAAAGAGATTCTTATATGAAGTGGCACGTTCGTTCACTTACAATCACAATGTAGTTTATTTTTAGACGTATTACTTCTGGAGTTTACAGAATTCATTCAATTTAGGTGAGTTTTCATTACAGGCAAGTCCTTTATAGGTGAATTCCACTGCAGAAGATTCTGTACTAAATTCAATTGCTTCTGAAAAGTATTCTCTGCTTTACTACAACTGTCTCTTGGTGCCATTTTTGTAATAAGTCTTTAAATTTATAGTTACTTTAAACTAAAATCGTTTTCATATTTGTAAAAGACTTTAAATTAAAATTTCCTTTAATTTTGTTATGAAAATGACCCTTAATGACCCTTAAATCTCGCTATCCCTTAACCGAGAATGAAATCTCCGTCCTCGCCAAAGGCCCAAATTTCGCCATAACCCCAAAAACCATACCCATTGATGACATCATAACTAGTGTTGAATCCGCCCTTATCAAACTTTCTTCCCATATTGCAGACCCTATTCGCCACGAAACTTTGAATCTGAATTTCAAGCCCTCAAAACCTTGAAAACCAACCCAGACATAGTCATACTCCCCGCAGACAAAGGGAATGCAACTGTAGTTTTAGATCGTGTAGAATACGACCAGAAAATCAATAACCTGTTAGACGACCTAGCTTACCAACCTTTACGACGCAACCCTACCTCCCGTATAGAACGCACCATAACGACCTTAATAAAATCTTCTATCCCTCCAGACACACAAAAATCTTTAATACCTCGTGACTCTAGAATTCCCAGACTTTACGGACTCCCTAAAATTCACAAACCCGAGACACCTTTACGTCCCATAGTCAGCGCAATCAACTCACCAACGTACAAAATCTCTAAATATCTAGCACACACCCTCAAACCATTTGTAGGTAATAGTGAAACCTTTATCCTCAATTCCCTACATTTCGTCGAAAAAATTCACGATATATCCTTAGACCCGCAGGACCTTCTGGTCAGCTTCGATGTTGAATCCCTGTTCACCAAAGTGCCAATACCCGACACCGTTACTATTATCCAGCAACTGTTCGGAGCCTATAACCAACCCGAAGACCTAATTCCTTTGATAAAATGTTGCTTAACCTCAACTTATTTCATGTTCCGAGATCAATATTACGAACAAGTGTCAGGAACAGCCATGGGTTCCCCTTTATCCCCAATAGTAGCGAACATCTTTATGGAGGCTTTCGAACAACAAGCCCTTACTTCTTTCCCTCTCAAACCCAAATGTTGGTTCAGATATGTTGATGATATTTTTGCAATTTGACCACATGGTAAGGAATCCTTGGACAACTTCTTTGAACACCTTAATTCCCAACATCCGGACATTCGTTTCACTTTGGAATACGAAAAGGACGGTCACTTACCTTTCCTTGATATCCTAGCAAGTCGCCTCCCGGACGGTAGATTAGGACATTCTGTGTATCGCAAACCAACTCAGACTGATCGCTATCTGAACGCACATTCCCACCATCATCCTTCTCAAAAACAATCGGTCATCAACTCAGTAGTTGATCGTGCCTTTACCCTATCAGAGTCCTCTTCACTCCAAACTGAACTAAACCATATAACAAAAGTTCTTCTCAACAACAATTATAACAAACACGACATCCAAAGATCCATTGCTCGTCATCGGACCCCCATTCCACCGCGCCCTGAACCTGATGCACCGCCAGTTGCTACGGCTTACCTACCTTACATCCACACCATAACGGACCGAATAGGCAAAATCCTCAAACGACAAAATATCAAATTCATTTATTTACCCATGACAAAACTCTCAAACTACCTACCCTCCACGAAAGACCACATTCCCTTACAATCCGAAGGAGTATATCGTATTCCGTGTTCCTGTGGGCGTGTATACATCGGTGAAACTAAACGATCTGTCAGTACTCGTGTTTCTGAACATGAACGCTGCACCAGACTACTACAAACAACTGGTTCCGCCTTAGCTGAACATAAACTAGAAACTGGCCACCAAATCCAGTTTTCTGAAACAAAACTCCTAGCCCGCTCATCTCATTTCTTTAACCGTAAAATCCGTGAATCCATAGAAATTTTCAAACACCCCAACAATCTAAACCGTGACAATGGCTTCTACCTTCACAATACTTGGAAACATCTCATTAACGATCCGTCACGCACCGACATACCGTTCCGCCCCGTCCACCGTTCCACCCCGCTGCTCCCACCGGCTCCTATAAATACCACGACAACGGACTTACCTACTCAGTCTCAACGACTAACGCGAAGCAGCAACAAGACCAACAGCAGCAGCAGTAGCAGCACCACCACCAGCAGCAGTCCTGAGGAAGTTCTTCTGCAACGAAGAACGAAACGTCGGCAGTGAAGAAATCCGAGACACGCGGTTCCAACCGGAAGTCAAGAATTCAACAATGAACGACGGAAGCCTTCAAGTTAAATTAAGACCCTTAATTATGTGCAAATTCAACATTAGAAGATTCTGTAGTAAATTCAATGGGTTCTGAAAAGTATTTTCTACTAAAACTGTCCTTAGGGCCATTTTTCTAAAGTTTTTAAATTTAAAGTTACTTTAAAATGCGTTTGTTTTCATATTCGTAAGTGACTTTAAATTAAAGTCTTAATGAATGTATTGGTATTGATGCCATGGAATTCCACAGCGGCTACAAGTTGGGCCTTTCATACAAAGATCAAAATAGACATTTTGCAAAAAAACAGAAATTAGGACGTCGCTGCAAAGAGGGGATAACTCCATATTTTTTTTAACTGAAACGACCTTTCCATTGTAAATTTATTAAATCCAAGCTTTCACCTTAAACTTACAAATACGAAACAGAAATGCTTCTTTCGCTGAAATTACTTAAATTTTAGGAGAAAAAGATGTCAGTAAACAGGAAAGTACAAAAAATCGAGCTGATTTATCAGTTACCATATTCGAACAGTTAACTATGCCGCTTCGTGATGGCCACATGCTCACCACGGAGCAAGCGACCACCAGCAGCCCTAGCAATTTGATGGACTTGGGAACGAGCAGCGATCCTGCCTCCGAAATAAACGCAAGTTAACCACACAAACCATTTTCACCCCAATTAATCGTTTCAACCTTGCAGAAGTTGTTCTTAAAAGCAAACACGGAGAGTTTGCAGTCGATGCGTGCAGGTGATACCCTAGCGGATCTATGTCTCAGCCTGCCATCGATAAAGCGGGCCAAAACTAAAATCGAGGAGGCTTTAGCCGGGAAGCCTTTCAGTTTACCCGCTACGAATTCTGAGGCAACATCCGTTAGAAACAGGTTAGAATTAAAAACACTATTAAACGGGCATTTTAATTAAATATGAATTGAACAAATACAAGTTTTGTGACAAATCATAATGTATTATTTCTTTTAGTTTACCGTCAACTCTGGCTGATATTACATTGGCTTCATCAGCGATTAATTTGCCAGTCCTAGAACCGTTAACACCCAGCAAATTAGATAAACTGTGTAACCTCGGAATGGCAGCTCTCTATTGTGCGATTAACCAAGCAGCAGCTAGCACCGTGCTTTCTATGGGTTCAGCGGTCTCGCCAAAGTGCACTTCCGTTCAATCACAAGCCGGTATTAAAGAAGACGACCTTGATAATAACACGATAACTCTCGTTGAGGAGGTCCTCAATATGTATTCGTATATAGGAAACACAATTAAGAATTCTACCAGGGCCGGTGGGCATGTGTATCAAAACCACTTGCTTTCGGGTGCTTGGGTCTTGATCTCGGGTTTACAAATGCACATATCTTCGAGCACGGCACCGACCAGTGATAAGATGTCTCACTTACGTGACCGAGATGACAAAGGTCGAAGCCCGAGTAAATCGCAGCGAGAAACAGGGGGCTCCGCCAGATCTAGTCTTATAAAATTTCAACAGTCGTTTGGAGTTCTGTCCGTCGCTCTGGCCACCCGTGCACTCGCATTACTCTCTGAACTGTTTGAAGACCTGCATTTAGAAATGTGTGGGGGTGGAGGCACCGTTATTCAAGTAGGTCTCGAAATAATCTCACATCTTTGCGTAATTGCAATCGTTTTAGGTGGAGCCGGCCCCTTTGACTATCATGGGGCAGTTTACGGCATTGCAACGAGTGGCACGTTTGCTTGGCGCAGCCCCCTTAAATCAACTACTGTTTTATTTAGCAATCGTCAGTTATAGGAAGGCTTGTACGCTGAAGCGAATCCACCCTCCCGAAGGGGATACATTTAGTCAAAGCGATTCCACCACCTACTACGAAGATATGATAATGTGCTCGGATGAAAGTTCCACTGACGAAGGTCTGTTTCGGATAACAACAAGAAATTGCAGTTTTAGTTTTATTATCTTTCAGATGATGACAGCGAACCGATTTTGGGCCAGTGGTTCGAAGAGACGTTGGCTCCGCCTGAGACGGTCGAAACTAAATCAACCGCTATCGTTGGAAACACGCAGGCGAAATCCAGCCAGTCGGAGCGAGTACATTCCTTAGTACCCGAAAAGGGAGAGGCTCATGGTTTCATTTCGCTTGCAACGAGCATCTTCGTGTTTCTAAATCGACATATCCTGTGCTCCAAAAGCGCTTACGTGACTAGGTACCTTAAGAACGGCTTAACCGAGCAGCAAATCGTGATTTTAGCTGCGATTATTAAGGACTTGGATCGAGAGACTGCACGGACTGAAATTGGTATGGCGTTAAACCCCCACGTGTAACTTGTTTTAGTTTGTCGATGTTTAGGTACAATCTGCGTGTATTTCGGGGCTTCCCTGGGGCAGTTATACTGCGAATTCTCCGGAGCTTTAACTAGATTTACGCATAACTTAGTAACACATGGCAGTCTTCAAGGGTTGCAGGCTAGCTTATTGGGGCATCTTGGCGTGTCACCTTGGAATACCGATGTGCCTCACGCTTGGCCTTTGCAGGTTTATTCTAGAACGTTAGCTGTTTTAGCGCAGGTAAGATTCGTTCGTTGATGAATTACGGCTGATGTAATCAAGCGTGAGTGTTATTTAGGTTTTGTTGTTGAGACCTCAAAATGAGAAAGAAGCTTCTGTGATAAGTATATGGCATCGATTGGTTAATACACTTATAGAGAATGTGATGAATCCCCCGACTGTAATGGATTCAGAAAATGAAGGTCAGTGAAAATTGTTCATAGATTGCCAACTAACGTCTTCAAATTGTAGATTTAAATGTCGAGCATGCACAAGTACTGCTGTATTTATTTCATTCCTTGAATTTGATGCAAAAGAAATCGGTCCTACTACTGCTGGCGAGTGCAGTTTTACGTTGTTCAGAAGTCGCCCGTGGCCCACTCAGAGACTCTCAACTTCTCCACATGTCCCGCCTGCTGTTACTGTTCGATTACATCATGAAACATCTCTACGACGCCCCATCTGCACTATTAGAACAAGTAAGGAAAAAGTGATCGTAGATCGTTCCCTAGTTGTGAATTCTTGCAGATCCAATGGAACCTGTTTTACTCCACGAATTTGAACTCGGATAAAGACAAAGAAAACAACATGTCGAGGATGTTTACGCCTTGGAAAGAAATTGAAGAGAACTATCGTAAAATAAGCGGGGCAGATGAGTTCTCGATGAAACCGAGGTTTTACGTAGTCACAAACTTGGAGGTTAACAATCAAGATGCCCCCAAGCTAGACGGATTGGCCTGCAATTTTATACTCGGCACCCCGGATAAGATTCGTTACCCCCTCTTGCTTGACGGGTTAATCGAGATCTTAAATGTGACTCACATCACTTCGGGGGCCGCCGCTTCAAAAATGACCTTCCTCGGACTGTGTGCCACGCAGTACTGCTTCACGATATGCTGGAGGCTGCTGCAGCTTTTACCCCCCTCGATTCCCTACATGGAAAGATTGGCGTCGGGCGACAGTTTAGTTGCGGGCCCCCTGCTTTTGCACTCGCTTGTTTGGGGCTCGAGGTCGAACCACAAGACTTTCAATCGCTGGCTCAAAGATTGCTTGGTGAAGCAAGGAATGTACACCCAGCACACAGATAAACTATTGAAGGCCGCTTGGGATGCGGTCACCACTTTAAAATACGATGTGTCCGTCGCAAAGAATTGCATCATCGCATTAACACCCGACGTAAAGAAAGGTAGTATTAAATTCAATATTTGATTTCAAAAGAAATGAAATGACTACTTGTAGGTTCTTTAACGAAAGAATGTCTTCCACCCCTCTGGCATTTGTTCTTATTGGATGCCGTGCTTGCCAAGGTGCAGGTGGCCTTAATCGATGATGCCGAAGTGAATTTAACCGACTTAATTGGTTTAACCGTCTCGGGGGCAACTTACGTGCAGGAATTACTCCCGCACGTCCTCCGACTCACCCAAGCGATCCTGCACTGCATGAAATGGTCTTTGCTTAACAGCATGGTTGAGCAGGATGATCCCCCAGGAAAGTATGCGCTGCAAGATTATGAGGGAATCCAAGAAGTGTTGGCCGTAGCTTCCAGTCGTAACACGTTAACGACCAGCTTGACCACCGAATTTAACACATTGCTGCCTCAGTCGGTGACGAACGTCTTACAACAGTGGAACACTTCCACGTTAGAAGAGTGTACTTGGGTGAGTTAAATTTAAGCCGGTCACTGTTACACCCCCCAATTTTGTCTCTCCAATGATGGCAGTTTCAATTTTGATTTTAATTTTATGATGATGGCAGCCTGAAGAAGATAAATTGATTGAAACCAGTCACTATATTGAAGAGCCGGAACTCTGTCAGTTCTTTAAGATATTATAAAGTTTATTTATTTTCGTTTTTAGGATAAGAAGTGTTACATTATATGTAGGTGTAACTGTTGGTTTAATTTTCATTTCGCTTCTTTAGGTGGCACACTTGTTTTTGTAACATTATCTGATTATCTGGTTATTTTTTAAAGCTTTGGAAAAATAAACGCTTGCAATTTTCACGTTTACCAAATATAAATAACAGATTTGATTACCTTTATTATAATTTTATTATTGTTATTCTCCTTATAGACCCCGTATTTGAATGACATCATCCCTTCGGAGAGTTTCATCTTAAAAATAATCGACACTCACATCTCGACGTTATCAATGAACTACCCCTTCAGCATAAACTGGTCTTTAAAACGCCTCTTACAGTGCTTGGTTAAATTCATATGCCAGCACGCGTCGAAAACCGAAAACACCGATACCAAGAACAAGGCAATCGAGCTGTTGGTTTTGATTACCTTGGACATACGCACCGAGTTTCTCTATGAGAGCGTATCCAAGACGCTGGATAAGATGATTGGGGACATCGAGACAGACGAGCACCAGAAAAGAGTGTACCTGCACGTTTTAGAAAATTCCTACAAGTTAATTACGAATTTCACCAACAATTTCAATCTGGTCATAAACGAAAAGATTCTGCACAACTGCCTGAAGTTTTACGAAAAGATCATCGAGAAGTCTTCAGGTCGGCAGGCCCTGGAAGCCTTCTTTACTGGCGAGAAAGACTTGGTGAAAGTACTGATGTCAGTCTCGAACCCCCAAATGTCACAGCAATACAGCACCAGGGTGTTGCAGTTTTTCAATAAGCTATTCCAAGCGGCTGAGAAAAGCTCGACTGATCCGAGCTTGAATTACTTGTGTAGTAGCATGAGTAAGCTGGCGAATGTCGAGGGTGAGAAATTACAGACGTGGCTGCGGCACGTAATCGTGGGGCCAACAAACATGACCAGCAGCGCTAGTTCCTCGAATATCCAAACGCCTACGACGGTGACCGTAGCAAAAACTGATGCAACCGCAGCGCCTGCTGCTGAGAACGGCAAGAATGCCGATGGAAGTCAATGGACGATCGTCCAAGTCGTCAGCTCAGAATCAAACGCCTCCCCAAGCCCCAGCGATGACCAAAAATCTCTCATACAAGAAAACAGCCAGTTACTACAGGCCCTAACAAATTTCATCGTGAAACAAAGCAGCAACGTATCGGAGGAAGTACCCATAACTATTTTGAAAGCCCTAATTCCACTTGGCGCACATATTTTATCGTCACCTCTGGAGGGAGCTGGTTTTACGGATTTGATGGTGGTCATGATAATGTTGGCGGATGCCGGAGTGGGTCGTGGCCACATGTATTTAGTTCCGGCCACTTCCGAATGGTTGGAAATATGTAGGCAGTACCTCATGCAGAAGGACGTAGTCGAAAAGCTGGGGGCCGACAACGGCTCAGAAAAAAATTGCATCGTGCTAGAAGCCGCGTGTTGCCTCCTCGAGTATTTAGGTGATGTCGTGGGGGGAATGACCAGTCAAATTCAACAGGCGAGTAATTTCCGCGCCATCAGTCCACCCTGGGAAGGGGAGACGCCCCTCGAACAAGAAACAGACTGGCCCGATGAGGTCAACGATGAGGAAGACAGCGGAGAGGACTCGGATGAAGATTCACTGTGCAACAAGCTCTGCACTTTTACCGTTACCCAAAAGGAATTCATGAACCAGCATTGGTACCACTGTCACACCTGCAGGATGTTGGATGGTGTCGGTGTTTGCTCCGTGTGTGCACGTGTTTGCCATAAAGGTCACGACTTGAGCTACGCAAAATTTGGCAACTTTTTCTGCGATTGCGGTGCCAAGGAAGACGGCTCGTGTCAAGCTTTGGTGAAACGCAGTCCGCAAACAGCAGAGACTACGGGGGCTAATTCGAACACCAGCAATATCGGCTTCGCCTCTGAGCACATGTTGACGAGTAGCTTGCGCAGACGTGCTTCCTCACCCGTGCCAATAGATAAAACCTTGACGAAGAAAGAAAAGAAACTGGGGAGCGTCATTAAACAACTGGACGGGTCGAGGGAGTTCATTCTGAATTATTTCGGGAGCAGCAGCGTGCCCGGGACACTTTTGGAGTTGGTTCAGGCTTTAATACCAGCCGTCGAAACGTTTTGTAATCGAAGTTCACCTGTTGGGTGCCACGCAAGGGCCTTGAAGGCACTCCAACAGCTGCATTCCGCAGATAAAAAATATATCTACACCGACCAGTTGATGGTTCCCACTTTAGGATCACAGGAGGGCGCTTTTGAGAACGTCAGGATGATTTACGCTGGGGAACAAGGGCAAACCATCCGTCAGTTATTGTCAGCCCACATTGTGCGTCGCGTGGCCATGTGTTGCATGTCCTCCACCCACGGCAAGCGTCAGCATTTAGCGGTGTCTCACGAGAAAGGGAAGATCACAGTTTTGCAACTGTCCGCCTTGTTGAAGCAAGCGGATTCATCCACGAGGAAACTAACTCTGACGAGGCTGGCTTCTGCCCCGATTCCTTTCACGGTTCTATCTCTATCGAGTAATTTGTGCAATGAAGATTACCTCGCGGTCTGTGGCCTAAAAGACTGCCACATACTCTCGTTTAATTCGACCGGGTCTGTTTCTGATCACCTGGTGTTGCATCCGCAGTTGGAAACCGGAAACTTTATTATCAAAGCGATTTGGCTGCCGGGTTCGCAAACGAAATTGGCTTTGGTCACCGCTGACTTCGTAAAGATTTACGACCTGGCTAAAGACGCCCTCAGTCCTCAGTATTACTTCCTCGTTCCGAGTGGAAAAATCAGGGATTGCACTTTTATGTACGAGGACAAGGTGTATAACATTTTGCTGATGTCGTCACCGGGGCATATTTACTACGAAGCTTTGAACGAAGAGAGCTCTGCGAAACACGGGTCTTTCTATGTTACAAATACGCTGGAAGTGTTCCACTTGGATGTGACTGTGAGTTGAAGAGGTTTGAGTTTTTGTGAGGTCTGATGGCGTGTTGTTTTAGGATGTAAATGGGCAAGTTGCAGGAGGTGGTGTTAGCATTTATTACTCGCATACTCTGGGACTGTTGTTTTATAGTTATGCGCAGGGAAGAAGTTTTATTTCCCCCATAACCCCCCGCAATAATTGTCTGACCGTCGTCTTTCCCATTACGCTGCCTACTTCGACCACCACCAGTTCGAAAAGCAACGGTAGCAAGAATCCGGCACCTCAACCCTTATGTCAGTGGACGGAGATCCCGAATCATCCGGGCTTAATTTGTTGTGCTATGCAATCAAGTAAGAAATGTTGTTTTTCTTTTTGTTTTAAGCGCAGAATTTAAATTCGTTGTTTTCAGGTAACAATCCGGTTGTGATAATGTTAAAACCAGATTCTCTGGCGATCCAGGAAATCAAAGTCGTGCCCTCGAAATCCAAAATCATAGATATGGTGGCAATTCGACATAATTCGGTGAACGAACAGCGCACTACTTTAATTTTGTTGTGCGAGGATGGCAGCCTGAAAATTTACATGGCAAACATGGATCAAACAGGTACCTTCTTTTTTGATAGTTCGCAATTTAGAATTGATTTCCACTTTTATTGTTGAAATAGGTTTCTGGATGTCACCGGCTATACAACCGGCCATTCTTCATTCACCCTTGAAACCTAGAAAAAAGAAAGTGGTCAAGACCGGCAAGGCACCTAGCTCGGTCACGTTTCCCGTAGACTTTTTCGAACACAGCCAACCAATGAATGACGTCGAAATTGGGGGTAACGACCTGCTGCAAGTCTACAACGTTTCCCAACTGAAACATCGATTGAATACAACCGGCCTGTATGTGGTCTGCACGAAGCCACTCGGATTTACCGTAGAAATAACAAACTCAGACAACAGCATGGTCATGACCGGCATAAGAGTGCTCGTGGGCAGTCAGGACCCCCACAGAGCCCCCTCGTTCATCGAAGTATTCGGTCGCATAATAACCATATCGGTTAATCGCAGTCGATGGTATGATGTACCATTTTCTCGAGAGGAAAGCCTCCAAGCCGATAAGAAACTGACCGTAATGTTCGGGCCTTCGCAGGATTCGGAGACTGTAACAATGGTGGACAGTATTAAGGTATACGGAAAGACCAAGGACGCTTTCGGATGGCCCGAAGAGAATGAGGAGAACGTTACAACTAATAACACGACACCCCCGGTGGCCACACACACTTCCAACAATGACAACGAGCAAATGGCGACAGCCAGCACCGCACCGGTTACAAAACTAGAGCGTTTGGTAACGAACATCTTGGAGGTCCTAGACGGAAGCTTCTCTTTATACTACGGTGAAGACAAAATGTCCAATCATAAACCCATGTCGATTAAAGTGGCCACTCAATTGATTACCCTACCGACTCCGGCTTCGATGCAAATGTATTCGAAATCGCTGCTGGCATCGTTGCACCCATCTAAAGTATTCTATCACAATTACAAAGACCAGGCTTTACTGCAACATGTCTTGACGACTCTGAGTGCGATGTTGGAAGCGGATGTATCAAAGAGCCAATCAGATATAGACGCAGAAAGTTACTACCGCTTGGTGTTGATCGTAAGAGGGATTGCTTCCGCCAGGCCCCAAAATCTAGTCAAGTTTGCCGACTCACACACTTCTATTCAAGACGTTGTTTTAGACGATCCTTTAGGTAAGTGTCAGCGATCAATAATTTCAATAATTAATTAATGTTTTTTTAGAAATTAAAATTCCGACGACTAAATCCGGCAAAAGCCAACACCTTCTGCTTCAATTAATGGACGTCTTATGGTTGCTTCACTCATTAAACCCGGAAAACCCTTCGTTAGTCCCCGTCGTAGTCCCCGGATTGAAGCACACCGAGCAAGTCATTCATGCGCTGGTTGAAATCGTACACGCTTTTAACAGCTGCGATGCGTACAGTAACATAACCATCGCTGTTTACCTGCAGTTACTGCTCTGCGAAGACCCGGTTATTGCGTTCAGTGCGAAGCAAGCCATCTGCAGAGTCCTCAAGCCGAAGTACCGGCGCAGACGTGTTTTTATCCCCAGCCCCCCGCATTGCTCGTCTCCACCTGGAAGTAAGTTTCCAAAAACTATGCGGGTTTAAGTAATTTTTAATAAATAGAAGCCGCAGAGTCGGAAGATGATAAACCTAGAACGTCGTCTCAAGTCGGGCAAGATGAAGATGTACAGTCGAGGGATTCACGGTTCGATGTGGATGCTGTCGAAGCCATTGCGATGCTGCGCCAGCCCGGAGTTGATAATCACAACGTCAATTTGGAAGCTCTGCTCGGAGGTGGGGCTGGTTTTCCTCCTCTGCTCGATATTCCCCCGGATGCTGATGATGAAACGATGGTGGAATTGGCTATCGCTTTAAGTCTACAAGAACACGAGTTGGGCGGAGAACAGGGCCAACAGCAACTTCATGGTTTACAAGTAATAATTAATTTTATTGTTTTTAATTTTTAAATTTAACGACAAATAAGTTAGCTGTTACTTATTTGGAAGACATGCTTAAAAAAAGAGTAACAATGAAGCAGAACATTTTGGAGTTAATTGTGCTGGAGTTTGGTGGGAGTTTTTTTTTTGGGATGAGAAATAGAGTTAGATTTATTAAATAATGACATTTTTGATACAGAAGCTAAATTCTTCTGCAGATTAACTATGTTTGTGAAAATAATACAATTGATAGTTTATTGTGGGGGCTGTTTAGGTTGGTAACATTCTGTTAGTGCTGCCAAATGTGTCTGAAGTTTCTCATCCTCTAAATCATTAAAAGTCTCCCCGCAGGCTTAAATTTTCCTCGCCTGGCACTCTCAAGCCTAAAATTCTAATTTGATGCTTTCAAAATGAAAAATAATTACTAGATATTACTTTTATTTATTTAAAAAATCAAAGATAATCATTTTAATAGCAGTTGACTTTTACAAAATTAGAAATCCCTTGATTTATAAAAAGAAATCCCATCAGTTGTTAAAAATCCCCTCAAAGAAGGATTATCCCGTTTATCTGGCAACGCTGTAAACTATGTTACTTTATATATTTAGGCAACCACACATACAACCGTGTATAAAAGTTCACATACATAAAGTCTTCCTTTTTCTAATAATTAATTTTTTTCATCTTAACTGTTAATTTGGAGCATCTGTTTAATTATTTACTGTTTCATGGACTTGATGAATTTTTGAATAGCTTCAATTTTGTGATCATCCGATTTTATGTCGTTTTCTGATAAAATCTGATCAAATTAAAACACCCCATTTTGATTCGCTTTCTCAAAAACTGATTTTTTTTATTTAAGCTATAACTGATTTGATTATTATTAGGTTTCTTTGCATGAGGTTAAAACAAGATGGAAATAATTTAAGATTGCTCTAGAGCAATCAGTCGAAAACGCTATAAGTCTAAATAAATCTTTAATTGGGTGGGATCGAAATCCTCTTGCCTGTGCAAAGTGAAAATATTACAAATGACTAGTTACATGATAAACGTTGATAACACACTGTATCAGAAAAGAAATACAAACTTTGTGACATAGATGTCTCTTTAGATTTGTATTTTTAATAATAGATTTAAGATAATAAATTTAAGGTTACTGGACAGACAAGGTACAGTAGCAGCCAATAAAATCCTGGGAAGAATTTGATATGTCGTGGTTTGTCAAGGTTATATTTCTGTCCAAATAAGTAAATAAAGGCCGAGTTAAGTAAGTGAACGACCAAACTGCACAGAATCGTCAAGACCAGACCACCTGACTAATCAGCGACTGGGAAAATTGTTCATCCTGACCAGTTTGACAGTTTACTTACCACAACCAGAATTTATATTAAACGTCAGATTTACTAATGACATCGCAAACTCTCTAGAAACACTTAACTCGTTATGCTACTATCGAGGGAGGGGTGGGGGGCGTAAAACGCGGAATGAAATGGCGGTATTTAAATTACGACCAACGATAATTTTAACAATAAAAAATCAAGTTTCCTTGCCAGATGAAAATTATGAAAATTAATTAAAATTGTGTAACTGGCAATATAGAAAGTGTTAGGAAAGAGTTTGCATTTCGGCCTTATTGGGCCTCATCAGAACTCTGTACCTTGAAATTTTTCAATAAACCAAAATTTTTTCAAGGTAGAGTTCTGATGAGGCCCAATAAGGCATGCATAAACTCCTTCCTAACACTTTCTATATTGCCAGTTACACAATTTTAATTAATTTTGATAATTTTAACGTTTAATTGTAGGGGTACGTTCAGAAACTATACCTTTGGATGTATGCATCTGTCTCACTTCACAGTAGTGGGTAATAAAATCGAGGCAAGTATTTGACATATCATGCATCTTTAGGGTGATGTTAGCAAACTCTGGTGTTTGCACTCTGTTCATTTGTTTTAAACTAAAACGAACCGCAATCTCACGGTCTGCTTCAATGACTTACCGGTAGATGACACTGACACCGCTACAGAAACCTGTAACCTAACTGTAATAAACGTCAAAAAAAAAACTTCAAATCAAATTTATTCTTGGTCGTAATTGTGCGTAATCAAACTGAACTGAGGAAAGATGCTTTAACGGTGATTACTAATACATTAAATAATCATAAATTCAGATACTTGTTAGGTTGTCCTGAACATGCAGCAGAACAGCAATTTGTTGTTCTTCGATTGACAATAACCTGCCAAAAATAAAGCAAAAATAGGAATGATCAGAACAAATCGAAACAATTTGCAAAACTATCAAAATTAAATTAGGTTATGCATTTACACTCTTCCACCTCTTAAATCCAATGTATGTACCACCTGAATCCAATTATAATAAAAAAATTGTTTATTTCTTAATAACTTTAAATTCACTCTAAAAATTAGTCGAGATTTCACCGGAAATTATCAACTTGACCTGTAACTGATAAACGTCAAAGTCGTCAAACGTCAATATGTGTCATATAAAATGATGCCAAAAAAGGACAAAACGTGGACAGGCCTCTATTCTTTAGTTCTCCATCTAGCGGAGAGTCTTCGAACTAGACTATGAACTTCTGTTGCTACGTGTTGAATGATTTTGCGCAATTTTGCGTATAAAATGTTGGGAGTGGAGATACCATACTTTCCTAACATCACCATCTTTAGATAAATTTAATAAATCGGGCTTTTATTGAGGTTATGTTTCTGTCAAAACGAGAAAAATATTTGAAATGTCAAACTTAACATATTGAAGTTTCGCAGCAATTCTTCTTCACCTGATAAAGTCAATACCTGCTCTTACTTTTTTGTGGAACAAGAACTATTGTCTGTAATTTTGTATTAAACGTCAGAATTAACAGTAAACGTCAAATATTAAAATAAAATATAAAAATGACACGCCCGGATTTCATTGTCGACTACTGCACTTGTCAATTATGAGTCATAACCTAGACTTATTTGAGCCCAACTAACTATAACTGGAGATGTATTGAAATTGACTATAAAATTAATTGCAATTAAATTCGTGGCCTTAACTAAACCAATTTATTACAATTAAAAGTTAATCAAATATTTTTTTAATCAATTGATTGATCGATTGAAATTTGAATTGATAAATGCCCTATATTGGGCTGCTATTCAAGAATGAACCCAGAATGTAGTTTCTGAACGCACCCCCGCTGTATCCATTCTGACAATTGGAATTTGTTTGTTCCTTTAAATAATAATAGATGGCGCTAAAGTAAATTAAGCAAACTCGTAGAGTCGTTTATAAAGTGTTCAATTGAAGAAATAAATAAAGAGAGCAATTAGCTTTTGATCAGAGAAACGGAAAACAAGAACGGACAGTCAATGTATTTCACTTGAATCAAACGCTGACGCGCCATCTTACAACTAATCTAAAGAAATAGGCTGGTTTTAGACTCTGCTTAAAAATACATGACACTGGCAATCCTATAAGTTATATTTAATTAATAGCGTTTTCGACTGACAATGAGTGCTCTAGAGAGTCTAGAGTACTCTCTTATCTTAACCTCATGTAATGACAGGAGATGGAGATACAATCAGTCGAAAACGCTAAAAATTTTAATACTGCCATCTAACGGCCACTCGTTGTCAGAAAGTAACTGTAACTTCTATCGGCTCGCCGACAGAGGGCGCCACTACGACTTGGATTTTCAGTGGATTTAACTCTTCAGGTCCTGCTTTTGATTGTTCAGCGGTTTATATTAGTTTCTCTACAAATTTGTGGATATCAAATGAAGAGTTTTTGATTTAAGAAGAAATAAATTACGAAAAAGTAATATATTTTAGCTAAATCTAGTAAATGGTAGAGCTTTCATGAAAGTAATAACGCTGGCTAGCATCACTGGTCATGATCGTATTCCCCATTGTTTTCTATTTTAATACTACAGTCTATAGTCAAACAGATATACACTAGTGTAACACTTACACTGACAGATTAAGTATGTACCTTTTTTACGTAAATAAAGAAACAATAAATAAATAACTCTATTGTGTTGGAATTAAAAAACGAACTTTGTTTAGGTCTTGGCGAACCCGGTCTTAGCACAAATACCCGGACAGCCTGCTCAAGAAGCCGGACACTTTAGTGATACTACTGCGTCAGCTGCTGGCTCTGATGACGAAGGTAGTACGGCTGCTACCGATGGCTCGACTTTACGTACATCTCCGGCAGAACAGGCAAGATTTCTTGGTTGAAAATATTTAGGGCAATCACTAACTTGTATCTTGTAGGGTGGCAGTGCGGGTTCAGAAAGTGGCGGAAGCGGAGTCGAAAGTATAACAGGCGAACACAACGTCTCAGGTCGAAGCTCAGCCTATGGTGATAACATCCAGGAGGCTATCAACACCGTCTCACGATCTGACACCAGTTCACTAGCGACAGCAAATTATCAGGTGATTTCCCTATCGTGGAATTTGTTTAAGACGCTTGTGACCACCATCTCAATAGATTGCAGAAACTGACAACTTGAACCAAGAAGCGGATCCTGAGCCAGATTCTGAAAACAGCAGTCGCTTGCACATACTCCGTTTGCAACTTCTCGAACGCCTCATCGAGTATCTGCCAAAGCTACGTGGCGTCGATGGTATCCACGCCATACCATTCTTACAGGTGCTTATAATATTTCATTGCATTTTCAACTTTAAGAGTTGACAAAGCTAGTTATAAATAATATGGATAATTTGATTTAGGTCGTCCTGCAATTAACTACTGATTTAGACGGTCACTCAGAGCGAGACAAGACTTGCCTCAATAACCTACTGGCCGCTATCATCGTGGAATTACAAATTAACAAACCGAATTTGGAAAACGTGTGCACTAGAACGAAGCAGCGGGAAGTCCAGCTGGTAATAATGAGGCTGTTGAGTAAGTTCAAGCCGTAATATGCGATGGCAACAGATTTATTAAAACAAATTTGCAGGCGTATTGATGTCGAGGTGTAAGACTTCATCTACTTCTTCAGGCAAATCGAGTGCGCCTGATAATTCAACGTTTGTCTCGCAGATCACCGCCACAATGCTTCACAAAGCAGACATAATAAATTACTGCTTGAAACTGCTTCAATCGTTGCTTGATTACTGGAGGAATGCAACAGAGGAAGACAGCACCACTCAAATCGGGACGAATTTATTAAAGGAGCATCTACCGCACTCCCCTCCGGATATGACACCGTTTTTCCTTCGCCAATTCGTTAAAGGTTTACCCTTGGGTTTAGACTTTTGCAATTGACTTACTCAATTTTGTGTAGGTCATGCGACAGATGTCTTTCAAACGTACCCGCAACTCCTGACAGAAATGGCCTTACGTCTGCCCTATCAGGTTCACAAACATTCGGAAGTGTCCGAGTCTGTTAACGTTGCATTCGACACGTCTTGGTATCGATACCTCTGCGAGTACATGATGACTTCGCAGACACCTTTCGTTAGGAGGCAGGTCCGAAAGCTCCTGCTGTTCATTTGTGGAAATAAAGAGAAATACAGGCAGCTCCGTGATGTGCACGCCCTTAATACGCACATGAAGGTTCGTTTTGAATTGCAGCGGGCGGCTTTAAATTGTGAATTGTGTGTAATTTCAGGCTGTAAAGAAGTGTTGCATCAAAGGTGGTTATAGTCCTGCGATCGATATACAACACGGATTGTCCTTGAGCTACGATTCCCTGGTTGAATTAGTCGAGCACTTGAAGGCCTGCCTGGAGATCGCTTTAAGCCGAACGGGAAACTGGCAGCGCTTTTGTATTCACCACGACGACGTAATTCCTTTCCTTTTACAAGTCAGCTGTTTACTGGATGAAGGTTTGTTATTTCAAAGTTGATTTATTGAACCAATTCACATCCGTTCTTTGCTATCAATTTTATAGGTGATATGAATGTTTCGACAGCTCACGAAGGTACTATTCTTTAGTGATATTGATTTTTTGACTAATATTCCTTGTGTTCACTTCACACATGACATGAATTATCTCAAAGTAATCGCTTGCCTTTTTCGTTCCTGCTGTTGCTATTGCGACATCCTGTTTGATTGATTTGATTTGATCTGATTTGAAATGAAAAGGTTGCAGTTTTGCTGCGAAAACAATTACTAATAAAGAAATGTACGCTGTGATGATTTGTTTAATAATAGAAATGATCTGTTCGTTTGAAGGTGTGGCCCCCACGATACTGCACCTCTTGAATTGTGCCATCGTAACGAACCCGACGACTCCTTCGGGGAAGAAAGCCGACTCGAACTCCAAATCCAGCACATCACGTAAGGAACGAGAGAAATCAGATGATTCTGCAACGGAAGCTCTCTTTGAAGAATCAAATAGTATCGTGCTCGTTGAACAAATCAATAAGCAGGTCTCGCGTGATGTGCTAGCCATGTTTATTAAAACGTTTGTCCTTGAAACTAACTCAACTAATGTGAGGTGGCAGGCTCACGCTCTCATAGTCGCAATTTATAAGTAAGTTGTGAATCCTGCTTATAAATACCTGTTCTGTCTCATTTTTATTTTAGGAACTCGAAAAGTACTGAACAGGCTTCACTATTGGAGTTGTTATGGCACCTATGGCCTTTACTGCCAACATACGGACGTAAAGCTGCCCAGTTCGTTGATTTGCTGGGGTATTTCTCACTTCGCTTCAGTGAAACCTCCGATTCTTCACAACAGGTGACCTCTCGAATCCACTCAATAGTCTCAACTGATTATAATACCTTCCTTTAGATATCAGAATACGTAGATAAGGCCGTTGATGTTCTGCGTACTCAAAACGAGTTATTAGCTCATCATCCAAACGCAAGCCTCTACGCCCACATGGCTCAGTTTGTCGAACTCGATGGTTACTACCTAGAATCCGAGCCTTGTTTGGTGTGTAACAATCCGGAAGTCCCGTTATCAACAATCAAACTGAGTTCCATCAAGGTAACAATTTGGTTTGGTTTTTTTGTAGTACGCAGATTTTATTTTAGGTCGATTCGAAATTCACAACCACAACTCAAATCGTCAAGTTACTGAGCAGCCACACCATAAGCAAAATAACGATACGCATAGCAGATTTGAAGCGGACTAAAATGGTGAGGACGGTCAACATTTATTATAACAATCGGAGTGTGCAAGCCGTCGTTGAGCTGAAAAACAAACCGGCTTTATGGCACAAGGCCAAGAAAGTTACTTTACAATCCGGGCAGACGGAGGTTAAAATCGAATTCCCCCTGCCAATCGTTGCCTGCAACCTCATGATAGAATACGCAGACTTTTATGAGAACATCCAGGCTTCGAGTGAAACCCTCCAGTGCCCCAGGTGTAGTGCTGCGGTTCCTGCGAACCCCGGGGTTTGCTCAAACTGTGGCGAGAACGTTTTCCAATGTCACAAGTGCAGGTGTGATCGACTCTTTAACCCCTGGAATAAGGCAAACACATTTTTGTTTTATTTCTAGAGCGATTAACTACGATGAGAAAGACCCATTCTTGTGCCACGCCTGTGGTTTCTGCAAGTACGCAAAGTTCGACTTCACTCTGCAGGCAAGACCGTGTTGTGCAGTCGAACCCATTGAAAACGATGACGATCGAAAGAAGATGGTTTCTAACATAAACTCTCTGCTAGAGAAGGCTGATCGTGTTTATAAACAGCTCGTTGCGAACAAGCCAACTCTAGAGGTAAAAAGTCAAAAGTCTTTTTTTTTAAATTGGGGGTTAATGCATAATTTGTAGTCACTTGTGTTGAAAGTAACCGAGCAACGCCCAGATAAAAAAAGTGAAGAGAACGCAGCAAACTCCAATGCAAACGCATCCATCAATTCAGTCCCCACCACTTCCTTGGCTCAAGTCAAAGTAAACAAGACGATACAGATGCTGGCGCAGCAGTACTGCAGCGAGTGCAAGATTTCTTTCGAGGAGCTGAGCAAAATTATTCAGCGGGTTCTTGTCTCTCGCAAGGAATTAGTTGCCTATGACCGAAGGCATAGAGATGTGGATCATTCTGTGAAGACGCAGGTCGGTTTTACAATCGCTTCATTTTTAACCGGCTCAAATTAATGCTTGGATTTCAGACTGCTATGAGCAGCGAGCAATCGCAGTTGCATTCCGTGTTGTCTCGACCGAATCATAAGTGTTATGGTTGTTCGACTGCGGCCACTGAACATTGCTTGACGTTATTAAGGGCTTTGGCTTTAAACCCAACGACTCGGGAGATATTGTGTACGAAGGGTTTAATTCAAGACCTTCTGTGGAATAATCTGAGAAAAGGAAGTGTTCAGGTATGATTAATTCAATAATTTATTAGAAAACGTTTCTTAAGATATTTTGGTGCGGTTGTATTCTATTTTGGTTCTTAGATGTAAAAAAGGTGAAGTATCTGCGTCGTTTTGTAATTCAATTTACATTACATTTGCATGTAGGTATCAAACAGTATGGCTGTTAATTTGACACTGACGTTATTGTAGCGTAAACTGTGACTGACGTTTAAGTGTCGCTTATACTTTGCAGCTGTCAAAATATAAGTAATTACCCAGTAGCGGCACTCAAACGTCATTGCAGCTATGACAGTTTAAGTTATCACCCAGTAGCGACACTAACGTCAGTGTTAAATTCAACCGCCATACTGTTTGATTCCTACTAACAAATGTAATGTAATTTGCAAATCAGTAGGTATCAAACAAAATGACAAATGTGACAGTTACACTCGAGTGTCGCTACTGTGAGATTTCAGAAAAATTTTAGTAAATTCAGAGAAGTCAGAAATTTAGTGATTCTGTGACCGATTTAGGGACGCATCTTGTGATTCTTTTTCATTTAATAGTAACTAAATTATTATTATAGGTTATTGTTTTAAATTTTGTCATAAAATAATTAGCGATGTTCGTTAAGCGTATAAAAATTCAGTTATTTTTACCCAGTGTTGCCAACTTAGCGACTTTGACTCTAGATCAGGTGACTTTCTGTTAAAATTTCAGACAACTTCGGTGACAAATCTAGGATTTAATTTGAAAATAATTTTAACCAAAGCACAGAAGGTTAAACTAATAGTCCATGTAACATGTAAAATTGATTAATTGACACTTGATTCATTCGTTCATTTTATAGTGAGATCCGTCATAAAATAGTTAGCCATCTTCGCAGAGCATAAAAATCGCGTTCTTCTTTATCAACAGTCTGTGCAAAACAAAGGAAATTTTTACATATTTGCAAATTGGCAATTTGTAGAAGCAGGAAACAAACTACGAAAAAAATTTTTTTTTAATAAAAAGAAAATCGAATGTTTTCCTTTCTACCATCGATCTGTTTGGCAATTGATTGTATTTTGTTTTTTTTTTAAATAAAAGAAAACTCGAAATTCGATTTGGAATTCTAACGTCTTTTGTTTACCGATTTCAATTTATTTTCAACGAAAAGTTCTTACACATTCAAATCGTTGACCGTTTTTTTTATTTCTCGCGTTTGCTAAAAAACCGATCGTCTTTTGTTTCTGTTTTTGATAAAAACTTAAAAAAAAAAAAAAAAAACTCGAATGTTTTGTTTTCTACCATCGATCGTATTTTGTTTCTTTTCTTTTTTTATTTATTGTAAATTTGTTTGGCAGTTGACTGTTTTGTTTTTTTTTTTTTGTTTCTCGCGTTTGTTAAAAAACCGATCGTCTTTTGTTTCTGTTTTTGATAAAAACTTTAAAAAAAAGAATGTTTTCTTTTCTACCATCGATCGTATTTTATCGAAATGTCGAAATTCGATTTGGAATTCGAACGTCTTTTGTTTACCGATTTAAATTTATTTTTAACGAAAAGTTCTTACAAATTCAAATCGTCGACCATTTTTATTATTTCTCGCGTTTGCTAAAAAACCGATCATCTTTTGTTTCTCGTGTTTGCTGCTAAAAAAACCGATTGTCTTTTGTTTCTGTTTTTAATAAAAACTTAAAAAAAAATCGAATGTTTCCTTTTTACCATCGATCGTATTTTGTTTCTTTATTTATTTATTTATTGTAAATTTGTTTGGCAGTTGACTGTATTTTGTTTTTTTATGTAAAAAAAAGTCGAAATTCGATTTGGAATTCGAATGTCTTTTGTTTACCGATTTTATTTTTTTTTGTTTCTTACGTGTGTTAAAAAACCGATCGTCTTTTGTTTCTGTTTTTGATAAAGATCTTTCCAATAAAAAAAAAACAATCTAAAGTTTTCCTTTCTAACATCGATCGTATTTTGTTTCTTTATTCATCTTTATAATTTGTTTGTCAGTTGACTGTATTTTGTTTTGTCCTTTTTTTTTTGTAAAGAAAAAATCAAAATTCGATTTGGAATTCGTCTTTTGTTAACCGATTTAATTTTTTTTTTTGACATCGACCATTTTTTTTGTTTCTTGGATATGTTAGAAAACCGATCGTCTTTTGTTTCTGTTTTTGATAAAAAACTATCAGTGAATGAAAAATTAAAGTTCCAGTCCCTTCTTTCAATAAAAAAAATAGAAAGTTTTCCTTTCTACCATCGATAATATTTTGTTTCTTTCTTTATTTATTTATCATAAATTTGTTTGGCAGTTGACTGTATTTTGTTTTTTTTTTATAAAGAAAAATGTCGAAATTCGATTTGGAATTCGAACGTCTTTTGTTTAGCGATTTTAATTTACTTTTCAAGGAAAAGTTCTTATACATTCAAGTCGTCGACCATTTGTTTTTGTTTCTCGCGTTTGCTAAAAAAACCGATCGTCTTTTGTTTCTGTTTTTGATAAAAAAACAATCGAAAATTTTCTATCATCGATTGGATTTTGTTTATTTATTTATTTATTTATTTATTTATTATAAATTTGTTTGGCAGTTGACCGTATTTTGTTTTTTTTATATAAAGGAAAAAAAAAGAGTCGAAATTCGATTTATTTATTTATTTTTTTTACATTTTCCGAAAAATCGTTCCTTTAGAAATTTGTTTAACCAGTGGGAATTTTATTATCTTGATGTTGGCAGCATAAGTGGCTGATGGATAGTGTCACCAAACCCCCCTCAATTCTGTAACTCATAACGACATCGTGAAATAACAAAAATCGTTAAGCGACACATTTTGACCAATCAGGTATATAGAAATCCGTAGCATCTAAGTAATGATTGGTCAAAATATGACAATTAATGATTTTTTGTTATTTGACGATGTCGTTATGAGTTACGGGGGTTAAATTTAGGGGTAAATTTTTCTGAAGATAATTTTTTTAAGGTTATTTTTAGAGGGGAAAAGGAAAATTGAAATTAAAAATTAATATAAACGTGTGTATTTTTTACAAAAAGATTATAACATTTAAATTCTTCCTTAATCATTTTCAAATGCATAGTTGGTTGCCTACCTCCGGTCTTATTTGACAAACTCCTGTACGTATTTTTCTCTTTTTATCTTTCCTTTAAAAAATAAAATAATATAGTATGTATCTATGAGTTAACAACATTGTTAGTGGGAACGTTTCGCGTTACAATTACGGCTTCAGCAGTTTTCAGTTCAGAAATAATTATTGATATCCTTATAGATAGCAAATAGCTGTTGCGGAATGAAAGATTGATAATATTTCGGATACAAACCTTCAATCATTATTGATCATTGTGTACATTTGCTTCACAATTACCAGTGTTACCAAATGGGTTTTTGCATGGCAAGAAGTATCATTAACATGTTACAGGTTCAAGAAGACGTAAGACAATTGCTCTGTGTGTTATCAAAAGATAATGAAGCCGCAACCGACGAACTGTGTACTTTAATCATGGAGCGGATTACCATAAGCCTCAACAGCCACGTAAATAGTAGTGACTTGGCTTCGAGTATCTGCCACGAAATAGCACTGCTGGCATCGCTGTTGCAACTAAAAGATAACTGCTGGGAGATGAGGTTGAGGCTCCTGGTCGAATTGTTCCTGAAAGCTTGCGAAGACACACGCAGTCCGGTGGTCATAGAATCAATCATCCTACCATGCCTGAAAATCTGGTACAACTTAATTAAGCCACAAGAAAGTAATTTATCCAAAAAATCCAAGGTGAGCATTTCACGAATCAAAAAATACAATTTCTACATTTTTTTTTTTTTTTAAAGGAAAAATCTAACGCAAGTGCCGCCGCACCGAAACTTGAAGTCATTAAAGTTCCCGTTAACGTTTACAAATGGCTGGACAAGGACCCGGAACAGACGTACATAAAATGGAAATCTCTATTACCATCGAAATTAGAAACCCCCATCGTTTTACCCACCGATAAAACTGAGGTGGTAAACGCGTTTGATTATTTCACACTGATTTGATACGATTTATAATTTAAGGTGCACGAGCATTACCTCATGGAGAAATTTGGGAAACGGTGGAAGGAAAAGGTGCAAGGCAAAATCCCCCCCATACAAGACTTCAGCGAAACCTCCTGGGTCAAAGCTGTCCTCTTCAATCCGAGCTCGCGCTTAGCACGCCAGGTGACCTGCAACATCCTTGAGCATTGCTGCAGTAATTTCGCACGAAAGGAAAAAGTCTTGAGGCTCTTGACTCATTTCTTGGAGGAGTTAAGTGGCGCTGGGGAAAGCTCCTCGGAATTCCTGACTTTATACCAGAATTTAATACAGGACGCCCCCTGGAAACAGTACCTTACTGTCCACGGCGTTTTGATAACACTCGCAAATTTAATAACGCGTGAAATCGAGCAGTTGCATTATCTCGAAGAGACTACGCTTACTTCAAATTTAACGCAGGGCTACGCCCTGAACCAACTAACGGAATTATTGGCTTCGTTCCTGGAAGATCCTGCTATTAGGCGGCAGTACAAAGGTAGATTGGTGGGGGCCGTCCTCAACGGCTACTTGTCCTTGAAGCGTTTGATCGTGCAACGAACTCGCCTCATCGATGACACTCAAGAGAAACTCTTGGAATTACTGGAGGAAATGACGACGGGCACTGAGGAAGAAACGAAGGCCTTCATGGTCGTGTGCATGGAAACCGTTGAAAAATACAGCTTGCAAGACGTGGTCACTCCCGTCTTTGTATTCGAAAGGTTGTGCTCGATTATCTACCCCGAAGAGAACGACATCGGAGAATTTTTCTTGACGTTAGAAAAAGACCCCCAACAAGAAGACTTCTTACAGGGCCGCATGTTGGGGAACCCGTATTCTAGTTTAGAGGGGGGGCTCGGGCCGTTGATGCGCGATGTTAAAAACAAGATTTGCCAAGACTGTGAGCTGGTCGCTTTACTCGAGGATGACAACGGAATGGAGTTGCTCGTTAATAACAAAATTATGAGTCTGGATTTGCCTGTAAAAGACGTTTATAAAAAGGTACACTCTTCATCAAACCCAAAAGAAAACAATCCTCATCTAAGTATTATTGCAGGTTTGGCTTGCCGAGGGTGGTGAAGTCGAATCTATGAGGGTCGTTTATAGGATGCGTGGCTTGCTGGGGGATGCTACTGAAGAGTTTGTGGAAACTTTGAATAACAAAACTCAAACCACCATCGACAACGAGGAGGTCTACAAAATGGCGAATATTTTAGCTGAGTGCGGTGGTCTTCAGGTACTGCATACAAATTTAATTCGCATGACACTAACGTTTAAGACTCATTTTTAAATGTTTTAGATAATGGTGAAGAGACTTGGGGCCATTCAGAATGTTGTGCGAGCAAGACCGTTACTTCAAGTCCTTTTAAAACTGTTCAGGTTGAGTGTTAAAGTTACACGTGTTCAAGAAGTGTTGACTCAACCAGAACTTGGGGCGATGGGTGTGTTTTTGAAGACGCTGCAGTTATGTCTCGATAATGAACCTGATGCAAGTCAAGCCGCAGTAACCGAACAGTTACTGGATGTAAGTTTAATAGCATATTAAAAAAAAAACAAGTTCCATAAGACATGATTATGCATTAAAATGTCTTGTGGAACATGTGTTTTATGTTATTTTTTTTTGTTTCGGTTCTTAAATGTAAAAACCTTAAATATAGGAAATTTTTTTTTGTTTACGTGGCGGTTGGTGACGTTGGTTGGTGCTTAAAAGAGTTTCAAATGTCAAATTGGAGGTTATGTTTATAATTTGAGATGCCAACAAATGAAGGTAATGTCAAACGAATATCAGTTTAGAGGTTATTTTTGTAATTTGAAGTCGACTTATGTTGTCGCCAATCTAAGAAAATAAAATGATTACTTTATGAAACTCACTTGATCAGTTTCTGACTAATTTGAAACTGTCAAAGGCAGACAAGCATCAAAATTATACACTTGATGCATCTGTTAAAACCTTTCATTACTTCAGTGTTCCAAACTAGTCAGAAACTCGTGTTGGAACAAACCTGTGAAGTAATTCATTAAAGCATCCGAAATTTTATTCTATTAGATTGGCGACAACGTATATGGATACTTCAAATTGCGGACGTAACCTCCAAATTGACATTTGTTTGACATTACTTGTTTTTGTTGACATATCGAAGTATATGCATAACATAAAAACAGTGTTACCAACGTGCAATTTGTTTCTAGATTCAGGAATAAATTTTAAAAAAAAGTTCATTAAAAATACATGAAGTTAAAGAAAACAAACAAAAGACGGTCGATTTTTCAGCGCAATTCAGTTGATTTAATTGTTAATTTATAAAAAAAATTAATGATAACAAAACAAAGAAATATTCAAAATAATAAAATTCAAAAAATAGCAAATAAAATTAAAAAAAAACAATAAAAACAAAAGACAATCGATTTTACCACACATTTACAATAAATTTAAAAAAAAATTGAAAATGATGAGAAAGCAAGAGAAATACGTAATATATTTTTTTAATATGAAAGAAAATTTAATAATAAAAACAAAAGACGCTCGATTTTACAGCGCAATTCAGTTGATTAAAAATTAAATTAAAAAAAATTTAAAATAATGAAACAAAAACATCAAAATAATAGAAATAAAAAAATTGTAAATAATAAAATTTTACAAAAAAAAAATACAAACAAAGGACGCTCGATTTTACGATGCAATTCAGTTTATTAATAATTAATTAAAAAAAAAAAAATTTGAAAAGAATGATGACAAAACCAACAGAACAAAAGAATAAAAATTCAAAAAAAACTATATAATAAAATTTAAAAAAAAAAAACTAAAAACAAAAGACAATCGATTTTGTAACAATTTAATAAATGATTATTTTTTTTTAATACAAAGTAATAAAATTTAAGTACTCAAAAATAAAAACAAAAGATACTCGATTTTATAGTGCAATTCAGTCGATTAATAATAAAAAATTTTAAAAAATTGTAAATACATAATAAAATTTAAATAAATAGTAATAAAAACAAAAGACAATCGATTTTGCAACACAATTTAATAAAAAAATTTTAAAATTTTTTAAAGAGATAGATATTTTCTTTTTAATACGAAGTAATAAATTTGAATACTTGAAAAAAACAAACAAAAGACGTTCGATTCAGTTGATTAATTATTATTAACGGTTGGTATCATTGGTTGGCCCTTCAAACAAACAAATGCCAATTTTTAGGCAGTGTTGCCAACTTAAATTGTGTTGTAAAATCAATTGCCTTTTGTTTTTATTATTTTGTTGAATTTTATTATTTTTATGCTTTTGTTGTCGTTGTTTTGTCATCATTATTATCATTGCAACACAATTTAATAATTATTAAATGAGAAAGCAAAAAAAAGAAAATGATAGATAATAAGTAATAAAATTTAAATACTTGAAAATAGAAACAAAAGACGTTCGATTTTGCAGCGCAATTCAGTTGGTTAATGATAATTAATAAAAAAAATTATGACAAAACAATTTATTTGTATAAAAATACAACAGACCAAAATTTTAAAAAAAAATTAGTATAAAATAAAATTTAGAAAAAATAACTAAAAACAAAAGACAATCGATTTTGCAACACAATTTAATAAATTAATATTTTTTTAATGATAGCAGCGAGGAAGCAAAAGAAATAATAGATTTTTTTTAAAATATGAAGTAATAATTTTAAATACTTGAAAAAAAAAACAAAAGACGCTCGATTTTACAACGCAATTCAGTTGATTAATTATTATTAACGGTTGGTAACATTGGTTTTCCCTTCAAATAACAAAGAAATGCAAATTTTTAGGTAATGTTGCCAACTTAAATTATGTTGTAAAATCAATTGTCTTTTGTTTTTATTATTTTGTCGAATTTTGTTATTTATTTTTTGAATTTTTGTTCTTTTGTTGTCGTTGTTTTGTCACCATTCTTTTCAAATTGTTTTTTTTTTTAAATTTATTATTATTAACCAACTGAATTGCGTTGCAAAATCGATTGTCTTTTGTTTTTAGTTATTTTTTTCTTAATTTTATTATATATTATTTTTATATAAGTAAATATTTATTAATTAATTAAAATAGAAAAAAAAACAATTTGAAAAAAATTATGACAAAACAAAGTATTTATTTATGTAAAAATAGTAATAATAAATTTAAAAAAAAATAACTAAAAACAAAAGAAAATCGATTTTGCAACACAATTTAATAATGATTAATTTTTTTAATGAAAACGATGAGAAAGAAAAGAAATAATAGATAATAATTAATAAAATTTAGATACTTGAAAATAAAAACAAAAGACACTCGATTTTGCAGCGTAATTCAAAAATAATAAAAACAAAAGACAATTTATTTTACAACACGATTTAAGTTGGCAACACTGCCTAATAATTGGCATTTGTTTGTTATTTGAGGGCCCAATCAATGTTATCAACCGCCACGTAATAAAACAAAATTTTCCTATATTTGAATCTTACAGAACATAGGTTTTTTAAGCTTTCTTTACATTTACGAACCAAAACAGAAAAAAATAGTATAAAATGCACGTTTTATAAGATACTTTAGCGCAATGCAGCTCGGTTTCTCAACTTGGTTGCGTTAAAATCATGTCTTATAGCGTTTTCGGTTCAACTACACCGCTTGCATCTTTCAACCTCGTGTAATAACAAGAGATGAAGATAGTGCGGTCAATCGAAAACGCAATTCAATCAAATTTAATTTTCCAGATTATGGAAACCGTCTTATCAAAAGCCACGAGTAAATCCTTGGATTCGTTCGAGAAATTCTCACAGACCTTCGGGGGCCCCGAATACATACAATCTCTTCTGAAATACACAAACCAGGCGAGCGTCAGAAATAATCAATCGGTGCAGGAACACCTCATGCACGTCCTGGCTTCTCTGGTGTACGGAAACGAGGAAAAAATGAAAATCTTAATCGACCATTTCCAATCGATCTTGAACTTTAACAAGTACGACATCGAACACGTCACGGAAGACCAACAGAAATTAGAAATGTTTTGCGTGTTAACGAACGGCATCGATCGAAATGCCATTGGGAACACCTTGAAGGATTACATAATATCCTTGCAAATCGTCAAGGATGCTTTAGAGTATATAACCATGCACGCTCCTTGCGTTAAACCCACTTTGTTGAGAACTGATAGCGATGAGTTGAAGGAGTTTATTTCCAAACCTGCACTGAAATACATTTTGAGGTTCTTAACTGGCATGGCGTATTGTCATGAAAAAACTCAGCTAACAGTTTCTTCTGCTAATACGATTCCGATAATCCATCGCTTAGAGCAGGTGTCTTCGGATGAGCACGTCGGGTCTCTAGCAGAGAACCTCTTAGAGGCACTACGCACAAATCCAGCTGTTGCCACTCGTATTGAGGAAGTCCGAGAGTTCACTCGCTCTGAGAAGAAGAGGCTTGCGATGGCAATGCGTGAGAAACAACTGGGTCAGCTTGGTATGCGTACGAATGATAAAGGGCAAGTCACTGCGAAATCCACGATTTTGCAACAGATGGAAGAGTTGGGTGAGGAAACGGGCCTGGTTTGTTGTATTTGTCGTGAGGGCTACAAGTACCAACCGACCAAAGTATTGGGCATCTACACGTTTACAAAGCGGTGCAACGTAGATGAATTCGAAGCGAAACCCAGGAAAACAGTCGGGTATAATACAGTTACGCATTTCAATATAGTGCATGTCGATTGTCACATGAGTGCCGTAAGGTAAACCATTTTTAATTTGAGGGTAAGCAGATATTAAAGTTTGTTTTATTTTAGGCTAGCCAGAGCAAGAGATGAATGGGAATCCGCAGCTTTACAAAACGCAAATACTAAATGCAACGGTTTATTGCCACTGTGGGGGCCACAGGTCCCCGAGTCGGCTTTTGCAAGCTGCCTCGCACGACATAACACTTACTTACAAGAAAGCACCAACCACCGTGACATTAGCCACAGCTCTACAATACACGACTTGAAGTTGTTGCTCTTGCGATTCGCTCATGAGAAGTCGTTTCATGAGGACACTGGCGGTGGAGGTCCGCAGAGTAACATGCACATGGTACCTTATTTAATTCACATGGCTTTATATGTTATAAACACGTAGGTACTAAGACAATTTGCGTTTTATATTAATTGATTGGTGGTTTACTTCCTTTAGTACACGAGTCAGTAAAAAGGAGGAATCGAGTTTGGTTTCTTATCTAGAACAAGGCAGCGCTGAGAAATGGATTGAATCATCGTACGATGCGGAAGGCCCTCTCTATTGGTTAACGATGTCTACTTTACTGCATTCACCGACGACTTGGAACGTCCATAAACTTTCGCATTTAAAGCGTTTAATTATTTTAGCCCACGCCAGACATTGTTGCCCTTCGAGTCCGAATAAGTCCATCGCAGACAAAACCGAAAAGGAATACTCGGTGTATAAGCCTTATTTAGTTCTGTATGGAATTGTTGATGGGATTTATAAAAATTTCTTCAAGAACGTTACTGGTAGTGACGAGCAGTGGCCTAGCAATCTGGCTGATTACATCAGGCACAACGATGAGGCGCTCTTGAAAGCTTCCGAACGCTTATTAGGAATATACACGGATGAATTGCTACCTTGCACATCGTTTCCTGAATTTTGTGATGTAGCAGGTAAGAACGCTTCAAATTACAAGCAACGAAATCTAGCGTATTAATTTTTTTTAGGCTTGCTAGACGTAATTGTAAATCCAGAGGCGTACATAACTGATCTACTCAAGGGTTTATAAATATTAATATCGACCACTGATTTTTTAAACCTTGTTTTCGAGAGAGGAGGAGAAAACCTTATTCGTTTAATAACATATTTTAAGAAATAAAGGCTGTAATTAATTACAAATTGTTTTAAATTGCTTCATTAGTATGGAATACTGGATTGTTTTACTGTATTGTAAATTATTGATGTAATATGAGAAATAATTATTTGAAATAAAGTATCTTGTAAAACTTTATTTTAATTTTTTTTAAATACATTTCACTAAATCCGTCTTCATTCGAGTAAATGAATAGAATCGTCGTCACTGATTTGTTTCCTGGAATGAGTTTGCGATTAAATCGTGACAAAATGCAATAAAAAAATAACACAACTAACAGCACAAGGTCAATGGTAGAGCTTTCCCTCCCGAGACGTGACCTATCAGGCTCATAAAAATAGAATAAAGCAAAGCAAATATTTCTTAACGATAAGTTAGTCAAAATACTTCTGAGAAACGCCTAAGAAAGATGTAAAATCTTAAACATACTAACCTGTGTACATTCAGTTTTCACGTGTATTGTAACAGCTAAATCGAACCGAACATGTTTACATCCTTTTCGTGTGCGATTACGAACCAAACATTCCCGATTTTCTTTCCTCTTTTTTTCCTGAATTTGATTTGATAAAGAGAGAGTACTTCTGCCCCAGTTCTTATAATGGGAAATCAAATCTGTTAGGTCGAACTTTGAACAGTTTGAATTGTAATCGTCTATTTTATTTGATTCATTCAACAAATGCTTGCTGTCATTCGAAGAGTTCAAAATCAAACTGCTTTCAATTTCTTGCTCCTTTTCAGTTATACTTCTTTCAGATTCTTCAGTCATTAACAGAGACATTGGTCTATCGTTGATTACTTTTTCAAAATCGAAGTTTCCCTCAGTGCCTTGAGGGCAGTCTCTTCCAGGAGACCAGTCTGTTTTCAAAATTAAACTGCTTTCTATTTCATGCCCGTTTTTAAGCGTATTTTCTTCAGAATTTGTAATATTCAACAGAGCCGTTGATCTACTGATGATTACTGCTTCAGAATCGAAGTTACTCACAGATTCTTGACGATGCCAAAAGGGTCCAGGAGCCTGGTCGCCTTTCAAAATTAAACTGCTTTCAATTTCTTGTTCTTTTTCAATTACACTTCCTTCAGAATCTTCAGTCATCAACAGAGGCATTGATCTACTGATGATTACTGCTTCAGAATCGAAGTTACCCACAGATTCTTGACGGGGCCAATTTCGTTCAGGGGATTGGTCGCATTTCAAAATTAAACTGCTTTCAATTTCTTGCTCTTTTTCAGTTACACTTCCTTCAGAATCTTCAGTCATTAACAGAGGCATTGATCTACCGATGATTACTGCTTCAGAATCGAAGTTACTCGCAGTTTCTTGACGATGCCAAAAGCGTCCAGGAGCCTGGTCGCCTTTCAAAACTAAATTGCTTTCAATTTCTTGCTGTTTTTCAGTTACACTCCCTTCAGAATCTTCAGTAATTAACAGAGGCATTGATCTACTGATGATTACTGCTTCAGAATCGAAGTTACCCACAGATTCTTGACGGGGCCAATTTCGTTCAGGGGATTGGTCGCATTTCAAAATTAAACTGCTTTCAATTTCTTGCTCTTTTTCAGTTACACTTCCTTCAGAATCTTCAGTCATTAACAGAGGCATTGATCTACCGATGATTACTGCTTCAGAATCGAAGTTACCCACAGATTCTTGACGATGCCAAAAGCGTCCAAGAGCCTGGTCGCCTTTCAAAACTAAATAGCTTTCAATTTCTTGCTGTTTTTCAGTTACACTTCCTTCAGAATCTTCAGTAATTAACAGAGGCATTGATCTACTGATGATTACTGCTTCAGAATCGAAGTTACCCACAGATTCTTGACGATGCCAAAAGCGTCCAGGAGCCTGGTCGCCTTTCAAAACTAAATTGCTTTCAATTTCTTGCTGTTTTTCAGTTACACTTCCTTCAGAATCTTCAGTCATTAACAGAGGCATTGATCTACTGATGATTACTGCTTCAGAATCGAAGTTACCCACAGATTCTTGACGATGCCAAAAACGTCCAGGAGCCTGGTCGCCTTTCAAAACTAAACTGCTTTCAATTTCTTGCTCTTTTTCAGTAACACTTCCTTCAGAATCTTCAGTCATTAACAGAGGCATTGATCTACTGATGATTACTGCTTCAGAATCGAAGTTACCCACAGATTCTTGACGATGCCAAAAGCGTCCAGGAGCCTGTTCGCCTTTCAAAACTAAACTGCTTTCAATTTCTTGCTCTTTTTCAGTTACATTTCCTTCAGAATCTTCAGTCATTAACAGAGGCATTGATCTACTGATGATTACTGCTTCAGAATCGAAGTTATCCACAGTTAATTGACGAGGCCAAATTCGTCCAGGGGCCTGGTCACCTTTCAAAATTAAACTGTTTTCCATTTCTTGCTCTTTTTCAATCTGCTGATGATTACTGCTTCAGAATCGAAGTGACCCTCACTTTTTTGAAGAGGCCAGTCTCTTCCGAGAGACTAATCTAATCAATTTCTTGATCTTCTTCGAGTTTATCTTTTTAAGAATCTTTGCCGGTATTTGTGAGTACCCGACCAGAGTTCTTATCAACATTCTTAGAAAAGATAACACTGCGTTGGTCAAGATTAGATTTTATATTAAGTGTATTTATTTGAAATAAAGTAGTTAGTTTACATAACTTATTTTTTTTAAACATATTAAAATAGACTTTAAAAATGTGAAAATGTTTATTTAAAAGAAGTTTCTTTGGTAAAACTATATTGTGTCAAAATGAAAAAGCCTTTACGTAATGTTTTGGAAAAAAATTATTATTTGAACCATCTCATTAAACTCTTTTTTATTCTCTTAACTCATTGAATTACACTTTAAGTATCGATATTTCGGGGTAATAAGTATACTGCCTGTATTTTATAACAATTTTTATTTAAATATAAAATTCTTTTTATAGTACAAATGTTTTTATTTAAATAATTTTCTTGTAGTAGTTTTTTTTTTGTTCTGTAATCATGATTTTTTACAGTAAAATAGTTTTTGTTGTTATCACATATATCATAAAAATTACTAGAAATTACACTTTTACACTAAGACTAAAGCACGACTTAAAGCTATGGAAATTACTTTTTTGCTTAACTTATTTGAGCAATAAATAATAGTTTTGAATAAATTAAATTAAAGCATAACTTTGTCGAAAAAATATTAAAATACAATTTCCTAAATGGGCCAAATAATTTACCTTCTTTTTCCTTGATTTCAAACAGGTACTAATGTAAATCAATTAACAGTAAAAAAAATCACGTATTCAAAATTTACAAAAGATTAAAAAACCTAACAAAATACTTACAGTGCACTTATATAAAAAAAACAAAACTTAATATTTCTACATGATTAACTAAGCTGTCCTTTAAGTATGAGAAAGAAACGGACGTTGATGATTTCTTTCTGAAACAAGAAACACAGGGAAATTATTTTGCTTTTGACAAAGAACTTTAGAATAAGATCAATCTCACCAACATGACGTCCGCTCATTCAGAACAGAATTGCACACGTTTGTTACTTTTTTGGGAGCGGTTACGAACAAGAATTCGGCCTTCTTGTTTCCTCTCCCTGTCCTTAATGCGGTTCAACAGAGTCAGCGTACACCGGCCCCAATTCTGGTAATGCGAAATTAAAGCCTCCATGTTCGAGTCGTAATCCTCTGCAACGGCGTCGTCTTTTATTATCGAATCGATTGAATCTTGACAGGTTTCGTTTCGTTCGGTTGAAGGAATATCGTATTTGAAATCAAACAAGTCTTCCAGTGTAATAGGCCATTGACTTTTGTTTTCCCGAATTGTTGAGTTATTAATTTCAGGCTTCTCAGCTTGAACAACATCTTGTTCACACATTTCCAGAATCTGCTCGATGACTTTCCAAGAGGAGTCATCTAAATTTTTAAAAAAATGATTTAATATTTCTTCTTCATTGCTATTAATGTCATCATGCTTCTTCGATTGCTGATTAAAATCTTCATTATTATTAAGATCGTTTTCTTTCATCGATTGCTGATTTAAATCATTATTATTAAGAACGTCTTCCTTCGTCGATTGCTGATTCAAATCGTCGTTATTATTAAGATCGTGCTTCTGCATAGATTTCTGGTTAAAATCAGACGGTAAAGTTTCAGCCTCTACTTGTTTGGCTGAATTGGCTGCCTCAAATAACCATTTTGTGTTTGGAAATTTCGAATTGTTTGAATCGTCTAATGAAGAGTGGGCGATTGACGAAACCTTACCCTTTACATTTTTTTTTACGTACTTGTAAGGCCTGTCCGCAGGCACAATTTTAAATCTGGGTTTAACAAATTCTATCGGAAGCGAAAAATGTATCCAATTTTTTTTATTCTTTTCAGATTCTTGCTGCTTCTTTGGAGGCCTGCCCCGCTTCTTCTTTACGGCCAAACCGTTCCCTTGATCTTCTGAGTTTACAGAGAGATTTAGTGCAGATTTTGGGGGCCTGCCCCTCTTCTTCTTTGTGGCCAAACCGTTCCCTTGATCTTCTGAGTTTACAGCGAGATTTAGTGCAGATTTTGGGGGCCTGCCCCTCTTCTTCTTTGTGGTCAGACCATTCTCTTTATCTTCTGGGTTTATGAGATTTCGTTTAGATTTTTGAGGAGGCTTGCCTCGTTTCTTCTTGGGAATCAAACTGTTTCCAATTTCATTTTGTTTAACATAGGGTTTGCTTTCAATGTTCGATACGTCTGTAACAAGCGTTACCTTTTCTAATTCCTCAATGTCTTCTGTAATTAAATTAGGCATCGACAGATTTGGAACTGTAGCTTCGCTTTTACCAAAGAAATTTTCTTTGTCACATCGCTTCTTTAATGGAGGTGGTTCTTCACCTTCAGAGAAATTTCTTTTGCGATTTTTTACTAAATAGGTCTCTAATAAAGGTGGCGCAATTAATCCTGCATTTTTTTTAAGGCCACCGGCTTCAAACTGATTCAGTTTACCATTTATGGGGGCAAATAAATCAGAAATTTTCTGATTGTTCGTATTAATGGGTGTACCAAATTTTCTGACTCTTCTCTTCTTGGGGTAGTTCGTGGCAGGTCTTGATTTTGCCTTTGCGATTGCTTTTTTGTACACGTCAGACCAAACTTGTGTCAAGTTTGCTTGCCCCATGATGAGGCTTTGTCTCATTTTTATTGCGACTACACTATTGTGTACTGGTGGTTTCCTCTTCATCTTGGATTGTTAAAATTTCTTCTTACCTTTTTTTTTGTTAAAATAAATTAACAAATAATTCTCTAACCTTGATTGCTTTTTTATCTACTTATTAATTAGTATTAACACAAGTTTATGCAGCCACTATTTAAAATAAAATGTATGTAGGCTTCACTGGAGATTAATTTTTTTGCAAGATCACCGGATGTTACGCCCATACAAAGTCCACTACCGTACTGTGTGTGTGCAAACTTGTCGCTGGCTATTTATATAAGGGTCCTTATCAAGATCAAAGGGGGATGCCCCGGGAACCTGCACCACTGATTATCAAAACGACGCGGAAATTCGCAATTCTTACCAAATGGAAATTCAGTCGAAGTATTAAATTAAAATAGAGGATTCGATAAAACACCTTCAAATGCGCCTTCTTTTCCTAATTTATTAATTATAGACGTAAACAAGTGAATGACGTAATACAGAGGTGATTGACGTAATAGATGAGATCCCGCCAAAACCTACAGGTTGCATAATGGGTACGTTCAACCAATACAGTAGGTGCGCTGTGCGACACTTAGGTTGCGTTCATAAACTATTCCCCCGAGAGCGACTTGGTTGTGTAATCGCATCTTTCTCACTCACGTTTTTTAACACATTTTGCGTCTCGCTGAGTTGTGTCGAGATGTCTTAAATTTACATTATTTCCATGACAACGGGCGTATTTGTTACGCTATACTTAAAAGTGGGTTGTGAAAAGTACGCCCGTTGTCGTGGAAATGATGTAAACACAAGACGTTTCGACACATACTGAGCGAGACGCAAAATATGTTAAAAACCGTGAATGAGAAAGATGCGATTACACGTCCAAGTTGCTCTCGGAGGTATAGTTTATGAACGCAACCTTGGGGATAATAAAATTCGCATACTAATACTTAACCTCTACCATTTTTATTATTACTATTATTACTTTATTGTATTTTATTAATATTAACATAATTCCAAAGGTAGCCAATGATATAGGAACGAATGGACGCTCTAAAAATAATAGTGACATCTATTGAGTATTTAACAAAATTCTGAACATTTGCTAATTCCTCAATTGGCTTATTTACTACTACAGAGAAGTAAGTGCAAAATGGGACTAGAGTCCGATTATAATATGCTGTTGATTCTCCTTCTAAACTTTGCATTACATAACTTAATTGTAGAATTTGTTTACACGTTATCTATATTTACAGGTTTCTGTTTTCTACTCTGCTGTTGCAACAGTAGCGCCACTACATATTTGATGAGCTGTCTCCATACTAACACTACTTTGTCTCCAAATTGGGCGTCAAATTTAAAGCATTTAATTAAGCACGAGTTAAATTCCCATAGTCTTTATACCATCCCCATCTCCAAGTAAATGGAATTATTAATAATAAATGAGATTGAAAATATTCTGCCATCATGTATTATTCCTGGAGGACCTGTAAACTTTGTGCTAGATTGCAGTTGGGGAATCCAATGCCTAGATCGTAAATCACTGCATTTCATTTCAGGATCCCGAAATAACCTCGACTTTTTTATTCAAAATATGGTTATGTATCTGTCAAGTAGACAATTAATTGACAAATTGGATTTGTTTTATGGTTAGCTTATAGCGTTTTCGATTGGACGCATTAGTGCGCACTCAGAGTATCTTCATCTCGTGCTATTACATGAGGTTAAAAGAAGATGCAAATACACTGAGTGCAACCGGTGCAGGTGAATCGAAAACGCCATTAAGTTGACCGCATCAGGGCAGAATTCAATAGTGGGGGAACATGTGTTCCGAGCAGAAAAATGATAGCTGGTGCTTGAGGGGGCAGGGGAAGGACATATTGAACCCAAAACGTGAATGCTAATTGGATAGTGCGCTTCGCGATTTCTTGGGCTTTTGGGCTTCTTTGCATGCACAAAGTGGGTAACGGAAAGCAGCTTGGTAACTGCTATGGTGCGCAGTCTATATTACCGACCAGAGACAACCTGTCTCTGTTACCGACTATGTTTTGTGTTCGTTGGACAGTTGACAGCCAGTGTTACCAACGTGCGTGTAATACCCAATAAATCCATGAGTAAATTACCAAATTAGAACGTGAGTTAAGTTCCCCAAATACAAGCAAATATGAGTAATGCACTTATATACATCTGAATATGTTAAATAATTTTAGAACCCATAAGTACTGATAGGACCCCATTTACTCTGGCAGACATGAACCTGTCACATAATGAAAAACATGCACAAGAAACTGATTTTACAGTGCCCGTTGAAGATCTTGGGGAAGAATATTGATCTACCTTTTGGGTATAATAGATATGCCACCGATAGTTGATTTACCAGCTGAAGTATTAACTGAAATTATACATTTCTTAATAACAGCAAACATATGACCCAGAAAGTGTGTTACACCTTCTAAATCAACGACTAATGAATTAGGTAACAATTGTTTAAGTAACGTGTAAAATCACAAATATTTTATAATACGTTTCAGAGTTGTTATAACAGGAAAGGTATTGGGATATACCTTCAACATCACAAGGTAACTTTTCATCTTCTTGCCATGCAAAGTTGCAAAATGATTTATGTTATAGACATTACCGGTTCAGCTGCCAGACACACTGATTTTCATACGAAGCCTAATTTAGCCCAGAAAAGAGTCACTACAGCAAGAAGTAAAATTTTATTCATTTATTGTACGTAGTAGGTATAATAAGATAATTGCTATAGGTGAAATTTTATCTCCAAAAGTAAGGCACTTGTTATATGTAGAAAGCAGGACTATAAAGAGGCCTGCATCCTCAAAGAGTGAGTGTGCTTCATATTTTAAGGTCATATATTAAATTAATAATAAACTTTATTTCAGAATCAGTATTGGGAATAATAAAAGCCAATTACCAAGTTAGTTTGTCTCCAAGAAAAAAAATATGTTATATGTTTTGCAAATTAATATCTGCTCCTGATATTGTCAGAACTTTCAAAGAAATCATAAATTCAGCAGCAGCAGCTGACTTGAGTATCATAGCTTCAGTGTGCGATCAAGGTGCAGCAAATGTGCAAGCCATCAAAATGCTAATTGATGAAACTAAAGCAAGGTTATGAGGAAAGAGACGATATTATAAAAGTAAATAATGTTATGGTGATACCTTTATTTGATCCTCTCCATCTTCTAAAAGCCTTGCGCAATAATCTGTTAACTAAAGATTTAAAATTCGTTGTGGATGGTGAAACTAAAACTGTTAAGTGGTCGCACATTATGGATGCTTATAACATTGATGTTGCTTCAGGAGATTTAAGACTAATGCCAAAATTAACTGCAAGACATATATACATATGAGAATATAAGAAATATTATTGATATTAGAACATTTAAAAATGGTTTAAAGGATAAGTGGTTAAAAAACCTCTCTTTTTAAGAATCTTTGTTGGTATTTGTGAGTACTCGATAGAGTTCTTGTCAACATTCGTAGAAAAGATAACACTGCGTTGGTAAAGATTTTACACTCAATGTATTTATTTGAAATGAAGTACCTAGCTACTTTACATAACTTATTTCTTTTTAAACATATAAAAAATAGACTTTAAAAATGTGAAAATGTTTATTTAAAAGAAGTTTCTTTGGTAAAACTATATTGTATCGAAATCGAAAAGCCTTTACATAATGTTTTGGAAAAAAATTATTATTTGAACCATCTCATTAAACATCTCTTTTTTGTTTTCTTAACTACATTGAATTACACTTTAAGTATCGATATTTCGGGGTAATAAGTATACTGCCTGTATTTTATAACAATTTTTTTTTAAATATAAAATTCTTTTTATAGTACAAATGTTTTTATTTAAATAATTTTATTGTAGTAGTTTTTTTTTGTTCTATAATCATGTTTAAATCTTAATTTAACTTGAAGGCTTCCGCGGCCGTCGTCCATTGTTGAATTCTTGGCTTCCGGTTGGAACCGCGTGTCTCGGATTTCTTCACTGCCGACGTTTCGTTCTTCGTTGCAGAAGAACTTCCTCAGGGCTGCTGCTGGTGGTGATGCTGCTACTGCTGCTGCTGTTGGTCTTGCTGCTGCTTCGCGTTAGTCTCGACGACTAACGGCAGTGAAGAAATCCGAGACACGCGGTTCCAACCGGAAGCCAAGAATTCATGTTTAAATCTTTTTTTTTACAGTAAAATTGTTTTCGTTGCTATCACATACATCACAAAAATTACTAGAAATTACACTTTTACACTAAGACTAAAGCACGACTTAAAGCTATGAAACATTACTTTTTTGCTTAACTTATTTGAGCAATAAAAAATAGTTTTAAATAAATTGAATTAAAGCGTAACTTTGTCGAAAAAATAAATACATCAAATAAGGCATAAATATTAAAATACAATTTCCTAAATGGGCCAAATAATTTATCTTCTTTTTCCTTGATTTCAAACAGGTACTAATGTAAAGCAATTAACAGTAAAAAAAATCACGTATTCAAAATTTACAAAAGATTAAAAAACCTAACAAAATACTTACAGTGCACTCATATAAAAAAAACAAAACTTAATATTTCTACATGATAAACTAAGCTGTCTTTTAAGTATGTGAAAGGAATGGACATTGATGATTTCTTTCTGAAACAAGAAACACAGGGAAATTATTTTGCTTTTGACAAAGAACTTTAGAATAAGATCAATCTCACCAACACGACGTCCGCTCATTCAGAACAGAATTGCACACGTTTGTTACTTTTTTGGGAGCGGTTACGAACAAGAATTCGGCCTTCTTGTTTCCTCTCCCTCTCCTTAATGCGGTTCAACAGAGTCAGCGTACTCCGGCCATAATTCTGGTAATGCGAAATTAAAGCCTTCATGTTCGAGTCGTAATCCTCTGCAACAGCGTCATCTTTTATCATCGAATCGATTGAATCTTGACAGTTTTCGTTTCCTTCGGTTGGAGGAACATCGAATTTGAAGTCAATCAAGTCTTCAAGCGTACCAGTCCATTGAACCGGATTTTCCCTGATTGTTGAGTCATTAATTTCAGGCTTTTCAGCTTGAACAACATCTTGTTCACACATTTCTAGAATCTGCTCGATGACTTTCCAAGACGAGTCATCTAAATTTTTAAAAAAATTGTTCAATATTTCTTCTTCGTTGCTGTTAATGTCATCATGCTTCTTCGATTGTTGATTAAAATCTTCATTATTATTAAGAACGTCTTCCTTCATCAATTGCTGATTCAAATCATCATTATTATTAAGAACGTCTTCCTTCGTCGATTGCTGATTCAAATCGTCGTTATTATTAAGATCGTGTTTCTGCATAGATTTCTGGTTAAAATCAGACGGTAAAGTTTCAGCCTCTACTTGTTTGGCTGAATTGGCTGCCTCAAATGACCATTTTGTGTTTGGAAATTTCGAATTGTTTGAATCGTCTAATGAAGAGTGGGCGATTGACGAAACCTTACCCTTTACATTTTTTTTTACGTACTTGTAAGGCCTGTCCGCAGGCACAATTTTAAATCTGGGTTTAACAAATTCTATCGGAAGCGAAAAATGTATCCAATTTTTTTTATTCTTTTCAGATTCTTGCTGCTTCTTTGGAGGCCTGCCCCGCTTCTTCTTTACGGCCAAACCGTTCCCTTGATCTTCTGAGTTTACAGCGAGATGTAGTGCAGATTTTGGGGGCCTGCCCCTCTTCTTCTTTGTGGTCAGACCATTCTCTTTATCTTCTGGGTTTATGAGATTTCGTTTAGATTTTTGAGGAGACTTGCCTCGCTTCTTCTTGGGAACCAAACTGTTTCCAATTTCATTTTGTTTAACATAGGGTTTCCTTTCAATGTTCGATACTTCTGTAACAAGCGTTACCTTTTCTAATTCCTCAATGTCTTCTGTAATTAAATTAGGCATCGACAGATTTGGAACTGTAGCTTCGCTTTTACCAAAGAAATTTTCTTTGTCACATCGCTTCTTTAATGGAGGTGGTTCTTCACCTTCAGAGAAATTTCTTTTGCGATTTTTTACTAAATAGGTCTTTAATAAAGGTGGCGCAATTAATCCTGTATTTTTTTGAAGGCCACTGGCTTCAAACTGATTCAGTTTGCCACTTAAGGGGGCAAATAAATCAGAAATTTTCTGATAGTTCGTATTAATGGGTGTACCAAATTTTCTGACTCTTCTCTTTTTGGGGTAGTTCGTGGCAGGTCTTGATTTTGCCTTTGCGATTGCTTTTTTGTACACGTCAGACCAAACTTGTGTCAAGTTTGCTTGCCCCATGATGAGGCTTTGTCTCATTTTTATTGCGACTACACTATTGTGTTCTGGTGGTTTCCTCTTCATCTTGGATTGTTAAAATTTCTTCTTACCTTTTTTTTGTTAAAATAAATTAACAAATAATCCTCTAATCTTGATTGCTTTTTTATCTACTTATTAATTAGTATTAATACAAGTTTATGCAGCCACTATTTAAAATAAAATGTATGTAGGCTTCACTGGAGATTAATTTTTTTGCAAGATCACCGGATGTTACGCCCATACAAAATCCACTACCGTACTGTGTGTGTGCAAACTTGTCGCTGGCTATTTATATAAGGGTCCTTATCAAGATCAAAGGGGGATGCCCCGGGAACCTGCACCACTGATTATCAAAACGACGCGGAAATTCGCAATTCTTACCAAATGGAAATTCAGTCGAAGTATTAAATTAAAATAGAGGATTCGATAAAACACCTTCAAATGCGCCTTCTTTTCCTAATTTATTAATTATAGACGTAAACAAGTGAATGACGTAATACAGAGGTGATTGACGTAATAGATGAGATCCCGCCAAAACCTACAGGTTGCATAATGGGTACGTTCAGCCAATACAGTAGGTGCGCTGTGCGACACTTAGGTTGCGTTCATAAACTATTCCCCCGAAAGCGACTTGGTTGTGTAATCGCATCTTTCTCACTCACGTTTTTTAACACATTTTGCGTCTCGCTGAGTTGTGTCGAGACGTCTTAAATTTACATTATTTCCATGACAACGGGCGTATTTGTTACGCTATACTTAAAAGTGGGTTGTGAAAAGTACGCCCGTTGTCGTGGAAATGATGTAAAAACACGACGTTTCGACACATACTGAGCGAGACGCAAAATATGTTAAAAACCGTGAGTGAGAAAGATGCGATTACACGCCCAAGTATAGTTTATGAACGCAACCTTGGGGATAATAAAATTCGCATACTAATACTTAACCGCTACCATTTTTATTATTACTATTATTACTTTATTGTATTTTATTAATATTAACATAATCCAAAGGTAGCCAATGATATAGGAACGAATGGACGCTCTAAAAATAATAGTGACATCTATTGAGTATTTAACAAAATTCTGAACATTTACTAATTCCTCAATTGGCTTATTTACTACTACAAAGAAGTAAGTGCAAAGTGGGACTAGAGTCTGATTATAATATGCTGTTGATTCTCCTTCTAAACTTTGCATTACATAACTTAGTTATAGAATTTGTTTACACGTTATCTATATTTACAGGTTTCTGTTTTCTGCTCTGCTGTTGCAACAGTAGCGCCACTACATATTTGATGATCTGTCTCTATACTAACACTACTTTGTCTCCAAATTGGGCGTCAAATTTAAAGCATTTAGTTAACGCACGAGTTAAATTTCCATAGTCTTTATACCATCCCCATCTCCAAGTAAATGGAATTATTAATAATAAATGACACTGAAAATATTCTGGCATCATGTATTATTCCTGGAGGACCTGTAAACACATCTACAAACTTTGTGCTAGATTCCAGTTAGGGAATCCAATGCCTAGCTCGTAAATCACTGCATTTCATTTCAGGATCCCGAAATAACCTCGACTTTTTTATTCAAAATAAGGTTATGTGTCTGTCAAGTAGACAATTAATTGACAAATTGCATTTGTTTTGTGTTTAGCTTAAGTTGACGGCATCAGGGCAGAATTCAATAGTGGGGGAACATGTGTTCCGAGCAGAAAAATGATAGCTGGTGCTTGAGGGGGCAGGGGAAGGACATATTGAACCCAAAACGTGAATGCTAACTGGATAGTGCGCTTCGCGATTTCTTGGGCTTTTGGGCTTCTTTGCATGCACAAAGTGGGTAACGGAAAGCAGCTTGGTAACTGCTATGGTGCGCAGTCTATATTACCGACTATGTTTCGTGTAAATTGTAATTCGTTGGACAGTTGACAGCCAGTGTTACCAACGTGCGTGTAATACCCAGTAAATCCATGAGTAAATTACCAAATTAGAACGTGAGTTAAGTTCCCCAAATACAAGCAAATATGAGTAATGCACTTATATACATCTGAATATGTTAAATAATTTTAGAACCCATAAGTATTGATAGGACCCCTTTTACTCTGGCAGACATGAACCTGTCACATAATGAAAAACATGCACAAGAAACTGATTTTACAGTGCCCGTTGAAGATCTTGGGGAAGAATATTGATCTACCTTTTGGGTATAATAGATATGCCACCGATAGTTGATTTACCAGCTGAAGTACTAACTGAAATTATACATTTCTTAATAACAGCAAACATATGACCCAGAAAGTGTGTTACACCTTCTAAATCAACAACTAATGAATTAGGTAACAATTGTTTAAGTAACGTGTAAAATCACAAATATTTTATAATACGTTTCAGAGTTGTTATAACAGGAAAGGTATTGGGATATATCTTCAACATCACATGGTAACTTTTCATCTTCTTGCCATGCAAAGTTGCAAAATGATTTATGTTATAGACATTACCGGTTCAGCTGCCAGACACACTGATTTTCATACGAAGCCTAATTTAGCCCAGAAAAGAGTCACTACAGCAAGAAGTAAAATTTTATTCATTTATTGTACGTAGTAGGTATAATAAGATAATTGCTATAGGTGAAATTTTATCTCCAAAAGTAAGGCACTTGTTATATGGAGAAAGCAGGACTATAAAGAGGCCTGCATCCTCAAAGAGTGAGTGTGCTTCATATTTTAAGGTCATATATTAAATTAATAATAAACTTTATTTCAGAATCAGTATTGGGAATAATAAAAGCCAATTACCAAGTTAGTTTGTCTCCAAGAAAAAAAATATGTTATATGTTTTGCAAATTAATATCTGCTCCTGATATTGTTAGAACTTTCAAAGAAATCATAAATTCAGCAACAGCAGCTGACTTGAGTATCATAGCTTCAGTGTGCGATCAAGGTGCAGCAAATGTGCAAGCCATCAAAATGCTAATTGATGAAACTAAAGCAAGGTTATGAGGAAAGAGGCGATATTATAAAAGTAAATAATGTTATGGTGATACCTTTATTTGATCCTCTCCATCTTCTAAAAGCCTTGCGCAATAATCTGTTAACTAAAGATTTAAAATTCGTTGTGGATGGTGAAACTAAAACTGTTAAGTGGTCGCACATTATGGATGCTTATAACATTGATGTTGCTTCAGGAGATTTAAGACTAATGCCAAAATTAACTGCAAGACATATATACATATGAGAATATAAGAAATATTATTGATATTAGAACATTTAAAAATGGTTTAAAGGATAAGTGGTTAAAAAACCTCTCTTTTTAAGAATCTTTGTTGATATTTGTGAGTACTCGATAGAGTTCTTGTCAACATTCGTAGAAAAGATAACACTGCATTGGTAAAGATTTTACACTCAATGTCTTTATTTGAAATGAAGTACTTTACATAACTTATTTTTTTAAACACAAAAAATAGACTTTAAAAATGTGAAAATGTTTATTTAAAAGAAGTTTCTTTGGTAAAACTATATTGTATCAAAATCAAAAAGCCTTTACATAATGTTTTGGAAAAAAAATATTATTTGAACCATCTCATTAAACTTCTCTTTTTTGTTTTCTTAACTACATTGAATTACACTTTAAGTATCGATATTTTGGGGTAATAAGTATACTGCCTGTATTTTATAACAATTTTTTTTTAAATATAAAATTCTTTTTATAGTACAAATGTTTTTATTTAAATAATTTTATTGTAGTAGTTTTTTTTTGTTCTGTAATCATGTTTAAATCTTAATTTAACTTGAAGGTTTCCGTCCATTGTTGAATTCTTGGCTTCCGGTTGGAACCGCGTGTCTCGGATTTCTTCACTGCCGACGTTTCGTTCTTCGTTGTAGAAGAACTTCCTCAGGGCTGCTGCTGGTGGTGATGCTGCTACTGCTGCTGCTGCTGTTGGTCTTGCTGCTGCATCGCGTTAGTCTCGACGACTAACGGCAGTGAAGAAATCCGAGACACGCGGTTCCAACCGGAAGCCAAGAATTCATGTTTAAATCTTTTTTTTTACAGTAAAATTGTTATCGTTGCTATCACATACATCACAAAAATTACTAGAAATTACACTTTTACACTAAGACTAAAGCACGACTTAAAGCTATGAAACATTACTTTTTTGCTTAACTTATTTGAGCAATAAATAATAGTTTTAAATAAATTAAATTACAGCGTAACTTTGTCGAAAAAATAAATACATCAAATAAGGCATAAATATTAAAATACAATTTCATAAATGGGCCAAATAATTTATCTTCTTTTTCCTTGCTTTCAAACAGGTACTAATGTAAAGCAATTAACAGTAAAAAAGATCACGAAATTTTCAAAATTTACAAAAGATTAAAAAACCTAACAAAATACTTACAATGCATTTATATAAAAAAAAAACAAAACTTAATATTTCTACACGATAAACTAAGCTGTCCTTTAAGTATGAGAAAGAAACGGACGTTGATGATTTCTTTCTGAAACAAGAAACACAGGGAAATTATTTTGCTTTTGACAAAGAACTTTGGAATAAGATCAATGTCACCAACACGACGTCCGCTCATTCAGAACAGAATTGCACACGTTTGTTACTTTTTTGGGAGCGGTTACGAACAAGAATTCGGCCTTCTTGTTTCCTCTCCCTCTCCTTAATGCGGTTCAACAGAGTCAGCGTACTCCGGCCATAATTCTGGTAATGCAAAATTAAAGCATTCATGTTCGAGTCGTAATTATCTGCAATAGTGTCATCTTTTATTATTGAATCGATTGAATCTTGACAGTTTTCGTTTCCTTCAGTTGGAGGAATATCGTATTTGAAGTCAATCAAGTCGTCAAGCGTACCAGTCCATTGAACCAGATTTTCCCTGATTATTGAGTTATTAATTTCAGGCTTTTCAGCTTGAACAACACCTTGTTTACACATTTCTAGAATTGAGTCGATGTCTTTCCAAAAGGAGTCATTTTGCTGATTAAAATCTTCACTATTATTAAGAACGTGTTCCTTCGTCGATTGCTGATTCAAATCATCATTATTATTATTGAAAACCTTTTTCTTTGTCGATTGCTGATTGAAATCATCGTTATTATTAAGATCGTGTTTCTGCATAGATTTCTGGTTGAAATCAGACGGTAAAGTTTCAGTCTCTACTTGTTTAAAAGTTATTGAATTGTCTGCCTCAAAGGACCATTTTGTGTTAGGAAATGTGGTATTGTTTGAATCATCTAATGAAGAGTGGGCGATTGACTTACCCTTTACATTTTTTTTTACGTACTTGTAAGGCTTGTCCGCAGGCACAATTTTAAATCTGGGTTTAACAAATTCTTTCGGAAGCGAAAAATGTATCCAATTTTTTTTATTCTTTTCAGATTCTTGCTGCTTCTTTGGAGGCCTGCCCCGCTTCTTCTTTACGGCCAAACCATTCCCTTGATCTTCTGAGTTTACAGCGAGATTTAGTGCAGATTTTGGGGGCCTGCCCCTCTTCTTCTTTGTGGCCAAACCTTTCCCTTGATTTTCTGAGTTTACAGCGAGATTTAGTGCAGATTTTGGGGGCCTGCCCCTCTTCTTCTTTGTGGCCAAACCATTCTCTTCTGAGTTTTCAGCGAGATTTAGTGCAGATTTTGGGGGCCTGCCCCTCTTCTTCTTTGTGGCCAGACCATTCTCTTGATCTTCTGAGTTTATGAGATTTTGTTTAGATTTTTGAGGAGGCTTGCCTCGCTTCTTCTTGGAAACCAAACTGTTTCCAATTTCGTTTTGTTTAACATAGGGTTCGCTTTTAATGTTCGATACGTCTGTAACAAGCGACACCTTTTTTAATTCCTCAATGTCTTCAGTAATTAAATTAGACATCGACAGATTTGAAACTGCAGCTTCGCTTTTACCAAAGAAATATTCTTTGTCACATCGCTTCTTTAATGGAGGCGGTTCTTCACCTTCAGAGAAATTTCTTTTGCGATTTTCTACTAAATAGGTCTCTAATAAAGGTGGCGCAATTAATCCTGCATTTTTTTGAAAGCCACCGTCTTCAAACTGATTCAGTTTGCCACTTAAGGGGGCAAATAAATCAGAAATTTTCTGATTGTTCGTATTAATGGGTGTACCAAATTTTCTGACTCTTCTCTTCTTGGGGTAGTTCATGGCAGGTCTTGATTTTGCCATCGAGATTGCTTTTTTGTACACGTCAGACCAAACTTGTGTCAAGTTTGCTTGCCCCATGACGAGGCTTTGTCTCATTTTTATTGCGACTACACTATTGTGTTCTGGTGGTTTCCTCTTCATCTTGTTTTGTTAAAATTTCTTACCTTTTTTTTGTTAAAATAAATTAACAAATAATTCTCTAACCTTGATTGCTTTTTTATCTACTTATTAATTAGTATTAACACAAGTTTATGCAGCCACTATTTAAAATAAAATGTATGTAGGCTTCACTGGAGATTAATTTTTTTGCAAGATCACCGGATGTTACGCCCATACAAAGTATACTATTGTACTGCGTGTGCAAACTTGTCGGATAAGGATAAGGGTCCTTATCAAGATCAAAGGGGGGATGCCCCGGGGAACCTGCACCACTGATTATCAAAACGACGCGGAAATTCGCAATTCTTACCAAATGGAAATTCAGTCGAAGCATTAAATTAAAATAGAGGATTCGATAAAACACCTTCAACGTGCCTTCTCTTCCTAATTTATTAATTATAGACGTAAACAAGTGAATGACGTAATAAGCAGATGATTGATAGATAAGATCACGCCAAAAACTACAGGTTGCAGAATGGGTACGTTCAGCCAATACTGTAGGTGTGCTGTGCGATACTTAGGTTGCGTTCATAAACTATTCCCCCGAGAGCGGCTTGGGCATCTTTCTCACTCACGTTTTTTAACATATTTTGCGTCTCGCTCAGTACGTGTCGAGACGTCTTAAGTTCACATTATTTCCATGACAACGGGCGTATTTTTTACGCTCTACTTAAAAGTGGATTGTGAAAAGTACGCCCGTTGTCATCGAAATGATGTAAACACAAGACATCTCGACACATACTGAGCGAGACGCAAAATATGTTAAAAACCGTGAGTGAGAAAGATGCGATTACACGCCCAAGTTGCTCTCGGAGGTATAGTTTATGAACGCAACCTTGGGGATAATAAAATTCGCATACTACTTAACCGCTACCATTTCTATTATTACTATTATCACTTTCTTGTATTTTATTAATATTAACATAATTCCAAAGGTAGCCAATGATACAGGAACGAATGGACGTTCTAAAAATAATAGTGACATCTATTGAGTATTTAACAAAATTCTGAACATTTGCTAATTCCTCAATTGGCTTATTTACTACTACAAAGAAGTAAGTGCAAAGCGGGACTAGAGTCCGATTATAATATGCTGTTAATTCTCCTCCTAAACTTTGCATTACATAACTTAGTTATAGAATTTGTTTACACGTTATCTATATTTACAGGTTTCTGTTTTCTACTCTGCTGTTGCAACAGTAGCGCCACTACATATTTGATGAGCTGTCTCCATACTAACACTACTTTGTCTCCAAATTGAGCGTCCAATTCAAAGCATTTAGTTAAGCACGAGTTAAATTCCCATAGTCTTTATACCATCACCATCTCCAAGTAAATGGAATTATTAATAATAAATGACATTCCATCATGTATTATTCCTGGAGGACCTGTAAACTTTGTGCTAGATTGCAGTTGGGGAATCCAATGCCTAGATCGTAAATCACTGCATTTCATTTCAGGATCCCGAAATAACCTCGACTTTTTTATTCAAAATATGGTTATGTATCTGTCAAGTAGACAATTAATTGACAAATTGCATTTGTTTTATGGTTAGCTTAAGTTGACCGCATCAGGGCAGAATTCAACAGTGGGGGAACATGTGTTCCGAGCAGAAAAATGATAGCTGTTGCTTGAGGGGGCAGGGGAGAACATATTGAATCCAAAACGTGAATGCTAACTGGATAGTGCGCTTCGCGATTTCTTGGGCTTTTGGGCTCCTTTGCATGCACAAAGTGGGTAACGGAAAGCAGCTTGGTAACTGCTATGGTGCGCAGTCTATATTACCGACTATGTTTCGTGTAAATTGTAATTCGTTGGACAGTTGACAGCCAGTGTTACCAACGTGCGTGTAATACCCAATAAATCCATGAGTAAATTACCAAATTAGAACCAGCTCTAATTTTCCATCGACTTTTTAGGGAATTCTAGTTACACAGGCCTAGCAATGGGTTCACCACTAAGCCCCCTACCAGCAGAAATATTTCTATATCACATTACAGAAATAATATTAACATCGGACCTAAGCAAAAAAAAAACACATTTACTTTTGGCACCGATACGTAAACGACACGCGATCATTTAAATTTATTAATTAAAGTAGGCGGGATTGCTTTTATACGGTTGCGCACCTTGCCAATCGACTCGCTGTTTAAATTAGAGGTTATGTAGATATTTTGACTTTAGGATTCTCATGTTCGATCGCTTTAATTCAAAGGAAATGAAGCACTAGAAAATTATCCAGTTCTAGTCACAATCATGGCAAATGTTCAAAATATTCGCCTCTGGCGATTAATTAAACATTTTGACATTTTCTGCTCCAAAGATGGAGCTACACTAGACACTAGAGTAACCTGTTGCTATTTTCAGAGAAGTGATTGTAGATGTTGTTCCTTCCCTTCCAAAAAGTTTTTTTAAAATTTAATTCAGGCAAGTGAATCGTGTTGTAAAATCTTTTGATTTTATTTTTTATTAAGTCATCTATTGAAACATGCCGAACGTTTTTTCTTTATTTGATTTAATCGAGTAATTGTTTTATAGCGTCTTCGACTGCTCTAGAGCGCTCTCATCTTCTTTAACCTCATTTGTACGTCTTTTATTTTAAATATATTTCTGAATTTCGATCCTCCCAAAAAAACAGCTTGAAATGTTGGTTTGCAAGGCTGCATGTGATACAGAGCGGTTAAGAATAACTGTTTGAGTTGGCAATGCGATTAATAACGATTATTCGGCTATTTGCAACACTGCTAACGGATATGTGTTATGTTGGTTTATTTGACGCAAACCAGTTTTCAAATGAATTCCTCATTAAAGTAAGCTAGGATTTTTTTTTTAAGTTGGCAACACTCAATACAAGAATGAGGGACAGTTGTCAATAACTGTCAGCGTCATATTATCTAATCATGGCATCACATAAACTCAAAATTTAAAGAAACAAATTCAAAACAACGCTGAAAAAATCGTCCTTCATCTTGAATGCACAAGCGCGTTTTCCAAGTGTTGGGAGGTTATGTTAGCACAAACCACAAACAATTAATTGGGCAGCTGTCAGTGTTACTAACTTTCAGGAGAAAAAAACACTGAAGTCATGGCCTACTTTAATTAGTAATTTAATTGAATGCACGGTAAGTTAATAAATTTCCGGTAAACAACGATGATAATTTTTTTTATTTTCTCAAAGACATGTTAAACAATATAATTTCTATACAATTCAAGAAATATTTATGACATGAAACATAAAAGTAAAATAAATGCGTCGTCTTCCTCTTTATTGATGTGGACGAATCAATTTAAATATGAAACAGTTAATCTGAGTAGGGGCCCACAGAATGTGTAAGACAGGAAATAAATAACTATTGTTTCTAATAAAAAATTGGAAAACCCCAAATTTACCGTTTTGATTTCTTTTTCCCTTTTTCCCTCCAACTACTTCAAATTGCTGCAAAACAGGAAATTTTCCTCCGGTTGCCAACACTGTTGCAAAGTGACGCCTGTCAGTGTCAAGACGTCAACAAACGGAAGTTACTTCAGTTGTACCATTTAAAAATAAAACTCAGCACTGCCAACCCAAACAGTGCGTCTTGACCACTTTGTACTTATCAATAAATGTAAATTAAGATTAACGTCGTTATTAATGTGTAAATAGAAGATTTTTTTCATTTTAGTTTCCAGATTAACTAATTCTGATCCTCGTTGCATCTGGACGTACGTATGTTCGGACAATCATTAACGATGTCCTGGTATAATCTAATTAGTAATGTAATTAATCATTTGATACTGTTATAATTACTCAGCATATTTAATAGATAACACGAAATGAAATGCGTCATGTAATCAGTTTAAATTATTTCAAAATATAGCTCTATAGTTTAAAGTCCATAGTAATTGCCGTGGCGCCATCTAGCGTAGAAATTTGCACGCAAAATTCGGAACGTTTTTGACAAAGTGTTCGCCAATTGTCAACTACTTTTTAATGACAAATAATTTGAACTTTTTACAAATCAGGGGTCTAAGCAAAAACCGTTTTACATTCTAGTTTTCCGCTCGTGTAATCGTGTTGATTTTTATGTAAATATATACAGGCGGTTCGTCGTGATTTCCCAGCAATTATCGAAATATGATGGCGGAATCGGATACGACCGTAGAAGCAACCAGAAGATTAAATGTTAAAAAGCAAACGCTGGACGATGCTTACGCCGCACCCGCGAATTTCCTCGAAATCGACGTAGTCAACCCCGTCACCACCATCGGCGTGGGCAAGAAACGCTTCACCGATTACGAAGTTAAGATGCGGGTAAGAGACGCACTCCTCCTCCCCAAGATAAGAGTTTCGTTTCAGATATCATGTTGCAGACGAATCTACCAGTATTTAAAGTTAAAGAGTCCAGCGTACGACGACGTTACAGTGATTTCGAGTGGCTAAGGAACGAGTTAGAACGGGATAGCAAAATCGTAGTGCCTCCGTTGCCGGGCAAGGCTTGGAAGAGACAGATGCCTTTTCGCGGGGACGATGGTATTTTCGAAGAGGATTTCATCGAGGAAAGAAGAAAAGGCTTAGAAATATTTATCAATAAGTAAGTTGTCGATGTTGCCATTGCATTCGCACACGTGTGTCGTTTCATTACAGAATTGCTGGTCATCCGTTAGCCCAAAACGAACGTTGTCTGCACATGTTCCTTCAAGAACCCGCGATCGACAAAAATTATGTTCCTGGTAAAATACGTAACACGTAAAATAAAGTAAACCATGTGATTGTACTAATTGTTAAATTCCATCCTTTGTAAGTTTCTTTTCGTTGATTAGCTGCTCTGCAAGTGCGTCTTTTTCGTATTTTGCAACGTTAAGCGTTCGATTTACTTGGAATTGCTTCGTTATATATATATATATGTACTAATTTCATGTAATGGGGCTTAAATTTTCTCCGTGTTTAAAACAAAGTGTGTTTCTTCCGATGTATTTGTCATTAATGGCTGCGGCTAATTGTACACAAGATGTTAAAAACATTGTAAATCGGATCTGAATTGGAAACGTTCATTTTCATTGATGTTGATTCCAGTTTGAAAAACTACTACTTATTAGAAATACATTTCCTTGGGATATTAATATTTATTCTACAATTATTATTACATGAATGGTTTTTATTAGCAGCGTATTTAAATTACATTGTATTCCTCATCTATTAAGTCTTTATCAAGAGAGCAAATGGTACAAGTTATTCGATAAATTTTTTTAAGGCTTGCATGATTACATTAAAAAAATGTAATGATTGTTATTAATTGGATTTACATAATTAATTTACTCAATCATTTTATTGTCATATACGTTATTTACACTTTATATATGTATTGTAGATGCATTGAAATATTTTGTCAGAAATAAATTGTTTATTTGTATCGCAGAGAATTTTACATTATTATTTGTCGACCGCCAAGGACTCTTCCGGTTGCCAACACTTACTATCCCTAATCTCGATTATGTTCTGCCATTCTTGCTTTAGATCCCTGGAAATTAATTGCGTTTAAGTCGATTCAACCCCAAGGAAAATAACTCACTGGCAATCATAGTAAAGATTGGCCGTGTTTGGGAGACACTTCCGAAGCAGATCACAACAAGGCATCACTAGGACCGACAAAAACTGAACCTGGTCATCCGGCATCATGTAGTCCTTTTCACGGTCCATCATCGATAAGGGTTGTAATCCCAACTTCTTTTCTTCGTCGCCCTGTTCATAAAACTCCACTAAAAGGAATTTGGTGTTATATGTAACATAAACAAACAAGTTGCGTTCATGAAACTGAACCAGCGAGATACAAATCAAACCCAACTGTATAATATGTTGGTGATTCGCTTGGCCACATCGAACGGCTTACACTGCCCCGATAAATCGCAAGTCGTCATCATTATAGACTTGATCATGCTCCGGTGTGTCTCGTTGGTCCAGTCGAAACAGTCATCGTAGACGATCGGTGTGAATTTGGCTCGCATCTTGAAATAATAAGCCAGATCCGTGGATAATATCGCTTCTTTTATGATGTTGGATAATTCCTTGAAACATTCTGCTGTTACATCTTTGAAAATGTGGAATTCCTGAAAGGCCAGGTACAAAATGAAGAAGCGGTGAGCAAAGCAAGGGTTGTGGGGAGCCGTACGCTTAGGAGTATCATGGTGACTTCGTAATGATGGTTCTCCCAAGGTGAACCATCGTATAGTTGAATTAGGACATCGTTTGTCATGTACAGGTAATTGTTGGTCACTCCTCCGTGGTCTACATCGTGACAGAGTGATGCAATTAATAAACCTTTGACCTGAAAGTTGGTTATTATTATTATTAAGCGCAACAGGAAAGAGAAAAAAATGGCTAATAGTTTGAACAGATTTTTGGAAAGTCAAGACGAAATACTATAAATGCGTCAATTAATAATAGTACAGAAAATTTTGTCGTCGATGCCAATGCGATATCACCATTCGTGTCAATGTCGTAGTCGTCATTACAATCCAAAGAATATTTTGGAAAGGAGAAACGATCAGCAGTATCAAACAATTCACCCATCTATAGAAATTCCGTTTTTGAAGAAGACGTTGAAACTGCTGCTCAAACTAATACCGAAATAAATGAATGGGAAGGGCTTTCTGATGATCGGGGCTTATGGCCTGGCTTAACAACGAATGAAATTTCAAGAATTCTGGTGGAACGTGGACCTGTACAGTTAAAAAAACATAATTTTCCTGTTAACGAAAATGGAAGAAAATTTTCCACTAAATACTTTGTCAGGCAACTTTCCAATGGGGAACAAATGGTAAGGGAATGGCTTATTTATTCGAAATCAAAAAACTCAATATTTTGTTTCTGTTGCAAAATTTTTGGGAAACATTCAACTTCCAATAATTTTTCTGATTCAAAAGGGTTCTCCGACTGGCAACATTTATATTTGGCTTTAAAACTGGCATCTCACATAAATACTTGTATCAGAACTTGGGTCAACTTAAATAAAATGTGAAAATCAAACAGAGCCGTTAATGATGATAATGATAATCCTAGAGCATTGTTCGTACCATGTTTCGCTCATAGCCTGAATTTAGACGTAAATGACGCAGCAAGAATTTCGCATGGAACAGTTAACTTTTTTACTATTGTTCAAGAATTACATGTCTTCTTTCTGGCTTCTACAAAAAGATGGGAAGTTATAAAAAAAAACATTTGCCCGACTTAAACCTAAAGCCTTTAAGCGAAACTAGATGGTCAAGTAGAATTGAGCGATAAAACCTTTAAGACTTCATTCACTTTTAGAAATTTCAGGAGATTCTTCTTTAAATTGCGATACAACACCTCTAGTAAGCCTCATTACTGACAAACATTCAAAATTTTAAATTTATAACTCAATTAACTTAATTAATTATTTGGTACGACGTTTTGTTTCAAAATTAACGTTTTAAGTAAAATGTTACAAAATCAGCCACTAATATTGAAACTTTCTAGATTATTTGGCCAACTTAGTGAATTGTTTTAAAAATTATCGTAATGATAATAATTTTGAGGAAATTCTAACTAAAACGGCAGAAGTAGCTTTAAATGTAAATGTAGAAACTACTTTCCATCCATTCAAAATACTCGCAAAAAAATGCGACCGAAAAGTTTGCAATGAAAATTGAAAAAAATCAGCAGAAAAACAAAAACGTTTTAATCGGTAAATAATACTAATAACAAAAGCGTAAAGAAGAAAAATTATCCACCAATGTTGCCAGACGAAAACTTGTTGAAGCGGTAGAACTTACGTGTTTTTCAAAATTCTTGTACAGGTGGGCCAAATTCGACACTTTTAATAGGAAACTCCTATTTTTAGAAGAGTTAGACAAAAACTGACCTCGGTCCCTGGAGCTCGATTTTTAAGACAAAATTAATGGTGAAGACCGCGTTTCGATATCTTGTACCGTTTAAGAGCTACAGGGCGTTTTTCAAAATACTACGATTTTTAAAAACCTTCATAACTTTTTTGTTTATGAAAATTTTTAATTTCTGTAAAGACTTCTTTAAGGCACTTTTTCATGCAGAATTCATTGCTCCAAGTTATTTTTTTCCAAAGTGTTCAATATTTGAGATATTAGCTAGAACTTTGATTTTTTATATGGAAGACCCTATATATTTTTACATTTCTGAAAAGAGCATAAAATTCTATTTACAAAAATATAAAACACTTAATATTTTATTCAAAAGATTTTTGAGTTGCAAAGCTTTCATGTTTTACTGAAAATTTTGATGGTTATTGCAGCATTCAAGTAGGCTGTGGATGATGATAGCTAAATATTTTTCGAAGATTCAATGAGCCATAAAAATATTACTTTATTTCCAATAAACACAACGAAGTTATAACGAATAAATACTAATGTAATCGAAATTGCGCAAAAATTACATAAAGTATCAAATTGTCGGCCATTTTGTACTAAACATAAACGATTCTGTTTTGTTATGGTTTGAGCTGACATCACCAATTCAAGGACTGGTAGTGATGCATTTTTCTTATTCAATAAGGTCAGAATCTTTGTTTCTTTAAAATTCGTATTGCAGAAGTTCTTGCTAAGATGTTTGCTCCAACTGGCGTCGGTCATTTTCAGTTTCTCCCAAAACTATGATCTCCTCTAATTCTTTATTTCCGTTTTGAGATTCATAATTTTTAGTGTTTATCAGTTTAAATGACTAAAAATTTATTAAATTGTTTTTAAATCTCAAGAATATATCTCTGAAGGATTGTCATTGTCACAAGATTAATCGCTGCTTCGGAATTTGCGCCAATTTCTATAAAACACTTTAACATTTAATATTAGTAAAGAAGACAGTGATTTAGAAATAACAAATCAAAAAAGTAAATATAAATCAAAAAAAGTTTATATCCTTAAATATAAATCAAAATAGATTATATCCGTAGATACGTATTTCGGCAGCTACGCTGTCATCTTCAGTACACACATGTACTTACAAGTTAAACATGAAGTCTTGAGTTGGTATAAATATAATAACGTCGTATTTCTCGTAGTTTTCGTACAAGTTCCTATTAAAAGTGTCAGGCCCACCCTGTACAGTAGCGGACAATAAAATTCGGGTACTTCATTTCAACTATGTAAACCATTACAATTTTTGACGCTTAATTCATAAATCGTCGCACTTTCAAACTGACAGTACGTTGGCAACACTGCACGCTTGTGACATTTTCTGTCTTATTCAATGATATTTTTTAATTTATTTATAATAATTCATATATTTCAAACTATACTAAGTACTGTGTTACAAATTAAATGTGACACAATATGACAGCTTCAATAATTTAGTACTTTGACAGATCGAAAGCCAATTTACAATACAAAAAAAACTGGGTCAGTTTTTTTGACCGCAAGTTTACAGGTATACTCAAAATCATGAATTTTTTTCAAATTTTGACACTGCAGATGTCAAGCAAACGTACAAAATGTCACCAGTAATTCTGACGTTTAATACAAATTTTGACAGAAATATAACCTCAATAAAGCCTGATTTACCAAATTTTTCAAATACGAACGGCATGTCATACTTTTACCAAGACTGTATTGTCCGTTACTGTACTTTCATACTCCTGATAATTTTTTTTATATAATTCAAGGTCAAATGACCTAAAACCAAAAATTGAAAATTCGTTTTTTCGTTTTAAAAACGGGTCCCGTCAACAAATTTTCTTTCTTTTTACGTGATAAAAAAATTCTCATTTATCAGAGTAAAATGTAAGGACGATCGAAATGCGGGGTCCTGGCAGTTTTTTTTTTTTTTTTTAACAAACGACCAGTTTCGCGTAATAGGGTATTTTTAAGTTTCCTTCTAAATCAATATAATATGTAGATTTATAAATAGGTAGTTAATTCTTTTTTAAATTTTTACATTAAATCTACTTCATAAGTTAATTTTTTTTAAGTACCTACAGATGTCGCCAGCTGGCAGTTATCATTTATTCAAGTTAGTAACATTTGTTATGCGCAACTCTGTATTATCAACTGAAGAAGAAAAATGGGGAATGGTGAAGCCAATCTCTAGTGTGTTTGCATTCATATTCATACATACTTTGCAGATAATTTTCTTTCTGTGCAATATCGTTGCAATAAAACAGAAAAATCAAAATGGTCTTTCGACTTCTTTCACTTTCGCAATAAACACAATCCAAAACAACCTATTTATAGATCTATATACAGGGAGGTCGAAATTGATTGTCCTAATTCTACACTATTTCCACGAGCTTGATATCAAAATTTACATCCAATTATTAAAATGAAGTTAGCAACATAACGAGATCTATAGGGAAGTTACTAGATATCCTAGGATTTTGTTGTTCATTGCCGTTCATTCATGAAAAATGGTTTATGGCCTGATTAAACAATACTCATTTATTAATTAGGTGTTTCTTTTGATTATTATTTACACAACGCATTCATAACCTTAAAAATATAATTTCAACATGGAAATTAATTTTAATAACAGCTTCCACAGCTGTTTCTAAAGTGTAACGTTTGTTTATAACCTATGACGTCATAATGACGTTATCATTTCGTCAGCTGGCGCTTTGTGAGCGTTTTTAAAGCCAAATGGGGTAGTTAAAGCAATGTTTACGAGTGCTTAAAGCATGTGAGCATCCAAATAAAACGCAACAACCTTCGTGTTGCCACGACGAATTTCTCTGAATATGGCTTTGGGAAATTATTGAATTATTTACTCTTTGCTAACAATATTCCTGTAGGTAACAACTAAATTTCGCTTCAAGAGAAGACATTTCCGCTAATACACACTTGAACATCAGCTATGGTTGACAACACTGCAGCGGAGTTAAGGAAATAATGCATGAAATACAGTGTTTAGGCAGGCACTTGCCTTCATTATTTTTCTCTGAAAATTTGTACTCCCCCACCGCCTCTGGTGCATTTTCAATGAAAATATTTTCAGAGTATTTGGACTTCCGGTTGTAGTGGAAGTCGCTGTCAACTTCATTATTTTAAATGGAATCATAGGCTTTTTCTTGCAAATTCAGGACCTAGAGGGATGTTAGGAAAGTATGGTGTCTCCACTCCCAATATTTTACACGCAAAATCATTCAACCTGTAGCAACAGAAGTTCATGGTCTAGTTCGAAGACTCTCCGCTAGATGGAGAACGCCTGCCCACGTTTTGTCCATTTTTGACGTCATTTTATTTGACGTTTGACGATTTTGACGTTTATAAGTTATAGGTCAAGTTGATAATTTCCGGTGAAATCTCGACTAATTTTTAGAGTTAATTTAAAGTTATTAAGAAATAAACAATTTTTATTATAATTGGATTCAGGTAGGTACAGCTGCGGAATCATAAAGCGGGACAGTATAAAGTCAGTTTAAGAGTTACTTCTTAATTCTGGTAACTTAGAAACTTTCGTGGTTCATAATATAATTAAATAATATGAAATGGTAAAAAATCTTGTTGTATAAACAAGAAAAAAATTAAACACTATCGAAATAATACAAAATTTTGCTATAAGACTTGTCCCACTTTATGATTCCGCAGCTGTACATTGCATCTAGGAAGTGGAAGAGTGTAAATGCATAACTTAATTTAATTTTGCTAGTTTTGCAAATTGTTTCGATTTGTTCTGATCATTCCTATTTTTGCTTTATTTTTGGCAGGTTATTGTCAAATGGAGAACAACAAATTGATGTAAGACATCCTGAGTCAGTTCCGCTGCATGTTCAGGACAACCTAACAAGTATCTGAATTTATGATTATTTAATGTATTAGTGATCATCGTTAAAGCATCTTTCCTCAGTTCAGTTTGATTACGCAAAATTACGACCAAGAATAAATTTGATTTGAAGTTTTTTTTTTTTGACGTTTATTATAGGTTTCTGTAGCGGTGTTAGTGTCATCTACCGGTAAATCATTGAAGCAGACCGTGAGATTGCGGTTCGGTTTAGTTTAAAACAAATGAACAGAGTGCAAACACCAGAGATTCCTAACATCACCACCTAGAGGTAATTTTGAATAGAAAATTGTAAGGTATATAAGAAATGTTTTAAATTTTGTAAGTTTCTGCGCTCTTTCCTTTTTAAACTCGTACTTTTTATTTCACAAAAGACCTAATCTGTACCATTTGGAAGTGGAACCTTTAATAAATTAATGCGTTGATGTTTAGCAAGTGTCCTAAACACTTACAGCTTGTTCGACAGATGGCGTTTGTTTCAAGACATCTATACTTAATTTTTTCAAATGGAACACCTGTATATTTTTATTCTATCGGATGCAAAATTTAATTATTCAATTAGCAACACTGTTAACAATGTAGTTTTTTTGTTTTTAGATCGCTCGTGGCTAAACCATGGTCATATGTGTTCCATTTAATACAATTTGATATTAAATTTTGGTGCAATTAAAATTCTTTCTTGACAAACAAAATATTTGAGACTAATGAAATAAAGAACGTAAAAAATAAAGTAATGCAAAATGGGGTAAGTGGAAAGAATTTTCACAGTTCAGTTTTAAAAAGGATTAACACAAACGAAAGGAAAAGAAACTAGAACAAGAAAATAGCCAGAAGATAAAATGTGAATTACAAAGAAAAACTAACTATAACTATTACCTCAACACTTGTAAAAATGTCCACGTTCCTGTGCAACAGGTTGTACATGCAATGCAAAACGTTGAAAGCATGTTCCCAATTGTGATAGGGATTTCTCCTGTAGAACTTCCGCGTCGTCAAAACAAACTTCAAGAGTTCATCGTGATCAAATTCAGTCGACAGTTCCGTCAACATATGCAACGCAATGCTTGGCATTTGATCGAAATGATCCAGGTTTATGTACCAAGAAAACCTAAAAAACACACCCACCCCCCAAATAAATTGCCACAGACTTTTGAAATGCCTACTCCCTAATGTTTTCGGGGTTCTCGTCGAACGTCGGATTTTCTTTCAACCATTCTATATCGTGAGGGCACACGGAAGCATGTCTTTTCAGCAAGCCCAGCGCTATTTGGTATTTAGCATCCTGTAATGGTAGCACTGCCAGATAAGATTACATGGGGGAGAAGAAAAAAAAATGTACCCACCGCTTTTTGGCGTTGTCTGCAGATGTTTGAGTAATGAAGCGCGAGGGCGCAGTAAACCGAAAACGTTTTAAAAACATTTTCATCGGCCGTTGTGAAATATGGAGCGTTGATTTTATTGATTGCCTGTACGACTCCTGCAATAAAATAATATGATTCAAGTGGGTTTTGGTTGGCTTAGGGCCGGTACTTTGTACACCGATTAACTTTAACCTTTGGTTTATTCCCATAGAAACAATTGTCTCTAGAACTGTAGGCATGGGAATAAACCAGAGGTTAAAGTTAATCGGTGTTCAAAATACCGGTCCTTAGGGCCGGTTTATTCACTTTCAATTAACTTTATCTTCTGATTTATTGTCATAGTAACAATTGTACAAATAATTGTTACCATGGCAATAAACTGATGGTTAAAGTTACTTGAAAGTCAATAAACAAGGCCTTAGTCAATTTATTTACCGAGTAATCCTTCCACTCCCAATATGGGCATGCACAGTATAGATTTGGTGATGAAACCAGTTTTCTGGTCAACTTCTCTGTTAAATCTCGGATCACTGTAAGCATCTCTTACGTTAACCATTTCTAGGGTCCTCGCAACCAATCCGGCTATGCCTTTCTCTTTACTGAACCTTATTTTCGTGTTTCTTTTGATGAGGTCACTGCCTATGCCCTCGTCGAAAACATCTGCGACTAATTCGTCCTTCTCTTGATCGATTACGAAGAAGGAAGCTCGCTCTGCATTGACTGTGAATTTTGCAAAGCTCTAAAAAATTGACAATTTATTTCAAGATTATTTAAAACTAGCAGCGTTTACTTACAACGACTTCAGTTATCAGCTTATCAAGCAAAACTGTGTCGGCGAAGTAACACTTGGTGAGTTCAATCAGGCAGTCGTTGAGCTGCTGCTGTCTCTGAAGTAGAACCCGCTGTTGATTCTGATGAATCGAGGCCCCCATCCAGCCCGTAACAACCACAACTATCTTCAAGTCATCCCTGTTAAACGACTGCTGCAATGCGTCCTTGTAAAGCTCCAATATTGCAATGCATTCGTTGTCTGGAGTTACAATCGGTACGCAAAGCACCGACTTAACAGTGGGGTCTGAAATGAAAACGTCTTCCTGATTATGTTTAAACAAGCTGGGTCGTAGTCCTTACCCGTGTAAGGAATTCCCTGAGGAAACCTTGGATCTCCCAGTATGTCATCGAGCAAAATGTATTCCCTCCTAGAAGCCACGTACGCAGCTAAACTTTTCCCTTCTTCGATTTTCCAGCTGACTCTATTACGTGGGTTGGATACATTACGGGGGCTGATGTAGATTTCGTTGGAGGCATCGTCTACCATGTACAGGCGTACTCCTAATCGAGTTGTTTGTTAAGTGTTAGTTGTTGATAGTTGAAGCTCACCTGCTGCGTTGGTCACTATCTTCAGGGTGTCTGCGCTCTCGTGCAACAGCGAAGGCAAGTCAACGCTGTCGGATAAGAACTGGCTGAGGTTGCGCATCAAAACAGTCGGCTTCTTTTGGAGGTAGAAGCCGAAGTACTTGTCATCCTTTTCTTGTTTGACGGCTGCCTTGCGGCCTCTCCGGACTATCGTCACGTACGGTGCGATGACCCTTCGGGTGGCCTTATCCGAGGTGTCGAAGGACATCGTCTTAAAATCAGCCTTCCTGCTGGGCTTACCATATTTTTTTGGTGATTCCGACATGCTTGTTTTGAAATGTTGACACGTGACATGTGACTGACTAGATTAATAAATTCAGGGTAAACAAAGCAACGAGCAAAAGAACATATTCTTTATTTACAAATTGCTTTATGTACTTTGCTTTGATTGCTCTAGACAAAATCACATCTCTACCATTGAAGCATTAATAAGTATGTATAATATTCTTTCAATTATATATATACTATTTATATATATATATATATGTTATTAAAACTTACGATATACCTTTTACTTTCTTAAATCGTTTTTGTACATAGATGCAAGATCTCTGATTTGCACACGGTAAGGCCATAATCATAATTAATAATAATCATCGTAATAAATGTTATAAATATAAATTAGCCAACAACAACGTATTCACACAGTTACTAGACTTAATCACTAAACTCTTCACTTTTTTTTTCTTTTAACAGTTACACAATTAAAATTACAAACAAGAATCATCTATTTCTAAAAGAGTTATTACAATAATTAATAATTGTACACGTGGAAAACGTGCTTGTGTTACCGTACTAACAACAAAAGCTAATTCGGTGATTATAAGTAACACACGCACGTTTTTCCTTTTTTGTTTAAACAATGTACAATGAAACTACTTAAAATTATTTAATATTTACAGCCTGTTCACTTTTTTATTTTCACTTAAGACTGCCTTTTTTGGCTACGGCGACGATAAAATCAATTAATTCTTTCTTAATTGTTCGTAACAAATAAAACTGTGAACCGACGAGACCTATTACAAACGTCCTTGATAGCTACTATCATCATAAAAGAGGAGTGCAAAAATATAAACGATTAAATTATCATGTAAGTGTACATGCGGCTTCAATTAAATCTCATCTCAAATATGATTTTGTTTAAAACAAAAAAACAACAATTATTTTGGCAGAAATATTCAAGGCACTGCACACAAACGAAATTAACAAAGAAAAAAAACCACAACGTAATACACCATCGGATTTATAGAAATCATGGATTTCTCTAATAAATGCAATCAACTTGAAAACGCTTACAGGTACTTAATTCGAATGATCTGTACGTTTACATCTAGTTACAAAGAGGACAGTGCTGAGTGCTCACTAGAATTATTGAAGAATCTCCACGTTATTGTTTTTCCTTCTACGATTGCAAAATAAGAGAGTGATTCATAAGAAGTATAGCGTAAACGTACAGAACTTTTCAAACAAACAAAAAAAAAAAACACGAAAGGATAAATCAGTTTGGCCAGAACTGAAACGCTATGCAATGCACTTTACTGAACGTTTCCTTGTTCAGGCGATGGCTGCTCCGTATCAGATTCGTTTCCCTCAGTCTTTGGTTTGCCTTGTAAGGTCTGCCTCAGTTCATTGACTGCACTTCCCAAATACAAACGCTTTATACCTCGGGGTAGGGCACGACACGACTGCAAATTTATGGAATGCAGGTTGGGGCACTTTGTTAGTACTGCTTTCACAGGCTCCAAACCCACCGATGATCCACAGAGGTTTAATATTCTACGAAACATATTTCAGTGACATGGTTTGAGTTTGCCTCCGATTTACCTCAGCGGTGACTCTACACCTTTCTCAGCGAGAGCGAAAACAGCAGCATCAAGCGATGCGGTAGCCGTAGACCAAGCCAAATCCACTTCAAGTAAACTGTGACTCCACTTTTGCACGATCAATTCCAATCCGGCGTTCTGCGTCCTTGTTACGTAGCAAGCTGCAAACAGAAAGGAATTTATTTACATGATCAACTGGTGGAGGTGAAGGTTGGTACCGCTAAGGAACAAGTGCTCCAAATCCCAGGCCGGTACCTTAACCAGGCCTGAATCGGTCAGCCTATTACAACCACGAACATCTAAGAGTCGGAGCTTCGTGCTGTTCTTTAATATCCTCTCGATGCCATCATCGTCGACAGACCGGGCTGTAGTCGTCTGATCATCTTCGATGCCGGCTAAAGACAACTCTTCCAACAAGGGAAATCCAGGAGACGCAACCTGAATCGATGAATAAAATTTCAAGCCTGCGCAATCACTTTCAAGACCCCGTGATTACCTGATCGGGTAAGCTCGCTGGGGCCAACCAAATTTGGCTGTTCGTAATTCGCAACACCTTCAACTTCTGGCAGCCGGTTTGCAATTTCTCGACGTGCAACAAAGCAGAGTTGTGAGACGTCCCAATATTTGATATGTCCAGTAATTGCAAATTAGGACAATTACTCTGCAACGAAACGATTCACTCGATCCTGCCACTGCAATTCGAATACTCACCGCAAGCGCAGCCATAATTTGTGTAAAACCGGCCAGTTTATTATGAGCCAACACCAAGTGCGTAAGCCTACCGCTCATGGTTTGAGTTAAATTAACCAAAGGCTGGGCGTTTATGGCAGATGAAGACTGAAAAATCTTCATATAACGTCACGTCTTTAATAATTTGGTTAAAGTAACTCACGTTTATGGAGGATAAGTCAAGTCGCTCTAATTTCTTGCACTCGGTGGTAAGATATTTGAGATTGTCTGCGTTTAATCCCTTCCACCCGCTGAGATTAAGTCCACGCAAATTCGGGCAGTGTTCGACTAAAGATTCTAAAGCGAGCTGAATGTTGCGTACCTCCCAAATGCCTAAGTTGAGGTCTTGACAGTCGGAGAGCCTGTTCTCTATCAGCCAGTGCAATCTCTGGTCTATGCGAAATTTTTCCCGCACCCAATTGAGATCAACACGTTGCCATAATGATGGGGCGAGTGCAACGTTCCTCCACAACTTACACACCCTACACAACCTACGATTAAAAATTATATTAGAGGGTGTTTGGGGGGAGAGAGCATCGTTTAAAAACTCTACCTAACAAGAATTGGTAAACTTCCCTCTTGAAGGCACGCACTCTGAAATATTTTATGCAAAATGTTCTCTGGAATATCATTACCCCAACCGCTCTGATCTTGTGGTTCATGTACCTCCTCCCTTATGGTGGTTTCGCTCTCAGCCGAAACCTTAATGCGTTTGCTTGGAGTGTCATAGTCCGATGCGTCGGTATCCGAAGGATTCTTGTTCCTTTTTCTTCGGCCGGATTTCTTTTTGTTCGGTGTTAACTGACGAAGTGAAAGAAATTTAGTTACACCGGGGGAATTTCAAACCTCATATACTCACTTGAACCTGCGTCGTCATACTGTTCTTCTTGATTCGTATCTTGATGGTGTTTTTGTCACCGCTTATCTGGCTGTGGTAGGTGGCAACGAGTGCCTTTCGTGGCCTGCCCCTTCCGGCGCTCATGCTCAGCTTCTTCTTACTCGATTTCGACATCTTGTTGGTCGACTTCTTGATCACCCCGTTGCTAATGTCCGCAACAGAAATGAACGGCACTTTTGTTTTCGCACTGTCACCACTGCTCGACATGAAATCTGAGGGGAGGTGCGATGTGTGCTCCATTCTATTCGACTGTGAATCGGGAGACACTTGCTGAAAAATTTGGGGTGTTCCATCTGACGAACCTGAAATTATATGTATTAGAAAATATTCACGTTTAAAGCTGATTTTGAAAGTGGGGTTACAACATTTTCTAGTCTAGCAAATGTAAAGGAACTGAAACTTGAATTGTGATTACAATTTACTCAGCTAATTATGATTTACTTAATGTTATTGATAATACAGTGAATTCAGTATTTAAAAAGAACTTTCAATATTTACTTTTAATGATTATACAAAAGCTGTGAATATTTCGTTCAAAGAAACTTATTTTTATTATTTATTTATATGCAATTAAACGTTTTACATTTACAATCAAGTTATGCAACTAACTACACTGATCGTCAAAAAAAAGCCCGGACATTCGGCTTTTTGAATTTATTTCTATAAAATAAGAAATGTTTTATTTTATTTTATTAGGTTTGGACATTTTGCAACTTCCATTATAATATATACATATTTTTTCTGCCATTTCTTGGAAGTACGAACAAAAAATAGGAAATAAACCTGAAAAGATAAAATGCACAAAACTAACTCAAATTTAAATGTTTTAAAACTAGAAAAAATTTAACAACTAATAAGAAGTGATGCCACCACGAGCTCATGTCACCTCTGTCATTCGACATGGCATGCTTCGCACTAGGTTTGCAATCATTTCTTGGGTAATTTGTGCATACTCTGCTTCTGGTGGTTCTTGGAGTCCTTGAAGAGCTTCTAGGATTGCTAAACACTGCTGAACGCGACGGCCTAGAATATCCCAGAGGTGCTCTATTGGATTAAGGTCTGGACTTAGAGTAGGCGAGTCTAATATAACAATTGTAGCATTTTCTAGATACTCCCTAACTCTACCTGTTATATTTCTCTACTTGTCTACGCCACACACGTTCACGCCCATCTGGTGACTTTAAGTTGAAATGGGACTCGTCTATAATCAAAACAGTCTTCCAGTCGTCCACCATCCGGTTAACATGTTCTTGAGCAAATTGTAACCTTATTCTTCGATGAGCTGCAGTTAATGCAGGTCCAGTAGCGGGTCTTCCAGAGTGTAAATTACTTTCATGAAGACTTCTACTGACAGTACTTGTAGAAACCATCATTCTTCTATCTTCAGCTAAACGACCAACAATGTTTCTTGCAGTAAAACGCCGATTCCTCGCAGTAAAACGCAATTCCTTGCAGTAAAACGCCGATTTCTTGCAGTAAAACGCCGATTCCTTGTAGTAGAACGCCGATTTCGCTGATTCCTTTGCAGTAAAACGCTGATTTCATCGATTCCTTGCAGTAAAATGCCGATTTCGCCGATTACTTGCAGTAGAACGCCGATTTCGCTGATTCTTTTGCAGTAAAACACTGATTCTTCGTAGTAAAACGACGATTTCTCCGATTCCTTGCAGTAAAACGCCGATTCTTTGCAGTAGAACCCCGATTTTGCTGATTCCTTTGCAGTAAAACGCTGATTTCGCCAATTCCTTGCAATAAAACGCCGATTCCTTGCAGTAAAACGCCGATTTCTTGCAGTAAAACGCCGATTTCGCTGATTCCTTGCAGTAAAACGCCGATTCCTTGCAATAAAACGCCAATTTCGAAGATTCCTTGCAGTAAAACGCCGATTCTTTGCAGTAGAACCCCGATTTTGTTGATTCCTTTGCAGTAAAACGCTGATTTCGCCAATTCTTTGCAATAAAACGCCGAGATTCGTCGCAGTAAAACGCCGATTTCACCAATTCCTTGCAGTAAAACGACGATTCTTTGCAATAGAACCCCGATTTCGCTGATTCCTTTGCAGTAAAACGCTGATTCCTTGCAATAAAACGCCAATTTCGAAGATTCCTTGCAGTAAAACGCCGATTCTTTGCAGTAGAACCCCGATTTTGCTGATTCCTTTGCAGTAAAACGCTGATTTCGCCAATTCTTTGCAATAAAACGCCGAGATTCGTCGCAGTAAAACGCCGATTTCGCCAATTCCTTGCAGTAAAACGCCGATTCTTTGCAGTAGAACCCCGATTTTGCTGATTCCTTTGCAGTAAAACGCTGATTTTGCCAATTCCTTGCAATAAAACGCCGATTCCTTGCAATAAAACGCCGATTCCTTGCAGTAAAACGCCGATTTCTTGCAGTAAAACGCCGATTTCGCTGATTCCTTGCAGTAAAACGCCGATTCCTTGCAATAAAACCCCAATTTCGAAGATTCCTTGCAGTAAAACGCCGATTCTTTGCAGTAGAACCCCGATTTTGCTGATTCCTTTGCAGTAAAACGCTGATTTCGCCAATTCCTTGCAATAAAACGCCGATTCCTCGCAGTAAAACGCCGATTCCTTGCAGTAAAACGCCGATTTCTTGCAGTAAAACGCCGATTTCGCTGATTCCTTGCAGTAAAACGCCGATTTCGCCGATTCCTTGCAATAAAACGCCAATTTCGAAGATTCCTTGCAGTAAAACGCCGATTCTTTGCAGTAGAACCCCGATTTTGCTGATTCCTTTGCAGTAAAACGCTGATTTCGCCAATTCCTTGCAATAAAACGCCGATTCCTCGCAGTAAAACGCCGATTTCTTGCAGTAAAACGCCGATTTCGCTGATTCCTTGCAGTAAAACGCCGATTTCGCCGATTCCTTGCAATAAAACGCCAATTTCGAAGATTCCTTGCAGTAAAACGCCGATTCTTTGCAGTAGAACCCCGATTTTGCTGATTCCTTTGCAGTAAAACGCTGATTTCGCCAATTCCTTGCAATAAAACGGCGATTCCTCGCAGTAAAACGCCGATTCCTTGCAGTAAAACGCCGATTTCTTCCAGTAAAACGCCGATTTCGCTGATTCCTTGCAGTAAAAAGCCGATTTCGCTGATTCCTTGCAATAAAACGCCGATTTCGCCGATTCCTAGCAGTAAAACGCTGATTTCGCCGATTCCTTGCAGTAAAACGCCGATTTAATACTATAAAACGACCATCCCGTCTGGTTGTTTCTTGCCTTCGACCTGAACCAGCTCTTCTAGTATAGCATCCAGTTTAATTATATCGATTTATAGCATCAGCAACATTGCTTCGAGCCACATTTAATGTTTGGGCTATACAACGAATGTTTCGTCCATCTTCACGTAATGCAACCGCTTTGATGACTTCTTCAGACCTCATTCTCCGATTAATTAATGAAACAATACTTTTACAACATAATACGACATTAAATGTGACAGAACGCAAGAAACAAAATAATAATCGACTGCTAATAACATTCACAGATTGTTTAATTTTGCATAAAAGAAATAATTGAAAGAAAACAATGTTTTATGTTGGAAAACATTTGAAAAATATTTAATTTTAAACTCAACTTGCATCACCTAAATCTATAAAATAATAAAATGTAAATGTCCGGTTTCTTTTTGACGAGCAGTGTACTTCGTTTGCATAAAAAAATTTAAAAAAAGCGCAATTAACTTTAAACTTAAAATCGAGGTTCATACGACCTACTTTTTTTTTAAGTTCACCTTCAATACTAAAATAAATTTCTGTAATATTTATACCCAAAATGAACTGAATTTATAACTTCGTACCTATTGTTAAACAATTTATTATCCAAATTTCAAGGTGAAGGATAAATTTAACGTTTGTTGATAAATTAAAACAAAAGTAGTTCTCATTAGCCTAATTTAATTACTTTTTGGTGTTTAGTGCTAATTACTGAATGGCATTTTAATTATTTGATTAAGAAGTCACTATAAAGGGCGTGTGCAGAAGAGCTTCAAATTTTAAAATAATTATCTCCAACAGCATTATCACTTATCACCAAAAGCGGTGTTAACAAAATTGGGGGAGGGGGGGGGGAGTATGCAAGGGTTGTATTATATCGGGTAAAATTTGGGCGCCATGTTTTAGTTTTACTGTAAAATAACCTCAAGGTGTGCAATTTTTCCATTATGCTAAGACATGCCATCCAAATTTCATGGCAAGAGTTGAAAAAAAAAATAAAAAAATAAAAAAAAAGTATTGCGTTTTTGTAAGACAAACGACAGCGCCATCTGTTGAAACATGCCGAAAGTTTATTCTGCTTTGGTGTGTCTTTTGTTTTTATATATTTTTTTTCAAATATTTTTGTTAAACATGTAAAAAAAAATGTTCATCATAAAAAAAACTCGACTTGCGTTGTTATAAGCTATTCAGCGGCGCCATCTGTTGAAAGCTTGTTTTTCGTTTGTTTTAGTTCGCGAATCTATTGAATTCTGGTTTGTTTTTTATTTTTTTAAATATTGCTATAGTTTTTCAAATTTGTTTTTAATTAAATCGTTTCAATTTTTTGAATTCTGCTTTCTTGTTGTTTTTTTTTCTTAAAATACAGTTGTATATATATATTTTAAATTTTGTTCATTTGTTTTCTTTATTTCGTCACCTTTCCTACCGAACAGGTTTTTTTTTTAAAATTCTTTTACTACAGAATTGTGTTGCAAAATCGTTTGTGTTTTATTTTTGTTTTTATGTTTAAGTATTCTATTACTTCATTTTCTTTGTTTTATCATCGTCGTTCTTTTCACTTAAAAAGAAATATATCCATCTATTACTTAAATTGTATTTCAAAATCGATTGTCTTTTGTTTTTATTTCTTTGAATTTGCTTATTTTTGAATTTTGATTATTTTATAAAATCGATTGTCCTTCTCGTTTTTATTACTACTTTTTAACTTGTCATCTCCGGACAGTCACGAACAATTGTTTTGCGTTGTTATAAGACATTCAACAGCGCCATCTGTTGAAACATGCCGAAAGTTTTTTTTCATTTGTTTTAATTAAATAATTGAATTCTGCTTTGTCGTGTTATTTTTTAAATATTATTCTTCTCTTATACATTTTTGTGAATTTTGTTTATTTGTTTTCTTTGTTTTGTCACTTTTCCTTCCAGTTTTTTTTTTTAAATCCATCAATCTACTGAATTGTGTTGTAAAACGGATTCTCTTTATTTTATTGATTCGTATTTATTTTTAATTTATCAATTTACTCAATTGTGTTGTAAGACCGATTGTCTTTTGTTTTAATTTTTTTGAATTTGGTTATTTTTGAGTTTCTATTTTATAAAATCCCGTTTTTATTATTATTTTTTAACTTGTCATCTTTGGACGGTCATAAATTGATTTGCGTTGTTATACGACATTCAACAGCGCCATCTGTTGAAACATACCTAAAGTTTGTTTCATTTGTTTTAACTAATTGAATTGTGTCCACTTATTGAATCCTACCTTGTCGTGTTATTTTTTTAATATTATTCTTTTCTTATATATTTTTGTTCATTTTGTTTATTTGTTTTCTTTGTTTTGTCAGACATTCAACAGCGCCATCTGTTGACAGTTTTTTTTTAAATTTATTTTAATTACATAATTGAATTGTGTCTATTTATTGAAATTTGTTCATTTTGTTCATTTGTTTTCTTTCTTTTGTCAGACATTCAACAGCGCCATCTGTTGAAACATGCCCAATTTTTTTAAATTTCTTTTAATTACATAATTGAATTCTGTTTTGTTGTTATTTTTTTAAATATTATTCTTGTTTTATATATTTTTGTTAATTTTATTCATTTATTTTCTTTGTTTTGTCAGACATTCAACAGCGCCATCTGTTGAAACATACCCAAAGTTTTTTTTCATTTCTTTTTTTTGTTCATTTGTCCCCTTTGTTTTGTCACCTTTCTTTTCCGTTTTCTTTTTCTTTTTAATCTATTAATTTACCGATTCTCTTGTTTTCATTGTTTACTTAAATTTGATTGATTGGTATTTATTTGTAACTTATCAATCTATTCGATTGTGTTGTAAAATCGATTGTCTTTTGTTTTTATTAATACATATTTCATTGAATTTGATTATTTTCGAATTTTTATTATTTCGTTTTCTTTGTTTCGACACCATAAAATCGACCGTCTTTTGTTTCTGTTTTCTTTAACTCTACGTATATATTTTTAACAATTTTTTTGCGTTTGTTTTTTGAATTTATTCTTGAACTTAGCAACAATTTCTAGGCACTTCTTGGTAACTATTGGGGGATTTCTGTTTTTTCCACGTTGGTAACATTGGTGCCGACATAGAAAATTGCAAAATAACACCAAACAGTACGCACGAAATGGAAAAGGCGTACGTACACGAAGTCGTAAATTAAATCACACACGACACCCAGGAATTATAAATAAAACAGTTAAAAAAATAAAATAAAAAATAAAACAAAAGTAACTATCTCATTAAAGAAACCTGTAATTTTTATGGACCCTAAAGAATAAGTGACTTTTAGCAATAAAAGTAAGCCTTGAACTCAAAACCACAACGTTTTCTAACAATCCTGTACGCATTAGTATGCAAAGCAGAAATAAGAATCTGGGAGACTGCATTGTTATCACGTTTTATCTACAGAGGTGTCCCAGAAATGCGTAAGCGACATTGCAAAGTTTAACCATTTTTTTTGACATCGCATGCTGAAACTATCAGACTTAGAGAAATAACGTTTGCAATATTGCATATGCATTATAGAAAAGAATTACATTTATTTCTGGAACGCACTGTATATCTTTCATTCAAAACAATTTCAAAATAACTTCACAGATAGCTTCAAAACTTACAATTAGCAATGTTTTTAAGTGCATGTGTTTCTTGGAAAGGAAATATTTTTTATTTTAGTTATTTTATAGGAAATTCGTAAATGTAAAATTCATGGAATATAAAACATGCAGGATTACAAAAAAAAAAAAAACTTATGAAACTGTAACAAGAAGGAAGAAATTATATCCCACCTGATATTTGGTCAGAATGTATGTCACACTCTTGAAGTGGTGCATCAGGTGTGCTTTCGCCAGAAGGTGAACAAGAGTCTACTTTGCTGGATGACATCACATCATTCTTGGAGCAGTCACCATCACTGTAGCACTGCGATACTCGAATCTTCTCACAGATATTGTTGTTGGGTAAAATATCACAAGCACTGTATTTTACATCACCGTTAGTCTCGAAACAATTCGCACGCTTTAGGTTCTTATGCGTAATCGGATCCACTATGGAATTTATGTAAGGTTCACCAGTGTTACTGTCAGCTTCTAGCATTTTTGCTGCCATTTTAGCAGAAGGTTGTAGGACTTTTTTACATTTTGTATCATGTAGGAAGTAACATGTTGGAACTTGACACTGCACTTTTTTTTAGACGCTCACCATATCATGAGGGATACAGACCATTTGTACACGCTAAATTCGGGCTGAAATTATTTAAAAAAAGAAATAATACGCTAAAATATTACAAAGTATAAAAATTTGAATTCGGCGGCAACATATCCATATGCAACTCATTCATAAACAATTACTTTTGTGTATAGATGCAATAACGGAAGATTACTTCAACGCCGAACTCTACACCTGTTCGCCAGCTGTATACCTCGCAGTGACTGACTTTTTTTTCTATTTTCACTCGTGTTTTATAAAAATTTAAGTAGGTTTCCTCTTGTACGTATACAACATACAAAATCGTTATCGGTTGGAGGCGATTTACGAACGGCGCAGCACGCTAGGCGATTATTTAACTTACGTTCACACTGTCCCTTCATGGTTTAACTAATTTACAAAAATCACTTATTATAAACTTGTAAAACTAGCAATTTATGAAAATTTTGTTCTCGTTTAGCATTTGGTGTTGTTGACCTTGTTACCCAAGATGCTCGTGTGTTTCGAATCGCCGCCACCAGGTGGCGCCGCCCTATCGATAAATAAATACAGCTATCTTTAGCCTTAGGAATTTACAAGTTATGCAACCAATCTTACAGCCTCGATAACTTATGGCCTATACAACCGCCAATGAACTCAAATATGGATGTTCAGGTTGACTGACTTGACTTAAATTAAAAACGAATTTCAATAAAAGAAATTGATAGTTTCTAAAGCGTACGAAAAGCGTGTTCTAGGAAACTTAAGAAATCAATACCACCTTTGTTATTTTATGAAAATTAACTAAAATTGTGTAACTGGCAATACAGAAAGCGTTAGGAAAAAGTTTATGCATGTATTTCGGCCTTATTGGGCCTCATCAGAACTCTGTACCTTAAAAAATTTTGGTTTATTGAAAATTTTAGAAAAACTTACCCCTTTTTTGAATTTCTAAAATCCCAAAAAACAAGAACCAGAATTAATGATAAAAATATGAAAATTTATTATTAATTTAGTGAATTGCGTTGTAAAATCGATCGTCTTTTGTTTCTGTTTTTGTGACTATGTATCTTTGATGATTTATTACTTCATTTTTTTTTGTTTTCTTGGACGTTGACTTGATATTTCAGCGGAACTGATGTGATCAGCTGAAATACAAGCTAAAACACAAGGATAACAACTTTGAACGCCAGCTTTGACAGATGAGCAAATAAGTCACCACAACACGAACACAATTCAAACCTCGCAGTTACGTGATTTAATTTGAACGCATGACGTTCAATTATTTTTTTGATTTTGAGTGTTAAATCTGCAATTTTTGTTTTATATAAAATTTTGAAACTTCGTCACGTGTGTAACTAGTATTTCTAAGAAAAAAAAATTGTCTTTTTGAAATAGTTTTTTTTTTATGAATCTACTGAACCGCGTTCTAAAAAATCGATTGTCTTTTGTTTTTATTTGTTTACATTATACTTTTTATTTCTTTTGTTTTCTCATGGATGTTTTCATTAAAAAATTTCTTAATTTAATTTTGCTTTTTGTTTTTATGTTTTTTTTTAATTTTGTTTATTTTTGAATTTTTGTTATTTTGTTTCGAATTATTTTGTTTTAAAATTTAATATTAATTTAGCGAATTGTGTTGTAAAATCGACCGTCTTTTGTTTCCGTTTTCCTTAACTATGCGTCATCCATGTTGTGACGTCATATAATCCGTCTACAGGGTGCGTTCGAAAACTATACTTTCGAGTGCATCTTGGGACATGTAATCGCATCTTTCTCACTCACGATTTTAATATATTTTGCATCTCGCTTATCTGTTTCAAGAAAACTGTATTTGTATTAAAGTTTGATGACTGATTTTATGAATCTACTGAACTGAGTTCTAAAAAATTGATTGACTTTTGTTTTTATTTTAGTATTTTTTTTAGTATTAATTCAATTTTGTTCATTTGTTTTCTTTGTATTGTCACCTTTCCTCTCAAAGTATTTTTTTTTAAATTTATTAATGTACTGAATTGTCATTTGTTTATTTTTCTAGTAAATTCTGACGACTCAGGTAAACCTCTAAAACTTTTGTATTTAACATTGTTTGATATGTGTAATAATAAAATGTGCAGGTAGCGTTCAAAATATAAACAAAAACTGTGCACATACAGGGTGTATGCCGAACAAATGAAAAAGTGCACGACAGAGTGAATGCTGCAGACTACGGGAGAAATGGTTATAGATTCTGTGGAATAGTTTATAAATTAATTAAAAATTTACCCAAAAACTATGTTACGCCAGTGCGTGTTGACTATTTGCAATGCAATTTAAATTAGAATTAAAGAAAAATACTAGAAATTATTAACACGGAGACTTGAATTGTTTTCGTGTTGTGGTGACTTATTTGTTCACCTGTCAAAGCAGGTGTTCAAAGTTGTTATCCTTATTTTACATAATTTGTAATTTCGGAAATATTTTGGAGCCCGTACTTCAGCTGATCACATCAATTCCGCTGAAAGGTCAAAGTCAACGTCCAAGAAAACAAAAAAAAAAAATAAAGTAACAAATCATCAAAAATACATAGTTAAAGAAAACAGAAACAAAAGATGGTCGATTTTACAACACAATTCACTAAATTAATAATAAGTTTTAAAATAAAATAATTCGAAACAAAATAACAAAAATTCAAAAATAAACAAAATTAAAAAAAATATATAAAAACAAAAGACAATCGATTTTTCGACATCAATTAATGAATTAATATATTTTTTTTTATTGTAAACAACCATGAGGAAATAAAAGAAATAAAAAATACGAAATAATAGAATTTAAATAATAATAATAAAAACAAAAGACAATCGATTTTACACCACAATTCGGCGCATTAATAAATTTAAGACGAATTTGAGACGAAAGTTGTGAAATGCAAAGAAAACAAATGAAAAGAATTTAAAAAATACTGAAAAAAAAAATAAATAAAAATAAAAATTAAAACAAAAGACAATCAATTTTTTAGAACGCAGTTTAGCTGATTCATAAAAGAAAACAACTTGAAACAGACAGTGACAAAATAAATAATTATTTGCCTTCCTTGGGTTCAATAGGTTATTTAAAAAAAAACTGCAATAGATGGCGGTATTTCTTGTTACCGTCTACTTACCCTCCAAACCCAGGAAATGTGATAAAGTACGTGTATTATACCGACAAGAAGCGATGATTTTTCATCCAATAGATGGAGCACATGTAGTTGCTTTAAAAATTTTGTGAATGTCACTATAGATAAGTTTTTTTTTAAATGTTTTCATTAGAAAATTTTTGAAAACCAAAATGATGATATTTATATTTATGAAAATATTGTGTAAATTAAACCAACGCCAACAGCGCCTCTTGCGACTGTTTTCATCGTTATGATGCCCTCTGCTTTGTGACGTCATTCGTGTCGGTACTTTACCCATCTAGTGACTTTGTTGCCATTCAGAAATGATTGTCAGTTTAAATTTTGCCCCATAGATGGTAGTTTTCCAATAAAAGTGGGTTTCCTTTTAAAACAACCTGCTATTTATTTACAGTGTTGCCAATCGTAGCAATTTGTCGCTACAATAGCGACATTTTTAAGCCCGTAGCGACGTAGCGGCGCTTGCCGCGGAATGAACCAAAAGTAGCTATTTTTTTAAGAATCTAAAATTAGTTCAAAACTGAGTGGGTTATAAATAAAAAAACAAATTAAAAAAAAAATAGAAAAGTCGTAAGAAATACATTAAAGTTGAAGAAAACGGAAACAAAAGACGGTCGGTTTTCAGCGCAACTCACTAGATTATGATAATTTTTTTTAATATTGGGAAGAATCGTGAGAAAACAATGAAAACAAAATAATAAAAATTCAAAAATAATCAAAAAACAGGCGAATTTTTAATTTATTAATATTTAAAAACCAATAAGAACAAAAGACCAGCGATTTTATTTACAAAACAATTCAGTATTAAAAGAAACGAAAAAAAAAACTTTTTACATCTTTCGACAGATGGCGCTGTTGAATGTCCAATAACAACGCATTACGCAATCTTTTCTTGTTACTGTTCAGAAATGATTGTCAGTCGAAACTCAATCAATGGTGGTTTTTCAATTTGTCAAAAACCAATGAATCACCCCCATAGAAACAAATGAAAGAAGACTACCGGCAAGTTTCAACAGAGGGCGTTGTTGAATAACTCAATCGATAATTTTAAAAACATACGCAAGGGTTATTTTAATTGAAACTTTGAGAAATTGTGGGGCGCATTCGTATTATACAGGATGCCCATTTTAAATCGTGACCCCTGAAGGTTTTAGAAAAGCAACTCGTCAATCAAAACAGAAACAATTTCGTGTTTCCCATTAGCCGAAAGTAGATTGGATTTCTCATTTTCAATTTCGATAAATGTATTACTTGTTACTGAATTTTGTTTAATGTTAAAAACGTCAAATATTTATAAACTAATACACCTGTAAAGAAATTGTTAAAAAGTAGCGACCATTTGGCGACTTTCTTAGGTTTTGGTAATGAAATCAGCGACTTTCGTTTCTGATTGTGGCGATATTTCTCTCCTACCAGTTGGCAACACTGTTTATTTACTACTTAATTCAGTCATCAAACTTTTAAGTAAGCTGTAAAAAGTTCACTCGTCGTCATGGAAATAATGCAAACGCAGTTCTCTTGAAACAGATAAGCGAGATGCAAAATATATTAAAATCGTGAATGAGAAAATGCGATTATATGCCCCAAGATGCACTCGAAAGTATAGTTTTCGAACACACCCTGTAGACGGATGGTATGACGTCACAACATGGACGGCTAGCGTTTACCGGAGGATTATTTTTATTAATTTTTTAATGGTTTAAAATATGGATAAAAATGTTTTTTCTTAGAAATATTAGTTACACACGTGCGAAGTTTCAAAATTTGATATAAAACGAAAATTGCAAATTTAACACAAACTCAAAAAACGTCATGATAAAATATTGCGTTCAAATTGAATTACGTAAACCAATCTATTTCTCTATTTTAATTATTTTTAATTTATAGCACGATTAGTGTTTTCAAATGATTTGAAATTTTATTGCCGCCAAAAAGTCGCGCTGTGATTGGCTGACGAACAAAGTAATCTCGTACTGGACCAACGATTGGGTTTAAAAATTTTAAATAATTATTTTATAAACTTTTTTTTAATGCTTTAGTATTGCAAAATTGATGTATTACTTTAATCAGTGAAAATACTGTGCCATTTATACAAAAAATAATAAAAAAGGCCATTGCAAGTTATGCAACCAACTTTACACGTGCGTAACATTATGGCATACATTCCCTTTTAAATTATTTTTGTTGCCATTAATTGCATGAGCTTAAGAATGAATATTTATAATGAATTCAAGCAGACTTTAATTTCTCTTGTTTCTTCAAACTTAATCTTTTACTTTCTTAGAAATTTTTTGTATTTTTTTTAAGCACATAAATGTGTTTTTGAAACTATGAACCGAAATCGACACTAAAAAATTGAATTTCCACTTCAGTGGTCTTTTCTCAAACTTCACTCTTGTCCTCTGCATGAAACGAGGCTTTTTCTAGATCTTTAGTAAATTTCGTTTGGTGCCTCCCTTAGTTTAAAGAATAATAAGGAAAATAAACTTGTTGTATTTATTGCCGTATATTGCTTTTATTGATGAAATCATTATATTTAATTTTATTATTAAAATTCACTGACAAAGATGAAACAATTCATGGTGTTGACTGACATCATAAGTATTACAATAGTTTACGGAAATAATAGAGCGCAACTGTAATCAGTCGATAAGTTTAACGATGAGCGTTATGTATATTACATGAAGTAATGAAGTCGTTCTTTACACATTTCAATTTTATATAATAAAAGCAACTTTATTTTTAGATAAGGTAACATGAATATTCACTTTAAAATCTGCGGAATTTAACAACAAGCTAATAGAGATCACAGGAAAGGGACAATTCCAATTGTTTAAAAAAGTCTTCAGTCCTCTTTCAGTACGTCAACAGTCCTTACACGAACACCGGCTTTCACAACCTTCTCTAAGTTTTCCGGTTCGGATTCAGGCATGATTATGCACATGAATGTTTTACCCGTTACCATATCACGAGGGTACACAGTCACTGCTTTGAATGATTCGCTGTTGCCTTCCACGAATTTCGATAGCTGTTGGTAGATTTCTGGATAGTGTCTTCGCAGGGAGACGCCCCTCTGGCGAAGGTGTCGTTGGATGTTGTTGAAACTGATTTCCCTCAGTCGTTGCAGTGGTTCTTCTTTGATCGGTTGCGATGTTAAAATCAAGGTTTCCGGTGTTTCCGTGTCCCTCTCAGGTATGTGGACGTCCTTGCTTAAACGCATTTTTGCACAGCGTGACACCAACTGTCTTTCCCATTTAACAGCACCGGCAGCGGGTGCCTCGGATATCACACAGACGGACACATATAAAATTAGTTTGCTATCGGGATTGTAATTTTTACACATTTTTACTAATTCGGTGTAAAGTTGAGGGCCCATCTCCGAAGGTAGCAGATCCTTCCAGCAAATGTAAGTGGGTTCGTTTAGACTTTCCAGCCCTTCGACTAAGAATTTCTCGGCGGCTTCGGGCGTTGGGAAAAAACATTTGACGGCCCCCAGGCCGTGTGATAGGTATCCTCTTCGTGCAATCACCGATAAGTGATGCAGGGTTTCCGGTTTCTCCTTGCACGAAGCGATCACTTGTCGACATAGCGAGCCGACACGAGAAAACAGACACGTCTTGCGATGCTTCTCCCAGTGTGCCCGACGACATGCTCTGGAGCAATAAGTATATGAGCAATTATGACAATTTTTAAAAGCCAAACCCTCGGGGCTAGTCGCAACTGCAACCCGTCCACAGCGAGAGTAGCGACACCGAAGGACAGGCGATGAATGAAAGCTGACTCTCCTGGAAGCGGAAGAAGCGGGACGGGTTGCTGGCTCGCTTCCTTCACTCCTTCGACGAAATTGCTCCGCCAATCGTGTGTCGTTTTCTCTAACTGGACTTGTATTAGCTGACACCGTCTCTACACAAAAAATAAAGTTAATTTAAAACAATTTCAGCACAACATGAAGTAGTTAAGTGCAACAACCAACTCAAGAAAGTTGTATACCTATATAGTAAATGTATTTTTTTATTTAAATGGTATCCACATCCTCGCCAGCTGATTAGAAGAAATGAGGTGGGGGGAGGGTGGTGAAAGGAGAGTCCATACATAAAGGGTAAGATAAACAAAAATCACATAAATGAAAGCAGTTTGGAGTTAAGAAAGTGAAACGTACAACAAATAAATTTAAATACCTTCTGTGGGAGAGAGAAAGAGGTGTCCTCAGACCAAGACATTATTAGGTGCATTCATGAAGAAAAACCTGAAATGAAACTTACACATGTCTCCTACCTTGGAGACTGGGACTGGGTGCTCTTGTTGATGAAGGGAGACCGAGGAGAGAATCCAGAACGTCTTCCAAAGTCGTCGACCCCGGAGAAGGTTTCGCTGTATCGCCTGAGCCGAGCAGATTAAAATCTACGCACACAATCAACAATTAATCCAACTTCCCAGGACATCTCCCACCGAATATTCACATAAAGCAAACGATTAAAAGCACTTACCCCGCAGGTAACCTCTGCGAAAACAACTTTAAATAAATAAATAAACAAAGATAAAAAATAAAACAATTTATTCGAAACTAATCTGTACATGCACAACTTAGGGTCTAGGTGTATACATTTTTAATCGAAAGTTTTAATAAAAAGCTTAACGTAAAAGATCTCTAACGTAAGTGTGCAGAACAAAAACGTATTGCATACTCGTCGTTGTAAAGTAATAAAATCGTTAAACAATTGGTACATGCTTACAAACAATAATAAATAAAATACAGCAACGAACGAACACTAATAAAATCTTATTTAAATGCAAAACGTTCGGTGCTGCGAGCACCTTCTCGAAAACAATCGATTAGAAAAGGGGCAGTAATCTTACTTGGTTTAGTCAAAAAAGTATTAATCTATAACAAACTAAAAGAAAAATAAAAACAAAGATTCTCGTTTTTGAGTCGAATTCGAAATAAAACACAAACACGAATGCATTTTGGTTTAACTTCACTTGATTTTTTTGGTTTGTTTTAATTAAACAAAGATGCACTTTTCCGGGTTGTTGAGAGATAGAGAGAGATACATGTCATTTTAGAGAATTTTAACAACAAATTCGAGGGGAGGTAGGGGGTGGACATGTAATCAGAACCTTCACAATTTACAACTTCAATAAACCATGAGGTGACACACACAAAAGTGCAGCAACGAAAAACCAGTATAAATCAGTCTAAACACTAGTATTACAATAAATATGAGATATACATTGATGTAGCACCGCTTAGAGAGCATTCAAACTTAAATACTGTGATGAAAAAAGAAAAAACGGCTTAATACTCTACACTGTACACTTATAAATTAAAACCACAACGAAAAAAACAACTGTTGCAGCAGCGGACAGAGGCTGGTGAAATCTTTTCAAGCATGAACGGACTCACCATTGTGGGTGTGTAAGTCTAGTCGTAAACTGGAAGGTGGTGCAGGCGATGAGGTTTGGCTTTCTGTTAACGTCACCGGAGTCTGTGGAGAATCGAGGGGGCGGGTACCAACGAACGAACTCTCCAACCAACACAGCTTCTGACTCCCCCGGGGGCTTACAGACATACTACGCTGGCTTGCAGTCTCTTGACTGTCATAACTGTGATCTCTACCTCCACCGTCTTCCGGCTTAAGACCACTCACGTAATGCACGATTGCAGAAGTAACTTCTTTAATCGAAGTCTGTATTTCCGGGCTCTCCTGCGGCTGCTGGTTTTGGTTGATCAGAGTGTTGGCCAATCTTTCGGCGGGGGTCCTCGGGCGCGTCAGTCGCTCCTGAGAACGCCATCCTAAGTAAGGCTGTCGATAATTGAAACTACTTCGCAAGGATGAGGGGGAAATCGAGCCGTTCGGTTGTCTGGCATTAAAGCTGCTACGAGTTGAGGCACATGGAGACGAGGCGGTTGAGTTTAGCTTAGAAGTGGACCACCGAACGAACGGTTGGTTCTGAGGTGTGGGGCTGAGCACAACTGGGGACTGGCTGTTGGAGCCTAGGCTGCTAAGGGAGGTCGTTTTACTACCGGTTCCTGACCAACGAGACTCTCGACATGCTGGTTTCTTTAGGATGAATCCTTCGCGGGGGACCTCGGCTTGTTTGTACCAGTCGGGAACTGTCAGCTTTTGGAGTGAACGTTGTATCCTCAACTCGTGCTCGGACATTATACGCTCGCCCTTCTGGAGTTCATTTTCAGGTGGCTGAAAATAAAAAGATTGCTATTAATTTTATTAAATCAAATTAAAAAATACTATACAGACAGTATGTGGGGCCTTGAAAATACTGTTAACATACAATAGGGGGGAAGGCAGATGTTTTTGGCAGATGACGTACAATCGTCAATGCAATCCCAAGCTAAACAAAACATATAAAATAAGAAAAATTCCTGTGGCAATTCCCAAGTCAACCCAAGAATCAAATATGGGAGAAACCAGTGGTGCTGTCTTGGGGCAATTCAAATACAAATTGGGATATATTACTGATAACTAAAGCCTGATCTAAAAATGCACCTAAATCTTCAGCTTATTAGTCATAACCAGGCTTACGATTTCAGCCCACGCTCATTTGCATATTTATTATTTCCACTGTACAGACCACGTCATTGGAATCTGCCACGGATGATTACCTCACTGCCTGCTGGGTTTGAACGCGCAAAGAAGGGACATGTACAGTCCGACACAGCAGAGCTATCTTCAAAGTGGGCCGAAATCGTAAGCCTGGTAATAACTAAAGTATGGATTTAGGTGCATTTTGTAAAGACTATGATATGATAAGAACACAATATGAATATTTGTCTTGATTGTGTAAATGGGGGGGGGAGTCACAAAAAACGATCACAACTACTTTAAAGAGAATAAATTTGAATTAAGGGAACATTGAAGAAATCGATATTATCAAAAGGAATGCATGGATATTCTGTATTATATGAATTAAAAAATGATGGAATAGAAGTAATTAAAGATTAATTAAAAAAATAAAGTGGATCAGAATCTAAACCAAAGAAAAAAAAATAGAAAACCTATTTTAATACCTGTAGAATGTAATTAAAACACTTACTTATGTTATCACTAAAGGACGGACTTAAGTGTATTTTTAGGTCATGACTCACCTTTTCTTTAGTCGGGCGTACGCGTTATGACCTAAAAATGCACATAAATCTGTGCTTTAGTTATTAGTTATATTTTGTTTGACTTGGGATTACATTGCATCATTTGCCATCATCGAGGTCTCTATCCCCAGAAATCTCTGTTGTATGTTGATTATGTTCAACAGTATTGATATGAACTAAAATTAAATAAAAATTTCGCGGTGTTATTTCAATAATTTTAAAAAAGGAAAAAATTCAATGGTTCTCGACGTAGCTTTTAGTTTATTTCACTGCCGACAGATGACGCAGTTTATTCATTGAAAATAAACGTTCATTAAACCGAAGAAATAATTGAGGATCGTAAAATCCAATAACTATAATAAAATAAATAAATTTATCTTTTGAATTTATAAAAAAATTTCTGTAAAATGATTTTAGGAATATTATGTAGTTCCTTTTGATGTCGATAGATGGCAGGCTGTTTTGAGGTGAGGTGAGATTACAAAATTCAATGGTTCTCGACTCAGCTATTAGTTTATTTCACTGCCGACAGATAGCGTAGTTTATAAATAAACGTTCATTAAGTCGAAGAAATTTATTAAATAATTGAGCATCGTAAAATCCAATAACGATAATAAAATAAACAAATCCGTCTTTTTTATATAAAAAACTTCTGAAAAATGATTTTAAGAATATTATGTAGTTCCTTTTGATGTCGATAGATGGCGGACTGTCTTGAGATGTCCATTAAATTGCGAGACACTTATAGGTATTATAAAAACAACAACGCTTCGCAGTTCAATTTTTAATTTATTCTGCAGCCGATAGATGCCGCTGTTTATTAATTTAAAGCCTAGAAGTAAAATTAAATAAAAGAATCGCGGCATTACAATAATTCTAATAAAAAGACTATAGAATCCAACAGTTCTCTACCCAGCTTTCAATTTATTTTACTGGCGACAGATGACGCTAGTTCTTATTCATATCGATAGATGCGCGCTTTTTCGAAATGTCTATTTAATTTTTTATTTTAGGCAATTCATAAAACACTAATAATAATAAATTTCGCGGTAAAAATTTCAATAAAGAATATGGGAAAAGAAATGAGAAAACAAAAGACGATCGACCGTTGTTTATTTGTAAACTAAAAAAAAAAACTACGAAAAATAGAGTCCTCGAAAGCAAGAAAAAAACAAAAAAAAACAAAGACGATCAAATGAACAAAACAGAAAGCAAGAGAAAAAAACAAACGAAAAACGTACTGCTCTTGATGTCTTGTGTTGTGAAGAAAAAAAAGCTTATGTTCGTCTTTTGTTTTCTAATTTCTTTTCGCCTTTCGATAAAGAATATGGGAAATCAGAAAACAAAAGGCGATCGACCGTTGTTTATTTCTTAACTAAAAGCAACGAAAAATACGAGTCGTCAAAAGCGAGAAAAAGACAAAAACAAAAGGGAAAAAAAATAAATGAAGAACGTACTGCACTTGATGTCTTGCGACGAAAAGCATATATGGCCGATCGTCTTTTGTCTCTTTTTCGTCGAAGAAGAAAAATCAGAAAACCAATCGTTCTTTTTTCGTCTTTTGATTAAAAAGAACGAAAAAAAAAAGAAAGTGATCAGCGCCATTAAAAAAAAAAAAGAAAACAAATGCAGTTGAAATTGGATTTTAAAGTTTTTCGTTTCGTCCATTTGTTTTTTTTCTTTCGCCGAAGAAATGAGTATGTGAAATAAAAAGTATCGCTTGAACATAGACTAAGAACACTCAGATAGGACACTGATGCTAATGACAAGTTCACAACAAATTAGAAATACGCAGATAGGACGCCGACGTCCGATTTGAGACGCTAGTTAAACTGTTAGCTGTGAACGAACGAATTTTTTAGGGCAACAGAAAAGCTGATTTTCAACTGTCACTGTAACATAACCTAGTTTTTCAAAGATGGAAGAAAAAGGCATTTTGACAGGAACTTAGATTAAGAATACTCAGATAGGACAATTTGAAACGCTAATTAAACTCAGCTGTAAATAAACCAGTTCTTAACGCAACAAAAAAGCCGATTTAAAATTTTTTGATTGTTAGTCCTTTTTGATATCGATAGGTGGCGCGTTATTCTTTTGAGATGTTCATGAAATTGCCAGACGTTTTATGCAATTAATAAAATACAAATAAATAAAAATTTCAATCCTGGTATTAGTATCATTTACAGCCAACAGATGGCGCTGCTTATTTATTCAAAATAAATGTCCGTTATATCGCGATTTTCATTTTAGAAATTTAAATAGTTGAGCTTCATAAAATCAAAGAACAATAATAAAATAAGCAAATTAGGCATTTCAGTTTATAAAAGAATTTCTGAAAATTATTAGTTTTTTAAATATGTTCTAGTTCTTTTTGATCTCGATAGATGGCGCACTTCTTTGAGATGTGTCCATTAAATTGCGAGACGTTTTCCTGCAATGATAAAATAAAATTTTTATAACATTTTCAATACAGCTTTTAGTTTCGTTATTTCTTTTAAATCGCAGGCGTTACGTATTGTTACCAACAGAGTAAAATGTGTTGCCTATACGGCGGGGCCACGAGTAGTACCTGTATATGGACTTTCTGAAACAGCCTGTATGGGTCCATAAGTAATTAAATTGTAGAATTACGGATTTATAAACCACACGAATTATTCTTTGTAAATGTGTTTAAAAAAAAATTACGTTTATGATTATGTCATCCTCGTGGAGTTAAAAGCTAAACTTGACCCTGACCAACTACACCTTTTCTGCGCAAAGTGTAATAAAATATTCATTAGGAATTGTATTGATAATAGACTTTTGCAAATGCATTCTAAAATTAGTGATTGTATAATCTCAACGACGTCCATTGGATGCGCATGCTAATAAACGTTTCATTATGCCAGGCAGGATGTTACGTAAAACATTTTCACATAGTTTTCTTTTTTTTTTTTTAGCAAAATGTTTAGCGTCATTATGTTAAGGTCGTAAATGCAAATTATAACAAGGCAAGGTATTGTAACAGTGGGCGTATGTAGACATAGATAAATGCGGCAACAAAAAGAAAGTTGCTTGAACTTATTTGATTGTGATTAATAAATTAAAAAAAAAAACGAATTTCTTTGAGTTTTGTTTTTGAATCGATAGCGAACTTGTTTTTCAACAGCTACTAGTTTACTGATTGCGATTGTGAGTGCGTGACGAAATAAGTGTGTGACGAAATGCAATGTGAAAAGAAGAAGAAGAAGAAAACATAAATATTTGATCTGGTCCAGGAAATGGCCCTTTCACTTTAAATAAAACTCTTGCGCGCAAGAGATCACGTGTTAACAACATGTTAATCTCCATAACAGCTATGCAAGAGGCCTTAACGCTCTTTTATACATAGGTGGGCGAATCCCACACGGATATAATTTCGCACCCACCCTTGTATGTATACGTACAGGCGGTCTTTCAGCAACACACAACAATGCATAATCTTCTTGTTCATTACTTTACAAATAATATTTGCGCTTTTTCTCTTTTAATGAAGCTCCAGCTGACACAATTAAAATTTAATTTTAAAATATGACAACGTTACGCACCATCCACAACATACTCAAGTTGACCCACTCATCTCTGTAGAAATCTTCAGGTAAATAACCGGGCATTTCGTAACTCGACACCATTTCTTTTCTCCTCTCGCGAACTTTGACAATTAGACGAAGTTAGTTTCAAAGGTAACTTTGATACTAAGGATTGAATGATGAGGCCGAGAGAGGATCGTGGGCGTTCAAAATCGAATTAGCTTCGTTTAAAAGGCGGTCATTAAACAACACGTGGGATTGCAATTACAACCGTAAATAATCACATGGCGGATAATTAATTAATGAAGCGTAAACGTATTGCTGCAAGGATCAGTAGTCTTGATGAAGATCCATCTTTAACAGGCCATGGAATTAGTGTTGCCAGAAAAGACACTTTGGTAATAGTTTTTTCCACATAGGTGTCGCTATCACAATATGGTTGCAATGGTTGCCATAGTTGTGGCGCTAATCAAAAGATAACACAATAACAATTGCAAAACGGTTATGCAACTAATAAAACGCTGTGGAATAGAAATAAAATTAAAAATCTCGCGGTGTTATTTCAGTAAAAAAAAAAATTCAACGGTTTTCAACTCGGCTATTAGTTTCATTCACGCTCGACAGATGGCGCTGTTGATTTATTTGAAATAAAAATTTATTAAATCGTTATTTTTATTTCAGAAATTTAAAAAATAATAACAAATTCGTGAATTCTGAATTTTTTTTCAATGTTAATTAGTTCTTTTTGATAACGATAGGTGGGACGCCCTTCTTTGAGATTTCCACAAAATTGCCAGACGTTTTATGCAAGCAATTAACAAAACAGAAAAAAATAAAATTCTGAATCTAGCTCTTAGTTTCACTTACGACCGACAGACGGCGCTGTTTATTTATTTAAAATAATTGTCAATTAAATCGTGTTTTTCGTTTTAGAAATTTAAAATGAAATAACAAAATAATAATAAAATAAACAAATTCGCCATTTGAGTGTAAAAGAAACTTCTGAAAATTAATCTTTTTTTTTAATGTGTATGTATTATGTATTTCTTTTTGACGTCGATAGATGGCGCTTTTTTTTGAGATTTTCATGAAATTGCCAGACGTTTTATGCAATTGATAAAATGCAAATAAATACAAATTTTAATCCAGTTCTTAGTTTCATTTACAACCAACAGATGGCGCTGTCAGTTCACTTTAGAAATTTAAATAGCTGAGCATCATAAAATCAAACAACGATAATAAAATAAACAAATTTGACATTTCAATTTTGAAAAAAATCTTCTGAAAATTATTTTTTTAAAATACGTTTTAGTCCTTATTGATATCGATAGATGGCGCACTTTTTTGAGATGTCCATTAAATTATGCAATGATAAAATAAAAATTGAATAACATTTTCAATCTAACTTTTAGTTTAATTTATGACCAACAGACGGCGCTGTCGTTTTCAAATAAATTTCTATTAAATCGTTATTTTCATTTTAGAAATATAAATAGTCGAGCATCGTAAAATCAAATAATAATAATAAAATAAACAAAATAATTAATTTTGTTTTTTTATATGTATTAGTTCTTTTTGATATCGATAGATGGCGCACCTTTTGAGATGTCCATTAAATTGAGAGACGTTTATAAAGATTATTATTTCAGTTCAGTTTTTAGTTTATTCTACTGCCGATAGATGCCGCTGTTTATTAATTGACAGCCTAGAAATAAAATTAAATAAAAGAATCGCGGTATTACAATAAATCCAATAAAAAAGAATTATAGAATCCAACAGTTCTCAACCCAGCTTTGGATTTATTTTACTGCCGACAGATGACGCTGTTTACTTATTTACAGTCTAAAAATAAAATTAAATAAAAATTTCTCGGTGTTATTTCAATAAATTCCATAAAAAAAGATGATAAAAATTAACGATTCTCAGTCCAGTTTTTACTTACGTACTTTGCTGCGGACAGATGGCGCTGTTTTTATTTATTTAAAGCGCAGAAATAAAACTAAATAAAAAAAATTTCGCGGTATTTCAATAATTTCAATAAAAAAAATTACGTAAAATTCAACCATTCTCAACCCAGTTTTCTGATTTTTTTTAGTGCCGACAGATGTCGCTGGTTTATTTATTCAAAACAAAAAAAAAGAAATTAAAATAATTGAGCGTCGTAAAATTAACGAATCGTCTGAGTTTATAAAAAAGAATAATGAAAAATAATTTTTGGAATATTGATTCTTTTTGATGTCGATAGATGGCGCGCTTTTTCAAGATGTAGATTTAATTTTTTACTTTTAGCAATTCAAAAAATATAATAATAAATTTCGCGGTAAAAATTTCAATAAAGAAAATGCGAAAAAAAATTAGAAAACAAAAGACGATCGACCGTTGTTTATTTCTGAACTAAAAAAAAAAAAAAACAACGAAAAATAGAGTCGTCGAGAGCGAGAAAAAACAAACAAAACAAAAGACGATCAAATGAACAAAACAAAAAGAAATAAAAAAAAAGCAAATGAAGAACGTACTGCACTTGATGTCTTGCGTTGTGGAGGAAAAAGTTTACGATCGTCTTTTGTTTTCTGATTTCTTTTCGCCTTTCGATAAAGACTGTGCGAAAAGAACTCAGAAAACAAAAGGCAATCGATCGTTGTTTATTTCTTAACTAAAAGCAACGAAAAATACGAGTCGTCGAAAGCGAGAAAACGACAAAAACAAAAGGGGAAAAACAAATGAAGAACGTACTGCACTTGATGTCTTGCGCTGTGGAAAAAATAAAATTGAACGACGAAAAGCATTTATGGCCGATCGTCTTTTGTCTCTTTTTTCCACTTTCGTCCAAGAAGAAAAATCAGAAAAATAATCGATTCTCCCTGAAAAATAATTTTTGGAGTATTAGTTCTCTTTGATATCGATAGATGGCATACTCTTTTGACATGTCCAATAAATAAGATTGTAAAATTCAACGGTTCTTAACTCGGCTTTAGTTTAATTTCTTAGTATTTTATTGTTTATTTAGTTAAAATATATGTCCATTAAATAGTGAGTTTTATTTTAGAAACTTAAAAAATTGAGTGTCGTAAAATCCAATAACAATAAAATAAACGAGTGAGCTGAGTTTATAAAAAAATTTATGAAAGAGAATTATATTAGATGATGCTATCGATAGATGGCGCGCTCTTTTGAGGTGTTTAATAAAATTGCGAGACGTTTACGCAATTAGTAAAATACAAATAAATTTCGTGGTATTACTTCAATATAAAAAAACCCAACGGTTCTTAACTCAGCTTTAGTTTCAATTATTGCCGGACAGATGGCGCTCTTTATTTATTTAAAATAAGCACCCATTAAATCGTGATTTTCATTTTAGAAATTTAAATACTTAGTTGAGCATCACGAAATCAAATAACAACAATAAAATAAATAAACTTGATTTCAGGCTACAAAAATGAAATGGAAAAAAACTAATTGTTCTTTTTGATATCGATAGATGGCGCAATTTTTTGAGATGTCAATTAAATTGCGAAACGTCAATACAATGCAGCCCTAGAAATAGATTAAATTTCGCAGTGCTATTGCAACAAAGAAAAAAATTATAAAAATCAACGATTTTCGACCCTGCTTTTAGTTGATTTGACTGCCGACAGATGGCGCTGCTTATTTGTTTATTTAAAAAATCGTGATTTTGAGGACTCGCAAAGAAACAGTAACAGATGGCGCCACATCAATCAAACTTGCCCATATAAAGTTCGAAGTTATCAAATTCTTTACAAGAGCGACTAAACGTAATAGATTCCAGCAATTTCATAATAGCGTACCAGAATATAGTAAATAGTGATTGAAATAGCATTGGCAACGCTGTATGAAATATTTTGACAGGTATCACATCCTCAAAGGACCATGGAATTATAAATCTAAAACGTTTTCGATTGACTGCTCTTGAGTCTAGAGCACTCTCGGAATTTCTCCTTCACTTATTATTACTACAGGTTAAGGTAATATGAGAAGAATCGAAAACGTTTTCGATTTATAATTCCATGGCCTTTTGAGGATGACTTTTGTCAATGAAACTGTCAACTGCAACGAAAATGTCAAATCAAAAATTACTTTTCAAACGATACAGTACAAATTCGCAGTAATGTTAACTTCATGGTTTCAGTACTTTATAGGAGAAGCAGATGATTCAAGCCTTAAAGATGAAATACCTGTTGATATATCCGAGAGTGCAGAGTCCGTTCATGAAACCAAAAGCGCTTTAATCGACGTGGGTTTATCCTACATGGGGGTTTTGAAAAAAATGTTCATACCACCGCATGCCAGATTGGAAGCAATAAAGAACTACCATCGCGCGGCAAGAAGGTATTATTCCGCTGTTGAGCTAAGGCGTAGATCTCAAGAGCCCATGGTCAGATCAATTCCTCGCAAGTTGGAACAAACCAAGGATATCAAGCAACCAAACAGGGAACACTTATTATTAACGACCAAGGCGGAAGCTAACACGCATCTTATGAAGGTTCGAGATGAAATTGCACGTGAGGCAAACAGCATGGAAGATCGATACTTGCAAGGTCGACATTTAGAAAATCGAGTGCAAACGACACGCAAAGGGAACAACGCTTTTGGTGGTGAAAAGAAACAAACGCGTCGGAGACCTGATTACTTAACAAATGTACCGATTTAAAATATGCGCTTTATTAAATCGTGCGTGCAGGTTGAAACGCATTTCACGCTTTTTTTTGTGAATCCCCCTTTTTTGAAAACGAATTAGCAAAGTGTAAGCGAAAAAAATATTTACCGTCTTTCTTAAGTTAGGTGCAGAGTGCCAAAGACGTCTTCTTAACATCGTGCTTGGCTTATTTAGGGGGACATTCTTCTTGCAAGCTTTGTACATGATTTTACTCAACAATCGCGCACACACAACACAATTTCCTAAATACGCGCATGCGTGAATTACGTCACATTGTGGGTACGTTCAGACAAGTGAAGAGAAAACAATGTGAACGTGTTCAAAATTGTATTTTACAGATTCCTTTATAAAAATTAAATATTTAAAATAAATTAACAATAATGCAGTTTTCATAAGGAACGAAAATATAAACCGAGAAGTTACGGTAAAGTTTACTGTCTCAGTTCTACCAACCTAAACACCACAAGAATTAAAAATTTTAATGGAGATTATTTATTTTTTGAACAAAATGAATGTGTATGTTACATACTATGTAGTCAAAGTCTCAGAATTTTGTTCCATACAAGCACGAGATATAGAGTCGAAAGCAAAAAATTGTAGACAAAAAAGGCAGTTTCCTGTAATTGTTAATTTTTCTTTCTTTGGAAAATACTTAGTAGGTTTTGATAATTTCTTAGCTTATTGATTAAAACGGGAAAGAGATGTTTTCTTTTACGTGTCCTTGTTAAAAAAATAAATCTTACTATCAGATGTAAACAAATTTTCTCTCAGAGCAAGCAGGACAGCCTTACGTAAGCGTGCGAGTGCGAGAGAGCACGTTTATTGAGTTCGTCCCTTTTGGGCTAAACGGGTCCTCTTACCGACCATTCCAGAGTGTAAGGCGCACGTTTCTGTGTTTATTATACGAAATTACACGATTTAAAATACATTTTCGCTTTAGGGAAAATTTCGTTCCCCTATTTTAATAAGAAACAAGTAGATTTTCTTCCTTGAGTAGCTTAGAGTTTGGTATGGAATCCTTAGATTCGGCTTCCAGAACACAAATAAGATATAAATTTTGCTCTAATTTTTTAAAATTGTTATTAGCAATATTGACAAAATTATTGAAATTTAAATACAATAAAATAACTTTGTTTGTAGCGTCAATTGCAATAGGAAAAATTGATTCGATTTATAAGAAATTGAAAGAAACTCTCCAATAAAGAAGCTCGAAAACGAAAAGATTAACAAAAAAAGAAAACAAAAGAAGATCGACGTTTCTACAGTGCCAGGGTAAAAAAAACAAAAGAAAAATCTTGTTTGAAGCATCAATAGTGACATAAACAACCCGAATAAAGAGCGATGAACGCGAAACGAAAAACAAAAGAAGATTGAGCAGAGTTTTCGAAGATCTTAAGACTATTGTTAAAAAAAATATAATAATTCGACAAAAAGAACATAGAACAAAAAAAAAACAAATGAAAATTGACGTCTCTACAGCGAAGTATAAGAGAATGAAATCACCGACGGGTAACAAAAGAAGATAATGAAATTAAATGAAACAAACGAAAGCTTAATCGATTTTTCTTTTGTTGTTAGTTTTTCTTATTTTCAGCCGAATGAGAAACGACGATTTTCTTTTATTTTCTGTTTGTCCGAATCTGCGTTTCATTGTGCTTTGTTTCGGTTGTCTTTTGTCTTTTCGCAGATTAATTTTTTTCACACACTTTATTAGCTCCTAGTTTCATTTACGATCTACAGATGGCGCTGTTTATTTACTTAAAATAATTGTCAATTTGAGTTTATAAAAGAAACTTCTGAAAATAATTTTTTTTAAATGTGAATATGTGTTATTATGTATTTCTTTTTGACATCGATAAATGGCGCACTTTCTTGAGATGTCCATTAAATTGCGTGCTTCTAGTTTCATTTACAGATGGCGCTCTTTATTTATTCAAAATAAATGTCCATTAAATCCATTAAAACGAAAGCTTAATCGATTTTTCATTTGCTGTCAGCTCCCTTTTTGCTTACGAGAGTCTTTTTATTTTCAGCCAAATAAGAAACTATACGTTCTTTCATTTTCTGTTCATCCAAATATGCTATTACAATAAAGAAAAAAAAATATAAAAATCAATGATTTTCAGCCTTGCTTTTAGTTGATTTGACTGCCGACAGATGGCGCTGTTTATTTATTTCTTTAAAACAAATGTCTATTACAGCATGATTTTGAGGACTCGCAATTTTGATTCATTTTAAACTTCTATCAAACAAAGTTTAAACATTTAATTGCGACGATGTCAATTTTAGAATTTGGTTGTCATGAGAGAAGTGAGAAACGACGACGTTCTTTCATTTTCTGTTCATCCAAATATGCGTTTCATTGTATTTACACACATTATCTTATATTAATTTCAGTTAATTTGTTTTTCCTCCGTTTTTTTCTTTTACCAAATATTGAAGTCAACTTCTGGTTTTATGTAATTTTTTGTTTTACAAGTAATCGTTTAGAACTTCAAAACGTTATTCACTGTGTACTTCAATTTCGGTTTCTACTATCAGCTGTAGATAGGTACAGTTGTCAAAAATTAATTAAGGCCCAGTTGTACCGTGCATTCAATTAAATTCCTAATTAAAGTAGACCATGACTTCAGTGTTTTTTCTCCTAAAAGTTGGTAACACTGACATCTGTCCAATTAATTGTTTGTGCTAACATAACCTCCCAACGCGTTTATGAAGGACAACAATTTCAGCGTCTGTTTTAAGCGTTAATGTTGTTTTGAATTGAAGTAATTAAGTGTTTCTTTGAATTTTGAGTTTACACATTTTTTTATGTGATGTCATAATTAGACAATATGACACTGACAGTTATTGACAACTGTCCCTCATTCTTGTAGTGAGCATCGCCAACTTTATAAAAAAAAACCCTAGCTTACTTCAATGAGAAATTCATTTGAATTCCAACTTAACTTTAAGCCAAAGCTTACACTCTTAACAACAATGTTGAAATAACCATTGTCATGGGTTTAAGCTTCAGCTTAAATTTAAACTGGCATTGTACATACAACTGAGTCTATATGTAATATGTTTGTGGAAATTTAGTTGGTACTTCTAAATTCTAGAACTACTGGCAACACTGGTTACGAAAATAAAATTGAAAGGCACTAATGGCAATGTTACTTATTAACTTAGCTTGCTCGCGAAGTTTAGAAATTTCGAGAAAAATTAGTTTCAACAACGTCACCTCGGTACGATACGTTCTGAAATCAAATTGAAGGCTTGTGTGAAGCTGCCTTTCAAGCAGCCAATGGCTTTGCGTGTTTTTTGGCGGGTAAATTTTAAATTACTCTTCCTACTTCTTAATTCCACGTTGCAGAAACAACTTTGACAGCAAAAGCTTCAATAAAACTAAAAGCTCTACGAGAGTTATGTTATAAGTCATATTGACACGTTGTCAATTAAATGAAATCGTTTGGTGGAATCTTAAAAATAAATGTTTAACTTTACAGGACCTACACCTGTCAAATGGATCGATTTATAATCAAAGCTGTCAGTGCCTGATATATGTCAATTTCTTACTTATAATTTCTTACAAGTTGTCACTTTGATGATTCGAAGGTTAATCATTTGATCGATGTTGCCAGATCAAGTTTGCCTTTCTTTTCCCCTTTCCAGAAATTGAGAAGTACGCCAAAATGTGCTTTTCGCTTGAATTAAGGGTCGTCAGTTTACAGTTTCCTGTAATTGTCCTTTCTCAAAATTCTACTGCTTAAATACGATTTTACATACCACATTTGAAAAATTTGAAAGCGTTCAATTTCGCAAATTAATCATTTAATTGATTCTTCCTTTTTCCCCTTCCAGAAATTGGGAAGTACGCCAAAATGTGCTTTTCGTTTGAATTAAGGGTCGTCAGTTTACAGTTTCCTATAATCGTTCTTCCTCAAAATTCTTCTGCTTAAATACGACTTCACATATGACGTTTAAAAATTTTGAAAGCGTTCAATTTCGAAGATTAATCATTTAACTGATGTTGCCAGATCAAGTTTTGCTTGTATTTCTTCCTTCTTCCCCTTCCAGAAATTGGAAAGTACGCCAAAATGTGCTTCTCTCTTCAATTAAGGGTTGTCAGTTTACAGTTTCCTGTAATCGTTCTTTCTCAAAATTCTACTGCTTAAATACGACTTCACATACGACACTTAAAAATTTTGAAAGCGTTCAATTTGGAAGATTAATTATTTAATTGATGTTGCCAGATCAAGTTCTCCTTGTAGTTCTTCCTTTTTCTCTTTCCAGAAATTGGGAAATACGTCAAAATGTGATTTTCGCTTGAATTAAGGGTCGACGGTTTACAGTTTCCTGCAATTATTCTTTCTCAAAATTCTACTGCTTAAATACGACTCCACATACGATATTTAAAAATTCTGAAAGCGTTCAATTTCGAAGATTGATGTTGCCAGATCAAGTTCTCCTTGTAGTTCTTCCTTTTCTTTCTTCCAGAAATTGGGAAGTACGCCAAAATGTGCTTTTCGCTTGAATTAAGGGTCGTCAGTTTACAGTTTCCTGTAATTGTTCTTTCTCAAAATTCTACTGCTTCACATACGACGTTTAATAATTTAGAAAGCGTTCAAATTTAACAAGCTTGTAATCTTGTAAAATAAAATTTTAAAGCTTTTCATACAAAAATAAACAAACGAGAAAGAACAATTACAGGAAACTGTATTCGTTTAGCATTTCTTGCAAGATAACATGAGTAATTCCCCTGCCGAATTGACATTGATCTTACACACTTGCACATCGTTTCATATCAAAGATCAAAGCACGTCTTTCCCGTAGTTTAGCAATTATTTCCTATTCCCTTCCCCTAAAAGCAAAATTTCCCGCCAAAATGGGATTTTTCGACAGATCTGACAACACTGCATTTGATTTGAAATTGGCGTCATCAGACAGAGTTGCCAAACGTATGATTTTGTCCTACACTAGGGGGGATTTTTGTAGGTCAAAAAGGATTTTATTGATTTCCTTATTTTGTTTCAGGAATGTTTAATCTTCATGGCTTGCAATCCTGACAGTTTGCCAAACTTGAGTCATGAATTTTTAACTTCAGCGCCGGAATTTATTTAAAAATGACGTTACTTTTGCTACAATTGGCAACACTGGTTTACATAAAGCTATATATTACTCGTTAGGTGTGAGGATGTTTCGTTTTAAAGCCGTTTTGGACTAGTCTGATTCTTGCACAAGTTTAATTCGATTTTTAAGTGAAAAATTTTAATTGTAGAATGAAGAGATAGATTAGAATTGACAGATTTGGAGACACGATTGTCAACTGTTTTTTTCTCTCTTATAATTTTCGTTCCATGTGATAACGCAAAAATAACATCTGAACGCGACGTTATGACACTTTTTGTTTTAAAACAAAATATTTCTCCGTAATTTAACTTTTTTTAATAAACGCATGCATTTTCTAAAATTATTTCTTAATAATTTAATATTAGATTTGAAAACAAGAGCATAGCTATGTCATATCGTCGTATTCAGATTTTATTTCTGCACCACGTGGTAGGAAAATCTAAGATGGCGCCCATGAGAGGAAAAAAAAACAGTTGACATTCGCATTTGCGAAACTGTCAATCATAACCTATTTCTTCCGACTGCATTAGAACGTCCATTGAATTTAATATAAAATTCATTCATTTTGATTTCCCAAGGTTACTGCTGAGTTTCGTTGTAAAATGAACACACCTTGAGTTCTTTTTTGTTAAGCCGCCATTTGGTTATGTATAGTTTTGGCAATTCCTCAGTGTTGCCAACTTAAAACTTTGCGCCACGTGGTTTTCGTGTGATTTCGTTCACTCTGTATATTCCCACTCACACCCACTCGTATGCAGATAGAGAGAAAAACGGGCCAACGTTTCTTTCATGTCGTTTCATTTTAATAACAATAAAAAATGAACTGTCCTCGTAGTGAACCGTGCTTTTTCCGGCAAGGACCGTATAATTTACTTTTTATCGAAACGCAACGAAGCGTCGCTTCTTTCGTATGTGTGCGGTTCAAGGTGCGGTTTTAATTCAACAAATTCTTAGCTGTTGTTCGCCGTCGCGTCCATATCTGACGTGAATAATGCGGATAAATACGAGGTGCATATTGAAATCATGACCTACATATTGCGACGCCAAAAAAAAAATTGGCTGGAACTATTTTTATTTATTGGAAAGAAAGCTCGGAAAACAGACGCGAATTTATGGCCTGCAAAAATTTAGTCTAGCGCACTATTTTTAACGGATTATGTAAATATTTGGGGAAAGAATTCAACACTTGCGTAACAAACAAGATTATTCACAGATATTTTTTGTGAAAAGGTACAGAACTGATCGTCGTCGCCAATAAGCGACGGTATTTGTTTAATGCTTTCACTATATAGTATTAAGTCTAATTTTGTTGCATCTATGGTGATTTTAGAAATCAAAATACAACTTCCGCCCTAAAAGTTATATAATCGCTTGTGGGACTAATCAATTATTAACGTGTCTTGATTTTGATGTAACAACCATTCTGACGTAGCAAAACAATTTTAATTGTTTGCAAAAAAGTGCTCTATACGAGGGCAGTTCATTAATTATTTTTCCTAATTGGTTTATCTAACAAAATGTTAAGAATTTTAACGATTTTTAAATTAGCTTGAATAAAACTGACCGTTTCGTAAAAAGCTGCAGTTTACTTTCTCTACACTTGAGGAGATCCTCTGTGAAAATAAAATATTTGTGTGTGTGACGCAGAAAACTACGATAACAACAAACTTATATAACTATTTGTACGATGAATTAACAGACTTCCAGACTAATGACAGCCTGTTACTAATTATTTCATGCATTACATTATGCGCGCCTCAACAAATTAATTCAGGGTCTTGACGATTGTAATTTAGCGATCCAAACAATTCTTTGGAATTTAGAATGTATTAACGACGACTCTGGCAAATCAAACAAATGCCCTTCTATATACATTTTATCAAAAAATTTCTTAATAAAGGTTTGCATAATTTAAAATTATTTCCAGCTATACAGGATCGTTCATTTAAAAGTTACAGGCGTAACTTATGGTTTTTTAAACGGAACACTATTTATTTTATTGCAGTTTTGGTTAGCCCTTGAGGAGCCAATGAAAATTATGTTACAAAATTAGTCAATCGTTTCAAATTGAACGTCCTGTATACTATAACATATATGGATAGTCCGTTCACGAGCTTTCCATTGACACCACATTTTATTGGTTTATAATTGATGACTTATGAGTTATTATCATCAATCCTAAGCCCATAAAATGTGGTTCAATGGAAAGCTCGTACAAAGGGCGTAACCCCATTTGTTATTATGTTCACGGCGTTCCATTTGAACAAATTGACTAATTTTGCAATACGCGAACTGAACCGTTTGATAGTAGCTCGATTTCCAACAATTTTGAATATTTTAAAAGTGTAGATATGTAAAAATATTTTGGTTCAAAGTTGAGCGTCGTGTCATTAAAATGACAATTTGGCAACCGATCGAATATGACTAATCTTTGCATAAAACTAAAAATAACTCGGTAACTACTCAAAATAAGTAAATACATATAATGTTATATCATTTCCATTGGCTCTTCAAGGGATAACCAAAACTTTAAATTAAAGCAACACAGTTTAATAACAACAAACGAAATTTTAAAATGAAATAGCTTAAATAAAATGCTCGAACTGGGAACCGTTCGATTCTTGATAATAGTACAAACGTAACGTAATCCATGAAAACTGATGTTTATTGTATCCAACAAGTAAAAAACAGATGGATTTTCTGACATGTGCGCTATCAGCAATTAATAAAAATTTATTTGCTGGCGTTGTTGCGTTCATTAAAAAGTGAAGTATGGCGCATCTTACAGAGAGAGAAAGAAATTGAGGTTACTTTGATATTGGCGTGATTACTTAACTTTAATTAAAAACCGTGCCTTCAAATGAATTCCTTAATAAAGGAAGCTGTGATGCTGAAAATGGTCCTTCAGCTTGAACGCACAAACGTACCCTGTGCTTCATGTTTTCAAACGCGTTTGCCAAGTGTTGGAGGATACTGATGTGTCGTTCATGAACGATCCGTTCGTAATGAACGAATCATCCCGATGACCTGTGATGGATTCAATCACTCTCTATGATCCTATCGTTCATGTGACCCTAGTTTAGAATACATATGTCGATGGGTGTCGGGTGAACTGATTAAAACTGAACTGAGTGTATTGAATGATTCGCGACTGGATAGGTAAACAACAAAAAATGAGATGAAACCGAAATGATTTTGTTTCAATAATGATTTCGTTTCGAGTTGTCGACGTTTGCCTAATTCCGCCGTTGTAAACTACACCTGCGTTCAAAGAACCATGAGCCGGATGAGCGATTTCAGCGATTGAATCTTTTCCAAATAGCTTGTATCGTGGATCGGGAGTGGAGTCGAGAGGCTAATCATCATCTCGTTCATATGAACGAATCTATGAGAACGGGTCATACAAACGAATGACCTGGGTCATCAAAAAGAGCCAGGTCATACCATCACTATTGGACGGTTATGTTAGCACAAACAAATAATTGGACAGCTGCCAGTGCTACAAACATTTAGAAGAAAAAAAAAACATTCAAATCAAAGCCTACTCTAATAAGTAATTTAATTGAATGCACGTTACTTTAGTACTTATAGTTCCTACTCGTTTTCAAAAAGAATTAAAAAAATAGGAATTATAAAAGATTCTCATACTGCCGAATAGGAAACGAAAAGGCTTTTTTTCAAATGAGGTATCACATGACCCCTCATTCTGTTTAAAATTTTGAAAGGATGTCTGTTACTCGAAGGGAATAGGAGGGGGAGATTCAAAATTCATTTTATAATTTAAAGTCGACGTGTTTCGGGATTTTACATGAAAATCGTTCATTTCGTAGGAAATGAATTTATTTCAAACTTTACGAACGCAGCGTATAATGTACCATTCAAAAAATCATGAGTTAGGTCTGTAACTTTCAAATGAACCGACCTGTATAGTTGGCACTAATTTTAAATTATGCGGAATGGAAACCTATACAACTTTTCTTAAGACTTTTTGATAAAATGCACGCAAAAGGGCACTCTTGGACTACCTGAGAGGTTTGACGCATCCTGTATACGTTAAACGGGTGTTTAGAAGCTTTAGTTGATTTGAGAATTTATTATTATTTTTTTAATATTGGTTCTGTATTATTACAAACAAATTGTGATTATTTTAAAACCACAAAAACGTACCTATACAGTAAATTACATAAGAACAAAAAATATAAATAAACAAAAATTACGTTAGGTGTTACAAATAGAGCGTGTTTAGGAGAAAGGTTTTTTTTTTAATTTAAATTGCCATGAGATGAATTAAATTAAGAAATATTTCGTGGATTAAAAATAACATGGGTTTTCTTTTGGAAATATTTTGTTTTCTATTAATTATTTGTTTGCGATATTCATTTGTTTTTATTTTTAATACAATAGGTTTCAGTTAAAAATCATATTATGATTTGCAATAGCTTTATTTTAATAATAAACTGCCAGCTAAAGCTTTGATAGCGATATTCAATTGTTTTCGAAAAGATAAGCTTTGATTAAAAATCACATTTTCGGCTTCTTTTTTACAAACCAAATTGCGTCGTTCGATTGTTTCCGTTTCAATTCGTTTTCAATTAACATTTGGATCGGGATTTTTGATTGTCTTTCTCTCTTTCAAAAATAGTTAATAAACTTCGACTGCAATTGTAAATTGTTTTGAAAATTTAAATTGCGATGCTCAATTGTTCTTTAAGGGTAAGTTTCGTTTAAAATTTGGATTACGATTTTCAATTGTTTCCTTTTTTTTGTAAACAGTTAACTTTAACATGTAAAGAATTCAGATTCAGTCACTTTTAGTTATTTTTTAGCGATGCGCCGCGATTTGAAATTTAAAATGCAATTTTCTATTTTTCTTGTTTATAGTAAGCTTCAATTGTTTTGGCCCTGAGAATAATAGAAATCAAAACTGAAATTGGACTTTTCAATTGTTTTTTGAGTTTAGTGTACATCGAAATATTTCTTTTAATTAAAAGCTTAGATGGCGATTTTCAATTGTTTTTTTTTAATAATAAGCTTCGATTAAAAAACAAATCTTCGGCTTCTTTTTAACGAGCCGGATTGAGTTGTTCGATTGTTTTTATTAATTAAATTTCGATCAGCTTTTGAATTGCGATAATTTCTTTTTTCAAAATATGTGGAAGGTGAGTTTTAGAAATTCTTTTGCAAGTTCTGTTTCTATTTGTTTTTTTTTTTTTTATTTTAGAAAGAATTAGTATTATGGTTTGGTGGGCGAAATTTAATATAAATGCCAATTAGTTATATCACTGCAAACTAACAACTGCTATTTTTGATGTACAGAATGCCGTTTCTTCTCTTTTATGATTATTTTGTTTTGCATTGTTTTGAACGATATCGTTTTGAATTATGCACAGAGACTGCAAGCAATTTTTCAAAAAAGAGGTAAAAAGCAAAAAAAAACCCTAAGTTCGATTGTTTTTATTCATTTAATTTCGATTAAGTTGTTCGATTATTTTTATTATTATTATTAGTTGAATTTGCTTACTCTGTAATAAGTTGGCAACGGATTAGAAGTTATACATTATATATGTAGTATGTGTATTATTTAAAGAGACCTTTTTAAATCCTTCAAACCAGAGAACTACAGCCTTGGCCAAAAGTATTAGGCACCCTTAATTTTCTAATTTATCTCCGAAAATATTACTCAAAAATCTTTAGAATTTTATTATCATATAGTCGGCAACAATAAACGATAATTTAAATAATGCACAGTACGTTACAGCGGTTGTAAAACATGTGGAAGGTGATAGTTCGCAATTGTGGTTCCGTGAATAGGTGGTCAGTCTTGTATAAGCACTTATAGTAAGAACGATCTTTCCAATATAATGTTTATTTCATTATAATTTTGAATATCGTCATTTTTGCTGTCAAAAAATGCCTAAAAAGAACGAACATTTACGTTTACGAATTCAGTTCTTGCACGAACAAGGCAACACATAACTGGAACTTGGAACTCCAGGTGTAGTTTACGTGAGGCGGAGAATCGGTGAAGAATACCTTCCGGAATTCAGAACTCATAACCTTGTCGTTTATTTCACATACCTGTCATTTTGGTTACCAATTTTCTAACTAGGACACGTTGCCAATTTTATTTTCCACAAGGCAACACTGGCCTTCGTCGTCTTTTAATTTGTGAATCTTTTTCGATCGTACTCTAATATGTATTGTAGCTTATTTTTGTGCATTTCTGTTGTAAACAAATTGACACCGCAAAATTAAATGACAATTCAGACAAATTCCAATAACAACAGATTTTGGCAATTGAAGGCTTGTGTGAAACAGCCAATAACTTAACGAGTTTTTGGCGGGCATAGTTTAAATTATTTACTGCTTCTATTTCGAATGTGTAGTTTAAAGAGAAAATTAACTTAATATCGGGTCTAGTGGGTCGCATTTAACTTATTAAATTACAGTTCATCAACACCAAGCCCATGATATATATGTCAGTTATTTCATAAGTATCGTTCAGGCGCTCGATCTATAACACAGTCACGTGACTGTTTCATGCTGTACAATGTGGCACACACGTTTTATATTAATTACAAAATAAAACACCTACAATTTGACAATTAAATTTTGACTTTATTATTGTTTGATGTGATGTGATGTGATGTAAAATTATATATATATAAATAGGGGATCGGCGGCGAATAAAAAAAAAGGAACGAAAGGTGCGGCAATCATTAGTCACGATAATTAACTTCCATCAGCTTCACTGCAAGCAGACAGTGAACGACGGTATTAGCCTGATAGATATTGAATTAATAGCTTTAATTAAAGCTACGCGTAAAATAAACACATTAGCTTCGCTCCGAACGCGCTTATTTAAAGTATGATTTATAACTGGCGGCGAATCAGCGAGCGTAATGCGGTTTAGATTGCGCTAAATAGATTACGCAGACGATGATTGTCTGAATTTATTGTTGCCTTTATTTAGCGCTAATTTATTGGGGCGGAATGCCACAAAAAAAAACGTTTTGCTTGCTTGAAGTTCAATAGTCTTCAAATCAAATTGATTAATGAAAAACATCAAATATGTTGATGAGTATTACACAAGAAAGCCGTAAACACATAAAAAAAGAACAAGTGTTAGTCATGAGTGTATGAAAAGCATTGTGTGGTATGTAAAGCAGGCGCGTGCTTGTAAATTTTCACTGAACTTTATAATATGACCATGACGCAATAAGTTAGGTGTCTCACTGAAATCAACTATGTATAAAGGACGGACAATTTCTACAATGAAAAAAAAAAAACACAAAAGCGGTTATTTACTCTGGCACACGATGGTCTTACCTTTTGCTTGTATCAAAGAAGGAACGAACACGAGAGAGAGAGTGGTCGAATACTTTCGTTAAACGTAGTACTACAAAAATTAAATCACGTTAATTAAATTCAGCATCAGACGATTAAATTAAAAAGAAAAAAGAAAACGTTATTTACTTATTTATTTTTTTTACTGCGTAGTAAATAGGAAGCATAAATATGCAGTACGGGTTTTTATTACAAAACAGCGTACGTTTATTGTATACATAAATTTTTGTTTAGATTCCAGACTATACAAAGAGTAAAACGTACATAAGTTTAAAATAATAATCATTTATGGGTCACAAATGTAACATGTACTGCACCAGACGAGTGTTTTTTGTTGCAGAGAGAGAGAGAACGCTTGTCTGTTTTCAATGAAACAAAACGCAACAGAAAAAAAAATAGCGTGGGTTTTGTGAGCTGCGTTTTCTCCGTTGCGTTTTGTTTCATTGAAAGCAGAGAAGCGTTCTCCTTCTCTGCCAGCAAAATGCTACTGGCGGCCCGCTTCTCGAGCCGACCAAAAAGATTTCGGAATCGGGCCTCAGGCCCCTAATCCCAAACGAATTCGCGAGGGCCCGTATTGTCTCATCGAGGACACAATATAACTAAAGTCTCAATAGTGGGCTTCCCCGAATGATGAAGAACTTATAAATTTCAACTATGATTTTTGTGCGATGTATAACAGCGCAAATTTCAACGTTTCGCTGTGGTTTGATAACTTCACTTCTGATGAAGCTATTTTCATGTAACAGGATGAATAGAGACGAAGCTTTCATTCGAATATTCTGAATTTCCCGCCAAACATTGACAGTTAGGTTATGTTTCTCATATTTATTTTGCTTAAAATGACGCTCGAGTTACTACAGTTAAATACTTTATCATAATATTCAGTAAATTATACATTTTGAAATAATTTTTATAATCAATTAGAGATAGAGACAAATAAAGCTTCCATAATTTCGAATTAGAACCAGTGTTGCCAACATGTACGGAGTGATTTTTACGACAGACATTACAACTAGTGCCGCTAATAGTCTTCAAGCAGTCAAATTACGAATGTCACTACAAGCATAATTCACTAGAAAATTCAAGAAAATGTAGGTGAAAAACAGCTCCATTTATAGTCAGCGGAGGAACAATTTCACTTCGATTAGAAAACGAAATGAAACTTTCAACTGATTGCGTTCTTCATTTTTTTTAAAGCATCTCCAAAAAGGGAGTAAACCCTCAAGTTGGCAACTCTGATTAGAACATGCACGTGGTGACTTTTAGGACAGACATTACAATTAGCGTTGGCAATAGTTTTTGAAAAACAGTAAAATCACGAGAGCTCCTAAAAGCAGATAATAATTCACTAGAAAATTCAAAATAGCGCCATCTATTGTCAGCGGAGGAACAATGTCACTCCGAGTAAAATACGAAATGCAATTTCCAATTCACTGCGATGTTCAATTGTTTTTAACAAAATTCCTTAGTCCTTCTCGAGGATAAAGGATCTTTAAAAAGGGAGTAAATCTCTCAAGTTGGCAACTCTGATGATAGCACGAACACGGAGTGGTTTTTAGGACAGACATTACAACTAGCGTTGCCAATAGTCTTTCAGAAACAGTCGAATCACGAAAGTTACCAAAAGCAGATTATAATTACCAGAAAATCCAAGAAAATTTGGGTAAAAAACAGCGCCATCTATTGTCAGCGGATGAACAATTTCACGAAATGCGATTCTCAGCTGATTGCGTTGTTCAATTGTTTTTGATAAAATAATCCGATTGTCCTACTTGAGTATAAGAAATCTCCAAAAAGGGGGTAAATCCTTCAAGTTGGCAACTCTGATTAGAACGCGCACGAGGTATATTTAGGAAAGACATTACAACAAGTGTTGCCAATAGTCTTTGAAAAACAGTCGAATCACGAGAGTTACTAAATGCAGATAATAATTCACTAGAAAATTTAAGAAAATGTGGGTGAAAAGCAGCGCCATCTATTGTCAGCAGAGGAACAATTTCACTTCGATTAAGATACGAAATGCAACTTTCAACGGATTGCGTTGTTCAATTGTTTTTAACAGAATAATCCCTTTGTCCTTCTCGAGTATAAAACAGCTCCAAAAAGGGGGTAAATCCCTCAAGTTGGCAACTCTGATTAGAACACCCGCGGAGTGATTTTTAGGGCAGTCATTACAACAAGGGTTGCTAATAGTCTTCCAAAAACAGTGAAATTACGAATGTTACTAAAAGCAGACCACAATTCACTAGAAAATTCAAGAAAATGTAGAGGAAAAATAGCGCCATCTATTGTCAGCGGAGGAACAATTTCACTTCGATTAAAATACAATATGCAACTTTCAACGGATTGCGTTGTTCAATTGTTTTTAATAAAATAATTCCTTTATCCTTCTCGAGTATAAAACATCTCCAAAAAGGGGTTAAATCCCTCAAGTTGGCAACTCTGATCAGAACATGCACGGGGTGATTTTTAAGACAGACATTACAACTAGCGTTGCCAATAGTCTTTCAAAAACAGTCACAAAAGTTACTAAAAGCAAGTTGGCAACTCTGATTAGCACACGCACGGGGTGGTTTTTAGATCAGACATTACAACTAGTGTTGCCAATGGTGTTTCAAAAGCAGTCAAATCACGAAAGTTACTAAAAGCAGATCATAATTCACTAGAAAAATTAAGAAAATGTGGTTGAAAAACAGCGCCATCTATTGTCAGCGGAGGAAAAATTTAACTCAGATTAAAATACGAAATGCAACTTTCAACTGATTGCGTTGTTCCACTGTTTTTAACAAAATAATCCTTTTGTCTTTCTTGAATATAAAGCATCTTCAAAAAGGGGGTAAATCCCTTAAGTTGGCAACCCTGATTAGAACACGCGCGGGGTGATTTTTAGGATAAACATTACAACTAGTGATGCCAATAGTCTTTCAAAAACTGTCAAATTACGAATGTTACTAAAAGCAGATCATAATTTACTAGAAAATTCAAGTAAATGTAGGTGAAAAACAGCGCCATCTATTATCAGCAGAGGAACAATTTCACTTTGATTAAAGTATAAAATACAAAATGTAACTTTCAACGGATTGCGTTGTTCAATTGTTTTTAATAAAATAATCTCCTTGTCCTTGTCGAGTATAAAACATCTCCAAAAAGTGGATAAATTAGATAAATTAGAACACGCACGGGGTGATTTTTAGAATAGACATTACAACTAGTGTTGTCAACACTCTTTCAAAATCAGTCAAATCACGAAAGTTACTAAGAGCAGAAAAAATTCACTAGAAAAATTAAGAAAATGTAGGTGAAAAGCAGCGCCATCTATTGTCAAACGGTTTGACATTTGTTGACGTCCATTGTTTGACATACTTAAATGTCAAACCATTTCCACGTCACTCCACTTTTACGCATTCTGTGTATGTACACATATTTCTTACATTTTAAAAACTAAAGAGGAATAACATTTCATCATTTTAACCATTAGCATCTCCGTAATTTTTTAATATTTTATTAGATTCATGGACTTATGTGGACCATCGTCCACTTGTCAAATTATTAATCACTAAGTTGATTGGTGACCAAAAAAGTAACTTGAGTTATTAAGAGTCAATAATAATAAAGCGCACGTGTCGACATCCTCTCAAGAGTTACAAAATAAACAAACGGTGCCCGAAAAGAACGAATTTCAAGCGGAAGTAGGCAGTTATAAAAAGACAGTTCAAAGACTTGTTTACGTTCACAGTTCAGAAACGAGCGCTTTTTTACAGGACACTTGCTCGCATCCAGATGACACTCACACAATGCAGCATGTAACGCAAGCAACGTGCATGTGTTTGGTGGTGTTTGTTCTTCGTAAAGTCGGGCAATTACAGATGCTGTGTACACGCCTACTTGACCTTTCGCTCTCTGGGGAATTAAGCGAACCGTCCACTTGAGGAAACAAAGCATTCTTTCAGACTATGAGCCACTCCAGACATTCTTTCTCTCCCTTTGCGCTCATTATCGTAAATTTCTGTTTACTGCCGAGGCAGTCGGTGGATATCTGTTTAATTAAAAGTAGTGTCCGCTTTATGGTGGATGGCACCGAAGTTAATGAGAGTGCGAACGAGCGGTGCCAAAATATTGTTTAATTTAATCGAATTTATCATTTCTGATATGGCTTAGGCAGTAAATGTATAAGAAATATGTCGTAAGTTTAATTTTGAGTTGAAAAAGTTATAAACAAGCGTAGGCAGCTGTTTTTTTTTCTTGGCTCCGCCTTTTTCCAAGTCTCAATGAAACAATCGGTATTTACAATTTGCAATCTTGATGCAATTTTTATATAATGCAATACATTTGTGGTTTTATGATTTAATGATGATGAAAAATTATTTTAAGAAAAGTTTTGGTAACTGAAGTACTTCTCGTTAGGAAAGTTTGATTTATATTCGAGTTGGAAAAGCAAAAGAATAACGTTATTTACCTAATTTACATGATCGAGTTTTTTCTTGTGTTTTAAGAAAAGAAAATTGCTACGGCGAAGCTTAAGCAGGCCACGCACTAGGGAACATGTTAGGCAATAGCTCGGCAATATGTTCGGCAACTTGTTCGCCTTCACTAGGCCACTCAATAGGGAACATGTTGAGCAACATACTCGGCAACGTGTCCGTGCAGGCTTTTGGATATTTCTTCAGGAACCTGCAGCTTGTGAACATGTTGACCAATTTGCCAACGCATTGGCGAACTTGTTGCCAAGTTGCCGAGCATGTCGCCCAACATGTTGCCTAGCGAGTGGCCTGCTTTACTGTGTACAAATAAAAAAAAAATTAAAATATCATTGACATTTTAATAACATTCCCAATGAAGTAAATTTTTTGCAAATTTTGTTCAAGAATTCTTTCGAAAATAAAAGAAAAACAAATACAAGCAGAATTTCTAAAACTCACCTGCCACATATTTTGCAAAAAGAAATTATCGCAATTCAAAAGCTAATCGAAATTAAATTAATAAAAACAATCGAACAACTCAATCTGGCTCGTTAAAAAGAAGCCGAAGATTTGATTTTAATTAATGATTTGATTTATTATTAAAAAAGACAATTGAAAATCGCCATCTAAGCTTTTAATTAAAAGAAATATTTCGATGTACACTAAACTCAAAAATCAACTGAAAAGTCCTGTTTCAGTTTTGATTTCTAATATTCTCAAGGCCAAAACAATTGAAGCTTACCATAAACAAAAAAAATAGTTGAAAATTGCATTTTCAATTTTAAATCGTGGCGTATCGTTAAAAAATAACTAAAAGTGACAATCTGAATTCTTTACTTGTTAAAGTTAACCATTTACTAAAAAAAAGGAAACAATTGAAAATCGTAATCTAAATTTTAAACGAAATTGACCTATAAACAACAATTGAGCATCGCAATTTAAATTTTCAAAACAATTGACAATCGCAGAAGTTTATGAACTATTTTTGAAAGAGAAAGACAATCAAAAATCGCGATCCAAATGTTAATTGAAAACGAATTGAAAATTGAAAAAGAAACAATCGACCAACGCAATCTGGTTTGTAAAATAGAAGCCGAAAAATGTGATTTTTAATCAGTGTTGCCAACGCATTGACAACGATTTCCCCCATCTAAGTTTTAAAAATCCCCCAAATGAAAGACATAATCCCCTAAAATTTGTTTTTATTTACAAATCTGAAGGTGTATATTTCTATTTCTTTTTTAAAACATTTTTGCTTTCGATTACTCTAATGTAACTAAAAAATTAGTTCCAAATATGCAGGCGTTTTCGTTTCACTTGCACTGACTGCACTCAAAGTATTTGCGTCTTATTTTAATTTCAATTTAACGTGATAATGCGAGATGTTAGTGTTAGTGTTAAAAAAAACCTGAAAAATCCCCTAAAGAACGTTATCCCCTAAATTCACCCTTTGACACTTAAAATCCCCTAAATTTAGGGGGAAATCCCCTAAGTTGGCAACACTGTTTTTAATCAAAGCTTATTGTTTCAGAAACAATTGAATATCGCTATCGAAGCTTCAGCTGGCAGTTCATTATTAAAATAAAACTATTGCAAATCATAAAATGATTTTTAACTGAAACTTATTGTATTGAAAATAAAAACAAATGAATGTCGCAAACAAATAATTAACAGAAAACAAAATATTTCCAAAAAAATCCCATGTTATTTTTAATCCACGAAATATTTCTTAATTTAATTCATCTCATGGCAATTTAAATTAAAAAAAAAACCTTTCTCCTGAACACGTTCTGTTTGTAACGCCTAACGTAATTTTTGTTTATTTTTATTTCTTGTTCTTATGTAATTTACCATATAGGTACGATTTTGTTGTTTTAAAATAATCACAATTTCTTTGTAATAATACAGAACCTATATTAAAAAAAAAATAATAATAAATTTTCAAATCAACTAAAGCTACTAAATACCCGTTTAACGTATACAGGCTGCGTCAAACCTCTCAAGTAGTCCAAGAATGCCCTTTTGCATGCATTCCATCAAAAAGATTTCTTAAGAAAAGTTGTGTAGGTTTCCATTCCGCATAATTTAAAATTAGTGCCAACCGTACAGGTCGGTTCATTTGAAAGTTACAGACCTAACTCATGATTTTTTAAATGGTACATTATACAGGATGTCACAGAATAACTATTCCTAATTCTCAGAAATGATAGAGGGCACTTAAATAAGCATTTTTTATTAATAAACTAGCGTCCGGAAATTCCTCAGTATCGGCTATTACCCCAAAATAAAAGTTGAATCATAGCAACCTTTTGAAAACAATGAAGATTTTCGTAGATGTCATTTTACGTGTGTCATAAATTATTCCTTATTAAATAAATGTGTTTAATTGTCATTTTAAGCATTAAAAATTAATCTTTATTACAAAAATTAGCGTTGTATTGAAAATGCATCATTTTACAAATTTTGAATTAGCAGACATGCATCTTGCCTGTGGGGCAGCTCACGGTAATGCTAATAAAGCAAGGCGAATTTATGCAGAACAGCATCCTGAGCGTCACATTCCCTGTCATACATCATTTTCAAGATTAGACCAACGTATTCGAGATACTGGTAAAGTCCAAGTAAAGAAAATAGATTCAGGAGCTAATCGTACTGTACGAAATGTTGACTTTGAGGACCAAGTTCTGCAACAATTTGAAAATAACCCAAAAACAAGCACTCGTGTCGTTGCCCATGCAATGCATACAAGCCACACATCTGTATGGAACGAATACCAGAAGCATCCGTTTCACATTCAAAAAATTCAAACGTTAATTCCAGCAGATTATCCCAACAGAGTACAATTTGCCGAATGATATTTGAATAAAATTAACGACGAACCAAGATTTCCTAGGACTGTATTATGGACAGAGGAGGCATGTTTTACAAGAGACGGGTATTTTAATACACACAACAGTCACTTTTGGAGCGAAGAAAATCCTCACGCCATTCGGAGGTTACATCATCAATGGAAGTTTTCTGTTAATATTTGGGCTGGGATGGTTGACAATTATGTAGTGGACCCATATTTATTACCTGCACGGTTAGATGGCAATGTGTATAGGATGTTTCTGGAACATACTTTCCCAGAATTGCTTGAAAATGTCCCCTTAAATATTCGAAGAAATATTGTTTTCCAGCACGATGGTGCACCAGCACATTTTGGATTAAATTGTCGCAATTATCTAAATGCACAATTTCCAAATGGATGGATCGGAAGAGGGGGGCTGATTTCTTGGCCCGCACGTTCACCAGATATGACTCCTCTGGATTTTTGTATTTGGGGTCATATTAAGTCACTGGTTTATGAGACGCCTATTAATACAGAGGAAGAGTTAGTTGCTCGAATTATTTTAGCCTTCGATGATATTCGTGAACGTCCACAAATATTTCGAAGAATTCGGCACTCGATCGCACATCGTTACAACTTGTGCATCGAAAATGATGGTCGTAACTTCGAACAATTTTTATAATATTCGATGAAGTGTCGTTTCCAAATTTAACCGCTTCCATTTGTAATTAACTACTCTTTTTTGTTGTAACTCAGAATGTAACTGTTATTCGTTAAGTTTTCTTATTTATCTTGACAACGAAAAATTTCCGGACACTAGTTTATTAATAAAAAAATGCTTATTTAAGTGCCCTCTATCATTTCTGAAAATTAGGAATAGTTATTTTGTGACACCCTGTATATACTGCATTCATAAACTTTGGAATAAATTCATTTCCTACGAAATGAAAGATTTTCATGTAAAATCTTCAAACACGTCGACTTTTAATTATAAAATGACACTATTTTAGCAGAATTTTGTATCTCCCCCTCCTATTCCCTTCGAGTAACAGACACCCTTTCAAAATTTTAAACAGAATGAGGGGTCATGTGATACCTCATTTGAAAAAAAGCCTTTTCGTTTCCTATTCGGCAGTATGAGAATCTTTTATAATTCCTATTTTTTTAAATTCTTTTTGAAAACGAGTAGGAACAACTGTAAGTACTAAAGTAAAGTGCATTCAATTAAATTACTTATTAAATTAGGCTATGATTTGAATGTTTTTTTTCTTCTAAATGTTTGTAGACTGGCAGCTGTCCAATTATTTGTTTGTGCTAGCTAACATAACCCGCCAATAGTGATGGTAAGACCCGGCTCTTTTTGATGACCCAGGGCATTCGTTTATATGACCCGTTCTCGAAGATTCGTTCATATGAACGAGATGATGATTAGCGTCTCGACTCCACTCCCGATCCACGATACAAGCTATTTGGAAAAGATTCAATCGCTGAAATCGCTCATCCGGTTCATGGTTCTTTGCACGCAGGTGTAGTTTACCATGGCGGAATTATGTAGACGTCGACATTTCGAAACGAAATCATTATTGAACGAAAGTCATTTCATTTTTTGTATCGCTATTTACCTATCCAGTCGCGAATCATTGAATACACTCAGTTCAGTTTTAATCAGTTCACCCGGCGCCCAGCAGCATGTGTATTCTAAACTAGGGTCATATGAACGATAGGATCACAGAGAGTGATTGAATCCATCACAGGTCATCAGGATGAATCGTTCATTATGAACGGATCGTTCATGAACGACACATCACTACCCTCCAAACACTTGGCAAACGCGTTTGAAAACATGAAGCACAGGGTACGTTTGTGCGTTCAAGCTGAAGGACCATTTTCAGCATCACAGCTTCCTTTATTCAAGAATTCATTTGAAGGCACGGTTTTTAATCAAAGTAAAAGTAATCACGCCAATATCAAAGTAACCTCAATTTTTTTCTCTCTCTGTGAGATGCGCCATACTTCACTTTTTAATGAGCGCAACAACGCTAGCAGATAAACTTTTATTAATTACTGATAGCGTACATGTCAGAAAATCCGTCTGTTTTTACTTGTTGGATACAATAAACATCAGTTTCCTTGAATTATGTTACGTTCGTACTATTATCAAGAATCGAACGGTTCGCAGTTCGAGCATTTTATTTAAGCTATTTCATTTTAAAATTTCGTTTGTCGTTATTAAACTGTGTTTAATTTTAATGACACGATGCTCAAACTTTGGACCAAAATATTTTTACACATCTGTACTATTAAAATATTCAACATCCAACCAACCATCAACCATCAATTTACAGTACGGTTTAGTTCGCGTATTGCAAAATTAGTCAATTTGTTCAAATGGAACGCCATGAACATAATAACAAATGAAGTTACGCCCTTTGTACGAGCTTTCCATTGAGCCACATTTTATGGGTTTAGGATTGATGATAATAACTCATAAGTTATCAATTATAAACCAATAAGATGTGGTGTCAATGGAAAGGACTATCCATGTATGTTATAGTATACAGGATGTTCAATTTGAAACGATTGACTAATTTTGTAATATCATTTTCATTGGCTCCTCAAGGGCTAACCAAAACTGCAATAAAATAAATAGTATTCCGTTAAAAAAACATAAGTTACGTCTGTAACTTTTACATGAACGATCCTGTATAGCTGGAAATAATTTTATATTATGTAAAATGGAAACCCACATAACCTTTATTAAGAAATTTTTTTGATAAAATGTGTATAAAAGGGACTATTTCAGAGGTTTAGGACACCCTGTACATAAATCTCATAGTTTACATTATTGATTGCCAAGCAAATTTTCGAGCGTTTTCTTTAAGGTGTCCATGATTGTACATGCTGCGTAATATTTATGATTTGAAACTATTAAATTAAATTATTAAATTATTTTAAAGGAAAGTGGAAACGAAACATGTTTTTAAGCGATATTAAATTATTTGCTCTATTTAGCCAATTTCTTTCTTGATATCCCCAACTCTTTTCCAGCAGTTTAATTCCAAGTAGGTACATTAGGTAATAAAATATGGGCCGGGTCAGGATGGGCTCGGCAAGTCATCAATTTGGGCGACAGGCTTGAGAAATGAAAATCGAAACTGAAGTGAATTTCGGAAATTACAGAAGCAGATTCGGCGAGCTTCATATTTCGACGTATCTTAAGAAACTCAACTAATTTTGAAACAGGTTCCCTTGCGCCCTAAAATCTCCAGACGAAGAAAAGAAAACGAGGATTGATTTTTAAACTGAGCATTGAGAAAATCGCAATGAAAATTAAACGTTTGCAAGGACTAATGAATTTAATTGCGCACATTAGATCTACTTACACGTGCACTTTACACATGTAATTAAACAGAAAAAAAAAATGCATTTGCGACTTAATTATTACTACGAAATTAAATCTCACCGACCAATGAATGGGCGCATAAAAAATAAAATTCAACAGACAATTTCTGAAAAGGATTTAACTTCAAACCACACAAATACGCAATTATCTTGCAGATGGTTAGATTTAAACTGCTTTCTATCCACCCACTCGTAAGCAGCGCAATGGGGTTCGCCCACGCAACCCAGTGCACTTCTTGATTACACCACCGAGGGATTAAAATAAGCGTCAACAGAAAAAAATCGAGTTTCCGGATAGATTCACAACGTGAATCCACGCCTTAATAATCTCCAAGTACTGTACTTAAGTTCTTGTGAAGATTAAGCCCGGTAATTGGATTTTGAAGGGTTAATTCTCCCTCGTGTACTAAGTTGACCGTATATTGTTTTTGTGTAATTGTAGGGGAAGCGACGGTTCATTTGGGATGCACAAAGGGGATTTAAGAGGATTGTGAAATGTATTCATTGAGTCCTTTGTGCGAGACATCCCAAAATATATATATATATATATATGAATGTGTAACAAGCACATACAGGGGGGTATACAGAAAGGGTTGCGGCGCTCGTCAATTTGTGATGGAGACGATGGGAGTTTTGCAATACAACACCACAATTTAAGCGTTTGACTTAAACATCATGAAAAGAAATATTTCCACTTCTTATATGCATGAGAATTATGATTATATTTTATGTTGGGGTAGCTATGAATTGCATCTTTCTTCCAGATTTCGTTATCACTTCGTTTATTCAATCTTTATGGTTTTCTGAACGCGCCCCCGTACAGCCTTGTTCCAATCCGGAGTTTTAAGTCGGTAATGTAGTTCTCTTTTGCTTAGATATTGATACGTAATGGATTTCCTGATGAAGTGCTGTTTGCGTATTATTAGCATTCAGCTCGTTGCATACTTGCAAGTTTGGAGATTGAAGGACTAATCATTAGATAAATTAAAACCAAATAGAATTCCATCAAAACATTGATTACGCGTCAATATCCAAGCGAAAGAGAACTACATTACCGACCTAAAGTCTGGATTGAAACAACGCGATACAGGGGTACGTTCAGAAAACTACGAAGATAGATAAGACACGTACGGTAACAAAAGCAGGAAGAAAAGTGCGATTAATTAATTAGACAATTACTTCGCGTAAACTTTTGCGCTCTTATCGTACAGGGTTTCTTGTGTTGTGTTAAAATGTTCCATAATTTGTAACGCTTGACTGGACTCGCAAGGAAGGGACGTTTATTTCCGACATTGCGTGTTAATTAAAAACGACAATTCTCCGAATAAATAAATTAAAATAATAAAGAGCGAACCAAATACAATGAAAAAGTAGAACGAAAAACAAAAGCTTCACGTGACAGAAGGCCGACGAGAAAGCAGCAAGTATGATGCAGAAAAAAATAAATTCAGAAAGGGAAACGAAAGAAAAAAAAACAAAACGAAGAAATGGAGAATAAAGTGATTAAGAAACAAAAGAAGATCGACATTTTTCAACGGAGTGCAAGAAAATTGAAAAGAGACGACAATAAGTAAAAGACCAAATGCATACGAAATGCTTGTTGTTCAAGAAAAATTAAAAGAAAAGAAAAAGCAAAAAAATGACGCAAAAAAGAATGATACTCTTAAGATTACATGAAACAATAGTTGTTAGTCTTTTGTTTTTTAACACTTCTCTGGAGAATAGTTGATTTTCATTTGTTTTTCGTACTTCGACGTTTTCTTTTGTTTCTTTTTCCCTTCATTTCATTCAGGGTTACGTTAATAAACTATACCTCCAAGACCAACTTGGGGATTTAATCGCATCTTTCTCGCTCACGATTTTTAACATAACTTGCGTCTCGCTCAGCGATGTCGAGACGTCTTGTATTTACATTGTTTCCATGACGACGGGCGTACTTTTCACATTGTGCTTAAAACTGGGTTGTGAAAAGTGCGTCCGTTGTCATGGTAATAATCTAAACGCAAGACGACACTTCCTTCCAGATTTCGTTATCTCCTTTTTTATTCCGTCCTTATGGTTTTCTGAACGTGCCCTCGTACAGCCTTGTTTCAATCCGGAGTTTAAGTCGGTAATGTAGTTCTCTTTTGTTTGGATATTGGATATAAGTGCTGCTAGTGTATTATTAGCATTCAGCTCCTTCCATATCTGCAATTTTGGAGATCGATGATCCAGAGTCATTAGATAAATTAAAATCAAATGGAACTCCATCACTACACGTCAATATCCAAGCAAAAGAGAACTACATTACCGACCTAAACTCTGGTTTGAAACAACGTGATGCAGGGGTACGTTCAGAAACTACGAAGAATGAAGGAAGATAGGAACAAAAGCAGGAAGAAAAGTGCGATTAATTAATTAGACAATCACTTCGCGTAAACTTTTGCGTTCTTATCGTACACAGTTTCAGATTCCGAAAGCTTTTATTAAATTTATTCTCTGCTAGATGAAACCGTCGATCTTTTGTTTTGTGTTCATATAAATTCCGTATTTTGTCATTGTTTTTGTCAGTCCTCTTTTGTTTTTTTTTCTTGTATGGAATTAATTTCTTTTATGTATTTTTGTTCACCCATACTTTTTTATTTCTTCGTATGGAATTAATTCTCGTATTACTTTTGTTTTTTTTTAGTGTATGAGTTGGTCCGCACCAAAGAAAAATTATTGTTTTTTCGAAAATGGTTACAGCCAGAGAATTGCATTTTATATTGGAATAGCTCTGAATTACATTTTCCCTCCAGATTTCGTTATCTCTTCTTTAGTTCCATCTTTATGGTTTTCTGAACGTGCCCTCGTACAGCTTTGTTTCAATCCGGAGTTGAAGTCGGTAATGTAGTACTCTTTTTCTTGAATATTAACACGTAATGGATTCTCTGATGAAGTTTCTTGTGTGTTATTAGCATTGCGCTCGTTGCATACCTGCAAGTTTGGAGATTGATGATTCAGAGCCATTAGATAAATTAAAATCAAATAGAACTCCATCACTACACGTCAATATCCAAGCAATAGAGAACTACATTACCGACCTAAACTCTGGATTGAAACAACGTGATACAGGGGTACGTTCAGAAAATTATGAAGATGGATAAGACACGTACGGTAAAAGCAGGAAGAAAAACGCGATTATTGAGATTAAGATTGAAGAACCGGAGTTATTAGATAAATCAAAATCAAATACAACTCCATCAAACAATCGATTATGCGTCAATATCTAAGCAAAAGAAAACTGCATTACCGACCTAAAGAACGCGATCCAGGGGTACGTTCAGAAAACTACGAAGATCGAATGAAAGAAGACAGGACACGTACGGTAACAAAAGTAGGAGAAAAGTGCGATCAATTAATTAAACAATCGCTTCGCGTAAACTTTTGCGTTCTTATCATACACAGTTTCAGATTCCGAAAGCTTTTCTTAAATTTATTCTCTGCCAGATGAAACCGTCGATCTTTTGTTTTGTGTTCATGTAATTCTGTATTTTGTCATTGTTTCTGTTAGTCCTCTTTTGTTTTTTCTTGTATGGAATTAATGTTTTTAATGTATTTTTGCACATTTAGATTCATTCTGAGAATTATTTTGTTAAATCAAGTTAGACATTTCATTTTTTAAAATTATAGTTATACTTTTGAGCTCATCTTTTTATTTTTAACTTTGATCTTTTCCCTGCCCACGCCGCGTTACAATTTTCATTTATAGACGACATTTCAAAGTTTAAATTTGGAGGTCTTTATTTTTTGAATTAGTTACACAAAAATGTCGCTTTAATTTCAACACTTAGAAACGTTGAATTGCCACGAGTTATTTATAAATTCGCGTACTATAGAGACTATTATTGTCTCTTTGATGTATCTGCTGGCTCTCTCTACATATACGAAAAATACAATTTATAAATATTGGCCCAGTTCTCAGTTAAAACAAGTCGTAGCCAGCTTAAACCGAAGATCACTGCACACCAGAATAATTTCGCGTCAGGTTTTAAAATACTTCGTCTTCATTTCGACAGCAGGTCAGTTACTAAAGTTACTAATACTTTTTTTTTTAGACACCTCTTAAGAAATTTTACATAAAATAAATAACCACATAGAGTGAAATTTAGGGGTGCGAGCTTATTTTTAGCGAAAAGAAATTGGGAGCGCGCGTTAATTCGGTGCCCATTTTGTGAAAATGCCAAATACCTCGATTTTAGCAGAAAACAACTTCGAAAAGGAAACGGGCGCGGTGCGCGCCTCTAAAAATACCGCGGTTCAGACGAAATCTAAAATAACCGAAGGTTATTACGATTAAACAAACAAGTCGGCGACGAAAGGTTATCGATTTAATTGTGAACGGAATGAAGAAATCCCGCAACAGCCTTGACTTGTCTGGGCTTTATTTGGGTTGAAGGGATCACGATACTTCCGCGAGTTCAACGATTTCCGCGTGTAAGCTCAAGCCCCCCCAACCTTGAGGTCGTTTTGTGTTGGGCGTAAGCGTTGCATGAAACAATCAAAAAAAAAGGCACAAAACAGTTCAGGATTGAACGAAAAACTACAGACACTTACAGAAACCTACGTAATCCCCTTAATTAGTATTATTTACAAATGGTATTTTCTAATCCAAATAAATTCTGTGTAAACCACATGTTAAGCTTGTAGCTTGCACAAAGCTGCAGTATAATATATTGTGGGCATACTACTAACTCGGGGATTACCTTGATTATCCTCACTTCAGTCAACAATGCACGTAGGAGTGGTTCACATTTGGTTCTGCAATTTTAATACTTGAGTTACGTATTGGTTATAAGAGGCCCGGTATTATAAAGGGCAATAAACTAGGGGTTAAAGTTAACTTGCACTTATAATACCGGGCTTTCTTCTCCTTCTTTGCTTTGTGCAGTAATACTGCTTTATTTTTTACGGTAATTACCATTCCAGACAATTTTCAAGGTATGTTATAGCTGGATCTAAGTCATTAGTCAGCACAACATCCATGGCTAATGGTAGGATTCGAACCTACACCGCCGATCGATACGCTATGCTAACCGCTAAGCTACTCGGCGACCCAATACTGGGTCTTAACGAGATGTGAGGATAGGTGATATGACGTAATAATACATGTCAAATCACATACTTTTACACAGGGTTGTCATAAGGGTACTTTTGGTACTATTTTGAAAAGATCTCAGTACAGTAGTACCTTCCAAAAGCTCTTAGTACGTTTTGTTAATTTTTAGGTGAAATATGTTTGGTGACTTTCACTGTTCTTGGTTGGTAATATTAAATTACTTTTAAACCATGGAAGTGATTTATGATATTTTGAACGATTAACGATCAAGGTTGCCAATTTGATGATTTTACCATTAGTTTTAGTGACTTTCTGTTGAAATTTCTGTTGAAACTTCCTGTAAATTCAGACATGTCGAAAATGTAGTGATTTCATGACCGGCTTGGTGACAATTCTAGTGATTTCATTTGAAAATATCGATGTGTTTTCAACTAAACCATTTTGATAATAATTTCAATAAATAATTAATTTCTGTTGATTCTGTCATTTTGTGGTGACATCTGTCAAACCAACAGAACAAATGAATGACGATCGGATTTGGACCAAAAACAGAAAACAATAATCGAAGCTTCTTTTTCATTTCGTCGGTCCATTTTGTTTCTTTCTTTATTTTTTGTTTCTTTCCGCGCTTATCCTAAATTTATTTCACGCAGTTGATTGTGTTTTGTTATTTTTTTATGAAGAAAAAAGCGAAATTCGATTGGAATTCGATCGCCTCTTGTCATCGCTCTTATTTTATTTGCCACGCAAAAGCAAAATCGAAGCATTTTTTTAATGTCCAAACCGTCCAGCAAAAATTTTTGTTTCTTGCATCGGTCGATCGTCTTTTGTTTTCTATATGAATTGTGAATTTCGACGGAAGAAAGTCGAAATTCGATTCGAATTCGAACGTCGCTCTTTTTAATACCCAAAACGTCGATCAAAAACTTTTGTTTTTTGCATTTGTTAAATGGACGATCGTCTCTTATTTTGTTACTTACTTTTTTATAATTATGAAATTCGACAGGAGAAAGTTGAAATTCGATTGGTATTCGAACGTTTCTTGTCATCGCTTTTATTTTATTTTCGACGCAAAAGTAAAAACGAAAGATTTTTGTTAAGTTCAAATCGTCTAACGAACATTTCATTTTCTTGTGTCGATCGATCGTCTTTTATTTTGTACGTTTTCTTTATGAATTATGAACTTCAACAGAAGAAAGTCGAAACTCGATTGGAATTCGAACGTCTTTGTCATCGTTCTTATTTTATTTTTGGCACAAAAAAATGTGCAAAAGGTCTAACAATTTTTTTTTGTTTTTGCATCGATCGATCGTCTTTTGTTTAGTTTCTTTTCTTTTTGAATTATGAACTTCGACAGACAAAAGTCGAAACTCGATTGGAATACGAACGTCTTTTGTCATCGCCCTTAATTTATTTTCGACGCAAAAGTAAAAAACGAAATCGTCTAACGAAAATTTTTGTTTTTTTGCATCGACCGATCGTCTTTTGTTTTATTTGCTTTCTTTATTGTGAATTTCGACAGAAGAATGTCGAAACTCGATTGGAATTCGAACGTTTTTTGTCACCGCTCTTATTTTATTTTCGACGCAAAAAATGTCGCAAATTTTTTTGTTTCTTGCCTCGATCAATCGTCTTTTGTTTTGTTTGTTTTCTTTGTTATGAATTATGAACTTCGACAGACGAAAGTCGAAACGAGATTGGAATTCGAACGTCTTTTGTCATCGTTATTAATTTATTTTCGAAGCAAAAGGAAAAAAACCAAATTTTATTTTTTAATGTCCTAACCGTCCAACGCAAATTTTTGCTTCTTGCAGCGGTCGATCGTCTTTTGTTTTGTTTGTTTTCTTTATTATGGATTTCGACAGAAGAACGTTGAAATTCAATTGGAATTCGAACGTCTTTTGTCATCGCTCTTATCTTAATTTTGACGCAAAAGTAAAACACGAAATATATATTTCTCATTGTCATAATCGTGTAGGAAAATGTTTGTTTCTTGCATCGATCGATCGACTTTTCTTTTGTTTTTTTTTTTTTTTATGAATTATGAATTTCGACAGAAGAAAGTTGAAATTCTATTGGAATTCGAACGTCTCTTGTCATCTCTCTTATTTTATTTTCGACGCAAAAGTAGAGATGAAGTTTTTTTTTTAAATGTTCAAATCGTCTAACAAAAATTCTTGCTTCTTGCATCGATCGATCGTCTTTTGTTTTGTTTGTTTTCTTTGTGAATTATGAATTTCGACGGAAGAAAGTCGAAATTCGATTCGAATTTGAACGTAGCTTGTCATCGCTCTTATTTTATTTTTGATGCAAAAGAAAAAACGAAAGTTTCTTTTTTTAATAACCAAAACGTCTACCAAAATTTTTGTTTCTTGCATTTGTTAAACGGACGAAAGTCTTTTGTTTTGTTATTTTTTGAAGAGTTATGAAATTCGAAAGAAGAAAGTTGAAATTCGATTAGTATTCGAACGTCTTTTGTCATCGCTTTTAATTTATTTTCGCTGCAAAAGCAAAGTTTTTTTTATATCCAAATCGACAACAAAAATTTTTGTTTCCTGCATTTGTTAAACGATCGATCGTTTTTTGTCCTGTTTGTTTTCTTTGTGAATTATGAATGTGATCGGTCTTTTGTTATCTTTTTTTCTGTTGTTTCTGTGTTCTAATGACATCGGCTGATTTTCTTCTTTTTGGTTTCTTTTCGTTTGTGAGAGAAAATCGTAGACCTTCAGGAGTACTGTTGATCGTGTTTTGTTTTCTCTTTTTCTGTTTTTGAAACATACTTTGTTCTATAAACAGATGTGAAAGCTTCGGTGGTACACCCTATGCACACATTTGAGCTGATTTAAATCATTTAATTAAAATCATGTTTTAAATCACCGATTTTAATCAAATGATTTTTATTTTGAAAAAATCATAATTAAAAAAAAATCAAAAATTCTCATTAAATTCAATTTCATTCTAAAATTAAGACATATTTTAAGACATTTGACAATAATTGTGCAATTTTTGACGTAAGAAAAACGACGATCGATAAATAAATCAAGCGATTTTTATTTTTAAAAATCATGTTTCTGAAAAAAGTTTAGAAATTCTCATTAAATAAACAAAACTGGATCAACTTTCTATAATTGAGAGATATTCTGAGACATTTGACAATTATGCAATTTTTGAAGTGAAGTTAAACAAAAGACGATCGATTAAATAAAGAAAGTTTCTGAAATTAAAAAAAAAGAATGAACGGTATAAATACATATATGTATAATAATAAAAAAATTCTCATTAAATAAAGTAAACTTTGTCGACTTTCTATAATTAAGATATATTTGTAGACATTTGACAATTGTGCGATTTTTCACGTAAAAGAAAAAAAAGATGATCGAGAAATAAAGAAAATTTATAAAATTAAAAAGAAAATAACAAAAATAAAAAAATTATCTTCAAATAAACAAAATTGGGTCGACTTTTCATAATTAAGATATATTTTAAGACATTTGACTATAGTGCCGTTTGTTACGTAAAAACAAAAGACGATCGATTAAATCAAGGAAATTTCTAGAATTAAAAAAAAAGAAAAATTAAAGCATTTTCATTAAATAAACACAAAACTGGATCGACTTTCTATAATTAAGACATTTGACAATAACCCAATTTTTGATGTATAGAAAATAAAACAAAAGACGATCGAGAAATAAAGTAAATTTATTAAAAAAAAATAACAATATTTTGTTTTTTTGTTTAAAAGTATCGAAAGAAATCTAGATTTTTTTATTTAAATCAGTGATTTTTGATTTTTAGAAAAACAAAATTGTGACTTTTATCAACACCTAGTTTTTTTTTTTCGAAAAAAGGAGAAATATAAAGGCGCCCGTCTTTTGTTTATTTGCTTGTTTGTTTTATTATCGATCGCAAGAGAAAACTGAAAAATTTCTTGACGTGTAGGTGTGCAGTTTTGTTTCCTCTTTTTCTGTTGTCTCCCTGTTCCAATGACACCAGCGCATTTCAATACAGAATTTCGTTTGTGGCTCTTTTTTCGATCGTAAGAGAAAATCGAAAATTTTCTTAACACGCAAGCGTACTGTTTGTTTTCTCTTTTCTTTGTCCTACAAGCAGATTTGTCAACTTTCGTGTGACACCCTATACAAGATACAAGATACAAGATACAAGATGTATTTATTGCCAATCGATACAAAATCAAGGCATAGTCAAGTAAAAACGATACAAATAAAATGAAGTGCAACTACATACAAGCATAGTTTTAGACTAGCGAGTAATTACAATAGAAATCAGTGTGTGTGCCAACACTCAAATGATTAAAAAACAAATTTAAAATGTTAATTAAAATCTGACCTTTAGTAAAATCACTAAAAATATGAACCGGCCAATCAAACGCAACTGACAGGATTAATTTTAGAACGAATGGAGTTTACATAAAAAATTGTGGGCAACCTGCCAAAATTGCTCTCGATTTTGCGATTCAAAACGTGCGTACGTGATCTCTTCATACAGAGTGTATAAAAAAAAAACTTTCGCCTCCTTTGCTCATTTGTTTTTATATAACGTTATACAACCAACCACGTCCTCCGACCAGACTGATAATGTTAAATTTACATACATACGTATATGCGGCCGCCGTGCATGCAATTAAAAGAAAGTCTCCTTTCACGCCGGAAGTTATTAATCTATTCAATTGTTTCTGGGTTCCGTTTTAAACCTTGCCGGTATGACTTCAGCATGCGAAATACCGTATTTTTTTAGTATGCGTTGGCCGTTTGGGTTTCATCTGTATGTGGCTCTCGTTTTGGAGTTTTTTTTTTTATTATTATTGATCGGGTCGGTTATTAGTTGGTGTTCAATATGTCGTGAGAGCGGAAATTTTGTAGGCCTGGGGCTACAATTACGTAGTCACGAAAATTTTGGTTTTATTTTATTTACGTAACGGCAACTCTCTACGGTGATGTCATGCACGAAAACATTTTTTTTTTGGGCGGGGTCCCGCGTTAGTTTTAAGCACAAACAAGCTGTGGAAGTAACGGGTGTCCAAAAAAGATCTTTGATTTCCCGATTAAACTTGTAATAATAATAATAATAATAATATTTATTCATCAAAAATACATGAAAAGTCAAAAGAAGATGTAATACGTGTAATAAAAAATTAAGGGCATTGAAAGTAAATTATGTTTTGTTGTTAAGTGTATCATCAATTAATCATGAAAATATGTGTATGCTTTGAAATCTCAACTTCTCCTGCTAACATATTTCGAACGCAGTTCCTTTGTGTCACGTTTTACGCGTACTAAACGCTCAATCTTCTTAATTTAGACGTAGCCATTGTACAATTGCTCAGTGGGGAACCAAACAAGGCTTAAATGTGCTTCCGGTTGTCGGTAGTCGACACTCGACGATAAACTGCGTTACAATAATAACTAACACACATGGGCTTTGTTATAATTCATATTGTGCCCTGGAACAATGTGACAACACTCGGCGTTCCAGCATTTTCCATCCTTAACGTCGCTTCGCTGCAAGGGAGCACGTTGAACTAAATTTAGGAATGTTAGAGGGAACGGTTTCATCATCAAATATCCAAGCAGGCTTCTAACTATTAATTCAAAAAATTCGTTGTAAGGAATTTTAGCTCATTTTCTAATAATTGTACAAACGTAACTCAATGGAAATGAAAAAATCTATGATAAGTTCGCATTTCAAAAAGCTATGATAGAAATACAAATCAGAAAGAGGGTTCTGAACGTCGTAGGAATACCCCCCCCCCTATATATTAGCCAAAAACCCCAGAAAGATAACAATAAGTATTATTGAGGTTATGTTTCTGTCAAATGTCAAAATCAAACTTAAAATGAAATTTCGCAGCAACTTTTCTTTCTGTCAAACTTCATCTACTCTTATTTTTAAACGGAGCTTAAATGAGGCATTTCGTCAAAAAATCAAAAGCAAAATTTCTATTAAATGTCAGAATTATTAGTGACACTTTGTAAACGTACAGTTGCGTATAGAAAATTTCGGATACCACTGTCATTCCACTGACGTAAGAGGAGTTGAAAACATTCCTCGATGTAAATCAGTCTTTAATGTCATTTTGAGTGATGTTCGGAAAATACATTTTGAAGTTTATTTTCTGTCAGACATCACAGATTATTGCTGTCACTGTCAAAATGACAGGAATAAATCGGACTGAAGCCAAAAGTGAGGTTACTTGTTCGTAAAGACTCCTTCACACCAATGTTGCCAATATCAGCATCGAGAAAATCCTTAACCAAACCTCAATTTATCTTTAAAAATCCTTATGTAACATTTCTTTTCTGATACAAATGGAACTTATGGAACAAGAAATACAGGGTGGTGATAAAGTCTCGCATTCAAAGTTTTCTTGCAATATCCTAAAACAGGCAAACTATTAAGAGTAAAAAGACATTTTAGTGTAAGAATCTTTTCTCGGTCTGCTTTTGTTTTTCCTCTGTGACGTCATCAAATTTTTTTTTAAATGACAACTCTAACTTGGCTTGGGCTGACCTTGACCTTTACGCTTGAAATTTAATTCTTTGAAACACTTTTTCCTATTTTTTTCAATTTTTTGGCCTTGGTTTGGGATGACTTTGACCTTTTTAAACCCCTTCCCTTATAATTCTATTTTTTTTTAAAGATTTTCCAATTTTTTGCCTTGGATTGGGTTGACTTTGACGAACCTTTTCTCCTGAAATTAACATTTTTAAACATTGTTCCCTACTTTTTTGTTTTTTCCCTTGGGCTGGGTTGAGACCTTGACCAGATTTTGTTCGAAGGTTGAATGATTTCACGCCAATGACGGTTGAACAAATGCAAGAAACTAAAGAAAAAAATACGTGACGTCGATTTGAATACATATAAGAAAACTTTCCATTTTCACTATTTCGTTAACTAATAATAATAAAAAAATTAAGAGCGATGACAAAAGACGTTTGAATTCCGTTCGAATTTCGATCCTCTTCTTCTTCATAAAAAAAATAAAACACTTACAGTCAACTGTCAAATAAATTTGCGAGTGTTTTCATCTTCTTTTTTGTGTTCTTCCTCCAAAGACAAAAAAAGGAACAAGCAAAATATGTACGAGCGATGGTAGAAAAGAAAAGTTTCGATTAACGTTTTCCTCTTGTTAAAAAAAAAAAAATTACGAAAGAAAATAGAGTTTATGATTTTTGGCAAAAACGTAAATAAACAATAGACTATCGACTGTAGAACAAGGCAGAAACAAAGAAAAAAATGTGTCGACGATTTGAATGTGTCAAAAAAAACTTAAATAAATAAAAAGACAAAAGACGTTTAAATTTTTTTGGAATTTCGATCTTCTTTTTCGTAAAAAAAAAAAACAAAATACAATCAACTGTTGAACAAATTTACGAATGTTCCTCAAAAGATAAAAAAATAATAAATGTTTTTCTTTTGTAGGTATCGATCGTTGTTCATTTCTTTCTTCGTTAAAATTACAAAAGGAAACCAGAGTTGATGATTTTTGGCGAGAACGTAAATAAACAAAAGACGATCGACTGTAGTACTGGGGCAAGAAACAAAGAAAAAAAAGTATCGACGATTTGAATATAAAAAAGAATAAAATTAAAAAATAAATTAAAAGCGATGACAAAAGACGTTCGAACTTTATTCGAATTTCAGCCTTTTTTTTTTCATAAAAAAACAAGACACAATCAACTGTTGAACAAATTTATGGATGTTCCTTAAAAGATAATAAAAAAATAATAAATGTTTTTCTTTTGTTAAAAAAAGAGCAGGAATCGATCGTTGTTCATTTCTTTCTTCGTTAAAATTACAAAAGAAAACCAGAGTTGGTGATTTTTGGCAAAAACGTAAATAAACAAAAGACGATCGACTGTAGAACGAGTGCAAGAAACAAAGAAAAAAAAAGTGTAGACGATTTGTATATAAAAGTAAAGAATAACATTACAAACTAAATTAAAAGCGATGACAAAAGACTTCATTCGAATTTCGACTTTTTTTTTCTTCGTAAAAAACAAAATACAGTCAACTGTCAAACAAATTTACGAGCGCTCCTCAAAAGAGAAAAAAAGAGAAATCACAAAGAAACAAAATACGATCGATGGTTGAAAAGAAAACTTCCGATTGATGTTTTTCTTTTGTTCCAAAAAACGCATAGTTTTTCCTTTGTTAAAATTATAAAAGAAAACTAGAGTTGATCGTTCTTGGCAAAGACATGAAAAACAAAAGACGATCGACTGTTGAACAAAAGCAAGAAACAAAAGAAATGTGTGTCGATGATTTAAATGTAACTAATCTTCTTATTCTGCTTTCACTTCTCCTTTAAAAATAAGTTAAAAGCGATAACAAAAGACGTTCGAATTCCAATCGAATTTTGACTTTCTTCTTCACAAAAAAAAAAATATATTCAACTGTCAAACAAATTTACAAAGTGTTTATAACTTCGTTTTTTTTGTGATCTTTTTCGAAAGACAAAAAAAAAACATAAAGAAACACAATACGATCGTAGAAGGTAGAAAAGAAAACGTCGAATGTGTTTTTGGAAAAATGCAAAAAATCAAATCACTAAATTTATGATCTAGTGTCAAAATCGTTCGATTGGCAACACTGATTTTGTTGGTAAAGAAGACCTCGCTTTTTATGCTTGGCGCCCAACTCCAATTATTTTAAGACAAAAGTTACCACAAAATTAAAAAAAAATAACTAAATTTGTTATCTATTAAATGAAGAAAAATCACTAGATATGACATTAAATCTGAATTTACTAAAATTTGTGTGAAACGTCAACAAAGAGTCAACAGATCTAATGGCTAAATTGGATGCAGTGCAATGGTGTCCGAAATTTTGTGTCTGCAACTGTACTTAAACGTCAACAATATTAAAGTAAGGTTTACACTGTACAAATGACGTGGCCGGATTTTATTGTCCGCTACTGTACATTAATGGTATTATAAACTAATAATTTCAACGGTGTTTTTGGATACGTTTTTTTTTTGTCGAAAGTTGTGTTCATTTGATAAATTCGCGTCTGTATTAAGCTAAGACAGAAGTCTTCTTTTTTACCTCCACCTGAGATCTGAAATTTGACAAATCATATGTTAGTATGCCTTTAGGGTTTAAGGAATTTATTTTACATCAAAACTTCTTTTTTATTACTACGACTAAAAGGATGAGTCTCTCTCAATTATTTTAATGTTGTCCATATATTCCAAGTTGCACATGAACATACTTGTAAATGGGCTCGAGCTTTACATACTACAAACATGTGCGCTTGATTTACGTAAACGTCCATTTCTATTTACGTTCTATTTTGCATTCGCGGAAGCTTAACGTAAATGTACATTTCTTCCCACTTCTTCATTTCTTTCCTTGAGGATTAGATACCAAATACAGAAAACTAATCATCCTTCTTCAGTAACGAAAACTTCCGGCCGAATTTCATTAACGCCTTAATTAAATCGATCCCAATTCACCCGGCCGTTTACCGTAATGAACTCGCGCAACTATGAACCTATTCATTAGGGCCGACCTTAAAAGTTAAGAAATCACGCATGCTAATTAAACACAAATTGCTGCGGCCTCTATTTTTAGCTTGGCACCCGCATGTGTCTCGGGGAGATATAATGCGGCGCGTTGTCCGAATGCAATGAGGAACATGTGCTCCAGTTTCTAGAGATGGGCATCTCGCATTTCGGCATGCCCAAAATGAGGGCACGATGGCATGATTACACAGGCCCAAGCGGTGACTTGAAAAAAAAAACTCATAATCAATTCGAATGCTCACATTCAAGTCACGAAGTTGACGTGTACCGCTCGTCCGCTATTTCTTCATCGTTTAATTACCAGTTGGTTGTGTGTTACCGTTAGAAGTAATAAAAACTACGCATAGTTTTCGCCGTTAAGATTCTTTAGGATTCTCTTCTCTATGTACCCTTTAGTTACTACACTACAACTTCCACGTTCAACCAGTAATGAAATAAAAACAATCATAGGATCCTTATGTTAGTTATGAAAAATGGTGTCCTTTACCTTTTTTGGGGGGAAACATTTCGGTGCTCAAAGAATTTGAAAAGCTTCTGAGGTTTTGGGAAGGCTTACGTGATTGTGGTTTGTGGATTGGAGGAAAGGCCTTCGAAGGAAAGTGGTTTATCAGAATACTCATTTCTTCGCAGGGGGGCTTCCAAGTCCTGAGTATCTCCTGATTCATGAATGAAGCGCCTTCTGAAGGTACTTCTTGAATATTTGAATCGAATATTCCAAATTGCTGAAGCAATCTACAAGGCTTTTCACATTGAGTTTTATTGACGATGCATCTATCTACAGTTGCATGCACCAATTTAAAATTTGTGTTCATAGGACCTGAGGTGAACACTTTTCTTTTTGGGCAGCACTATCTCAATTACCGCGAACGGTCAGAGTCGGCAAAGCTTTGAACTTTTGAACACCAGCAACTCCCGCAACATCATGACTTCCTCTGTAAATCTCTTTGCACGTTCTTCTCCTTTTTCTTTCTAAGAGCAACTCATTCCTTTCGCCATGCCATTAATAAGTGGTTTACATTTCGTTTGATAGTTTACTCAATTTTTGTTCTTCATGTCCTCTGGAATCTTTACAAGCAGCGCCGAAAACTAGAAACGACAGTGGAAGTAGTAGACAGACTTGAACAAACAGCGAGGAAAAAAGTTTTAGGAAACTTTGGTGATGATGATGCGCACTAAAAAACGTAAACCATAGCAAGTAATTCAGATTTAGAGAGGAAGAAATCAATGCAAAATAAATGGACCCCCAAAATGATCCAATCTGTTTTTAGAAAGACAAAGAAAGAGTAACGCATCATTGATTACTCTACGCTAGAGAGATCACACCAGTCATCAGATTACGATTTTATTGGCTATTGAAAGATCACAAGATTACAGGATAGCACAGCAACGAAAGTGGGCACAGAAGAAAAAAGGGATAGTTCGAAGTTCAAGAAAAAAATTTATTTTCCCAAGATGAAACACAAAAAAAGGGAACGCATTAAATGTACCAATGCCGTTTCTTCCTTTATGGCGGCGAGTTAAAGAACGTCAACAAAAATAAAGAAGAACCAACAACGGTACCCTGAGGGGGGAAAGAAATAGAAACTAAATGGATTTATATCAAAAATGCATAGATCACAGCAGACTACGACTTCACTGGTTAGGGAAACTTCAACATGTAGAAGAAAAATTGTAGAAAAAAAACTTCTGACTATTCTTCTTCTAAAGCTTTTAAAAAAAGGAGGAGTAATCAGGTTATGGTTACTTCTACAAAGACAGTGACATTTGTAGGAAGATAAGAAGACGGTTGAGTTAGATGAGGCAACGAGATCTTTAAAGCGGTTTGATCTTGAGAATTTCAAAAGAAGACTGCCGAGGAAAAAAACGTCAGGAAAGACTAAGAAGAGACTCCCCAAAAGACTACGTATTCCAAACAAATTAACAACAGAAAACATTAAGAATAAAAGCCATACTTTCATGATCTACATGTAACTAAAAGGCTGTTGATTACTAACGTGCTTGGTTTCGAGATATCTAGGACAGTTCTCGAGCTACTCTTCTGCTGACTAGACCTCAAATAAGACCGAAACAGCTGTCTAGAGGATAGTGGAGGTATCCATTGAAATAAAAACGACCTGCAACGAATTTGAGATTCGATCAAGCTATATGGTTGAGTTGACAGCGATGTTTCAGTATGAAATTTGGAGGCCGTGAAAAAGGATTATTTGAAGGAAAATCGAGAAGTAAAAAGTGAAATAAAAATCACGTGGTCAGGACTTCTGTTACAGATAGAAGATTCGCTAAATACCATCCTTTTTATGGGAAATAAAAAAGGGCCAAAGGAAGATTGTCTCGAACGATCACAAGAGTTCGGGTGCTGGAAAAAAATTAGTGGGAAATATCTTGAAATCCTTTGGACATCTGTCGTGCATGGAAGATTCCATCATATGTGGGAAGCAAAAAGTTAAGAGGAAGAGAAGGTCTCAGGCGATGAAAGAAGAACCTTGAGAGCTCGGGAGTTGGAAGAGGAATGTCAAAGAAACGTCATGAATCAGGCGATGTAAGAGGAGTCACGGGAGTTCGGGAACTGGAATAGGAATGATCGGCAAATATCATGAAATGGCTTTGGACATCGGCTATGCATGGAAGATCGCCTAAATGCCATTTCAAAGTGGCAAACAGAAATGCCTAAGAGAATAATCGTTTCAGGCGATGTAAGAGGAGCCACGAGAGTTCGGGAACTGGAACAGGAATGATCGGCAAATATCATGAGCTGGTTTTGGTCATCGGCTTTGCATGGAAGATCGCCTAAATGCCATTTCATAGTGGTAAACAGAAAAGCCGAAGAGAATAATTGTTTCTGGCGATGTAAGAAAAGCCACGAGAGTTCGGGAACTGGAACAGGAATGATCAGCAACTATCATGAACTGGTTTTGCACGGAAGATCGCCTGAATGCCATTTCAAAAGTGGCAAACAAAAAAACCTAAGAGAATATCGCTTCAGGTGATGTAAGAAGAGCTACGAGAGTTCGGGAACTGGAACAGGAATGATCGGCAAATATCATGAACTGGTTTTGGATATCGGCTTTGCATAGAAGATCGCCTAAATGCCATTTCAAAGTGGTAAACAAAAAAGCCTAAGAGAATATCATTTGAGCAATGTAGGAAGAACCCCGAGAATTCGGAAACTGGAATAGCAATGATCGGCAAATATCATAAGCTGGTTTTGGTCATTGGCTTTGCATGGAAGATCGTCTAAATGCTATTTCAAAGTGGCAAACAAAAAAGCCTAAGAGAATATCATTTGAGCAATGTAGGAAGAACCCCGAGAATTCGGAAACTGGAACAGCAATGATCGGCAAATATCATAAGCTGGTTTTGGTCATCGGCTTTGCATGGAAGATCGTCTAAATGCCATTTCAAAGTGGTAAACAAAAAAGCAGAAGAGAATAATCGTTTCTGCCGATGTAAGAAAAGCCTCGAGAGTTCGGGAACTGGAACAGGAATGATCGGCAACTATCATGAACTGGTTTTGGACATCGGTTTTGTATGGAAGATCGCCTAAATGCCATTTCAAAGTGGCAAACAGAAATGCCTAAGAGAATAATCGTTTCAGGCGATGTAAGAGGAGTCACGAGAGTTCGGGAACTGGAACAGGAATGATCTGCAAATATCATGAACTTGCATGGAAGATCGCCTAAATGCCATTACAAAGTGGCAAACAAAAAAACCTAAGAGAATAACGCTTCAGGCAATGTAAGAAGAGCCATCAGATTTCGGGAACTTCGGCAAATATCATGAACTGGTTTTGGACATCGGCTTTGCATGGAAGATCGCCTAAATGCCATTTCAAAATGGTAAACAAAAAAGCCTAAGAGAATATCACTTGAGGCAATCCAATTTCCAATTTAGTCGATGCGCTACGCACATCTCGGTACCCAAGCTTCCACCCATAACCTGATTGGCTCTACCGAGGTACTACCTGCCCCAAGAGGCGAACACCAGTTGAGGGGTACCGGCAAAGCCGATGGGCTGCCCCTAGTACTCATGTTAGTAAGGTTTGCTACGTTTGATGAGTCACCGTTCGAGACCACTTGCGCAAGTCTCCACCACACATATTGTTCTAACCTCAGCTTCTGTTACCCACATGTGTGGAATAGGGTAGCTAGACAGGTTAGTTTTAAGGGTAAACGGTGTGTGGTCCGCATCGGATCTCGTCTCGGATACTAGGCTTCCATACATGGAGGCCCGACACCTCAAACGATGGCCCTCTACAGGCTTATCTTGGATACTAGTACCCCATGCCTTCCGCCCGACAATCACTTGAGGCAATGTAAGAAGAGCCACAAGAATTCGGGAACTGGTTCAAGAATGATCGACAAATATCATGAACTGGTTTTGGAAATACTTGGAAGATCGCCTAAATGCCGTTTCAAAGTGGCAAACAGAAAAGCCTAATCGTTTCAGGCGTTGTAAGAAGAGCCAGAGTGTTCGGAAATTGAAGCAGGAATGATTGGCAAATATCATTGATTGGTTTTGGATGGAAGGTCGCCTAAATACTATTCCAATGCAGAAAATGAAAAAAAATCCAAAAAGAAGACATGAAAAGAGCAACGAGAGTTCGGGAGCTTGAAAAGGAATGTGCAACTGTTTCAGAGTCCTCTCTGTGTACATATTTGATTTTTGCCTAATCTTCCTTGTTGGTCCTTGCCGTCTCACGTCCAATTCGCAATGTCGCACGGTGCAAACAAAGTGGGTAGTTGCAGTCACGTTCGAAGTATGCATTTGGGTCACATTCTTGCTCGAATGGTTTCGCAATCGCTAATCCCGTGGACACCTACCGTTGAATTTAAATAATGAGCCGACTGGAAGCCCTAGGCGTAAAAGGCACAGTTAACTATCTAGTCATTACAGGTGCGATATTAATGGCGTACGCTTGCGTTATTTTCGCACGCAGAAGTTAATTGGGATCGAATTTTAATTTTTTTCACAACGAAGCTATTTTTTCCTTTGGAGCTTAAGGTACCAGTTTAAATTGTGAGATGATTGCAGAGGATTTTGATACATTTGTGTTATGGTAGTTTAGAGGTTTCCTAATCAAAATAATTTGATTGTTAATTGCCGATTAACTTCGCCAAGGTAAGAGCTTCGTGTTCCAGAGTCACTTCAGGGACCTGATGTTTCTGTGCCAAGTTGCCTTCTTATATTTGCTGTCAATATTTTGACATTTATGCAAGGAAAGAAGGATTAGGTTTAGGTTAATTTTTTTCTTTAATTTGGAATGTCTTTCAATTGGCCTCTAACAAGAGGTAATAGTAAAAATATTTCCTCGGATGATGAAAATAAAAAAACCTATTGTAATCATAAGCGACAAGTGCAAGTGTGACAAGATGTTCGATCACTTTTTTTTATTCAAATTTACTTTTTTTCGTCTTTTTTTGTTTTCTTTTTCTTGTATTTGTAGCGCAACAAAAGAATTACGTTAAAGAATAATAATTAAATTTTCTGTTTTTCTATTAAAATTGATCGTCTTTTGTTTACTTTTTTTGTCTTTTGACGAGATAACATTTCGTCAAAAATTAGGCCTTTTCCTTCAACTCAAATCGATCGCCTTTTGTTTTTCTTTGTATTTTTTTTTTTTTTTTGAAAATACTGATTTCATATTTTTTGCTGATTTTTTATTTTCTTTTCGCAAGTTTGACAAGGTGTTCGATAGCTTTTTTTAATTAAAATTTACTACTTTTTCCTCTTCTTTTGTTTTTTTTTCTGTGTTTATGGTAAGTAAGTAAGTTCTTTATTGTGTTCTCTATAGCGCAGCAGCTTTTACAAAACAAAAGAAGCACGTGAAAAAAAGAATTAAGTTCAGAAGTTTGTTTGGCGCTTACAAAACAAAAGAAGCACGCTGAATAAAAGAATTAAGTTCAGAACTTTGTTTGGCGTGTCTGCGTTTGTATTTATTTAAATTTGTTTCTAAAGTCGATCGTCTTTTGTTACTTTGTTTAATTTTTAAAAAACAAATTTTATTTTCTTATTTGAATTTTCTGTTATAATCGGACGTCTTTTGTTGTTCCTCTTTTTTTTTTTTTGAAAATACTGATTTCATTTCACTTTTTATTTTCGTTTGACAAGGTGTTCGATAGCTTTTTTTTTATTAGAATTGACGGCGTTGCAGCAAAACAAAAGAGGCGTATCAAAAAAAAAAAAAAGAATTACGTTCAGAAATTTTTTGGCTTGTCTGCGTTTGTATTTATTTGAATTTTCTATTAAAATCCGTCGTCTTTGTTATCTTTTGTTAATCTTTTAAAAAAATAATTTTAATTTTTTATTTCAATTTTCTGTTACAACCGAACGTCTTTTGTTTTTTCTTTCTCTTTTTTTTAAATATTCATTTTTGCTGATTTTTTATTTTCGTTTGACAATAATAATAATAATAATAATAATAATAATATATTTTCCCCAAAAACGACGAGGTGTTCGATAGCTTTTTATTTATTAGAACTGGCAGCGCTGCAGCTTTTGCAAAGTAAAACAAAAGCACAGACAAAAAAAAGAATTACCTTCAGAACTTTTTTTGAAGGCTACTGCTCTGGTGCAAAGCTACTTAAAGTTAATATTTAATAATATTTGACGTTCATTATCTGTGACCTTGCATTAAAATGAGTTTGTTGGGAATGAGAAGCGCCAAAGTGATATTTTGCCGATTAGGAGAAATGACGTCACATCATTCGGAAACTATTGTCACAAAATGCAACTTTAATTCGGCCATTTTTAAAGATATTTTTAATAATTCTTTCGCAGTTTTACATCAACTTGCTTTAACTTTATTTCGTGTCTTAAAAAAGGAAATAGTAAACTTCTCCTTTGCACGATTCCTTTGTTTTATTATTTAAATTCTCATTTTTGCAAATACGTAAACAAAATCACTGAAAATTCATTAAAAAATTTAATTTGTGTTCAAAAATACATTATTACGTGACTTCGGACATTTGGGAGCGTTGCTATGGCTACTCAAGGAATGGACACTTTTCATTGGTCTTCGTACTGCGTAAGCTTGGCGACGCTCCGAAATGTCCGAGGTCTGACTATCACTATTACTTGTTAATCGTTTCTTCTTCATAATTTGTTTTTTTTTTATATTTTTATATCTTTATTTTTTAAATAAAAATTTTAAATTCTTTGTAATTTAGAAGTTTCTTCTGAATGTTATTTCCTAATTTCGTTGTACTTCAGTTTTCCTTCCCTTTCTAGAGCCACTTGTTGATTCTACTTTGATGTTTTATGCTAGCTTCTTTGAGCTACCCATAACAAATCTAAATGTGAAGAGTCTTCGAGAACACTCGCGAAGCTACAAGAACGCAGCACAGATTGTCTTGTTGGTGGCCTACCCAACAGGTTGAAATATTTCAAATATTATTTTTGCACTCCTTCTAGCCTACAACAATGAAGATGTATTTGTTTTTTTTCTACTAAACGGAAGCAATCTACTATAATATAAGTTTAGGTTCGATTTGGCAGACCCCCACGAGTCCTTCCCGCAAAGAAGACACTTCATTAATCACGAAAGACCTCGTCCTCATTGCTTTGACTATTTTTGAAACACACCCAAATAACACGACGATGCTAATTCGAGTTGTTAACCAAACTGTTACGAATAACACGTGTTTAGCAACATTTGCTTTTTTTTTCTAATCAGGAAATGACTTCGGTTTCCCATTTCACGACTCAAATTGCTTCACATGCGTCTGCCTCTTATCATTTTCGTTTAATTAACTGCTACGTCCTCGTTTCATGTCTCGAAGCTCCGTCTCTCTTTATCTTTACGGTTTTTCTACATGATGCAAGATAATTCACTTTGCGCGCGTGAGCTTTCTAATTGCCGGAAATCAAGTAAATAAGCAGCGGTCGCGGGAATTACTGAATTCAGTGCGAACGCCGGAAATCCAATGGCGGTAGTAATTGCGATGCTGTGTTGTTTTTCTTTTTGCAAGAAGAAAAGCGACGTGCTTCCGGGAAAGAGGAGGAGAAATTGCGCGATTACTTAGAGTGATTCGAAAAGTGTTCCAAAGCTTTGTTACAATCACAAAAAAAAACGTGCTTATTGTAGGTAAGCAAATGAAACGAGTCTCCTTACTATCAGTTTAAAAATGAAAGAATTTCAAAGCGCTTTCGAAAATACTGCTCTTTAGTAGAACGGAAGGTCACAAACACTTCTGCTTCCTGTTTTCTAATTTTCTATTTTTAAAAATGATTATCTTTTTCTGTAAGTAAAAGGTTTCGACTTAGAACTCATGGGCTTTTAAAAAAATGATCTTTTTATTTCTTATTATGCTCGAAGTGAAATTAAAAATAAAATTATTTACGTTTCATTCATGTGACGTTTAGTCAGAGTGTTTGTTTAAATTTGGAATGAGGATAATCGATTTAAATAAACCGCGACAGGTTCAGTTCACACGCTAATTTTAATCGCGATGATGATGATGAATTCAGTTCCTTTTAGATTTGTTTTTAATTTTTTCGCGGCCCACTCCACTTTCCAAACTGAAATGCGCTAATTGCGTTTCCCGTGACGCGCCCCCGATTCATTAACTGAAAAGAACGAATCGGATCGATTCTTTTTTGATGAGCTATATATATTTTTTTTTGGATCTCCGTGTTATTTATGCTGCTGATAACTTCGCGTGTAATAATTGCTATTACGTGTACGACCGCAGAAATGTTTATACGAATTAATTCCCGTTCCAAAACAGACACATTTAATGACTCATTCACGCGTAAGTATGTATTTGCGGCTGCATTTCAATTTCCGTATTTGTTTAGCGGTATCGGTAAACACATTGCTTTTATCGGTGTGTTGTACAATATCTACTTTCAGGGCTTGAATTTCAGCTTGCGATTCGCAGTTACAGGCTTAGTAGCAAAACTTCAGGAGGTGATGAAGTTACTAAATTGAGAGTCTCCCTTTACAGGGCGAGGGCCTCTGAATGTTTAAGATGTTTATAGTCACAGACGCCGAATATTAACTTTTATAAGGCAGCTCTTATTGCCCGAGTGCAGGCTTTTATTGCTTTATCGTCCCTAAGTAGGTCACTGTCGCGTATTATGGATTCCTAGAAGTTTACAGTTTTCCTCGTTTTCAATATTCAATCAACCCCGGTTACTTTGCGTATAAATTATCGTTCAATTTTCTAAGAAGCTGAACTAAAAGTAATGGAGAAGTTTCCTCATCTTTGAAAAACAATATTTTCTACAACCGCCCTAAATTTCCCCATTTTGGGGAAAGAATTACCCATTTGGCAACACTGATAGGGCTACATTTTTAATTGCATTGAACACCAACGACTAATAAACTTAGACCCTTTCAACATTCTCGATTGATATCAGCATGTGAGTGACATGGCGGATATCTATGAGTGACTTCATGTGTACAACAAGGACGTCAAATCCTAGATCACGAGATTTAGGCTTAAATGCAATGGGGGTCATATATGTGTGTGTACCCTCTGACTCTTATGTTGATATCAATTCCTCTTTGTCTACAGCGAGTCTAAGTCTTAACACGTCTTTGGTTGAATACTTTGATCAGTGTCATCAATGTGTGAAATCGAAAAATCCTTTTTTTTAGATGAAAATCCTTTTCTATATTGAAAAAGTGCAGTAAAATAATTATTTATTCATTCAAACAGTAAATTATAAAGTAAAACAAAAACAAAACTCTGAATGTTAGGAAATTAAAACAAAAATCTAGGAGTAACTTTAGCTCACGTGTGCGACAAGGACGTCAAATCATAAATTACGTGATTTAGGCTTAGATGCAACGGGGGGGGGAGTGTCATATACGTGTATATACCCTCTCGCTTTTATGTTGATCCTCTTTGTCTACAGCGAGTCTAATCTTAACACGTCATTGATTGAATACTTTGATCAGTGTTACCAATGTATGAAAACGAAAAATCCCTTCTTTTTTAGATAAAAATCCCTTTCTACATTAAAAAGGTGCAGTAAAATAATTATTTATTCATCTAAACAATAAATTATAAAGTAAAACAAAAACAAAACTCTGCATGTGTAGGGTAAGATTTTAAATTTAAAATAAGTGCGGTAAATCTACAGTTGGCAATACTGGTGTTCGACGGTAGCGCACTACTTTATCGACATCGACGACCGACCACCATCTTGCAACGCGTGTATCATTTTGTGTACATTGTTGTTAATAATACACATTATAATTATTATGTTTGTTTTAATGAAGACGCCCTATTAACGCTCGCTACACATGTTAACAAATTAAAACAAAAATCTAGGAGTAAATTTAGCTCACGTGTGCAACGAGGATGTCAAACCCTATGTCACGTGATTTAGACTTAGATTCCGGGGGGGGGGGTACCATATTCGTATTATTCGTATGTATACCCTCTCACTCTTATGTTGATCAATTTTTCTTAGTCTACAGCGAGTCTAAGTCTAATACGTCATTGATTGAATACTTTGCTCAGTGTTACCAATGTGTGAGAATGAAAAATCCCTTGTTTTAGATGAAAATCACTTTCTATATTGAAAAAGTGCAGTAAAATAATTATTTATTCATAAATTATGAAGTAAAACAAAAACAAAACTCTGAATGTTAAGAAATTAAAAAAAAGTCTATGAGTAACTTTAGCTCACGAGCGCAACAAGGACGTTAAATCCTAGATCACGTGATTTAGGGTATATGCACTGGGGGGGGGGGGCATAAACGCGTGTATACCCTCTCACTCTTATGTTGATATCAATTTCTCTTTATCTACATCGAGTCTGTTTTAATACGTCATTGATTGAATACTTTGATCAGTGTTACTAATGTGTGAAATCGAAAAATCCCTTTTTTTTTAGATGAAAATACCTTTCTACATCGAAAACGTGAAGTAAAATAATTATTTATTCATCCAAACAGTAAATTATAAAGTGAAACAAGAACAAAACTCTGCGCGTTAGGAAATTAAAAAAAAATCTATGAGTAACTTTAACTCATGTGTGCGACGAAGATGTCAAACCCTAGATCACGTGATTTAGGCTTAGATGCAATGGGGGGGGGTCATATACGTGTGTATACCCCCTCACTTTTTTGTTGAAATCAATTCCTACTAGGTTACACCGAGTCTAAGTCTTAATACGTCATTGATTGAAAGCTTTGATCAGTGTTACCAATGTGTGAAATCGAAAAATCCCTGCTTTTTAGATGAAAATCCCTTTCCAAATTGAAAAAGTGCAGTAAAATAATTATTTATTCATCCAAACAGTAAACAAAACTCTGCGCATTAGGAAATTTTAAAAAAAATCTACGAGTAACTTTAACTCATGTGTGCGACGAGGACGTCAAACACTAGATTACGTGATTTAGGCTTAGATATAAGGGGGGGGGGTTATATACGTGTGTATACCCTCTCACTCTTATGTTGATCAATTCCTTTTTGTCTACAGCGACTCTAATCTTAATACGTCATTGATTGAATACTTTGATCAGAGTCACCAATGTGTGAAATCGAAAAATCCTTTTTTTTTAGATAAAAAACCTTTTCTACATTGGAAAAGTGCAGTAAAATAATTATTTTTTTATCCAAACAGTAAATTATAAAGAGAAACGAAAACAAAATTCTGCGCGAAAACTTTCATTTGTTTCTTTGTATGTCCTCTTTCGTGTGAGCAACAAATCATATAAATCAAGTTTTCATTTGTTTCTTTGCGTTTCGCTATTCTTTTTTCTTTTCGTGAGCAAAAAATAACAAGTGAAAAATCAACGACGTCAGACGCGAAGCTCTTGAAAATCGAAAACTTTCATTTGTTTCTTTGTATGTCCTCTTTCGTGTGAGCAACAAATCATATAAATCAAGCTTTCATTTGTTTCTTTTGCGTTTAATTTTTTGTTTTTGCCTCTCAGTTACGTGTATTATTTCTTTAAGTTCGCTTCGTGGTCCGTGAAAATCAAATAAATCAAGCTTTCATTTGTTTCCTAGCGTTCCTTTTCTATTCGTTCGCAAAAAATAAGAAATGAAAACACTTGTAATACAATACTTAATTACATGAGAAGATTCAAAATAAAATTGAAACAAACAATGACAACACGCAGTATTGGATGAAAACAAAAGGCGACCGTTATTCGGTTATGGGCAATTGAAAGTCAAAAAACAAAAAAAAAAGGACCAAATGAAAAAGCGACGATTTTTACCACGAAGCATTCGAAAATCAAATCAACTTTTTATTTTTTCCTCTTCTTCTTGTAAGTAAGAATGAAGACGAGAACGAATAAAAAATCGTCGATTTCCAGTGTGAAGCTTTTGAAAATAAAATCGAGCTTTCATTTGTTTCTTTGCACTTCTTTATTTTTTTCCTGTTTCTTTTTGAAGCAAAGCTTTCCGTCGCGAAGCTTTCCTTTGTTTCCTACCACTTCACTGTTTTCCTTTTTTTTTTTTTGTTTAGCAAGAAATAACAAATGAAAAATTGACGCGAAGCACTTGAAAATCAATAAACCAAACTTTCATTTGTTTCCTAGCTTCCAAATTTTGATGAATGAATTATGCAATGTTGCCATCTCTCCACATCCTGTACACTTTAATGATTTCAAATCCTCGAACAAAAAAAATTTAGGGATAGTATCCGTTTACGATTTTTTTAGATTCAGAGTATGGTGACATTTTTGTTGGTATCACTAAAGGGACATTTGTCAGAAAATTGACTGACGTTTATGGTTATATTTTTGTCAGTATAGCTGACGTGATACTGTCATTATTTTTTCCATGTCAGATTTTGACTTTCGTCAAATGCGAATGGAGTATAGTTTCTTAATTTATCTTGAAAAATCGTTTACAAATTGTTGGAAGTTCCGTGTGTTTTTTTTTTTAATTAAGACACTTATCCGTTTCTCTTTTCTTCTTATCCTCGTATAAAACCTCACAAGTACTCAGCCATTTCCAAAATGTTTGGTTTTCCCAAAGGGCTGTTTTGTTCCACATTGTTTTTTTTTATTCTCGTACTCTCATTTAAAATTTAACACGTGGTCAGCCATTCCCAAAATGTTTAGTTTTCCCAGAGAAGTTTTTCTGTTTAGTTGTAAAACCAATTAAGTAAATAAATAGTAATTGTGTTGCAAGAAAATTCATGTAAATGATAAAAATTAATCTTGTTGATGGTCCATAATTAGGTTAATTTCTTAATTGGTTCCTAATTTGTTTCAAAATAGCTATCGGTTTCGATGTTTATATCTTCATCAGGCTGCTATCGCCAAAAAATAATGTTCAAAATGAAATCAACCATCACCGGAGAGAAGCTACGCATCCTTTTTCTCTCCAAGGATGATTGATTTCATTTTAAATATTATTTATTGACGATAGCAGTAACTGAGAATTTTAAAACAAATTAAGAGACCACTTAACAAAAAAATAAATTTTATATTAAGAATGATTATACGTACACATAAGCAACAGTTGAATTAAAAACAAAAAGAGAATTCTTTGGGGCGAACAGAAGGGGAGAACTTCTGTATGTGTTTGTATTACGTGAACGCGCCGTAAATAATGAAAGCACAGAACATTATTATAATTCGAAATATTGATTTTGTCCGTTATTTAGGTATTTGTTTTAAAGAGGCATTTATTTAAAAAAAAATTAAATCAAAATGGATCGCGAATTAAAAAAAGAAAACAAAAAGAAATTGTATTCCTCTCCCGAGGTTTTCGTTTTCGGTTTTGTAATTGTACAATGATGGTATAAAAATGGGAACTCACCTCAACAACTTTGAGATTTTGTTTATCCAGAAGGAATTCCATGGATTTGTGAGGTCTCGAGGGATGTGGGGGGGCTGCGAGGCTACGAGGCGGCGCCTCTGCCCCAAGATTCATCAAACTACGCGTCTTCACATGGGCCCCACTTGTAATGACAGTTACCTCAGTGTCGAGGTCCGTCTCAATCAGCCCCATGGGCTCCATGGGCCGGGGGAGCGCGTCCCCGGAATCAATAGTCCGGCGTTCCGGAGCCGGTAGTTGCGCAATCGCATCCGGTCGCTTCTTTACGCTTGCGCCCACGACTCTCGGCGGCAATTTCGGAAGCGGAGGTTTCGCGCTTAAGCACGCGTTCTCATCTGCGATCGCACGTCCATCCACTTGCACTTTATCGACGTCGTTATTGTTGCAGGCCGAATTGCCGGTGGGTCCTTTGAGGGGGATGTAAATGTAATCTTCTTTGGTGGCGAGGCGCTGCCCGGCAATTGCGTTGTCCTTGTTCTTGGAAGCTTCGAGCGATTTCTTCTTGTGCTTGCCCTTGTCCTCGCCGCCTTTACGCGAGGGGAACTTAAAGCTCGCGATTCGCGAGAAAAAGCCGCCGAGTTTTCCCGTTTTAGACGACGACTTGGAAGCCCGATGCGACGCAACCGGCTCCATCGCAAGCACTGGCTTGTCTGCCTTCACGTTCACGTTCACTTCTTGCTTGCTGGTGCCGGGCGCGTGACGGCCTGTTGTAGTAGTGGGAGTTGATTTGTAAACATCGCCTATATGAGTGTGTTTGTAAGTTATGCCGTCGGTATCTGTGTAATTCGTCACCAAATTACCATCGGGGTCTTCGCGAATGTCGCTTTTGCGTCTGTGGATCATCACGTTGGGTTGGCTGATTGATTGCCTCGGTTTTAACAGTGCGAAAGCAAATTTGTCGATCTCTTGTTCTACGTTAGCCCCAGTTTGGAGATCTGGTTGGCTTACGTATGCCCTTTTATCCGGTAATCTCGGTTCAGGCCGCATTATGGGCGGAGGCGACGGAGTTGCCTTCTTCGGTAACTCCGGGGTGCTGGATAAGCTCTGGGAATCTCGGTCTATACTATCGCGAACTTGCCAGTTAACTTCAGCAACGACGGGGCAAAAATGCACCCCCTTTGAACTGGTGGAACCATTCAGAGATTTCGTGGGGGTCATGGTTGCTTTCTCATCCACTTCCGAAGACATTCTACTTGTGCTCCTGCTTCTGCTTATCAAAGAACTCTTCCTGGGTATTTCCGACAAGGAATTTCGCTGCTGCTGCTTATTCGGATTAGGTTCATCATCGCTTTTGTTGTAAATGGCAAGATTGGGGGTACTCTTCACGTTCCTATTTTGAGCGGAAATAGGCGTGGACGTGAATAACATATCCATTTTATCTCTGCTCGTACCCAGACTTTGGATGCTAGTCTCCGAGATAGCTTTGAGTATGATTTTATCAAACTCTAAAATCGTGCTTCTTTTGGTTTTATCTCTGTAGCACGGGTTGAATTCGTCATCGCTCATATCGATCATATTCGCCATGGCTTCCATGTAAGACCCTTCGCGTTTGAAAGAGACGTCAGTGTCTGATTCGGAAGAAGCGAGTGGAGACTCTTGTTTCTTAATAGCCGCATTCTTTTTCTTCTTTTTCAAACTCTTAACGCTGACTTTACTCATGGCGTTCGACTCGGTCAAGTCAGTCAAGTCCCAATTTTTCGCGGCAATCGACGTCGAGTCGCTCGTCACAAAAGTCGCGCCGTTCCAAGTATCCCTCGCGCACTTTATATTTTCGGCGAGGTTCAGATCTTTCGGAACACTCGAAACGTACACACAACTCCCGAAATAACTGTGTTTATGATATACCTGATCGAACAATGAGTTCGTCACTGCTGCTGTATCACCGTTGGTACTACAACTGATAGCTCGGAGCAAGTTCGGTTCACTCGTCGTCTGTACGTTATATTTAGACGCCCGAACGCATTCCGACGCCTTCTCTATATTTAACATATCCGCCCGAAAGATCGTGAAGAGATCGTTCTTGTTCCTCCTCCTCTTCGCCGCCGCCGCGGCGGAATTTCGCACGAATTTATCGACTTTATCGCCGAAATCGTACTTATCGAATATGCTGAGGTCTTGATAGCTCGCCCCGAAATTCGTGGTGAAATTCTGAAAGATCTCGCCATCGTACGCATCGAAACCAGCGGCGCTACAATTTTTTAAGCGATACTTCTCTAGGTAATCGGTATTCGATGGTCTTTTCCTATTGGGCTTCTCGGCTTTTAAATTCTGCGATGACATGGCTATATTTGGTATGCTGCTTGATTTGAGCTTGGCAAACTGACAGAAGTTATCGCCGTAACCGCTGTCCTCGCTCAAATTCTCAGCGGAGACTTTACTACTCGTCGCCTTGATTACGTTGTTGTTAACGTGGAGGCCGTCGAAACTCTTCCACGTCTTTAAATTATTCACCGAAGTATTGTATTTCGTTGCATCTAGAGTGTCCTCGCTGGATTCGCTCGAGTCAGAACCGCTGAACCTCGTCGCGTTGTAGAGCAGAGAATCGCTGCTCAGCTGCCTCGTTGCCTTGCTGGGGACGTCGATTTTGAACGTCTTGTAGTAATCCGAGCCTCGCTCGACGTAATTCCTCTCGAGACTATCCGGGCTGAGGTTCTTCCGCTGGTTTTCCAACGAGTCGAAACTGAAGGTCGAAAATATGCTCGGCGAGCTGCTCGAGACGTCCTGGCATTGCTTCTCCAGGCTTTCGAATTGGATGAGGCTGCTGGACCTGCTCAGCGATTGATTCGATTCATCATCGCTTATATTCAGGAGGTTTTCTTGGCGACGTCTTTTTGAAGGGCACGCGATTTCACGTTCGGAACCGCTATCAATATCTTCTGAAAAAAATAAAGATTATTATTTAAAATAAAAACGCTTGAAGAGATGATTCAAAATTGTCGCTCCAAGTTAATTTGATTTATTAATTTTTTGAAGCGTGCTGTGTGTTTGGAAATTCTATTAAAAGCGGTAGTACTGGTTTGCACCTGAAAGTTAATTCTCTTGGAACAATTCCAAGCGAAATTTTATAGCGGTGGCGAAATTTACCTGCTCTAAAAACAAAGCGGGGCATAAACGTGGAAGTTCGTAATTTCGGGGAGAGGGTGAAGCTGCCGGGAATAAGTCAACAAACACACGAGTCCCACAGAGATTGTCTTAATTTGAGAAAAGGCCCAGTTGTGCAATGGCTAAAGCTTAAACCCGTAACTACGAGTACGTTACTAAAATTAAACTGGAGTTGTACAAGTGGTAAACAATTGTAGCGAGAAAGAGTGTCAATGTCAATCAATGTTCTCAAAATCTCAAAAATATTGCAAGAAAAAAATGAAGGGATGAAACTAGAAAGAAACCAAACGTCGCCAAAAAAATAGAAATAAATCAAGACGTACCTACGTGGGTATAAATCAGATTTGCATACGAATTGTTAAACTTCCTAAATCCTATTGCAAAAAGGCGACGTAAAAATTGTTATTACGACGTAAAGATATCGTCAAATGGAAATGGTCGAGCAATTACACTCAACTTTGGAAGGTAAACGTAACTCATTGACGTGAATGACTTGAACCGACGGCAACGAGATGTATTGAAGTGAAAGAATTGGAATAAAAATAATAAAATCGAAACTGTATTCAAAGAAAACCGTAGCAGAAAATCGGGGAATCAGTAAAGTTGTACCAATGACTGATATTTTTAAGAAGGTAATGGAAAACAGTTTGGTCTCTTACTTCTAAATGTTACTACAACTTTTACTCAAAAATAAGTTCGCTCTGACTGATGTGAGAAAATCTGACCATAAAGACATACGGGGGTAAAGCTGAATTTATTGAGAATAAAAAAAATCTAGTAAGCTGTAAAAACAAAACATACGGTGTTATTTAGAGCAACTCTTTAACTGTCATTTGAAGTTTAGTTGTTGAAGTTACTCGTTTTTTAAAGTCATATTACAAGTAAGCAAATCGAATTAACCAGAGAACATTTTCGAATCTAGATTTATTATGATTTTAAAAAAGGTTTAAGCACTTATGAGTGCAAAAAGACTTTAAATTTGGCTTTTAGTGAACAAGCACCTACCTTGGCTACGGTTTACCGAAGGTATAAGGAATTTGAATGCGAAAGAAAGAATTTCTTTCGCAAAAAGATTGCTGTTGTTAAAAAATTAATTGAAGACAATAAAGGCAAATATGCGGTAATAGAGCATCAACTTAAGATTGGATCCCCATGTTTGCCTGAAATAGTCAGTAGAGGTTCAGACAAGAGAATTATGCTGCACTATGATAATGCATCGTCCTATATAGCAGCTTTAACTCTCCAGTTCTTGTGTGAAAAAAAATATAAAAGTAATAGAACATCCGCCATATCCACCAGATTTAGCAATTTGCGACTTTTAGCTATTTTTTGGGTTTAAAAGAAATTTCCGGGGTAGAAGGTTTTCGTCAGAAGAAGAGATTGATGCCGCAGTTCACGCTTATTTTGAAGGTATTCTGAAGTTGGGAGCTTTTGAACAGCGGAAAGAAAGAATGGTCAAGTGTGTCCTTGCTGAAGGGAATTACATCGAGCATATTTAAAATAAAATCCTAGAAAATATTAATCGCTTGATTATTTTTAATAACTGAGGATATTTTGAAATTGGCGCCATTGCACTTCACATAATTTTGTTTGTTTTTTTTTGCAAGCTCATTTTTGATGTTTTACTTCTTTTCTTTTACTATTACTATTCTTAAATCAGAAGTAAAATGACCGGGTGTTGCTAACGTAGGTAATAACAATTTATTATGGCGTCAAATTCAAATCATCCTAAGTCATTAAAAATTACCCTGTAGATACAACAGAATTTAAGACCTTCGGGAATACTAAAAAAAATAATAATTGATGAGGCAGTTAAAAAATCAGTATAAATGTCGACGTCCCGTGTTCTAAGAAAATGGTAAGAGAAAGTCGGAAACTAGTAAAGTCCCGCACCAAGGTCATAAATTGTTTATTTAATGTTTTTCTTACAAAATCCTGAAACAGGTCATCACTTTCGATGCGGTTTGCACTAAAGGTTTAAATCATATTTTTAAAACTCGAAACTTATGATTAGCTTTTTCGTCTAATAATACCATAAAGAATTTATTGAGAAACCCGAAAGATAAAGTTGAAGTTGAGCAGAAATCTGGAATTTATGAAATTAAATGTAATGACTGTGATATTAAATATATTGGACAAACAAAAAGAAATATATTAACACGCTTTAAGGAACATTTAAGTCACTACCGGTATAATAGGTTTGAGAAATTAAGTGTTGCCCAACATATTTACAATACTGGACACGGTATTATTGAGAATAATTTCAAACTCATTAAGGAGGTATCAAATAAGAGGGAATTAAATGCTTACGAAAGTATTTTTATTCGAAAAAATAAAAATTATTTAATGAATTCAGATAATGGACCAATACCTAGTTCCGTATTATTTGATTTACTCTAATTTGTAGGTTGCTTTTTGACGGTCCACATTTGGAAATATACGATTTTTTTTAATGTAAATTAAAATCGACTGCAATATGAGTTTTTGTTAGGTTAAAAATCAGCCGCAAGATGTCGCGATGTAAATTATGTATAAGGGGGTGCTAGAGACAGTTAAGCGCATTTGCACTGGATATTTGATAAGGAGAGGATTCTCCGAGATAAATTTCCGGAAGTGCTCTTAACTTGTGATGAGTGGATGTGATCTCTAATCTGAAGGTTGCTTTTTGACACGATTTATATATATATATATTTTTTCCAGGGATATTTTTTAAATATTTAAGGCAGTATCAAAAAACAGGGAATCAGATGTTTATGAAAGTTCTTTATTCGGTAGAATGAGAAGTTTTTTCAGGAGAATGGACCAATACTTATTCTGTATTATTTGATTTGCTCTTATTTTATTATGATTAGTTGCTTTTAGGTTTTATGAAGTGCTTTTAAATTGGTAGTGTGTGTACGGAAGATGGCAGCTTAGCTGCCGAAATACGTATCTATGGATATAAAAATTATTGTGTAGCGGAATCAATTTTTTAACTATATTTACTTTAAAAGACACATTTTAATGCAAAAATATTGTGGCATTGGCCTTCTCGGGACGACTTTAATTTAGATCACTTGATACTAGTTTCCTTGTTTGTATATTTGTTATAATCTGCACGAAAATTTTGGAAAATTAAACAAACAAAAATATTTAAAAATTCAAATGTCTTAATATTACAAAATTATGTAGTCTCAAAAAAATTGCATTGTAAACATTGTTCAACTAACGTTCGCTTTTCGTCTCGACCAATTTTCAAAAGGCACATTTTTTTTTGTTTAAAATATCGTTAATTAATTAACGTTTGAAGCAAAATAAAACAAAAAAATGAAACACATGAATTTAACAAAAAATAGTCTAATCACAAAATCTACTTTCAAGTTGTAATTTATATTTAAAAACAAACACTATTAATAATAATAATATTTATTGTCTATTTGTTGCATAACGCTAGGCTTAGTTAAAACGATATATGTAGTACACAAAGAATAGATATGATATTTCATGCCTTCAATAACTATCTTTGACCTTTAGGAAGTCTTTAATGGAATAGTAGCATTTTTCTATAATACTGGGTGTCTCAAAACCGAAGTCTTTAATTGAAATCACAGATAGTAGTAAAAAAAGAAGCAAATTTTGTCATACAATAATAGGAAACAAGTAAATAATAACTCCGGTAAAAATCAGTTTTCGTTTTGTAATAAATTGTTTTAGTAACGCTGGTTGGCGATTTAAATGGATTTAAATGTCTCAGCTGTGCAGAATTGGTGTTTTTTGTGGCCATAAACGAATAAACGTCGAGATGTGTGTGTTGGGCTAGGTCATGTTTGTCCTTTGCAAAAAATTTCGCCACGATTTTAAATAAAATCGTCTTCACGCGCGCTGTCGGGAGGTATCCTATGACAATTGCAATTACTTATTATTACTTTATTTATGCTTATTTATTCAAAGTAAAATTTAAAAGCAAACTGAATTCGTAGCACAATTATGCACTTCAGTTTCATTTGTTTCATTTTCAGGACAAAACATCGACCTTAACGCTGTAAACTGCAAAATGTTATGTTTATGTTCATTAATAAGACGAAAATAAATGTTTACTAAAAACGTTGATAAATATTAATTAAATCCAAGAAACGAGTGGTTCATTTAGAAAATTTGATTCAGGTTTAAAATAATTCGGAATTTTCAGAAACGTTTACCTACGTTAGCCTTGGCGATTTATTGGTAACAATTGCACCGTCATAAAGTAAAATTCAGCTCACTCAGTTTCGTTTCTCGTACTTCATTGTTTGTTTTTATTATTATTATCATGCTGTCGGTGAAACACAGATGGATATGAAAAAATTGCCGATGACCCACGCGCTGCACACGAGACGATGACTTACTTCACCCAAACGTAAATAAAAAAATTATTGCAGCTTTTGCTTTTATTGAAAGCGGACTTGCCTGAACAAGTCATAAAGTAAGCAGAGGTTTCAAAACAAAGGAACTGCACGCGCTTGTGCTAGGTCAATTTTTATTTTTTTTAATACCGTTCAGATTTGGAGAATCAATCTCTTTTATAATGAGATACCTACAGACATAGACATAGGTTTTGAGAAACCCCCTGTATAAATCTTTACTTCAGATTTAAATTAGAAGGTGCTTAAGGATCTCAATTCTTCGGCCACCCTACTAGAGAATTGTAAGCCTAGATGCAGAGATGGAAGACTTTGAAGCCTGTGGTGATTTATACGTAATAATTGCTTAGTACGCAAGTTTTTCCGTTCTAGTTACGTAAGGAACACGGTTATGTTTTATCCGCTGCACATGTTGGGTATATGTATAAACCAGGAGCAGTAAGAAACTTATTTTTTTAAGAACCGGTAGAGTCGGTAGGACCGTATGTGCCCCATCAAGAGTTTCATGTTCCATATTATTACTAAACTCACATTAATTGAAAACGTAATTTAAAACTGAGGCGCATAAAACCTCAACAAAAGCATCTAAATTTCGAGAAGACCGCCGTCGACACTAAAATTTTTAAATAAAAAAGAGTGCGCCTTCTGGTTGCAAGTTGTGCACGAGCCATCCGACTCGAAAAAGAAATGCTATTTCGAGCTCTGAAAATTCATCGCTGGAATTCTTTCGTCGAAACAGAAAAACGCATCTCCGAATTTATTATAACCAAACCGAACGGCTCTCCTTTTAGATAGCTTTTATACTTATGGTAAACACGCACGCAGATTTAGTATCTTCCTAGAAGTTAGCCTGACGTTAAGATTTATGAATTTTTGTAACACGCTCGAAAACGCATCGAAAAAAAAATAAAAAACGAAACATGTACGATAGCGTTTCCTACTCGATGACGTTATAAGAATGCAGCGTATGATGTAAGTGCATATAAGTAAGTACGTAGTAAAGAAAATATTTTGTACGTGACGTGATTTTAATAAAAATCAAAATCGTGACGATTTTAAAATGCGTAAATCGATTTCTTTAAGCTTCTGCTGGTTTACTCACAGTTGTTGATGTTGACGTCTTTTAATCTCTAACTGCTTCCTGCATCGCTTTTCTTTTTATATCGCATACATTCTTATCTGCAGTTCATTACTACATACGACGCACTGGTAAACAATCCATTTTATTATATCACGGTTTGATGTTTAAAAATATTCCGAGCTAACACTTGCATAATATTTTGTTTCAAAACACATCGATATCGCTGCAACTATTTTGAAAATTTGAAACGATCAAATGCTGAATGCAATTCTCATTCTCGTTTAATGGTTTAGGTTTCTTCCAAGCACAAATACCAATAAAAAATGTATGTGAACTATTACAGTAAGTCTCAAATGTAGGATGTAGGATTACTGTTTCGTTTGTCGACAGGATGAAAGAGATCTCCGTAACCTCGTGGAATTACCGCTATCGCGAACTTTAACATTACATTAACACGGTAGCCTTAATTTCGTTTCTGGAAATTGTCGAGATCTTATGAGATTCGTATTTAAAATAATGACAACGTAAGTGCCCCCTTGAAGCAATGGAGTTCAGGAGATTTAAATGGAGAATCTATTGAAAAACATAAAGTGTTTAAATTACCCCCTTCTCTTCTTCTTCACGGCTACGTAGATAATTTTTGAGTTTTTCCTCGTATTAGTCAAAGGTTCCTATTACTATTTTTGATTTAAAATCGAGGCAGTAAGAAAAATCTAAATGTCACTTAACGATTGTCATTATTTAACGATGCCGTTATGAGTAGAGAACGGAATATACGCAGCCTACTATTACACAAATGTGCGCATACGTATGCACTCTTTTTTTAATAAGCAAGAAATATGCAGAAAATTTGAAAAATATGCTACGCATATGCCATCTTGTTTATTATATGAAGAATTGATACCGTTTCCGTTAATAGTCGAATAATCATAAATCTAAAATTTAAAACAAAGAGAACTTAAGATACTTAATGCTCTTTTTTACAGATTCTAATAATTCTTACAATAATTTCCTTTACATAATCATAATTCAACAACAGAAAATGGGGAAAAGAAATAATCAGTCACTGTTTATAAAAACACTTAACAATTAAACGCTGCTCAAAATTGTTGAGAAGAAACTTATGTCTTCTATCTGTAAACATGTACTTAAATATAGAAAACGATCTTTCAACATCTACTCTATGGGTTTTCCTTCATGACTGTATTACATTTTTCAAAAATCTCAACACCCACTTGGCCCTTTACGTTTTCGCATGAATCTGAAGACACCCGCGATTGCCGATCCATGCATATTGCCGAAGATTCAAATAATATTTTTTTTTTAATTTAGGAATGCTATGTAATATTGGCAGAAAAATACGAAATTATGCTGTGATATGCAGAAAATGCTTAAATATGTAGGTTTCTATTCGTGCATATTTTTAACCACATTCTAATATACGCGTAAATTATAACATGTGTACAAAAACTTTTCCTCTTTCATTTTTTCGCATGTTCACGTATGTTTCTTACTTGATCCGTACCCTAAACAGAGAAGTAAGAAAACATAACTAAAAAAAAAAAATTGTTTTATTGATTTGATTTTACAACGGTTTTCACATTGGAAGAAAAATCTCTTATGGTTGAATCCTACTTTCGAAACGCCTAAAAAATCAATGGCGATGGACCTATTCTATTCCTGATTGTATTGCAGAATTTCAGGGGAAAGTTTTTTTTTTAATATTGTATGCATTCTCTTTTAAGTCTTCCATTAATAGTTTCTTTCTTTTTATTGGATCTAAGTAAGTAGCTAAAGCAAGTACAGGGTGACCGTTAATTAACCCGACAAAATAGAACCACTAATAGAAGCGATGTCCGAGAGGTCAGGAATTAGTCGCGCGGGGTCGCGACAGTTTGGGAGGAAATAACGCCCCTATTCCCTTGGCTTTTAAGCGCACTCACGGCATTTAAATCAGGACCATAAAAGCTGCTATCTCATTCCGTTAAATTATTGCTAAAATGGCCAAAATTGAAGAGCACACAAAAAAATACGTTGCCGATAGTTACCATAAAGTTCTTCACCATAAACCGTTAACTTCGTCTTTGCAAACCCCTATGTTCATTCTTTTGTTGATAAAACAGTGTTTAGGTATTTAGGGCCGGCACTTTAGTCAGCGGTTAACTTTAACCTTTGGTTTATTTCCATGCCTACAATTGTAAAGAGAACGGGAATAAACTAAAGGCTAAAGTTAACTAGTGTGTAAAGTACCGGCCCTTAGAATGATAATTGAAGGGGTTGGGATCATAAGGAAGTAAGTAGATATTTTGTGTAATAAAAAGGGGAGATGAAATAATAATTAATTTGATGGCATAACGAAACAATTGCTTTTATAATATGTAGTCAACATCATGATGGAAATAAAGGTATAAACGTTAAAATGGATGCGCAGTAGTAGTCAGATTTAGCCAACGAGGAATCAGCTGATTGGAAGCAGTATGAGAATCTCGCGCGCCTTTTGGCTGTCACTTCATTAACTAGTAATTCGCCCCCATCTCCCTCGTGCACGACGTTTCATCTAAATAATTCCATCATGATCAACATGTAGTGCCACGCTTATACCTTTACGGTTCTAACTTCTTCAATTGCTATCCCCTTTCACCTTCTTCTCCTCCTCCTTTACTTTTCCCTTTTATATGCAATATCCTTTGGGTTCTCCATTACAGTCATGCTCCAATTTGTCTTTGGTTTTCTTTTTCCTTCATTTTTCTGGTACAATTACGGGGAAAAAGTTTGAAGCACCAAACTGTATCTAGCGACTCTTCCTTTTTACCTGTTTTGGATTGATGACCTTTTATTTGTTGACCTCTTGGTTTAGGTATTCGGACTTGGTCATTAGATTGGAAAATTCTTTTTTATTCTAGAAACCACTTCACAAATAGTAACAGCAACAAGCAGCAATATTAAGGAATTATGGCGACGATCAGGAATTGTTCTCACCCTGTTTCAACCTCGTGTAATAAAAAGAGTTGGAGATACTCTGAGCAAGCTTTAAGGCAGTTAATCGAAACGCTATTAGATTCTCGAGTCCTCCTTACCCATCTTACTTGAATTTGTGAACTCTCTCAAGATGACTTTTAATACCGAATTGATCGGTATTTCAAAAACTTAGGAGCTCTTTAATAATCTTAGCATAGCTTCACTTCTTTGATAACAAAAAATACGTTATTTATTTTGAGAGGGTTTAAAGTTTTCGTAGCGTAACATGGCGCATCTAAATCTGGCCAAAATATTTTACTTTCTATAACATGTGTACAAAAAGTTTTCCCATCTAGTGTGTTGCTCTCACTTTTTTGCATGTTCCCGAATGTTCCTTACTTGATCCGTACCCTAAACAGACAAGTAAGCAAACATAACTCTTAACAAAATTGTTTTACTCCATCCACAAAAAATTGGTTTTTGGATAGGTTTAAGTCGGAGAAGATTGATAGGTCCAATATTTTTTAATGGCACACTAACAGCACTTAGATATCGGGAAGAGATTTTGCATCCATTTATTAATCAACTGCATGATGACGAGTTGCAATGTGGATATTTCCAGCAGGATGGTAAAACGGCCCATGCTGCTGGAGATACTTTAAATTTAAATTAAAACGAAACAAAAACAAAACACGATCGCTAGCTTTCGAATTAAACACAAAGATTCAGTTCGGGGAAAAAAAAATCAGCTCGAAGAACGAAAACAAATTACAAGAACAAAAGACGGTCGACCAACGAGAAATTCAATTTGAAATAAAAACAAAAAAAAATCGATGAAAAAAAACGCGATTCGGTCTGAAAATAAAAAAAATAACAAAAAGTAAAAGAAAAACAAAACACGATCGCCAGATTTCATTAAAAACAAAAATTGAAGAATTACATAATTAAACGAACGACAAAAATAAATTACAAAAACAAAAGACAACTGACAGATCGCGAATAAAAAAGCGAGATTCGGTTTGTAACGAGAAAAAGACGGACGAAAGATTTCGATTTAAAACAAAACAAAAACAAAAAATGGTAAAAAAATTGAAGAAATGAAATTAAAAAAAAAAGACCAAAACAAACAAGAAATAATAGAAAAAATATGATATAAAACCAAAGATGAACGAGAGATTTCGATTTAAAATGAAACGAAAACAAAACACGATTGCCAGCTTTCGAGATAAGCAGATGTTCTGAAAACAAAATCAGTTCGAGGAATATTAATTAAAAACGAAAACAAATTACAAAAACAAAAGACGATCGACCAACGAGAAATTCAATTTGAAATAAAAACAAAAAAAAAATCGATGAAAAAAACGCGATTCGGTCTGAAAATAAAAAAAAAATAACAAAGAGTAAAAGAAAAACAAAACACGATCGCCAGATTTCATTAAGAACAAAAATTGAAGAATTACATAATTAAACGAACGACAAAAATAAATTACAAAAACAAAAGACAACTGACAGATCGCGAATAAAAAAGCGAGATTCGCTTTGTAACGAGAAAAAGACGGACGAAAGATTTCGATTTAAAACAAAACAAAAACAAAAAATGGTGAAGAAGTGAAATTAAAAAAAAAAAGACCAAAACAAACAAGAAATAATAGAAAAAAAATGATATAAAACCAAAGATGAACGAGAGATTTCGATTTAAAATGAAACGAAAACAAAACACGATTGCCAGCTTTCGAGATAAGCAGATGTTCTGAAAACAAAATCAGTTCGACGAATATTAATTAAAAACGAAAACAAATTACAAAAACAAAAGACGATCGACCAGCGAGAAATTCGATTCGAAACAAAAACAAAAAAAAATCGATGAAAAAAACACGATTCGGTTAAAAAAATGCAAAAAGTAAAAGAAAAACAAAACAGGAACGCCAGATATCATAAAAAAAAAATAAGAATTAAATAATTAAACGAACAACAAAAATAAATTACAAAAACAAAAGACAAATAACAGAGCACGAATAAAAAAGCGAGATTCGCTTTGAAACAAGAAAATTGATTAAAAAATAGTAAAAAAACGAACCAAAGATTTCAAATAAAAAGTGACATTTGAAGAATAAAATTAAAAAAAAAGACGAAAACAAACAAAAAAACAAGAGTTTTTTGGAGATCGGAAATATGCCCTTCGCGATCTTGCCATCTAATTCCATTGGATTTCTGCGTTGGTCCTACTTAAAAATTTCATTTTTAAAACGCCCGTTAATGATTCACAAGAACTGACCCAAAGAATCATCGAAAAGTGGATGAAATAAACAATTCTCCCCACATTTTGCAAAATGTTATTAACGGATATCGCAGAAGAGTTAGAAAATGCCTCGAAGAAGCACAACATCTGTTGTGAATTCACGTTCAACTTTATTTTCAATTTTAAATATTTGGGACACCTATATATAATTTCTGGCAAATTTATAAAAGTCTTTTAGTATTGCAATTGCAAACGCACTTACGTATGATATGTTGCCTGAATTATTTAGATGTATGCATACAATTGCTGTTTTATGTATAATACAACGCCTGTGAGTTAAACAATAGAATGGCACATGTGTAATTGCAGTTGCCTACACAAATGAAACATACAAGTTATAAGAGCGCGCGCGTAATTGTATACAAGATATTTTGTAATAAACGCCAGATTGTACATAAAATTAGTATAATATGCCTTGTTATATAACAAAACACGTACGGGTAGTTTCACGCGGTTGCTGCCCGATTTTTTATTGGTCAACGAGCACGCTTCAATAACTACGAGATTGTTGGGATTGTTGTTAACAACTTTCTTTTGCACCAGCATACCTGGAAGGTGACGTCGCTTGGAAACAATAAACATTTACGTTACGATTGGATCAAATATTTCGAAATATTTAAAGCCTGTTTTACATTACGCTAATTTCTATTACCAAAAAATATATTTAAATTTTATACAGGGTGTTTCGTAACTTCATGAAAATAAATTAAACAATGAAAGTTTGCATGGAAATGAATAGAATGAGCCATTTTTCGTTGAACAAAGTGTTATTAAATTTTCGAGAAAATAAATAATTTTGTCGAACGGGTAAACCGTTTGAGCGCCTCTGGTTTAAGTTCTTGATGTTTATGAAGAATATGAGTGATGTAATTTATTGTTAGTCATCGTCGGCCGGGTCGGGTAGTTTGAAGGTGTACGTTGAGGTGGTTGCACGGAAATTTACGGAAAAAAAGGCAGAGTTTACAAATAGTGAGATTGTTGACATGATTCTAGTGTACGGTCAAAGTGGGCAAAACGTATTAGCGGCAAGGCGTTTGTATGTACAGCATTTTCCAAACCGCCATTTGCCAACCAGTGCCGCATTTCTCTCTGTTGTGCAAAGAGCGAGGGTTATTTGAACTTTAAGGGCACGTCACGGAAGTAAAAGAGATAAGAAAAAGAAAAATATTAGATACAAAAGTTACAGATAATTTCGCAAGGTATAGAATGCCGATCGCAGAAAAACAATCGAGCATCGCTTTTTCCAGATATAACCCAAAGTTGCGGTTTTTTTAATGGAACATCCTGTATATTATTCCAGATTTCGATTCCAAATCGAATTCTAGCCTGAATTGATGGGTCGCACTATGGGTCTAAGACGAGCGGTTCTCGAGTTATTCGCCGTCGTCCGAAAATTACAACTCGAAAACCGCTCACGTCAGACCCCACATGCGACACATGATTTCACGGTAGAATTGTCTCGCGAATTCAAAAACATAATAATATACAGGGCGTGTCTTTAAAAAATCGCAACTTTGGGCTGTATTTCGACCACGCGATGCTCGATTGTTTTTTCGTGAACGGCACTCAAAGCTACAACAAAACGGCTGTAAGTTTTATATTTGACATTTGCTTCTAATTCCAATAATAAAAGAGAGATGGCGCTTTTTGTTCTATTTTATTAACGAACGTGTTTTCTCCGCCTTTTGTCCCCTTTATTTTCGCAGTTGGATAAAAATGTTAAATACGAAAGTTACAGATAATTTCGCAAGGTTTAGAATGCCGATCGCAGAAAAACAATCGAGCATCGCTTTTCCCAGATATAACCCAAAGTTGCGGTTTTTTTAATGGAACATCCTGTATATTATCGCAGATTTCGATTCCAAATCGAATTCTAGCCTGAATTGATAGGTCGCACCATGGGTCTAAGACGAGCGGTTCTCAAGTTATTCACCGTCGACCGAAAATCACAACTCGAAAACCGTTCACGTCAGACCCCACATGCGACACATGATTTCAGGGTAGAATTGTCTCGCAAATTCAAAAACGCAATAATATACAGGACGTGTCGTTAAAAAATCGCAACTTTGGGTTGTATTTCGACAACGCGATGCTCGATTGTTTTTTCATGAACGGCACTCGAAGCTACGACAAAACGGCTGTAAGTTTTATATTTGACATTTGCTTCTAATTCCAATAATAAAAGAGAGATGGCGCTTTTTGTTTTGTTCAATTAACGAAAGCGTCTTCTCGGCTCTTTGTCTCCTTTATTTTCGTAGTTAGATAAAAAGCCGACACTGAGCCAGAGATTCTAATTGTCAATGCGGTATCAGTTGAGGGTAAGTTTCATTTCCGTTTTTATTTAGATGCATTTATGCACACATCTCATGTCCAACACGCCATTATTTTTTTGTACGATGTTGCGAAACTCCCTGTATAGTAATGTGAAACGGGCTTAAGCCAAAAGTTATCGTGCTATTGTTTTCTACTTCCCAACTAATTACAAATACCAAAATCGTATCTATTTAACAAATGCGCTTATTCTCTCTCCTCTTTATCTATCAACGTCAACCTTTGACAGCTTTCATTTACGAACTCTAATGTTCTTTCTGCTTTACTCACGTTATCAGTTTTTTAACCAAATAGTCAATCATACCTAAGTTTTCGATTCTGATTACGGATCCCGATTCGGAATCCGTAGCCAACCAACCAACCGGGGAAGTCCGCGATTCAGAAACGTCACTTTCCGAGCGTAGGTCATCCGACGTTTCCTCTTGAATCGTTTCGAGGTAGACGTAGTGCTGCTGCCCTGCGGTTCCATTGAGGAATAAATGGGCGTCTGAAAGAAAACAATACAATAATTTCTTTGGATTCTACTAAACATCGTTATGTGGTATGTGGGGTTCCCAAAAGAAGAAGAAATTGAAAAATTGGCTTCTAGCCTTGTCTCCATGAACGTGAAGATTAAAATTAGCTTCACGTTACGCAGTTCTTACGAAAACGTATGAATAACTTTACTACTAAGTTAATTGAGCCGATAGGAAATCCATTAGTTTATTTATCGTTTACATTTTGCTCGAGAATGTCGTTATCAGTTTAGTGCAATGCAATATTTACCAGTTTTTTTCCTTATACGTAGTAGTGTTTGTTTATTTTATCATTGAATTCCAACAACATTGTTTGTTATTGATTAACTAATTAATTTCTTTTTAATTATGACATTGTACGTGTTTGATATAATTACGCGAGGATTTCGTGCATCATTTTAATGCATAGTGGCATCGAACTCAGAAACGGAGCATAGCAGGAGTTTTTCTTTAATGCAAGAAATTCCAGCGAAAATTACTAGTACATACAAGCTCACAAGTTTATTTAAATTAAAAAAAAAATTTATAAGTTCTTTTCTGCAGCGAGTGAGTTAATTGCATTTCCAGCATTTCTAGGACGTTAATTTTTACACATCCACATGGATAGCATTGACCTTTAATTTCTCCACAACATTCCACGTATGTAAGTGCTCGGCCCTTATTGCTCATTTTTCTCCTCGGGAGATAATCAGAGTTAGATGGCTTCAAATTCTTAAATGTGATTAACCTTACCTGGGCAATGAACTGTAAGAACCCAGAATTTCTAACGAATTCCAATAGAAAAAAAAGAACCAAAGAGTAACTTATGTAATATTTGTATTTCGTTTATGGTCCAACCGTATTTACTACATTCGTTACGCCCGACGAATTAATTTGTAATTAATTAAAGCGTGTAATTTCGTTGTTGTTGGAATTTTGAATTTGTTTAATCTGCGGATTGGTAAAAGCAAAAGCAAAGCAAAAAAAAACGTGCCATTGTTTTCTCCGTTTGAAAACAGAGTCGATCTGTCACGTTTGTGTTTGTGGAACGCGCTCAAACAGACACACAATTGGAAATTTCCCTTTCTAAAATCGTTTCGAGCTTTTAAATGAGTTCTTGTGTGCCTACTCTGCATGTCATTAACTCAATTATATTTGCAATGCCTGGGTGAAATCTGTGAGTTTTCTATTAGAGGTTCACACCAGTTGCAAATCGGCCTTTAGTTCTCACATAAAAAAAATTAATCGCCAAGTTTTTTGTTTAGTTTCGAATGGGTACTTTACTGAAAGTAATTGTTGATGATCATGTTGCCTTTGTAAAGAGTAACATTTTGTGTTACTTGTTTCATGTATTGATAACGAATTTTGAGTCTTAATCGGGCAACTAAAGAAATGGGTATGGCCTTGTCTTGATACGTGCAGATCTTGTGAAGAAATTCACAGGCTGACACTTGCTCGACTTGGGTCATCTATAGACGTCAAAAAATAAGATAAAGGAATATTTAATACAGAAACATTCATATTACAGCACTGTACTGACTCAACATAATTTCTCCATCTCCATTTTACATAATATTTTGTAAAATCTCACTTAGTCGTTTCTCTCTGTGTAAAAAATGTAAACTTAGAGTACTAGTAGTTTTATTTGTCTTAAAAGTAGCACCTAAACAGTTTATTGTTTGCAATCAGCGATGTGCAATTTATCGCTAAATCAGCTTTTACTGCATCCTAAGCAATTAATGATGTACAATGCACACTTTCTCGCAATCGCCGGCAGATTAATCTGTTCGCCTGGGCGCACGATTTTACTTTTTCGTAAGATCTTGTAGAAAGTGTAGTGGTCATTGTCAAAAAGGTGAAACCGTGCCATCTGCAAAATTAAACGCGAGATTCTTTGACGATGCCGAAAATAAAATAACAATCAACGATTCTCGGAAACAAACATTTTAGAAAAATGCCCTAGAAAATAAGTCGCTTTTTTTTGGGGGGGGGGGCTCTTTAATAATCACAAAAACGCTTCTTCTTGAGCCCTCTTCATTTCCTTGTTAACGAAAATACTTAAAGGCGATTGATTTCATAGCGATTATTTCTCAAACGAAAAACAAAAGAACAATAGATTTCAAGAAATCATTGAAAGGTTGCCTTGACTTGTTAATTTTAGTTCCTTTTTTTCTTCAATGAAAGTATAGTAATAAACAAAAGACGATCGTCCGTTTTTCTGTTTAATAAATGCAAAAACAGAAGGTGATTGGTATCACTGCAAATTTCGACTGCTTCTTCAACGAAAGAGGAAATGAAACGAAAAAGACAAGACAAGAGAACGATAGATTTTCAAGAAAACACCGATAATTCGCATTAACTTTTCTATTTTTGTGAAAAATACAAAAAAAAGAAACAAAAGACGATTATCTGTTCAATAAATAGAAAGATAAGGCGGTTGATTTCACAACAAACATCAATTGTTACTTCAACAAAAGAAGAAACGAAACGAAAAACAAAAGAAAAGACAAGAGAACAATAGATTTCCAAGAAAACACCGATAATTCGCACTTACGTTTCTATTTTCGTTAAAAATACAAAAAAAAAAAGAAGATCATCGGGTTCATCTGTTTAATAAACGAAAACAAACGAAGAAAAGAAACGAAACAAAACAAAAGACGAAACATCAATAGATTCCCAGAAATTGTCGAAAATTCGCATAACCTTTCCTATTTTCAATTTTTTTTTCGTTGAAATTACAAAAAAAAAAAACAAAAGAGGATCATCTGTTCAAGAAATATCAATAATTGTTACTTCAACAAAAGAAGAAACGAAACGAAACGAAAAACAAAAGAAAAGACAAGAGAACAACAGATTTCCAAGAAAACACCGATAATTCGCACTTACGTTTCTATTTTCGTTAAAAATACAAAAACAAAACAAAAGAAGATCATCGGGTTCATCTGTTTAATAAACGGAAACAAACGAAGAAAAGTCATGAAACAAAACAAAAGACGAAACATCAATAGATTCCCAGAAATTGTCGAAAATTCGCATAACCTTTCCTATTTTCAAATTTTTTTTCGTTGAAATTATAAAAAAAAACACAAGACGGTCATCTGTTCAATAAATAGAAACAAAAGGCGGTCGATTTCACAGCAAACTTCAATTGTTTCTTCAACAAAAGAAGAAACGAAACGAAACAAAAACAAAAGAACAACAGTTTCCTAGATTTCGTAGAAAGTTCGCGTTAACTTTTTCATTTTCTATTTGTTTCTGCACTGAGACTACAAAAAAAACAAAAGACGATCATCGTTTAATAAAATAAAAGAAAAGGCGGTTGATTTCACGGCAAACTTCAATTGTTTATTCAACAAGACACGAAGCGAAACGCAAAACAAAAGAAAAGACAAAAGAGCAACAGATTCCCAGAGAACGCCGATAATTCGCATTAGCTTTTCTATTTCCATTAAAAATATATTAAAAAAAAAAACAAAAGACGATCGTCCGGTTTATCTGTTCGAATAATAAATGGAAACAAAAGGCGATTGATTTCGCAGTAAATTGCGAGTATTTCTTCAAGAAAAGAGGAAATGAAACGAAAAACAAAAGAAAAAACAAGAGAATAACAAACACCGATAATATGCATTAACTTTTCTGTTTTCATCAAAAATACAAAAAAATAAACAAAAGACGATCATCGGGTTTATTTGTTTTATAAATGGAAACAAAAGAGGAAACGAAACGAAACGAAACAAAAGACAAAACAACAATAGATTCCCAGAAATTGTCGAAAATTCGCATAACTTTTTCTATTTTCAATTTTTTTTCATTGAAATTACAAAAAACAAAAAAAACAAAAGTAATGGAAACAAAAGAGGAAACGAAGCGAAACGAAACAAAAGACAAAACAACAATAGATTCCCAGAAATTGTCGAAAATTCGCATAACTTTTTCTATTTTCAATTGTTTTTTCTATTGAAATTACAAAAAACAAAAAAACAAAAGACGATCATCCGCCTATCTGTTTAAAATTGTCTTTAACAAAAGAGGAAATGAAACGAAAAACAAAAGAAAATACAAAAGAACAACAGATTCCCAGAGAACGCCGATAATTCGCATTAGCTTTTCCATTTTCATTAAAAATATATTAGAAAAAAAAAAAAAAAAACAAAAGACGATCGTCCGGTTTATCTGTTCGAATAATAAATGGAAACAAAAGGCGATTGATATCGCAGTAAATTGCGAGTATTTCTTCGAGAAAAGAGGAAATGAAACGAAAAACAAAAGAAAAAACAAGAGAATAACAAACACCGATAATTCGCATTAACTTTTCTATTTTCATCAAAAATACAAAAAAAAAAAAACAAAAGACGATCATCGGGTTTATCTGTTTTACAAATGGAAAGAAAAGAGGAAACGAAACGAAACAAAAGACAAAACAACAATAGATTCCCAGAAATTGTCGAAAATTCGCATAATCCATTCTATTTTCAATCGTTTTTTTCATTGAAATTACAAAAAACAAAAAAACAAAAGACGATCATCCGCCTATCTGTTTAAAAGTGTCTTTAACAAAAGAGGAAACGTAACGAAAAACAAAAGAACAACAGATTCCCAGAGAACAAGAGAATAACAAACACCGATAATACGCATTAACTTTTCTGTTTTCATCAAAAATACAAAAAAAAAAAAACAAAAGACGATCATCGGGTTTATTTGTTTTATAAATGGAAACAAAAGAGGAAACGAAACGAAACGAAACGAAACAAAAGATGAAACGACAATAGATTCCCAAAAATTGTCGAAAATTCGCATAACCTTTTCTATTTTCAATTTTTTTTCATTGAAATTACAAAAAACAAAAGACGATCATCTGCATATCCGTTTAAAAGCTGTCTTTAACAAAAGAGGAAACCTAAATGAAAAACAAAAGAAAAGACAAAAGAACAACAGATTTCAAGAAATTATCGAAAGGTTGCTTTAACTTTAATTCCTTTTTTTTTCGATGAAAGCATAAAAATAAACAAAAGGCGATCGTTGGTTTTTCTGTTTAATAAATGGAAAACATAAAAACAAACGATTGTCGGGGTTATATTAAAAAAAAAACCAATAACGGAAATTAAAAGAAAAAACAAATTAAATTTAAAACAAAATTAAATAAACTATAAATTATAGCGGCGTTCACCGCAGAAATCACGTTTCCTCGTCACGCCGTACGTGAACACTTATTTAAGAGTGAACACGTGTTTCGTCCATGTTTCGATCATCATCAGCGCTAGAATGGAGGAAGACCAGCGCTCACGATTTGTGAAGTGAAAATGAAAATTAACTAAAATTGTGTAACTGGCAATATAGAAAGTGTTAGGAAAGAGTTTATACATGTATTTCGGCCTTATTGGGCCTCATCAGAACTATGTACCTTAAGGTACACTTTCTCTATTGCCAGTTACACAATTTTAGTTAATTTTCGAAAAAAATGTCATTATGATGAATGCTGGTTAACATATACGATTTATTTCTTGCCAAATTAGATTTTTTTTATCTAATTAAGTAAAGGTAGGAAAAAGTTCGTTTAGTTTCATAGCGCTTCAATCCTTTTTGGTCTTTTTATCACAGTCTCAGCTTCTCAGTCTTTTATTGGTTTACTGAGAACTAGAGCAACAAAAGTGTTGCCTTGCTTATCTATTGTAATTGAATAGTATGGTTACCTCCTGACGCGTAGGCCACCCAAAAACAGACCTGTCTAGAATAGTCTGCGTATTGCCAGAGTAGTCAGCACAAGGTCTTTCAGGACCTGGTTAATTATTGTTATTATTATTAATTTAGAATCCGAATCATAACACTATTCGTTTTTAATAAAATTTCCAACGTTCTCTTAGGAGGCGTTAATTTGTTACTTGGAGAAACTCTCCCTTTATACTTGCACGCATAATGCGAAACAATTTTGAATTTGATTGCTTAAGCTGAAATAAAATCGACACAGTCCTAATTGAATTTTCGTAACGACCTGTTACAGGAGCGCGCAATAACAAGCCCGGCAAGTCGAGCCCGACATTTAGAAACAAGAACGAAACAATTACCCCGGTTGCTACCGATAACTGTATCGTGTAATTGCGCCGCTCGATTAAGTATCAAATTGCCGGGCACTTCTGCAACCGTTAATGCCAACATCAATCTGGGCAATTAAATAATCGTGGATGTGATTATTCGCCTGTTAAACTAAATCTAATCAACGTGTTACATTAGCTACCAGAGTTTTGGGTAAACATCCGTTAGATGAACTCGAGCTATCATCAACGAGAGTAAATACAACGTAATAAGATATATTCCAATCCTCTTCATTACTCTTTGGATTTGATTGATATTTAAATTAGACATACTAAGTACTTTTAGACTGACTACCTTCTTCCTAAGTAATTAAATTGTTAAAAAAAATCTTGCGCAATGAATAGAAGCGAATGGACGTCAGTGATTACATGTTTGGTGGATGAAGGTCCTCACGATTGAAGAAGGAGAAGTTAAAATAGAAGCTGAAATGACTAAGACATAGCTCCATAAGAACCGATTAGTACATCCAGAAGAAAGTTGGACGAGACACTTGACAAGAAGCGAAAATGTCTTTTGAAGAACTTTCAATGGGGATACCCTACATTCCATGAAGGAACCATGGGGATTCAACCTATTTCGTAAGCGACCATGATGTTCTAAGAATAAAATATTTGACAGTACGTTTTGAAATCAAGGAACCTTATCATGGATTACCAATGACGTTTCACTTTGACAAGTCATCCCAATAATGGCGACCCGATATAACGTTTCAGAACGAGAGAAAAAGTTGCTGGAAGAGAAGACCAAACGAAGAAGGGCGTTGCGGGCCGAATTTTTGAAAATGTACACCGACCCCCATCGCGTGGCGAAAGGCGGCGCAGCTTTCGACCCCGCGATCCAAAGATTCATCGCCATGCGTTACAACATGTACGACCATTTCAAGCCCACAGGAAAGAACGTGCTGAGCGGGATCGGTTTACTTATACCGTTTTTTCTCTTCGGCTACCTAGTGCATACGACGAGGGAGAAGCAAGAAAAGGAGTTCCGCGAAGGCAGAGTGGCCTACAAAGACAGGCGGTTCAAATTTATCTAAGCGATGAACAAATGTATGAACAATAAACTTTCTACGATTGCTTACGCGTTTTAAATGCAGCCCGCACGTCTGCTATTGTGTAAACGCGGAAAACGTCGTGCATGTAATGCTCTCATTTTTCCGGGATGGGAATGGGCATGGGAATGTCAAGTTTCGAATAGACGCAGTAAGCCGTAAGCGGAAGCGCTTGCCGTTAAGGCAAAACGGATGTCAGCATCAGGTGCAACAACAAGCAAACCGTAAGGGGACGCTCTGCTGATTTTACAGATCTGTTGCGGATAAGGCGTTTTAAATGCGCACTTAATGAAGCTAATTTGAAGTTAGGTAAAAAAAAAAATTACTAATTAAGTGAAGACATCAAGTGTGCCTTTACGTCCTGACAAGTTTTTTTTTAAATATTGCATGCATTCTCTTTTAAGTCTTCTATTAATCGTCTCTTTCTTTCTATTGGATCTAGTAAGTAGCTAAAGCAAGTACAGGGTGACTGTTAATTGACTTGACAAAATGGGATCACTGATAGAAGCGATGTCCGAGAGGTCGGAAACTTGTCGCGCGGGGTCGCGACAGTGTGGCAGGAAATAACGCCCTATTCTCCTGGCTTCTAAGCGAACACGCAGCATTTAAGCATTTAAATCAGGACAATAAAAGCTGCTATCTCAATCAGTTAAATTATTGTTAAACAGGCCAAAACTGAAGAGCACACAAAAAACTGCATTGCCGATAGTTACCATAAAGTTCTTCACCATAAACCGTTAACTTCGTCTTTGCAAACATCTGTTCTCTTTTTTTTGATAAAACATGTCTTTAGGTCATTTAGGGCCGGTCTTTAGTCATTGGTTAACTTTAACCATTGGTTTATTTCCATGTCTACAATTATAAAGACAATGGGAATCAACTAAAGATTAAAGTTAACCAGTGAGTAAAGCATCGGCCCTTAGAATGATAATTGAAGGGTTGGGGCCATAAGCGTAAGTGCGTTTTTTTGTGTAATTGGCATAAAAAGGGGAGATGAAGTACTATTAATTTGATGGTATAACGAAACAATTGCTTTTATAATATGTAGTCAACATCATGGTGGAAATATAGGTTTAAGGTAAAACGTCAAAATGGATGCGCAGATTTAACCAACGAGGAATCAGCCAATTTGAGGTAGCGAAGAATCTCGCGCGCATTTTGGCTGGCACTAGATTGACTAGTAATCCTCTCCCTTTTTCCCCGGATGAGATTTCGTGCACGACATATCATCTATATAATTCCACCATGCTCAACATGCAGGGCCGTGCTTATACCTTTATGGTTCTAACTTCTTCAACTGCCATTCTCTTTTATCTTCTCCTCCTTTACTTTCGCCTTTTGAACATAATCTTTTTTGGATTCTCCATTACAGTCTCGTTCCATTTTGTCTTTGGTTTTCTTTTTTCTTCATTTTTCTGTTACAATTACGGCCAAAAAGTTTGAAGCACCAAACTGTATCTAGCGACTATTCTTTTTGATATGTTTTGGATTGATGATCTTTTATTTGTTGACCTCTTGGTCTTGGTATTCGAACTTGGTCATTAAATTGGAAAATTGTTTGTTATTCCAGAAACCATTTCACAAATAGTAACAGCAACATTAAGGAATTATAGCAACAGGAATTCTTCTCATCTCGTTTCAACCTCATGTGATAAAAAGAGTTGGAGATACTCTCAGCATGTTTTAGAGCAGTTAATTGAAACGCTCTTAGATTGTCGAGCCCTCCTTACCCATCCTACTTGTATTTGTGAAAATTAACTACGAATTTTAATACCGAATTAATCACTATTTCGAAAATTTAGGGCCCCTTTAATAATCTTCATAGCTTCACTTCGTCTTCTTCTTTGATAACAAAAAATATGTTATTTATTTTGAGCAAGTTTAAAGTTTCCGTAATGTAATATGGCGCAGGTAAGTCAGGCCAAAATATTTTACTTTTTATAACATGTGCACAAAAAGTTTTTCCATCTAGTGTGTTGCTCTCATTTTCTCGCATGTTCACGTATGTTCCTTACTTGATCCGTACCCTAAACAAACAAGTAAACAAACATAACTTGAAAAAAATTGTTTTATTGATTTGATTTTAAAAAGGTTTTCATATTGGAAGAAAAATCTTTTATGGTTGAATCCTACTTTCGAAACGCCCAAAAAATCAATGGCGAATGGACCTATTCTATTCCTCATTGTGTTGCAGAATTTCAGGAAAAATTTCCAGAAACTGTATTTCTGTACCACAAATTTGTTAATCAATTTCAATATTCTGTAGGACTATTCAGAGAAACTAGCAGTGTGGCTAGAAAACAGGTATCAGGCACGCCTAAAGTAAGAACTGAAGAACTGAACAACGGTAAAATGGGGCTTGCCTAATATGGTTGACAGAACCAGCATCTTCTACATCACTGGATGTTTTTGGACGTCCAGTGCCAAAACGATCTTGAACAGTTTGACGTTATCCTTTTCATTTTGGTGATGCAGGCAAACAAAAAACGATCGACAAAATCCGATTTTTGAAAACTAATTTAAATGAGCCGATCGTCTTTTGTGTTCTATTCAAAATCCATACAAAAAAATAAAATTTGGGAATATTTTCTTTTTTCGGACAAAAATATTTCGTCTATTTTTCCTTTAATTTAAACAAAAGACGATCAGGCTTTTCATATTTTTCTTGTCTTAATTAAAAAAAGGAACCGACCGTAAAGAGCGGCGATCATCTTTTGTTTTCTCTTTTAAAAATCAATTGGTTCGCTTCCAATTTAAAGATGTCTTTATTCTTTTCTCCTGTCCGGACTGAAACAAAAGACTATCACTGATTTTTTTTCTTTAATCACCGATGTTTTCTATTCATTTAGCTCATAATCTTCGCTTGTGTTTTGTTTATCTTATTACAAGTGCTACTGTAAGCAGAATCGACTTCTTGTGCATCAACAGATGGAGCTTATACTCGGTTCACGTGTCCAATTCATTAACTTAGTTTCCTCGGGTAGATGGCGCTGATTTGTCATTGTCATTTCTATTCACGTGATTTTTTACTTTTTTTTAAACATAATTCCAATTTGTTTTTATTTATATTTTAACCACCGTACTCATATATCCATAAACGATTTCTTATCCATTGACTCGATTTACATTGTCCATTTCACTAACTTAGTTTTCTCCGGCAGATGGCGCTGATTTTTCTTGTCATTTCTATTGATGTAATTTTTCATTTTTGTATTGTAAGAAGAACTATTACATCCACAATCGACTTCTTATCCATTAACAGATGGTCTTTTTTGTTTGTTTGCGTTATTCATTCCTTTAACTTAGTTTTCTACCAGCAATTGGCACCGGTGCTTTGAGGGTTATTTATTAATTTCACTTAATTTTTTTTTTGTTATATTACTCACTTGCCTTTTTGTTTACGTTTTAATAAAGACTGCTGCACCTTTTTAACATTAACAGATGGCGTTTATTCTCGATTTACGTTGTTCATTTCATTGTCTTGTTTATTTTCCGACAGATTGCGCTGATTGTCATTACTATTTACGTAATTTTTTCACTTTGAAGTTTCTTTTTTAAATCATAGTCACCATTTGTTTTTTAGACTTAATAAAATCGACCATCAACAGGTGCTTGTTGACATTGTTCGCTACATTAACTTAGTTTTCTACCAGCAGATGGCACTGGTACTTTGAGAGTTACTTATTAATTTCACTTTTAATTTTTTTTTAATTATATTCCTCACTTGCTTTATTGTTTACATTGTAATAAATGCTGTTGCACCTTAAGAGATGGCGCTTGTTCTGGATTCACGTTGTTCATTTCATTACCTTGTTTATTTTCCGACAGATGGCGCTGATTATCATTATTATTTATGTAATTTTTTTCACTTTGAAGTTTTTTTTTTAAACGTAATCACTATTTGTTTCTTCTACCTGATAAAATCAACTTCTCGTCCATCAGCAGGTGGCCTTCATAGTTTGTTTACATTGTCCGTTGCATTAACTTAGTTTTTATCACGCCATTGATGGCTTCTTGGTCTAGATCCTCGAATTCAATTACCAGATTAGAAATTTGTTTCTTTAGAGGAAACAGTCTTATTCCAGACACCATCTCTGTCTAAATATCGTGTAGTTCCAATTGAGTCGGAAAAGTGTACCTTTTGGGCCAGGACAACCGTAAAATGGTGCTTGCCTAATATGGTTGACGGAACCAGTGTCTTCTACATCACTGGGTGTTTTTGGACGTCCAATGCTAAGACGACCTTGTACAGTTTGATGTTATCCTTTTAATTTTGGTGATGCAGTCAAATCAACGGAAGCTATGCTTAGATTTCTCAGTTACTTCAGTTTTTCGTTCTCGTCTTGATGGAATTTAAAACTTGAAATAGGGTCATTGCAATAGAATGAAAAATCATCTGTGCCGTGATAACTTGAAAATTGGCCAGAACCGTTATTGGTTGCATTCGAGAACTATACCCTCCTGTGCATCTTGGGCGTGGATCGCATCTTTCTCACTCACGTTCTTTAACCTATTTTGCATCTCGTTCATCTACTTCAAGACGTCTTGTGTTTACATTATTACCATAACAACGGACCAACTTTCAAGTAGGGCATGAAAAGTGCGTCCGTTGTCATGGAAATAACGTAAACACAGATTTCTTGAAACAAATGAGCGAGATGCAAAGTAGGTTAAAGATCATGAGCGAGAAAGTCGCCCAAGATACGTTGGAGGGTATGGTATCTCGAATGCAGCCGTTGCAAAGTTCCGAAATGGGCGTTTCCACTATTTTGGCCTCAATGGCCCACCTTATCCAACGCTTATAATTGGATGATGTTATGCAACAATTAGTGAATCGACTACATACATTCTCACAGTGTTACTCTATAATGAGTTGACCCCCATGAGAATTTTGTCAACCCACAGTTGCTGAACAAAGTATCTTAGGTTAACTTAATTTTTCTTTTTGAGTTTGTTGTTTAACACAATCCAATTAAATTCTCACCTTCCATCTTCTCTAGCTGATGCAGTCATTGTTACCTGCTTACTATTTTCATTGCAAACTTCATGAAATTCTGTGGGTTTAATTTAGACTTTCCCCATTTATTTTTTTCCCTTTTCTTTTTTCATGGTTTCTAATTCATTTCATTTTGTAACTTGCTGATACATCCCCTTTTGTGGCAAGCGTGATTTCCACTTTAAAAATTTAATTACTTTTGGCCACTCCACTTAACCACCTGACACCCATAAGACTGACAGATGTCACCAGGTAAACGCTCGTTATTTGGATAGTTTAATTAGAATTAATTATGACAGTACCACACTGAGAAGGCCTATAAACGATTTACTTCAAATTCACCAGAAGTTATACTCCCAATTGTCTGTCTCTTGGGTCCTCCAAAAATGCAGGACCTACGGAATGTTTCACCCAAATATTTTCGTTGGTGGTAGAACATGTATTTGCAATCTGCATGCAGGGACTTCAGGCCATGATCGTATGGTATTAGGAATCAAATGTTCAGCTCGAAATGATGAAAGTATTTCGATGCCTGTTGGCAACATGTTACCTGAACCAAGTGATTATTAAAGTTGAGCAAATTTTGATGATGTAAAGAATTGCTGCGAAAATACCAACATAAAATGAGATCTGATTTTTAACATTCCTTTACAAGCACAAGTCTTCTAGTCGAACCAAAACCGGAGGTGTTCCAAATACGTCGTTTTTAAAACATTGTTAATATGGAAGTGTTAATGCCTTGACTAAAGACGATACTGTTATTTCAATGACACAGAGACCTATTAAGGCATGACTTCACCTACGCAACAATCAACAAACTACGCAATTTCTCGAAAGGTTAGAAAAATATTTGTTTAAAAAATACCTTTAACTCTGCCGTTCATTGCAAATCCCAGAGCGTGAATTAGTCATGACGATTCTGGATCCTGCCACGAGACTTCCAGCCGGATATTTATTTCGCGTTCCCATCAAGGAAAGTCAAGGATACCCACTGTTCTCTCAAACTGAATCGGCGTACAATAAAAACGAACGCGGCCAGCAGCGGGGTTCAGTTATTGCGCGTAATTGGATTGATTAATAAGACGTAAACAGATTAAAATGGTCGGAGGTTCAATTGTTGCTGCTTGAGGCGAGGAATTGCATAAATTAAATTCGCCACAATATGAAGGAAATTGAACTGGCGTAGCTAAGTCTGACTTGATTTGAACATTGACCTTCGTGGAAAGGAATCAAATGCCAAAACGTAAACTACTCTATTCCGACCATAATTGGAACCAGTCATAGGAAAGTTTTCTATTTGGAAAAGGTCGCTTAGTTTTTATACTGTACTACAGTTTTATTTTCACGTCTTTTGCCTGTTGGGTTCATTAGTTCGTTTTCCCCTTAATTTTTAATTCATTAACTCTGTGGATTGTGTTGAAGAGTGGACGTTCATTGATTAAACTTTATAATTTATGTTAATTTTGTATTCTTTTTTTGTAAACTGGTTTCATCACATATTTTCGGTTCAGAATTCCTCGCGACCTCAACAAAAACAACAACAGACTTGAATTTTATTTGCTTTGGATTAAAAAAAAAAAACATCTCGGATCTTGTTGCAACCTCATTCAATGGCCAAGTCTGTATAGGTGTGTATAAGTACGATTTGAATCTGCTGCGAGAATTTTATGTTAATAATAGTAATTGCTTGGTAAATGTCAAGTTGTTAATTCGCAGGATAACTATGCACGCATTTATTCCGTAACTAATTAGTCCGGCAATTATAAAAAAATGTTTTCTTAAAGTTTTACGTAACGCCTCGCTTAGGTAATTGAAATATCTTCGGCACAACACTTTAATAATCATTATTTCCGATTACCTCACCGGCCCACCATTTTGTATTAACGAAAGTCTCCGCGCGAGATATTCTGAAAACATTTATGAACCGAGATTGAATGCGTTGTCATTTGAATTGCATTTATGTTTATATAACAACACACCTTCTAACAGTAACCGATAATTAAAAAAAAAATCCAAGACGTAGGTTCATAAAAAAATCTTTGTCAAGCGTGATGAGGTTTAATACAGGATTTGGGTCAACTCTGATTGGATGATCGCTTCTTGAGAGAAAGTTTCCTTTTTTTCTACGAAAATTAAACTCAAACAAACAGCACCGCCCCGACATTAATTAATTTAAGCAATTACACAGAGCTAAGCGCTCGCGTCAATTACTCCATCAAGAAGGTGGTGTTCTTTTTTCTTTTTCTGATGGTAGCTCCTAAAAATGCGGCGATTAACGCAACGAAATGTGTGAATTTTAAGCTGGAAAGTATACGTAATGTGATGGCGTAACAGCCAAGAACGAACGATTTAATGAAACGGTATGCAAGGCTGCGTGCAATCGTAAAAAATTCTGTGGAATAAACGGCAACACTCTCAAGGAAAATGTTGTTACAATTGCGAACGTATAGTCGTTTGCGAAACCGTAAGTGCAGTAAATTAGGTGCGTTTTGTAATTCCTCAGTCGAATACGTATTTATCTTTTTGTTTTCCTTAGATTAATTATAAGAAACTTTCTCATAGCATTGAATGAAGAATCATAATAGAATTCTTCATGACAAAGCAACTGAAATAATAAGAAACAAATCAGAAAATATTTCTGCATTTTCTTGTAGTACGAGGGTCGTTTGATAATTCAGAAAGATCTCTATGAGATGGCGCTAGTATATACTTGGTGACGTCACAGCGGACAAGTGTCACTTTTCAAACAAAATCATCATAAAAAATTTTATACAAAAGAGATTGTGTTAAAAAATAAAATTGATTTTCTCCAAACTGGAACTGTGCGAAGTGCTAATGTAGTACGTAAATTTAATTATCGAAAAAGAAACAAAAGAAAACTCAAATAAAGAAATGCAAAGAATTATTAGTTCGTCAGAAAAACCAAAGGAAAACTCGGTGATTCCGCCGAAAGAAAACTTTTAAAAATTAAAGGCAGAAGAAGAAGAAGAAGAAGAAAGTTTTCAAAAATTAAAGGCAGAAAATGAAAGAAAAGAAACTAAAAAAATCTATGAGATGGCGCCACTATCTCCTTGGTGACGTCATAGCTGAAAAATGTCATTTTTCAAACAAAATTATCATTGAAAATTTGATACAAAAGAGACTGTCTTTAAAAAATTAAAATTGATTTCTTCCAAACTGTAACTGTACGAAATGCCAACATGGAACGAAAATTTAATTACTATATAAAAAGAAACAAAAAAAATTCAAATAAAAAAATAAAGAAACGCAAAGAATTATTAGTTGCACGGAAAAACAAATGAAAATCGTTGATTCCTGCGGAAGAAAGCTTTTAAAAATTAATGGCAGAAAACGAAAAAACAAAAACACTATAAAAATTGAAGTACGAGGAATTTTGAAGAAAAGAAACAATGAAATAGGATAGATTTAATTCCATAAAGAAGACAGAAGAAAATTCAAATAAAAAACAACGAAATTGGACAACAAAAACAAATGAAAAATAGACGAGTCTCGAGAGGAAAGCTTTTGAGAATTAGTCAGAAAATGACAAACGAAACTGTAAAAAATTCTATGAGATGGTGCCACTATCTGCTTGGTTTCGTCACACCTGACAATTGTGTCACTTTTCAAAAAATCATCATAAAAAATTTGATACAAAAGAGACTGTCTTTAAAAAATTAAAATTGATTTCTTCCAAACTGTAACTGTACGAAATGCCAACGTGGAACGAAAATTTAATTACTATATAAAAAGAAACAAAAAAAATTCAAATAAAAAAATAAAGAAACGCAAAGAATTATTAGTTGCACGGAAAAACAAATGAAAATCGTTGATTCCTGCGGAAGAAAGCTTTTAAAAATTAATGGCAGAAAACGAAAAAACAAAAACACTATAAAAAATGAAGTACGAGAAATTTTGATGAAAAGAAACAATGAAAAAGGATAGATTTAATTCCATAAAGAAGACAAAAGAATACCCAAATAAAAAACAACGAAATGGACAACAAAAACAAAAGAAAAATAGACGAGCCTCGAGAGGAAAGCTTTTGAGAATTAAAGTCAGAAAATGACAAGTAAAACTGTAAAAAAATTCTACGAGATGGCGCCACTATCGGCTTGGTGACGTCACACCTGACAGGCGTGCCAATTTTCAAACAAAATCATAATCAAAAATTTGATACAAAAGAGATTGTGTTGAAAATTAATTTTTTCCAAACTATAATTGAAAAGTGCCAACATAGTACGAAAATTTAATTTCTATATAAAAAGAAACGAACGAAAATTCAAATAAAAAAATAAAGAAACGCAGAGAATTATTAGTTGGATGGAAAAACAAATGAAAATTGGAAATTCCTGCGGAAGAAAGCTTTTAAAAATTAATGGCAGCAAACGAAAAAACAAAAACGCTATAAAAATGAAGTACGAGAAATTTTGATGAAAAGAAACAATGAAAAAGGACGAATTTAATTCCATAAAAAAGGCAGAAGAATACTCAAATAAAAAACAACGAAATTGGAAACAAAAACAAATGAAAAATAGACAAGTCTCGAAAGAAAAGCTTTTGAGAATTAAAGTCAGAAAATGACAAGTAAAACTGTAAAAAAATTCTACGAGATGGCGCCACTATCTACTTGGTGACGTCACACCTGACAAGTGTGTCACTTTTCAAACAAAATCATGCCAAATATAATACGATAGAGACCATGTTGAAAATTAAAATCAATTTTTTTTCAAAAAGATTTATTTAATTTAACTGTGCGAAGTGCCAACATGGGACGAAAACTTGGATAGTTATAGAAAAAAAAAAAAAAAACGAAACAAATGAAAATCGGAGATTCCCGTGAATTTCTGTGGTAGAACGAAAACGAATGGCACAAAACGAAAGAAAAAACTGAAAAAAATGGAGCACAGAAATTTTGATAAAAAGAAAAATTTAATTCCATAAAAGAATACTCAAATAACAAGCAATAAAATGGAAAGAAAAACAAATGAAAAATAGGCGAGTTTCAAGAGGAAAACTTTTGAAAGTCGCCGGCAACACCAAATAAAAGAAAACTGTAAAAAATGAAATAAAAAATTAAGTTGATACAAAATGAATTCACTAATAATGAAATACCAACAATAACATGAAGGAAAAGATTGTTGAACAAAAAAAAACAAATAAAAAACCACGAATTCCAAAGAATAATAAAACAAGAAACAAAAAGAAAACTACAAAGAAATGAAGCAATAAAAATTCGAGAGAGATAAGAACGAAATAAGTAACAATGAAACACGAAGGTAAGATGAGTAAAAAATAAAAAAACAAACTCAAACTTAAATGCAGAGAATAATTTGGACAAGAGAAAACCAAATAAAACAGCGAACTTATTCCAGAGGAAAATTATTGAAAACCACCGGCAAGAATAAAAGAAAACTGTAAAAAATAAGACGATGAAAAAAAAAAAACTTGATTTCATAAAAGGAAAACAGAATAATACTCGAATAAAAAACAATGAAATGCAAAGAATAAAAGCAAATGAAAGCTTGACCACTCTCTAGAGCAAAGCCTTTAGAAATCACTAACAAGAAATTAAAAAAACATTGACAGAAAGAAATACAATAAAGTACCAATAATCAAATCAACGAGAAACAAAAGAGAAAAAAGATAATTGGACGGAAAAACAAAAAGAAACAACGTGTGATTCTTCTACCCATGAATGAAACGAAGTGGCTATATCAACATGTAAGGTGCACGGTTTGCCGGACTATACAGCACCAGCGGTGAGGTGCACGGTTTACCGGATTATACAGCACCATCGGTGAAGTGTATGGTTTGCCGGACTGTAACACCACCAGCCGGTGCGTATTGCCAGACTATACAGCACTAACAATAAATTGATACACGTTCTGCCTTTTATACCCTTACTTTGTGGCGGGGATTAGGTAACTCTGCATCGTTGGTCTGTTCACTTGCTCGAATCAGCAATGAGCAGAGTTGCATCAATTCTACAACAATAATAGAATGTTTTTGACGAGAAACGTTGCTTCGAAAATATAACGGATATTTATCGGAGGGCAGGCCTTCTGTGTTTGGCTCGGTGGTTGCCTTAGCGACCAAAATTTTTGTTTATTTTGTCGGTTGTCACAGTAACCCTCTTTACAACGCGACGTTTCGCTTGTATCTTCAACGTGACATTACTTGGCGTTTGCCATTCTGACGTCTGTCACTCTGACGTGTGGATTTAATTGAACGCTCTCGTGGCTGTCGTCCAGCATTGAATTGACATCCGGTTGGAACCGCGTCACGTTCTTGCATTCTACTGCCTAGCAGTCAGGAACCATGTTACGTTGGTGTCTCCTACTGCCTAGCAGAACAGACGCCAACGCGACGTGCTTTCAACTGGAAGCCAATTCAATCATTGACGCGTGGATTTCACAAATATTACTTAAATTTAATCGTCCGTTAAAAGTAAACGGTTACGATTTCTTGGGTAGGTAGCCCAGCGGAGAAACACTTGAACTAATAAATTGCGCAGGCCGGATAGACGTTCTGTCTCGTGAAATCTAGTAGGTCAACAAAATAAACTAATGAAAAATCGACGTTTTTCCAGAGGAAAGCCATTGAAAATCAGTGGCTAGAATAAAAGAAAACTGCCCAACACGAAGGCAAACAAATTAATTGGCAAAACACGAATAAAAACGAAATAAACAACAATGAAATATGACGAATATTAATTCAAAGGAAAAAGAAAAGAAAAGTCAAATACAAAACAATGAAACACAAAAAGTAATTTGAACAAAAAAAATATCTCAATGCTCTCGGAGCGATAATTTATGAAAGGTCCAAACACTAGTGACCATAAAATACCACCCTGTGGTACGCACTTAGTACTTGAGTTTTATTCTCTTTTATGTGATCAGGCTTTAACATCCTTCAGCCAAACGTGACTTCATTCTGGTGTCAATTATCGTATGCTGTAGTAACTGGTTTATTTTGAGAAGGTCTAAAGTTTCCATAGTGTAATATGGCGCAGCCAAATCGGCCCAAAATATAGTTGGTAACTAATAAGAACTTTTTATACATCATCCATTAAAAGGCATCTTTAAGAATGTTCAGTTTCTGCAGTTTCCTAACTCCTTTTTGGTCTTTTTTGTATCTTGTAGGTCTTCTTCCTTTTTCAGGGCATTTTGTCTTCTAGATTTTGGTAGATCTTCTAGATGCTGGATGTTCTCGAATTTCTTCATCATTTTTTTTATCTTTTCCTTTCCTTCACTTTTCCCTTCTATATGTAATCTCTTTGTGGACCTCCATTACCGTCACTTTCCAATTTCGTTTTAATTTTCCTTTCCTCCTCATCTTTCTCGTGCAATTAGAAGCATCAAACTCTGTATATATAAATAGTGACAATTTCCTTTGACAGGTTTTAGATAGTATCATTAGGCTTTAGTTTTATCACACCATTGATGGCTTCTTGGTCTACATTCTCGAATTCAATTACAGGATTAGAAAATTGTTTCTTTAGAGAAAACAGTCTTATTCCAGACACCATCTTTGTCTAAATATCGTGCAGTTCTAATCGAGCCGGAAAAATGTACCTTTCGGATCTGAATAACGGTAAAATGGGGCTTGCCTAATATGGTTGACAGAACCAGCATCTTCTACATCACTGGATGTTTTTGGACGTCCAGTGCCAGGACGACTTTGAACAGTTTGATGTTATCCTATCCATTTTGGTGATGCAGTCAAATCAACGGAAGCTATGCTTAGATTTCTCAGTTACTTCAGATTTTTGTTCTCGTCTTGATTGAATTTAAAACTTGAAATAGAGTCATTGCAATAGAATGAAAAATCATCTGTGCTGTGATAACTTGAAAATTGGCCAGAAATATTATTGGTTGCGTTCGAGAACTATACCCTTCAGTGCATCTTGGGCGTGTATCGCATCTTTCTCACTCACGATCTTTAACCTATTTTTCATCTCGTTCGTCTATTTCAAGACGTCTTGTGTTTACATTATTACCATAACAACGGACCAACTTTCAAGTAGGGCATGAAAAGTGCGTCCGTTGTCATGGAAATAATGTAAACACAGATTTCTTGAAACAAATGAGCGAGATGCAAAGTAGGCTAAAGATCATGAGTTAAAAAGATGCCCAAGATACATTGGAGGGTATGGTACCTCAAATGCAGCCGTTCCAAAGCTCCGAATTGGGCGTTTCCACTTTTTTGGCCTCAATGGCACACCTTATCCAACGCTTATAATTGGATGATGTTATGCAACAATTAGTGAATCGACTATATACATTCTCACAGTGTTACTCTATAATGAGTTGACCCCCATGAGAATTTTGTCAACCCACAGTTGCTGAACAAAGTATCTTAGGTTAACTTGATTTTTCTTTTTGAGTTTGTTGTATAACACCATCCAATTAAACTCTCACCTCCCATCTTCTCTAGCTGATGCAGTCATTGTTACCTGCTTACTATTTTCATTGCAAACTTCATGAAATTCTGTAGGTTTAATTTAGACTTTCCCAATTTAATTTTTTCCCTTTTCTTTTTTCATGGTTTCTAATTCATTTCATTTTGTAACTTGCTGATACATCCCCTTTTGTGGCAAGCAAGATTTCCATGTTAAAAACTTAATTACTTTTGGCCTCTCCACTTAACCACCTGACAACCATAAGACTGACAGATGTCACCAGGTAAAGGCTCGTTATTTGGATAGTTTAATTAGAATTAATTATGACAGGATCACACTGAGAAGGCTTATAAATATATAAACGATTTATTTCAAATTCACCAGAAGTTATAATCGTCTGTCTCTTGGGAGCGATTATTTATGAAAAGCCCAAAACGTAGTGGCCATAAAACATCACCCTGTGGTAGGCACTTAGTATTTGAGTTTTATTCTCTTTTATGTGATTAGGCTTTAACATCCTTCAGTCAAATGTGACTTCTTTCATTTATATGTATGTCATATATCGTAACTGGTTTTGATGACAAAGGTTGTTGAAAAAAAGTGTTGTAGAAGACAGCGCTGATAGATACAGGAGGAACTCAAAATAATAGGATGGGCGACTATCCCACAAAGTAGGAAAAACAGTCAAAGAGACAGAAAGTATTTAGGAAAGACCGTTAGGCCATACAATTGCAAAAATCGGTTTGAATGCTTTTTCATAAAAGCATTCAAGCATTTTGCTATTCATATAGCACAAACAATACTGGCCATAAAACACCATCCTGTGGTAAATACTTTGAAATTTGAAGTTCATTCTCGTTTTATAGAAATGTTTCAGATTAGTTTTACAAAAACATTTCAAGAACGAACGTATCATGGTACAATGTCATAAAATAAATCAAGTAAGATGCTTATATAACGACCATCGTTTATAGTATACATACATATATTCATGAACGCAATCTCGTTTAACTAATTGAACTGAAAGAGAAAGGAGGTTACCCATAGAAAAGATGCAATTGCAACGTGGAAGAAATTAGTGATCGTCGACCTAAAGACAAATTTACTTTTAATTTGAGCTTCCAATCCTTTCGACTTTAACACGACGAGAGATTAAAGTATTTTAACTGTTAAATATTTCAAGTTTTGAGACGAACGTGGTACCAAACAATAAATAATACAAACTGCTCCCGCCCACAAGAAATAAAACCTGCGCAAATTGACAGGCTCGGCCTACACGTCCGAAGAACATGAATCCATTGTTAATTCAGGTGACGTTCGCATCTGAAAACAATTAAAATGACTGAAGCTTGTCGTACAAGACTCAAATTTTCTGAGCGGAATATCTAATACGATCGTTGGAATTATACATGGGAATAGCAACAGTGAAAGTGTAGCCTTAGATGCAGGATATCATCACCTATCAACTATTATAATACACGTGGATCTTATCCGGACTTATCAGTTCAAATTGGCTCAAAACCAAAGTCAAGCAAAGGCATATCCCAAGAATTTTGTGCGGCCTTGTATGTAACATACATACACATACAACCAAAACACATTATTTGCATTCGTTATTTGAAATTGAAATCGCGTTTTATTAATAGAACAGAATTCGCTAAATGTTTGTTTGACGTGTGTGTTATGTTGTTTACGTGATAAACAAGATATGAAAGAAGAAATGCAAATATTTGCGCGTGTGGTTCTCACAGCGAATGCTATGGTAATATCTTAATCGATGTCGCGATTAATTAACGCCACCCCGGTAATTGAATTCGATTAATACGCGATGAGTTGGTTTTGATCCCATTTAAACCAAACCCACACGAGAGTTCCTTTTGAGGGCACACGACGTTGCTGCTGACTGTGAGAAACTCAAACAATAGATGCTGACATAATTTTTTTTACTATTGTTCGCTTGCTTGAATGCGTTTATTTTATAAATCACGAGACGTTATACTGCTGACTTATATTTTTTTATGATGAAACTGTTGCATTCGAAAGATGCAGCAGAAGGAAAGGTTTTGATACTGAATACTTATACCCCTCGGCAATTTCATGGCCTTTATAGAAATTGAGAGGGGGATGGGTGTTCATAAGAGCGTGGAGCAAAGTTATTAAAAAATCGGAAAATTCTCATGCGGAGGACGTTGGACACCCCCTATGGTGAGAACGATTAAAAATATAGTGAGAATTGAAAGGCATGCTTAAACAACAGACGTACTGAGAAGTACAATGAGAGTCGAGGATCGTGCTTAAAAGTATAGTGAAAGTCAACAATCACGCTTAAAGCTATAGTGAGACTTAAAAGTACAGCGAGAATCAAGAGTCAAGATTCAAAGTATGGTGAGAGTTAAGAGTCAAGGTTAAAAGTATAATAATGAGAGCCAAAGTGCTATGAGACTTAAAAGCACAGTGGAAGTCAAAAGCTACATTTAAAAGTTTAGTGGCATGCTTAAAAATGCAGTGAGAATCGAAAGTTATACTTAAAAGTGCTTTAAAAGTTCAAAACTCACTCTTGAGATAATATTGAGCGTCAACAATGTGCTTAAAAATATTATGAGAATAAAGAGTCACATTAAAAGTATAGTGAGAATCAATAATTATGTTTGAAAATGTAGTGAGAAATACCGTGAGAGAATTACCATGCTTTAAATTATGGTGAAACTCAGAAGAATGGTGAGAGCTTAAAAGTATAATGAAAGTCAACAGTATGCTCAAAAGTGCTGTAAGAGTTAAAATTACAAGGGACGCCAGAAGCCGTATGTAAAAGTGCAGTGAGAGCTAATGCAAACGCTTAGAAAAGCTGTGAGAATCAAAAGTACATTGAAAATTCAAAAGTCACTCTTGAGAGTACAAAGGGCTTAAACCAAGCGCGAGGATCAAAAGACACATAAGAAATATAGTGAACATGAAGAGTCATGCTTAAAAATATACGAGACGCATTGAGACGTCTCAAAAGTCATGCTTAAAAGTAAAGCTAAAGTCAAGATTCACGCTTAAAATTGCAGTGAAACTCAAAAGTATGCTTAAAAATTTGGTGGGAGCCAAGAATCTTACTTAAAAGTATAATAAGAGTTAACAGTATGCACAAAAGTATTATTGTAGTCAAGAGTCATGACTAAATATTTAATTGGGGTCAACAGACGCATTGTGAAATGCAATCAGAGCCACGAATCATGCTTAATAATAAAGTCAAAGTCAAGGATCACGCTTAAAACTATAGTGAGATCCAAAAGAATGCTTAAAAGTACGATGAGAATTAAAAGAATGCTTAAAAGTGTGATGAGAATCAAGAGAATGCTTAAAAGTGTGATGAGAATCAAGAGAATGCTTAAAAGTGTGATGAGAATCAAGAGAGATGCTTAAAAGTACAATGAGAATCAACAGTATATTCAAACGTATTTTGGGAATCAAGAGGCACATTAAAAGAATAGTGATAATCAAGAGTGATGCTTATGATACAAGAGTCGTGCTTAAGGATGTAGTGAAAGTCTAGATTCACGCTTAAAACTACAGGATAATCGAAATAATGCTTAAAAGTATGTTGAGAGTCAAGAGTACACTAAGACTTAACAATGCGCTCGATCGTATTATGAGAGTCATTCACAGTATAGTGAGAATTAAAAAAATTAGTACGACTCAACAGATGCACTGCAAAGTACAGTGAGAATATGAATCATGCTTAAAATCGTCTTGAAATTATTTACAAAATATTCAAGGACTGATTGTTTTGCCTACTCGCAAATGTTTATAGTCCTACCACTTCGTTTAACATGTAGTCTTACCACATGGTTTTAGTAGCGTTATTATTTAAATTGTAATTAAAAGTTCTTAGTTTTTGTAGATAGATCTAGACTATAAGGTGGATGTCTCGATTTGTAAGGCGTATAAAATAAAAAGAAGTTACTCGGGGATATGTAGAGCAGGCCTTTGGTTTAAATAAATAAGGATTTTTATGTAGCGATAAAATTGAGGAATTTAAATTAATTACGCTACCACCACCGGAGTTTTGAGAGGGACACCGGATACATTAGCTAAACATTAAGCTCATTAAGCTTTATTCATAATTTTCATCTTCGGAGGGCGTGTTCTTGAACTTAGAAGCTGTTGAAAGTAAATTAAAATGCAAAAATATGCCCGAAATATAGAAAACGGTTTGAAGACAATAATCAGTACTATGATAAACGATTCTCACCTTCTTTGGGAAGATGAGACGCAACAATAGATGACCTTTTTATTCGGTGTTTCCTAGGAGTTCCATAGATCGTCCCTGGGGCTCTAGGCAAATGATCAACTTGCTTACGTCGTCACTTCACCCACACCAATAATTTTAGGAGCTCAACTCGCGTCGCAAAAAGGGTTTGCTGACTAATTTAAATAAAACTATGGAGGATTAACGTAAATAATATAATAATAATGAAATAAAATTATTTAAAACATTTTTAGAAAACTTGAATGTGAAAAGGGAAACGCAATCGTTCGCGAAGACGTTTCCCAGGGGATAACAGGCGTGGGGAAATAGTCCAGACGAAATACTGATTGTCCTTCAAAAAAGTGACCACCATTAAGATACAAAAAAGCAAATAATCATGTGGATAAACAATCCTCAACGATACATCCCTGAAGAGTTGGAAATTTAAATCACTTTCGAGACCTACTTAGGCAAGCCCCCAGGGGAAAACGCTAAAGAGGGCAGCACGTCTCGAGGGAGACGTGACTTCTTACTTTTTTAAAGTAAACAGTGAACTGTCAGCAAAAACGAGCTGCGCTCAAACACGTCACGAATTCAGCCAGTGACGTAAAACGACGTTAACTGGCCACCGTGTGTCAATGTCATCATCAACAACGGGCGTCGCTCATAAGAACGCGTCACGAACTCGACCAGTGACGTAGGACAACTGCAGTTGGTTACGCCAGTGACGTCGGACAACTCTAATTGGCCACAGCTATGACGTAGACAGCTTGGCCAAGTGATGGCCAAAGACGACGCTATCAATGATTCGACAAGTGACCACGCCGCCTGAATTAATTACCCCATAGCCAATAAGACGTACCCGGGAATCATAGGGGCGAGTGCGGAGCGTCAACAACTTATTTAACTGATAGTAAAGAAGTAATCTATCACAAAGGTGAACATAGCGATCCTATAAATGTTAAATGCGGAATAGCACAGGGCTCCCTGTTAGGACCCTTATTCTTCCTACTATTCATTAACGATTTTCCCAACAACTTAAACAGCAAATCCATCCTTTACGCTAATGACACAACTCTTATCACTGTAACCGCAAACGAAAATCTCTTGAACGAACTATTTAATCAAGCTAGGGCTGGTTTGCTGCAAATATACTGCACATAAATAAAAGAAAAACTGCTACAATGCACTTCTTGTAGCAGAGTGAAAAATGCGAAAGAGAATTCAAGCTTCCACTTGGATTATATTTCCCTCTTTACTCAAAAAATTTAAATCGCTCATTAAAACCGCTGTCAGTCAGTTTTAACTCCACTTTGTCAGAATACTTAACGTTTCAAAATCGTTGTCATTCGTCGTTGTTTTCATGGCTAGGTAGATTATATAAAAATCTCCCCTCGTATGTCTTTATATCATTGTTTTGTTATGATTACACACAGACTCCAAAATGTTTGCTAAAACGTTAAATTTGCAGCTATGTTAATTTCGATTAGCATGGCCACTGTGGGTGCACTTTTTTTAATTATAGCTATAAGAAACGGGTCCAAAATTCTAGCACTCTAACATCAATTTTATCTCTAGGAAAATTTGCCTTTCAATGCGGTTTGCACTAAAGGTCTAAATCATATTTTTAAAACCCAAAACTTACGATTAGCTTTTTCCACTGACAATACCATAAAAAATTTATTGGGAAACCCGAAAGATAAAGTTGAAGTTGAGCAGAAATCTGGAATTTATGAAATTAAATGTAATGAATGTGCTAACAAATATATTGGACAAAAAAAAGAAATATATTAACACGCTTTAAGGAAGATTTAAGTCACTACCGGTATAATAGGTTTGAGAAATCAAGAACATCCGCCATATTCACCAGATTTAGCAATTTGCGACTTTTAGCTATTTTTTGGGCTTAAAAGAAATTTCCGGGGTAGAAGGTTTTCGTCAGAAGAAGAGATTGATGCCGTAGTTCACGCTTATTTTGAAGGTATTCTGAAGTTGGGAGCTTTTGAACAGCGGAAAGAAAGAATGGTCAAGTGTGTCCTTGCTGAAGGGAAGCATATTTAAAATAAAATCCTAGAAAATATTAATCGCTTGATTATTTTTAATAACTGAGTATATTTTGAAATTGGCGCCATTGCACTTCACATAATTTTGTTTGTTTTTTTTTGCAAGCTCATTTTTGATGTTTTACTTCTTTTCCTTTTACTATTACTATTCTTAAATCAGAAGTAAAATGACCAGGTGTTGCCAACGTAGGTAATAACAATTTATTATGGTGTTAAATTCAAATCATCCTAAGTCATTAAAAATTACCCTGTAGATACAACAGGATTTAAGACCTTCAGAAATACTAAAAAAAATAATAATTGATGAGGCAGTTAAAAAATCAGTATAAATGTCGACGTCCCTGTTCTAAGAAAATGGTAAGAGAAAGTCGGAAACTAGTAAAGTCCCGCATCAAGGTCATAAATTGTTTATTTAATATTTTTCTTACAAAATCCTGAAACAGGTCATCATTTTCGATGCGGTTTGTATTAAAGGTTTAAATCATATTTTTAAAACTCAAAACTTATGAATAGCTTTTTCCTCTAATAATACCATAAAGAATTTATTGAATTGAGAAACCCGAAAGATAAAGTTGAAGTTGAGCAGAAATCTGGAATTTATGAAATTAAATGTAATGAATGTGCTAATAAATATATTGGACAAAAAAAAGAAATATATTAACACGCTTTAAGGAACATTTAAGTCACTACCGGTATAACAGGTTTGAGAAATCAAGTGTTGCCCAACATATTTACAATACTGGACACAGTATTATTAAGAATAATTTAAAACTCATTAAGGAGGTATCAAATAACAGGGAATTAAATGCTTACGAAAGTATTTTTATTCGAAATAATAAAAATTATTTAATAAATTCAGATAATGGGCCAATACCTAGTTCCATATTATTTGGTTTACTCTAATTTGTTGGTTGCTTTTTGACGGACCATATTTAGAAATATACGATTTTTTTTAAATGTAAATTAAAATCGACCGCAATATGTCGTTTTTGTTAGGTCAAAAATCAGCCGCAAGATGTCGCGACCTAAATTATATATAAGGGGGTGCTAGAGACAGTTAAGCGCATTTGCACTGGATATTTGATAAGGAGAGGATTTTCCGAGATAGATTTCTTGAAGTGCTCTTAACTTGTGATGAGTGGGTGTGATCTCCTCTAATCTGTAGGCTGTTTTTTGACACGATTTATTTATATATATATATTTATATATTTTATTATTTTTCAGGGATATTTTTTAAATATTTAAGGCAGTATCAAATGTTTATGAAAGTTCTTTATTCGGTAGAATGAGAACTTTTTTCAGGAGAATGGACCAATACTTATTCTGTATTATTTGATTAGATTAGTTGCTTTTAGGCTTTATGAAGTGCTTTTAAATTGGTAGTGCGTGTACTGAAGATGGAAGCTTAGCTGCCGAAATACGCATCTACGGATATAAAAATTATTGTGGGCGGAGACTAATTTTTTAATTACTTCTTAAACCACAGTCTCCTTTACTATATTTAGTTAAACAAAAGAAAAATAATAGAAGGAAGTTAATAAATACAAATTGAAGTTCTCGTGATAAAAAGAAAAGGAAATCAATATTGACACGCGTCTTATTATCGTTTTCTTTACTTGGAATCAATGATTTCACAGACATTTGAAAATTGCTCAGAAGAGTTACGTTGTATTATAGACATTTGATATTTTTTTATTTACACAATCGATTCATCGATTTCATAAACTGAACTATTTTTTGTGAGAAATTCGAGAATTTTGGAACGTTGTTGAGATTATTAAAAAAATTACATAATAATAAAAAAAAAGCAGCATCTGAGTTATTTTTAGATTAAACCAGGCGGACAAAAAAAAAAGATGATTATGTGATTTAGGCCGAGAATAACACACAGTCAGTCGGGTGGCAGATTCAGATCTGCAAAGTTGTATTAAATTGTTTAATTAAATGTTTTTTGTGATCTACATTGTTTTAATTTCTTACAAAATTCAGAAGTGGGATAGTGTACCTGTGCTCGTGTTTAATTTAGTTACCTGGCGTTATCTTTTACACTAATTTAACAATTAATCAGTGTTACTACGACGCCGTATTCGTCGGTCATTAAACTCATTAATCATGGGTAAAACGACAAAAATTCATCGCGCGAGTAAAAAACGTAGGCACAACTCATCTTCGAGTTCTTCGTCGTCGAGTTCGTGTTCGAGCTCGTCTTCGAGCACATCCTCAGGGGACGCGAGGCGTCAGGTGAAACAATTAAAAAAACGTTTAGCGACAATTAAAAACAGTGCTCCGAAATTTGTGCCGGGCCCTAGTGACGAGGCACTCGTGCCTGTATTTGATCCGCAAAAAGATGACCTTGCTATTGAAGCTTGGATATCACGAGTGGATGATGTCGCAAAGATGTACCAGTGGAATGGCAAAGTCGTAGCAAGAGTAATTGCAAATCGGCTTCGAGGGATGGCCAGACGGTGGTATGATAGCCAACAATATTTGAACATGGAATGGAAGGATCTTAAAAGGGTATTAATTAAACAATTTCATAAACCGCTCCCATTTTCGAAGTTGTTGTTTGATGCTGCCACTTATGGCGCTACTCCCGGACAAGAACTGAGTGAGTACTGTTTCAATAAACTAGCTAAGTTGAAGCTGCTCAATGTAACAATCCCGGAACTTTATCTTGTTGACGCCATAATCGGTGGTATTCCGGATGAGAATATAGCCAGATCGGCTAGGTCATCAAATTTTAAAGAGACGACTGAACTATATGCTTTTTTAAGTACTTTGGGTCGCCTCCCAAATGTTAACAAGTTAAATCAAACTGTTACTAGTACTAAGAGACGTTTTTCAAACGCTTTATCGAGCCACCCTTCTGGAAGCGGGATTATCAAACGAAATATTAGTTGCTTCAATTGTAAAGGGCCGCATTTTGCTAGTGAGTGCTCTAGACCGCGCCTAGAATGTTTTAATTGCAAACGTTTGGGTCATATTCAAAGTAGATGTCCCTACAAGAACGATAAAAGCATTACTCAACAGAAAACATCTTCAAGCCATGAAGTAAATGAAATTAGAACGAAAAGTGCTTTGAGAAATCCTTATCTTATGCGTGCGACAATTAATGGCAAAAAAGTAAAGTGTTTGATAGATACAGGCAGTACATCCAGTTTAATTAAGGAATCGGTTTTGAAAGAAGTAGGCTTACAGTATTCTCGCGATTCAAATAAAATATTACGCAGTTTTGATGGAAATCTAGTACTAGGTCTTGGAAGCGTCACTACTTTGGTACAAGTAGGTGAAGCTAGGGCTACAGTAGCCTTAATTGTTATGAAAGACAACAAGTTGACTCAAGATTGCATAGTGGGTGGCGATTTTTTAAATTCACCGAATGTAGTGTTAATAAAAACGGGAAACAAAGTTGTTATTCGTCAGTTAGCTGAATTGCAGCTTTCGCCAAAAATCCAAGTCAACAATGTTTGTGCATTGTCAGAAGTTAGTGTGCGACCTATTTTCGGAAATGTTGACCCGGATACACAAAATAGGTGTCGCGAATTATTGCGTGAATATCGAGACTGCATTTCATATTCCATGTCTGATCTAGGTAAAACAAACGCTGCCGAATTGACTATAAAATGCGTTACGGAAGAACCCATTGTGTATCGACCATACCGCATGCCGATTAAAGAAAAAGACATTTTACGTGGTATTGTAGACGACTTGCTTACAAATGGTATAGTTCGCGCTTCAAACTCACCCTACGCCAGTCCAGTACTTTTAGTAAGAAAAAAAACTGATGATTACCGAATGTGTGTGGATTATCGGCGTTTGAATGCAGTAACTGTGAAAGACAAATATCCATTGCCTCTTATCGAGGAGCAACTCGATCGGTTAGGTGGTCATCAGTGTTTCATAACCTTGGACTTAGCTTCTGGATTTTATCAAGTCCCAGTTGCGCCAGACTCAGTTCCTAAAACGGCTTTTGTGACCCCGGACAACCATCTGGAATTCTTACGAATGCCATTCGGCCTTTCTAATGCGCCAGCCGTTTTCCAAAGACTTATGAATAATGTTTTAGGGCCTTTGAAAAACTCCATTGCGTTTCCTTACATTGACGATGTGATAATACCATGCCCGAATGCAACGGAAGGACTGAAGCGTTTACATCAGGTGCTTGAAGTACTGCGTAAGAATCATTTAACGCTAAAATTAGAGAAGTGCCGTTTTTTTCAACAAAATCTCGAGTACTTAGGGAGGGAAATTACCGTCGAAGGGGTAAAACCGGGTGCTCAAAAGGTGAAAGCTGTCATTGACATGAAAGCACCTCAGACTATAAAGGAAGTGCGGCAGTTCCTGGGTTTGTCAGGATATTTTCGTCGCCATGTACAAAACTATGCCAGAATTGTCGAGCCGTTGACTTGTCTTTTGCGTAAAAACACACCGTGGTGCTGGGGCCAGCAACAGCAAACTGCTGTTGACGTTATCAAGAGGATGCTCACGACGAGACCAGTGCTGGCGGTTTTTGATCCCGGGTTGGACACGGAATTGCACACAGATGCCAGTTCGTTAGGTTTCGGTGCAATCTTAATGCAAAGACATTCTGAAACGCTTCGTGTGGTGGCTTACTATAGCAAACAAACTACATCGGAGCAACGAAATTATCATTCCTACGAGCTGGAGACGATGGCCGTAGTTTTCGCTCTAAGACATTTTCGAGTGTATTTAGTTGGTGTCAAATTTCGCGTAGTGACCGATTGCAGTGCTTTGCGAACGGCTTTTTCGAAAAGAGATTTGATACCGCGAGTGGCAAGATGGTGGCTCGAAGTACAAGACTTTGATTTTGAGATTGTGTATCGAACTGGAGCGAGTATATCTCATGTTGATACACTGAGTAGGCATCCGTTAGACGAACCGAAAATTAACCAGGCCGATATCACGGAAGCTTCTTGGATATTAGCTGCTCAGATGCAGGATGAGCAAATAGTTCGAATTCGGACTATATTAGCCAGCCAAGAAAGGACCAGCGGTACAAAAAGTTACTTTGATGAGTATAAGTTGCAGAACGAACTGGTATTTCGCAAATTGGAGCATGGTAAAACTGCTTGGATGGTTCCCAGAAATGTCAGATGGCAAGTTTGTAGATTGTGCCACGATCAGGCTGGCCACTCGGGGGTAGAGAACACCCTGAAGAGAATGCAAAGGCATTACTGGTTTGCGAAGATGCGTCGCTTTGTGACCAAGTACGTTGGAGCGTGCTTGAATTGTTTATATTACAAGCGATGTCCCGGGAAGAAGCAAGGGAAGTTACACCCCATTGGGAAAGTGAGTGTGCCATTTCACACGGTTCATGTGGACCATGTTGGACCCTTCGAGACAAGTTCACAGGGGAACAAATTTTTGTTGGTAATCGTCGACGCTTTCACGAAGTTTGTGATTATAGAAGCGGTGAAGTCACAGAAAACGCAGCTGGTTGTGCGGGTGTTTCAGCAGGTTATGTGTTTGTTTGGAGTCCCGACGCGCATAATCAGTGATCGGGGAACTGCTTTTACGTCTCATTCGTTTAAACTTTTTTGTGAATCTTACAACATTAAGCATGTACTTAACGCTGTTTCTACGCCAAGAGCAAACGGGCAATGTGAACGGTACAACAGGACGATCCTCGATGCGTTAGCTACCCTTAGTGCTGATACCGATAGTTCGGCATGGGATTCGCATGTGAAAGAGGTGCAAAGTGCGATGAATACCGCCTTCAATAAAGGCATCAACCAGACCCCGTCAGAGGCGTTGATGGGTTATCAACCGAGACCTATGGCACAAGCACATTTGTTAGCGGAGATCGGAGTAGATGTGGAACGTATCAACTTGGCAGAGGTGCGAGCCAAATTGAAGGACCACATCACCGCCGAGCAAGCTCGCCAGAAAGCATATTACGATAAATCCAGAAGAGAAGCAGACGAGTATCGTAAAGATGATTTAGTTTTAGTACTTGTTACCAGTTCCACGAATTCCGGTTCGAGCAAGAAGTTGTTGCCTAAGTTTCGAGGCCCATTCAGAATAGTGTCGGTCTTGTTCAACGACCGATATGAAGTAGAGGATTTACGCGAGGGGCGCCACAAGACAAAAACTGTGGTAGCAGTGGAGAAGTTGCGACCCTGGGTTGCAGCCCAGGCGTAAGTTTTTGTAGTGATTGCAGTCGCGATCACGGATTTGGTCCACCAAATTCCAGATTAGATTTAAGAAGTGGTTGTCGCCACACGGACAAGCTCTGTCCAGTCTTGAGTGAGTTTCATGAGTGGTTGTCGCCACACGGACAAGCCCTGTCCAGCCTTTGATTAAGTTGTATGATGTGGTTGTCGCCACTCGGATAAAGTTTATCCAGTATTAAGTACCAGTTTGTGAGAGTTGGTTGTCGCCACACGGACAAGCCCTGTCCAGCCTTTGATTAAGTTGTATGATGTGGTTGTCGCCACTCGGATAAAGTTTATCCAGTATTAGGTACCAGTTTGTGAGAGTTGGTTGTCGCCACATGGACAAGCCCTGTCCAGCCTTTGATTAAGTTGTATGATGTGGTTGTCGCCACTCGGATAAAGTTTATCCAGTATTAGGTATCAGTTTGTGAGAGTTGGTTGTAGCCACACTGACAAAGTTGTCTAGTAAGCACACTTGTTCGTTAGGGTTATGAGATGGTAGTCCAGTCGCCATTAACAGACGTGGTTCGCCCAGTGACTGCAGGCTTATATCATCCCTGAACATTGGGTTGGGATAGGTTGACGCGGCCTGAGGACAGTCCGCTTGTCAGGATGGTCGAGTGTGAGAAATTCGAGAATTTTGGAACGTTGTTGAGATTATTAAAAAAATTACATAATAATAAAAAAAAAGCAGCATCTGAGTTATTTTTAGATTAAACCAGGCGGACAAAAAAAAAAGATGATTATGTGATTTAGGCCGAGAATAACACACAGTCAGTCGGGTGGCAGATTCAGATCTGCAAAGTTGTATTAAATTGTTTAATTAAATGTTTTTTGTGATCTACATTGTTTTAATTTCTTACATTTTATATTTATATATAAACGAGGTTGTTTTACACCACCCTATTTTTTTGTACAAGATTTGGTTTAGTTTCTAATTGTGTCAAATTTAATGGAAAAATAAAACATGTTCTATATCTGAGTCAAAAAGTTCTTGCACACGAAATAGGGGTAGTCTAGAACGGCCTTTAGGGCTGTTTGACACGGCGACAAATTTGTTACAAATACAACGCGTTCTATTGTAAATCACAGATTGTCAGTTACTTGTATTACGTGATTAGAAACTTCTGCTAACACAAATCTTATAATAACTGTATGGAGCAGCTTTTAATAAATCAGAAGACAATATAATAAAGATGAATGCAAATGAATTGCAAATAATGAATCAGTGAAGCAAAAACGAAAACCACTCCGAGGCTAAAAGTAGCGGAAGTAAATATTGACACGCTCTTTTTTTTTGTCGATGAAATATTAATGTATTGTAGAGTCGATTCTACATTATAGAAAAGTTCCCGCCCAAAATCTTGTTTGTTACAGAACTGGTCTTCTCTTCAGGTGTCGTTAGTACCTACAGCATGGTCAAGTAGACTTATTGAGTTCAATACCTGGATTGCCCAAGAAGTCGTCCTTATCGAGCAGCGTCGATGGGGGTTGGAAGCCATAAGCAGGCAGCCAGGGATTACTCCCGGACAAATCCAGCGGTTGTCCAGGCCAATCGCTGAAGGCGATATCTTCCATCGCATCCAAGAGTCATTCACTCGGTCACGCAACGGTATTCGCCGTTTGGTTTCACGGTATTCTCATCGGTACGTGAAGATGCCACCACAACATATTCCCCGACGCACGCCCAGGAATTTCGACTCGCAGGAATTCTGCATAACACTTTTGAGGGAGCGAACAACGCACCGGTGTCTTTCGCCACATACAGGAAGTGCACGGAATTTTCTTTTTGTTCGCCGCGAAACTGGAACACACGTTCGAACGCGCCGACGATAAGGAAACGGCTACTTAAAATAAATAAATACGAAGCTTATCAACTCATTAGCGGTTGATTTATTAATTGCTGAATTTGATAAGGATATTATGATAAATAACGGCCCGAGCACCACAATATTTAAATTTTAAATGCACTGTTCGCGAGAGAGTCAATTCTTTGTTGGCCTGGCAGATTTCTCGTCGGTGAGGCACAGAAAACTAAGTAAGTGGAGGAGCAGGAGGTCCGCAAGAACGACGCGATTCGATCGCCTGCACGACTTTGATAAAAGTTCTTGTGGCGTCGTCAGTTTCACTATAGTAACACATAGTAGTAAGAATAAAAAAATAATGAAACTAGCGGACGCAAGTATATTAAACTCACGTGACGTATTCTACCAATAAGACGCGAGAGCAGGTTACCATGTCCACTTGTCTGATTATACTACATGTTTTCAAAGCCACTATTACAATAGCAGATCGCTCAGGTGTGTTTTATACTATTATTTAAGTACCGGTGGCTGGTATTCATGATAATCAACGGTAATTTAATGCATCACCAACGCGGGGGCATAACACTCCAACCCCTTCGTTTCTTTTATCTTATGCGAGGGTCGTTTTTATTCAGAAATAGTTGAATTTCAATTAGGCAATTTGTTGAGGTAACTTTACTTTTATTGTAGGTGCTACTTCAAACTTACCTGTCCTGTATAGTATGCAACCACGTATACTGAAGTGCCTCGTATATGAAAGTATTTATCCAAGTTCTTAACTTCGGCAAGAAATTATACATACTATGGAAAAGAAGGTACTTAACCACCCTTGTTGGGGGAGGAAAGTTATAGCATTTCCCCATAATTAACCCTGCTTACGGTAGCAACTGAATTTACTAAGCTGTCACCAATTCTAAGATGAAGAACTTTTTCGATTGGTAGAAATACAAATGAAGATTTAATCAAATTTGAATTAAATACGCTGCCACCATTGGAGTTTTAAGGGACGCAGGACCTCTATACTTTGCTGAAGCGAATTACCTTCATTTATTTAATTTATTATTCTACACTGTCGGAGGCTGTGGTTCTTTGATTCAAAAGCTGTAGAAAGTGCTAAAAATACCCAAAATTAAAAGAACTATATTAACCTTGAAACTACTTATACTATTTTGGTCAGTTTTGGCAAGAGTTGATTTGTGATGAACTTACTTTTTGAACCCCATTATAGTAGTTGTGGAAGGGCCATTCCTAAAATGAGGATTTTACACAATGCTAGAATAGAGAAACTCTTAAAGTAAAATAATGACGCTACAACCACCAGAGTTTTGAAGGGCAACCCTCATTTATTTAAGTAAACATAATTCCATTATCGGAGGACCAAGTTCTTGAACCCAAAAGCTGTAGAAAGTGAATTAAAAATACGTAAATACTTCCAAACTAAAAGGACAACGTGAGGATAATAACCGAGTTAGTTAATTAACTCCAAGCAATGTGGGATATAAATTGTTTCGTCTTCCCTGAAGGGAAGACGAAACGTAATTGCAGAGGACCTCTTGCTTGTATTTACTCTTGGGTATTTCTACGTTCTTTCAGGTACTAGTTGGTCTTCCAGGGGGTTTACGGGGATGAAAACAGCATTTCTCTGTAGGATTCAACAAGGGGAAAAACAAGAAAAAAAATAAACTGTTCGCGGCAAGATCGTGGCGAACGTTTCTGAACCAAGTACAACATATTCGCTTTTGGAAAGGATTCGGTGAACTTCCGCCAGTCGAACATCGAAAGGAGTCTGGTGAACATTTCAATAGAACTTAAAAAATGAAGAGGGGAAACACAACCTTTCGCGAACATCTTAATGATTTGATTTTCGGAGGTCTAAGTTCTTGAACTCTAAAGCTGTAGAAAGCGAATTAAAAATCCAGAATGAAACAACTATAGTGAGGACAATAATCGCCTGGTGACTTCACCCATTTTAGAATTTCAACAACAAGTAGGAGTCAGCGGTTAATTGAAATGAAAACTTTTGTTGATGAATAAGAAAAATGTATAAAAATGAAAATGAAATGAAAGGCTTGGGTGAATTCCTTCTGAAACCGCGAGGCTCTTTGAGACGTGCTGCCCTCTTTAGTATTTCGCCCGGGAGCTCACCCAAGTAGACTCAATCAAGTCGTCTCCGTCTCTTGAGCTTATTTTTCTATACCTGTAAACCAATTTAGGATAATTTATTTTTGCAATTTATTTTTTATCTCTTGAATATGAACTCCATCAGCCGTTTAGCGTACGGCATTCATGAGGTGTTCTGGAACACCGCGCGAGCCATTCGCCGCGAACCAAAAAGAGGCAGCTTTTCGTTCGAACACACAGGAATATTGGGCGTAACTATGGACGGCGTGCGAACTGACTATTAAAACAAATTTGAATTGGTTTTCGTTTTAGTGATTTATTTGTTTACGTGTGAGAACAGGTGTTCAAAGTGGCGCCGCTGTTATCGTTTATATGAAACAATCTATTTCAGATGCTGTTCTTAAGTAAATTTTCGTATTTTGTATTTCGTTCGTCCTTCACGTCATCAGTCATTGGCTTAAAAAAGGAGTTGATGTAAATCTACGCCGCCGTATCATAAAACTATAAAAAAAAACTTTATTTTCGTTTATCTGCTCCTCTATTATTTAACCAGGAGCGCATCGTCATTATGAGGGATTTATCTGATAAATAATTTCTCAAAAACTAAAGTAGAAAGAATTTTTTAACATTTTTTCGACACTCTCGGACTTCGCTTCTTTCAGTGGTTTCATTTTGTTAGTCACCCTATATATTTCAGGCGACGAAAAATTTATAAATTGTACTCGATTAAATGTAAATTAATTGTGTACATGCAAATAGGCTTATCAATGCCATACTGTTGAAAAATTAAATAAATTATTGTTGTTTATAGACGAATACAGGGTGACAAATAATTAATCCGACAAAATGAAACCACTAAATGGCGCGATATCCGAGTATGGGAAATCCATAAAAAATTAAAAATTTACCCTAAAATCTAGCTCCGGAACTGCGCATGAAATATGAAGCCAGTTTTATAAATGCGGTAATATAATAGAACTGAAAAAGTTTTTTATTGACTACCCACCTGATACTCATATCAATCCGTTTCATTACACGTTTAACAGTTGGGAGTTTCTAATATAACTGGAATTGCGGGGTACTGCAAGGATCCGTTCTGGGAATAACTTTATGGAACGCCCTATATAATAGGCCTCAATCGGTTGACAAGGCGAACCATCTCTTGGACTTGTTCGTCGCCAATCTAAGTTGCAATGGAACGTAGAAATACTTCAACTTCTATTAACGTTTAATATGACAATCTAATGTTGCATCAAAATACGATTTATTGCTTCATCAGTTGCTGCGTGCTGAACGCTTGTCGATAGGTGGAACCGTGTAGCTTCTCCGGAGTCTTGATAGCTTGGCACGGTCTCGACGTAGTCTCTACGGTATTGGTAGCAGAGCGTGCAGGGGCGGTCTTTGGAAGTTCGACGTGGTCCCTGATCGTTATCCGTGGTGGAGCGACTGCAAGATCGGGGGTAGCTTACGTATCTGGGTGTGTGAACGTAAGCGCTAGCTTGCTTCGAGTGTATAGGGCATTTCGAGAGCTTGCCCACGTATGTGTGAACGTAAGCGCTTCGAGAGCTAGCTTACTTTGTGTGTATAGGGCGCTCCAAGAGCTTGCTCGCGTGTGTGTGAGTGCGACAGACAGCGTAGCTCTGTTCAAAGTCAGAGAGCGGTCATCTTCTCTTATATGCTTTGATTTGCATTTTAAATTCTTGGGAAAGTTGTTGATGAGTAGTAGGAAAAATAAGGGTCCCAACAGGGAGCCCTGTGCTATTTCGCGTTTAACATTTATAAGATCGCTATGTTCACCTTTATCAGAGATTACTTTTTTACCATCAGCTAAATAAGAGATTATAAGTTAAATGAATTGCTGACGCTCGGGTCATCTTCTGATATATGTTTTACCCCGCACTCGCCCCTGTGATTCCCAGGATGTCGTATTGGCCATAATTCAGGTGGCATGGTCACTTATCCAATTATTGATAACGTCGTCTTTGGCCGTCACTTAATTCTTATTGGCCGGGTTGTCTTGGTCATGTCTGTGGCGAATTAGAGTTGTCCTACGTCACTGACGTGGCTAATTACTGTTGTCCTACGTCACTGGAGTTTGAGACGCGTTCTTCCGAGTGTCGCCCGTTGTTGATGATGACATTGACACACAGCGGCAAATTAACGTCGTTTTACGTCACTGGCTGAATTCGTGACGTATTTGAGCGCAGCTCGTTGTTGCTGACGGTTCACCGTTTACATTCAAAAAGTAAGAAGTTACGCCTCCCTCGAGACGTTCTGCCCTCTTTAGCGTTTTCCCCTGGGGGCTTGCTTAAGTAGGCCTCGAGAGTGATTTAAATTTGCAACCCTTCAGGGAAGTATCGTTTAGGGTTGTTTATCCACATGATTATTTGCTTTCCTGTATCTTAATGGTGGTCATTTTTCTGAAGGACAATCAGTATTTCGTCTGGACTATTTCCCCATGCCTGTTATCGCCTGTGGAACGTCTTTGCGAACGATTGCGTTTCCCTTTTCACATTCAAGTTTTCTAAAGATGTTTTAAATAATTTTATTTCATTATTTTTATATTATTTACGTTAATCCTCCATAGTTTTATTTAAATTAGTCAGCAAACCCTTTTTGCGACGCGAGTTGAGCTCCTAAAATTATTGGTGTGGGTGAAGTGACGACGTAAGCAAGTTGATCATTTGCCTAGATCCCCAGGGACGATCTATGGAACTCCTAGGAAACACCGAGTAAAAAGGTCGTCTATTGTTGCGTCTCATCTTCCCAAAGAAGGTGAGAATCGTTTATCATAGTACTGACTATTGTCTTCAATATCGTTTTCTTTATTTAGGGCATATTTTTGCATTTTAATTTACTTTCAACAGCTTCTGAGTTCAAGGACACGCCCTCCGAAGATGAAAATTATGAATAAATCCATGAGCTTAATGCTTAGCTAATGTATAAGACTCCGGTGTCCCTCTCAAAACTCCGGTGGTGGTAGCGTAATTAATTTAAATTCCTCAATTTTATCGCTACATAAGAATCCACATTTATTTGAAGCAAAGGCCTGCTCTACACATCCCCGAGTAACTTCTTTTTATTTTATACGCCTTACAAAAAGGAGTTAAGGAATTTTAAATTCATTAAACTCTTTTATTGCCAATTAAACAAACATTTGATTTGTAAGATTATTATTTTCTAACCAGCTGGTGGTTATACCTTACGTGTAGGTGAGTTCTTTTTGATTGCTGCATGTGGTAGTCCTCGTTTGAGACCTTCGGTTTGATTAGGGCAACGTTATCCAATGTTAAAAATTATCTGAAATTCTGCATCTATTTTTCTTTTCGAAAAACGGAAGGAACTAATTGACGAGTTTTTGTATCAAGGTCAAAACAGATCCAACCGTTCTATAAATCTGCAACGTAAACGAAATTATTATTACGCTCTTGATAACAACAACCTATTTACCGTGGCGATAATTGGATTGTTTACATAAACCAGGCCCATGCCAGTTATTTTTAGCGGTCCCTGAGCGTTCATTTGAAAAATATTAAGGCCCTTTCGAAAAGGCTTTTTTCCAAAATACCATCTACTGTTATAGGCTGCAGTAGCTAAAGTTGCGCTCTAAAAAATTAGACGATAGTGTTTACAATCGAGGAGTAAACGTGGTGAATGTAAAAACATCAAGAGCCAGTTGTGGGGGTACGCAACGCGCGAGCTAACCTCCACTCTATTGCAGTCTTCGTTTTTATCACCGTGCTATGTTACAGGATGAAACCAGAAGATAGATAGTTACCTCATATTCCAACTCACTTCCGTTAAATGCGAATAACATAACCTGCGTAGTCAAAACCATAGCGTATATCAAGAGCTTCCCAGTTTTGATGATGTCGCTGTGATCCTACAAAAGTGTCTCGTATTAATCGCACTAAATTCAAGTCGGACGACCTGCATTTTCAAGAAGAAAGCCTGTGAACACCAACAGGGGTATAGTTGCCAGAAACTGTAAGAGCAGGCCAAAAGAGAACACCCTCTGAATGTCCTTGAAAAACCTACCCCAAAAGTACAACGCAAATCACTAATTCATTTCATCAAACATAGAAGAACACGTACTTAACTAAGAGTATGTGATGATTAACGCAATCCTTGAGCCTCACGTTGATGATTTCTTGGTATTCCGCTGATTCATACTTGTCAGCGTCATTGACATTCGAGACTTCGCATACGTTTCTTAGCAACTCTTTCAAGACGATAAATTGCAGGGCTAAGTTCTGCGTGAAATAAACAAACATGAAGTCGTTGATGATGTGGTTGACGATGGTCCAATGGTGGCTGAGGCCTAGAATGAAGTATACGATTTCGTGTAATGGTGATTGGTCCGTATTAAAGGGAAGCCAGACGACTGCGGGGAGAGGGCGTTTTCCATCCGGGTATTTCCCCAGGGGTAGCATAACTATGACGAAGCACAGTATCAGGCAAGTCCAAAAAAGTGCTACCATCATCAGATTTACGATCTTGACTCTGTTGCGAAGCTCAGGTCTTACTATGTTTAAATCGAGGAATTTCTCTTTCATGATGGAATACATCGCGTTGATTTCTCGCCTAAATATTATGATGGTGGCCGCCTTACATAATCCCTATAAATAATCGATCACCTCATTGGGAGATATCTACTTAATGATTATTCACCATCATGGGTACGAAATATGTTACAGCGGCCAGAGAGAAAAGCGAGAAGTCGTTTCTGACGTTGTAGATAAAGATTGATTGGCAGGCGATGATGGTCGATTTTAAAATTATGTAGAAGATCCAGGTGTACATTTTCCATCCCTGGGGGAGGTAGTAAGTGATCACCTTCTTCACGAATGGCATTTGTTCGACTGAAACAAATTAAATTCACTCGCTCACTTGCTCGATTATTGAAGTGTAGCAAAAAATCGAATTCACAATTACCTTGCGTCGTGGTCAATTGTGAAGGGTACATCTTCAGCAATACTAACTGCCCCGAAACCTTTCCACGTTCATATACCATCGCGAGCGTTTAAAAAAACAATCAGTTTAGCAAATTGCATCTACTTCTAGTCTAGCATTACGTTTTGAAGCACCCTTATTAGCTTGAACCCATAATTTAATTTATTCAAGCGATCGAGTTTTTTTAAGGGTTGTATCATCTCTGATTGATTGAAAATTATTTCAGCGTCGTAATTTACTATTATTGCAGCCAAATTTTGCAACTATTATAGCAACGACATAAAATTAAAAGTGAATTAATGCCGTTTGTTCTTTCTCGTTGGAGGGTTTGGATTGTTTATAAATTAGAGAGTGTTTTTAAAATCAAAATGCATAAGGCGCACTTTTTTTTAAATTTATTTACGTACAGGTCGTCCCAATGTAATTGCGCCACATAATAACTGTGTCTGGTATAAATCGAATTAACCAAGTCATTTCATTTGATGGTTATCACGCCCTGAAAGTGTAAAATTAAAATACTTTTGTTGCAATGACCTTGAACCGATTAGTACTATTTTGATCGCTTGATCAGTTTTGGCATGGGTTGATTTACTTATTTTTTGAAGTCCATCACAGTAGTTGTACGGGAAACTCTTTGCTAAAAGAGTCTGGTGAACATATCAATAGAATTTGAAAAGTGAAGAAGGGAAATGCAACTGTTCGCGGATATGTTGAAGTGTTCATTTTTGGAGGACTAAGTTCTTGGACTCAAAAGCTGTAGAAAGTGAACCAAAAAATGCCCAATATACCCAAAAATGAAAGAATAATAGTAAGGACAATAATCGATTATATTAATTAGTAAACTTCCCATATAAAGGCGATTACGAATTGCTCCTAACTTTAGAGAGGACGAAGCGCAGTGGCAGAGAATATCTTGGCTGTAGTTGCTTCGGGGTGTTTCTACTTACTTTCAGGTTGTAGTGGAGTTTTCAGGCAGTTTATGGGAGCGTAAACAACATTTCCTTGCAGGATCATCCTAAGGAACAAGGTTACTCGAAAAGAACTCGCGGTGAATATTTCGGAATCCAGTAAAACACTTCCGCTTTAAGAAAGGGTTCAATGTACTTACATACCCCAGTTGAACACTTTGCTAAAAGGCTCTGATGAACATTTTGATCGAATTAAAAAAAAAATTAAGGGGCGAAACGCAACTGTTCGCAAAAATATTGATGATTTCATTTTCGGAGGCTTAAGTTCTTGGATTCTAAAGCTGTAGAAAGTGAATTAAAAATGTAGAAATATAACCAAAATAAAAGAATGATACTAATTATTAATTTTATTTGTAAACTGCGTATGAGGGAGGATACAAATTGTTCCTACCTTTGGGGAGGAAGAGACGTAATGGCAGAGTACTTCTTGGTTGCACTTTCTCCGGGATATTTCCACCTTCCTTCAGGCTCTAGAGGAGCCTGCAGGGACGTAAGCAACACTTTTGTGCTCGGGGTAAGATCGTGGTGAACAATTTGGAATCAAGTAAAACACACTCGCTTTCATCTTAACTTCAAAATTTATAAAAAAAGTTTTACACAGTGATACGTCAATTGATCTGTTATTTTTTATAACTCTCTTACAGTTTCCGTTCATTATTTTTAATCTAAAAATCCTCAGTTACTCTACGGTATCACTACGTTGTGTATTGTTCGTCATTCGGACTTTCTATTTTTATTTTATTTAATACTCTATTCTCCATAGCCTGAATTCTTTACTTTACTTATTTCTTCTTTTGTATAATTGTTTTCTCACGGTTTCCTTGTTCGTTCATTTAGTATTTTGAAGACCATTGGTTTGTGCCAAGCGTCGAAGTAATTTCCTGCGTTTACACGTCCAGAAATGACTCTGAAACAATACGAAAGAAGTTGGCTTTTATTTTGAAACCATTGACTGAAAAGACGGGAAGTAATAAATATGTCAATGGACATAGCGTCGCTATTTTGAAAAATTTAGAAAGTTATTCGTTTTTATTTCCAAATTAAAAAAAAAAAACGAATAACATGAATACCTAGAAGCATAGGTTAATCGCGTTTTTTTTTTTAAATAGGAATGTTACGCATTTTGTTTTGACTTTACATAAAAAAAAAACAAACGCATAACGTGAATACTTGCTTGGTTTTTGTTTCCTTTTTATTAAACTACTGAAACAAATATTGTTTCGTTTTAAAAAACAAAAAAATAAAACAAATAAATAAGGTGAATACTTGTTTGTTTTTTGTTTCCTTTTTATTAAATTACTCAAACATTTGTTTTACGAATATTCTTTCGACTTAAAAAACAAATGAATAACGTGAAGCAAATAGATTAATCGCTTATTTCTGTTTTTTTTTTTTCAATAGAAAAGTTAAATGTTACGATTTTGTTTTGACTTTACCTAAAAAAACAAAAACAAACGAATAACGTGAACACTTGGTTGCTTTTTGTTTCCTTTTAATTAAACTACTGAAACAAATATTGTTTCGTCTTAAAAAACAAATGATTAACGTGAATACTTGTTTGTTTTTTGTTTCCTTTTTATTAAACTACTGAAACATCTGCTTTACGAATATTGTTTTGACTTAAAAAACAAATGAATAACTTGAAGCAAATAGGTTAATCGCTTGTTTCTGTTTTTTTTTTCAGTAGAAATGTTACGCATTTTGCTTTGACTTTACCTAAAAAAAAAAAACAAATGAATAACGCGAATACTTGCTTGCCTTTTGTTTCCTTTTTATTAAACAATTGAAACAAATATTGTTTCGTCTTAAAAAACAAAAAAAAAAACAAGTGAATAACGTGAATACCTAGAAGCAAATATTAAACTTTGGAAACATCTGCTTTACGAATATTGTTCCGATTTAAAAAACAAAAAAAAAACAAATGAATAACGTGAATACATAGAAGAAAGTGTTTTTTGTTTCTACTAAAGAAAAAAAAAAACACTAGGATTTCGCAAAACCTTTGACAAATAGTCTCCTTTACTTGGATTCTACTTATTTTTAGGTTTTTTTTTTAATATCATAAATTTTGGAATGAAACTAAAAGTTACTGATTTTATTTCAGGATTTTCACGTTGTTTTCTTTTAAACTTGAAAAATAGTTACATCTACCTAATAAATTTACTTGATTTTTTAGTATTACTTAAGAAAATCATTTAAAAAAAAAACGAGTGATTTTATTCTAGAATTGTCGTTACTCATTTGTAAAGACAGAGAAAGCAGCAAACTCTCACAAAAATTATTATTCTTCTTAATGTTCTAAAAACGAACTAAAAAAAAAGTTTTCACTTCTATTTTTCTTTTATTGCTGGCAAAAGAAAAAACTGAATTATCCACCAGATTATATCAATAAACAAGTTCTTTGTAATAGACACGCTGTATATGTATTTGTAATAAATTAAGATTTATGACCGTGGATATTACTAAATTGCCACATTCAATTAAAACAAAAAACAAAAATATGTTTTTCACAGAAAGCAAAAAAGAAATTCGATGATAGACAGAAATTTACCTGATTTGGATCAGGATCTTGTTCGGACCAATTATGATCGACATTGCCTTTCAAGAAAGGCCCGTAAGGCTTATGCCCGAAGAACATGTGCAGCGGCCGGAGTATCTGTCAGGCGAATTGGGTAGCCGTAATTTACCAGGAATGCACTAGGAACGAGGGAGAAGCATGATTGTTTTTTCTTTGAGCTAGAACCGCGGTGATTGGTTTAAGAATTTTCGGAGTGCATAAGGGGGGTGTGAGTTGTTGCTAGCGGGAAGGAAAAATCAAAAACTTAGGACAGAAAGCTTCTGATCGTCCGAACGGAAAGCTGCATTTTTAATTTAATTTTGAGTGTTTTGCAATTGATTTCATCTAGCTAGCATAATTAGAATTAAATTATATTATTTCGGGGCGTTAAAATTATAGGGGATTCAGAAAAGGGCAATCAAATAAATAACCGCGAGTCGCGCCGCGATCGGAGACGCGAATAAAAACGAGTGTGCGAGTGAATTAGTGAAGTGAACGTCGCGGAACGGAATAGATATAGTTGCATGAATTTTTCTATTTCTTTTCACATATTTGGTGCCATAAAGTTGTGTAAGAATTATTTTAATTGGCTTATCAATCAGTGGCTTGGAAATTCTGTATATCCATTCTTGTCGTTCCTTTTATTTCCACAAATGGAAAGGGTCGAACGGAGTTATAGGTCAGTAGAAGATTAGTCTTAGCGCCACTTGTAAACCAGAACTGTAGCAGGTAGCAACCCGAGTCTAGACATCTTTAGGAAGCGCATGCTATTAACAATAGCATTATCGACCTTTTTGCGGAGTCCCTCCGAGGCCAAACCCGCGGTAAAGAGGCGTTTATTGCTTCATTAAATTTAGTCATTTAATAAATTAATTTGTCAATAATTTTTAGTTTGTTTTTTGTTTGGACCGTGATTATTAGTTAATTAGTTGTCCGTAAAGTCAACAAACAAGGTGGCACATCCGGGCGCGTCACAACTCCCTCAGTTGTTTGCACGTATGCTTTCTCTTTGTATTATTGTTTAAATCGCTTTCAAGCCAGACTGATTTCCTAAAGTTTAAGTGAATGTTTAAATTTAATTTCAATTTTTAAAAATAATAAGCTCTCCACTTCCTTAAATTAATAATAAATATGATTCTAATCCTTTTATTATTACTTAAATGTTGTTTCATTTGACAAAAAGCTTAAAACGTTTCAAAACGTATTGAAGACGTTTTGAATCGTTGCGAACGAAAGGAATTTACAAAAACTTAAAACGTTTGAAAAGTATTGAAGACGTTTTGAACTTTAATTTACACACAAGTATATACCTAGTGGACTTCTGTACCTGGATCGGATAGTGTCTTGTAGTCAATGGTACATTTGGCCTCTTGTGGTACTTCTGCATTGTCTCGCAGAATTCTATCCAAGCTGCCTGCAGCAAGATCTCGTCCACCCACTGGATATCATCGCTTGCTAAATCCTCGGTAATTAACTAAAATGTCCTTGGACTTTGCTACTCATGAATAGCAATAAAATTTCTTTTGTTTATTTACAATAAAAATTTTGATAAGTTGTTTGTTTCTTTCTTCCCAACTTTCGGTCATCATATTCGATGTTCATGCTGATCTCCTCGCTGCTGTTGCTTCGCAGAGACTGAACATGGTGCGATTAAGTTGCTCCATTTATAGGTGCAGGTGGGGGCAACTTATTCAAGTGGTGGGGCGTGAAGAACGCCCAATGAGATGTCTCCTAGCGTTTTGGGAGTTTTCAAATTTATCTAATCCTATTTTTAGTAATTTTTTACTGCATCAAGGGTTCTTAATAAATTAATGAGTGCTATAGATTTAAAATAAAACCTTTTTTCATCTCTAATTACAGCCGCAATTTCTCTTTCGTCATTTCTCAATTAAAACCAAATCATCCGTTACGTTACGATTCCCCCTTCTGCATTACGAATTCAGTTGCTCATCAAAAATGTATGCAACGTTTTAATTGCGATTTAACGTCGACGCATTTACTTATAGCCATCGTCTGCGAAGGGAACCTAAAATGGTGTTCCGCCACACAGAGAAAGGCATAAAAGGTGCGCCCAACCGATTTTTGGCGTACAAAAAAGCTAACACTGTCTCACTTTAGATGATAAAATGAAGCCAATCAAGACGTTCGTCCGCCTAATCAGCTTCAAGCGATTGAAACTCGTCTGGTTGCCTTCATTCCTCCTCTCGGTGCTCATATTCGCATCGCAGGTTGTCTTGATAGTCAAATCAAGAAACGATTTGGTGAAATTAATGGAGATACTCACGACGTTCATTTTCACCTCACAAGTACGTCCTACTTGTTTTAGGCCTTGTTTATTCACTTTCAAGTAACTTTAACCTTCAGTTTACTTCCATGGTAACAATTATTACTATGGCAATAAATCGGAACATAAAGTTAATTGAAAGTGAATAAACTGGCCCTTAATCGATAATTTATACTTAACTGAGTTTGAGTATTGCAGGTCCTTTATAAATTAATTATCGTATATTTCAAAGAGGACTTCATTGATGGTATGTTTAGAAAAATCGAGGGTGAGTTTTTGGACCCCGTTCTCATCAAAAGCGCGCAAAGGAAGACGATCCATGGTTACCTCCGAAAAGTCAACGTCACCATCTGCGGTCACATAGTGGTGTGCATATTTTGCGCCGTTATCGTCCTGACGTCCCCCGTTTCGAAAGACAGCTCCCGAAAGCGGTACTTCCCCGTGGAGCTTTGGTTTCCTTTCGAAACCGACGCGAGTCCTCTCCATGAGATCATATTCGTTATGCTGACGGTCAATGGGGTGCTTTCGGTTTACGCGAGCTTCGCCTTCGATTATTGCTTCGTTTATTTTGGGCAGCACCTCTTGATGCAGTTCAGGTTGCTACGGGAGATGTTAAGGAATTTAACCAGGAGGATAGACGATGGGAAAAGTGACGTGGATAAGTTCCACTCGGTTCGTTTCCAGAGGATGGTGATGATTCGGGTTTGCCATTGCGCAAAATATCACGATTTGTTGATAAGGTATTATATATATTTTTGTTGCCCTTCTCGCGTTCTTCTTTGCGTTTTGCAGATTTGGAAAGGATTTGGAAGAGTACGCGTCTGTTAGCTTGGTGGTTCATTTATTGATGATAATGACGTCGGCTGTCAACTCGGAATTCCTAGCATACAGGGTAGACTTATTTACCTGATCGTGTTAATTAACTCACGTGTTGCAATTTTAGGATCCATCGGATAAAATTAGGTGCATCAAATTGCTGTTGATATTTTTGAATGTGTTTGGACAGATGGTGTTTTACGCTTTCCATGGGAGTGAATTGCAGTTTGTGGTATTAGACAAATTCGTTAATTCAAATCAGCAACTTCTTCACGTCAACAATAATAACCATTATGTTTTTTCGAAATTAATTGATAAATTTGATCAATTTAAAGCGAAGACTTGCTGAAATCTCCAAAAATTCATGCATGCGGGTTTACGATTTCAAAGCGGATATTAAAATCGATACTTCATTTCCTTTTCAGAGCAAGAGAATATCAACCGATATCTTCCACAGCCGGTGGTATTTAGGAAATAAATCGGTTCGTCAGGCGTTGGTATTCATGCAAATGAACGCGCAGAACGAGCTGAAGATTACGGCGTGCAGATTCACCGATGTGAATAACAGCACTATTATTTGGGTAAATTCGTTTTTTAATTCGAAGCAGTAATAAAATGTGAGGTGATGCCACAGCCAGCGTCGCGTTGCTATGAGAGGTCGTGAGGATAAAAAAATTATCCCCCTTATTCTGTAACTCATAACTAGAGAACGGATTTTATGCAAATTGTATATTGTATACACCAACCACTTGACTATAATGCGCTTTATTCAGGCTGCTCTTTCTAATTTTTATTTGCCAGAAGCTATACCAATTGTTGTTGAATTATTATGATGTAAAACAAATTATTGTAAGAATTATTAAAATCTGTAAAAGAGGATTAAGTTTTTTAACTTTTCTTTATTTTAAATTTTAGATTTATGATTATTCGACTATTAACGGAAACGGTATCAATTCTGCACGTAATAAAAAAGATAGCATCTGCGTAGCTTGTTTTTTAAATTTTCTGCATATTTCATGCATATTAAAAAAAAGAATGCATACGTATGCGCACATTTGTGTAATAATAGGCAGCATATATTCCGTTCTCTACTCATAACGACAGCGTTAAGTAATGACAATCGTTAAGTGACATTTTGATTTTTCTTACTGCCTCGATTTTAAATCAAAAATAGTTATAGGAATCTTTGACTAATACGAGGAAAAACTCAAAACTTATCTACCTAGCCATGAAGAAGAAGAGAAGGGGGTAATTTAAACACTTTATATTTTGCAATAGATTCTCCTTTTAAGGTCACACCCTGTGCCACTTTTTTCCAATTGTTCTAACCCAGTTGGAAAAAATCTTTCGAAAGCTCCGCCAAAAGCTATCTATCTATCTTGCAGGTTTTTTTTAAATTAAATCGAAACAGGTCGGAGGATGCTAGATCTGGGCTATAAGGAAGATGGTACAGTTCAACTAAACCAGTGGCGTGGATAAATTCCTTAACTATTCTTGCTTTACGTACTTTGCAATTGTCGTGCAAGATCACCCTTCGTAACATAAGGAGTGTTGATACGTTCATTAAATGCGTATTTACAAGCTTCGTCGCTTGTTCCATAACGTTCCTTATGTTAATAGTTATTAGCAGACTTCAGACATTTCGCAGCGTTGCCATGGTTACCTAATGAATTCGTTGGTCCTCGTATGTGCAACCGTGGCAATGAAATGTCGAAGTCTGGTTATTAGTTCGAAGCAGGAATGGCTGTCACTTTTTGTTTCAGATCTACAGGACCGCATTTTCTATATTTACCATATTACGAACAATACAAGAGACCAAGTTACAAAAATGAAGATAGTTTTTCGAATTTAATATATGATGTGAAACCAGACCTGTTGTTGGAGTGTCAGCGCCCTTGTGCAAAAATATTTTGGCGCTTTTGAATAATAAAAAGTCTGAATAAGTAATTCGTCTATTGTTTTACTCAAAAATGCACGGGGGGAGGGAGCAATTTGTATTTGAAAGCTTTGAATTATATCTAGATGCTACTTCCCTATTGAAAAACGTATCAACACAGTGTGTACAAATGTATAGAGTGACTGACAATTGTCAATTGTTCCGCCATTATTATTATTATACAACTTTTACGAAATATTTTTCTTCAGAATTTTGTAAATATTTTCGTAATTCTATTTCGTTTAAAGGTCAAATTCACTCCCGACACCATAACAATAATAAAACCATAAATAGTTTTATGCTCTTCTTTCTAAACCAGAGACGTATTGTAGTTTTATAATTTTTGTCGTCCTTTTAACATTTTTCCTACACTCTCGGATATCGCTTTTATCCTTAGTTTTCCTTTTTGCGGAACAATTATCAGTCACCCTGTATATACTTATTTATCTATAGTAACTACTAATTCTGCTGAAATAAAGTTTACAAACAAGGTGCTTTTGAATAATAATATTCGCTATGTTTTAGTTTCAAAGCAATTCATTTTTAGTCATATCTATTTAAGTGATTATTGATTTGGCGCCCCTGTGGCCTGTCTGAAGCTGTCCGAATAATTTGCTCTTGTTCTGTTTAGTTTGCATTGCATAAGGAATATTGAGTAAACTTAAAATTATTAACTTTTCTTTTACAAATTGTAAAGTTAATGCAGAGATAATAATGAAATGATCAATGAATGATAACAGTAACAGAAATTGTGTACGCGCTGAAATCAAATGCCGATAACTGTATAACAAGTTCTACTTTTCCGCTTGCATTCGTCAAGTGATGTTACAGCTTTCGCACAAAGTACGGCGCTGCAATCCCCAAAGCTAATTATCAAAATACACTCGTGGAGCAAGCTTACAAAAATGAAAAAAAAAAACAAAGGGCGCAATTTCAATTTTGAAACAAGAATGGACACAGAGGAAAAGAAGTATGAAATTTTTAATTAATTACGTTCGAATCAAACGAGGGTTAAACGAATAATTTTGAAGACTCAATTACTTAATTTTTTAAAAGGAACGGAAACGGCCGGTGAACATTAATTAATTCTTTTCGAAATCCCTCTCCTTCGCGGGCTCGTTTATGTAAACAAATTCCTCCCGAGAGGTGTCTTGAGTTGCCTAACATCAAGGTGCAAATTAGTCCAATTTCGACAGTTTTTTTTTTATTTCTGCACGCGTGGGTGTCAACTTCGTTTTCACGCGTGAGATTTACTGATGAAAGATTTATTTATTTCAGCATATCTATATTACCTTTAGATAACTCTTAAGGAGTATGTTTGGGTTAACTGGCCCGGATCAAGTTGAAAATTCTTTAAATAAGTTTGAAGGCAATACAGTCGTGGCTTTAATTAATTTTTAGTTTTAAAATTTTCGGGTGCTTACACTATGGCTTCTCGTAGGATTCTTTTCGATAAGTGCTGTAGGTTGGCTATAGTTTTTGTATTGTCGAAATCAATCTTGTTTGAGGTGGATGTTAGGTGCTGTACGAGTGAAGATGTTCTTTCGTTTTTCTCGACGGCATTCCGGTGTTCTTCTCTTCTCATACTTATTTTTCTGTTTGCTTTGTCCTATGTAGACTCTGTCACAATCTTGGCAAGGAATTTTACATACTCCTTGACTTTCCAGTTGGATTTTCGTTTTTGGATTAGGAAAAATGTTGGAGATCTTCTTATCCGCTTCTAAATTGCTTTATTTTGTGCTACAAATTCACCTAATAAAATGACTTCGTTCGTGTAACTAGTAATTCAAAAAAGGAAAACGTTGTCCCTCCAGGTGGGATTAATCAGTTACCGTCAACCAACGTATCCATTAGCGTTAACAGTGAAAATACGGCCTTGTATATCTAAAACAGGTTGTTACAAATTATTTATACAAGTTGAAAGCCGATTTGTATTACATAGCAGTCCGTGCAACGGTGAGGACAAAGAAGGAAGTATGCGAAGTCTGTAAAAACAAAGGAGATTAGCACGCTTCTTTGACCTAATCGTTACACAAATAACTGTCTCATTTATACTTACCGTAATTAACAATCGATTATTTACGTATACAAGACCCGCGGCGGGTATTGTCATAGGCGATTGGGAGTTCATTTGCAAAATGTTTAGGGCCTTTCGGAACGGTTTCTTGCCGAAGTACCACCGGCTACAGTACACCGCAGAAGCTACAGTTTCACTCTGCAAAGTCCTTGCTAATTTTTAAGGAACTGTACCGAATGAAATGCCAATACCTGGTATTCTACTTCACCTCCATTCAATGATATTTGAAGAGATTCGACGCCTAATAGGATAACGAACCCTAATAAAGAGATCGCCTCGATAGTGTCCGTGGAATCCTAAAAAAATTATTACTTTAGTTTGAATCGCAGATAATTAGATTTGGGTACCAATTTAAGCATGAAACCTATAAATACTGTGAGTATTATGCTTAGCAGGAATTGGAAAAGCAGAGATAAAGAGAACGTGGCCTTTAAATCCTTATAAAATCTACAACAGAAGAAAGAAAATGAGATAAAATGAAGGTATACTATGTGGACACTTACTCAATTAAGAGTATGTGATGTTTAATACAATCTTTGATTCTCTTATTAATAATTTCCTGGTACAAGTTAGAATCCCACTTGTCGTCGTCTTTAATTTCTGGTACTTCACAAACGTTTCTTAACAATTCCTTTAAAATAATAAATTGCACAGATAAAGTCTGCGTGAAATAAAGAAAATTTAAATCGTATATGAATATAACCAAAACTATTAAATGCTGTCCAACACTCAGTATTACATAAAGTACTTCATGTAGTGGTGATGGATTTCCATCGAATGGTAGCCAAACTATATCTGGTAGGGGACGCTTTCCTTCTGGAAATGTTGTCGGTGGATACATGACTATAAACTGGCACACAATGATAGCTAACGAAAAACATATAAGTAGCACTCGATCGATCATTTTCAATCTAAAGTTAACTTTTTTGGAAACTTCGTCGCGTACGTTAATCAAATCCAAAAAGCGTTCTGCGATAGTGACATGCATTTTGTCGATTGTTTCCCTGAAGTACAGGATCACAGATAGCTTGTATAAGCCCTAAAATTCTCGTGTGATAATAAGGGGGTAAAATCAGAGGGCAAAACTTACCATTAGCGCAATGGCAATGTATATTATTGTTGAGGAGAGGAGGTCGAAGTCTTTCCGAACGTCGTAAATAAATTTTGCTTCGCTTACTGTAAGTAATATGCAGTAAATGAAGAAGATGGTCCACGCATACACCTTCCAATTTGTGCATCCCAATGAAATTATCATCTTTTTTATAAATATCATTGTTTCATCTAAAAAGTATTGAAAAGAAGCTAAAATTTTTGATGATACTTTTGTTCAAAGTTTGTCTTCGTTTCTTTTATTTTTCTTATTGAACGTTACAGTGTCATTGAAGGCAAACTTAATTTTGATGTTAGATAGATTTTAAAGCTGTTCTTTATACTTGCGCTTGTATAACAGAAGTTATTTCACTCGTATTGATCTGATTGATTTTTGTATCAGCCTGCATTTGTAAAAAATAAAATCGATGAAAAGGTAATAGGCAAAATTTATTTGTTGTATGTATATGATCGAGTTTAACAAAATTCTAATAAAAACACATTTACCTCGTTTTATTATTAATTTTGAGGGATACATCTTGGCAAAGTGTTTCGCAGAAATATCTTGCTATTTTATACTGGTTTAAAGCCACTAAAAAATTAATTCCGCAGGCAAATTGTACTGCAATTTTGTATTTTCACAAGCTGCCATTATGTTTTATTCGCAAATTCCAGTACTCTCTCGTTTATCTTAATCTAAGCGATCATTCATTCATGAGATCGAGCTATTAAGAATTTGCAATTGATTCTAATAACAAAATAATCATTAACTAATTAGTTACATAGCAAATTTGATTCGCCTAAAAAAGAACATGATACAGCTGCATTTTTTTCTTGATTTGTAAAATATTTCTTTAGTTTTCTTCGCAATTTAGCTGCATTAACAAAAGAATTCCAAACTTGTATTTTTAAAGTAAACATTTCCCAGGCGATAAGTGGCGCCAGGAAATTGGTCCAGACGAAACGCAGACTCTCCTTCAGAGAAGTGGCCATTAAGGTCAATTCTCACTATAGCGTTCAATATTAGGTTGGCATCGTATCTGCAAATTTCATTTATTTATACCTGCCAGCCACTGGACGGTCTTTTGGAAGAATATTCCTGGTGGATACCACGCAAGGTTCGTACAAATACGTTTCAGATATCGTTTCGAGACATACATGAAGCATACACTAGGAAAATTCTAGCCGAAGCCGTGGCATATCCGTGCAGATGCCGAACAGTTTCCTAATGAGAATCGACCTTTAAGATACCGGAAAGTGAAAGCCCCTACTTGAGCAAGTCCCCAAGGAAAGATGCTAAAGAGGGCAGCACGTCTCGACGGAGGCGTGGCTTCTTACTTTTTGAACTTAAACAAGCCATCGTGGTTTCAGGAGCGATTAAAAAAAATAATCAATGTTCCCCGAACTTGTTCAACATTCGTGGTCAAAAGTTTTTCTTTAAATTAACCGTCGATTTCTTTTTGTGAATGAGAGTTTAGATTCTAAAATTCTTGGCGTGGTTAAGGTGGCGGTGCAAGGAGGAACCTAGAACCACGATGGACGGTATTCCGACGGACCCGGTTACGCCCTGAAATCGGCGGCGTTCGAGTGCAAGACACTGCGAGTAATTGTTTTCCTGATCCGTTTTGTTCTATCTTTCTCGCTTTTAATTGAAATCTCGCCACGCTTCATGCTTTCTCTCTTGCACGCTGCCTCTTACGTTCACCTGCTGTATGCGAATGCGCCGTCGGAACACCTCTATATCTTTCACCGTGCCTAGAATCCAGGAAACCATCACTAAGCGCCAAGGAAACGTTGAGAAACCGTTATCCTCCCTAAAGGCATCGTTCTTTTAATTTTGGCTACATTTTCGCGGTTTTAATTCACTTTCAACAGCTTTTGAATCCAAGAACTACGTCCTCCGACAATGAGAAATAATAATTAAATAAATGAAGGTAATTGCTTTAGAAAATGTATATGAGTCTGGTGTTTCTTGAAACTCCGCTATGAAAATTCTAGCCGAAGCCGTGGCATATACCGTGCAGTTGTCGGACAGTTTCCTATTGAGAATCGACCTTTAAGATACCGGAAACATCAACCGTGTCACGTTGGTGTCTTCTACTGCCGACATTTCGTTTTCTATTGCAGAAGAACTTGCTGCTTCTAGTGGTGTTGCTGCTGTCTCCCATTAATTGTTGAGACTCAGTAGGTATGTCCATTCTCGTGGTGTTTATAGTGGTCGGTGGGACAGTGGATCGGAATAGCGAACGGGGATTAGTCTGCTGGAACGTGACGGATCGCTAATGAGATGTTAAGGTCTCGGGTTGGTTATATGCTTTGAATGATTGTCATGGTGTCGGGAAATAGGACTTTGGTGAAAAGATATTCTACATCGAAGCTGATCAGAATGTCCTGAAGGTCTAAGGATATCTCGTGGGACTTTTGGACGAAGTGCTGGGAATTGAGGATGAAGGTTTCATTTGGAGGCTTTGTAGGTTGGAGAGTTGCTTGCGCTGACTATGAGACGCAATTGCATATCGGATTTGTAGATTTTAGGCAGACCGTCGAGTCTGGAAATTCTGGAGTCACGGGGATCAACATTTCTTAAGTTTGTGAAGGGATAAAAGAAAATTTTATTAAGGCTGTTACGGTACGTTCTGCACTTGAGGTTGGATTACGTCGCAAGGGTTGGTAGGCAGGGTCGTCTAATGGGTTTTTATTTTTGGATGTGGGTGCTGGCGATGCGGACGTCTTGTTCGTAGGTAAGTCCGTCAATTAGTTGGCCAGTCCGTTGATATGAAAGTATTGGCGAGTTCTAAATGAAGGCGAAATATAGTAGCAGAGAGGCTAGAGAGTTAATGTTGGGTAAACTTGATACGTTCTCGCACTAGAACTGGTGTGTCGAAGGATTTTTGTCAGAAGTATGGGTTTTGATATGGTGTTTGACGGTTAGGAAGGTAGGTAAACATCACGACAATGAATAAGAAAAATTAGAGAACAAATTAAACACACCAATTTTTGTCGAAGTTGTCCCAGTTGTCTTGTCTTCTTCTGATGTCCTCCCCGTGCTCCATTCTAGCAAGGAGCATAGGGATACGACAGACTATCGTCTTCTGATCCTAAATCTGGCTGACATTTCCCCAAGTCCTGCACATTCTATTTTCTTTTACTCCAATTTATTCTGGTCCTCTTATTTAAGAATTCCAAGAAATTGAATTTTCTTCAAGGGCTTCTCGTTAGGTCTTCTTAGCTTCTGAAGAGGAATTGCTTAATCTTCTTTCTGCCAGTCTTTTGATCTTCTGAAATCATTTAATTTCCCTATAGGTAAGCGCAGGTGGCTAATGAATCTCTTTAAAAGATTAAAGGACTAGCAAGCAGAAGACATTCTTCCACTTCGGAAGCCAAGAGGATTCAATGAAGCTATCTGAACAAAGTTGTTCCATTTCGCTCCAGTTTTTTTATTGGGGGCGTGGCTGGGCCAAAAAATTTCAATCGATTTCAGATTATACTCTTCGAAGCTTCTTCGATTTTATCTACAACGAGAATTTCACTGCTCTTTTCGTAAATTTTTTTGGATTTCTGAACATGGTTGCCCTTCTTAGTCACACAAGGAAAAGTAAAAGAAAATAAAGGCTTACTTAGCTATAATTGCAGAGATTGAATAAAGATAATAAAACAATAATAGAGCAAATAAAGATTTATACGTTTTGAAGGCAACTTCGTGATAATTTATTATTTCTAATTAAATACACGAACTTTGAAAACTGCAAACTAGACCATTTTTGGGCGTAAATGTAAGGAAACCAAGCTTTGCACTTTGCAGAATCGTACTCTTCTCAAAGAACCATTACATAAGGGAAAGTGAAAGCCCCTACTTGGGCAAGTCCCCAGGGGAAGATGCTAAAGAGGGCAGTACGTCTCGTCGGCGTTCGAGTGCAAGACAGTCCGAGTAATCATATTCCTGATCCGTTTTGTGCTGTCTCTCTTGCTTTTAATTGAAATTTCGCCACGCTTTGTGCTTTCTCTCTCGCACACTGCCTCTTAGGTTCGCCTGCTCTATCCGAATGCGCCGTCGGAACACCTCTATTTCATCACAGTGCCTAGAACCCAGGAAACCATCTCTAAGCACCAAGAAAACGTTGAAAAATCGCCATCCTCCCAACTCAGGCAGGAACAATTTATATCCCCAATGTATGGAGTTTTCAGATTGTCCTTAATATCGTTTTTTTTTTTAAATTTTGGCTACAATTTTGCGTTTTTAATTCACTTTCTACAGCTTTTGAGTCCAAGAACTACGTTCTCCGACAATTAATAATAAAAATTAAATAAACGAAGGTAATTGCTTTAGTAAGCATCAGGAATCTGGTGTTCTTTTAAACTCCGTTGGTGGCAGCGCCATTAAATTTAATTTAATAAATCCTTCATTTATATTTCTACCAATCAATAAAATTAATCATTTTAGAAAGGGGGGCCTCTATGTTAAATGACTAAGGATTAATTTATCTAATGTTAACATGCTTAGTCCAATTTCTTAGTAAATCCAAGGCCACAGTAAGCAGGGTTAATTAAGGGAGGACGCTCTTTATCTTCCACCCCTCTCTCCCAAACGACCCTACCTACACAATTACTTTTGTATATAAGTATTAACGGAGGAGATACCGGCGTTTCCTTCAAACAAGAATAATTAATTGTAGATACATTAAGAGCGACGCCGCGCCGCGAACTTTCCTCTCACCCACCCGTCAACTGTGCTTTAAAAATGGTCCTTCCAACCAGATATTTGGAGAAGTAAATCACTTAATTTGTATTTACAAACGTCCATGTCAGAATCTGTAAAACTCGAAAGAGTTATTTTAAGTTCAAGTGGAAGAAGATTTCTGGAATTCGTAGAAAATAATTCACGATATAAAAAAAAAATAAAAACACTTTCTTCTAAACTGCTTTATTTTGTGCTAGTTGGATTCTGTGAACTAATACAAGTAGATTTAATAAAATTTGCTTGGTGTCGATTAATTCCATGAGAAAACGGTGTGCATTACGAAATCGAAAGAAGGAGGATTATGAAACACCCTCAACCATTGTGTCTATTAATGTTAACAGTGAAAATATGGTCTTGTAAATCTGAAACAGATATATTGGACTATACGTGGTAAAGTCACTGTGTACTGTAGTCTTTATAGAATATATTTACAGTTTCCAGACTGCATACTCACAGAGACTATCGACTCATTATTTACGTATGTAAGACCAGCGGCTGATATTTGCAGGGGTGCTTGGGTGTTCAATTGCAAAATGTTCAGGGCCTTTCGGAATGTCTTCTTCCCGAAGTACCATCTGCTACAGTACGCCGCAGAGATTATAGTTTCACTCTACAAAATCTTGTTAATTTTGCAGAAACTGAACTGACTCGAGAGTCTATACCTGGTATTCCAGTTCACCCCCGTTCAATGCTATCTGCAGAATTTCCAAGCCTATTGCGCCGACGGAAACTAACAAAGTCACCCTCTGAATAGCATCCATAGAACCCTAAAAAAAGTATTGATTTAGCTTGGAGGCTTCTGCGGCCGTTGTTCATAATTTAATTGGCTTCCGGTTGGAACCGCGTCACTGCCTGTAGCGTAGCAGTAGTGACGCGGTTCCAATCGAAACCCAATTCACTTATGTCTGTCTTGGTTTAAAAAGCAGAAAGTTATTCTTACCAATTTAAGCATGAAACCAACAAATACCGTCAGTATTATGCTTAGTAGGAATTGGAAAAACAGTGATAATGAAAACATGTCCTTTATATCCTTGTAAAATCTACAATGAGATAATTAATAGAATAAATGAGTGTTTCCTGGTCATTTACTGAATTAAGAGTATGTGATGCTTAATACAATCGTTGATCCTCTTGTTGATAATCCCTTGGTACGAAACCGAATTCCACTTGTCATCGTCGTTAATTTCTGGTACCTCACAAACGTTCCTTAGCAACTCCTTCAAGATAACAAATTGCACAGATAAACTTTGCGTGAAATAAAGAAAAAGCAAATCGAAAGTCAGTACGCCCACGACTATTAAATGCTGGGCAACACCAATTGTTATGTAAAGCAATTCGTGTAGTGGTGATGGATTTGCATCGAATGGTAGCCAAACTATGTCCGGTAGGGGGCGTTTTCCTTCCGGAAACTTTGCTGGGGGATGTACTACGACAAACAAGCACACCATTAAAGTCACCGAAATACCTATAACCATCGCTTTATCAATCATCATCAGCCTGAGGCTAACTTTTTTGGAGATTCCATCGCGTACGTTAACCAAATCCAAAAACTGCTCTGTGATAGTGATATGCATCTTGTCGATTTTGTCCCTGAAGTACAGGATCACAAAGACCTTGTATAAGCCCTAAAATCGTGTGAGATAACAAGGGGCTAAAATCAAAGGGTAAGACCTACCATTAGCGCGATGGCGTAGTATATGACCGTCGGAGAGAGGAGGTCGAAGTCTTTCCGAACGTCGTAAATAAATTTCGTTTCGCTTACTGTAAGCAATATGGAGTAAATGAAGCAGATGGTCCACGCATACACCTTCCAATTTGCGCACCCCCATGAAATCAGCAACTTTTTTACGAGTATCATTTTTTCATCTAAAAAAAGAGAAAACTGATTTCCGAGTCAACCTGTATTTGTATAGTAGCGAGAGGTGACAGGGCAAAATTAATTCCACAATGAGTAAAACCCTGTTAAAAATTTGGGTGAATTTACCACGTTTAATTGTCAATTGTGAGGGATACATTTTGCAAACTATTTCGAGAAACTTCTTTCTGTTTTATTACTAGGTTCGAAGTCACTGAAAAATTAATTCCGCAGACTGCAATATTTTTTTTATTTTTAAGCAGTCATTACGCCATTTATATTTTATTCGCAAATTCTAGTCTTTGCTTTCACATATTATGGAATCATTTATTTATACGAGCGAGCTTTTCCTAAACATAATGTAGCAACGATCATTAACTTATACAGGGTGCGTTAAATTCGTGAGCCGCAAACATCTTTATCATGTTAACAAAATCCGACGAGAAACGCATTTCGCTGTGTCGATAATTGTAGGTGTAACACGCACGGATAATTAAAAATTTCAAAATTGCACCGATGGCGTCTATAAGTCATTCAAATTCGTTTGCAATGGGATCTTGACCCAGTTCTCCTGCACGTAAATAAAAAGTTTTATTGTGTTTTATTAGATAGGATTGCGAAAACAAGTGAGCAAATGTGTCACAACAAAGTGACTCCGCCGAAGTCTACTGTCTTGAGGTAGGTTAGTTTCTCACTCTTCAATAACACCGTCGAGGAATTCACAGTATTAATTAAAGACAGAGGTCTGTATGGGGTGCTTGGACCCTTAAAATTAGAAAATAGGCAACACAGAGTACTCCGTGCTTTTAATCCATTACAAAAAGTTAATGATGTTATTTCTGAATTGGATCGTGGTTTGCCTATTCTGAAATGACATTCCGATATTTCTTATTATCTACGATATTTCTCTTAATTTCTGCCACATATCTAACGTATAAAAAAATTTATTCATAAATCTAAAAATTAAAACGAAGAGAAATAAGATACTTAATGCTTTATTTTACAGATTTCAATAATTCTTATAATAATTTGCTTTACATAATAATAATTCAACAACAGATAATAGGGAAAAGAAATAATCAGTCATTGTTATAAAAGCACTTAACAGTTAAATGCTGTTCAAAAATTGTTAAGAAGAAACTTATGTCTTCTATCTGCAAGCATGTACGTAAATATGTAAAATGATCTATCAACATCTACAGATGTACAAGGAGCATTTATAAATTTTGCAAGGATATTAGGAGCTACATCCAGATCTTCGATCAATTCCTCCTTTAAAACGCAGCTAATACTATTTAATCTACCATAACCTGGGTTTTCCTTCATGACTGCATTAAATTTTTCAGCACTTACTTGGCCCTTTACGTTCTTGCATGACATCTCAAAATTTTTAATTCATTCTAAAGATTCAGTAAGTGTCATTCCCTGCGTTTCTAATTGCGTCAGCGACTGCGAAACGAATGTGAAATTTCCTTTAATAAATGCTAGATTTTGAGAAATTTTTGGAGATTTAAATAAGTTATTGTAATTTTCAATTGCAATAGTACTTTCAGAAAATTCCAAAACTACACTTTTAGTGTTCTCAAAATTATTAGCATAGAAAATAGCTGCTTCCAACCACGTTACCCATCGGGTTACAACTGGCGCAGGAGGAAGAGGTGTGTTAGGAAGCCTTTCTTTATAGCTACACTCAAAGGGGGTTTAAGAAAGATCTTTTTTATATTATTAATTAAGTCGATTGTTAAAGCAAATTTGTTTCTAATTTCCTCTGCTACACGATTTAGGCCATGTACCATACAAGTTATATGAATTAAATTCGGATAAAAAACTTTTAAATTTTGCCCTGCCTTCAACATATAAGATGCAGCATCAGATATCATTAGTAAAACATTTTCAATTGGTATAGCTTCTGGCAAATAAAAATTAGATAGAGCAGTCTGGATAAAGCGCGTTATAGTCAAGTGGTTGGTTTTTTCAAGTTCTTTTGAAGAAATTAAAAATGACTATCCCTTTTCAGTTTCACTCAATACTCCAATTAATAAATGAGCAATATAACGTCCACAACTGTCAGTAGTTTCATCTACTACAAAGTAGACGTAATTGTTACCAACAGTTTGCCTGATTAGAGACGTTACTTCAGAATAACAAGAAAGTTAATCTTTTTTTCTTAAAGTACTCTCATCGGCAACATTGAATTTACAATATTTTTGAAGGAATTGTTTAAAATTCCCATCTTTAAGTTTGAAAAGAGGAATATTAGATGAAATCAATGCCCTACATAAGCCTTTATTAAATTGATCTTGTTGATTTTTAGAATGACTGCTAACAAAGCTCTACCTCATAGATTGCTGAAAAACTGTTGAGTTTTTCAGTTTTTCATTTTTCTTAATGTGCGCGGTTGTTTTTACATGAATTTTCTATCACGGGATATCTGTGTAGATAAAATGTTTATTAAAAAAATACTTATACGGAAGAAAGAAAATTGAAAAATTTTAATAAAGCAAAACTTACTGCTTTGGCACAAGCTCGACAAAATATTTTATTTCCGTCAAAAACTAATTCCGGGTATGGTTTAATCCATATTGCTGTTCTACCTGAAGACATTGCCTTGCTAGATAAGTGCAAACCACGGTATTAGAAACAAATCACGTCCACAGTTTATTAAAAAAACAAGTCTTCAGCTCATATACACTAACAATAAGTAGTGGTCAGCGTTGTGCTGGGGTTCCGGAGGTGGAATCTTCGCGTCGATGGCCCCAAACTAACACTAATTGTTGTGATTTGTTGCAAAATCGGAACTAACACACGATGTTCAATATATACAGTTTTTTAATTACACTCTAAGCAAAATTAGCACTGGGTCGATAAAGATTGATTGTGACGAAGATTGAGTGAAGATTGAAAGTAATATTTCTAAGTTTGAAGAAAGTAGTGTCGAAAGTAATTTGAATCAGTGGAGGGGGTGAGCAAAGCGATTGGTGGATCAAACGAAATAAGCCGCTAATTGGCTGACGGATAAATTAAGTGACATGTGGAACAGGGTGAATAACTGCATGTTTTGGTAAAACCCAAAATTTAGGAATGCCTGAAATTGCAGGTGTGAAGGATCATTAGCTTATTAAGGGTACATCTGGAGAAATCCTCGTTTGCCGATGCATGCATATTGCCAAAGATTCGAAGAATTATTATTTTTAACGTTTAGGAATGCTGTATAATATAGGCCGAAAAATACGAAATTATGCTGTGATATGCAGAAAATTGTTGCAATAGGTAGAAAATGCTTAAATATACAATAATCAATTAATGTCAATTAATTGAAAAACTAAATTCGTGCATATTTTCCATTTTCATATCCTAATATATGAGTAAATTATGGAATATGCAATTTGCATAAAATCCGTTCTTTAACCCACCTTCAGACTCATTCCAGAGGTAACAATAACCCCGCTGGCGTTATATTTCGTAAATGATAATATGTAAGTACGATAAGTTTTGTCTTGTAATATAAAGAGGACAATATTTGATTCGGGACATTATTATTATATTATTATATACGATAAGTTTTGTTTGTGTACGTAGAGGACACATTTGATTTGGGACATAAGAGTAGTGACTGGAGATCCATTGAAAAAAACTTCGTTAACAGACTCCTTGTCTTGATTTTTCTCTCTGTCTTCCGTTTTCATTTGAATGTGTTCATTATAAATCTTTCTTAGGTTTGTATATTGGTAATCTTTTTATATCAAATTCTTCGTGGAATGTTGTAATTGACAACGGTTGCTCGTTTTGAGTCATTACAATACGTTTTACATAAATGACTTTTAGAACTCAAAATGGATTCTAAATATAACTTAGAAGTCGAGCCCTGTAGTAATGCAATTCTATCTTTGGGAGAGCGTCAAAAAATTCACGAAGCAATTTAATTCGTGCACCTGGAGTGTAACCGCAATTTTTAACCTCAGGAATCTTACTCATCTCTAGCCTATTTCTTTAAAGCCCAATCTTTTAGACCTAGCGTGTTGAGAAACATTTCCTTACAAATCTGATTCCGTTCTTATCCAAATACAATGTGTTTGCTTTTGTTTTCCTTGAATTCTCTTTCTCGCCTCGCTTTCTTGCTGTCGGATTAACGCAGACGTGATTTTTGACAAAGACTTATTTCTCCTTCCATAGTTCCAGAGCTCCCTAGCTCCATAGTTCCAGGATTATTGAAATATTTGTCGTCTTTCTTCTTCTTTTAGCTGCCTACATTTCAGTTTAGTTTTGTCATTCCTGCTAAGCTTGCAGTTGCAAGTTGCTTTCATTTTCTTGGGCTTCTTCAGCAGGTCATACTTTCATCCCCATTTTCTTTTTTCTTTCACAAATATGAATTTCCCTTTCCTCTGTTCAAGCGATTTTTGTTTGCATTCCAAGCTATCTGGTTTACCCAAGTATTTTGAGAGCACGTTTTCGTTTTGGCGACTCATCTTCGAGATATTCATTATTACTAGACTTCTCTAGTTCATTACTTTCTACGATGTCTTTAAGGACTACATTATTGTGATCGTCTGAAGCAGAGTTGTCGAATTCTAGATTTTCGTTTAGTAACAAATCCAAATTATAAGTTGAGCTCGCACTTTTTGTGCCTAGTAGGACTGGCTTCCGAAAGCTCTTCAACTATTGTATTAAACTCCATTGTGTGATTTTTGTAATGAACATTGCTGTCTAGAATAATAATATTATTGCTACTTTTTCTAAATCTGGGTTGTAATGATTAACAGCGTCATCAGCAGTAAAGCTAGCCGACTGTCCGCCCTTCTTGTTGTTTACAAGAAAATCTGAATTAATTAAAGATTGTTTATTTGCTGAAAGGGCTTTACGCTGGGATAGCGCATTGAAAATTTTCTCTATTCGGCTTGACATTTTGCTGAAAAACCGTAAAAACGTCAAAAACATCTGAGTATTGCTAAAAAATATCCAGTTATTTGTGTCCCATCAAGATACACATAATTTTGAAAAAAAAAATAATAAAAAGGTTTATGGTGTTATTTGATGGCGGCGATATATATCTTTCAAGGTCAACTGGAAGCATTTTCCCCAAGCTTACAGAGCTTGGTGGCTTCGACCGACTTATAGATGTTTATTTTTCTTTCGGAATTCGCCGAACAAACTGGGGAAACGCAGAAAATCCAGCCATTATGAATCGGAAACGCACTCTATCTCTCACATGGAATCCATATCCACTGGAAGGGTATTCGAACCCACATCTAATAGTTGCCCCGCCAAGCGTCAAGTTCGTTACCAGCGAACCAACTGGACTATGCAACTACTATATTTTGAGTATTCGTACAGTAAGTAAATTTTAAATTAATTATTCTCTGACAAAAAAATTGTTTTTGGCGCAAAAATTACGAAACACATTTGAAGAAAACTGTTTATTGTATGGCATCATGTAAATATCTGAATTCACAAGCTTAATAAACATTCATAGCTTCATGAAATGCTCAGCGACGATAAAGTAATGTCACCTTCGATTTTGATAAGGGTTATTCTCGATGGTGGCATCCTGTGATCGAACGTTGTTTCGTTGCCATCGACTGTTATCTGTAAAATGACATCACATATAACATCAAGCTTTACCTACAACTGCACAAAATTGAGAAAAATCCAGAATCAAATCCCATTTTTTATTCAAAATCGAGAATCCAAAGGTTTTTCAATGTGATGGCAACGAGTCGAATTTGTTACAAACAGTTTTGGCGAGAGATTTTGTGTAAAAATGAGTAATCTAGGAATAGGAATAGGAAGACATGATTCATATTATTTTTGGTTATCACAATCTTGGTTTCCGGGTTGGGAACCGCGTCAATTCTTCGTCTTGCCGATGTTTCGTCCATCTCGTCGTGGACTTCTTCAGGGCTTCGTTGGAGGCTGTAGCTGCTGATGTAGTCGCTGCTGCTGCTGTGAAGACTCAAACCAAGCTATTCTTGGTTACTTTGATAACTAGAATACTTTTATGATTTACAAATGAAATCGGCTGTCAATTAGACGTTTAAGTTGGGTTAAGTTTGAATGGATGGATGGTGAAATGTGAAGATTTTCGACATGTTATGATATAACTTTGTTGGAAGGTTAACCTCAGCACCATGATGGCGATGCCGTCTTTGAAGAGGCGAGGCGCTTTTTATATCATCTCTATGTAACTCTCATATACTTACTTTAAATTTGTCTTCATCACATGCTATGATAATGGAAAAATTCCCGCCCTGTTCAATGGGAAAGTCTTCCGAATCCGGTAGCACTTTCTCACCGCATGCACCGTTTCTAAATGAATTATATTCGACGCCCATCTTATCTTTCCCGTACATCAGCCGAATTTGGAAGGCGATGTTGCAGCAGGAACTTTCAAAGTTGATTTTAACACTGAAAGTAAGACACATTATTTTTGTGCTACTGTTAATTGTGGTTGAACTACTCTTTTGCGTAAACTGGAAGTCGCCCCCCAATTGTGATGGTTCTTCCCGGTAGGGTTCTGTCGTTCAAGGGCCAAGCGTACGCAACCTGTAAATTAATTTATGTATGTGCGAAATAATCACCATCAGATAAATAAACGAAAATACATTTAATCATTTTGCAACTACTATCGCAGATACTCGCACGCATTAAAAATAAAGCAAGGTTGTTTATTTCGCCTTGATCGTTACGCCGTCTTAGATAAGTTTATTGTGCTGAAATAATATTGTTTATTTCGCATGGGTCACGCATTCAGACTGTAAATTCAGTGATAAATCAAAATTTAGAGTTTTATTTTCAGTGTGGAGCGTGGACGGAGATAAGTGGTACAACCCCGAGGGCACGTGCACACTGTGCGTCGTCGTTATGTAACCGAAAACAATCTTGCTTACCATGTTCTTAAAGATGATGATGACACGCACTTGGTTTATTGCAACTTGGTTACTCGAATCGCTTTTTATATTCGAGTATTTACCACGCATTCAAGTGCGGTCCACCACAATAATTCTTTTTATGCGGCTGAAATATTATTTATAATAATAGTACAAAACAATTTTATAAAAATATCCTGTCCTTCAAATTATAAAAAAAAAAAAAATTGACCAACACCTTTAGATAGTGTTAAAAACTATTTCATTGCCACCATTAAATAAGTATCATTTATATTCGAATTTCTTGTATGTACAAGTCTTCTGACGACGTTTCGTCCTTTATTTAATAAAAAAATATTGTTTCTACGTGGCAGCGTTATTAGAGAACATCATTAACGACAACAACAACAGTAACAGAACAACAGGAACGACTCTGAGGCTGTTGAGTACGAAACGTCGCTCCTTCATGTTAATAGGTGTTGTCCATCTTCCTGCGCGTTAGTGACTTCTTTCCTCGACGTTTCGTCCTTCGCTCTGTGTACTTTAACTTTGCACTTCCCAAATTTCTGCTCTTAAAAATGTTTAAGGATTTTTTAAACAATACCGTTAATCGAAATAGTCTTAAGTAGTTATTATTGTTTGAGCTGTGTATGGATTGATATTAACTTATTGTTAGAAATGATCAATCCTAACTTTATTTAACCCAGCATGTGATAGATAACCTTGTTTAAAACAAGAACATTAATACTGCAGCGACTGTTACGATCGATCTAATAATGTTGGAACGAAGTCTTGTGCACTTGGTAATAATCGGATGAATAATTTAAATTGTGGGGAATTAATCTTTTATACTGTAAATTTAGGTTCCGTTAGCGCCGCCGTTAGCGTAATTTCCAACTTCACCTTCAATTTGCGTACAAACGAGGGTATTTTTTTCGAATTCTTGCCGTACCAGTGTTTATTTGCCTTAGTTCACGTTCACTTGCCAATTTTTATTAAATAGCTTCTTCGTATTTTTTCACCTGTTTGCGAAATTTACTCAAAAGTTCATAATAATAATAACAATGATATTTTAATTTTCAATAAAGAACAAAGAACATACATCAACGTTTTAAATAAATCATCAATAAACATAAAACAAAGAGTATTGACCCAAGTAACCTGCCCTCTGGAACTCATAACCATCTACCATCGTATTAGTTGGATCAGCGAATCTTAACAAAAAATTGAAAATATTGAGTATTTTTAATTCTGTTGCTTTAAAAAAATATAAATTGACATGGTGCATACGTTTTCAAAAGTTGAATGTTTCGTACTTAATATGACGACAGGATATGACTTTCACAACAGAAAAAAAAACAATAGTTTCTGATTTTATCCACTTGAATTTATATAGATAATTAAAGATAAAAAGAGTTGTAAATATTATCGACACTTAAGTTGCATCTACTTGTAGGAATATTTTTTTTTAAATAATTTGTAACAATTAGAATTGTGTTGTAATACGCCCAAACGTGCCACCTTGTTTGTTGACTTTACGGACAACTAAATAATCTATTAAACACGGTCCACACAAAAACAAACTAAAATTTATTGACAAATTAATTTATTAAGTGGACCAAAGAATTTGACTAAATTCAATGAAGCAATAACCGCCTATTTACCGAGAAGTCCGACAGCTATTGTTAACAGCATGCGCTTTCTAAAGACGGTTGCTACCTGTTACTGTTATGATTTAGTGGCGCTAAGGCCAATTTTCTACTGACCTAACATCTATTGTCGATTCTTTTGGGACTCCTGCAATTAAACTTTAATTGCTGATTATTCTGGATCGTCTAATTAAAATAAAAAAAACGGGCCCTACGTTGTTGAACTGGATTCTAATTCTGGTGAGACGGTGTATAAATCTGAGAGATGAAAGGAACTAAATACTTATCAATAAAATGCCAGGTGAGAGATTTAATTAATTATTTATTGTAAAAAAAGAAAAAAAAGGTAAAAACTCCTGCTGACCGCCGCGAAAGACTGGTCAGCTTGAGCGTAAAAACCTGGATTGAAACAATCTTTCACAATATTGATTCAAGGACCCAAATGACTGTTTTCGCCACTCCGATATGTGAGAAAAGTTCTGTGCAGAAGATGTCTATTGATAGGTGGTTCAAATTCTTGGCCTCGTAATTCTACGGAATTCGTAACGAGTATTAAATTTGCCTTGATTTCTGAGTTATACTGTGCTGGCCGCACTGTGTGCGTTGGCAGATATAACTTGCCTGACCAGAGGCTGGAGTTGCAGATGCCCCTGTACAATCGGAATAATGCTGATAGCATGTCTCCGAATTGCCGAGGATATCGCAAAAAAAGGTAGAACTAAATTGAAAAAAAAAATACACTGTATTTGAAATCGAAGAAAAGATTTTAGGTGTAGTTAATTTACTGTGGTTGATTAAATCTCAGATCGCGCAAACTACTGAATTTATTGAGTTTTAACTTAATGCAAAAGCAAACGCAAGTACCAAAAATAAACCAAAAGGATTGCCTAAGCAATGCAAAGATGAAACTTTACAGAAATTCCAAGCCACTGATTGATAAGCCAACACAAATTTATGCCACCAAGTATGTGAAAAGAAATAGACAAAATTCATGCAATTATACCTATTCCCGTTCCGCGACTTCCACTTCACTAATTCACCCGCGCACTCGGTTTTTATTCGCGTCTCCGATCGCGCGAGTCTCGCGGTTATTTATTGATCGCCCTTTTGAATTTACTATGATTTTAACGCCCCGAAATAATGTGATTTTAATTCTAATTATGCAAGCTAGATGAAATCAATTGCAAAGCACTCAAAAATAAACTTCTCGAGTTAAATTAAAATGCAGCTTTCCGTTCGGACGATCAGAAGCTTTCTGTCCTAAGTTTTTGATTTTTTGCCTTTGCGAGCGACAATTTTTAACTCCTCCCCCATCCCCCGAAGCCTAAAAAAAACGGTTGGCCAATAAACGTTTTTCGTTCAGAAAAGCGCACGCTTCTCTCTCGTTCCTTTTGCATAACTTATCAATTTCTGATCGGCCCTTGGCTTCCCGGTGGCCTGCACATGTTTTAACCTTCTATATTCTTCAAACCCGCGACGCTATACAAGTGTCGGTTGACATATTTATTATTTCCCGAACTCGTTGTACGATTTTGAAAACAAAAGCCCAGTTCTTTCCTACTGGCGATGCAACATGATACTTTCTAAATTTTACAAAATTCTTTCAAAGACTCTAATGCGTACAATGACAACCCTTGATTTATAATATGCTGCAACTATGGTTTCTTCAGCATGTTTAGGGCCGGCTTTATAAATGACGGGGTTCGGATGCAGTAAGAATCGTTCTATTTTTAAAGCACAGTGTTATTCCATGGGGTACGGAAGCCAGGACCGTAATTAGAAGGTGACGCCACAGGCGCAAGCAAAACAGGGGCGGCGCCTAGAAGATTTCAATGAATTTCATTTTGATTTATTTCGTCTTCCTGATTCGAATCCTTTAAGCGCACACGTTTCTTTTGAGACACCCTGCACATTATTCCCGTTTTATTTATACAGGGTGTTTAAAAACATTCTATCCAGATATAGATCACAAGAATACAAACGTATGCTATGTGAGTGGTTTAAAATACAACGTAGAATGGAAGGAGGAGATTACAACATTGTAATTGATTTCAATCAGGATTTTTTTAACGCTACGACCGTTCAATTGAAAAATTCATCAAAAACGGAATACGTATTCAAACCAATAAAGAAAGAAACAAATTACGCTACGCAAGTAGTATTGGGTGGTTGAAGAAGTGTGTGTAAAGTATGGGTGATTGCTCGACAAAATGCTGCGCAAGCAGAGCTATGAGAAGTTTGCTCGACAATATGCTGCGCAAGCAGTGTTGTGGTGGTTGCTCGACAATATGCTGCGCAAGCAATATTATTTGTGGTTGCTCAACAAAATGCTGCGCAAGGAGGATCGGTCAACGTTAAGGAAGTGCTGAGTGTTTTCGACAAAATTCCGCACAAGGAGCTGGAGCGGTTCGCGGTCTTGTTTTTATAGGGTATTTTCGTAACGGGGGTCTAGTAACTCTGCTTCATTGATCTGAATTCATACTTGACAACGAGCAGAGCTGTATCTCATTCGTCAAGGAGTACCCTTTTTGTTTTTGCTTCGGAGATTGTCTTAGCGACCAATTTGAGGATGCGATCCTATTTGTCGGCCAATCAGGAACGAATGCGGTTTTGCTTTAATTCGTAGAGGGGCGGCCGTAATTTGTTTTTTTTTGACAATCGTTGTCGCCGCAACATGACGTTTTGCTCGAATCCGTCTACGTGGTATTGCTTGATGCTCGTCAATCAACGTCTGTCATTTTGACATTTGTCATTCTACTGCTTCTTGACATATATCATCTTGACGTTTGTGGCCATCTGACAATGTCACATGATTTGTTGGTCACTAAGCAACGTGTGAGCCCGTTCCTCTATTGGAAAGCTTTGATTACTAATTCATGAAGACGTCGAATAAGGAATTCCCAGGAGTGAGATTCTCTTTCGCAAATAAAATTACAGTCCATCACATTATTTTCATTTCACCTCAAATGCATTTACAGAAAACCGCAAGCTCATTTCTGATCAAGGTTTATTGTCTGTTTAAGCTTAAGTCAATCGTCGTGGTCCTTCGAGCCGAATTCACTACTGCTACTACTATTACCTTTTCTTAATTTATCGAAATTCGGCTTCGAGTGTATGGTGACGTACAATTTCTATTTGACCGATTTTTCAATTTTTGCCGGAGCCTCCCCCCCCTCAAGAACCTCTGAAAGCAGAGTTTTCTTTGAGGTTTTTTCGGTATTGTGGAAGGGGTTTATCGAAAATCCGTAAAAACGCGTTTTAGATAAATCCTTGGGACGATTTTTGGTGGCGGTTGCAAAGCGAATGCTCTTCACGCGGGGCGCGAAGGCGAATACCCGAGGGGGTTTCATTTTGTGAGCCTGTTTTTGGCATTTGAGCGCCAAAATTTTCGGCTCCATAAGCAAAAAGGAACGGGGAATTGGAAGATGATGGTCGTTTTTGGCTGTGGTGCCCGGGGACGTGAAAAAGGGGTGACGTTTAACGGATGACAATTGTCCAGCATCTATAGTGTTTTGCAAATGATCTAACATGACACAACGTAAATTCAAAGGATACTTGATGAATTTATCAAGTGGACACTTGATGTAGATTAAATTGAAAAGTTACTAAAGGATTAACAAGCAAAATTATCTTTTTACAGAAACGACTGTATCTAGGGAACGGTTGATATTCGGAGCTATGTTCATTAAGACTTTTGTGTTTGTATTGATGTGATCTATAGCAGGGTAAAATATCCGAAAGTATTATTTAAACACCCTGTATGTATATTTAGGTGTTTTTTTTTTGGGGGGGATGGATAATTTGAGAAGCAGATGGAGTGTCAAATAGAATTTTGTCACAAGTTACGGATTTGATGGGGTTGTCTAGTTTGGGGTGATATTACATTTTAGGTACCTAACATGTAACTGGATATTGTATATTACAGATCCAAAGACAGGAGAAGACGATGACTTGAATGAAGCGCAAGAAAAGTCAGGAGTGGGAGAAGAGGAAAAGGCAAAAAGGAAACGAAAGAATTTTATATCATCCCAATTTACTTCTACTGATTTGTAAAGAAAACAAACTCCTTTTTGCAGTGGCAGCTAAACGACTTATTTACAAACAGAGTCTTCAAAACAAACAAATAAGTTGACGCATAAGTTTCAAAAAACTTCATAAAATAAACAACAAAACGAATAACAAAAAAATTACTATATTGAGAAACTACAGTTTCAAATAGCAGTACTTTCCAAATTCTCTCCAAAAGTCTTCTTCCTTATGATGTAAAAAATTAATTTTTGAAACTACCTACCCATTTTCGATAAAACTTTAATTTAAATTTAAATTAGGAAGTGAACTGATTGGTAATTAAAAAAAAGATTTAAATACAATTTTGCGTATCGGCCATTGATCGAACACATTGCGAAAATTAACCTCTAACCCAATCTTGCGGCGAAATCCGGTCTAAGCAATTCTTTGTTACGCTTCCTACAATTTGTTTGCATAAAATCATATACCGAAAACGAAACCGGTTCTGTCCGGAATCGTAGCGAAACGCGCAGCAATTTTAATTAGTTGTTTGTCGTCACATTTTTAAAATTAAATCTGCTTCGATTCAACAAATTTCCCCCCAACTTTGACTTGCAAAACATTGTGTAAGCAGGAAAATTCCAGATTCAAGATAATACACTGTCCATACCAAGAAAGATAAACACAATCTGAGGAGAAGGCGAATTTATTGTTATTATTATTATTAGTGAATAAAACAATCAACAGGCCCAATACCTATAATAGAGCGACTGCATGTATATTTAGTTAGCAATTTTATACCAGCAATTCGTTGAAGCGTGCAGTTGAAAATATCAATTTCATTCTCAATCAATCGATGATTACGGCACATAACATGTAATAGTGAATTCTCAAACAAGTTTGTTCTAGCAGTAGAAGTCAGCATTAGAGAGTGGGAACGAGCGCAAAGACGTGGGATTCAAAAAGACAGATCAGTTAGCAATTCAGGAACACAAATGTCCCCTTTTACCAGTTTGACTAAAAACACCAACCATATTTAAGAGACACTCTTGAGGGATTCCTTGATTAGGATAATTGCCCTCCTTTCTAAAATAAAGATATTTCGGGAATTTGCGCTGAATTCTCTCAATGTTATCAGTATGGACGCCATAAGTAGGATTCCAAACTAAAGACCCATATTCAAGACGAGATCTGACATAACTACAAAATAATTGTTTGATTGTATCTGGATTGTTAAAATATTTTGATGTTCTAATTATCAAACCAAGAGTTTCGAAAGCAGCATTCGTAATATTGTCAATGTGGCGAATGAATGTCAATTTATAATCCAAAGTTACTCCTAAATCTTTAATATTATCACAGCGAGTAATAGTTACATCGTTAATTGTATAATTATGAAACAGTAAATTCTTCCGTCTACTAAAGGAGACGACAGAGCACTTGGATGGATTTAGGGATAACTTATTAGATGTGCACCATTGACAAATATCATTCAAAGCATCCCTAATAATATCATTGATGAAGATAATGCATAACAGTGGCCCAAGTACAGAAGCTCGAGGAACTCCTGAAGTTGCTACGAATCCAGTTGACTTTACGCCATTATACTCAACAAATTGTCGTCGATCAGTAAGATATGAAGCAAGAAGGTAGACTAAATGAGAAGATAAGCCACCGGCATTTAGTTTTTCAAGAAGAAGATGATGATCAAGACGATCAAATGCCTTGGTCAAGTCTATATAAATAACATCAACTTGTTTGGAGCGATCAACACTTTCACAAAGAAACTGCGAAACAGAGATTAAGTTTGTCGCAGTAGATTTACCGGGCGTAAAACCATGTTGAATGGGTGAGATAAATGACGAAAAATGATGGCATAGAATAGATCTAAGCCATATTTAACTAACTAGCTCTTTCTAGCGTATGAGTAATTCCTTCATATTTACCGTTGCCATATATAAGCCTTAAGCAAGAGTTCTGAACCTTTTGAATCCGAGATCTATCTACTGCATCAATAGAAGGACCATATACAGAATCGCAGAAATTGAAACGTGACAATACAAGAAATTCACACAACAATAGTTTCAATTCAGGGCTGAGGAGGCATCTATTGCTGAACAAAGTTTTTAAAACTGCGTAAGATTGTTGAATGAGAGTATTAATATGACTTTTAAAATGTAATTTGGTATCCAAAGACAGACCAAGGACTATGATTATCAGAGAGTAATTTGAAGTGCTCTAATTCACGATTAACACAATTAATGGTATCAATAATGTTGCCATTTGGAAACGAAAAAAGGATCTGAGTATCATCTGCGTAAGAATACAATATAGAAAAAGGAGCAACATGTATATATTATACACAAAAGGGGACCGCAAATACTGCCTTGTGGAACACCACACTATAGAAATAAATTCCGAGACTTGATTTCTGATTCTAACTTTCTGTTTCCGATCTCGAAGGTAATTACGGAAGAAGTTAATGTGAAGGTAGTGATTTAACTTTAAATATAGTATGAATATGTGACCAAAAATTCTTAGGCTCTTTGAGTATTATTTCTTGTTTTGTGCAAATAGGATTTCATTGCTACCTTGATCTTACTGGGAAGTTGTTTATACTGAGCGTACGTAACAGCAGATTTCGTTATTTTATATTGTTCAAGGAGTCTTGACTTTACCTTTGTATCTTTTATAATGGAACCAGTGAACCATTTTGGAAACGACTTATTAGGAGTTTTCTTAAGTGGTACAAATTGTTCAAATAAAATATTTAATTTTTTATAAAATTCATCCACAGCAGATACAGGGGAACTATGATTAAGTAAGAAATCCTAGTTTGTATTAAAAATGCCCTCGTACAGCAAATTAAAATTAGCTCTCCGAAAGTTGAAACCATTGCAGCAATTGTGACATTTTCCTTTGGTTTGTGCCTAAATTGATTCGGAATTTGAATTTCGAGTGGAGGATGATAACAGTCTACTGGTAATAACACTCAGTGGGCCCAAAAACTGAACAGAGTACATTAGAAAACAATAGGTCTAAAAACCTATTATTAAAATTATAAATACACTCACCGGCACAAAAAACGACTCACTATTATTTTTTAAAATAAATTATCTGAGGACACTTTTTGTCCATTTTCTTTTTCTGCTCATCGATGAATAGGACATTTTTAATAATCGGAAGAGCCATGATCATCATCGTAACTAAATTCTCTTGTTTAAATAAATTATTGAAAGTATCTACGCCATTGTCAATATTGTGTTGCAGTTGATTTTTTGTTTTCCAAACTTTTCCTAAATACTTAATTTAATAATTTGTTTACATTTTGTCATTAATAAGTTGTTTTCATGGCTATTAATGCAGTGGATGCAGCAAAAGTAATTGCTTTGATTCAGGATGGTCGGTCTCAACGTTACGTTGCACAAGTTCTTGGAACTTCTCAATCATGGGTCTCCAGAATGTTGAGGCGATTCTTGGAAACTGAATTTTACAATCGACGCCCTGGAACAGGTCGTCAAAAATGTACAAGCGCTAGAGATGACCATTTTCGTACCCTAACGATTCTTCGCAACAGAAATTTGACTGCTGTTCAAGTCAGAAATCGTCAATATGACCCCACGCTTTGTTCAACCGCCGATAATTTTAAAATTAGGGAAATTTGAATGCTCCCCTCCATTTTACCTTCCTGTCTAGTTGTCTTAAAGATATTCCAGTAACGAGTGCCGTGTAAACTCTTATAAAATATACAGTGTACAGTGTTTTGTTCATTTTTGACCCCACGCGACTAAGTGCGTAACAATTTTATTTCGGACTGATCAGTAGTTGTTGACAAGGTAAGCGTTTAATTTATTTGATTACTTCTATTATGTATAGTATTTCTCTTCGAAAAGTGCTGTTCTATGTCATTGTTGTCTATAATATTAATAGTAATAATAACATTGTTTATTTCATGACTACAGAGAATTTTGGGATGTTATAATCGTTAGATTTTTATAAAATAATAATATAATTAATTCCAGGATGTCTTTATCGTATTCAAAAAGACCACTAATTGAAGCTGAATTACAGACAATTGTAGATAATTGGAATTATGACGAAGATGATAATCTGATTCCAAATGAAAGTGATTATCCCGATGAATGTAATGAATACCCATCAGACTCAGACCAAGATGCTAGTGAAGACAGCATTGAGGAGGAGAGTGAAGACGATCAGGTACAATCTGCTAGCTACTTTTATACCAAAGACAAAAACATAAAATGGAAAAAAAACAGCTCCACCAAGAAGTGTTAGAACCAGAAAACATAACATTATTTCTTGCTTACCTATTGTAAGACAAAGTGCAAGAACTGCCTCCACTCCTCTCGAAATATTTTCCTTATTTTTTGACGAAAGGACTTTCAATTTGCTTGTAAAATATACGAATTTTGAAAGAGAAAGAGATGCCAATGATGTATCACATGAAGAAATGCGGGCATTTATAGGACTGCTTATTCTGAGTGGCCTATTGAAATCTTCTCATTTAAATTTTGAGGAGCTATGGGCAAAAGATGGTACAGGATGTGAAATGTTTTCTCTAACAATGTCGTCCAGAAGATTTCTTTTTCTATTGAGAACCCTAAGATTTGACGACCTTGAAACTCGAAACGAAAGGAAACAGACAGATAAGCTCGCCGCTGTTAGAGAATTAATTGATATTTTGTCTGATAATTTTTGTTCTTCATATTCAACAGGAGTGTACGTCACTATCGATGAACAACTGATCCCCTTTCGGGGTCGCTGCAGCTTTAGGCAGTACCTACCAAATTAAAATCTACCATTTCATGTTAATACCTCTAAAATCCACTGTTTACGACTGTTTACGTGATTTTCTTTCATGCGACTAATTAAGGGTTAATTTTGTCCAGAACTGTATTATCATGGACATCATTATTTAAACAAGTCGCAAACTGCAGAATATCGAAGAAGAAGATCATAGAGGTAATGAAAAGACATAAAAAAATTAAGTTGGTTGCAAGACCTGTTACATTCTGCTAATAAATGGATAGTGCATGAAGGATCAAATTTTGAAATTGCGTCAGCCGAAGAAGTTCCGCGTACAGTATCCCGGACATGCAACAGTTGTAAGTTGTGAGTCTTAAGCATTGACAAAGTTGATTGCCATTTTCAAAAGAAATATCCCGTTCGAAAATAATTCTATTTGATATGTATATTAGGGGTGGTGGTTTGAATGTAGTGCCTGGGGACACGTCCCTTAAAAATTCAGTTAAACATACTCCGAAGAGAACGTGAATTAAAGTTCGGAAATAACTCTATTTGATATTATTATTATTATTATATGTAATGTGGGAGCGTTTTTGGGTGTAGGTTTTTAGGGCGCGTCCCGAAGAAAATGTAAATAAAAAAATCGCGTTTGAAAGTAATTCTACTTGATACGTATTTTAGGGGTGGTTTGAATGTAATATTTTTGGAACACGTCCCTTAATAATTTAGATAAACCGAGAGATAAACATACTCCGAAGAGAAAAAAAAAATATCCCGTTCGTAAATAATTCTTCTTGATGTTTATTTTAGGGGTGGTTTGAACGTTTGAGTGTTTTCGGGGTGAATGCCTTAAAAATTTTGGTCGTTTTCTGCCGGCTAATGCGGAAACTTACGTCGGTCAACTTTTGTTACGATGACTATACAGGCCTTGTTTACGCGGTGTTACTCAACGAGAACAGATAATTGCTATCTAATAAGAAAGTATAACCGGCTATTCAGTTTCTAGAACCAGAAATATCCGGTTACGAACGTATTTGTGTCTAACCTAATGAACTTAATGATCTCAAGCGTAAATACAGCTGTCCCAGAAGTAACGCTTTCGTGTTTCTTTCGCTGAAATAATTCGCGTCACGAATAAAATCTGAAAACTTCAGTTATCATTCAATCTGGATTTTTTTAATTTCATTTCCGTTGATAAAATTAATTGATATTGTTTACGTTAGTTAGTCTAAGGTACAGTATTTTGTTTTAATTAATTCGATTAGTTAATTTTTAATAATAGAAAATTGAAGCCGTCGTTTTATACCGTGCGATCAAATAACAAATGATTCAGGGATGGGTCTTGAAGATGACAGCATGACATAACTTGATAAAAATTAGGTTATGTCATAATCTTCCTAGACAACGCAACATAACCTAATTATTCTGTTCTGTCACTATTTGCTATCAACTCTAAAGTTGATTCTATGGCTTGACTCTGAATTGATTGCACTAAAAATTAAAATAAATTTAAAATCTGACACATTCCATCATTAAAGGTTTTGATACCACAAAGTCATATAATTCTAATTATATAATTGTTCTTAGCAACCAATCAAATTTGACTTTGACAAGCACACTTCACATAGTGAAATAAATAAAAAAAAACATTTGAATTTCTCGCTATATTAGCACGTCTATTGTAATTGGCGATTGTGACGTCACTTCCACGAATTATAAAGCAAAGTGTATGCGCTTAAAATTTCCTTCACGTCAACTTGTAGGTATTTGATAATTTTCACGAAACAAAAAATAAATTGCAAAACAAATTTGATTTAATAAAAAAATGTGCGTGCATAGAAAATATAGCGAAGTATACGCGTGGCTCCTCTATTGTATAATATAGCCACTTCTGTCATGTCCTTTCCTTTTTTCAAGTTTCAATGAAACAATCGGTATTCCAGCGATTAGTTTAATTAATTTAAAATAAACTTTTTTATTTTAAAAAAGCAATAAATTCATTTATTTATAAAATATCGAAGGTGATGGAATGTTGGAAGAAAAAAGAATTTGTTCGTGAAATTTGCTTGCAGCTGATATAACTTGGAACTTACATTCGGATCAGCTGTAGATAATGAAGAGAAAGGAGTTCACTTGATATGCTCCTAAAAAGTTTGATAAGAACGGCTTGTGTATATAACTCCAAGACAGTGTCGATATCCGATCAGTTAGTTCTTGAGTATCCATCGCGCTCCACCAATTAGAAACAACAGACGATGCCGCCAAATGTAAGTCGCCTCAATACATACTTTCGCTCTGCTAGCTATACTTCGTCGATTAAATAATTGAAAAAAAAAATATAATGATATAGTGGTTAAATACGGAGGTGAATGTAAATTGTTAAAGCGGGAATGCAATTCGAGGAATTAACGCAACCGATTGAGTGTTTTGTTGCGGAATCTTAAATTGAGATTTCTTTTCGTGATCTCCATATTCTTGAGGAATTTTAATTGAGTTTATTTAAATTGATTTTTTACTTTCACAGTGTGTGAAATTAGTTGTTTTAATTTTTTTTAATTCTTCAAAATTCTCGTTCGAATTCTTTTCATCTGCCTAATTTTTTTTCCATTGTTTTTAATGAATAAATATAATTCACTGATTTTAATTTAGTTGTTATTTTAGATACAATGAGAATAACAATTCTTGTTTGACAAATAAATGAAATATTTACAATATTTCAAAGTCAGTTCTCAAATTCTGAACGCCCCCTAATCGGACGAGTTTTCTGAACGTGGCACTATGTCAAAATTTAATTTTTTTAAGCTGTACTGTGTACACAAATAAACTGAACTAATTTGTAATTTATCAAAATCAATTCGCCCTTGAAAAAAGGTTCGATTTGGTTACAAAACAGAAAGAAAATGAAGATCTTTTTTTAAAACAATAAAAAATCGTCGATCGTCTTTTGTTTTTCAAGAAAAATTGTGTAGCATGCGAAGGGGGTGGACTGCTTTTTCTTGTTTTAAAATAAAATCCTGCAATTTGTGTAAACTTCCTGAACTGAAGTTTTCATTTGCTAAAAAGCAAAACGGATGAAAGCTGACATCGATTAAAAATAAATAATAATAATAAAACAAAAGAGAATCGAGTTACGTAATTAATTTTATGAAACTTTATTCACTAGAAATAAAGCGAGAACTGTCAAAAGGAATGAAGGATCGTCTTTTGTTTTTCAATGAAAATGCGAAAACAGTTGACGTACGAAAAAGAGGACGGTTTCTTAAATTTGATCGAATTTTTCTCGTTTTCTCAAATTGACAATTTTCTGAACATATCTTTAAATTCAAGCACATTTTCTGAACGCAGCCCGAAAAGATAAAAAAAAACTATCAACTGTCAAAAGGAATTATGAAACCGTCTTTTGTTTTTCAAGAATAATTCGAAAACTGTTGATGCATGAAAAAGAGGGCAGGATTTCTTCGATTTGATCAAATTTTCTGAACGTTTTCTGAAATTGGACAAATTTTCTGAACTTTCGTTAAGCTCAAATAATTTTTTTTTAACGCAGCCCGATGCCCAATGAAAAGCAATTCTTGAAAAACAAAAAAGAAATTAAATAAAGGGGCACTGTCAAAAGTAATTATGGATTCGTCTTTTGTTTTTCAAGAAAAGTGCAAAAACAGTTGACGCACGGAAAAGAAGACACGATTTCTTAAATTTGTAGAAATTTTCTGAAGGTTTTATCAAATTGGACAAATTTTCTGAACGTATCTTAAAATTCAAATACACTTTTTTGAACGCAGTCCGAAAAGAAAGAAAAACAAATAACTGTCGAAAGCAATCTTTTGTTTATGGGAAAAAATGCAAAAGACAATTGACGCACGAAAGAGAGGACACGATTTCTTAATTTGATCAAATTTTCTGAACCTTTATTCAAATTAGAAAAATTTTTTGAACGTATCTTTAAATTCAAATACATTTTCTGTATGCAGCCCGAAAAAAAAAACAATCAACTGTCAAAAGGAATTATGAAACCGTCTTTTGTTTTTCAAGAAAAATTCAAAAACAGTTGACGCACGATTTCTTAAATTTGAACAAATTTTCTGAACGTATTTTTAATTCAAATGCATTTTTGAACGCAGTCCTAAAAAAAACAAACAACTGTCAAAAGCAATCTTTTGTTTTTGAAGAAAAAAGCAAAAAACAATTGACGCACGAAAAAGAGGACACGATTTCTTAATTTGAACAAATTTTCTGAACGTTTTCTCAAATTAGACAAATTTTCTGAACGCAACTTTAAATTCAAACATATTTTTTTAACGTAACCCGATGCCAAAAGAAAAACGATTCTTGAAAAACAAAAAAAAAATTAAATAAAGCAACAACTGTCAAAAGGAATTATGAATTCGTCTTTTGTTTTTCAAAAAAGTGCAAAAACACTTGATGCATGAAAAAGAAGACACGATTTCTTAAATTTGAACAAATTTTCTGAACGTTTTCCCAAACTAGACAAATTTTCTGGACGTATCTTTAAATTCAAATATATTTTCTGAACGGAGCCCGAAAAGAAAAAAGAAACAATCGACTATCAAAAGGAATTATGAAACCGTCTTTTGTTTTTCAAGAAAAAATCAAAAACAGTTCACGTATGCAAAAGGGGACACGATTTCTTAATTTGATCAAATTTTCGGAACGTTTTCTCAAATTAGACAAATTTTCTGAACGTAACTTTAAAATCAAACGTATTTTCTGAATTCAACCCGATGTCCAAAAAAAAAAAAAAACAAGAAAGTAAAATAAAGCAAGAACTGTCAAGGAATTGTGAATTCGTCTTTTGTTTTCAAGAAATGTGCAAAAACAGTTGACGTATGAAAAAGAGAACAGGATTTTTTAAACTTGAACAAATTTTCTGAACGTTTTCTCAAATTGGTCGAATTTTCTGAACGTTTTTTTCAAATTAGACAAATTTTCTGAACGTATTTTTAAATTCAAACACATTTCTGAACGAAGCTCAAAAAGAAAGAAAACCAATTCTCGAAGGACAAAAAAATTAAATTAATCAACAACTGTAAAAAGGAATTATGAATTCGTCTTTTGTTTTTTAAGAAAAGTGCATAAACAGTTGACACGTGAAATAGAGAACAGAATTTCTTAAACTTGAACAAATTTTCTGAACGTTTTCTCAAATTGGACAAATTTTGTGAACGTTTTCTCAAATTATACAAATTTTCTGAAAGTAAATTTGAATTCAAACATATTTTCTGAATGCAGCCCGATGCCCAAAGAAAAACAAAAAACTAAAATAAAGCAACAACTGTCAAAAGGAATTATGGATTCGTCTTTTGTTTTTCAAAAAAAGCGCAAAAACAGTTGACGCATGGAAAAGAGGACACGATTTCTTAAATTTGATTAAATTTTCTAAACGTTTTCTCAAATCGGACAAATTTTCTGAACGTTTTCCCAAATTAAACAAAATTTTCTGAACGTCTTTTTCAAATTAGATGCATTTTCTGAACGTATCTTTAAATTCAAACTCATTTTCTGAACGCAGAAAACGATTCAGGAAAGACGACGTCTTGTCAAACAACTTTGGCGATCAACTTTTGAAAAACGACGATCTATTTGTTTTTATTTTTTAAACAAAAGACGACGGTGGTAAAACTAAAAGTGACAAACAAAAGACAACCTAAAATAAACCAAGAAGCGACGGAATGTTTCAAATAAGAAACGATCGATTGCCTTTTGTTTTACAAAAAGAAAAAAAAATACAAAAACGAACAAACAAACGAGGAGAGGAGGAATTTTTTTAGGAAAAACGACGATCGATTAAAAAAAAGAAAAACAGAGAGATTTAATTTTCCAAATTTTTTTTTAATGAAAATGTTTCTATCAGCAGTTAATAAAATAAATCAATAACGAAATGCTTTTCGTGTTTTGATTATTTCCCAATTGATTAAAAAGAATTGCATCAATAATTATTATTAAAAAAACAAAGGACGAACAAGAATCTTATTAATTGATTTACAAATTGTTTAGTTCGAAATATTTTAATTTAACAAAATTTAATAAATAATAAAAAGTAAAACAAATATACAGAAGGATACTTTTAATGATTAATTTAAGTTTTCAGTTTACGGTTCTTCATCTGCTTATAGATTTTATTTATTTATTTTTTATTTAAAAAAGTGGACCGTATTCTGATCTTATGATTAAAGTCGTGTTTAGCTGAAGTCATGACTAAAATAAACAAGAAACGATATAGCTTTATGTCGACTTAACGTGTAAGAGAGTGATGCACGAACGTTGCCATGGGAACTACACACGTTATTAGTTTAAACATAGGATGAGAATACGGGCCAACGCCAAAATGTTTAAAGTAACCTTACTTTTTGTGTTTTCAGTTAATAATTTAAAACAAAATTTTAATAACGCAAATATAGTTCACGTTTAAAATTGACGTTTCATTTACTGAACGTACGAATTAGATTTTTATAGTTCAGAGCTTTCTTTTCAATTATTCTCAGTTCAATAATAATTTCGCCGTTTCGAAACACCTAACAGATTTCTATTCTCTTTGTTTTTCCGGAATGCAGCAAAATGCCATAAACTCGAGGCCAGCTTTGCGCATTGCCATCATTGGCCAGAGCGTGTTTGCGGTCGATGTCTTCATCCGATTGCAACAGCACGGGCACATCATCGTTGGAGTATTCACCATACCAGACAAGGGCAAACGAGAAGACCCTTTGGGTAAGTCAATCTTTCAATTCTTCCAACTTTATACCAATTTTTTTGATCACCTGGTATTTTGAATTACTCAATACGTCTATACATTTTAAAATTCAATTTCTTCGAAGAACGATAACGATAAATGTTTTTGCGCAGATTAAAACTGCAACTGCAGATCGCTATTTAATCGCAAAATTAAAAGATGACACGCAAGTTTTTTAATTTCAGTTTGCAGAATGTGTTTTAAAAATATCCCCGCGCAGATTAATGGCAATTTCCTCGACGTATAATTAGCAATAATTTATCTAATCGTACTCGCCACGAATATGCACGCTCTTTAAGAATGATTCTGTGTTATTCTCTCGAGAGATCAATTGCAACAGTTGAACTGCGACTCTTAAATACACGAACTGAAACACATAGTAATAAATATATTAATTTATTCCCGTTAGCCAAGGTGACCGTTTCAATTAATTAATTTAATTTAGATAAATAATATATGAATGTGTACATACTTCACGAGGATTAAAGCTGACGCTTTTGATTCGATCTATAAGACTGCTGCTTATAATCAGTTAAAAAAAAAATTAAATGTAATTGTGACGTCAACCAAAATACTTATTAGTACGTACAATACTATTTTGGAGATTGTTTTGTTTTTTTCTATCTTATCTGATGCACGTTTCCAGAGCAAAACAAAACTGTTGGCCGTTAAACCCCCAATTCCAAGGTTGACCAATTTATCTAAACACTTTCTTCTATTATTAGTAAAGCACGGATTTAGGTGCCTTTTTAGTTCATGAGTCATACGGATCGTGTAGTGATGACTTTATTTATTAGCTTAGCTTTAATTGTAAGAATCGAGACAATTTTCTATCTATTCTTTTAAAGAGCAATTATATCTCTCCATACAGGGTGACTGTTAATTAAACCGACAAAGTGGAACTACTAAAAAAAGCGGTTACGTTCTCAAGGAATCGCTTAAATAAATCGGTTTTCTCCGAAGATATGAAACGATTTCTTTGACCGGAAATTCAACGCCGACAAGTTTTGTTTTTTGTTTTTGTCATAAAATTAAACCAAATAAGGTAAAACAATTGTTTATATCGCACGTTTTTGTTGAAATTGAAGTCTTACTCTATTGCCAACAGTGATTTCGATTGGTTTACTTCAACGATAGCCTTTGTCTTAAAGCGAAACGAAATGATGTGAAACAATTGTTTTCCTCTCACAGCCGAAAGCGAAGCTAAAGCCGAACTTAGAGTCGCACTCTATCGTAAACAGCGATTTCGATTGGTTCCCTTGACCGAGAGCTTTTTTTTTAAACTAAACAAAACGAGGCAAAACAATTGTTTATGATGCCAGGATTGGTTACAATGATACGAAACTTTAACTTTGATTTTCACAGCTATTTCGATTGGTTCATTCCATCGATAGCTTTTGATCTGAAACTATACAAAATGGGATAAAACAATTGTTGATTGACATCGCACAGCCTGAAGAGAAAAACGAAAGCAAAATTTTGAGTCTCAGTCTTACTCACAAACAGCGATTTCGATTGGCTCTTTCGACCGATAGCTTTCTTTTTGGAACAAAACAAAACGAGACCAAACAATTGTTTACATTGCGCGGCTTTGTTGTTGTGAGTTCAAAACAAGAGCGAAACCTGAACTCTGAGAGTTGCACGAAACAATAAATATAGCTTGCGCGTAGATGGCGTTAATTTCACTGAAAAAAAAAAGAAAAACAAATGCTGGTGTGTCTTCTTTTGTTTAAATATGAAGTGGGCTTACGTCGTGGTTTCAAGATCATAGAAAAAAATAACAAATGAATAATCAAGTACGTGTTCGCCTTTTGTTTTTTTTCCCAAAGTTTTTATGTTTTTCTGCATTTTATTTTTTAATTGTTTAGTTTCAATTTTTTTTTAAGTTTTACAATTTTCTTCTTTTGTTTTTACAGTTGTTTAATGTCCCGGAATTAATATTTTGTTTCGTGTCTTTCTTTTGTTTGTTTATTCTTTAGTCATTGAGAAACAAAAAAGGAATTTCGCTTTTTTCCGTCTTCCTGCAAAGGAATTTTGATTTTCTTTTGTTGTCCTTGGCGTGGTAAATCAGTTTGTCTTTTGTTTCCTCCTTTGGTTGTTCTAAAAGTTTTTTTTAACGCTTTTCGATTGCTTTCTTTTATTTTTATTCCTCTTTGTATTTTTGTTTTTTTTTCTTTTGTTTTATTCTATTTTCTTGTTTTGTTTTATTATTACTCGTTTATTTGCTGTCAAATACGAAAACGTTTCGTTTTTTGTTTTTCCGTAAAGTTTTCCTCGCCTTCTTATGTGATTTCTTTTTTGTTTTGTTTGCTGTTTTGTCTTCGAATGTGCAAAGTGGTTTGTCTTTTGTTTTTTTCTGTAGCTCTTATGTGAAAAGTTATACGTCTTTTGTTTTTGGTTGCAACTTTCATATTGTCAATTTTTATCCCTTTTTTTCTGTAATTGGTATTTTGCCTTTAATCAATATTTAAAAGAAAAAAAAACCAAAAAGACCTTGAACGTGGGAACTAACAGCTTCTTGTTGCATTTAAAGGTGCAATAGAAATGACTTTTTCAGTTCCCATGGGACATTAGCAGAAGCCCTAATTAAATTTTTTATAGAAAAGGAAGAAACGTCGGCAGAAAGAAGAATGTGAACAGCCTTCTGCCTTTTTTCTTTTTTTTAAATTTTAAGTATACAGGGTGACTGTTAATTACCCCGACAAAGTCTAGCTTGCTCTTGGTTCATTTAATTTATTTTAATTATTTTTACTCAATTCATTTTTATGGCGAGTAGAATTTTTTTTTTTGAATTAAGAAACGAAAATTTTCTTTATTTAATTTAGTCACACCTTTGACTTTTCCTTTTCCCTTTGTAGGATCAGTATATTTACATTTATGTATTTAACTGTTTATGTATTGTAAGCAGGCTCTGTTGATTGATAGGCAAACTATGTGTTCTTGTGCTGTTTTTTTTTTGAATTCTTTGCCGATTTGTTCAAGGTCATCTTTCTTCGAAAGTACATCGATTTTGATTTGTCGTTCGCATCTTCTCCGCTAGAACCGCCAACGTAGTCTTCACTAGAACCTAGTTTATCAGCATCAACCCATAATCTAGGTTCCCTCTTCTTCTTGGCGTTCTTCATCTTCACTTCCAATCGTTCTTCAATTCCGATCGTGTTTCCTTTTTTGCAGGGCTCGCCTCAATATCCAAGTTTATCCTTTCTCCAGTTTCTATCATCTTTCTTCTCTACGTCTGTTTGTCTTAAACTGGTTTTTGACTCATTTTGCTCCACGCTTCCGGTTCTTGGCCTTCCTTTTCCCACCCGATCAAAAATCTCCTCTCCTTATTATATGGCCAAACCAATCAAGTTTCTCTTTCATTTGGTGGCTGTCAATTTCTTCTCTATCGGTGCTCTTTTGATTTTTTTTGGTTGGCTTGCTCAGGATTCGCTTGCATTTGTTTTACCCAAACAATAATTTATAGATTGGCAACAGATTTGATGCAACAAGACAAAGAAGAACTGGTCACCATAGAATCGATAGATTCGGGTGCCGTCTACACTTCAGCCCTGAAAACGCACGTAGGTATGAGTATCGAAACCTGGAGATACTTCGCCGGTTTGTTCAAGGTCATCATTCTTCGAAAGCACATTGATTCTGATTTGTCGTTCGCATCTTCTCTGCTAGAGGCGCCATCCGAGTCCAAGGTCATCTTTCTCTGAAAGCAGCGCCAATTCTGATTTATTTGTCTTTGGACCTTCGCCAGAGACACCAGCCTAGTCCAAGATCATCTTTCTCTGAAAGCAGCACCGATTCTAATTGGCTTTTCACATCTTCTCCGCTAGAGGCGCCAACGTAGTCTTCACCACTAGAGCTCAGGTTACCTTCAAGATCAGCATCAACCCATAATTTAGGTTTCCTCTTCTTCTTGGCGTTCTTCATCTTCAGTTCCAATCGTTTTTCAATTCCGATTGTGTTTCCTCTTTTGCAGAGCTCGCCCCAATATCCAAATTTCGAGTCCTTGCGCGCTGGCGTCCTTCAGCCTTTTCTGAAGTCTTCACTAAAGCTCAGGTTATCTTCAATATCAGCATCAACCCATAATTAAGGTTTCCTCTTCTTCTTGGCGTTCTTCTTCTTCTTAATCAATTCCGATCGTTTTTCTCTTCTGCAGAGCTCGCCCCAATATCGAAGTTTCGAGTCCTTGCGCGATGGTGTTCTTCAGCCTTTCCGGAAGTTCCTAACTGTCTTTGTTGCAGTGTTGTACTTTTCCTTTTCTCTTTGTAGGATCAGTATATTTAGATTTCTGTAGTTAACTGTTTATGTATTATGAGTAGGCTTTGTTGATTGATAGGCAAACTATGTGTTATTGTTTTTTTTCTAATTCCTTGCTGATTTGTCGCTCGCATCTTCGCTAGAGGCATCACCCTATCCAAGGTCATCTTTCTCTGAAAGCATCGATTCTGATTTGTCTTTCGCATCTTCTCCGAGGCGCCGCCGTAGTCTTCACTAAAGCTCAGGTTATCTTCAACATCAGCATCATCCCATAATTTAGGTTTCCTTTTCTTCTTGGCGTTCTTCTTCTTCTACAATTCCAATCGTTTTTCAATTCTGATCGTGTTTCTTCTTTTGCGGCGCTCGCTCCAATATCGAAGTTTCCTTCAGCTTTTTCGGAAGTTCCTAACTGCCTTAGTTGTAGTGCCGCCCTTGGAAAGTTCGTAGACAGACTGATGGCCCTTAGGTTGAACTGGCACTGGATGCGGACAATCAGTTTGGTTTCAGAGAGGGTGGGGTCCGCAACTCGGAAGCTAAATACATCGCCGGTATTTTCATTGACATCAGCGGAGGCTTTGATAACCTCTGGTGGCTAACCATTTTCAGACGGTTGAGGGACAATCTGTACATACTGTTCCGGTCTTATTTCTACTCCCGCTCCATGGAAATGGTCCAAGGTACCAGTTCCTGCGTGAAGACAATGACCAAGGGATGCACACAGGGATCCATCCTGGGCCCGCTTCTGTGAAATTTAGTTTTTAATGATATTGTTAGACCGGATGCGGCAGACGGTGGTAAGAAGGTCGCCTATGTGGATGATCTAGTCCTGATGGTGGAAGGCAAGAGCCGCTCTGAAATCGAAGCAAAAATTAACACAAACATGCAAACAATATTATCAAAACTTACTGCAAAGAAGCTGACTCTGTCCGTATCCAAGCCTGTAGGAATCATCCTAAAGGGTAAGCTGAACCCTGCCAGACCACCCGTTGTTAAGTTGGGCAGTGTATCGCTGAAATGGGCAACCACTGTAAAGTATCTGGGCATGATGTTGGATACAGGGCTCACAACTAGAAGAGAAACACGAAGGACAGAAGAAGCACAAAAGGGACACTACACTAGGAACATTGGGACTACGAACAGGACATCTAGAACTGGAAAAAGAAGAACAGGATTCGCGGATTGGAAGAATCCACAAGAAATTGGTCTTAGACAAGAAGGCGATACTTAAAATTAAAAAAAAAATGATGAAAGACAGAAAATTAGGCAGGGAAGGTGAGGATGTGGGAAGATTTGGCGAAGCTGTGTCAGGAAGCAGATTCGGAAAAGAACTGCGCACAGCGGGGTATGGGCCGACGACCCTTGATGCACCTGAGAAATCAGATGCATCAGAGAAAATAGCTGCTCGTTGTGAAACTCGTACTTGACATAGCCTTCTTGCACTTGTGCTCTTCGATTTTCTTCTCTCTCTTCCTCGGTCTGTCGTCGATCCAGTTTTCCAACCTCTTTCCTTGATTTATACATCTTAGCTCACTCAAAACTCTGCACGCCTTTCGGTTGGTGATCGTTGAGCCTCAATGGCGTATGGCAGCATGGACCCAAACTCCCCCTTCATTTTCGCCCAAAATTTTGGGAACCATGTGAATACCACTTTCGCTCAGGGGATCGTTTCTGTGAGGAGTCTGTCTTGAGGACCACACGATACGAATCGAGTAAACTCAAGGTGTTGCATCCTTCAACTTCCATGATAAGCACTTCTTCAAAACTAAAATGAAATTGTAAGATCCCGAATACAATTTTTTTTTAAAAAATGTGACGCGTTGGATTCTATTTGACTTATTAATCATCCTCGCCTTGACTCTTTCATCTCCAGTGACGTCACTGACGACTCTTTTCATTAAAAAAAACTTTTTCCCATGTTTCTTCCTTACATTGTTAATATAGCAATGGTTGTTCTGATTAAATTTTCTATCTTGTTTGTTTTCTTTTATCTTGAAAGTCAGTAGGGGCTTTCTTGATTGAGAAAAAATATTCTTTTCATTTTTCTTCCTCTTGACCAAATTAATGGACGTGATGGTCCTCATGACTACACCGAAAAGAATCGTATTTTATTTGCTTTAGGTTTTAATTGAGAGTAAAACAAAATTCAAAGAAACCAACAAACGCATTCAAGAACAAAAATAAAAGATCACCGATATCAATGATAGCTCCTTCAGTCAAAAGAAAAAACAGTTTTCCATAGATTTTTTTGACATTCTGTACAATTCCCCCAATCGTCTTGGTTCCTTTCTTTTATACTTTTTCCCTTCGGTTGGTATCAAAACCGTTGGAAAAAGAAACTTTTAAAGGGGTTTGGAAAGAAGCGAATTTTAGCGAGATACTGAACAAGCAGGAAAGCAACACTATAACTGCCTCATGTTATTAGAATGTTGCTCTCCCAATGGTTCTAGATGAGTCAAAATGGGAGATGTTCAAGTGGTGTTACGAAATCTGACGATGAGCCTCGAAAAAGGAGAACGCTGCCAGCCTTAGCCTTAGACCTAGCCACTTTCGTGAGTTAGTTGGCAGTATTTATATCGCCACTTTAAAATCCCATAAAACGGTGACAACTGACAAAATGCTTTCGCCTTCCCATTTTTTCCTTCAACCCTATATTTACCAGATACTTCTTTCTTTATCATCTGGTGGTACGTTTACCACCGATGAACTTTTCGGCCCTTTTTATCAAAATCCCTTAATTTACTACAAATATTTTTGATAAATTATTTTTGCAATTTCCAGCTAAGGTCGCCAGTGAAAACGATGTCCCAGTCTTCAAGATTAAAGCATGGCGTAAAGCCGGCAAACCCCTTCCGGAAATACTACAACTCTACAGGAGCGTAAACGCGGAGCTCAACGTCCTGCCTTACTGCTCCCAGTTCATCCCCATGGAAGTCATCAATTACCCCAGGTTGCAGAGCATATGTTACCACCCGTCCATACTCCCAAGGCACAGGGGCGCCAGCTCCATCAACTGGTAAGTTTAATCACGTCAGTGTTATTCTCCGAACGGCGGCGCACTGCACCTTAAAAATCATGGCTTGATAAGACGGGTCATTGACATAAAAGTAGGATCCTATTTGCGTCGAGCTTCGATAAATAATCTTTAATCACGCTCATGCAAGCGCTTACTGATCGATTTTTTCATTAATAAATTACTAGGACGCTGATCTGTGGCGACAAAGAAGCGGGGCTCACGGTATTTTGGGCCGACGATGGTTTGGACACGGGCCCAATCCTGCTCCAGGAAAAATGCGACGTCGAGGAAAACGATACAGTCGACACGTTATACAAGCGCTTCTTGTATCCGGTTGGAGTCACCGCTGTAGCAAGGGCCGTAGATATGGTCGCCGATGACACAGCTCCTCGCCAGCCCCAAAGCGAGAAAGGGGCCACTTACGACCCCATGTTAAACAAACCGGAATTGCAGAAGGTACCTGGCAAACCATTCAAAAGAAAATCACTTACATGAAACTTCCCCCTTTTAGATCGACTGGAATAAAACCGGGGAAGAAATCCACAACTTCATTAGAGGAATGGATTCCGTACCAGGCGCGAGCTGCCGCTTGAAGTTACCGGGCACCGACGAGTTCCAAGACGCCCTCTTGTTTGGTTCCTCGATTTGGGGCACGCAGAAACCCCCCGGGAAAGAGATAGAGATCGAGGGAGCCCTTCCAGGGATTATACACGAAGAGGGCTTGGCCATCAACGGAATCGATGGTAATTTGGTCAACGTGAAACGCGTCAAAGTCAACGGAAGGATGAAAGTTGCTTCCGCCTTGGACCAGGTGGCGCAGCAAATTAAAATCGAGTATACAGACGAGGAGAAGAACCAATTGGAATCCGTCAGGAATATTTGGGAGAGCATTCTGAACATTGAGGTCGAGGATGGCACTGATTTCTTCGATTCTGGGGCGGGCTCCATGGACGTGGTTAGGTATACTTAAGGTAGGTTCCTAGAGGAAGCAAAAACCAACGCATTTTTTTTTAATTTAAAGGCTCGTGGAGGAAGTTAAAGATCTCTTTAAGATCGAGCTGGAAAACGAGGACGTCTTCATGGCCCCCGTGTTCGACGAGTTTTGCCTGGCGGTGGTTCAACGCAGCAGAGGAGGAAACGCAGTGGTCGAAGTTGAATATAAAGGAACGGAGATCAACGCTAATGGGATGGCGATCAAAGTCCCCTGCCAGTTGTTTATCGATGGGAAATTCGTCGATGCGGAAAACGGACGTACCTCCCAATCTATAAACCCAACGGACGAGAGCGTCATATGTGACGTAAGTACATCGTGAGAGTAATCGCCAGGAAATCAGATTTGTTTTTCCCCTAACAGGTGCAATGTGCTTCAGTGAATGACGTAAACAAAGCAGTGGCGGCAGCTAAACGGGCGTTCGAAACTGGCGAGTGGAGTAAAATCAGCGCAAGGGAACGGGGTCAATTATTACACAAGTAAGTGGAGACCTTGACCTTTCGTATTCCCAAAAAGGAACTTGCCATACCAACTGTTCAAAAGAAGGCAGCAGATCTTTTCCTTAGATAACTGGATTAAATAAAAAAGTGATTTTTAATTCTCTTTAGTCAATAAAGAAAGCTTTTTACTCAATCCTACAATGACGAGGGAAAAATCCTTTCTCCAGGTTCTATCATCTTTCTTCTCTACGCCTGTTTGCCTTCAACTATTTTTTGACCCATTTTGCTCCACGCTTCCGGTTCTTGGCCTTCCTTTTCCCCACCCGATCAAAAATCTCCTCTCCTTATTATATGGCCAAACCATTTGGTGCTTGTGAATTTCTTCTCTATCGCTGTTCTTTTCATTTCTTGTGGTTGGCTTGCTCAGGGTCCATTTTAACCAAACCATAATTTATAGATTGGCAGATTTGATGCAACAACACAAAGAAGAACTGGCCACAATAGAATCGATAGACTCGGGCGCCGTCTACACCCTAGCCCTGAAAACGCACGTCGGTATGAGCATCGAAACCTGGAGGTACTTCGCCGGCTGGACGGACAAAATACAAGGCTCAACCATTCCCATTTCAAACGCGCGCCCCAACAAAAATCTGAGCTTCACCAAGAAAGAACCGATAGGGTAAGAGAACGAAATAAATTTGACCGCGGCTTCAACTTGAAGGCGTGTTTCAGTGTGTGCGGATTGGTCACACCTTGGAACTATCCCCTCATGATGCTATCATGGAAGATGGCTGCGTGCTTGGCCGCCGGAAACACGGTTATTATAAAACCCGCGCAGGTCTGTCCCTTGACGGCCTTGAAGTTTGCGGAGTTGTCTGTGAAGGCTGGTATTCCGCCTGGTGTTATTAACGTCGTCACGGGATCTGGTGAGTTCTTTTTCTCAATGCAAAAAAATTATAATATTTCATTCTCCCATTGGTGGTCGATGTTATTTCAAAGACGGACTTTTGGGTAACTCGTAATATTTGTGTTAATGAGTAAATGAGTACTTTGGGAATCTTTCTTCTTCACCCTCTGCCAACTTCATAATGAAGCTCCTCTTGTATCATCATGGTTTCCTGGTCTCTGTTTCCTCCTCCTTGGTCCTTTCTGGTCTTCTAATGTGATGAAACTCTTCTTACACTCTTATATCCCTCAATCATGGATTCTTAGTCTCTTTTTCCTCTTCCTTGGCCCTCTCTGGTTTTCTGGTATGACATAAATAAAACTAGGCCATCAATATCATTGGGAAAAGAAAACCATCGGCCAATTTTGAACGGAAATGGAAAGAATCTATCTCTTTAAGCAATATTTTCATGGAAAACTGGGAAACTATGGGTGACCAAACATAAAATCGAAACAAAAATAAAACTAAACACAAACGAAACTTCCAACCATTGACCATTGACGTGGAAAAAATATTTTAAACCTAAAATAGTACTTTTTTCCTTTAAGTCTGTTTATCTTAAAGGGTGTGTGTCGTTTTGACCAGTTCTTGGTCCATTTCTTCTCCTCTTTTTGGTCTTTGGGTGGACAATCCCACTTCTCCCATCGATTGCTTTTTCCTACGAGCTTTCTGGTCCTAGTTCGGCAGTTCCCTGTTTTATTTTTGGAACCCATTTTTTCTTAGCTTTCTTCTTTTGTTTCCCAAAATTGTCTTTGGCCAACTTGGAATAAACTAGTAGGCCAAAAAAAGGCCCTTGCCTTTATACCCAATATCTTTAATGTTTTTACCTTTTTTGCCTGTCATGTAACCTCACTTAGGTAGCTATTTCATTGTCGGAGAACTCCGGTTCTTCCAGGTTGATGTAGCAAACCCCAAAACAAAAGAGAACCATGGCAAGAGCAATAATCGAGTATATTATTACATTGAGTTAAGTAATAGGGTGGTCCACAAGCTTGCATGTTTATCTTCGGATGAAGGACATGGGTTCATATCCCCGGGGGTGGGTTTTTCAATTGCTGATGAAAAGCGTAAGCATGTCTTCTTCTCGGATAGGAAGTAAAGCCACTGGGGGTGGAATTCCCCTAAATTCTAGTAGGCTTGACTATATGACGTCAGTAGTTGGAGCCTAAAGGTACCTTTTAATTATTCGTTTGTTTTTTTTCTTCTAGATTTAACTATAGTTGAAGAAATCCTTCTTCATTCGAAACAATAGTTCGTCGCCACCACATTCGATTTCTCTCGTCGTTCCTTTTGTTTGGTTTGTTTGGTAAACAGTTGATTTGTTGTTTTCTTGGAGTTATTGTTTTTCTAAGAAATCATTTGTTTGTTGACAGCTTTTTCCTTTTACTTTAACCATTCACTTATTTTCTTCTTGTTTCACTTGCGCTCGGTTGCTCCTTTTTTCTTGTTTCTTGTCTTCGACCGTTTCGTGCTTTTTCGGTCGACAAACTATTTTTTCTTTTAGTCATTCGTTTGTTTCTTTCTCAATATAATTATATTTTAAATCCTCCTCATCCGAAACAATTGCTCTTCACCACCACATTCGATTTGTTTCGTCGTTTCTCTTGTTTTGTATTGTTACTAAACAGTTGTTTTGTTCTGCTAATTGGTTAGTTGGAGTTTTTTTTTTAACCGATTCTCTCTTGTTTTCTTTGTTAAGAGCCTTTTCCTTCTATTTTAAATATTCACTCGTTTTTTCCTTGTTCTACTAAGGATCAGATCCTCTTTTTTGAAACAATCGTTCCGGAGATCGGCCTTCTTTCGTCGTTCTTCTTGATTGTTTATTGCCTTCGATTGTCTTTTGTTTTTTCGGTTGAGAACCTTTTTCCTTTCAATTATTCGTTTGTTTTTTTTTTCTCGGTATAATTACATTCGATTTCTTTTGCCGTTTCTTATTGTTACAAAACAGTTGTTGCGTTCCTGGACTTATTATTTTTTTTGTAAGAAATCGATTGTCTTTCGTTTTCTTTGTTGGCTGCACTTTCATTTGTTTTCTTCTTGTTTTATTTGCGCTCAGATCCGCTTCTCTGAAACAATCATTCTTTATTGTGTTCAGGAGGTCGGCTTTGTTTTGTTATTCTCCTAGGTTGCTTCTTGCCTTCGATTGTCAATTGTTTTGTTTCTGTTGGAGGATCCATTTCAATTTATTCTTTCAAAACGTCAATTATTTGACTGTTTTATACTGTTTTCACTTTAAGGGAATTATTTGTTTTTTTTTGCTTTTGATTGCCTTTTGATTTGTCTTTTAGAAAATACGCTTCAACTAATTTTTTCAAACGTCAATAGTTCTTGTTCATGATTTTTTTTGTGTTTCGTCATAAATCGATCATTTCATTATTTTATACTGCTTTTGTTTTATGAAAATTATTTATTTTTCGTTTGTTTTCGATAGTCTTTTGTTTTGTTTTCGTTGGAAGATTCAATTCAATGTATATTTTCAGACGTCAATTGTTGTTGCTCATGATTTCTTTATTTTTTGTTGTAAATTGATCAATACCGTTTTCATTTTAAGAAAATCATTTGTTTCTTTTGTTTTCGATTGTCTTGTGTTTTGTTTTGTTTGGAAGATCAATGTATTTTTCCAAACGTCATAATTATCTTTATACTGTTTTCACTGTAAGGAAATTATTTGTTCTTTTTTTTTTGCTTTCGATTGTCTTTTGTTTTGCTTAATAGATGATCCCGTTCAAATAATTTTTTCAAACGTCAATTGTTCTTGATTTCTTCGTGTAATAACTCCCTCTTGCGACATATTTTGTAAATGGTGAGGTATTCCTGTTTTAATTACTCTCAACGGTAATAAATCTGCGCTGCTTTTCATCAGCCTGCTGCCCCAGGTAGCTTGATGAAGAAGGGCGTGGTATAAAGATGTAAAAAAAAAGCCGCCAGGGTGAACATTGTACCCAGATATACTGTTGCTAAAACAACTCAAGTCTGAAGCAAACTCTGCGAAACAAGGGCTGATTAATTAACCGAGGTCGAAAAGCGTACACGACGATAAAAGCGTATACGAAGATAAAAACTGAATTAAAGAAGGAACAAGGTAATTAGAAGTCAAAATGGCGACAGATATTTGCTTAGAAGTTACGGGCAAACGAAAAGAGACGCTGTGGTACTAAACGAAGTAAGAAGGAACGCGCGACGGCCTTACCACCAATCAGAAGCCGTAGATCTTTAGATGCCCATAAAGGAAACAATTTTTACAATTAATCTGTACGGTGTTGCCATCCTGGTGTGTCCGCTCAATTAAATCACGGGAGTGCTTGCCTAACTTTTCAAGAAAGTATCAGCCAATTCCAAGGGGGTTTAGACTGGGCGATTTCCTCCGCGCCCGTTTATCATCACGCTTACGTTTCAATCAAAGTTTGAACTTCTTTCCTACACATGCCTGAAGGGAATTTGGCAGTTTCTGCATTAATTTATGTTTTAAATATAAGTACAACTAACAATTGCAAACTTTTTATTGAGGAAAAGCAAAAATAGGATATAAAATTGCTAGTGTCCAATTGGTTTTAGGTACGGTGGCTGGAAATGCCCTGGCAGCACATCCGGACGTTCGAAAATTAGGCTTCACGGGCAGCACGCAAGTAGGACAGGTCATCATGAGGACCTGCGCAGAATCAAATTTGAAGAAGGTGTCCCTGGAATTGGGAGGAAAATCGCCGCTGGTGATTTTTTCAGACTGTGATTTAGACAAAGCTGTAAGACTGGTACGTTTGTTATATCTCTTCCCCTTCAGTTTCTGTACTTACAACCATCAATTTACTTAGGGAATGCAAAGCGTCTTCTTCAACAAAGGCGAGAACTGCATCGCCGCCGGACGCCTCTTCGTCGAAGCCGGCATCTACGAGGAATTCGTGCGCAGGGTGGTCCAAGAAACCAAAAAGATCACCATCGGCGATCCCTTAAATCGCTCTACATCACATGGCCCGCAGAACCACCTGGCACACCTCAATAAATTACTGGCGTACGTTAAGCAAGGGGTTGATGAGGGCGCAAAATTGGTGTACGGGGGCAAAAGGGTGAACAGACCTGGATACTTCTTGGAACCGACCATATTATCCGACGTAGAAGATCACATGTTTGTCGCAAAGGAAGAATCGTTTGGGCCGGTTATGTGCATCAGTAAATTCAAGAATGGGTAAGGCTGCTCCTTCACGTTAGAGTATAGCAAGCGGGATACTGTCCCACTTTGGCATCCAAAAAAAAATGCATCCACCCGAAGTGATATATCGTTTAAAGCCGACCCTCTCCTTATATAATACATTTATTTGGTTTGTTCAGACATGTCTAAACATGTTGGATAAAAGTCAATCACCTCGTTTTGTAGCACTTTCTGTTGATGCGTAAGAATGATGACTGGTCTAGTCCAGCATTGTCTAATATTGCAAAAAAGCAACCAACCATCATCCTCTGGTAAGACGACACTTGCAAGAACGAAAAAAAAATCCGTCAAGGACCACTCTCTCGTAAGATGACGTCATTATTGGCACTTCCTTAAATACAAGAACTAAAGGGGATGACTTTGGACGATGATACATCGTCGATACTTCTTAAGGGTTACTTCATCAGAGCAAGAAACATCTCTAGAAGGGGATATACCCTCATAGTCCCTCATTCCTTCGAATGGATACAATCTCCTCAATACCAAAGTGGCACAGCATCCCGCTACTATCTATATTACCCACGTTAACTTAAAAAAATTCAATACTTTTTAATTAACAGCGATATTGATGGGGTTCTGAAACGTTCGAATGCCACTGAATACGGTTTAGCATCGGGGGTGTTCACGAAGGACCTGTCCAAGGCACTACGTTTCGCGGAAAAGGTAGAAGCAGGCACCGTCTTCATAAACACGTACAACAAAACTGACGTGGCGGCGCCTTTCGGTGGATTCAAGCAGTCAGGTTTCGGCAAAGATTTGGGTACGTTTAATTAACGCTATCGCGCACCTCGGAACTAATGTTTACTTCAACTGTTTTCAGGACAAGACGCTTTAAATGAATACTTAAAAACAAAATGCGTTACAATAGAATACTAAATGTATGTAGATTTAGAAATAAGTTTTAAGTTGTAAATAATGTATTTATAAGTTGTATTATGTAGTACCTCTGAAAATAAATATATAATTGCAAATACTAGAATTGTTTCATATATTCTTTGTATAGAGCGTTCATAAATGACCGACAGGTATTTGAATTTCCCACTCCGTAACTTATTTGAAAAGTTGGTAGTAAATATATATTGTCTTGCCAAGAACCTACAAACTACTTACTTAATATGCGATTTTTATGTCTTTCATTTACATGCTTTTGTTTATCCTGATGATGTCAAAAACGTGTTCACGATGATAGCTGTCATTATTCTGTCAAACACTTTCAAGTGACCGCATTTAACACTTGACATGTATGACAAGTCCTAATTGGGACCAATAAATATGATTACGATTACTATACCTAAGCATGGTCGCCTTTTGTTTGTTTAGCTGTCATTTTACAAAGAAAGAAATAAAACGCGTACGACTTTCTTCCAAAAAATGAATGGCATTCGTTGTACAAGCGATCGTCTTTCGTTTTTGTTTTTTGTCTTCTTTGATTTCGACAAAAGAAAAAAAAAACATAAGACGCCATCGACTTTCTCCAAAAAAATTGCACTTTGCAATACTCACGTACTGTCGATCGTCTTTGTCTTTCTTGTTTTCATTTATTAAGAAAGAAATAAACGAAACGCCTGCGACTTTGTTTAAAAGAATCGACGTTCACTGTGCAGTCGATTGTCTTTTGTTTTTTTTTTTGCTCCTTGATTTCGATTAAAAAAGAGCAGAACACGATCTACGTTCTCTAAAAAAAAATTGAAATTTGTTATTTGTACAATCGAACGTGTTTTGTCCTTCTTGTTTTTTTAATTAACAAACGAAGGACTTTTTTCTAAAAAAATGACCTTTGTTATAGAATCGCTCGTATTTTGTTTTTATTTTCTTTCCTTTACTTTCGATGAAAAAAGAAAAACATGCCAAAGACCATCAACGCAAAACATAAAAGAAATAGAACACGATTTTCTTTAAAAAAAATCACGTTCGTCTTTTGTTTTGCTTTGGATCGGAAAGCAACAAATAATTCTAAACCACTTAAGACTTTTTCAAAAAAAAAAAAATTAAAAATCGATCGCCTTTTATCTTTTTTAGTTTTCTGTAGAAATAAAACGCGTAGATACAACTTTCTTTAAAAAGGATTGCAATTGTTATAAAATTACTCATCTTTTGTTCTTTTTGTCTCTCTCCTATACTTTTTACGAAAAAAGAAAAAAGAGAAAACGCGATTGTCTTTCTCTAAAAGAAAATTGAAATTTGTTGTCGTCTTTTGTCGTTTTCGCTGTCACTCAAAGAAGAAAGTGAAAGGAAACGATGTTCTTAAAAAACGCGTACAACTTTCTTTTGTTTAATTTTTTTTCTCTCATTTACTTTTCACAAAAAAAGGCAGAAATGCAAAACACGATTGACTTTTTCGAAAAACGTTGAAATTTGCTTTAAAATCGATCGTCTTTTATTATTCTGCTTTCAGTTAAAAAGAAGAAATAAAACACGAACAGTTTCCTTTAAAAGAAATTATATTTGTTATAAATCGCTTATCTTTTGTTCTATTTTTCTCTCTCCTTTACTTTTGTCGAGAAAAAAAAATAGAAAATGCCATTGTCTTTCTCTAAAAGAAAATTAAAATTTGTTATAATCGATTGTCTTATATCGAAGAAAAAAATTAAAGGAAACAAAACACGATTTTCTTTAAAAAAATTGCATTTGTTTTACGATCGATCGTCTTTTGTTTTACCTCGAGCGATAAAGAAACAAAACCCGTACAGCGTTCTTAAAAAAAAACTGACGTTCGTTATATAATCGATGGTCTTTTGTTTTATTTTTCTTTCTTCTTTACTTTTGACGAAAAAGACAGAAAGACAAAATACGATCGGCTTTTTCCAAAAAAAAAAATTACATTTAACGATCGATCGTCTTTTGTTTTACCTTGAACGAGAAAGAAACAAAACGCCTTAAAAAAATGACTTCATTATATAATCGATGGTCTTTTGTTTTATTTTTCTTTCTCCTTTACTATTGATGAAAAACAGAAAGATAAAACACGATCGACTTTTTCTAAAAAAGAAAATTACATTTGTTTTACGGTCGATCGTCGTTTGTTTGACCTCGAACGATAAAGAAATAAAACGCGTTCAACATTCTTCAAAAAAATTGACGTTCGTTATATAATCGATGGTATTTTGTTTTTGTGTTTTCTCTTTCCTTTACTTTTGACGAAAAAGCAGAAAGACAGAATACGATCGACTTTTTCTAAAACGGTTGAAGTTTGCTTTAAAATCGATCGTTGATTCGCTTTGAATCGAAGGAAAAATGAAAGGAAACAAAACACGATTTTCTTAAAATGGAAATCATATTTTACAAACGATCGTCTTTTGTTTTAACTTGGACGAGAAAGAAACAAATACACGGTCGACTTTTCTAAAAAAGAAAAGTAGAAATCGACCGTCTTATATCTATTTTGCTTTTTGTTGAGACAAGAAACAAAACGCGTACTACTTAAAAAAATTGACGTTCCTTATACAATCGATCGTCTTTTATTTTAATTTTCCTCTCTCCTTTACTTTTGACGAAAAATTCAGAAATATAAAGCACGATCGACTTTTTCTAACTTAGCTTTAAAATCAATCGTCTTTTGTTATTTTGATTTCAGTTAAAATTACATTGGTTTTACGATTGAGCGCCTTTTGTTTTTGTTTTTCTTCTGTTTTATTTTGGAAGAAAAAGGAACAAATACAAAACACAATCGACGTTACAAAATGGCTGAAATTTATTACATAACTTATAGTCTTTTGCATCAACGTTGCAAGGAAGAAAATGACAAACAGATCTGCGCGGTAAAATCAAACGCCTTTCAGTCATTTATGAACGCTTTGTACAATATTGATTTGGTTAATATATAAAATATAATGAAACTTGAATCAGATTAAAGTTACAACAATTTTACAATAAAATTTCGATAGAAATTAGCTTTCCAGAGAGTCATTTTGTTTGATAAACTCGGTGACCGTCATTGACATTCGTAAACAAAATGTATAATTTCGATAACGCATCACTTACATCTACAAACAAAACATATTTTCAGCGTAACACTTTTTATTTATAAACTTGATGGATCCTTACAAAGTTCACCAAAATAGTATTTTGTATCAAGCGAACACAAACTCTGTTTAACTGCGACTCGATAAAATACAATGTTTTTGGTAGTGCTGATTTGTTTCGTCGTTTCCTGTGCCATCTTCTGGTACAACAAATGGAAATTCCAATATTGGGAAAGGTTACACGTACCCCATCTAAAACCGCACCTAATTTTTGGCAATTTGAAAGACGCTGCGTTCTATAAGAAGTCGACTGGGGCGATTTACATAGAAATTTACAAGTAAGTTGTAAAACGACGATGCAAAATATTAAAAACTTTCTTGCAGTTACTTTAAAGAGTATCCTTACGTGGGGCTTTACTTAGTAAGAAGGCCAGGGATAATGCTGCGAGATCCTGAGATCATAAGAGACGTCATGGTAAAAAACTTCACAAGTTTTCTTAACAACGACATCTTCATTGACGAAAATAAAGATCCTATATTTGGATGCAATCCCTTCAGTTCGAAGGACGAATTATGGAAGACGAGGCGAGCTCGACACACCCCACAATACACCAGCGGAAAAGTAAGATTTGTTATGACAAAATAAAGATACATGAAGCTGGATTACGATTAAGACTTTAGAGAAAAAGCAAATGTGTTTTATTGCTTTAGGTGAAATCAATGTTACCTGCACTAGACCAAGTGGGTAATAAAATGCAGGAGTACGTAGAACAAGAAATAAAAAAATCTGGAGGTAGCTGTTGTATAAACGCGAACGAGTTAACAGCAAAATTTACAATAGACAACGTGGCTAACTGCGCGCTCGGTATTAGCGGAAGGACGTTCGAAACAGACGATGCCGAACTTGAGGTCGCAGGAAGAAAAATCCTGGAACCAAGCTTCCTCCTGGGTGCAAACAGCTTCCTCACTTTCATCATACCAACACTGGCCAACTTATTTTCAATTCCGTAGGTACCTAAGGTACGTTTTTTGAAACGCGAAATAAATAAGTGGATTTCAGAGTAATGCCTTCCGAGGTCACGCAGACGTTCATGAGAATAGTTGCGGCAACACTTGAATACAGAAAATCAAATAATATAATAAGGAACGACTTCTTTGACGCGGTCAAAGAATACAAGGGAGAAGAACGCCCGGTTCGTGATATAATGGTCATGGTAGGGGCTTTCTATTTGGATGGTTTCATAACGAGTTCCATTGCGATGACCTTCATGCTTTATGAGCTGGCAGCAAATCCGGATTGCCAAGCGAAATTAAGAAAGGAAATCGATGATGCATTCGAAAACAATAATGGAAAGTTCACGTATGAAATGTTTCAAGCCATGCCTTATTTAGAAGCCGTCATTTCTGGTAAGGAAACCTCTTCTGATTGCGATTACTCGAAAAACGCGGTGCATTTCGTTGTAGAGGGCTTAAGAAAATACCCCCCGATAACCCAGATTACAAGGAACTGCACAAAAGAGTTCATTTTTCCTCCTTCCGCGTCGTCTTCAAAAGGCTTGACCATCTCGGTTGGTACACCCGTGGTTATCCCGATACTGGCGTTGCATTTCGACCAAAAATACTTCCCCAATCCGGAAGAATTCAACCCCGACAGGTTCTTGGGGGAAAACAAAGATTCCATCGTTAAATACTCGTACTTACCATTTGGTGATGGCCCAAGGACCTGCGTAGGTGAGAACCAAGCTATTTCTTTGGTTAATTCGTGATTCCAATGGTATTTTAGGAATGCGATTTGCGGTGCTGCAGTTGAAAGTTGGGCTTGCGAAGTTGATTTCGGAATTCGAAATTTCTTTGAATCCGAAAACGAAGACGCCCATCGAGTTTGATCCGAACCCTGTTTTGCTATCTCCGAAAGGGGGCATGTGGATTGACTTTTGTAGGAGAAGAAAAGGATAATTCAAGCCATTCATATTCAAACTCTTATACAGTGTGTAATCGAATAAGTTTCACTTGCTGTAACCAGGAAATTATTCTTGATCGATTACACCCTGTATTACTTAAGCGAAGGTGCCTATTTTGTATGGTGATATTTTTAGATTTGGAATAGGCAACCCATCAATCAAGTCAGAAACAAGTGGGTATGATTGTCACAGAGTAGAATGGGTTGCCTATCGTCTAAGGCGTTACGATTTAGAATTGGACACCTGTATATCATTAATTCTTTTTTTTGTAACTAAGTAAATATAGCTCAAGGCTGTTTTGGCAATGCAGGATTCGTTTCTTTTCTTTTTATGAAATACATTTTGCTGAAAAGAAAACCAAATTACTTAGTGTAAAATAGTTTGTTACGAACTAATAAATAAATAATAATTTTTTTTATAGTACTAAGGTAGGTCTTAGGAAACTCACGTGAATACTTTTCTGTTCAGGTTACAATCAAAATAATCCGGATTAACGAAAGGAAACACCTTAATGTTTAATCAAAATGGAACTTTTTGCTGATAACGATTAAATAATTAATAATTTTCGAAACCACGGCGCAATAAATACTAATTTAACAATTTGGTTCGAACAATTAATAAAAAAATAGGACACATTACTTAACATGATTTACTTAGTCAAAAAATAAGTTAACTTAAAAGTAAAACTGTTCACAAAAAAGAGGAAAGTTGAGAGTCCCCAAACTTTTCCAAACTGAACTAACCTTTTCAGATGAAGTCAAATATCTGGGAGTCATTTTTGACCGGAAACTGAATGGGGGTAAACATGTTAATGTAAAAGTAGCAAAGGCATGCGTCGTTTTTTGGCAGTGCTGCCGTGCAATGGGCGGAATTTGGGGACCATCACCAAAAGCCGCCCTATGGCTGTACACTGCCGTAATTAGGCCCATGCTTTGCTATGGAGCGTTGGTCTGGTGGCCCAGAGTCCGATTATCGACAACAGAGGCTGGTGCATGAGTGCTATCGGTATAGAGGCCATAGAGGCCACTCCTGGCCTCCCTTCACTGGACATATATGTGGAGGAAATGGCACTGAGATCGGCCCTTAGGCTGCGAGCAAAAAAGGTGTGGAATAATAAAGGTCTCGGAGGTAGTCACCACCTCATCATGAAGGAGGATCTACAAGAAACTCCTCTTTTTGGGGCGATGGTCGATTTCCTCTCACCAACATATATGGTATATTCAAGAAGCTCTTCAATGTTCTTTTGAACGCTGAAGAAGCACCCAAACCCTATATATCCATCTTCACTGATGGATCTAAGACTTTGGAAGGAACAGGCGTAGGAATTTTCTTGGAAATCACATGAGCCTAGCACTTGGCCAACTGCCAACAGATTACAAGGAACTGCACAGAAGAGTTCACTTTTCCTCCTTCCGCGTCGTCTTTAAAAGGCTTGACCATCTCAGTTGGTACACCCGTGGTTATCCCGATACTGGCGTTGCATTTCGACCAAAAATACTTCCCCAATCCGGAAGAATTCAACTCAGACAGGTTCTTGGGGGAAAACAAAGATTCCATCGTTAAATACTCGTACTTACCATTTGGTGATGGCCCAAGGACCTGCGTAGGTGAGAACCAAGCCATTTCTTTGGTTGATTCGTGATTCCAGGCAACGCAATGGTGTTTTAGGAACGCGATTTGCGGTGTTGCAGTTGAAAGTTGGGCTTGCGAAATTGATTTCTGAATTCGAAATTTCTTTGAATCCGAAAACGAAGACGCCCATCGAGTTTGATCCGAACCCGATTTTGCTGTCTCCGAAAGGGGGCGTGTGGGTCGATTTTTGTAAGAGGAGAAGAGGATAATACAAGTTAATATGACGTAGTCCCTGAAGGTTTTGGGTTAGGCAACCCATCAATCAAATCAGAAACAATTTCGTGTTTCTGTAGAATGCGTTGCCTACTTTGGAATCTGAAGGCGTCACGGTTTAAAACGGGCATGATTTTTTTGTAACTAAACGAATATCGACTGGGAATGCTATAGATAAGGCAATTTTTTAAATAAAATATAGAATTTGATTCCACTTTTTCATGCCTGAAAGTAAACCGAATTACTTCGAGGTTTTTGTTACAAAAAGGTCACGAAACACATCATTATTGACCCCCCAAATACAATAAAAAATGATTAAATAATTAACAGAAGGTGGCATGATGTTGATTTCATTCGAACCGTCAGCAAATTGCTCAGGTTTTTTTTTTAATTCCATAAAGCTTCCATGCAAGGTTCTTGTAAAACCCCGAAAAAAAAATATTAATGTTGCAGGACCCAAACTATTATTTATTTAACGTCAAATCGGTTACAATTTGAAGTATAAAAAACGAAACGTCACAAAGTTTATCAAACTGGAATGTTTTTACGAATACAGATTAGATAAAGACGACTTAATTTTCAAAACCGGTGCAATAAGTAAATGTATGTTTACGTGCCTGCTAATTTTGGCAAATAAAATGCTTTCGTTAGTGCTGTTGATTATTATCGTTGCTCTGTGTGCTGTATACTGCCACAACAAAAGGAAGTTCCTGCATTGGGAAAGACTACACGTGCCCCATCCAAAACCGCATCTGATTTTTGGCAACCTGAAAGACGCCGTGTTTTCCAAGAAATCAATCGGGACCGTTTACACAGAGATTTACAAGTAAGTTAAATAATAACAAAAACAAAAAATCCACGCGTAATCTTTTGCAGTTCTTTTAGAGACCATCCCTATGTAGGCCTATACCTAGTAAGGAGGCCAGGGATAATGGTGAGGGATCCCGAAATTATACGAGACATTCTGGTGAAGGACTTCACAAGTTTCCACGACAATGATTTGGACATCGATGAGAACAAAGACCCGATATTTGGGTGCAATCCATTCAGTTCGAAAGGGGAATTGTGGAAGACGAGGCGAGCTCGCCACACCCCTCATTACACCAGTGGAAAGGTAAGACATTTCAACACAAAAGAAATCTACAGGGTGTTACTAAACTTGAGTCCAGGCTTTTCGCACGTTAATAATTTGTTGAGCTTCTATAAAAATATTATTCTAGGTGAAATCAATGTTACCCATACTAGACCAAGTGGGTAATAAAATGCAGGAGTACATAGACAAAGAAATAAAACAATCAGGGGGTCGATGTTGCCTGGATGCGAATGAGTTGACTGCAAAATTCACAATTGACAACGTAGCTAACTGCGCGCTCGGTATTAACGGAAGGACGTTCGAAACGAGCGACGCAGAACTTCTGGTTGCGGGCAGAAAAATTCTGAAGCCGAAATTCTTCAACGGGGTAAACAGCTTCCTGATATTCGTCATACCTTCCCTGGCAAACTTCTTGTCCGTCCAGTAAGTAAGGACCGGCTTTAGAATATTAACGGGAAAAACCCGAACGTTTCAGAGTAGTGCCCTCGGATGTCACTCAAACATTCATGAGATTAGTCGCGGAAACCTTCCAATACAGGAAAGAAAATAAAATCGTAAGGAACGACTTCTTCGACTCCGTGAAAGAATACAAGGGAAAGGAGTGCTCCATTCATGAGATTATGGTCATGGTGGGGGGTTTCTATTTGGATGGTTTTATCACGAGTTCCATTGCGATGACCTTCGTGCTTTACGAGCTGGCGGCAAACCCGGATTGCCAAGAGAAATTAAGGAAGGAGATCGATGGTGCCTTCGAAAAGAACTTCACGTATGAAACGCTCCAAGACATGCCTTATTTAGAAGCTGTCATTTCTGGTAAGGAACCCTTTTCTGATTGCGACTACTTGAAAAATGCGGTGCATTTCGTTGTAGAGGGTTTGAGAAAGTATCCTCCGCTGGCGCAGTTCTCGAAGGTTTCCACAAAGGACTTCACTTTTCCTCCCTGCGCCTCGTCTCCGAATGGTCTGACGATACCAGTTGGTACACCTGTGATCGTGCCGACGCTTGGTTTACATTACGACGAGAAATACTTTGCTAACCCAGAAAAATTCGACCCAAATAGATTCTTGGGTGAAAACAAAGAGTCCATCCCCAAATATACTTACTTGCCCTTCAGTGATGGGCCAAGGACTTGCGTAGGTGAGATTCTTCGCCCCGCCTGGTTCGTTACGGCGCGTTCTTTGTTTTGTTGATTTAGGGATGCGTTTTGCGATGTTGCAATTGAAGGTTGGGCTTACGAAATTGATTTCCGCCTTCGAAATCTCCTCGAATCCAAAGACAACGTCGCCAATCGAGTTCGACCCGAGCACGATCTTGCTGGCCGCAAAGGGGGGCGTGTGGATCGACTTTTGTAAACGGAAGAAAGGGTGATCATATGCACAAATTTATTTCGCAATAAATATATCGTCGCTACAATTTTTTTTGACTTAACCAAAAGAACATTGTTATTCAAGTTACAAAATAAGAATACTGTACAAATAAACACACGACACATTTGAGTTTTTTTTTCTTAACATGTAATAATACACAGAGCGTTCAATCTGCACTTTTATAGAGTTCTATGAGGTCACTTGTTATACATACACATATTTACATGGTACACATCACTGTAAGTACTTATTAATGTCGTTATAGTAGGTAGTAGGTAGTAGGTAATCCAAACGTGGAGCAAACATCTTCTTCTTACCAAAAACTAGTAACGCTGGAAAGAATGAGAACGAATTAAAAGGGGGGTTGACTGGTGGGCAGCATGAGTTATTGATTAATAAAAAAAAACACACATACCGCACGTTAGTGTACAATTAGGGTAACTAGTAGAAAAATTAGTTGTTAAATGGACGAAGCGGATACTGGAAGCGCCGAATTTATATGGTCCGGGTATTCCTCGACGTATTCATCATCGCCCTCGTCGTAATCACCTTCGTTTCCTTCGTCTATCGAATCTTCAACATCGAAGTCGTGACCCGGACTTGATGGAGCCGACGGACTTGAAGGGCTTGACGTGTACAGTACCTCCTACAAAATATTAGTAAGGTACAAAGCATGCGTGGTTAATCCCTTCTTTTAATGGTTAGGGGATCAAAGAAGTACCTTGGGAGGTCTCCAACCACACCCCGGTAGAGGAAGACCATCCGCTCCCAAAGGGCAAGGCGCATCTAAACCAGGCACCCCCTGCTCACCCTTATCGCCCTTATCACCTTTCCTCCCTCGTTTACCCAGGGGCCCCTAGAAAGAACCAGTTACAATCCGCCAGTCATCACCTCAGAGTTACTTACAGAATCCCCCTTCAGACCCTTATCACCTTTGGGACCCTGCAAATCAAAACCACGCGTGAGTATCGCAGCTCGCTTAAGGGTTGGATTTAGAATGGATGAGATGATGCATGCACGTACTACTCTACTAGTTTTAAATAAAAAAAAATCAACCACGCGCATGTACTACTGCCAGAAGCGTGTTTGTGTTAGTTTAATGCTCGCAGCAAACGTTTTAGTAGTCGGGTTAGAGGCGGTACTATAATAGGGAGATATTGTAAGTGTTAGTACCTCCTGTCCGGGGATTCCGTCAGTACCCTAGAAGAAGAAAGTAAGTACATTAATCGATTAAATACTGAGAGGTATACGTATGGCTGCATGCAAAGATAAACTCACCGGCAAACCTGGATCGCCCCGTTCACCTTTCGTTCCGGGTTCTCCCTGAGCACCCTAATAAAAATTCTGGATTACAAACGCTATTTGGTTAGTTGGAATCATGTTATACAGGGTGTTTGTTTAATAAAGTATTAGTATTATCAGAATGAGGACTTTTTGACTTTCCCTCGTATGTACTTAAAAAATGCGATGCAACTTTAATAGGTCAAATAGATTCTGAAAGCTAGAAGTTGAGAAACACCCTGTATGTTGTGCGGTTTTGACGACGCGACTTTTTTTTTAAGTATTAAATAACGAAGTACTGAGTTACTTACTTTCATTCCGTCAAGTCCAGGTGGACCCTGTGAAGAAAAACAATTAAAGAAAAAATAAAATGATGATTGAAACAGAAAATAAAAAAAAATAAATAAGTGATGAGTGTGAGGTGAACTGCATTCGTTTGTGCATCACGTTCTCTTTGGCTCATGCAGTTTGTTTTCTTGCAAAGCTTGCATATCTTTTTTCTTTGTTTTTTTTTTCTCTTTGGCATGACCTCGAGGAGAAGAGGCAAGAAGATGAAATGATGCGAGCGTATAAAATAATTACTGCACATGCACATTTACATTTATTTTGGTACATGTTATCATCGGTACACCAAGCTTAAAAGTATTAAGTAAAATATTGTACATTTTTTTTTTAGGTTTTAAAAACCCTAGTCTAGGTTCAGTCACGGAATATAATTTCTTATATAATTACATACTATGTTTGTTCTACTAATAGTAAGACACCTAAAGTAAATTTAATTAACATTTATATTACAACACGCTAACTCCTTATAGATTAAGTCCTTGCAAAACTGCCTTTTTACAATAATAAATATCGATCGGTAAATATTCATATAAAAATGTGTATTTTAAATGCTATCATACTATTTAAATTGACACATTATACAATTAAGTACTAATTGGACGAAAAAGTGTTTGTCTTCCCAGTTAATCCAACTGTTCCCATGTATAATCAATAAATAGCAATAAATACAGCGTATCAAAGTAAAACCGTTTTATACGAAAAACAAATTACATATCTTACAACATTTGTTCACTGCATCGACATTATATTTAACATGAAGTAGCGTTGCTATGGCGGCCTTCCAAAATTTCCCACTTCCTCTTCCTCAATTATCACCATAATCCTCCTAAACCATTCGTAACACGATTACATCTTCATCATAAGTTTCTCTCTCAGGAGTGTCCGTGTTAAACGTAACAATCCAATGGAAGTAACAAGTACATGTTTGTTTGTTTGTTTGTTAAAAAGCTTTGAGGAACGTTAATTGAAAATTGTTAATTTGTTAAGTCACTGCATTGTTCGGTTAACGCTGCTTAGTCCTAGTTATAGAATGGTTTCCTTACCACTGGCCCGGGTTTCCCATAATCTCCAGGTCTTCCACTTTCACCCCTTAATCCCATCGGACCCTGGATTCAAAACGAGAAAAAAAAACACAATTACATCAACACTTGATTCAATCTCAACTTATCCACGACACTTACTGGTAATCCCATAGGTCCTGGATCACCTTTGGCACCTTTCTCACCCTGTAAGTAAGCGAAATCAATGTATAGGTCTTTCTGATTTCTGAGAAAAACATAATATATAAATGCAACAGCCAATGAAATCTTTTTCACCTTTCTGATTTTTGGGAAAATGCTTATATAAACAAAAAAGGAATAGTGTTTGCCAATGAGGACGAAAAATAGAAAGAAGACCAGAAAAGTCATTGGTGGAAAGAAATCCTTACCGGTTCTCCTTTTATACCATCCATCCCTCTGTCGCCCTTAATTCCCGGTGGTCCTTGCAAACCCGGCGTGCCAGCAGGTCCCGGGGGTCCGGGAGGACCCACTACCTAAAGCAAAACCCCAATTTACGAAATGCTTCGCGCGAAACTCTCCGTCTAAAGTGAAAGCAACTTACGATCTCTCCCCCGCTGGTAATGATTTCGCCGGTGCCATCTCCCTGGAACAGTATAGAAAAAGAATAAAAAAAGATAAAATTTTTAACGAGTGCCACAAGTAGTACTGATTAACTTCAACGCGGACCAAGCGAAAGCGAGAAACGAAAGACTTGATAATTACCTGCCGCCTTCTCAGTTTTTTGTATTTCTGGCCAAAAGAAGGACCGAAAAAAGAAAAAACAGACACATTAAAAGGTTGTCGTCTCTTGTCGTTTCAAAACAATTTCGCATGCGCATACCCTACGAAGCGGAAAGAGACGTAGCATGCAGTAAGAACGAGAGCGGAAAACAAAACGGTTCGGAAATAAAACGGTTGGCCAACATGCTGCGTCTCTTAAACGAATTGTTTTGAAAGTATCCAGGCCAGAGGTTTTCTTTTGAGTACCTACCGATTCGCCTTTTTCTCCTTTTTCGCCTTTCTGACCTGGGTATCCCGGTGGACCTGGTAAACCCGGCGGGCCCATTAAACCAGGAGGACCTATATCGCCGTATTCACCTTTTTCTCCTTTTGGACCAATCTGACCCTAGGAAAATTTTTACGTTACATCTCTTGGACGCCCAAAATTTTTGTAACACTTACTGGTAATCCTGGTGGTCCTTGTGGTCCTGGTTCACCGTTCGCCCCGCTCTCTCCCAGAGGTCCCATCGCTCCAACATCACCCTTAGGGCCTTAAAAGGAACAAAACATTAATGAAATCAAGCGAAGTTGAACAGCGCGGATCTGAACCCCTTTCACTGAACAAGTACCTTGAAGACCTCTGTCACCTTTTCCACCCCACGGCCCTGGCTCCCCTGCCTCACCCTTGATTCCTGGCAGTCCCGGAGGACCTCGGCCTAACACCTCAGCGTCCAAACCCTGCTGGCCCTACACACACCAAACCACATTCAGACATTGCAGCAGCTTCTCTCTCGATTGATTTAGTTAGTCTGTTTGACCTGTCATGAACTTATTTTTTGATTGATTGTGAGAATTTCTGGAAATTACATGCGCCGATTAACAAAAAATTATAACAACATTGTTAAAATAATAACTAAAAGTAAATAAGGTGTGATGATACTTACGGGAAAAAAACAAGAAGCTGCAGATTACGTGAGGGAAAAACTAGGTGCTCGTTAGGAGTTGTGTAAAAAATTGAAATAAACAAATACGTAACGTGTTAATTAGTGAAATTACGTGAGAGAAGAGTGCAGATTGTAAATTACTAGAAGTAATTGTTTGTCAGGTGTTAATAACTAAAATATTTAATTAATTAATTAATTAATTAGACAGAAATTGCAATTACTATAACTAGAAGATTGTGCAATAAATATTACGTCCTGTCTTTACTGCTAATAAATAATTAAGTCAATTATTATAAGGAGTGCCCATGATCACGACGACTCATTTTAACTTAAGGGTTTATTTTTTTTGTGTAGAGGTGTAACTTTCTATTAAAAAATTAAACCTTTATAAACAATAAACAGTAAAAAGTGTTGTGGGAAATTAAAATACATATAATTTAATATTTAGTGATTGCTGACGATGTACAAGGGAAATTTTTATACGTAGTCAACTCATAAAGTTCGGCCCCAAACCTTGGTTATTTCATTAATCATCTAAGGAACTTGTTAATAAAACTACCTAGTCTTATCAACACTAATAACGTTTTAGATTCATTGCTCTAGAGTCCTTTCAGCGTATTCTCATCTTATTTAAACCTCATAAAGCAACAGAGGATGAAGATACTCTGAGAGTGCTCTAAAACAGAACTAGACTTTCAGAAAAGAAAAAAAATTGATGACTTTGAAGTTGAATCTTTGAAAAAGATGATCAATGAAGACTTAAAATTTCATGCTTACCACTTCACGTCCTTAGTTTGAAAAAAACTGAGATGAGAGAGGGTATAGGTGCTTCTTCGCCATAAGGCAGAACTTATGTTCACTGTTTTTTTTTTGGGGGATGTCTCATTTGCACGCCATTCAAGTTCATTTGGGTCAAAAAGGCCGAAGTGTATCAAGAGAGCGCCCTCAAGAAAGAGAGAGAGTCCAGCAATGTTTGATAAACAACCTTGAGTATTTCGACAAGATTTGACAAAGCAAAAGCGACTCCGAAACGTTTTTTTTTTTGGCCAAACTATCGACTTTAACAAATACGAAGAAGAAGTCCAAATCTGGATTCCTGGATACAAGATATAAAGAGTAAAGGTTGTTCCCAAAAGCCACAGAAACTAGTTTGTACTTAAAGCAGTACAGTGGCCAATATCAACACGCTTACGTTCTAGAATAAATCGAACGGGATTAAGTTGGAAACATTTCCAATTTCGACCAATTTAGGGACCATCGTGGTAATACCGGACGCCCCCAAACACCACGGCGTAGGCTTGAAATTATCGATCGACGAATACTTCGTGTGATCGATAACCTTTGCGTTTATTGGGTGGAGCTGACTTGATTAAGATTCCTCCGCGTACATCAAAGTATTGATCGGTTTCTTTACGTGGTCATGTAGTGTCTGATTGACGGACTCACATCGTATGTTTGCTTGTCTCTCTGCACCTTCGTGTCTCGCTTGGTTTGACTGCGTCATTTTTCGTTTGCCCGTGGTGGTGTCTGATTCTCGCGTTTGTGCTACCGTAGTTACTGTCGATAAAAATCAGGGAAACTCATTTCGACGTTGTCGGAAATTACAAAACCGCAAAGTATTGATCGGTTGGTTTCCCCACATGTCATGTAATGTCTGATTTGGCGGCCTCGGATCGTCTGATCACTTGTTTCTCTTGCACCTTCGTATTTCGCTTGGCTCAACCGCGTCATTTTTCGTTTGCCCGCGGTGGTGTTTGAATCTCGCGTTTGTGCTATCGCAGTTATTGCTGAGAAAAATCAGGGAAACTTATTTCGACGTTGTCGGAAATTATATAATCTCAAATTATTGATTGGTTTCCTTGTATGGTCTTGTCTCTCTTGCACCGTCGTATTTTGCTTGGTTCGACCGCGTCATTTTTCGTTTCCTCGTGGTGGTGTGTGAATAAGGGAAACTTATTTCGACATTGTCGAAAACTATAAAACCTTAAAGTATTGATCGGCTTCCTTTAAAGGGTTGTCCATTAAGGGCGCTCGAACTTTAAATTGAAATAAAACAAATTGTGTATGATTTATCATTAAAAAAAAATTTTTTTATTTGAAAGGGCATTCAATTGCATTATGTATGAAATACGATATCTGCCAAATGGCCCCCGCGGCTTCGCTGGACGGCGCGTACCCGAGAGGTCCAATTTTTGATGACTCGACCGCATAAATCGGGCTCGATATCATTGATGGCATTGGTTATATTGACTTTTAAGGCATTAATCGTCTGTGGCTTATTCGCAAAGACCCGTGATTTAACGTAGCCCCACAAGAAAAAGTCTAATGGCGTTAAATCAAACGATTTCGGTGGCCAATTGACGTCGCCGAAACGCAAGATAACCATGCCGTCGAATTTTTCGTGCAGAAGATCCAGTGTAGCATGCGCTGTGTGGCACGTAGCACCGTCCTGTTGGAACCACAGGTCGTCGAGATCCATATCTTCCAATTTAGGCCACAAAAAATTGGTTATCATCGACCTGTACCTCTGGCCGGTGACAGTTATGGCGGCGCCAGCGTCATTTTGGAAGAAGTACGGGCAATGCCCCGCCGCACCAAAATCCACACCAAACAGTGACTTTATCTGGGTGCATTTGCAACGGCTGGGTCTTGTTATCTCCCCAAATGCGACAATTTTGTTTTTTGACATAACCATTCATACAAAAATGGGCTTCGTCGCTAAAGATGATTTTGCGTCCGAAATCGGGGTCCGCTTCTAACTGCTCCAAAGCCCAGTCAGCGAATGCTCGACGCTGCCTATGATCGTTCACCTTCAGTTCCTGGGTCAATTGAATTTTGTACAGGTGCAGGCCTAAGTCCCGACGCAAAATTCGCCAAGTTGAGGTCTGCAATAGGCCAAGTTCTTGAGGCGACGAGGGTTATCCTGCACACTCTCGTTCACTACAGCAATGTTTTCTGCAGACCTCACATTCCGACGACGCACGGATGTTGTTTGATTCTTTACCGAACCAGTTGATTCGAATTTGTCCACCAAAGGACGAATAGTCGACTCAACAGGACGATTGTGTGCACCGTAAAAATCACGTAGCGCACGGAACGTAGCTCGAAGTGAGCACTTGGTTTGATAGTAAATTTTGATGATTTGCACGCGTTGCTCAACACTGTAACTTTCCATGATGATTTGCCCAACATTAATTACTGTAACCTCCAAATTTGACAGCTGTAGCTTCACCAACGTGACCGCTATGTACTGTCAAAGTTCGAGCGTCCCTTTATTTCATGTAATATCAAATTGGTGGCCTCGCATCGTATGATCATTTGTCTCTCTTGCATCTTCGTATTTCGCTTGGTTCGATCGCGTCATTTTTCGTTTCCCGAGGTGGTGTGCGAATCACGCGTTTGTGCTATCGTAGTTATTGCTGATAAAAAGGGAAACTTATTTCGACGTTGTCGGCAACTATATCCGTAAAGTACTGATCGGCTTCCTTACATGTCCTGTAATGTCTGATTGGCGCCCTCGCATTGTATAATCACTTGTCTCTCTTGCACCGTCGTATTTTGCTTGGCTCGATCGCGTCACTTTTCGTTTCCTCGTGGTGGTGTGTGAATAAGGGAAACTTATTTCGACATTTCGCTTGAATCGACCGCGTCATTTTTCGTTTGCCCGTGGTAGTGTGTGAATCTCGCGTTTGTGCTATCGTAGTTACTGTCGATAAAAATCAGGGAAACTTATTTCGATGTTGTTGGAAATTATATAACCGCAAAGTATTTCGGTTTCCTTATATGTCATGTAATGTCTGATTGGCGACCTCGTATTGTATAATCACTTGTCTCTCTTGCACCGATGTATTTTGCTTGGCTCCACCGAGTCATTTTTCGTTTCCTCGTGATGGTGTGTGAATAAGGGAAACTTATTTCGACGTTGTCGGAAACTATATAACCGTAAAGTACTGATCGGCTTCCTTACATGTCATGTAATGTTTGATTGGCGACCTCGCATTGTATAATCACTTGTCTCTCTTGCACCGTCGTATTTTGCTTGGCTCGATCGCGTCACTTTTCGTTTCCTCGTGGTGGTGTGTGAATAAGGGAAACTTATTTCGACATTTCGCTTGAATCGACCGCGTCATTTTTCGTTTGCCCGTGGTGGTGTGTGAATCTCGCGTTTGTGCTATCGTAGTTACTGTCGATAAAAATCAGGGAAACTTATTTCGACGTCGTCGGAAATTATATAACCGCATAGTATTAATTCCTCATATGTCATGTAATGTCTGATTTGGTGGCTTCGGATCGTCTGATCATTCGTCTTCTTGCACCTTCGTATTTCGCTTGGCTCGACCGCGTCATTTTTCGTTTGCCCATCCATGGTGGTGTGTCAATCTCGCGTTTGTGCATTCGTAGTTATCAGAGGTCTGCACGAGTAAGTAAAAATGTAACCGATTAATAATCGCCGATTAGCTTACCCAACGATGCGAGTACGTAATCGCGAATACAGCATCGCAGGCATCATCACGCGGCATCGCAGGCATCGTAACGATATGATACGCGATCTCGTGAAATCTAGTAGGTTGTGATTTTGACAATCAAAATGCAATCGAAGCTGTCAATTAATTAATTAATTAATGCGTGCTGCGAAGCGCGTAGTGCAAACGATTGAAAATTGGCTTAACAATGAATATTTTAACGAAAATAATTTTGAAGTTGCAGCAAGCGTAGTTGTTAGTGTTAGTGCATTCGAATACAGTTTTCCCAACTGGCAACTCTGCTCCTCATGATGCCGATTACTAATCATAACGATGCCACGATGCGACGATGCCGATTAGTACTCGTCGCGATTATGCGTATTGCGAAACGCTTCGTTGTAATCGTTAAATGAGTATTCGTATCTGTACTCGGACGATTCTGTATTTACTCGTGCAGGTCTCTGGTAGTTACTGTCGATAAAAATCAAGGAAACTTATTTAGACGTTGTCAAAATTACATAGCCGCCAAGTATTGATCGGTTTCCTTATATGTCACGTAATGTCTGATTTGGTGGCCTCGAATCGTCTGATCACTCGTCTTCTTGCGCCTTCAAATTTCGTTTGGTTCGACCGCGTCATTTTTCGTTTCTACGTAGTGGTGTGTGAATCTTGCGTTTGTGCTATCGTAGTTACTGTCGATAAAAATCAGGGAAACTCATTTTGACGTTGTCGGAAATTATAAAACCGCAAAGTATTGATCGTGGTTTCCTTATATGGCATGTAATGTCTGATTTGGCGCCTCGAATCGTCTGATCACTTGTTTTCTTGCACCTTCGTATTTCGTTTGGTTCGACCGCGTCATTTTTCGTTTCCCCGTGGTGGTGTGTGAGTCAGGGAAACTTATGGTGGCGTGTGAATCAGGGAAACTTATTTCGACGTTGTCGGAAATTACATAACCGCAACGCTAACGTCAAGGGAAAGTCTTTTACCCTGTCCAAGGCTTGGATTTTATTAGGGTCCAGGTAATGTACGTTAATGACGATCGCCATTTTGATTTCTAAGTGCGTTGCTTTTTCTTCTATTCAGAATTTTAGTTTCGGATACGTTTTTTCTTGGAGTACATTCTCCTGTACCCCATAACTAGTATTTTCTTATGTGAAAGACCTTTTTCGACTTCGATTAATTCAGCAGCTTTTTGAAGTCAAGGTCAACCAAGAGGTGGGATTAGTGCAGCCCTTCCATTTTGTTTTCTGACCAACAACTAACAGTTACATCAGACCTCGACCTACCGAACACATTGTGACTTTACATCGTTTTCAACTTGTTTACTACTACGTCACGTTGCATTTCATTCAAGAGCGAATTTTCGACCTTCACTTGCGTCTGTAACTAACTGTAATAATTTCGTTTATATATAACTGTAACGAGTTAACTTTTAACTTGTTTGATGACAGTATTTTGTTAAACAGTGCAGTAGGGTGCATCACATTTGTGTTTCATGATTTTATTAGTAGTTTATTCGACGACCATTTACCATTTTGTCAACGTGTACTATCAGTGTGCATTTGAATTAAACGGTTTGTGTATTTGTGTGAAATAACATTGGGATATTTATCTCGCAGCTGGGTAGATTCACCCTGGCGTCTTTATACCACAGAGCTACCTGGAGCCAAAGCTAAAGAAAAGCAGGGCAAGCTTGTTATCGTTCGGGGTGAGTAAACAGGAGTAGTTAATGGTTAGAGTTTTGTGGTAGCAAATGAAGTCATCGTTCCTGGATTAAACGACTAACCTCGACGATTTTGAGCTTCTATAAAAGCACAGTGAGGCCATCGAGTCAGTTTTGTAGAAATGAGTTTACCACTTCCTAATTTTCCGTTTGTAATAATAAATCACCTGACGTTATTAGATTTATTTTGTACTGGGGCAAAACTTTATGACTTGACCTTATATATTATGTAATAAAAAGAATTATGTTTCTAATTCTATGTATGCATATGCGTTATATGAGTAGTTTTACCTCGTTTGCTTACGATGAAATTAAAAAAAAAAACTTTTTTGTTTCTTTGAATGGAATAATTAATTAGTGACTCTATTCTGTATTCTATATCCATCGATGGAACACGTTTTTTTTTTGAAGAAAATAAGAGCTGCAACTATTTTTGTTAAAAAAAAGGATAAATAATTACGAAGGTCTGCTGAAAATAAAATTAAAAATTAAGTAAATGCTAGTAAAAATAAACAACTCAAGCTCAATCCATGCTTTCACCAAAAGAAAAAATTAGAAATCAAGAAACGTAACTCAGAAAAGGCAAAAATATTTAAGCATCGGCGTGCGGCATTTTAACTTGCACAAGAAATGCAGTATGTACATAGGTTTTTCCCTTCTAGCCGGAAGGAGCCTCGTCTCCAAGAAAAAAAGAAGAAAAACAAAAACTCTTCACCTCCCATGCACGCCATTAGTTCTCCCATTTTATGCTAAACTTATGAAGCTATGCTATGAAATGTGGTTTGGTTAGATCGTAAACAATGTCATGAAACTATTGAATGCATGGAATCAAATCAATCGACTTCGTCTCTCTAAAGTTCGGTGCTTCCGGCAGTCTCATGACATTGCGGCCAACAGAGTAAACTATTGAGGTACGTTACCCTTTTGCCTCGCCTTCCTCGCGTTCCTTTTTCTCCCGGTAAGCCGGGTGGTCCCACTGGGCCGGGTTCACCTTTCTCACCTCGCAAATTACCAAGTTCTTTAGTATTATTTGATTACACCGCGCGTGCATTAGATGAAAATCCCCCGTTTGCGAGATATAAAATCAAATAAATTCCGATAAGACGCAAAGAAAATAAAATAGTTACCAGGTGGGCCTGGAGGTCCCGGCGGTCCTTCGATTATCCCAGTCGGGAATTGATCACCTGTTAGGGTTGTAGTTAAACCGCGCTCGCCTTTGTCTCCTTTATCGCCCTGAAACAAATTCAAACACTAATCCCTCGTGCTCTCAAACAAATGAAACTCGCCCGCTCATTACTACGTGTTAGTATTTTTTCTTTCTTGAATTAAACCTACGTGATTAGTGAGGGTCCTACGACCTACATCCAAGTGCACATGTTAGTTCGGATGGATAGTACCTACGTACGTTAATTTTTATTTCGTCATATAAAGTCACTTACACGTTCACCTTTCGATCCATTTCTACCCGGTATACCCTGGCAATTAGAAACAGTTGTTATTTTTCTAATCAATTTGTTTTAATGATCAATTTAATTATTATAAAAGTGCCTCACAGGTAAACCCATAGGTCCCGGTATGCCTGTGTATCCTGGGCTGCCCATCATCCCCACTGCTCCTTTGTCACCCTATTTAAGAAGCATATTTTATTGAATTTAAACAGACAAAACTCACGTTACGTTCTTCTTTAATGAAATTAGTTAGATATGGCATAAAATTTCACTACGAGGGTTAACGCAGAACTATTGGACATCACTTTACTTAACTGCTTATTTCTAAGGGATTTCTTTAAAAGAAAATTATTTAACTTTATTCTGTTCTCTCTTTATAAGAAAATGTTTTTAATAGATGGAGTCGGAGATGTATTTTAAACTGACAGCTATGACGTCAGAGTGTACTCTTTCATTATCTTTAAAACGCCGATGCTTTGCTCAGTTAAATACAGCCAAAAATTAATCGGAGTTATAAATTAAATGTTTGAACAGCTGCACGTATACTCGTTACATTAAATACACACGGCGTGCCAAGACGTTTCAGACTAAAGAAACAAAATCTCGCACAATTAAATTGCCGAATAAAATCGAAACTTACTTTTGGTCCGATCAATCCATCCATTCCGGGTGGTCCCATCGGACCAAGAGGTCCAGGCTCTCCCCTTTCACCAGCAGGACCTGGTTCTCCGGGAATCCCCTGTCGTCCGTCGTGACCCGGCATTCCCTCGGGGCCGGGAGGACCCGGTGGTCCGGGCGGGCCAGGCTCCCCAGGTTCGCCCTGTTCGAAACATGAATTTAATTTCGGGCGCGTTTGTCCGATGAAATAATAGAAGACCCCAAATCTTCTTTCTCCCTTTTCCTTTTCGATCGAAAATTTGAGGTCTTTAGAACATGCCTACGCTTGGAAACACGAAACAGACATGCGTTCAGCAAATAATTACCAACAGGAAACAAAGACAAAAAAAATCTACTGGTCTTAACACCAAAGGGAATTAGACACAGACACGTGATTAAACTTACTGCATTTATCAAGATGGCCAGGTGCACGCACGTTCGTTCGTGGTTAGAGATAAACGAGATCGGGCTAAGTGAATAGTTAACTGCATGTGCAAACATAATTAGCCGGTGTTGTTAATGTAAAATATGGACCAACTTGCGCCCGTATCTGATTTATGTTTGCACCGGAGCGCTATCAAACCCAACAAACTTATGATATGTCAATTAAAGTTATTTAACGCCGCCGCGTTCTTGTCCTTTTTTTTGTCATTGCTAATTAAGTGTTTAATTAAGCCGTGTGAGTTTAAATTGCGTCGTACCTTTGAATTGAATGTATTAACGCAGAGACAGAGATAACTCATTAGCAATCATTAATAAGAAATGCTCAATTTATTCCTGATTAGAAACTTAGTTGTTAAAGCAAAGAAGATGAGACGTAAAAGAAAATCAGAGACAGAAAACCGAAAAAAATGTTTGGTTGCTTTGAACTTGACGATATTTTTCTATTTTTCCAAATTATTTAAAATTAAAACTTTGAATTTTTTTTTGTGCTTGTCACTTTTGGTGTAAAAATCCTGGAAATGTTTGAAGATGGCGATGAATTAAACGCTCAAAGAAATGTCAGCTCCTTTCTTTTAATTTTGATTAAATTTTAAACTTTACCTAATTTTTTAGTAAAGACTTCTTTCTCACGCAGCTTATGTTAACAAAAATAATCGACGTTTCGCTGTGCGTTAACACCGTTCTCTCAATTCTCTCCGGAGAACCTGTGAATGTATTTCTATTTTAATGGGAAGCTGTAGTCAATGCCATTGCAATTTTGAAGAATTTATCAAAGTTTCTCAATCCTGAGAAATCTACGAATGTTTGTCAATCCACGAAAGAAAAGGTATTACCAGCGAAATGTTTCATAATTACAATTTTGTTAATTTTGAGAAACTGGTCAACTGGTTTCTCACTATCGAGAAAGCTGTGAAACTTACGACAGGCTATTAGCAGTGGAATGCCAGTATTTCGCATTTAAATATTAAAAAAATTGATTAAAGTTTTCAATTTTGAGAAACCTATGAACGTTGACGTAGGAAAAAGCTAGTCAAACGTAGATATTGCGTTTATAATTAAAAATTTTTCAATTTTGAGAACGTCATCACTGCTTTTCAATCTTGAGAAAGTTGTGAATATTTCTCAGCTTAAAAGAAGCTCAGCAGTGAAACGTCGGTGTTTCGCACGTCAATTTTCAAAATATTTCTCAATTCTGAGGAAGCTGTGAATGTTTCTCAACTTACGAAAGGCTATTAGCAGTGAAATTTCATCTCAATATTCTAAAAATTGATCAAAGTTTCTCAATTTTGAGGAATTTATGAATGTCGACGTAGGAAAAGCTAGTCAAACGTAGGTATGTCGTTTGTAATTTTAAATTTCTCAATTTTGGGAACATTATCACTGCTTTTCAATCTTGAGAAAGTTGTGAATATTTCTCAACTTAAGAGAAGACTCACTGGTGAAACGTCGGTGTTTCGCACGTCAATTTTGAAAACATTTCTCAATCCTGAGAAAGCTGTGAAGGTTTCTCAACTTACGACAGGCTATTAGCAGTGAAATGTCAGTATTTCGCATCTCAATATTCAAAAAAGTGATCAAAGTTTCTCAATTCTGAGGAACCTATAAATGTCGAAATAGGAAAAGCTGGTCAAACGTAAGTATTTCGTTTATAATTTTAAATTTCTCAATTTTGGGATCATTATCACTGCTTTTCAATCTTGAGAAAGTTGTGAATATATCTCAACTTAAGAGAAGCTCAATAGTGACATTTTTTAAAACATTTCTCAATCCTGAGAAAGCTGTGAATGTTTGTCAACTTGCGAGAGGCTATTAACACTAAAATGTCAGTACTTGGCATCTCAGTATTCAAAAATTGATCAAAGTTTCTCAGTATTCAAACATTTTATCAAAGTTTCTCAGTATTCAAAAATTGATCAGTTTCTCAGTATTCAAAAATTGATCAAAGTTTCTCAGTATTCAAAAATTGATCAAAGTTTCTCAATTTTGAGGAACCTATGAATAGTCAAACGTAGCTATTTCGTTTATAATTTTAAATTTCTCAATTTTCGGAACATTATCACTGCTTTTCAATTTTGAGAAAATTGTGGATACTTCTCAACTTAAGAGAAGGTCAGCAGTGAAACGTCGGTATTTCGCACGTCAATTTTGAAAACGTTTCTCAATCCTGAGAAAGCTGTGAATGTTTCTCAACTTACGAAAGGCTATTAGCAGTGAAATGTCACCATTTCGCATCTCAATATTCTCTCAATTTTAAGAAACCTAAATGAAAACCTACGAAAGGCTAATCCAACGTAGGTATTTCGTTTATAATTTGAATTTTCTTAATTTGGGAAAAATTATCACTGCTTTTCAATCTTGAGAAAGTTGTGAATATTATATCTATAATATATATCCCGAGAAAGTTGTCCATGTTTCTCAACTTACGAAAGCTATTAGCAGTGAACTGTCAGTATTTCGCATCTCAATTTTGAAGAAATTATCAACCTGTGCCTGTTGACTATTTGATTATTCATTTGTTTAATAACCTTCCTAGAGAAATAAAAACTGTAACTGATTATAAATTATTAAAAAAACTAAATTTTCTCAATTTTGAGACAATGGGCAATGTTTTTCAACTTAACCAAATTTATTAACGTTGCAAGATCGCTATTTCGTATCTCAATTTTGAAAACAAATATCCAAGTTTCTCAATTTTGAGACACTCATGAATTTTTGTCAACCTAAGAAAAACTATCACCAGCGAAACATAGGTATTTCCTGTATAACTGTAATTTTGTTAAGTTTGAGAAATTGGTCAATGTTTCTCGAAATTGAGAAAGCTGTGAACGCTTTTCAACTTACGAAAGGCTGCTAGCAGAGTAATGTCGGTGTTTCGCATCTCAGTATTCAAAAAATTATTAAAGTTTCTTAATTTTGAGAAACCTATGAATGACGATATAGGAAAAGCTAGCCAAACGTAGGTGTCATTGGAATTTTCTCAATTTTGGGAATATTACCGCTTCTTTCCAATCTTGAGAAAGTTGTGAGCTTAAGAAAACTACTGGCAGTGAAATGTCGGTATTTCATTTATTATTTTTTAAAAATTATCAAAATTTCTCAATCTTGAGAAACCTATGAATGTTTTCCAATTTACGAAAAGTTATTACCAGCTTAACCTAGACACTTCTTATCAAAATTTTAATTTTCTCGATTTTGAGAAAATGATAAACATTCTTTACTATTGAGAAAACCGTGAATATTTCTCTGCAGGTGTTATGTTAAGAAGTTGATCAATGTTTCTCAATCAACTTACGAAAAGCTATTAGCAATTAAATTGCGCTATTTTGCATCTCAATTTTGAAAAAGTTATCAGAGTTTCTCAACCTTGAGAAACCTAGGAATGCTTGTCAATCTATCCCCTACAGAGACTAACAAAAACTGAAAAAGCTTAGTTTTGAGAAAATTGCAAATTTTTTTCATATCTGTCAGCATTTGAGAATAGCTTATCAACGATTCTCAATCTCAATTACCACCCCATGAAAAGCTATCACCAACGAAACGTAGGTATTTCGTTATATAATTTTAATTTCTCAACTATTGCTTTTCAATCTTGAGAAAGTTGAGAATATTTCTCAATTTAAGAGAAGCTATCAGCAGTAAATTGTCAATATTTCACATCTCAATTAAATAAATATATCAAATTACCCAATCCTGAGTAAGCTATGTTTGTCTCAACCTATTCTCTGTGTACGCTAAAACTGAAAAAGGATTTGAGGAAATTACCTATGTTTTTCAACCTTGAGAAATGTTTTTCAACTTAAGAAACGCTATTAGTAGTGAATTGTCAGTATAACGTATCTCAATGTTGAAAAAGTTATTAAAGTTTCTCAATCTTGAGAAACCTACGAAAGGCTTTCAGCAGCAAACCGGAAGTCTTCCGTTTTATAATTTTTATATTCTCAACTTAGAGAAAATTATCAACGCATCTCAGCTTTGAGAAACCTATGAATATTTGTTAAAGTTATGAATATTTCCGAACTTATGAGAAGCTATTGGCAGCGAATGTCGGTATTTCGTATCTCAAATTCTTCTCAATGTTTCCCAAACCTAAAAAATCTATTAACGTTTTTCAAACTGCGAAAAACTATCACTAGCGAAACTTAGGTATTCGTTTCACAATTTTAATTTTGTTATTTTTGAGAAATTAAAATTTTGAGATGCTTGAGAAAGTTGTGAACTTAAGAAAACCATCAGCAGTGAAATATTGGTACTTCGTATCCCAATTTTGAAAAAAGTTTCCCGATCTTGAGAAACTTACGCATGCTTGTCAACCTACGAAAATTTATCACCAGCCAAACGTAGATTTTTCGGTTTATAATTTTAATTTTCTCAATTTCGAGAAAATAATCACTGCTTAACATTCTTGAAAAAGCTGTGAACGTTTCTCAACTTACGAAAAGCTAAGCTGTCAAATCGATATTTCGTGTTGTAACTTTAGTATTCTCAATTTTGAGAAAACAGTCACTGTTTCTCAACCTAAGAGAAGCTACCAGCAGCGCTATTCATGTTTACGGAAAAGAATTCACATAAAAAAATTCAATATATCTCGAATTATTTCATTTCATTTCAACCAAACGGCTTATCGTTAACGAGTCGAACAAACGAGATATTAAACTAAATTAAAACAAAAATCGTTTTACGTAATAGATTATGGGGGGCAGGAGGTCTACGTAGTATTTTAAAACCACACAAACATAGTTTTCGGTTTCCTTGCAAGAAAATACCGACGTATTAAACAAGATAAAGCGAATATTAAAATGAAAAGCTGAGATTAATATATGTCGAAAGAAAAGAATAAAATAAGTTAGTGTTATTTAAGACTCACTTTGAGAGTGATGACAGTTTCGGCTGAAACGTTATGGCCTCGTTCTTGTAACCCCTAAAACAACTACTTGTGAGTACGGCAAAGGAATAAAAGTAAACCAGCAACAGTTAATTAAACAAAAAAAAAATTAATAATAATAATTCATCGGCCGTCATCCCTTTTCGCACATGCCAGCAATCTACGCAGCAGAACTAGAATTAAAAATAAATAAAGTCAACGTGAACGTTAAAGAGAGGTCATCAAACACAAACCCATACCTGCAGAGAGACATGATTATGAAAAGTGCCCCAAAAAAAAAACATCTACAAAGAGAAGAAGTATAGGATGGATGGGGGAGGGAGTACAGTGATGATGGCGTGTAGGTGTTTACTATCTACCGCAAACAGCGAAATACACCGAAAGAGAAAGAACACATAGAGAAAGTAAGTGCGCTAAAAATATTTCTAAAAAAAGTCCAGAGAGTGGCTTTCCAGTTCCGGTCTCACCTTTACGGCTACGATCTCGGCATATCCGAGGGTCCCTCCTCGTAACGTCGTTACTGATCGCTTTAAACCCTGAAATGAACGGACTTACATAAAAAAGGATTTGCACTTATTCAATCGTGAGGGGGGAAAAACTAAAATACACGCGAGGTTTCTCCTTTCTTTCAAATAAATCTGTGCGGGAACGAGCTTGTTCTGGAAGAGGGTGTAAATATGTCACGTTTAAAAGTTCTTTCTGGCCTATTTATTGTCGGCTTATGGAGCAACAAATCCTCCACAAATTAAGTGATAAAGCGCTCGTACCAGATATGTGGGCGCTTGATCGCTTATTTATTATTATTAGAGTAGTTGTTTGCATAATATGTGTTACTTAATTCGATTACGATAAAATACCATACGATATTGACTACACTAATCTGTAACGTATCGTATGTCCTAAATCAAACATTCCATTTATGAATAAATGTTGATGCCAATTCCACACGTGCAGGCATGTTTGTGGTATTACTCGAAAAACATTAATTGGGAAACAAATGATTATTCGATAATTACGTCCACCAGGTGTAAATCGATTTAAAAAAATGAAGTCACATTTCAATGATTTCATTCGCATTTGTTTCAATGACTTTGTAAAGAAATAGTTTGTAATGCAAGGGCAAAACGAGTGGTGCCTTCTATGTATAAATCTGCCAACTATGTATACAACAAGCGGCAAATTTAAAACGGGAAATACGTGTAGAATTGTTATTTTCTCTTTATTGCTTCTTAATATATTTTATATTAAGGTATACATTAGCTACTTTCCTTTTACCACAAATCTCACCTCACATCAGATGAGATTAGCACGAACAAGTAAGTTTGAACGGTTATTTCAAACTACTAACTAATGGCAGCGCTTGAGTTGCAAGGTGGGAGGTTGAAATGTGAAGTTAAACTCACTTGCTCCTGTTATTTTTATCTGATGTGAGGTGAGATTTGTGGCAAAAGGAAAGCTCCTATCGAACGCAGGACGAAATACTACCTCCATCTTTACAGATAAAGAAAACATTTCAATTATTTTGTTGGAGGAAACAAACAATCTTTTTCAGTGAAAGATGATACTCTTGAAGGAATTTTAGAAAAATTCAACGAAAATTTTCTATTTGTGGAATCAGTGGTTTCTTTTTTACATACATTCCAAGTCTTAAGCTCTTCCAAGCTTTAAGCTCTGGCAGGAAGACGACTTCATCTGCTTACATTATATTGTCGGTCACGACCGACTTACTAGGTGCTTTTTCTGCTTCTATATTCCTCTTACCATTTCGAAATAAGCAGTATATCGTCAAAAACAATATTCGGCGAGAACATAGAATCACCATCATCTGTATTTATCCCGCCAACTGTCAAAATGGCTGTTAAGTTTTATTTTATTTTAAAATATTTCTTCCAGTTTTACCGCATCACAAAATTATTTTTTTAGTCTACGTTTCGTTCATTCTTTAGACAAGGATTTCCTTCTCAGAGTTGTTCTTGTTGCTGCTAATTCGTGGGGATTGCGACACATTTGATTATTTGACTCTACTTATAGGATTGGGCGGAGATAATACAGCGGAACGTATGGTGGGACGTGGCGATTGACCAATGAGATACTCCTACGTCCCTCCCCACGTGTGGTGGAGCGTGACGAATGACCAATGAGATACTGCTACGCCTCACCACACGTACTGGTATATTATTCCCACCTGCTCCTCTAAACGGAACAAGTTAAACACATCACAATCAGTTCCCAGTTTCTCTTCATTAAAAAGAGAAAAATCGATCCGTTTTGTCGATTATTAAATGTGTCTCTTTTCTAATTCTTTTACAAAAGGTGCTGTTGTTAGTGGTAATCAGTGAAAATTGTGGTGCATTTGACTATTTGATTTTATTTATAGTGTTGGGCAGGGATAATGCAGTGGAATGTACGGTGGGACGTGGCGATTGACCCTTGAGGTACTCCTACGTCCCTCCACACGTGTGGTGGGGTGTGACGAATGACCAATGACCAATGAGATACGCCTCATCACACGTTCCGGTATATTACTCCACCTGCTCCTCTATACGGAACAAGTTAAACACATCACAATCAGTTCCCAGTTTCTATTCATTAAAAAAAATCGATCCGTTTTGTCGATTATTAAATGCGTCACTTTTCTAATTCTTTTATAAAAGGGTATCTTCCTCGGAGCTGCTGTTGTTAGTGGTAATTCGTGGAAATTGTGGTGCATTTGACTATTTATTTATAGTGTTGGGCAGTGATAATGCAACGGAACGTATGGTGGGACGTGGCGATGGATCAGGAGGTACTTCTACGCCCGTCCACACTTGTGGTGGGGCGTGACGATTAACCAATGAGGTACTGCTACGCCTACCACACTTTCCGGTACATTACTCCCACCTGCTCCTCTAAATGGACTAAGTCAAACACATCACAATCAGTTCCCATGGAGCAGCAGTAGTTAAAAATAATTTTGACCTTGTCTGAATTATTTACTTTCTATTCATTAAAAAAAGAAAAATCGATCCGTTTTGTTTCGCTTCATTTTTTAATTTTACCGATTATTAAATGCGTCTCTTTTCTAATTCTTTTATAAAAGGATATCTTCCTCGGAGCTGCTCTTGTTAGTGATAATTTGACTATTTGACTATTTGATTTTATTTATAGTGTTGGGCAGGGATAATGCAGCGGAACGTTTGCTAGGACGTGGCAATTGATCAGGAGGTACTTCTATGCCCGTCCACACTTGTGGTGGGACGTGACGATTGACCAATGAGGTACTGCTACGCCCACCACACGTTCCGGTACATTACTCCCACCTGCTCCTCTAAATGGAGTAAGTCAAACACATCACAATCAGTTCCCATGGAGCAGCAGTAGTTAAAAATAATTTTGACCTTGTCTGAATTATTTACATTTCTATTCATTAAAAAAAGAAAAATCGATCCGTTTTGTTTCGCTTCATTTTTTAATTTTGCCGATTATTACATGCGTCTCTTTTCTAATTCTTTTACAAAAGGATAACTTCCTCAGAGCTGCTGTTGTTAGTGGTAATTCGTGGAAATTGTCATGCATTTGTCTATTTGATTTTATTTAAAGTGGATAATACAGCGGAATGTATGGTGGGACGCGGCGATTGACCGATGAGGTACTTCTACGCCCCTCTACACGTATGGCGGGGCGTGGCGAATGACCAATTAGATACTGCTACGCCTCAACACACGTTCCGGTATATTACTCACACCTACTCCTTTAAATGAAACAAGTTAAACACATCACAATCAGTTCCCAAGGAGCAACAGCAGTTGAAAATAATTTAGAGCTTGTTTGAATTGTTTAAAGCTAGTGCTTCGGAACGTTTGGTGGGGCATGGCGATTGATCAATGATGTGCTGCTACACCCCACCACACGTTCCGGTATATTATTCCCACCCGCTCCTATAAATGGAAAAAATTAAACACATCACAATCAGTTCCCAAGGAGCAGCAGCAGTTAAAAATAACTTTGACCTTCTTTGAATTACTTTAATTTCAATTAATTAAAATAAGAAAAATTGATCCATTTTGTTTTGCTTCATTTTTTATTTTGCCGATTATTAAATGTGCCTTTTTTCTAATTTTTTTTAAATGGAACAAGTTAAACACATCACGATCAGTTCCCACAGAGCAGCGAAAAGAAAAAAAATATAAATACAGTTAAAAATAGATCTTTTTTGATTCAATTTAAATTTCTATCAAATAAAAAAAAAAGAAAAATCGATCTGTTGTGTTTTGTTTCATTTTTTACCTTACCGATTATTAAATGCGTTTTTAATTCCTCCTCAGAGCTGCTGCACATTTGACTATTTGAATCTATTTATCCGTGGAAATTACGATACATTTGACTATTTGAATCTATTTATGGAGTTGGACAGGGGATAATGCCATGGTAGGGTGTGGCGATTAACCAATGAGGTACTGCTACACCCCGCCCACACGTTCCGGCAAATTACTCCCAATTGCTTCTTTTTTAAAATTCTTTCATGAAAGAATATCCTACTCAGAGCTGCTGCTGTTGCTGCTAATGCGAGAAAATTTGACTATTTGATTCTATTTATAGTACTTCATTCTATTTATAGTGTTGGGGGAGGGGTAATGCAGCGGAACGTGTGGTGGGGCGTGGCCATTAACCAATGAGGTACTGCTACGCCCCACCGGCGATTGTGTTTTGTTTCATTTTTTACCTTGCCGATCATCAAATACGCCTTTCTTCTAATTCAAAAGAATATCCTAATCAGAGCTGCTGTTGTTAATTGCTAACCCGTGGAAATTTCGATACATTTAACTATTTAAATCTAATTATAGAGTTGGGTGGGGGGGTAATGAAGCGGAGCGTGTGGAAGGGCGTGGCGATAAACCAACGAGGTTTTGGAGATTGACGGATGAGGTACTTGCTGCGCCGCGCCACACGTTCCGACAAATTACTCCCAAATGCTTCTTTTTTATTTTCTTTTACTAAAGAACATCCTCCTCAGAGCTTCTGTTGTTGCTGCTAATCCGTAGAAACTGCGATACATTTGACTGTTTGAATCTATTTTTAGATTTGGGCGGGGGGTAATGAAGTGGAACGTGTGGAAGGGCGTGGCGATCAACCAATGACGTATTGGAGATTGACCAATGAGGTACTTGCTACGCCCTCCCACACGTTCCGACAAATTACTCCCAAATGCTTCTTTTTTTAATTCTTTTACAAAAGAATGTCCTCCTCAGACCTTCTGTTGTTGCTGCTAATCCGTGGAAACTACGATATATTTGACTATTTGAATCTATTTATAGAGTTGGGCGGCGGCTAATGCAGCGGAACGTGTGGTAGGGCGTGGCGATTAATCATTGAGGTACTGGCGATTGCTAAACGAGGTATTGCAACGTCCCGCCGTACATTCCGGCAAATTACTCCCAAATACTTCTTTTTTTTTTAATTCTTTTACAAAAGAATGTCCTCCTCAGAGTTTCTGTTGCTGCTGCTAATCCGGGGAAATCACGATACATTTAACTATTTGAATCTGTGGTGGGGCGTGGCGTTTAACCAATGAGGTATCACAAGTGTGGTGGGGCGTGGCGATTAACCAATGAGGTATCACAAGTGTGGTGGGGCGTGGCGATTAACCAATGAGGTATCACAAGTATGGTGGGGCGTGGCGATTGACCCAATGAGGTACTACTGGCGAACGTAGTTTCGGTTCCGCTTGTTACGTTTTGATTTGTTTAAACGATTCTGCCTGCAGATTTTTTACGAATGGCAACATCGGTTTGGTTTGACACCTGACAACACTGTAACCGTTGCCGGAAACGTCTACACTCTCGCTTTCTCATTGGCTCTTTTAATTGAAACTATTGTCGTCTTAATTATTCTATTGGCCACGCCATTGTTTTGCTAGGATGCCAGAAATGCTCTGACTCCCCGGCCATCTTCGTTTCTTAACGCTCTTTTTGGCCTTGAGAGAAGACGTGTATCGATTATTCTTGTGAATTGTGCAAATTTATTGTAAATTCAATTAATACGGTGTGTACCGGAAAGTTTATTGTTGCTCACGCTGCCCTGTGAAACGTTGTTTACGTTTTAAACAAATGACTTTGCAAAATTGCAGTTGACGCTCTACTTTTACGTTATTGCGTCACATTGGCTAATGGCCGACCTTCTCCTTCTTTTAGGGTCGTTTTAGTGTCAGATTTAGTTTTGACTGAAGTCTTAGTTTAGACTTGGTTTTCGTTTGCGAAAATAAAGGATTCTCGTCTCTGGGAATTGTCAAGTATCTCCTGCTGGTGTACCATTTCCGTTTGACCCTCGCTTTGAAGTGACGTCATAATGAAATAACGTCACAGTACGAATTTTGAACGCTAGACGCGTCCTCTGTTCAAGACGCCAGTGGCAGGATTCATGACGTATCGTTGAGTTTTATTTCTTTCTACTTTGATTATCTTTTGACTAATGAATTTGAGGCATTTAAAAGCCTGTACTTAATTAGTTAAATTTAGAATGATCGTTTATCGTTGTTGCTTTTGGGCATTTTATGTGCAGTCAGATCTGATTAATCGCAGTTGTTTTTGAGGTTATAGTTTTGAATTATATTAATCGTAATTACAGTACTGAGCTGTTCTTTTTGATTTATTGGCGATTGCACAAATAAATCTTGTGTTACTGTATGTGTTTTGTTTATGTCGAGAACCTGCGCTGAATGCAACAAGTGTATTAATTATCGAGTTCGTGTGGCAAATGTCAAAAGAGAAGTAACGCCTAGTAAGTCGGTCTTAGTCACAATAGGTTAGCTTGCAAAAACTTAGGACTTGCAAAAAAAACATTTAAAGGCAAAGTTTCAGGTTTCATTTTGTCTTTATCTTAAAAATTCTTAGAATAAGTTAGAATTTTTTAATTCTTAAAAGATTCAAACACTTAATTTTGAGGCTTCTTTTCCTAAATAGCTTCGACTTAAATTCGACATTTACATTTTCTTTAATTGATTTTTATTTATTTAATTTGTCTTGCCGTAGTAGATTATACTACACGTATGTAGAAGCCTTCGCTCTCATCTCCAATAAAAATGAAAGTTTAATTTGAGTGTGTACCAATAATTTATCCAAATCTACTACATCAGCCAAGCAAATAAAAGATACTCACCCTTCCAGGCAGCTAAAATAAAATAAACCAAAATGAAAACGAACCGTACCATCGTGGTCAGAAATAATAAGTGAGTGTCATAGATTGCGTGGCGAGGTGGAGGATAATACAAAGCCGAAACAGTCAATGACAAAACAATTTTTACCTTCACGGCCGAAAACACGTCGAAACCGGGATTACCGACTTCACCTTTTTGCCCCTTATCACCTTGCCGGCCCTGCAATCATAAATTTAGACAAAGCACCACCGATAATAAGCCCGACAGAAACAGTTATTATCCCTCGCTCATTATAGTAATTTCACCGAAACATTTTAATTCTTTCCTAGCTAATAACTGTTTCCCGTTCTCGAAAAGTAAATACTTACGGGATCGCCTTTCGGGCCGTCGAGACCGATGGGGCCCTAGAAAAAACTCGCATCAGATAATGAACACACGACAAGATAATTTCGTGAGTGTTAGTTAACAATGATGTAGGTGAAAGTTAGTCACGACAGATGATTGCTACTAACATTAATTGGTATACTACATAAGAACGTGTTAAGTCAGCAGCCCTTCTCTCGTTAACCAACTACAGTCGAATCTACGGAGGCATGGTTAGACAGGGTTAGGAATAACCGACGACACGAAGAACAAATTCAGATGTCTACGTTTTAATTAAACTAGATAAATAAACGAGATTAGAAAATAATAATTATATGTTGGCTTGGAAATCCTTTTATTTTTATTTGATGTTGTCTTTCATTTTATTTCAATTATTAAGATGATTTTGGTGTAATTTCATTTGGTGAAATTGGATTTTAATTTCTTACCTCTTCTTGTAAATCACTCTCTACATACAGGTTGATTCTTGAATAGACCGACAATAAAAAAATAATGACGAAAGAAGAGACAGAATAAACAAATGACGATCAAAAAATAAAAGATCAACGAAACTTTCGAAATTAAAATTTCCCCATTTCGTTTGGACAGAAATTTTTGTTTCAATGACGATCACCTTCATAAAATATCGACGAGATTTTCATTTCCGTTTAAAATTTTAAAATTAACTCAACTTTGTTTTAAGAGGACTTTGCAAAATACGAAGGCGATGGAATAACAAGAAAAGTAAAAAAAGTTAAACAAATGAAAACAAAAGAACAGAAAAAAAAAATTAACAAATAACGATCACCTCCTCAAAAGAACAGTGAATCTTTCGAAAACAAAAATTGTAAAAAAATAAAATAGATAAACAAATGAAAACAAGAAAAAACAGTAAAAAAATAAACAAATGACGATCGCCTCCCTACCTTTGTCAACGAAATTGAAAGTTAAATTAAAAAGAAAGACAAAAAAACAGAAACAAAAAAATTGAATGGAAACAAATGACGACCACCTTTTCAAAACATTGACCAAATTTTCGAAATTAATTTTTTTGTTTCTGTTTAAAATTGTGAAATTAATTTAATTTTGTTTTAAGAGAAATTTGAAAAGAATGAAGGCGATGCAATGATTAAAAACGCAAGAAAAAAGTGAAAGCTACACAAATGAAAACAAAAAAACAGTAAAACAATTAACAAATGACGATCACCTCCTCAAAATAACATGAAACTTTCGTAAACAAAAGCCCGATTAAAAGGACGAATGAGAAACAAAAATTAAACGGAAACAAATGACGATCACCTTTTCAAAATATTGACGAAATTTTCAAAATTAATTTTTTTGTTTCTGTTCAAAATTGTGAAATTAACTTAAATTTGTTTTAAGAGAAATTTAAAAATACGAAGGCGATGGAATAACAAAAAAAGTAAGAAAAAACTGAAAGCTAAACAAATGAAAATAAGAAACAGGAAAAAAAAACAAATGACGATCACCTCTTTAAAATAGCAATGAAACTTTCGAAAATAAAAGTCCGATTGAGAGGACGAATGAGAAACAAAAATTGAACGGAAACAAGTGACGGTCACCTTTTCAAAATATTTACGAAATTTTCAAAATTAATTTTTTTGTTACTGTTTAAAACTGTGAAATTAACTTAACTTTCTTTTAAGAGAAAGTTGAAACTTATGAAGGCGATGAAGTGATAGAAAGAGCAAGAAAAAACTGAAAGCTAAACAAATGGAAACAAGAAACAAAAAAATTAACAAATGACGATCACCTCCTCCTTAAAATAACAATGAAACTTCCGAAAACAAAAATTGTAAAAATAAAAGAGATAAACAAATGAAAACAAACAAAAAAAACAGTAAAAAAATATTTGTCATTTGTCAACGAAATTGAAAGTTAAATTAAAAACAGAGACAAAAAAAACAGGAACAAAAAAAATCGAATGGAAACAAATGACGATCGCCTTTTTAAAATAGCGAGGAAATTTTCAAAATTAATTTTTTATTTCAATTTAAATGACAGAATACTAAAAAGTATATTAAAAAAAAATTGAAACTTAAACTGAGAAATGAAAAGAAAAATAAACAAATGATGGTCATCTCCTTAAAATATCAATTTTTTCCGGTTCCGTTTAAAAGAACGAATGTCAATTGAACAATGTGAGGACGATAAGTTTAAAAATAAAAAAAATCAAAGTGAATCTAAAAAAAAAAAAACTGAAAAAGAATAAAATAGAAATTTGAACAAAAACAAATGACTACGGCCGCATTTAAAATATAAGGGTAGTAAAATTAATTTAATTTTGTTTTAAGAGAAATTGATAAATACCTTGGAATGATAAAAAGCAAAAAAAGAACTGACAGCTAAATTGAGAAATGAAAACAAAAGCCAGTAAAAAAAAACGAACAAATAGCAAAGAAAGTTTCGAAAATAAAAATTTCCCATTTCGTTTAAAAGCACAGGAACAAAAAATCGAAAGGAAACAAATGACGATCATCTTTTTAAGATATCCTCGAAGTTTTCAAATTTATTATTTTTTATTTCTGCTTAAAAGGGTGAATTTAATGTAACTTTGTTTAAAATTGGGAAACGTGAAGGCGATTTAATGATAGAGAGCAAAAAAAACTGAAAGCTAAACTGAGAAACGAAAACAAAAGACACTGAAAAAATAAAATAAACAAATGACCATCACCGTCTTAAAATATCAACGAAACTTTCAAAATTAAATTTTTCCCGTGTCGTTTAAAAAGACAATTGAAAGTTAAATTAAAAACGTAAATAAAAAAAAAACAAAAATAAAAAAGAATTGAACGCAAACAAATCACTTTTTAAGATATTGACGAAATTTTCATAATAAATTTTCTTATTTCTGTTTAAAAGGGGTGAAATTGATTTTACTTTGCTTTAAGAAAAATTGAGAAACACGAAGGCGATGGAATGATAAAAAGCACAACAAAAAGAAACCGAAAGTTAAACTGAGAAACGAAAACAAAAAACAGAAAAAAATAAATAAATCAAATGAACAACATTAAATAAACAATAAATTAAAAATCACCTCGAAACTCGAAAGTTAAATAAAATAAAATAAACAAATGGCGATCACCTTAAAGTAATAACGAAACTTTCGAAATTAAAAATTTCCCATTGCATTTAAAAGGACAAATGTGAATAAAACAAAAAAAAAAACTGAGCGAAAACGAATGACGGTCACCCTCTTGAAAAATATACGAAATTTTTAAAATTATTTTTTTTGTTTCCGTTTAAAAGGACGGTGAAATTAATTCAATTTTAAGTTTTAAGAGAAATTAAGCAATATGAAGGCGATGGAATGAAAAATTAAAACTAAATTGAGAAATGAAAACAAAAAACAAAATAGACAAATGATGACTACCTCCTTGAAATGTCAACGAAATTTTTAAAAGGACAAATGACAATTGAAAAATATCAGTGTACGATAAACTGATAAATAGAAAGTGGTACTAAAAAAAAATAAATTAAAATAAAAAATTGAACAAAAACAAATGACTATCACCGCATTTAAAATATCAACGAATTAAAATTTTTCTCTTCCGTCTAAAAGAGTAAACGAAAAATGCGATATGATGGCCTGCTGAATAAAAAAAATGATAGTTAAACCAATAAATAAAAACAAATAAAAAAAAAAATGCGAAAAAATTGAATAAAAATATTAACGACACTGTCACGATGAAAAAGAAAAAAGCATGATTAAAAAAATGAAAAGAGAAGAATCATAAAAAATAAGAAAACAAAAACAAAAAGGCAAGAATGAAATGAAAGGCTTGTTCGATGCGACCAGCATTTTCTTTTGTACAATTTATGTCTTGCACAGAACCGAAACAACTGAAGGCAAAATTCGTTAAAAATTCGATTGTCGTTCAATAGATGGCGCTGTGAACAGGAACAAAAGTTTCGATCGTCTTTTATTTTTCTTCAAATATTTTATTCTTACTTTTTGTTCTCTTAGTTCAACTGTCATTTAATTTTAGCTTTTTATTGGTCCATCATCGAATAATAAAAAAAAAAAACTAATTCCGAAAGGTTCGTTCGATGCGACCATTTTCTTTTGCACGAATTTTGTCTTGCAAGAACTGGAACAACTGAAGGTAAAATTTCTCCAAAGAAATTCGATTGTCGTTCAATAGATGGCGCTGTGAAATATTGAAATGATGATTTAGATTCTTGAAGTTTCTTTCCTATTTTATACTTATTTCAATTTATAGTTTGTGTTTGTTTGCGTTTTCTTTTTATAAATATTGTAGTTTTTCAACCTTTTATCAATTGTTTTGTATCAAGTCCAATGACATCATATTTTAAAATGTGTATTTATCGCTTTAAGAAGATTATTTCAATGATATTTGTTTTGTTTTTTTTTTAATTTCAATTCTCCTTGCTTAATTTTAATTTAAATGTTCAGGTTTGCTTCTGTTTTCACCTAGTTCGGCGTCATTATAAGTCACAAACATAAATAGACTTTATTCACAAGACAATTAAAATAAAAATTAAAGAAAAATACTAGGAATTTTTAATTTAACAAGGAGATTTGAATTGTTTTCGTGTTGTAGTGATTTATTTGCTTACCTGTCAAAGCAGGTGTTCAAAATGGGGCTTTATTTTATACAATTTGTACGAAATTACTTCAAGTAAATATTTTGGCGTTCGTATTTCAGCTGATGACGTCAATTCATTTAAAGGTCAAGCTCACGCTCGACGCTGCGCCGTAACAATCATAAAACTGTAAAACACTTTTATGACTGTATTCATTTCGTTCTTTCTTAATTAGAAACGTACGTCTGTCTATTCAAGAATTACCCTGTATAAGTAAGTAAGTAAAACAAAATGGTCAGTATTTATTATTTGTTTTAAAATTAATTAAGAGACTGACGTTGAAGTGTTCTTCGATCTCGTGTTATCTCAATCATTACTTGGTGGTTAGTAAAGTATGTAACAAGTACCAGAAGAGCGTCTAAAAATAAATTTGAAACAAACCGGAAATCCCGGAAATCCGCGCACCCCCGGCGGACCCTGGAACAGACAATTCACCCTAATCACCCTATATTTTCGCACACTCTAAATAATTTACATCATCCCCCTCGCAAATTAAAAATGTATGTGGCGATGGCATCACGTCCTCAAGCCTGACAGATTTAATCGAATTAGTTTGAAAGTTGTTTTTGAAACACAAATTAGGAATTTCGTTATTGAGTAGGTCGCCCACGCCCCTAATAGTTTTAGGTTGTACCAATTATTTATCAACCTACGATTGTAAGTCTTTAACCTCTAGGAGAAATGTTTGGAATTTGTTTTTTTTTTTTTAATCTAAGGTGTAAGTAATGTACAGGGTGACGTGTGATTTTTGGAATTATCTTTTATAAGTTAATTAGAAATGCGAAACTAATCATAGAAAACGTATTCAATGGATTAGGCCCGGGTGTAATTGTGTGACGAGAGATAAAACGAGTGTCACGTTGAACTTTAGACATTGGAGCCGAGTGCGGACAAGGGAAATTGAGAGTGTTAGCATGCTAATGTATGCAGATACAGGTGATGTTACGGCGACGGGTCAGTTTCATTAGGCAGCTGGGCGGACTAAACCAACCAAAACTTTTAGTACTAAATGGTCTCATGTCTAAATTATTCTAACACACACCAACTCCATCGCTTGTTGTAATCCGTTCTTACCGTGTGGCCCCGCTCGCCCTTTTGACCGCTGACACCCTGAAAGCGTGAACAGAGTTCTTTAACACAGGACCGAACATTAATGGGCGCTTTTATGTGCACTTGGTTGTGGTTTTGGTGGTGGTGGTGGTGGTGGTGGTGCTCGTGTTTCCGGCTTCTCTTTCGATTAATTTTGGAATGATTAATTATGGAACATACAACGAGTAATTGTGTCTTTTTATCTGCAACTCATTTTTTATGGTTCCTGCTTGATGAATTCATCTACTGTACGCGTACGCACTTTTTTATGCCTCTACATACCATCACTGATTAAATTATCAATTTCTTTTTTGATTGAATCGACACAATACTAAAATATGAATCATAAAAGAATTTTGTTACGCATTACAAACAACAAATACACAGAGTGATTTGATTTTTATGTAACTATAAAATATCCGACATCCCAAACTAAATTAACGAAGCTTGATGGAAATGAGAGCAAAAAAAGGAATGACTTTGTTGCAACTCTGTGCGATTTATTTGTAATCGCTTTAGACGTGAACTACAAAAATGGAATGAGTTATGATTTAATTATGCAGTCGCTTTTGAAATATTGTTGACCCAGTGGCGATGAGGAAAACTAATTTCAAAAAATGCTGCGAAACGCGGCTAATCGAATCATTAATGTTTCAGCACTGTTTGCGCGGTTTTGTTGAACTTCGCCACTGCGTGAGCACACAAACATTTCTGATTTTGAATTGATAAAAACAAAGGTGGTCTTTTTTTTGGTTTCTGTTGGCACGACTCAAGTACACGTGCGGCGTTAATTAAGCGCCCTCTGAGGGGTGGCTTGTTTCCCTTAATCGAAAACGTGTCTTCGAAAATAGAAAGAATATTTTTAAATAAACTGATATTTTCAGATTAAACTAAACAATAAGGCCTACAGGGCGTTATAAAAAAACAAAAATACGCCCAGTCAGTGGAAAAAAGGGTGGATGCCTTTGATTTTAAAGAAAAATTAAGAAGACGTGATTAGGCTCTGTTATATAAATCTACACACTTCTTTTTGGAGTTACTTTTAATATACAAACAATTATCAATTTCTTTGTTGTTTAAAATAAGTGGCAGAGTACGAGTTTCTATTCCCCGAAACATCCTGTACGTGAGCCAGTAAAATTGAGAAAACGTATGCCTCAAAAAAGTGAATATTTGAAAATTATTGCTGCAATTAAAATTTGTTTGTAGTATCTATCAACCAATTAAAAACGAATTAAAAAGGAAGTCACCTCGTAACCAAAATATTATTTAAATAACTGAGAAGAAATAAGTATGAAGGCAAACGAAAAAAATCGAAAAGATACGAGGACTTTAAATGCTCAAGAACGCGGTGGAGAATTTAACACAAAGATAAATGAAAGGTTGAGAAATACAGGTTATATAACATTTCCAAAAAGGTAAATAAACAAATAAGGGAAATATCTGAAGAAATAGAGAAGAATATGAGGAAAAATTGTAGACAGAAAGAGAAGGGAAAGAAATTTGAAAAGCAAATGTGACAAAAAAGAGGAAAATCGCATTAGAAGATTTGAGATTCCAAGACAGAAGGATATTGGATTAAGGAAGCAATAAAGGAAGACTTAAATCAAGCTGTAAAAAATGGGCTCGATGCTAATATACGTAGGCGAGAGCTAATCAGAAACAATTAATGTTAGACGAAAGTAACAGAAATACGAAAAAAAGGAAATAGGAAGAGACAACTGTAACTCGAGGCACCTCAGAGGGGTGGGTTACAAACTTTACACCAAAAAGGCAACAAATCCGTATGCGATAACTCCAAGGGCATTGTATTGCTGGCCACAATTTATAAAGTGTTGGCAAGACTGATCAGTGCTATAGAAAATGTGTTGGGGGAATACCAAGCAGGATTTAGGAGCAATAGATCACATTTTAATTTTCAAAGAACTACAGGCAACCTGCTATGAATATAAAATAGCCCTGCATACATTATTTTAAATAGGCCTATGATAGGGTTAGTCATATACTTTGCAGTGAGGTAGTTAAACGTACCTGAGGAAATAGTAAGGTTGAAGCAATGGCTCTGAAGAAGACGCAAAATACTCTGGAAAGGGAACAAATCTGATAGAAAACGGACTAAAGCAAGAACACTCCCTTTCAACCTCATTTTTCAACATATGAAAGTGTAATCAGAAGGAACAATATTCAACAACGATCATCCATCAGTGCTTGACATATGCAGATGACTTGACCTTATAGAAAAAACGAAGATCGACATACAGAAGATTACAAGACTACCAAAAGATGCAAAAGTGTTCGGATTAGAGGTCAACCAAGAAAAAAGCAAATAGTAAGTAATAAATCAGAGGAAAATGTCCTAGAAAGGTGGAAAAGGAAAAGAGCTGGAATAGGAAAAGAGCTGGAATAGGAAAAGATCTGGGAAAGGAAAAGACCTGGAAATGTACAAAGAACCCAAGATAACCTCAGTAATCAGAGTGTAATGTTTAAGATGGTTAGGTCACATAGAAAGAATGGATAGAAAGAGGATGCCAAAAATAGACCTGGATAGAGCTGATATTGGAAAGAAGAGGAAGAGATGTCCAAGGAAAAGATGGTGCGTGGAATAAGATCTGCAAATTATGAATATCAGGGGCTGGAAAGAAAAAGTGAGACATAGGAGAGAATGGAGAAAGATTACAGCGCTAGGTCTTCAGGCCCTGTAGTGCAAACATATGTAATTGGCCCAGAAAGGAAGAGTATGAAAAGAAAAATAAGAAGGACTTACAAAATGCCCTAGAAAGGTGGGAAAGGAAAAGAGATGGGAAAGGAAAAAACCTGGAAATGTACAATGAACCTAAGATAACCTTAGTAATCAGAGCGCTACGTTTAAGATGGTTAGGCGACATATAAAGAGTGGAAAGAAAGAGAATGCCAAAAATAGTCCTGGACAGAGCTGCTATTGGAGAGAAGAGGAAGAGATGTCCAAGGAAAAGATGGTGTGTGGAACAAGATCTGCAAATTATGAATATCAGGAGCTGGAAAGGAAAAGCGAATCATAGGAGAGAATGGAGAAAGATTACAGCGCTAGGATCATGGCCCGTGGTGCATACATATATAATTGCCCCAGAATGGAAGAATATGGAAAGAAAAAGAAGAAGGACTTACAATCAAGAAACATTTCAGAAAGCAGAGGTGAAAACATGGGGAAAGGGGATGAAAAACCCATGTAAAAAAGCAAACATAAATCCAAACCGACGACACTGCTAAGTAGCTCCAATACTAATGTGTACGTCGTAATAGGGAATCGCAAATTATGACTATCAGGGATTGGAAAGAAAAAGCGAGACATAGGAGAGAATGGAGAATGATTACAGCGCTAGGTCTTTGCGGTTTGTAGTGCATACATACATAATTGCCCCAGAGTGGAAGAGTATGGAAAGAAAAAGAAGAAGGACTTAGAATCAACGAAGTAACAAACATTTCAGAAAGTAGAGGTAAAAACAAGGGGATGAAAGGGGATGAATAACTCATCCGAAAAAACAATGAACAAGCAAAAATAAATCCAAACCGACAACACTGCTAACTAGCTCCAATACTAATGTGTACGTCATAATAGTGAATCGCAAATTATGAATATCAGGTACTGGAAAGAAAAAGCGAGACATAGGAGAGAATGGAGCGCTAGGTCTTCACTGCCATATATAATTGCCCAGAATGGAAAAAGTAACAAACATTTCAGAGAGCAGAGGTGAAAACATGGGGAAAGGAGATGAAGAATACTATTGGTTAGGTAATAGTGGACTGTCGCAATAAGAATAGAAGAATAAGACTTTAAAAAACAGCAGAGAAAACAAAAAAAGATCAAATTACGAATTCTATGTACAAGGAAGCTGTGGAAGATACATATTTAGGAACAATTGAGGCATTTGGACCATCCAACAAAAATTCTTTAGAGAATGGTCTGAAACGAAAGCTCAAGGCAAAGAACGCAGACAAGAAAAAAGTAATAAAATTAATTAAACATGAAGAATAAAAATTAAAAAAAAACTAGGACTGATAAACAGAAACAAAGTCTCACTACAAATATTTTATTTTGAATTTAAGCAGTGCGACCGCGGTTTCGACTTGGCCACATTGTTAAGCTAAAAATTCAGAATTTTACAATCGCATATTCAAAATATAAAACTATAATTACTTACAAAAGGCAATTTTAAGGAACCGAACGTACAGTGAACGGTAATTCGACAAAATGACAATTGGGTGGAAGGGGTAGATCAACTCCAACGCTACCAATCGATATATAGGAAAAAAAAATCAGTGATAAAGTTGATCGTTGAGAAGATGAACAGGGTGGAAGTATTTCCAACTGCTCCGCAATGTTAAGGCTTCTCCCTCCTTTAGGAAGCTTGTGAAGTAATTTGACATTCGAATTGGAATCGAAGTCATACGAAATATCACCAAGGTGGTTGGCAAAACTGGAAACTGTTTCACCTAGAGACGTAGGGAATGTAAATGTTCGTTCACCCTGGTCTTCAGGGAACGACCAGTTTGACCAACATAAGTGGAATAGCAGGTATCGCATGTTAAAGCTTAAACACCACTCTGTTTCATAGGGTCCATTGGGTCATTATTGTAGCAGGGCAAGTTTTGGAGGTTGGATTCTATTCAGAAGACGTTAGACTTGAAAAAATAAATTGGTCGGTAAGTTTACTTCAAATTTAAATGGGGAAATCAATTAAAGAAAAGTACCTATTCCTGGTAGGACACGGGAATTGTGAGACCCCTATGAAATAAACAGCAAGTTCGTGTTCTCTTGGGTGGGAAGAGTTGTAATGAATACAATTTGAAGTATACGTGGGCTTTCTATAAATTTTATAACGAGGAGAATTATGGAATGTGCAAATGGTTAAATCTGAGAAGTTGTTCGAACTGTTTTGTCCGACCCCTAATGTCAAGTTAATTTTAAATAGGGTGCAATGCATTAAACTCAGATAAGAAGCGAATTAATGGCCGTAATAGGACTACCATAAATTAATTAAGATGTCGTCGACGTATCTTTCATAGAACTAACTGAATGTGGTCTTTGTGGGTGTTATTAGAAGAGAAGAAGATATTTCCTAATGCATCCATAAACAAATCAGTCAGTAGTGAGGAAAGGCTACAACCCATAACCAGGCCATCAGTTTGACTATGAAATTTATTACTGAAGATCTGTGGGAGTGTTACTTTTAAAAGTGATTGAAAGATGCTAGAATATTGTTCACAATATCGACTGATTCTTGATTGTTGGTAAATCAGATACATCAAAAGAAACCAGAATACTATTATCAGATAAATGGACTGACTGTAATTTTTTAATCAAATGCGTGGATTGGTTAAACTTAATTTGGTTTGTAAATTTAAATGATGTTTGGAGGTTTTGACTAAAAAAAAAAGGTGGGAGAGGCTGGTGAGCCTACGAAAGGTTGTTACGGTTGCATTTCGACCCCCGAATTTTCATTTGTAATATTTATTTTCGGCATCGTTTGTTTGATTACTCTATTCGCTTCCATGCTCTAAGGTTAGTCTTTTTATTTTTGTTGCGTTGTTTTGGATCTCCTGGAAGATATTTGCCATCAAGTTTTGGATTTATATTCACAGACAACTCCTGATAGTCCACCACTCTTACCACGGCTATCTCAATCTGCTCAAGCTGCCATAGGGAAGTCAGCAAATGGTCAAGAAAAAATACAGCCTGAGCCAGTTACTCCCATAACAATTCCCACCACACTACCAGATGTACCTCCATTTCCTTATCCGAATATTGCATCAACAGATCCATGATGCATTTGCTACATTTCAGTACGCCACTCCAATTCCGGGTTCTCATATTGCACCACCTCCTCCAGGGCCACCTCCTCATATTGCAGCTCCTCCACTTAGTGTATACCAATTCCCAGCTCCACCTCATTATCCTCCAATACTTCCGAATTCCCCAAATAACTTTTACTCTCCTCCACCTAATCCTGCTGCACCTCCACCTACGCACAGGCCACCTTTCTTTAATTCATAGTTTCTGTGTTTATTTATTTGAACATGTATCATGAAATATGTAGTTCTGAAATGAAGGAAAGAAAGGAAATTCCTGAATTACTGAAACAGTTTGAAGATCAAGATACATTTTTGTTTTAAATTTTGAGTTATGTTGAGAAATGTTTGTGAAATAAAAAAAAGAAAGTAATAACAGTTGGGAACAATGAAAATCCATTCGGAAATGAGATTGATGGGCGAATCCTCCATTTTTGGCCATCTTGCTTTTTCGGCATCCATATTGGCATTCGAGAAGTACGTTTTCACATGTAACAGTCGCCTTTTTGGGTAACGCTTTTGTATTTTGGGAAATTACGACCGCCCAGAGTTATGGGGGTTTACTTTATTTGTGGAAATCACAAAGCTGGAGAGGTTGGTGAGCCCACGAAAGATTGTTATGGTTTTATTTTGATCCCCGAACTCCCATTTGTAATATCTACTTTCGGTAACGTTTGTTTGATTACTCTATTCGCTTCTATGCTCTAAGGTTAGTCTTTTTATTTTTGTTGCGCTGTTTTGACTCCTTTTCGTAACAGTTGGGAACAACGATAATGCATGGGTGAAGCCTACATTTTTGGCCGTCTTGCCTTTTCGGCATCCATATTCTCATTCGAGAAGTACGTTTTCACATGTAACAGTCGCCTTTTTGGGTAACGCTTTTGTATTTTGGGAAATTACGACCGCCCAGAGTTATGGGGGTTTACTTTATTTGTGGAAATCACAAAGCTGGAGAGGTTGGTGAGCCCACGAAAGATTGTTACGGTTTTATTTTGACCCCCGAACTCCCATTTGTAATATCCACTTTTGGTAACGTTTGTTTGATTACTCTATTCGCTTCTATGCTCTAAGGTTAGTCTTTTTATTTTTGTTGCGCTGTTTTGGCTCCTTTTCGTAACAGTGGGGAACAACGAAAATGCATCCAGAAATGAGATTCATGGGCGAAGCCTCCATTTTTGGCCATCTTGCCTTTTCGGGATCCATATTGGCATTCGAGAAGTACGTTTTCACATGTAACGGTCACCTTTTCGGGTAACGCTTTTGTATTTTGGGGAATTACGATCGCCCAGAGTTATTGGGGTTTACTTTATTTGTGGAAATCACAAAGTTGGAGAGGCTGGTGAGCCTATCAAAGATTGTTACGGTTTTATTTTGACCCCCGAACTCCCATTTGTAATATCTACTTTTGGTAACGTTTGTTTGATTACTCTATTCGCTTTTATGCTCTAAGGTTAGTCTTTTTATTTTTGTTGCGTTGTTTTGGCTCCTTTTCGTAACAGTTGGGAACAATGAAAATGCATCCAGAAATGAGATTCATGGGCGAAGCCTCCATTTTTGGCCATCTTGCTTCTTTCGGCATCCATATTGGCATTCGAGAAGTACGTTTCACATGTAACGGTTACCTTTTCGAGCTACGCTTTTGTATTTTGGGGAATTACGACCGCCCAGAGTTATGGGGGTTTACTTTATTTGTGGAAATCACAAAGTTGGAGAGGCTGGTGAGCCTATCAAAGATTGTTACGGTTCTATTTTGACCTCCGAACTCCCATTTGTAATATCTACTTTTGGTAACGTTTGTTAGATTACTCTATTCGCTTCTATGCTCTAAGGCAGGGGTGCTCAAACGGTCGATCGCGAGTACTTTTTGAGTCGATCTCTTGTTTTAGTTGATTCTCAATTACAAACAAACCATTAGTTAGTTAGGTACTTGGAAACATTTCATTGGCTTTTTAGTTAGAGCCTACCTTGCAGCCTCTTAGAATCGATCGATCGGAGTCTAACAATATTGGGGTAGATCGCCAGCAGTTCAAGTTTGAGCACCCCTGCTCTAAGGTTAGTCTTTTTATTTTTGTTGCGCTGTTTTGGGTCCTTTTCGTAACAGTTGGGACCAATGAAAATGCATCCAGAAACGAGGTTGATGGACGGAACCTCCATTTTTAGCCATCTTGCTTTTGGAATCGTTTGTTTGATTAGCCTATTCGCTTCTATGCTCTAAAGATAGTCTTTTTATTTTTGTTGCGTTCGTTTGGCTCCATTTCGTAACAGTTGGGAACATTGAAAATACTTCCAGACGCCACTTTGATTTGCCCTTATCGTAGATGGGGTGCGCTGATACTAGTTTGTGGTGACGATTCAGTATTTACTGGGTTGATCAGTTTATTACAGTTTAAATTCAAAATAAAATATTTGTGGTGAGACTCTTTTTTGCTGCAATCTTTGTTACCTACAAAAAGCATGAAGCTTCCCATTAATTAAATACCTATAGGGTCATGGCACCAGTAAAGGAACAAATAAGGCAAGGACCCAATAAGTGAACAGCTTTTCTTGTTTATCACAAATATTTCTGCGTTCAATCACTGGGTTGTGGTCACTTACTCTATCGTAGCTCACAAAGAGAAGAAAATGGAAAATGCTATATTCAACAGAATCCGAAGTACAAGGACTTTGAAATAAGAAACTGAGTAAAAAGAAGACACCTCAGTGAAAAAGTTTCTAAAAAGAAAAGTGACACAAACGAACGAAAGAACAAGAACATTAAATGAAGTTGTAAACAGCACTTACAATTGAAATGAATTTTACTTAATTTCTTTTTTAATTTGCAACGTAAGTTTAAATTTCTTCACAGACACAAATTTACATACAGTACAGAAAAAAGACATTTAATTTTAACTAACTAGAGAATTAATTTCCATATGCTTATAGGTACTCGTTATATGTTACACTTCGTTATGAATCACAGTGATACCAATTAATCTTAGCTCGAGTAATAATAAATGCAAAAACAACAATGTAATTATTCAAGCCGTGTACAATGAATAATGTAACTAAATATAAAAAAAAAAATAATAATAAATATAGTACCGGAAAGCCGTTCTTGCCCGGCGCACCAGACGTACCCTGAGGGGAAATAAAAAGAACAAAATCAGAATTGTTAGTGTGGTGTACGGAACGTAGGGGACGTGCTCGTAATTGTTGAATGAGTAACTTACCGGAGGGCCAGGTTCGCCCACGTCCCCCTTCTTGCCTTTCCTCCCTCGCTTTCCCGGAGCGCCCGGAGGACCCGGTGGACCTGGCGGACCTGAAAAAGATACAGATTTTGTTGGAACGAAAACTTTCTTACATTTCATTTTAATAATATAGCTTAAGTTTAGGATTGATCTTTTTAATGGCCTTGCACTTGATTACTTTCATTAATTTGAAGAACGATTCAAATTATCCTGCAATCACATGCACGAGGATTAGAAATTGGTGAGCAATAAGTTTTTAAGTTTAAGGGACTCATTATAAGCCAATCAATTCGAAAATTGCATCATTTACTTTGTAATTGCCTCGCTGAATTACGCTTCCGATTTTTACGAGAAACGAAACTGTAATTACAGTTGCTTCTATCGGCTACGATAATTCAGCGCTTAGCTTTTATAGTTGTACATAAACGCTCAAAAATAATGTCCACTCGATAAAACGTGAAATTGCGGTTTAATTCTTTTGATTACCACAACGAGCAGGCGGATGAGCAAGCGAATTAGCAAGCGGATAATCAGGCAAAATACAACTTGCTTGTTTTTTTTTTGTTAAAGAGGAACAAAGAAATAAAACGAATCGTGCTTTAAAGGGCCCCCTCCGATTGATTCTAAAACGCAAACTCTAATTAAGTTTTCGTCGCGGGCGAGGGTCGTGAGGGCGTGTTGTTACTTGTTTGGTTCAGTAAACACGATTTTGTCCGCGCTGAAAAGCAAACGTTCGGTAACCCAATAATATTGATACAATTGCACGCACAGGGGTGCATACAAAGCAGCGGACTTCAATTCCTCACCCCATCCCACCCCATTTGTCAGAAAGAAAACTCAGTCCAGAAACTAATTCGGCGACTTAACCGGGGCTATTAGAGTCCCACGAGGACGAGGTCCTTGAAAGCACTTGTACTTTTAATCGCTCATTGTTTAACCGCCGGCGCGTAAACGAGTCACAACTCACCGTTTTACGTCCCTGAAGAGTCGCTCGCTCTTAGGGGGGCGCGGGCGAGAATTACAACCCCCAGGCGATAATGATCTTGAAAATGACAGCTACTAGGCTTTTATATTCCGAGCCGGATGAAAATTTTGGTTTTCGTTTTAATTAAGGGGCGCTAAGAATCGGAATAAAACAGATATTGTGTTTGCTATTGTTGGCGCGGGTACGTTTCGAATAAAGACGAGCAGCGGGCAACCCCCGGCGTCTCATTTCCATAAACTTTATATTGCCATGTTTCAACTTTGTCGGAGTCGCAGTGAAACCCCGGGAATAATATTCATTACGTGTGCGCGTCGTTGGATGAAAAGCGAGGGGGGAACGCGCGCGAAATAATTTCGAGGACGTACGAGTTTTTAATTTTCATAAATTACAATTCATAATTAAGTTGAATAAAGGGGGTTTTACTCATATTGTTGTTGAGCAACTTTTACAATAAATTAAACGTAACGTGAAGACGAAACTCTATAATTTTCTAGAAATCTTCCTTAAAACACCGTACAGTCACAAATAATTGTAATTCCACGCACGAAGAAGAAAAAAAAACGAAGCGAGTAATAACAGCACGCCGCCGCCCAAAATTTCTATAATTAGGACCGATAAATTTAATTCGTCGGTTATTAATACGTGCATTAAACGTGTACCTCCCAGCAGGTGTAAAATAACTTATGCGATAATAATTATCTTTAAATAACATTATGTATTTTGGTGCAGCCTGTAATTAACATGTAAATGCGTTTAATAGGATTAAGGCGATTCGTCGTTGTACGTGGGAGAACCAGATCTCCACGTTCGGGAGTGACTTTATTTTCGAACTTCGTTTCAAGAGGGTTATCAACATTAACATAGACAAACAAAAATACTATCATCGAGTTCGTTCTTGAACGCTTAAAAACATAAATTGATTTTAGATTTAAATATTTACTTGCACGACATTATTACACTTAGCGGGATACTGTGACACTTTGGCCTTAAAAAAATTGCAGATAGCGCGCGTCCATCTGAATTGATCTCCTTCTAGAGGGGGTTCTTTCTTGTGTTGAAGAAGTAATCCCTTAGTCCCTTTTGTAACTTAAGCGGAATTCGAACGTTTCAGAACCCCATCAATGTCGGCTGTTAATTAAAAACAGCTTCAATCTATTTTTTCTACGTTAACGTGAGTAGCAAGCGGGATGCTGTGACAATTTGGCCTTGAAAAAATTACGTCTATCCGAAATGAAACGAAGTTCTACCACCTTCTACAGGAGTCGTTCCTTTCACTGAAGAAGTAACCCTTCACTTTTCACTTCTTAAGTTACAAAAGAAACCCTTAACTTCTTAAGTTACAAAAGAAACCCTTCACTTCTTAAGTTACAAAAGAAAAAACTATAAGGGGTTACTTCTTCAGTACAAGAAATGACCCCTCTAGAAGGAGATTGACCTTAAACGATGGTCACTTCAGAGGGCCGCTTCATAATTTCTTTTTTGTAACTTAAGAAATGTCTTAATCAGGAGCGTATGTGTCGTTCAAGGTCGTCCCCTTGAGTTCTTACAACTGAAGAATTGCCGACAATGACGTCATTTCACCAGAGGGTGGTCCTTGATGGAATTTCTTGGTTAGCGCGTGCGGTTATTCACTATACAGCCTGTTTCAATGAAGATGCACCAAACTCGGTATGACGGTGGATATCGTGAAAATAAAAGTTTTCTATAATTCTTTTTAATCGAACAAATTTTGAGAAAAACGAAGGGAGAGGGGAATCGTATATTTTTAAAACGTACAATAGATGAGGACGAACATAAATCTTAACCTGGCTTAACCCTCGTTCAAAGAATCGGTTTATTGTTTTATTGCCCCATAAAATGCCGCACCGTTTTCGTAATTCGCTCGCTTTCGAATTTGTTTCAGCCTCATGTGACCAAGTTCAGTCTGGTAGTTAGGCAAATAATTTGACAGACCGGCAGAAGCATTAATTCTTGTTACTAATTGCCCCAATTTTATTAATTGTACCGATTTTAGTCAACTGTTGTTGTGTACATCATATGTTGAATACAGGAATAAATAAAAACTCATCACAAGCGTTAATTATCATATATTATTAAGACTCGACAATTTTGATGTAATTACGGTTACGCTAATAAATGCACATTCTTTCAAAGTTTTCACCTTTAACACGTCCTGCGGTCAAGGGCAGAATTAAAAGCCTCTCATAAACTCTTTCGTTTGCGATAGATTTATTGCCTTCTTGCAGCCGTGTGCCATTCATAAATCAATTTAAATCATTCGTCTTGTTTCACGGACACAGACATTTAAATCGCTGCAGTATTTCTAAAAACGACGACTCCAATTAAAGCAAATTTCAATTTGCTCCGATTGCAAATTTGTATTAGAATATTTTGTTCCAAGTAATGTTTCCGCGAAGTTTGGTGCATCATCACTGAAACACCCTGTACACGTTGAATAAAGCAAAGAAGTCGCATTAACGATGATTACTTTGTTTTTACAAGAATTATAAGAATGCATGTGGTTGTGCGAAGTCCTAGGTGACCTTGAATGACACATTAACCCCTGTTTAAGACCAACGACATTGTCGAGACTTTTTAAGTTACAATAAAAAACTAAAGGGTTACTTCTTCAACACAAGAAATAAACTCTCTAGAAGGGGATTCAGCTTAAACGATGGTCACTTCAGATAGAGGACTGCCATCCGCTATTTTTTTCAAGGCCAAAGTGTCACAGTATCCCGCCTGCTATACTAATTTATTTACTCAAATTAAGAAAAAGAATTATTATTGATGGTAGAGTGACAAGGTTTTTCAATTCTTAATGTGATACATGCAAGCGGTTTGTTCTCTTTCCCGGTTATCGTCTAGGATTTTGGAGGGCAGTGTATCGGGTAGTGAAGGGAGTAACTGTTGCTGGAAGATGAGTCTGACGTAGGAACTCCTTCATTACGGCACGATTTCTGCGATATTCCATCTTCTTTCTAATAATTGGCTGCGATGTAGTCTGTGATTGCTCGACAAAATGCTGCGCACGCTGCGTGGTACGGGGGTTTGCTCGAAGTATACTGCGCAAGTAGTGTTATGTTAGTTGCTCGACAAAATGCTGCGCGTGCAGCGATATGGGGGTTTGCTCGAAGTATACTGCGCAAGCCGTGTTATGGTAGTTGCTCGACAAAATACTGCGCAAGCAGTGTTGTGTGTGGTTGCTCGACAAAATGCTTAGTTTCATAGCCATTTTTCTCTGTTGCCTTAGTTTCTTAGGTTGGCAGTCGAACTTTCATTTCAGTTCCTTATATTAGAAAATTTCATTTAAAAATTAAATATTTCAAAGAGCATGTGAATCCGGCAACACTGTCCATTAGAAGAAATAACATCTCTAGAAGGGAATTGAGTTTAAATGATGGTCACTTTAGATAGACGCATGCATCCGCGATTTCTTTCAAGGCCAAAGCGTCACGGTATCCCGCCTGCTATACTACTTTATTTACTCTAATAAAAAAGAATTATTATTGATTGTAGGGTGACAAGGTTTCTCAATTCTTAATGTGATACATGCAAGCGGTTTGTTCTCGTTGCCGGTTATCGTCTAGGATTTTGGAGGACAGCGTATCGGGTAGTGACGGAGTAACTGTTGCCGGAGGATGAGTCTGACGTTGGAACTCCTTCATTACGGCACGATTTCTGCGATATTCCATCTTCTTTCCAATAATTGGCTGCGATGGAGTGTGTAATTGCTCGACAAAATGCTGCGCATGCAGTGCTAAGGGGGTTTGCTCGAAGTATACTGCGCACGCAATGGTATGAGTGCTGCTCGAGGGTCTGTTAATGCCAAGCAGATGTGTATTGTACGAGGGCTAGTCAGCGCCAAGGCGATTCTCGACAAAATGCTGCATGAGAAGACACTGAGCTGGAGCGGCTGTTATGGTAAGCAGTGTTATGGTAGTTGCTCGATGTCTGCGATATTCTTTCTTCTTTCCAATAATTGGCTACGATGGATTTGCTCGACAAAATGCTGCGCACGCAGTGCTATGGGGGTTTGCTCGAAGTATACTGCGCACGCAGTGGTATGAGTGCTACTCGAGGGTCTGTTCACGCCAAGGCAGATGTGTATTGCACGAGGGCTGGTCAGCGCCAAGGCGATTCTCGACAAAATGCTGCATGAGAAGACACTGAGCTGGAGCGGCTGTTACTGCGCAAGCAGTGTTATGGTAGTTGCTCGACAAAGTTGCTCGATTTCTGCGATATTCTTTCTTCTTTCCAATAATTGGCTACGATGGAGTGTGTAATTGCTCGACAAAATGCTGCGCACGCAGGGCTATGAAGGTTTGCTCGAAGTATACTGCGCACGCAGTGGTATTAGTGCTGCTGAGGGTCTGTTAACGCCAAGGCAGATGTGTATTGCACGAGGGCTAGTCAGTGCCAAGGCGATTCTCGACAAAATGCTGCATGAGAAGACACTGAGTGGACCGGCTGTTACTGCGCAAGCAGTGTTATGGTAGTTGCTTGATATCTGCGATATTCTTTCTTCTTTCCAATAATTGGCTACGATGGAGTGTGTGATTGCTCGACAAAATGCTGCGCACGCAGGGCTATGGGGGTTTGCTCGAAGCATACTGCGCACGCAGTGGTATGAGTGCTGCTCGAGGGTCTGTTAACGCCAAGGCAGTTGTGTATTGCACGAGGGCTAGTCAGCGCCAAGGCGATTCTCGACAAAATGCTGCATGAGAAGACACTGAGCTGGAGCGGTTGTTACTGCGCAAGCAGTGTTGTGGTAGTTGCTCGATGTCTGCGATATTCTTTCTTCTTTCCCATAATTGGCTACGATGGAGTGTGTGATTGCTCGACAAAATGCTGCGCACGCAGGGCTATGAGGGTTTGCTCGAAGCATACTGCGCACGCAGTGGTATTAGTGCTGCTGAGGGTCTGTTAACGCCAAGGCAGATGTGTATTGCACGAGGGCTAGTCAGTGCCAAGGCGATTCTCGACAAAATGCTGCATGAGAAGACACTGAGTGGACCGGCTGTTACTGCGCAAGCAGTGTTATGGTAGTTGCTTGATATCTGCGATATTCTTTCTTCTTTCCAATAATTGGCTACGATGGAGTGTGTGATTGCTCGACAAAATGCTGCGCACGCAGGGCTATGGGGGTTTGCTCGAAATATACTGCGCACGCAGTGGTATGAGTGCTGCTCGAGGGTCTGTTAACGCCAAGGCAGTTGTGTATTGCACGAGGGCTAGTCAGCGCCAAGGCGATTCTCGACAAAATGCTGCATGAGAAGACACTGAGCTGGAGCGGTTGTTACTGCGCAAGCAGTGTTGTGGTAGTTGCTCGATGTCTGCGATATTCTTTCTTCTTTCCCATAATTGGCTACGATGGAGTGTGTGATTGCTCGACAAAATGCTGCGCACGCAGGGCTATGAGGGTTTGCTCGAAGTATACTGCGCACGCAGTGGTATGAGTGCTGCTCGAGGGTCTATTAACGCCAAGGCAGATGTGTATTGCCCGAGGGCTGGTCAGCGTCAAGGCGATTCTGCATAAGAAGACACTGAGATGGAGCGGCTGTTATAAGGCTTTTCATTGTGGGAGCCACTCTGCTTCATTGGCTTGAATGCATAGTTTAATCAACAACGAGTAGAGCTGTATTGTTTGTTTGTTTGTTTGTTCCGGAGGTTGTCTTAGCGACCAATTTGTTTGCCAATCAGGAACGAGTGGGATTTCGCTATAATTCGTTGAGGGGCGACCGTAATTTTGTTTATTTGTTTTGTCAATTCTCACACAATTTTAGTTGAAAGATCGGCCGGAAGATGTCGCTAACGGAATTAATTTTTGGAGTAGCCTATGCTTTTTTTTCTAAAAAGTTGACAACATTGTTGGAAAAGTCAGGAATATTGAAAAATCAAATTTCTTTGGTAGTGTTACATTTTATGGCCACAATCACGGCCTACTCTACCTACAAATTTATTTAATCTCACGGTATTTTGTAAGTCGCTTCAATCGACGACATTTACGAATTCTAATCTCGGTACAAACGGTCGTAACACGATGAAGGAAAAAAAGAGGCTTAAAGCCGTCTGGCGCCGCGTCGAGACTTCAAACAATGACGCGGCTAGCGTCGAAAGTTATGGCACGAGGTGTGAAGACGTTAATGGAGCAAAATCGCAATAAAGCACGCTACGTGGTGCTTCAAGTTATGGCATTCGCAAGGGCCTGCATCACCGCGTGACATTCTGCAAATGCCTTGACTGCCCGAAGAACATAAATTTTCTTTTCCCCAGACACTTGACGCTAAAAAAGAAACTGAATTCTATTTGATTACTTCAACCCTTTACAGAGAATGAGTTTCTGTGTATTTCAAAACCAACTCTATATTTTACTGCGTTTTATACATGGGACTCGTGTTCGAATGTCGGAAGTCCACAATGGAGACGTCCGACGACAAAAATGTCTCCCACAACATGTCCACGTCCTTTGTGTGTGTGTATTGTATGTACCATTCCACATTTGTTATGCATATAAGTCGCGCCGATGTTAAAAGATAAGGAGTGAATTACGGCCGTAATATAATAAATTGTAAATCATCCTTCCGTAAAAACTTGATAATTATATGGGCGCAAAGGTCCGAGACGGCTTTTCCCATACAATAACGTGCGACAATGAACTCTCTAATCATAATATTAATAATATGTGGGCCGGATTATCTCTTGGTCTCTGAAACTTATACGTGCAATTAACAAGGAGATACTAATAGGAGTTAATATATTCCTACACACATTTATAATTTAATGTGAAACGCATGAATGTGCAATTTTCTGAACATCCTATTCTTTGATTTGCTGCTGTATACATAAATCATTCGCTGATTTGTTTATCGACGGACACCGGTCAACACTGATACGTCCTGCTGCTTTCAAGAAGATTAAAATACGCGAAAGCTTTCGTTTAACTCCAGAATTATTAAAGTCCGCGAGAAACGCTGTCGTAAAAGCCGACATAAATCGTGGTTTAAAACTTATCGCTTTATTCGCAAGATACATACACGTGAGCTAATTCCGTCGTTACGACCTGAAACAAAACGACGCGCGCTGTAACTCGTTAGCGATGTTAATCACTCAGCGTTTAAAAGTTTCGGATTCTTTCCGAAAACTGTTGGGCGAGAGCGAACTTTTATTTCGGAGCGGACGGGCGGTTATGAGGAGAGTTTTCTAATTTAAAATTTCCTAAAGTGCTCTTTACAAGGAGTTACATGCCATGAAAACTATTATATCTAGGAACTGCACGTACTAACTTCGTAAACAGGATTAACTTTTATATTAAACTATGATGGCATGAGGGGGCTAAGCAGTAAACCCAACTGGAAGTCAGTTACTGGGAAAAGATTTTAATTCGAACCGTAGGTCTGGATATGAACATGAAATCACGTGTAATTCAACTCAATTAAGCAGAGGTTCGAGAAGAGAAGTCGAAATATCCGAGGGATTGTCGACTTCTTATCAAGGGTGATCGTTGATGGAGCTTTTTGGTTAGCTCGAGTGGTCATTGACTTTTCAAACACGATTGTACAAGTTGAACAAAGCTTTTGCAAGAATTATAAGGTAAGCAAGATTACGCAAAGTCCTGGATGACCTACACTCCTGCTTAAGACACACAGCACTGCAATTCCCTACTGTCGATGCTCTAGAAAGGGATTGACCTTAAACGATGGTCACCTTAGTCACTCGTAGTTTTCATTCAAGGTCAAAGTGTCACAGTATCTACTCTACTTACTGCCAAATAAAAAAGAGTTATTATTGGTTATTCAATGGTTAATGTTGTACATGCAGATGGATGGGCGGTTTCTACATGGGCGCAGACGTCTCTATGAGGTCCTTCACTCAGCGCTTTCTCATTAACTTTTAAGGAACGATTACATCCGTCATTATGCTTTGTATTTTATTATAGTTTTACACAATGTGTAGAACTTTATACAACAAAATCCTGGATGACCTTGAACGATACATACATCCCTGGCTTAAGACCAACGACATTGTCGACACTTCTCAAATTACAAAAGAAAAAAACTAAAGGGTTGCTTCTGCAGCACAAGAAACGACCCTTCTAGAAGGGGATTAACCTTAAACGATGGTCACTTCTGAGGGTTGCTTTATTATTTTTTTTGTGTGTGTCATTTTCAAGCCCTCAAAACCTTGAAAACCAACCCAGACATAGTCATACTCCCCGCAGATAAAGGGAATGCAACTGTAGTTTTAGATCGTGTAGAATACGACCAGAAAATCAATAACCTGTTAGACGACCCAGCTTACCAACCTTTACGACGCAACCCTACCTCCCGTATAGAACGCACCTTAACGACCTTAATAAAATCTTCTTCTATCCCTCCAGACACACAAAAATCTTTGATACCTCGTGACTCTAGAATTCCCAGACTTTACGGACTCCCTAAAATTCACAAACCCGATACACCTTTACGTCCCATAGTCAGCGCAATCAACTCACCAACGTACAAAATCTCTAAATATCTAGCACACACCCTCAAACCATTTGTAGGTAATAGTGAAACCTTTATCCTCAATTCCCAACATTTCGTCCAAAAAATTCACGATATATCCTTAGACCCGCAGGACCTTCTGGTCAGCTTCGATCCGCAGGACCTTCTGGTCAGCTTCGATGTTGAATCCCTGTTCACCAAAGTGCCAATACCCGACACCGTTACTATTATCCAGCAACTGTTCGGAGCCTATAACCAACCCGAAGACCTAATTCCTTTGATAGAATGTTACTTAACCTCAATTTATTTCATGTTCCGAGATCAATATTACGAACAAGTGTCAGGAACGGCCATGGGTTCCCCTTTATCCCCAATAGTAGCGAACATCTTTATGGAGGCTTTCGAACAACAAGCCCTTACTTCTTTCCCTCTCAAACCCAAATGTTGGTTCAGATACGTTGATGATATTTTTGCAATTTGGCCACATGGCAAGGAATCCTTGGACAACTTCTTTGAACACCTTAATTCCCAACGTCCGGACATTCGTTTCACTTTGGAATACGAAAAGGACGGTCACTTACCTTTCCTTGATATCCTAGTAAGTCGCCTCCCGGACGGTAGATTAGGACATTCTGTGTATCGCAAACGAACTCATACTGATCGCTATCTGAACGCACATTCCCACCATCATCCTTCTCAAAAACAATCGGTCATCAACTCACTAGCTGATCGTCCCTTTACCCTATCAGAGTCCTCTTCACTCCAAACTGAACTAAACCATATAACAAAAGTTCTTCTCAACAACAATTATAACAAACACGACATCCAAAGATCCATTGCTCGTCATCGGACCCCCATTCCACCGCGCCCTGAACCTGATGTACCGCCAGTTGCTACGGCTTACCTACCTTACATCCACACCATAACGGACCGAATAGGCAAACTCCTCAAACGACAAAACATCAAATCCATTTATTTACCCATGACAAAACTCTCAAACTACCTACCCTCCACGAAAGACCACATTCCCTTACAATCCGAAGGAGTATATCGTATTCCGTGTTCCTGTGGGCGTGTATACATCGGTGAAACTAAACGATCTGTCAGCACTCGTGTTTCTGAACATGAACGCTGCACCAGACTACTACAAACAACTGGTTCCGCCTTAGCTGAACATAAACTAGAAACCGGCCACCAAATCCAGTTTTCTGAAACAAAACTCCTAGCCCGCTCATCTCATTTCTTTAACCGTAAAATCCGTGAATCCATAGAAATTTTCAAAGACCCCAACAATCTAAACCGTGACAATGGCTACCTTCACAATACTTGGAAACATCTCATTAACGATCCGTCACGCACCGACATACCGTTCCGCCCCGCTCACCGTTCCACCCCGCTGCTCCCACCAGCTCCTATAAATACCACGACAACGGACTTACCTACTCAGTCTCAACGACTAATGCGAAGCAGCAACAAGACCAACAGCAGCAGCAGTAGCAGCATCACCACCAGCAGCAGCCCTGAGGAAGTTCTTCTGCAACGAAGAACGAAACGTCGGCAGTGAAGAAATCCGAGACACGCGGTTCCAACCGGAAGCCAAGAATTCAACAATGGACGACGGCCACGGAAGCCTTCAAGTTGGATTGACAAATGTTTAGAATCTCTGGCTCAGTGCCGGCTGAGTCATAATAAGTGTTCAAAATTCCTTCTCTCGGCAGCTCGTAAACACAAATCTGTCCGGCGAAGTAATGATTCACAAGCGTTATGAAACATGTTTTGTTGTCGAACAGAGAGAAATGCGGCGTTAATATGAACGTTCAATTCTTGGAACGTGATTCTTCTTCGTATACCAACGCTTTTACGTGTCCCCACAGATAATAATCTAGCGGATTTAGATCAGGTGAACGTGCAGGCCACCTGATCGGCTTGTTTCTTCCAATCCATCTACCAGGAAAAATTTCGTCGAGGTGAGCACGTACTTCTCGTCGAAAATGAGGTGGAGCCCCATCGTGCATAAACCACATCGTTGCTCTAAGATTTAAGTTCACATTCTCGAGAAGTTCCCATAGATTAGTTCGTAGAAAATTTAAGTATTGGAGACCATCTAAACGGTTCGGCAAGACGAACGGGCCGATTAAATTGCCGCTTTTAGAATACCTGCCCACACGTTAACAGAAAACCGTCATTGAAAATGATCGCGACGAATTGCATGTTGCGAAAATTGCACACCCCATCACTGGTAAAAATAGCTTCGTCAATAAACAGGACTTTCATTGTTTAATTTATTTTCATGAAGTTACGAAACAACCTGTATGTAAACATAAAAATATCTGGTTACGTGAAGTGTGTGCATTTAATAATAAAATTCTACTCGCATATCTCTTTTATATAATTAGTCAAAACAAAAATAATTGAAATCACGCTGTGAGTAGCGCCAGAAAAATTTTCTAAGCTGTTAAGCCAGTCAAGGCAAAGAACCCAGCCACGTCTGGAATTTATGTACACCGAAGCCACATTAGCTAAGTGGCTCGTCTAATTACAGTCATTAAATTTTGATTGAGGTTTTTATGTACCATTTATGACACTATCTCCTTAATTAATGGCCAGGCTACACGTCTGTGTCCCTCATTCTTATTTTCTCAAAGCAGGAAGTTCGCTTCGAAAAAACAGGAATTCTAATAATTAAATTTTGGGGGGGGGGGATATTAAATTTATTGCAGTCTCTTTAATTAATGGCCAGATGTTTTTGATTCCAAAAAAATTCGGGAAATCATAATAAGTCCGCTCAAAATTTGGATTTTTTGAGAGCAGGAAGTTCGTTTCGAAAACTGGACTTTTTCGGGACAGCAACACGAAGTCGTCGTCTCGCCTGCAACCTCATCATGCAGACCCCCATCCCCATATTGACCGACGGATTATTTCCGGAAAATCCGGTCCGCGCCGAAAATTAAAATGAATAATTCATGCGGCAACAGCATCTTTCGGGCGTTCTAATAACACACTGAATTTTAAAGAAATTTTATACGAAATGAAGGGGAAAGAATTCCACGTTGGAATTTATGGTGAAAGGACGTCCTTTGCTTTCATTTGGAACTGTTTTTAGATAGAACGCCAACATGTGCGTAGATAGGCTTACAGACTTGTTTGATGAAAATACAAAGTTTTTTTTAATTTATAACAATTTCTCCACCTCGATTTTACACAGTATTATGTAAAATCCCACTTTGTCATTTCTCTCTGTGCACGGTCCACCTAATAATAAAAGTTACGAGCAAGTGCATGAGGCAAGTCAACAAAAGTTTAAGGGCCTCGACGTAATACTTAAATTATAACAAAGCTATTGCCGACTAATTTAAAAACCCCTTTTGTTGTTGTAGTTCAACAACGCGATTAACGTGGCTATATAATAGATTGAATCCAACTCCTCCGACTTCTCCCAACAATGCACCGAGCTGCAGCGTTGAAGTTTCCAAAGACCTTATCGACGACAATAAAATGCAACAATAAAAAAACGCGGGTCCGACGCGATTAGATCGTGTTTATACGATACGACTTTTGTTCGCCTCGCTTTCTCCGGTGAAACTTCTCGAGCGTTTCAGTTTCGAGTCTTAAAATTCCTTTTATGTGTTTGTTTCTCCGAAGGAAGGAAATTCATGCGAAATGATTGCGTAAGGAAACCGGGGCGGTTCTTTTGCTTTAAAACGTGATTTTACAATTTCATTTTTTTTTCTTCTGATAAAGTTGTGTACACACAGAAAAACAACAAAGTGAGATATATTTCCACGTCTATCTTACATGAAATTTCAAACTTTGTTTACTGGTGGTGGGTTTGTTTGAATATATATAAAAAAAAACAACTATTTAGTACATACGTTGTGTAATTATAGCGACATCGTCCCTGACTTAAAATGATTCAGGGCTCAAGAATTTTTAGTCCAAACTTGTTAAAACTCCCAGTTATGTAAGTGGCAAGGAAAAAAAAAGGTTCCAAGCCTCAGAGTAGTGTTATCTTCGGTGGTGTGAACTTATGTGATGCGCCGGTCGAAGAATTAAAATTCAAGTTAGTGCAAAGTCAATTATTCACATACACTTTAACGATTCTGTAATAATAATATCGTTAAATGAACAGTCGGTAACAATCTGCCAATTAGATAGCTAAAAGTCAGTGCAGTCTTTGATTAAAATTAGTTAATCGTCTGATAATCCGTTTTGTCCGGGCGGGTCGTTAGGTGGCATTCCTGAAACCTACTGGGTGATTATCCCCCAGTAGACTGTGAGGAGGGAATCTCGTGCGTTATCCCTTGGATCTCATTGCACCACCTACAGCGGGCTATGGTTATCCTAGCCGGGGAATGCCAGTCTATTAAATCCAGTGGTTAGATTCCTGAAACCTTCTGGGTGGTTATCCCCCCAGTAGACTGTGAGGAGGGAACCTCGTGCGTTATCCCTTGGTTCTCATTGCACCACCTACAGCAGGCTATGGTTATCTTAGCCGGGGAATTTTGCTTTTAACATTTGCAAAAGGTCTCTTGGGAGATTTGAGTTTCCTTTTATGACTCGTCAGTATTATTACGTTCTTCTTTCTTTTCCTTTTTCTATTTTATTTTATATGTTGATGACTTTTCATCTTTTGATAGAGAGTCACTTGGCGATTTCATGATTTCTTTCTGTATTGTGAGAATTGTTCTTCTTCATTCACTTTCTTTCCTTGGGATTCTCAAAAGCCTCACGTTATTGTCAATTTCCCGTAAGGCCTACTTTCATAAGTCTTCTGCATTTTTAAGCCATTCTTCTTTTTCTTCCTCCTATTTTATTTTGGATGTCGATGGTACCTACCCATCTTTCCATCTTTTGAAAGTCTGGCGATTTCTTTCCGACTCTTTCGCCATTGTGGGAATTCTTCTTGCCTTTCTTAGGCAACTCAAAAGCATCATGTTTCGTCTTATTAGATATTGAAATCCAAGCGGTCTGTCTATTTTTCGAAAGGACATTACAATTAAGACGCAAACCCTCAGAACTTACAATACTAAATACTGGTCGAGCAAGTGTCAGATTGAATTCTGTCGTATCCCAGCCTGCGAATTTCTTCACAACAACTTTTCTTCAAAATATGTAATATTTTATTACAAACATTATTCTACAATCAAATGTAAACTTTTGGTTGACGGTACCCAGCTGACTTTTCATCTTTTGAAAGACACTTACGTGGCTTCTTTCGCTGCCTAAAATTATGAAAATTATACGCAAGTCTTTTCTCCTCCTCCCTAATGTTTGGCCTTGATTAGGTGTTGATTTTCAGTTCTCTCTTCTTCTTGGTAAAGGTCTTCAGGGGTCCGGTTTCCCTTTCATAATATTTCGCTATCTTTTACAGTTGTTCACTTTCATAGAGCTGGGTCGTTGTAGCTCTTCGTACGTTGGGATTTTGCCCAATCTGGTTCTCAACTTCTTTCACCTCTTCATTTTCATAGAACTGGTTCGTTGTAGCTCTTCGTACGTTGGGTATTGAGCTGTCTGGTGTCCGACTTCCCTTTCCCTTTTTTTCCATTATAATTGCAAAAGTCCTTCTTCTTCTTCCATCTTTCCCTTTTCTTAGAACAATTAGATAGCTAAAAGTCAGTGCAGTCTTTGATTAAAATTAGTTAATTGTCTGATAATCCGTTTTGTCCGGGCGAATCGTTACGTGGCATTCCTGAAACCTACTGGGTGATTATCCCCCAGTAGACTGTGAGGAGGGAATCTCGTGCGTTATCCCTTGGTTCTCATTGCACCACCTACAGCGGGCTATGGTTATCCTAGCCGGGAAATGCCAGTCTATTAAATCTAGTGGTTCTTGCACTCCATCGCAGCCAATTATTGGAATACGTAGAAATCGTGCCGTAATGAAGGAGTTCCTACGTCAGACTCATCTTCCACCAACAGTTACTCCCTTCACTACCCTATACAATGCGCTCCAAAATCCTTTTAACAACTTCATTTTTTTTTTAAATAATTATTGCAAGCGTTGGTCTATCTTTATAACAGTAATGAATTTGCATTTGTTTATATACCATGCGATCAAATAAATAAAAAATGGATGAGAAGAGAGTTGACGATTCCGAACGTCATTTAATGACAAAATTGACAGTGATTGCTTTTTTATATTCAATAATTTTTTTTTTATAGTAAATTGTAGTGTTTTAATATTCATCTGAAGTGACCATCGTTTTTAATAGAGAGTGTTGCCAGATTCACATACTCTTTGAAATATTTAATTTTTAAATAGTATAAGATACTGAAATGAAAGTTCGACTGTCAACCTAAAAAACTAAGGCAAAAGAGAGAAATGGCTATGAGAGTAAGCATTTGTCGAGCAATATAAAACACTGCTTGCGTAACACTTTGTTGAGGGAGCACCACAACACTACTTGCGCAGTATTTTGTCTAGCAGCTACCATAACTCTGCGTGCGCAGTATATTTCGAGCAATCCCCCATACCACGGCGTGCGCAGCATTTTGTCGAGCAATCACCCTTCATCTGCTCCATCGCAGCCAATTATTGGAAAGAAGAGGAATATCGCAGAAATCGTGCCGTAATGAAGGAGTTCCTACGTCAGACTCATTTTCCAGCAACAGTTACTCCCTTCACTACCCGATTCACTGCACTCCAAAGTCCTAGACGATAACCGGCAAGGAGAACAAACAGCTTGCATGTATCATACTAAGAATTGAGAAAGCTTGTCACTCTACCAGCAATAATAATTCTTTTTTATTAGAGTAAATAAAGTAGTATGGCAGGCGAGATACCGTGACACTTTGGCCTTGAAAAAATTGCGGATGACATGCGTCCAGCTGAAGTGACCATCGTTTAAGTTCATCCCTTTCCAGAGAGGTTGTGGTAAATAAGCAACCCTTTAGTTTTTTATTGTAACTTAAAAAGTGTGGACAATGTCTTCTTATAATTCTTGTAAAGATAAAGTAATCAACTTTCTTCGTTTTGTTCAACATGTATAATCCCGTTTGAAGAGCCAAAGACCGCACGCACTAACCAAAAAATTCCATCAACGACCACCCTCTGGTGAGATGACGTCATTGTCGACAATTCTTCAGTTGCAAGGACTAAAGGAAATGACCTTGAATGACACACACCCGTGCTTAAGACATTTCTTAAGCACAAAAAAAATAATAAAGCAACCCTCTGAAGTGGCCATCGTTTAAGATCAATCCCGCTTTTACGGCCTGGTTATATACCACCCTCTAGATATGAAGTGTCTAACCGACTGCTAAATGAAGTGTACAATAAAGAGAAAAGTAAATATTTTAAAAATGTATCGGGAAATTCGGTTTGTCTGTCATTGGATGGATGGTCCAACGAACCAATCTTATGTGCAACAGTCACTACAGAAAATGGGTCCTCCTTTTTAGTAGACACAATAGACACGTCTGGAAATCCACATACATCTCCATATTTAACAGAACTTGCATTAAACAATACTGAATCCGATATCTGTTGCAATTGATAGACTCCAAAGAAATGATGCAATTCTATTAGACGTCGTAGAACAATTAAAAATACTAGAATCACATTTTGAGGAAACTTAATTTACTCTAAGCCAAATGCAAAAATTTAGACATCCCTATGAACAGAGTATCACTCCATACCATTTGCTAGCTTTCTTTCTGGACCCTACGAAAACGGAGCATACATTAACAGAAAGTGAAAAAAATTGTGTTTTAAATGCTGCAAATGATTTATACCCCAACACTGGTTTACTACCATTGATTATTAAATTTCTAACTATAGCCGAGCCATTTGTCGAAATAATGTTTCACGAAGAAATTCTTAAAAGCACAAATCCATTGGAATGGTGGAAATCTCGACGGAATATTGAGGTTATTGATAAGTTATTCCCGATTATCAAACAATTATTATCTGCTGCAGCTTCTTCAGCCTCCGTTGAAAGGATATTTTCAACATTTGGTTTAGTTCATTCTAAAATTTATTTTGATTTATTTACATTATCATTTTTTTGACACGATTTGATTTAAACATGATTTAAATCGTCGCAACTCTGCTGACTATCGTTGGCACAGAGATTTGACTTTTACATAACTAGTAATTAATTAATTAATATTTATTATTATTATTTCGAAGTCATCTTAGCCTGGATTACGATGGTTCTTAAGCCTAATGATTCTCGGACCTAAGACGACTTCCCTGGGCGAAAATTTTCGTTTCCGTTGCCCCTACGGTATTTTCGGGTAGATTTTGTATCAGATATGGACGATCCACTTCGCATAAATTTATTTCATAGCATATAGGAAAGTGAGTAATAAAAACATGTTATTTTATTTGTACCTCGTGAGTACTTTACATTTGCATCGAAACCGCCCGGGGATTCGTAAAAATTTCAAAGCAAGTTCTCCCGTAAACTTTTTTCTAGACATGTAAATGGACACCAATTTAATAATTCATAGTCCGGGACTTTACTGCTTAGCATTTTAAAGCCCACTTCTTGTTCCTTACACGTTGCGACATGAAATACAGTCGGACGTTAATTGCCTCCGATACGAATGCATTCTACAAATATTGGGCGCAAATACATTTAATTTTTTTTTCTTTCGGCCGATGCGTGTGTAAGCGTACATAATCAGCTGCTGCTGCGCCTGTGTGACCGGGGCGGAGTATTAAATTACATCTGGTCGTGTAATTGAGCGTTTCATTAAAATACAAGGCAGTGTTTACCTGACAGCTGCGTTCGTAATGGACAAATTTTATGGTCGGGTGTTTCGTGTTTTGCTTTTCGATGGTAAACAAAACACAATAAAGGAGGACTTTAACGAACGGCATTATCAAGGAGTAGGTTCATCCTTTCTGACTCCACGAAGAACTCCAGATAGAACCCTTATCGATGTAAATGCTGCGAGGTAACAAAAATTTGTTTTTTTTTATAGAGAGAGAATAAAGAATAGAGAATAAAACAAACGGAAATAGAGACTCTGCTATATTTAATTAAACTGGTCACGGGTAAGAGGGCGGGCGGATAAGCAAGCTTCTTCCTCCTCCGTCCGGACGGAAGAAGAATGTCGTGCATTCTGAATTAAATTGGCAACTCGTAAGTTACGAGGGGCTGAATAAAAGAATGCGCCATTAAACGGTTCTTTGTCGAGATTCAATTTAAACCGTATTAAATTCGGAAACAATTTGCGCGATTGTTTTCGGCACGTCCACAGAAAAATCCCATACGAAATAAAACTACTCTCAAGCTGATTAGAATTCGCTTTATTTTTATTCGCTTCGAGTGCTTGCCCCCGTCCCCCCCAAACCAATTTTGAAGTTAAACTGATTGACCCGAAATTTTCAAAAATAAAATTTAATGGTCCACCGCCTCGGTTATCGTCGGTTTAGCCACGCTTAATTTAGTTTCCCAGATCAAATTAGAAACTTGGAATACTCCTGGAGTATGGTGGTTAGAGAGCATAACGAGGAATGAGGTGCCCCGAACGTTTACAGCTACTAAAGAGGGGTTGAAATAAACCCAACTGTTCTACAAATACATTTCGGATTAAACACTCGAAAATTATTCGCTTTTTTTAGCTGCATTAAGAATTGTAATGTTAAATAAATAAAAAGAAAGAGTTTGCAAGTGACAAATATTTCTTGAAGTTTCCAGCAACAACATTCTGTTGTGCTTCACGCTCTGGCATTCCAGACACAATGGCCTCGTGAAATAACAACGTACAGGAAAACTAGCAAACGTAAATCAGAGCATCCCCTGACAGGTGTTTCGTTTCGTTGGGTTTGTCAGAGTTCTCGGATAATACATTTACGTGCTGCTACGTTTTGAAGACGGGCAACACTTGAGAAAATTAATGGGCGAAAGCACGAGGACGTTTTAAAACGATAGTTCTTCGAGAGGCCACGACCAATTGAGGCAGCCACAGTTAAATTTAATAATTATTTCATGAGTTAGTTTTCTCTAAAGATTTCGCATCTGCGTGGTATAACACACATAAAGACTTTACTGGCGTTATTATTTTCGCGCCCCACGTCGTGGGCGCCAATTACGTCTTATTTTCCGACTTCATTGTATCCACATACTCCCATAACTTTCCGCTTAAATTAACAATAAATACACTTGTTTATTGCAATACTTAAACTCCTAAACATCCTCGTTACACCTTCAGAAAGGACGACGCCTTAAATAACCCTGCCCGCCTTATTTATAGGATCATTTCGACCGAGTCCGGGCAATTACCTCGACGTATAAACAGCGTGGGGCTCTAAATCCGAGCCGGTTCGATGGAATAAGACGTGAAAGGCGAAATTACGTAAAGTGCGAAGGTGGAATGTGAAATGCGACGGGCAAAAGAGCGTATTGTGTGCGTGTGCACGGGGTGGAGCTGACTGACACGGCCTCTAATATGTATGCAAATAGGAACGGATTGCATCCTCCGGTACTGCAGCGTGTTAAAGAAACCCCACAACGAAAGGCGAGAATACATTAACGTCGTTGCGCCTGTGACTTGTACAGTGAACGCAACAAGGAAATGCTTTTGGTCTGTTTGGCATGCAAAAAAGAGACACTCGCAAACACTAATTTATGTTAATAATACATACTACACAAACATACTGAACCACGACGAGTGGCTTGACTCATGGTGTTGACGCCGACCTCTTTGCAAAACATCAATGGGGCGTGTTGTTTTAATAACGAGAAACGATCTATGTCATATCATATTTAAATTACGTAATGTAAAGGTACGTCTCAAATTGGAGGGTGCATCACTTAAAGGGAACCATAATTGTGATTCATAAAAGGGCAATCGAAATCTTTTCGTGGAAAGTTAAGTTCCTTACAAAGGTCATCTCCAGGAAAAAAAGGCTCCTTTCATACTACACTCTAAATAGTATAGTTACTTGAGGATGCGAAATATGGAAAATATAAATAAATTCCTTTAATGGAAGTCGTAAGTGCTGGAAATGGACTTCTGGTAAGTTGTGACGATAGAAGAAAATGCTTGGTCTAGTAGGATTATGTTGAGCGAGCAGCAAGAGGAAGACCAAAGCCAGTTTGAAGATCAATTGGTTGGGCAGAACCTAAAGAGTTCCATGCCACCTGGAATCAAATGATTAGAAAATTAGAAAGCAATGGAAACTAGGAAACCTAAAACTTGGAATGCGAAAAATGGAAAATATAAATAAATTCCTTCAATGGAAGTCGTAGGTGCTGGAAATGGACTTCTGGCAAGTTGTGAAAATCGAAGAAAATGCTTGGTCTAGTAGGATTATGTTGAGCGAGCGCAAAAGAAAGACCAAAACCAGTTTAAAGATCAATTGGTTGGGCAGAATCTAAAGTTCCATGCCACCTGGAATCAAATGATTAGAAAAATAGAAAGCAATGGAAACTGGGAAACCCAAAAACACATGTTACCATGAAAGAAGTATGCTTAAGCACCTTGCTGTAGTCAAGAAGCAAATCTCCAGAAAAGAAAAAAAAAACGCCGTCTTTAAACTAAACCCTCAAAAGCATAGTTTGCGAAATATCGAAGGTACAAGAATCCTTTTAAAGGAATGCATTGAAAATTTGACGTTTAATTAAAAGCGTTCTAAAAATAAATAAAAACAAAAGTATTGTTTGAGTTTGTGAAACATGAATAACAAACACTAGACAAAAAGAATCCAAATAATAATTGTATTTCCTGATGAAAATGGAAAATAAAATTAGAAAAAAAAAAACAGAGAAATTTTGCACACGTGGATAATGAACATTTATAATACAAGAAAGGTCGACCTACAATGGTTAGAATGGTTAGAAGAAACGGAATAATAAGGAAAATATTCCAAACAAAACACGTAGTACAGTGCTGAAAAAAAAAACGGTGTTAATTGCGGTTCACATTGATTTCTGTGTGAAAATTAAAAGGCCTGTACTTAAAGAATCGTTAATGTTAATTTTCACACATAAATCTCAAATAACACACGAAGGATCTGATTACAGAAAGTTCACATTGACCCTTGTGTGAAAATTAAGTGTGATTACTCATTACTATGTAAATGCACACTAAAGATTCGTGTTAATTTTCACATATAAATCTCAAATAACAGTTTTTTGTGTTAACAGGAAGGATTTGATTACAGGAAGTTCACATTGACCCTTGTGTGAAAATTAAGTACGATTACACACTACTATGTGAATGCACACTATTACTTGTGTGAAAATTAATTAATTACTGTGTGAATACACACTAAAGACCCGTGTTAACTTTCACACATAAATCTGAAATAACACAATTTTTTATGTTAACAGGAAGGATTTGATTTCAGGAAGTTCCTACTGACCCTTATGTGAGAATCAAGTAACATTACACATTACTGTGTGAATATACATTAAAGACCCGTGTTAATTTTCACACATAAATCCCAAATAACATAGTTTTTTTATGTCAACACGAAGGATGGATTACAGGAAGTTCACATTGACCCTTATGTGAAAATTAAGTATGATTACACATTACAATGCGAATGCACACTAAAAACCCGTGTTGATTTTCACACATAAATCTCAAATAACACTGTTTTTTTTTTCTCTGTAGAAGGATCTGATAACAGGAAGTCTACTTTCACTTTCGTGTGAAAATTATTCAGTCAGGTCTTCAGTATGATTAAAACTTTACTGTGTAAATACACACTTAAGGTCAATGTTAAGTTTCACACATAAATTGCAAATAACACTGTTTTCTCTTTTGTAGGAGGCTCTGATAACAGAAATTCTACTTTCGCCCTGGTGTGAAAATTAACACACTAAAGGTCAGTGTTAATTTTCACACATAAATTGCACATAACACTGTTTTTTTCCTCTGTAGAAGGAAGTGATAATAAGAAGTCTACTTTCACTTTCGTGTGAAAATTAACAGGTCTTCAGTATGATTAAACTTTACTGTATGACTACAGACTAAAGTTTAGTGTTAATTTTCACACATAAATTGCAAATAACACTGTTTTTTCTTCTATAGAAGGATCTGATAAGAGGAAGTCTACTTTGATTTTCGTGTGAAAATTAACACAGGTCTTCAGTATCTTTAAACTTTACTGTGTGAATACACACTTAAGGTCAGTGTTAATTTTCACACATAAATTACAAGTAACACTGTTTTTTCTTCTGTAAGAGGATCTAATAACGGAGAATCCACTTTGCCCCTTGTGTGAAAATTAACACACTAAAGGTCGGTGTTAATTTTCACACATAAATTGCAAATAGCACTGTTTTTTTTCTGTAGAAGGATTTGATAACAAGAAGTTTACTTTGACTTTCGTGTGAAAATTAACACTGGTCTTCACTATGATTAAACATTACTGAGTAAATACACACTCACAGTCAATGTTAATTTTCACACATAAATTGCAAATGACACTGCTTTTCCTTCTGTAGAAAGATCTTATAACAGGAGGTCTAGTTTGACTTTTATGCGAAAATTAACACAGGTCTTCGGGATGATTAAACTTCACTGTGTAAATACACATTAAAGGTCAGTGTTAATTTTCACACATAGATTGCCAAAAACACACTGTTTTTTGTCTGTAGAAAGATCTGATAATAAAAAGTCAACTTTGACTTTTGTGTAAAAATTAACACAGGTCTTCACCATGATTACATATTACTGTGTGAATATACACTAAGTTTAACACATAAATCGTAAATAACATAGTTCTTTTGTCTGTAAAAGAATTTGATTATAAGAAGTCCACATCGACTTTTATCTGAGAATTAAAACTGGTCTCCAATATGGTTTCACATTACTGTGTTAATTTTCACACACAAATCACAAATAACATAGCTTTTTTTAGAACGATTTGATTACAGGAAACCCACATCGACTTTTGTGTGAAAGTTAACACAGGTATGAACATATATTAAAGATCCATGATAATTTTTTTCTCTTTGTCCCTGGTGTGTAAATTAACAGGGTGCATAAATAGCAAATAACAGTTTTCTTTCTGTAGAAAGATTGGAATACAGGAAATTCACATCGATTTGTGTGAAAATTAACACAGGCCTTCAGTATCATTACACTTTACTATATGAACACTTTGTTTCGGGTGTGAAAATTCACACAGTAAAGACCCGTGTTCATTTTTTCACATAAACCGTAAATAATACTGTTTTTTTTCTGTAGGGGGATTTGATTACACGAAGTCAACAACGACTTTTGTATGAAAATTAATTAATTAAGCGGTCTTCAGTATGATTACGTATTAGTGTGTGAATTCACACTAAAGACCCGTGTTAATTTTCACATATAAATCGCTAACAATACAGCTTTTTGTTTAGAATGATTTGATTAGAGGTAGCCCACGTCGACTTTTGTGTGAAAATTAACACAGGTCATACACATTACTGTGTGAACGCGCACATGTTAATTTTCGCGTTTACCTAAATCTCAAATAACATTGTTTTTTCTGTAAAAGGATTTGATAATAGGGAATCCACTTTGCCCCTTGTGTGAAAATTGACACACTAAGGCCCCGTGTTAATTTTCACACATAAATCACAAATAACAGTTTTTTTCTTCTGTAGAAGGATTTGATTACAGGAAGTCCACATCGACTTTTGTGTGAAAATTAACACAGGTCTTCAGTATGATTACACATTACTGTGTGAATGACCCGCGTTAATTTTCATTTATGAATAGCACTGTAGAAGGATTTGATTACAGCAAGTAATCAGTTGAAATCCCGGCACAAGATAGAAAGAAATAGAAGGAAACAAGTATGGAGATTCACTTCCAAAAAGGGATTATGAAATTGAAACGATATTTACACTGCTGAAGAAAAAATTGTGTTATTCGTGTGAAAATTAATATGGATCTTCAGTGTGAAAATTAATATGGATCTTCAGTGTGAAAATTAACACGAGTCTTAAGTGTGTCACTCATAAAATCAGCAGGAATTCGCGTTACCTATTTTGTTACCATTTTGAATTTCTAATGTAACTGAGCAATCCATGCAGACACACAGTCAATTTATTCTGTATTATTTGATCTTGCTTTTGTTTCTTCAATCCAATCAATCGTTTCTATTCGTTAATTGGCTTTTGAGTGTTACTTTTTTGCTTCATTTTTATATCCTTTACATTACATTATATCCTTTTTTTATTTTTTTTATTAGATCTACTAGAATGGTTAGAAATTTTAACAATTTCATAACACAGTCGATCGTCATTGTAATGTGTTAAAAGAATTTTACTTATAATGAAATTATTTTTTCTGTTAGAATCGGCATTGATGATTGATTGATAATTGATATTCAATGAAGCCATAGCTCTCTTGTACGCGTTTAATTCGTTGAATAATGCCACGCTCCGATAACTCATTTACAAGCAAAGCACCCGAGAGACCGAACCGCAGACGGGCACACCTAGTTCCAGTAAATCGCTTCCAAGGGGCCCCTCGAAAACACCGGGCCGGCTGCATTTGCATTTAATAGAAACCGGGTCCCACCTTTTACGACGGCCGTTTAATTCCGTCTCGTGTACAAACACGTCCGCACGCCGACTTCGAGAAAGGTAGACAGACAATCAAACCCGATCCACTTGTTTTATGTGAATTTATTTTCAATTTTATTGGAAGCGCCGGCTGGCGGTGAATGTTAATTCGGGGTGGACCTGGATGGAAAGGGACAAATTGCCGGAGCGTGATAAAAGTGTTAATTCGTCCCGTTTAAATTCCGGCCTCGTTCTTTCGGGGCACACACTACTTACCAATGTTTTGGTTATTAAGTTCGAGATGACTTCTTGCAGGGGAATCAAAGCCTCCAATAAGTCTTCAAATTACATTTGCCCTTAGTCATCGTTTATAATAGGAATTTACGAACCCCCCTACCCCCAAGATTACCTACCCGGTGGTGCTGTAATTTCATGGTTTTTTTATGGTGGTGCTTTTCTCTTTGCTTTGCATATGCGGAAGCTATGAAATTAGTTGGATGAAAAAGCGACGTGCTTTCGCGGTGTCGGCGATGGAAATTGATATTTTCCGTACGCGTTTGCCTTGTTTTCTTAAAACTTGCAATTTTGTTGTTGATAACGTCGAGCGTTTTTGTTGACTTTTAATTTTCGTTTGAAAAATAATATTCTTTTAGAACATGGCATGGCATGGCATGCATTAATTTTAACAATCCATTACACAAACTTTCCTACATTCTTCATTCTTTTTAATATACGTCATGTACCGACAATGATAAATACAAAAAATAATTTCTATAAAATAATCCATTTTCTAGAGATAAACATTTTTAAATTTTTAAAAATTTCAGAGATGTGTGGGGGTATAGAGACTTCAAATAAAACTAAGAGCCACGTGACATTTGGTGCAAAACGATTTGTAGATTTTTGATATTCGTGTTGTGTAAATTACATACTTTTAATGATTCACTTGTTTCCTCCTTGTTTCACTTGCGCCCACATACTCTTTTTTGAAACAATCGTTCTTTACTCTATTCGAGAGATCGGCTTTCTTTCGTTGTTCTTCTTCGTTGTCACTTGCCATCGATTGTCTTTTGTTTTTTCTGTCGATAAACTATTTTATCTTTTAATTATTCGTTTGTTTTTTTTCTCTCTCTAGATTTAACTATGGTTGAAATCCTTCTTCATTCGAAACAATTGTTCGTCGCCACCACATTCAATTTCTCTCGTCATTTCCTTTGTTTGGTATTGTTTAGTAAACAGTTGTTTTGTTGTTTCCTTGGAGTTATTGTTTTTTAAGAAATCATTTCTTTGTTGACAGCTTTTTCCTTTTATTTTAACCATTCACTTGTTTTCTCCTTGTTTCACTTGCGCTCGGATGCTCCTTTTTTCTTGTTTCTTGTCTTCGAATGTCTCTTGCTTTTTCGGTCGACAAACTATTTTTTCTTTTAGTTATTCGTTTGTTTCTTTCTCAATAAAATTATATTTTAAATCCTCCTCATCCGAAACAATTGCCCTTCACCACCACATTCGATTTCTTTCGTAGTTTCTCTTGTTATGTATTGTTACTAAACAGTTGTTTTCTTGGAATTATTTTTTTTAAGAAATCGATTGTCTTTCGTTTTCTTTGTTGACAGCATTTTCTTTTCATTTTAATCATTCATTTGTTTTCTCCTTGTTTTACTTGCGCTCGGGTCCGCTTCTTTGAAACAATCACTCTTTATTGTATTCAGGAGGTCGGCTTTCTTTTGTCGTTCTTCTGGGTTGTTTCTTGCCTTCGATTGTCAATTGTTTTGTTTCTGTTGGAGGATCTATTTTAATTTATTCTTTCAAAACATCAATTGTTCTTGCTCCTGATTCTCCTTTTTGTTTTATTACTAGTTTTCTTTTCAATTGCCTTGTACTTTGTTTCCATTGGAAGATCTATTTTGTCAAGCATCAATTGTTCTTCTTCATAATTCTCTTCGTTTTTCAGTATAATAAATTGACCGTTTTATTGCTGATTTTTGTTTGTTTAGTCTTTTGTTTTGTTTTCGTTGGAAGATCAATGTATTTTTTCAAACATCAATTGTTTTTGTTAATTGTTAATTCTCTTCGTTTTTCGTTACAAGTTGATCACTATTTTATACCGTTTTCATTTTAATATCAATGTTTCTCTTGCTTTCGATTGTCTTTTGTTTTGTTGTCGTTGGAATATCCAAGTTTAACGTATTTTTTCAAACGTCAATTGTTCTTGTTCACAATTCGCTACAATAAATTGATCGTTTTATTGTTTTATACTGTTTTCACCGTAAGGAAATTATTTGTTTTTTTTTTGCTTTCGATTGTCTTTTGTTTTCCTTACGAGATGTCAATTGTTTTTGCTTTCTTCGTTTATCGTCATAAATTGATCATTTCATTATTTTTTAATGTTTTTGTTTTAAGAAAATTGTTTCCTTTTTTGCTTTCGATTGTCTTTTGTTTTACTTACTAGATGCTCCAGTTCGATTAATTTTTTCAAACGTCAATTGTTCTCGTTAATGACTTTCTTCGTGTATCGTCATAAATTGTGCCTTATCATTATCATTACCTTATCCTGTTTTTGTTTTATGGAAATTGTTTCTTTTTCTTTTCGCTTTCGATAGTCTTTTGTTTATTTTTTTTTAGACAAACCATTTCAATTATTGTTTGCGAACGTCAATTGTTTTTGCTCACGATTTTCTTCTTTCTTATCTTCATGTTCCGTCATAGATTGATCATTTCATCATCAGTTTGATGTTTCGTGAAAGTCATTTGTTTTTTGTTTTTTGCTTTCGATCGTCTTTTGTTGTTGATTCTTTTAGAAAATCCAATTCAATTATTTTTTTTCGAACGTCAATTGTTCTTGCTCGTGATTTTGTTCTTTCTTCTTCGTGTTCCGTCATAAATCGATCATTTCTCTAATTTATACTGTTTTTGTTTTATGAAAATTGCTTCTTTTCCTTTTCGCTTCAATTGTCTTTTGTTTTGTTTGTTAAAAAATCCAGTTCAATTATTTTTTTCGAACGTCAATAGTTCTTGCTCATGATTTTCACTATTTTATACCGTTTTGACTTTAAGAAAATTATTTGTTTCTTCTGCTTGCGATTGTCTTTTGTTTCGTTTTCGTTGGAAGATCCAATTCAATGTATTTTTTCAAACTTCAAACGTCAATTGTTCTTGTTCAAAATAATCTTCGTTTTTCGTTATAAATTGATTGTTTTATACTGTTTTCACTGCAAGGAAATTATTTGTCTTTTTTTGTTTTCGATTGCCTTTTGTTTTGCTTACTAGATGATCCAGTTCAATTAATTTTTTCAAACGGCAATTGTTCATGCCAATGAATTTCTTCGTGTGGCGTCATAAATGGACGACTTCATTATTTTATAGTTTTTTATTCTATGAAAATTGTTTCTTTTTTCTTTCTTTCGATCGTCTTTTGTTTTGTTTTTTAGACAAACCACTTCAATTATTGTTTTCGAACGTCAACGATTTTCTTCTTTCTTCTCTTCACGTTCTGTCATAGATTGATCGTTTCATCATCAGTTTGATGTTTCGTGAAAGTCATTTGTTTTTATTTGCTTTTGATTGTCTTTTATTTTGTTTTTTTTTTTTTAGAAAATGCGGTTCAATTATTTTTTTGAACGTCAATTGTTCTTGCTCATGATTTTCACTATTTTATACCGTTTTCATTTTAAGCACTTTATTTGTTCCTTCTGCTTACGATTGTCTTTTGTTTTGTTTTCGTTGGAAGGTCCGCGTCGATGTATTTTTTCAAATTTCAAACGTCAATAATTGTTCTTCTTCATAAATAATCTTCGTTTTCAATTATAAATTGATGGTTGAAGGAAATTATTTGTTTTTTTTTTTGCTTTCGATTGTCTTTTGTTTTGCTTACTAGATGATACAGTCCAATTAATTTTTTCAAACGTCAATAGTTCTTCGTGTATCGTCATAAATTGTACCTTATCATTATCATTACCTTATCCTGTTTTTGTTTTATGGAAATTGTTTCTTTTTCATTTTGCTTTCGATTGTCTTTTGTTTTATTTTTTAGACGAACCATTTCGATTATTGTTTGCGAACGTCAATTGTTTTTGCTCACGATTTTCTTCTTTCTTCTCTTCACGATCCGTCATAGATTGATCATTTCACCATCAGTTTGATGTTTCATGAAAATTATTCGTTCTTCTTTTTGCTTTCGATTGTCTTTTGTTTTGTTCTTTTAGAAAATGCAGCGGTACAATTATTTTTTCTGAACGTCAATTGTTTTTGATCGCGATTTTCTTCGTGTCTCGTCACAAATTGATCGTTTCATTATTTTATATCTTTTTTATTTTAAGAAAATTATTTGTTTTTCGTTTGTTTACGATTATCTTTTGTTTCGTTTTCGTTGGAAGGTCCAACTTAATGTATTTTTTCAAACTTCGAACGTCAATCGCTCTTGTTCACAATTCTCTTCGTTTTTCGTTATAAATTTTATACTGTTTCCACTGTAAGGAAATTATTTGTTTTTTTTTTTTTGCTTTCGATTGTCGTCTTTTGTTTTACTTACTAGATGCTCCAGTTCGATTAATTTTTTCAAACGTCAATTGTTCTCGTTAATGACTTTCTTCGTGTATCGTCATAAATTGTACCTTATCATTATCATTACCTTATCTTGTTTTTGTTTTATGGAAATTGTTTCTTTTTCTTTTTGCTTTCGATTGTCTTTTGTTTTATTTTTTAGACGAACCATTTCGATTATTGTTTGCGAACGTCAATTGTTTTTGCTCGCGATTTTCTTCTTTCTTCTCTTCACGTTCCGTCATTTCATCATCAGTTTGATGTTTCGTGAAAGTCATTCGTTTTTTGTTTTTTGCTTTCGATCGTCTTTTGTTGTTGATTCTTTTAGAAAATCCAATTCAATTATTTTTTTCGAACGTCAATTGTTCTTGCTCGTGATTTCGTTCTTTCTTCTTCGTGTTCCGTCATAAATCGATCATTTCTCTAATTTATACTGTTTTTGTTTTATGAAAATTGTTTATTTTCCTTTTTGCTTTAATTGTCTTTTGTTTTGTTTGTTAAAAAATCCAGTTCAATTATTTTTCTCGAACGTCAATTGATTTTCACTATTTTATACCGTTTTGACTTTAAGAAAATGATTTGTTTCTTCTGCTTGCGATTGTCTTTTGTTTTGTTTTCGTTGGAAGATCCAATTCAATGTATTTTTTCAAACTTCAAACGTCAATTGTTCTTGTTCATAATAGTCTTCGTTTTTCGTTATAAATTGATTGTTTTATACTGTTTTTACTGCAGGGAAATTATTTGTCTTTTTTTTGTTTTCGATTGTCTTTTGTTTTGCTTACTAGATGATCCAGTCTAATTAATTTTTTCAAACGTCAATTGATCTTCGTGTATCGTCATAAATTGTACCTTATCATTATCATTACCTTATCCTGTTTTTGTTTTATGGAAATTGTTTCTTTTTCTTTTTGCTTTCGATTGTCTTTTGTTTTATTTTTTAGACGAACCATTTCGATTATTGTTTGCGAACGTCAATTGTTTTTGCTCACGATTTTCGTCTTTCTTCTCTTCACGTTCCGTCATAGATTGATCATTTCATCATCAGTTTCATCAGTTTCATGAAAGTCATTTGTTTTTCTTTTTGCTTTCGATTGTCTTTTGTTTCGTTCTTTTAGAAAATGCGGTTCAATTATTTTTTTCGAACGTCAATTGTTCTTGCTCGTGATTTTCTTCTTGTTTCGTCACAAATTGATCGTTTCATTATTTTAAGAAAATTATTTGCTTTTCGTTTGTTTACGTTTGTCTTTTGTTTTGTATTCGCTGGAAGGTCCAACTTGTATGCATTTTCAAACTTTTTGTTTATATTTTTTCAAACTTCAAACGTCAATTGCTCTTGTCCACAATTCTCTTCGCTTTTCGTTATAAATTGATGGTTTTTTTACTATTTTCACTGTAAGGACGTTATTTGTTTTTTGTTTCTGGTTTTCGATTGCTTTTTGTTTCCGGCTTTGGATTGCTTTTTGTTTTCAGCTTTCGATTGCTTTTTGTTTTCTTTGTTTTTGCAGATCCACTTCAATTAATATTTTCAAACGTCTATTGTTCTTTCTCATGATGTTCATTGTGCTTTGATAAATTTTGAAAATTTTCATTTCCATCGGTTTTTCAATTTCAATAAGCACTTCTGTTGTACGTACAATAGAATTAATGCAATTATCCTGCTGCGGGATATCCTTAATTAACTTTTGGGCCAAACAAATTGTCACCGTCCCTGCAGCAGTTGTCCAATTAACCGCGCACGGTGGGGGCACAACATCACCGACGTCCGTTGCGTTTCAGAAGAAAACACGATGTCGCACACATGTCTCTTATTCCGAGAGGAACTTAAAAGCTGCACGAGCAGCACGTCTAAATTCGAGTTCCTTGTCTAATTTGTAGAAAATGTTTACCATCACCGATTTAATCGCCATAAAACGGCTTTCCAATAGATCATTCGTAATCTCAACGGACAGCTGTCAGTGTGGCGGTGATGAATACGTCGGGGGGCCCCATCGGAGGAGTTGTGACAGGTGGCTCCGACCTGTGGCAGTGGCGATTGTGGTCCAGTCGGCTCTACCTGTGTGGTCCCTAATTGGTAGTCTCCGTAAACCCGAAGCTCTTGTAAATATCGTCTCTATTGTAAAGCTCGTGTGATGTATGTGCGTGCGATGTTCCAGATGATAATAGAGTCCAGGCCATCATTAACCCACATTTCTTTTGTAACAAATCCATTCGGCCATTAACATTAAAGCGAACGAGAGCGTTATTTATTAATTAAGCCCAAAGCTTTTATCTGATACACACGTAATAGAGGATTTTATTTATGAAATAAGTCATTACGTCTAGTAGCTTCGCGTAGGGATTCTCGAAGTCCCTATATTTGAACCGGAATTCAGAAGAAGTTGAGGACGACAGCATCAATAAGAGAACTGGTTCGTAATGTGAGATACGAACAGCTTCGAAACTGGTTCTTCTTTTTTTTTTTTTGAAGTTGAACTTAATCGACAAATTATCTGGAATCCACCAACAAATAACGAGTGAAAAAGTAACATTTGTCAACGCGTCCATCTTCCAGAACAGGTATTTCAATTTACTGCAACGTACAGCCCTAGATCTCACAATAAAGATAGCATCAGCACGTCTCCCTGAAAATAATGGAGATCACCGTGTAAGCCGAGAGATAAAGAAGTGACACAATAGCGGGGGTGGTTTATTCTTTTTTTTGTCGTCGTCGTTTTTTGACGTCGTGCTGGCGTGCGACAACCCCGGCCTACCACACCCCCGTTTCAAGAAGTTTTTATTAACGCACACAATAAGACCTGGACGTGCGCTGGATTTATTGCGGCACGGTGGGCAGTGAATTTATTATCGCTTCAACTCTACGAATTTATCAATCGGAACTCGTGAATGTAATCTAAACGAGAATTCTAATTAATACATCCTGCAGGAAGATCGAACAATAGTTTTACAAATACCAATTACGTTATCAAGGGGATCGTTCGTACACTGTGGGAGCAGCAGGTCGAAGACCTGTTTGATGATGATGATGGTCTTGCGTAAGCTGATTGTGACACTAAACGCTCGGGCAATGGGAATGGAATTCGTTAGCAAAAAGATGGATTTAAATCTGAACGTCCGCCGTAAATAATGCGAACGCTCCGAGTACTAATTACAACTTACCGTTCGCAACTGCAATTACAACGAGCTTAAAAGGCCGTAAATATCTCGAAACGTCTGCGCGCATTTAAAACGCCGCAAAGAAGACTAGAGAATCCGTTTTAACACTTCATTTACCTTACCCGACAGTCACCCACGTCCAAGCGACCAAGTCTCATTAATATTTTCGATTATACCGAGCGATCAAATAAAATTCGCAGTGAATATCAATCAATCCAACCTCGTATATCATTCCTCGTGATTTAAAGTCGTGTTCCGCCCCGACAAATCATTGTGCTTATCTGATTTGCGGTCGAGTAGTTTCATCTGCACGTCCACTACTTACCACCTTACGTAAATCATGCATCAGCCCACGGCGAAATCAATGGCATGGCGGTGCAATAATTTGAGTCCCGGATGTTGGCCGTGCATTGAAAGTAACACCGGTATACGGGGCGTGATTTATCAAAAAAAAAAATAACGTATGGACGTCGGCTTTTTCAGCAACAAGAGCAAGACACCGGCGGTAACGTATGGTCCCATAAATTAGTGCGCAGTTGGAAGGAAATAGTTTATTACGAACGGGTTGCCATATTTCATCGGCCTTTTTGCTTCGACGTAATTTGACGCGATCTTAAAATTTGGAATCCTGCACGACAAAAAACTAGAAAGCAAAATATGAATCGCCGGCGTTTTTAGGCCAATGGAAAAGTACACCACTTCTTCGCCAATTACATACGCAGTGTTGCATTTCTTTTAATTTATGTAAATGGATGCGCCGCGGAGAAATCGGCCGGCACCTAAGTAGATTTTTTTCGGCGGCACCAATTATTGGTTATTAAATCTGATTGTTTTAAATAACTGGTTATCAGCATCAATTAATCCACGTAGGTGGTCCCACCGGGCCGACTACTACTTGAACCGTTTTAAGAAGTCGGTAATACGATAGGCTACATTAAAATCCTATATCTGCTTTTAATACGTATTACGTACACATACGTGAAGCTACATGAAAATTTATTTCCTTTTGTTTACTGGTGGTGGGTTTGTTTGAATACATATATAAAAAAAAAGAACTGTTTAGTGTATACGTTGTGTAATTAGAGCGACATTGTCCCTGACTTAAAATGATTCAAGGCTCAAGAATTTTTAGTCCAAACTTGTTAAAACTCCCAGTTACGTAAGTGGCAAGGAAAATAAAAACAAAATAAGGTTCCGAGAGTCAGAGTAGTGTTAATTTCGGTGGTGCGTCGGTCGAAGAATTAAAATTCAGGTTAGAACCCTTGGTTCTCATTGCGCCACCTACGGCGGGCTATGGTTATCCTAGCCGGGGAATGCCAGTCTATTAAATCAAGTGGTTAGATTACTGAAACCTACTGGGTGGTTCTCCCGCAGGAGACTGTGAGGAGGGAACCTCGTACGTTATCCCTTGGTTCCCATTGCTCCACCTACAGAGGGCTATGGTTATCCTACAGTCTATTAAATCTAGTGATTAGATTCCTGAAACCTACTGGGTGGGTATCCCCCAGTAGACTGTAAGGAGGAAACCTCGTGCGTTATCCCTTGGTTCTCATTGCACCACCTACCCTAGCCGGGGACTGCCAGTCTATTAAATCAAGTGGTTAGATTCCTGAAACCTACTGGGTGGTTATCCCCCAATAGACTGTAAGCAGGAAACCTCGTGCGTTATCCCTTGGTTCTCATTGTACCACCTACAGCGGGCTATGGTTATTCTAACCGGGAAATGCAAGTCTATTAAATCTAGTGGTTAGATTCCTGAAACCTACTGGGTGGTTATCCACTAGTAGACTGTGAGGAGAGAACCTCGTGCGTTATCCCTTGGTTCCTATTGCACCACAGCGCGCTGTGGTTATCCTAGCCGGGGAAAGCTAATGATAGGTAGTTTCTAAGTTGACCCTGCAGGGCGAGGGGCTTCGCGCCTTATCCCGGGCTCCTGTTACAGTTGCCATCATCGGTATTGTAATGTCGGGGACAAGACGTAAACTAATTGCCTGTCTTTAATTACTGTTGAAAGTTATTTAAACTATTGTGATTATCGAGATGGCGATTCTCTACATAAAACGATAAACAGCATAAGTGTGTACACTTATTCGAAGAGCAAAGTTACAAAACGTTACATAATGATTAACGTAATCGATTTATGGAATTCTGATATCAGGAAAATGCTGCAGGCGCTTTATTTACGTAATTTAGTAAGGTAGTTATTGCGACCCCGTATAAAAAAAAGAAAAATAAATATTGATCCGAATTTAGCGTTTGTTTGAAACCGTAGTCTTACACGATAAATTATTGTAAGCGCGAAGATAAAGTTTCAGCATTCTGTTCCTCTACATCTTATGTAAAAATTTACTACAATAGATTTTAGTTTCATATTTTGTTATATAAAATCCTTCACATTGTGTAAAGCTGTAATAGAAACGCAATCGCGTAATGATTTGTGTCTTCTTATTGGCCGTTTAATGCGGATGACGATTAGATGGCATACGTGATTCTACGTTAATCATTTTTTTTCTCTGTGTAGATACATTTCGGTCAAACGAACAAACCAAACTTGTTAAAACTCCCAGTTACGTAAGTTGCAAGGAATATTAAAAAATAAGCTTCCGAGAGTCAGAGTAGTGTTAACTTCGGTGGTGTGAACTTATGTGATGCGCCGGACGAAGAATTAAAATTCAGGTTAGTGCAGAGTCAATTATTCACATACACTTTAACGATTCTGTAATAAAAATATCGTTAATGAACAATCGGTAACAATCTGCCAATCAGATAACTAAAAGTCAGTGCAGTCTTTGATTAAAATTAGTTAATCGTCTGATAATCCGTTTTGTCCGGGCGGGTAGTTACGTGTCATTCCTGAAACCTACTGGGTGATTATCCCCCAGTAGACTGTGAGGAGGGAATCTCATGCGTTATCCCTTGGTTCTCATTGCACCACCTACAGCGGGCTATGGTTATCCTAGCCGGGGAATGCTAGGGTCTATTAAATCCAGTGGTTAGATTCCTGAAACCTTCTGGGTGGTCATCCCCCCAGTAGACTGTGAGGAGGAAACCTCGTACGTTATCCCTTGGTTCTCAATGCACCACCTACAGCAGGCTATGGTTATCTTAGCCGGAGAATTTTGCTTTTAACATTTGCAAAAGGTCTCTTGGGAGATTTGATTTTCCTTTTATGACTCGTCTGTATTATTACGTTCTTCTTTCTTTTCCTTTTTCTATTTTATTTTATATGTTGATGACATTTCATCTTTTGAAAGAGAATCACTTAGCGATTTCATGACTTCTTTCGTTATTGTGAGAATCATTCATCTTCATTCACTTCCTTTCCTTAGAATTCTCAAAAGCCTCACGTTATTCTCAATTTCTCGAAAGGCCTACTTTCATAAGTCTTTTGCATTATTAAGCCATTCTTCTTTTTGTTCCTCCTATTTTATTTTGGATGTCGATGGTACCCACTCACCTTTTCATCTTTTGAAAGTCTGGCGATTTCTTTCCGACTTCTTTCGCCATTGTTAAAGAATTCTTCTTCCCTTTCTTAGGCAACTCAAAGGCATCATGTTTCGTCTTTATTAGGTATTGAAATCCAAGCGGCCTGTCTATTTTTCGAAAGGACATTACAGTTAAGTCGCAAACCCTCACAATTTACAATACCAAATACTGGTCGAGCAAGTGTCAGATTGAATTCTGTCGTATCCCAGCCTGCGAATTTCTTTACAACATCTTTTCTTCAAAATGTGTAATATTTTACTACAAACATTACTCTACAATCAAATGTACACATTTTCTATTTATTGTAGGTGGCTTCATTTGAATAACAATTTATAGACAAAAATTCTGCAATTGTGTTAACAAATACCTGTGTATGTACTCGAAAACTTTGCAATGTTTCTATGGAGGATTTTCTAGTTGCTTTTAAAAAAGAGCTAGAACAAGTCGACAAGCATGTACGAGGGTGTGTCGAAGTTTTCAAACGAGATTTCTCGCGGTGTATACATTATACAAGCAAGATTCTCATTGCGAGACAATAGCTTTAGTAACAAAGGGCAAAACAGCATCGCCCAAATACGGACACGGATTTCATGTATATTATCTGACGAGATAATCGAACGTGATGTGATTTATAAGTGCGACGCCCGCAACATTTGCCAGTGAAAGTTTCAGCGTGTTAGTCACAGACTTGAAACAATTTCCTTTATTTTTGCGTTCTTTTTCAACAGATTTTTTTGAAACTCTTCTCATTCGATTAACAGCATCTCTCTCTTGATCGAATTTTGTTTCCGTAAAACGTGGAGTCGGTGACAGTGTCTGATTTATTTTTGGTTTGCTCAGCTTTCCGATCGCCATAAAACAATTGGACTGGTGCATAAATCAACGGGGGTGGAATATATTTCTTTTGTTAAATTACTCGCGAATTTGTGCGTTTATTTATTGGCTTTTTAATTTATTTTTATTAAAGTTTCTTATAATCTATAATATCTTTATTGTACTGTAGTATCCATCAGTGAATGAATTTGTATCGCATGGATCTGCATTTCTTTTTTACTTAAACTTACTACATTAATTTACGACAGGTAATTCCGTTGGTTTAAAAAATTACATGCACTGAATTTTGTTACACTTTGTTGTACAAATTTGTGTTAATAATTCGCCTTTTGTAATAATAGAATTTGTTTCTCATTGAACGGCGCATACAAAACGAAATTATAACAATTAACAAACCAAACAGATTGTGTTTACTGATTATAATGTTTTAAATTCTGGTTGTCAACATCATTCCTTTGTTATTAGCACAGTTTATTATTGTTATTATTATTGTTAAACAGAATAAACGACATAAAGACTGATTAAGATGCAAGGGATGGGTAACGCGTATAGAGGGCGAACACGTTGCTTGTGAGAATAAACTTTATTTACAATACAATTTAAATTAAAATTAAAGAAAAAACTGGGAATTCTTAACACGCAGATTGTTTTATTTGTTTACTTGTTTTTTCTTCGAATCGTTTTCATTTTCCTTCATCATTTCCTTTGTTTTCTTCTTCAATTCACCTTGGAATTACTTCTTAGGCAATAAATGTTTTATTCTTTGATTCTCTTTCTCTGCGTCGATTCTTTTCTTTTTCTTTATCCGCTCAATTGATTTCTTTTTCGCTTGGATTCATTTCTTCTCTTACTCAATTGGCTTGCTTCGCATTTGTCTTCGTAAATTCAATTCTTCTTCCTCGGTCCTCTTTTGTTTTTCTTGATACCCAATTAACTTGTTTTTCCTTGATTAATTTGTTTTTCCTCCAACATTTATTACTTTGTAATTCTAATTTCACTGTTTCCTTCTTACATAATTTATTTGTTTATTCTTTGATTCTCTTCCTCTATATCAAAACATTTATTTCTTTGTCCGTTAATTTTTTTTTTCATTCTCGGTTGATTTTTTCTTGGAATTATTCCTTCCGTTAATCAATTGAGTTGCTTCTTTCATTAGCATTTTTTTTTTCTTGAATTCGTTTATTTCTTCTTTTTTGTTTGATACTTCTATTATTTTCCTGTATCATTTATTACTTTATTTTCTTGTTCAATTCAACTTTTCTTCTTTCGTTAGTTTCATCTTGCACAATTCAATTCTCTTGGTCTGCGTCCATTCATTTTCTTTTCAATCTCGGTTGACTTTTTCTCCTTGGATTCATTTCTTCTCCAGCTCAATTGTCTTGCTTCCTTGATTCACAGTCTTTTTTCGTGAATTCATTTTTTCTCAGATCGTCTTTCTTTTTCTAATGTTCAATTGACTTAATTGTTTGAATCTTTGAATTTTCTTCTGCGGTTTTTATTGTAGCTCAATTCAATTGTTTTTCTTCAATTCGCTTTTCTTCTTCATTTCAATTGCAATAATTAGTTCTTACACTTACAATGCATTTGTTCATTCCTCGATTCTCTTTCTCTATATTGAATCACTTATTTCTTTGTTCTTTAATTTTTTTTTCATTCTCGGTTGATTTTTTCTCCTTGGAATTATTTCTTCCCTTACTCAATTGAGTTGCTTCCTTAATTCGCATTTTTTTCTTGAATTTGTTTCTTCCCTTACTCAATTGAGTTGCTTCCTTAATTCATATTTTTTTCTTGAATTCGTTTATTTCTTCTTTTTTGGTCGATACTTTGTTTTCTTGTTCAATTCAACTTTTCTTCTTTCGCTAGTTTCTTCGTACGCAATTCGATTCTCTTTCTCTGAGTCCATTCATCTTTCTTTCATTTTCAGTTGACTTTTCACCTTTTTTTTCTCATTTTGCTTCCTTGACTCAAAGTCTTCTTTCGTGAATTCATTAATTTGTTCTCCGATCGTCTTTGACTTAATTGTTGGAGTCTTTGAGTTTTCTTCTGCGATTTTTATTGTAGCTCAATTCAACTGTTTTTCTTCAATTCGTTTTTCTTCTTCGTTTCAACTGCAACAATTAGTTCTTACACCTACAATGCATTTGTTTATTCCTCGATTCTCTTTCTCTATATCAAATCATTTATTTCTTTGTCCATTATTATTTTTATTCTCGGTTGACTTTTGGAATCTTTTTTTCCTTTACTCCACTGAGTTGCTTCCTTAATTCGCATTTTTTTCATGGTTTCAATTATTTCTTCTTTTTTGCTTGTTACTTCAATTATTTTCCTGTATCATCTATTACTTTGTTTTCTTGTTCAATTCAATTTTTCTTCTTACATAATTCGATTCTCTCTCTCTGCGTCTATACATTTTCTTTTCATTCTCAATTGATTTTTTTCTCTTTGAATTCATTTCTTCTCCTACACTTTCTTCTTGACTTGCTTCCTTGATTCACATTCTTCTTTCGTGAATTCATGTATTTCTTCTCTTTTTCTATTGCTCAATTGACTTAATTGTTTGAGTCTTTGATTTTTTTATCGTGGCTGAATTCAATTGTTTTTCTTCAATTCACTTTTCTTCTTCATTTCAACTGCAATAATTAGTTCTTACACTTACAATGCATTTGTTTATTGCTCGATTCCTTTCTCTGCGTCGAGTCATTTATTCTTTTTGCATTATTTTTTAAATCTCGATTCATTTTTCTCTTTACTTAATTGACATGCAAATTTCTTAACTTATATTTTTTTTCGTCAATTCATTTACTTCTTCTCCGAATATTTTCTTTTCTCGATACTTCAATTCACATGGTTTTTCATCGATTCATCGTTTATTTCTTTCGTAATTCAGTTATTGACTTTTTCTTCGTCAGTTCAGCTCTTTTCTCCTTCAATCCTTCAATAATACTTAATTACTTAACATAACCTGAAGGCTTCCGCGGCCGTTGTCCATAATTGAATTGGCTTCCGGTTGGAATCGCGTCACGATTGCTTCTACTGCCGACGTTTCGTTTCCATTGCAAAACAACTTCCTCAGGGCTGGCGGTGTTGCTGCTGCTGCTACTTCTCGCAACACTATCAGCAGCAGCAACACTGCCAGCAGCAGCACTTCCCCGAGGAAGTCGTGATGCGGTTCCAATCGGAAGTCAATTCAATTACTTAATTACTTCTTAATTTATTTATTCTTTTTTTAGTCGAGTTATTGATAGATTTTTTCTGTTGCTCAATTGACTTCTTCGAAAATTAGTTTCTTCAGTTTTTTTTTTTGGATACCTCAAATAATTTTACTTTACTTTTCCTCGATTCATTTTCTTACCTTCCATCATTCATTTGTTTTTCAATTCATTGATTCGCTACTGTTTTCTAAATTTTTTCTTGATTATTTATTTATACAATTCATTTATTTATTACTTGACGCTTTTTCCTGCGTCAATCGTTTTTTCTCTCTCGGCTCATTTTCTTCTTATATTAATTTTTTTCTCTTTTCATTTTTCTTCATTAATATATATATATAATCAAAAACCTTATGGTACCATTACAGTGTAAGGTTTAAACTTATTACTATTCTTCTTAACTTTCATTACTCAGTATATATTTTCTTTGCCCATTCCTTTTTGTTTTTTGCTATTTGTTTTCCTTCTACCCATGTTAGTCCTCTTTCTTTTAGGTTATTTGCAATTTCCATATCCCAGGCCTTTCTTGGTCCCCTCTTCCTTTTTTTTTGTTGCGTTCTTGTTTCCCAGATTCTTTTTGTTGTTCTTTCTTCTCTCATTCGTACTACGTGTCCAAACCATCTCAGTTGGTTTCGTTTGATGGTCTTCAGGATCGATTCCACTTCTAGTTCTTCTCTTATTATATCATTTCTAATTCTATCCCTTCGAGTTACTCCTTTTATGTCTCTTAAGAATCTCATTTCCAAGGCCTGAATTTTGCTTTCTTGCTGTTTTGATAAAATCCAACTTTCACATCCATATAACAATATCGGTTTAAAAATTGTTTTAAAAACTGTTATTTTTGTTTTTCTCGATATCTCTTTTTTCCTGATGACTGCATTTTTCAAGGCGTCATAGACTTTGGTCGCATTCTCCATTCTCTCATTTATTTCCGCTTCTATTTTTCCATTGCTTTGTATTTTCACACTCAAGTACTTGAATGACTGTACATTCTCAATCTGTATATCGTCTACCTTTATTTCTGTATCTCGGTCTTCTTTACCTAGTACCATCACCTCAGTTTTTGTAGCATTTATCTTTAGGTTTTTAATACGTAGCACGTTCGTCCATATCCGCAAGTTGTGTTGTAGATCTTGTTCGTTCTTTGCGTAGATCAGCAAATCATCGGCGAATACGCTCTTGGATATTTCTATTTGTTCCATATTCCTGTAACCCACCTTCAGTTTTTTTACTTTTCCTTTAATTTCTTTTAGAACGTCATCCATTACTAGGTTAAATAGCGTTGGGCTGAGGACTCCTCCTTGTCTTAGACCATCCGTTATTTTAATTTCTTCGGATTGTAAATTCCCGATTCTTACGTAAGCTCCTGTGCTTTTGTAGAAGCTCTTTATGCATTGGGTCAATTTATCATTTATCTTCCTCTGTTTCAGACTTTCCCATATTGTGTTCCTTTTAACTCTATCAAACGCTTTTTCTAGGTCAATAAATGCCACGATTACCTTATCTGTTGGGAGTTTCTCCATTAGCTGTTTAATAACAAAAATATGGTCTGGTACTCCTCTTCCTTTTCTAAATCCACATTGTGAGTCTTCCAGCTTATGTTTAAGTATCTCCATTAATTGTCTTTCAAGGATTCTTTCTTCGTCAATACAATGTTTATATTGTCCAATTGGCTTGCTTTATTGCAATTATTATCTGCTGCAGCTTCTTCAGCCTCCGTTGAAAGGATATTTTCAACATTTGGTTTAGTTCATTCTAAAATTAGAAATCGCTTAGGGACTGAAGAAGCTGCTAAATTAGTTTTTCTTTATAAACACCATAATTAAAAACTTAACTTAAAATGTCTCTTTTTAAGTACCTGAACCATGTTTTATTTTCTTTTTAAATTTAGGTTTAGTTTTTTTTTCCAATTGAGAATGGGGAGAATCACAAATCAATTAGAGGAAACAAACAGAAAATATGAAGAACAAAGAAGAAAAACAAAAAGGATTTTGAGGGAAAAAAGCGTAGACATAATGAAAAAATGTTAAATAACATAGAAGATTACAAAAATAATGAAATAAGAAATTTGTATAAAGGAATTAAACAACAGAAAAGCGGGTATAAACCAAGAACAATATTCTTCAAAAATGAAGAAGGAGAATTGATAGGAGGGGAGGATGACATTCTGAGCGAATGGAGGATATATGTCGAAGGTTTACTAAACGCAGGTACCCAACAGGAGCAAGAGAAAGAAACTACGGTACAGAGAACAAAACAAAACGGACAAAGTAACCAACCACCCAATGAAAAGGAAATAAAAGAAATAGTTCACTCTCTTAAAAACGATAAATCTCCAGGAGGTGACAATACAACTGTGGAAATGGAAGATGGACTAATCAAAGCAATGCAGGAAATATGGAACCAAGAAAAAATACCGGAAGAGTGGAGGGAGGCAATACTGTAACCAATCTATAAGAAGGGAGATAGATCGAAATGCCAAAACTATAGAGGAATATCTCTGCTCAATGTAGCTTACAAAATATTAACAAAATATATTAAAGCTTGTTTAAGTAAAGAGTTGGAAAGTATATTGGGTGAATACCAAAGGGTTCAGGCAAGGCAGGAGTACAATGGATCAGATATCAGAAAAATGGCATTATATAAAAATGAATCAAAAACGAAATACATGACTTGGTCGGATAGGGAGTATAGAAAAGGCCAGCATCTAAAGATAATAACAACGGAAGAAAAGGAATATAAATTTGAAGAGGTGGACAGATTTACTGTCCGCATGTTCACAAGGAAGCCGGAAATTAAAGAGGAGATACGGGCAAGAATAATGAATGGGAATCGAAGTGTCTATACATTGAACAGGCTGTTGAAAAATAAAAGTATATCTAGAGGGGCTAGGATAAGGGTATATAAAACGGTAGTATGGCCAATAGTCGAATATGGAGGTGACACCTGGGTGCTAAGTAAGGCGGAAGAGGAAATGCTTATGGTATGGGAAAGGAAAATACTGAGGAAGATTCTAGGTGGAAAAAAAATATATGGATGAGATACACAAAGACTTATGGACATATGGAAAGGATGCAGGAAGGTAGGATTCCTAGAAAACTATTAAGAAGTGACATAGGAGGTAAAAGAAGAAGTGGAAGACCACCAAAATTAAGATGGAAGAAGGAAGTAGAAAAGGATTTAAAGCAATTAAAGATTGTCAACTGGAAAGAAAAGGCGAAGAACAAAAAAGAATGGAGAAAAATAGCAAACCAAGCCATGGGCCTGCTAAGCTCGAAATGCTAAAATTTTGGTGTAGGTTTAGTTTACCTATGTATTCTTTTTAAGCAGGTAGTTTTAGATACGTAGATAATCTAACATTAAATAAATTGTTCTTTTTAATTAAATTTTCTGAAGTTTGAGTTATTTAGATTATCAGTTTTTTTACCTGATTCGATTTAAATCATAATTTAAATGAAAATAACCCTGGTTTGGACCTTATGAACAACGCTTTTATTAGATATGGGGATATTTTTTAATATGTTCATAGGAGTCTTCATAAAGAAATTATTGAATTCTTCAGCTATTTTTTGCGGATTGGTGTTTGAGGTATTATTTATGTTTTCCGAGAGTCGTTGGACCTTTGACAAATCATTTATTACGTTCCAGATTGCTTTACTAGGATTTGCAGCCTTTACTGATAATATTGTCTCTTAGTGCTGTCAAGTAAAGCAACGTGTTCACATTTCGCAATACGATAACAATGGTGGAGGAGCTCATGATTCGATTTCATATCATCTCATGATGGAGTTGTCTCAGTCTGCTCGTACTGATTTTAATTTCCGAATTAACCCAGCGCTTACCAGAGTTCGTAAACTCTCACTAGTTTTGCAGGAAAGTATGTTTCAAAGTAAAAATTAAATAAGTTACAGAAATACGTAAATTTATCATTTGTGTTTTGGATATTGTATGGGAAATCCCATAAACCATTCATAAGTGCAGTGCGATATTGTGCAATTCTATCATTATTGAAAGTTCTTTTGCACACTTATGAGTTAAAAGTATTTTTGCGATTGATTCCAGAGTAAAACCTAATCATACGATGGTCGGAGAAAATGCAATCCGCAATATACTAATATATATAGTTATAAAATATTAAAAAAAAGAGTTTAACGTACATTTTAGGATCTTCCTGATGCCATTTTCCTTCGAATATATTTTTTTTAAATAAAGTTGCCTGAAATTCTTCTTCTCGACGTAAATAAAAAGACCGTAGCCGGAAAATACGACGGCAGTAACATACGTGCTAAAACGTCAAGAAAGACACAAACTTAATAATAACCTCCTGGCAAATAGCACTTTAAATCCCTAGAAACGAGGAAGACACGACCAAAGAAAACGAGAATACGAAATAACTCGCCTCGACTCTCCATTTTCCCCCGATTTTTCTCGTTTAGTAGCGCGGCGGAAATCCGCGCGTACACGTTTTTGTTTGGATACTTCTGTAAACAATTATTAAATAAAATATTTGATGTATGTGGAAACCAACTCAGACGGAAAATATTAGCACAGCGTCGGGGATTCGCGCAAATCGAAACACGCCGCCGCGTATACCGTATTTCAGTGCGCATTAAATCAGGGAAATATATGATTTTTCCGCCAATATTTGCCACATTAGATTTACAGATACGAGACATTCTATTATACGTATCTCTACTGCGGAAAACAAAAATTAAGGCACGACACGAACTTTTCGGCGGTAGTATAAATTGTAAATAAAAAAAAAACTTTCTAGATGATTATCGATAATTCATAACGAGCCTCGTTTAGCGTTCGTTCTTATTGCGGAATAAGAAATCGTGACGCGCGATTCGTTCCGGAAGGTTCCTATCTGATATCTTAATAACAGACGTCAGCGATTTTGACTTTTCGGAAATTAATGTGAATTGCCTCGGAACGCCATTGGCGACGGCGCAGCCCGTTTGACGTGGTAATTTGGGTGAAATAGAAGGGGGCCCTCGGAAAGGGGCATTGACGGTTGGGGGTTATTTTATTTTTCTCGACTTTAACTCATTAACTTCGGGCCGAAATTGAACTGTCTGATGTTTTATAAGGAAACATAAATTCCCTCGGAATTTAGCTATTTTTGTATTGATTTATGTGGTGTCATTGAAACCCATTTTTTTTTTTTGTTGAAAAAGTATAAAGGTCTTCAAAAGAAGATTTCAGAAAATATTGGTATTGGGTATAGTCCTGCGAAAATATACTTTCACTTTCACTTCCGTTTACAAGCAAATTTATTCACAATGGGAGAATGCAGATAACATTGTAGCTTCCCAGCTTGTAACTTGGCTGACTTAATCCCATCCAAACACAGACATTTTCCTCTTTAACCTTGTTTAGATTCGCCCCCCAAAATTCCTTGCAATTACCAGAGGGATGTTAGTTATATTGCAGGACTGTTCAAGTGGAGCCGCGGATTTTCATGAGGGTGAAAGAAACTCTCGCGTTCAACACAAACGAAAAGAAAGCGAACGCCTTCGTGCACCCGGAATACGAATGACTCCGGGAAAAAGCCGGAGACGACCGGAGAAATTTAATTTATATCCGGAGGAAATGAAAAGGAAATAACACTAAACAGCAACGGATAAACAGAACATCACCGTCCCCCCCGAGTATTACAGTTCTATTAATTAATCCGTCTCCCCTTCCCTTCTTTCCGGCAGAGGGAAACGTTCTTTCAGGATACTTTTCACAAACCAAATACGAGATTAAATGATTAAGACGTGGGGGCCTTCGATTTACAAGTTAGGGGCGGAATTCTTAATTTACCAGAACAACAAAGTAAATACACCCTTCATAAGTCTCGCCTAATGCCCGCTCGACGTTATTACGTTCCATTAGGTAAACGCCCTTGGAGTTTTTATGTTAGTATACCACGAGGGGTAGGCGCACGCAGGGGGTAAAAAACGGCCAGTGTTTCGTCGGCGTTTCTTTGGGCCGTGAAATTTGTCCGAACGCGAACGGGGGACGTTTCACAAGGAAAAAAAAAAAGGAGAGGGCCATAACTTTGTTCGGAAACGCGTCGAATTTATTTTTTCTCTTTTTGGGGCGCAGTAAATTTTGACGTTTCACTTAGCACCGCCGTGCCACCCTGAACATGTGAGGAGAATTCGTTATGTCATACACGAAAAAGAAATTCACTGAAACGTACTTTGAATTTTTATATAAAAAAATTATAAAAGTACACAGAGAAAAAACTAGATATTTTTCCTATTTTCAAGCTATTTAACGCATGCCAAAATTAATTAATTACAAGCAAACAACTATCGAACTGACACAAAAGGATAGGGTAACGACCGATCCATAACCCATAACGCCACCACTTCGTCATCTATTCTAGTGACGTTTCAAATTCGAATTAAAAATTCATCCGTGCAACAGCGTCTGTTTTAACTTGAATTAAATATTAATCACAGATTAACTAACATGAATTAACGTATTTAATTTCAGATGTCGGTGCAACTCACCCTTAGTCCAATTTCAAATTGACTATTCACGTAAGTACCATCAACGCCCGCATGGAAATCTGGTTCACTCAGTTTTCACACGAATCGATTTGGACTGTTGCAACATGACAACTTCAAACAAATTCCTGCCATTACGACTTTGCCACTTTCTAATTTCAAGTCAAAATGCCGCAGCTGAACGATATCCAAAAAGCTGTCAGTCAATCGAGACCACACGATATGGTTAGCGTAATTCTTCGTAAATTGTTTCAAGTTTTCAATATATCACTGACATTACAGTTAAGACGCAAGCCCTCACAACTTACAATATTAAATACACAAGATCTGCACGTATCAAGATCGAACCCACATCATTGGTTGCCCGATTAAAAGTCAACATTCGTTCTCAGCGGCTCCGAGCACTCGGCTGTGATCTTCTTCCTTAAAGATGTGTACAGAATTGCACCACTTCCGAAATATTTCAATGAGAAGTGGGCCGAAATCGCAAGTCTGTTTATGACCCCAAAATACAAGTAAATCCTTGCGTTCGTTGTTGCACGTAGGCAACATATATTTGTTGTATCAGCGGCATACTAAAAGTGCAAGCAAGTTTCGTTATCCTTTAAATTGTGAGAGTCCTCCGTTTCTCAGGGTTTCCAACTTAGAAACCCCAGGTTTGCTCTTCATTAGATTTTAACATCCAGTGGTCCCCTGGGTCTTAGGGAGGGCATGATTATCCTTCTTCTTCCTCCTTCTGCTTCTCCTTGGTTGTTTCTTCCCAAATTCGTAGGCCTTTGTCTTGCAAGTCCGACAGCACGATCTAAATCCATCTTTTCCTTGGCCTTCCTTTCTTTCTCTTTCCGTCTGGACGTTTCCATGCCATTTTCTTAATTGTTCTGCCTTCTTTCATCCTCTGTACATGTCTCAATCATGCAATCGCTTCATTCGGATCACTTCTATAATCCTTGCCATGCCATAAACTTGCCCATTGTGAACTGTGAACTAAGTGACTGTCAATTGACAATGAAATTGACTATTCGCTTTGGAGGGCCACCAAAAGACCACCTTGCAGAATCCACCAGCTAAAAATGCCGATGATATTTGGGCAAAAAGGCCGAATATTTTGAGTGAGGATGAAGACATTCTCATCTAAGAGGAGGGTGATGATATTAGACTCTCTACTCCAAAAGAAATAGCAACGGAAATTAAAGAAGGCATCAAACCGAAGAAAATTCCAGGGGTTGACTAAATTACCATGGAAATTCACATAAAGCAACTGTAAAACTTTCCTATCTTTTGAATGCAAGCTTTAGATTAAAATATGCACAATCTAAGATATCGAAAGTAGCAGAAGTGAGAATGATTCCTAAACTGGGAAAACTATCAAATGAAGTCTCGTTTTACAACCCAATCTCCTTACTCCTTGTAACTTTAGTAGTGCTCGAAGAAATATTTCTTAAAAGATTGAAACTAACTTTATTGAAGACAAAAACCTAGTTCCAGATCTTCAGTTTGGCTTCAAATGGAGACACTCGACTATAGATCAGGTCATAGATATAATTGAAGGGTCGTTGCGTTGGTGCCCAACTGTTTTATCATCTTTTGAAAGATAGTCACTTGGCGTCCTTGGCTCTTTAAAATTATGAGAATTTTTTTCTTCTTCTTCTTTTACTTAGGATTCCAATAAACTTCATTTGTTGTATCAGTGAGTTGCTCCTTTTGATAGACAAGTATGAACGAACATTTGGTTCAAGAATGAATGTTAATCCAACATGTTTGGGTTGCATAACTAACCATCATTAGGAGAAACATGTTTGATTAACATTAATTCTTTAATGACCTTGAATTTATCTATGAAATTCTTTCTGTCTTTGACATTTTCGAAAGGTCTCCTGGGAGATTTGATTTTCCTTTTATGACTCGTCTGCATTATTACGTTCTTCTTTCTTTCCTTTTTCCTATTCTATTTTATATGTTGATGACTTTTCATCTTTTGCAAGAGGCGATTTCATGACTTCTTTCGTTATTGTGAGAATTATTCTTCTTCATTCACTTCCTTTCCTAAGGATTCTCTAAAGCCTCACGTTATTGTCAATTTCTCGAAAGCCCTACTTTCATAAGTCTTCTGCATTATTAAGCCATTCTTCTTTCTCTTCCATTTTGTTGTATAAAGTCCTTCACGTTGTGTAAAGCTGTAATAGAAACGCAGTCGCGTAATGATTTGTGTCTTCTTATTGGCCGTTTAATGCGGATGACGATTAGATGGCATACGTGATTCTATGTTAATCATTTTTTTTCTCTGTGTAGATACATGTCGGTCAAACGAACAAACCAAACTTGTTAAAACTCCCAGTTACGTAAGTTGCAAGGAATATTAAAAAAATAAGCTTCCGAAAATCAGAGTAGTGTTAACTTCGGTGGTGTGAACTTGTGTGATGCGTCGGACGAAGAATTAAAATTCAGGTTAGTGCAGATTCAATTATTCACATACACTTTAACGATTCTGTAATAACAATATCGCTAAATGAACAGTCGGTAACAATCTGCCAATCAGATAACTAAAAGTCAGTGCAGTCTTTGATTAAAATTAGTTAATCGTCTGATAATCCGTTTTGTCCGGGCGGATCGTTACGTGGCATTCCTGAAACCTACAGGGTGATTATCCCCCAGTAGACTGTGAGGAGGGAATCTCGTGCGTTATCCCTTGGTTCTCATTGCACCACCTACAGCGGGCTATGGTTATCCCAGCCGGGGAATGCCAGTCTATTAAATCCAGTGCTTAGATTCCTGAAACCTTCTGGGTGGTTATCCCCCCAGTAGACTGTGAGGAGGGAACCTCGTGCGTTATCCCTTGGTTCTCATTGCACCACCTACAGCAGGCTATGGTTATCTTAGCCGGGGAATTTTGCTTTTAACATTTGCAAAAGGTCTCTTGGGAGATTTGATTTTCCTTTTATGACTCGTCTGCATTATTACGTTCTTCTTTCTTTCCTTTTTCCTATTTTATTTTATATGTTGATGACTTTTCATCTTTTGATAGAGAGTCACTTGGCGATTTCATGATTTCTTTCTGTATTGTGAGAATTATTCATCTTCATTCACTTCCTTTCCTTAGGATTCTCAAAAGTCCCACGTTATTGTCAATTTCCCGTAAGGCCTACTTTCATAAGTCTTCTGTATTATTAAGCCATTCTTCTTTTTGTTCCTCCTATTTTATTTTGGATGTCGATGGTACCTACCCATCTTTTCATCTTTTGAAAGTCTGGCGATTTCTTTCCGACTTCTTTCGCCAGTGTGAGAATTCTTCTTGCCTTTCTTAGGAAACTCAAAAGCATCATGTTTCCACTTTATTAGATATTGAAATCCAAGCGGTCTGTCTATTTTCCGAAAGGACATTACAGTTAAGACGCAAACCCTTACAACTTACAATACTAAATATAGGTCGAGCAAGTGTCAGATTGAATTCTGTCGTATCCCAGCCTGCGAATTTCTTCACATCTTTTCTTCAAAATGTGTAATATTTTACTACAAACTTTATTCTACAATCAAATGTAAACACTCACGTGGCTTCTTACGTTGCCTAAAATGATGAGAATTACACGCAAGTCTTTTCTCCTCCTCCCTAATGTTTGGCCTTGATTAGGTGTTGATTTTCAGTTCTCTCTTCTTCTTGGTAAAGGTCTTCAGGGGTCCGTTGGATATCTGATTTGTCTTTGATAATATTACGCTGTCTTTTACAGTTCTTCACTTTCATGGAATTGGGTCGTTGTAGCTCTTCATACGTTGGGATTTTGCACAGTCTGGTTCTCAACTTCTTTCACCTCTTCACTTTCACAGAACTGGTTCGCTGTAGTTCTTCGTACGTTGAGCTGTCTGGTGCCTTTTTTTTCCTTTATAGTTGCGAAAGTCCTTCTTCTTCTTCCATCTTTTCCTTTTCTTAGAACTCGCCTCTTTTGAATATACCCTTTGATGAGTGGTTTTCTTTCACAACTTGTTTCACTGTCCTTTATAAATATACAGCCTGTTTCATTGAAGATGCAAAGAAGACGCATTTACGAATGGCACACAGCTGCAGGGGGGGGGTAATAAATACGTAAACAGCGAAAAAATTTATGACTAGATTTCATTTTGCCCTTCACCGAAAGCTCGGTGTATTCAACTTTGCCACACGTCGAATGCAGCAGCGATGTGAAATCGCGTGGATATCTAAACTTATTTAATTTAACTTGGGCGCTAAATTTCTACGAACGATTTCATGAAACAATGAATGTGAATAATAAATTCTTAAATAATCGCAAACTACTAAACGTTTGAACGATCCTAAAATTCTTCAACTAACAATTAGAAAATTCGTATTCAATGGAGAACAGAAAATAAACGACTAATTATTACTTTTATTGATTGCCAACAACCATGATGTTTTAAATGTGTTAAAGCCGAATCCACTGGGGCGACATTCTGAAGGTAATTAACCAATAAACCGATTTCGTATGCGAATGAGTAACAATCCATTCATCCTCATTTAAAGTCCATCCTAAAAATATGCGACTTTGCTTTACCTTCGATTTTCTCTAAATTTATTCATTACAGAGAAAATTTTATAAACAAACTTTTCTTTCTTTTCCCGACATCTACCCACAAACCAAGTTTGATGCATTTTCAATGAAACACCCAGTATATATAATATAAATGTTCCTAAAACCCGTCGCATTAAGTTCTTCGTCTTTTTTCATAGACTTGAAAGTCGCCTGATGCTGATTTCTTTAATTGCGTATTATCATCGAGTCCTTCTTCATCTTCTTCTGCTTTATTTGTCGTTTTTAGCCTCAAGTGTTGCTTTTATTTAGCTCTCTCTCTCTCTCTCTCTGTATCCATTGGTCGATTTCGTGGCTTACATTTTTTATATAAAATTGTTAGTTAAGTCCTTCTTTTCCTAGACTTTTTCTCTGTGTATGTGGTTTACCCAATTTGGAATCATGGACTTTGCAAAATATTTCAAGCATCATGAATAATGTTCTATGCATTAATTTCAAATTAATTGTACGTAGAATTACTCTAGTGGATGGAACAAATTTAAAGATGACGTCAGTATTTCTGGGGCAACCTCCTACACCTCAAATAAACGTGCAGGGCCCCCCTTACGGCCATCCAGTCAGAAAACAAACACGAACAAGCATCACTTCGTTCTTCAGGAAATCTAGTTCATTACGTCTTCATGACGAGTCGAAGCATGTCGTCGTCGCTGCTACACCAGGAGGAGCAGGCGTTTCTATTCTTGATTTGCTCGAAGCATTTAAATTAAGCGTTACACGTACTTAACATCCGTGACATTTCCGAGACGTACACATTCGAGTTTTATTTCATTGTTCCGGAGTTGAGTTTCAGGGCTTCACCACGGACGGAATATAAATAACATTGATCTAAGAAATAACTTCACTTTATATTTCACAGTTGAGTATAAAAAAAAATGAGCATATACATAAACGAAATGGATCATATGGGATTAAAATGGCCCCTAATTTGTAACTAAATATAACTTAGGAAGTTGGCCACAATGACTCCTACACTGTATACAAATTAACTATAAACCGTCGAGGGGTTTCGCCTGTGTTTGTATAGCGGTCGTGTAAATTAAAGTATCTGTCGGGGGGGCCCCTAGGATGAATGCGGGCGGGCATGTGACTCCAAACATAACATAACTGCACGGATTTCAGACCGGGGACCACCTGCCTCGTCGGCAAAAGAGGACAAGAAGAAGAAGCCGTCATTTTAACTTCGCGATACAAGCCCGAATTTAAGAGAGCTCTCTCGAATTTAATCTAAATGGGCTTCCACTCTTGGGAAACACATGTCTCGTTTGCGAAGGAACTTAAAATGCCTTCTCTCCTTCTTATCAATACATACGCTTTCGGTTGTTATTATTATTTTCTTTTATTGGGGCGTGTGAAACAAAGGGGAGCTCGAAGTTTAATTTCCTCGCGCGAAAATAAATTAATGATTTATCTAGGAGTCGACTTTTCGTCGTCTCGAAGAAGGAAGAAGCTATTGTGTTAAAATATCGCCGTCCCGAATGGGCGCATCCACGGAATTACAATAAGGGCGTATAAACAGTCGCATCCCTTAAGGAGTTCCACCACAAATCATGACGGTAGATCACGTCGTGCGACAGCCGGAGAGACCACTAAGTCTGTCTCGACCACCCACCCTTGTTTCAGCGTTCTCATCGGCTTATATTAAGAATTATTTATGGTGATCCTGCGTGATGGTGTGAAGCGACGTCTTTCTGTCTTCACTAAAATTTCACGCGCAAGAAAGAGCCAAACGCTTTTATGATTAATGAAGAGACGACGCGACGGATTAAATCAAAAAATCAACAAAAAGAAAATGGGGATGCACTTACACCAACATGTTGTACCCTAGGTCTGGGGATTCAGTAAGGAACTGCCGAAAATTGAGTAGGAATCGAATCTTTTCTTTTTCCTTACAAAGGACCAGTTTAATTAACGCCCGCAGATCGTAATGAACACGTCCTCAAGGCAAGACGCAAAAAGCAGATTACGCAACGCAACTTCAAGTGGATGGTAAACATCTCTGCTAATTACCGCCACAAAAACTGAAGAACGATCTCCGCCGCTCAGCACACAGATTGATGATGATGGTGTCTTAATACATAGTTAATTATGTCACGCAGTGCAATGTGGAGCGATCATATTTCATTTTAGCGTGACATCAGTGATGAAGGACACTTAAACTTGAGTTGGCACGCAAAGCGATGCGACGACGACATTTGATGTGCGCGCCTATTTTTAACTTTTACGAATTGGTTGATTAGTCTGGAGCCAACCTTTTTTTTTTCGAAAGGGTACAACACCTTGGCGTGCTCGCTTTCAGGCAATTAAGCTCGAGTGCTTTTGTGTTGCAACCCCATCTTGGTTCATTGCGGAAAAGCCGCTTTGGATCGAGTATGTGCTGGCTGCATTTATTTATGGAATCTCCCAGCTCTTACCCTTCCCATGACGTCGAAAGCCTTATGGTACTACAACGCTTAATTAAATTGCCTCTCAATTACCTGTGCTCTTCACAAAGGCGCGACGCGATTTTAAAGACTTCTGTCTCGGGGAAAAAGAAATCAAATTTATGGTCCACCCGTATGTGTGTATGCTAATTCAAAGTACATGTAAATAAAACTATCCCTCCGGGGTGTAAACGTAATTGCACGGGGGAGTTTCACTCTATTAAACTGTCATGTTCCTTATAATTCAGGACATTATATTCCATTTCGTATTTTTCTGTGGGCGGACGTCAAGATCTATAATTGGAAGTGATTAGATGAGATGCTTCGAGACAAGCATCGATAATTGGTTAATCAAAAACTCCTCTGTTTGTGTTGCGTCGCACCTGCTGCAGAAACTCCCCAAAAATTGTCCACCATTAAAAATAATCGGCCCCGGCTAAGATAATGACTTAATCCAGAAACTCGCGCGCATATTTGACTATCATTTGCATGTGCAAAGAGAAGAACGTGTTTGCTCACCACTCAGAAGAGAGTCGGTCCCACGTCTGCAATTGCGTACCTACGGGGAGCGGCGACTTCAAAGGCCTCTTGGATTTATGGGCCTCAATGAGTCAATTAAGATTAAAATTTGAACGCCGGTGAATGCATTCTAATTGTTATTAATAATTATTATTTACTAATTGCCCGCTTTAATTGGCTTTGTTCTTCGATCCGACCGCGACCCATCGGAGATGGGGAGATTTTATCGTCGGCTGTAATTCGAGTCGGCTTTGGGGATATCAGGAGTAGTTAATGAGGGTGGGGTTGGCAACCCATGCGAAGAAACTACTTCGTTTAATAGCATTCCCACCAAAATAAATTAAAACTCTTTTGGACTACTCTTAGGTGGAAACAGAAACAACAAAGAAACTGCGTCGAGGTTCTTGTTTTTTGTTGAAGAGCCGCAATGAAGAAGTTGATTTAATGGCCGATTTTATAACACTAATAGAACAAGAACAAATGTAATATGTCAAAGGAAATTTCCCAATGATTCTTACTGAAAGGGCAGAATGAGAAAACAACCAGGATCTGCTCTAAAGCCTCGGGAAGTGGCAGAAAAGTAAAGTTATGCGTCACGGAGTGATATTGTAGGAGCTTCCCTCCAAACACAAAGAAAAACAGCCAAAAAAACAAAATTAATCGAACCTAACCACTTAAAATTTAAAGAAGAAAGAAAAATTCAATCATCCTGAGAAGAACGTTCTTCTAATTTTGAAGTTCCATCACTGATAATCGTTGAAAACTCTAGTAAGAAATCGGCATTTTGCAAACCATTCAGAATTAAAGAAAGAAACATTCGATAGATCGTCGCCAACACGACCTCTGATAATCACGCCCACCCATGATATCGTAAACAAATGTAACAGCGGCTTGCTGCTTCATCAAGCAGTCGCCGCGGTGATTCATCAAAGTGGTCAGTGTTATGCAAGCATAAACAAACATGACTAAGTGTGATCCTTCCTATCTAGGTAAACCGTGATGACTCATAGGGTAAGTGTGCACCTTGATCCTACACACAACGGTCCGGCAGTGAAAGACGAGACGAGAGACGGGTGGAGTGTAGGGTAGCGTTTGTGACGTCAGCGGTAGACCCGTTGAAATTAAAGGTAGTTTTAATCAGTTGTTAAAACTTGCAAAGGAAAATGATACTCAACAAATACCGGTTGAAGCACTTGATATGAGAGTTGCACCAAACTCTTAAGTTGAGAATAAATTTAAGTGGTGTTTAAGAGATACACAGCATTGTGTAAGTCATATTCTAAGTGTCGCTTAAAGTTAAGTTGAGCTTGAATGTGTGGTGCAACTTAGCCATAATTGATCTTTCTGTTAATGTCTGCCTTCCCATTTCCGGGTAATTGTAGGATAGCTTTTACTGTCGTTGATACAAGTTGGATAGTATCTAATATTATTTAAAAATTCAATTTAGTACGCATTTTCTGACAGTTAAACAAATTTTTTGGAACAAAGTGTGCAATCTCAACCTTTAATAACAATAAACACAAATGGGCCGTCCAAGTGACGTTTTTACTGCATTTTTATTATCATTGACTGACAACCTGTAACTTTAACCTTTCCTCTGACTAACTTTAGTAGCCTTGGAGTTGTAGAGTGAGGTCTAGTGGTGACGTTGTATGTTTCTATTGGTTGGAGCGCGGATGAGATAACAGTTATAGTTTACAGACCGTGCCCATACACAGTTCATAATCGGAAATTCCGGTATGCACCATATAAAGGAGGGCTACCTTCATGAAAAGGTGTAAGAGAGAGTCAGGAGTCGTAAAGTCTTTAATGTGATCGAAGTTCAGTCTGTTTCTCTGCATCCAGTACTATTATTATTAACATCTGCTTTGTTTGATGTGCAGAATTTCATTTCTTCTTTCTGTAAAATTATTTTGAATTTGTTTTACCTTGTCTCGAATAATATCGTTCTGATGTAATTTTATGTAATCTTATAAATTATGCTGTTTAATAATTTCGCTAAACTATTATAAATTTTTTTGTTTCTTTCTTAAAATTGTCTTAATTGTTATTTGATAATACATGACCTTGAGTTATTGTTTTAATACTGTTTAGTCCTGTTTTAATTTGATTCTTTTTACCTCTTTTGAGTATACATGTACATTTATATATTTATATTTTTTTTTTACTAAAATTCATATAAAAGAAAGAACGTACAAAAAGAGAAGAGGTATAATTTCGACAGTTCAGAAAAATATTGGCGAGCAAGGCTAAATCTGGCTAATTTAAACTCAAACCAGAAACGTACAAACATAGAAAATGCTACTTGGCCCTTTTATGGTTTGCTTAAAATTTTGGTAAAAGAGTAAGGAGAAGTAGAAATAGATTTTGGGTATAAAAATGCAATTTTTCTCTCACTCTCGTTGTGGTATCGAGAAGAACCTAGTGTTCTTTTTATCATTCTTAAGCATCCTCCCTCACAGTCTCGAAGTTTCTTTCATTTTTTCCTCTTTTTCTTTAGACATTCCTTCTTCTTTCCTTTCTTATCTTCTTATAATCGATTTTTGAAAATTTTTGGAGGCGGGCATCTTCAAGAAGATTGGAAATTGCGTTGAACTGGTCGGGGAAGTGCAGAAAATTTCCCAATTTTGCGGGCACTTTCAAGAAGATTGGAAATTACGTTGGACTGGTCGGGGAAGTGCAAAAAATTTCCCAATTTTGCTAATTTTTGAAAATTTTTCTGCTTGGTTTTGGAATTTCTTAGGCCGAATTTGTTTGAAGTCATAACTTCTAAGAATCGCTGGTGACATTTACGAAATTCGCTGTCGTTTGTTTGTCAGAAATTGGTTGTCTGCTCCTCTATACACTGAAAAGTGATTAGAACATTTGGGGGTTGCTTCGTATTCTTGAGCCAAACAATAGATTGTCACAAACACAACAAGAATGTCTTTATTATTAATAATAATAATACAAAGATGTGGAGATGTCAGAACATCTAGCGAATATGCGGGCGGTGTGGTTGTCTCGTCCGTGGTGCATTTACTCTTTCCTGAAGAGGTTGCCCAACTTCTCTGGTCCAGGGAATACGTTGTGTTCCCTCAAAGCCTCGTGTGCGCGTCGCATTAGCTGCAACTGAGTCTGCTGGGTAGACTGAGCGCTTTGACTTTGGTTAGGAATCTCCGACCTTTCGGCTGGTGAGGAGTTACCGACCTTTCGGCTGGCGAGGAAGGTCCAACTTTGCAGCTGGAGAGGAATGTCCGACCTTTCGGCTGGCTACTTTGCAGCTGGATGGAGCAGAGTCAATTTCTTGTCGATTCGCTCGAGTTTATATAGCCTTGCCAGCCATCTTGTGGAGGGGCTGAGTGTGGCGTGGAAGGGTATTAGAGCTTGGTGCGCCAGTGGTCTAGAGATGGGTCGCAGATGGCGCTGCGATCGCTACATACCCCACTGCCAGTGATTGAGTAGTCAATCACGATAACGATTTGGAAAATGTACTCGTCGGCCGCTCCGAGTGACCTTGTTTTCCTTTGGGTTGGGTGTTGTTATGTCAGCTGGGTCAGAGGGTTCGATGATGTCGTTCCCGATGAATGGTGGTTGATTTGATCTATGGAAATTGTTGATCGTTGTCCATTTCTTTCCACTATGAAGTTCTTGGGGTTTCTTTTGAGTACTTTGTATGGTCCGTTATATGGTTTCTGTAGAGGACTTCGTACTGCGTCGTGTCGAATGTAGACGTGAGTTGTGGTTGCCAACTCTTTGAATATGAAAGTTTTGCGAGTCCCGTGTTAGGTGTCCATGGTGGGTTGGAGTTCTTGGAAATGCCTTTTGAGCTGGGCGACGAAACTTGCTGGTTCCAAAGTGTTTGTTTTTTCTGTTTTTGCCAGAAATTGTCCTGGAAACCGTAGTGATTCGCCTAATGTTAACTCGGCTGCTGATGTCTGGAGGTCATCCTTCCATGCAGTTTTGATGCCGAGGAGAACAGTGGGTAGTTTTTGCGTCCATTGGTTGTTAGCGTGGCAGCGGATCGCGGCTTTGAGTTGACGGTGGAATCGCTCAACGAGTCCGTTTGCTTGTGGATGGTAGCTGGAGAGGAATGTTCACGTTTGCAGCTGGAGAGGAATGTTCACGTTTGCAGCTGGAGAGGAATGTTCACGTTTGCAGCTGGAGAGGAATGTCCGACCTTTCGGCTGGCTAGGAGTTCCAACTTTGCAGCTGACGAGGAGCAGAGTGAATTTCTTGTTGTTTCGCTCGAGTTTATGGTGTGGTTTGGAAGGGTATTAGAGCTTGGTGCGTGCCAGTGGTCTAGAGATGGGTCACAGGTGGCGCTGCGACAGCTACAAACAAATTGCGGGAAGACGTTTTTAAACCGCCTTTCCATTGCGATGGACGAAAAATTCTACTTTAGCAAAGATGGAAGCGATCGTTCCGGAAATACAAATTATTTTTAGGCCCAGTGGATGTTTCAAGTGTCACATAAAATGTCGGTTGCAGTATTAAAGAAAGGAAATTGCTTGGATTGGAAGAATTCTTCAGCCAAGCAAATAAATGCTTCTGGGTTCAGCAATTGGTACTAGTATAGTTTGCAGAAGGTAAAATTGCGTTGCCGGAGGTTCTACTGGGTAGGTTTATCTTTCCTCCCCGATAAGAGATTTGGTCGCAAGATGCGTGTGATTCCATCAATTTCTTAGCCTCATTGTTTAATCTACAATTTTCCAACCATTTTTGTTTGTCTGTGGTTACGGTTGATCGCTCCGGTTTTTCTTTACTCTAAGTCCTCTTCGTTTGTTCTGTTTAGTTCACTTTGGTAACGTTTTATGACAGTTGGTAATACTGCCCTTCCGTGTTATGCTTCACGCCAAACTGTAAGAGGTGGTTACTGGCCATTATTCGCCTTTTGTAACGCCCGAGCTGACGACGGGTCGTTTTTCGTTTTCTCTGTGCTATTGCCTGTGGTTAAGACCGCCTTGAGAAATTGGGGTTTTGATGTCGTCAGCAAAGATTTTTTTGGAAAATCTAGTTTCCACGTTTGTTGGCGCTCGTGGGCCAAAACGTAACGTTTCTTTGCCTGCCCATTGTTAGGAAGTCATTGGGAGGCAAGTCTCATTCGAATAAGTTTCCTTGTCGCCATCGAAGTTCTTTTATTTATGTGTTTCTTCCTAGTACGTAATGTTGGACCAATTTTGTATCGCCGAACGAGCTTTGTTGCCGATCCCATCGTGTCCCGAGATTCGACTGCCATGACATCATGTTCGCAGAAAAAGGACGCTTGGTTGGAGCTGCCGAACCTCTCTGAAGATTGCACCCATTTCAGTGGACGAGCACCCCTGTAGTTTGCCCATTTGGGGCAATTTCAACAATGTAGCAGACCACACACAAACCCACAAACAAGAAAAGATGAAAAAGGGTTGTAATGGGGAGAGCAAACTGATAGCCTCGAACACTCCTGTAGTTTGGTGGAGAACGTTTTGGTATCGTTGGTTTTTCTTTTGTCTTTTGCGTTGTTTTGATGTACATATCACTTTTGGTTGCGCATCTGGTACCCTGAATTCGGAACTGTCAGACATAGACTATTGGGGCCTTCCGAATCCCGTTTATAAAGATAATTTTAAAGAAACTGTCACTTACACTATTGAATAGTGGAGGAGTATTGTGGGTATCCAGACCATCTTCTTCCCACGAGCGAAAGAAGAGGGCCGCTCGTTAATTTGGGCCAATTTCAACAATGTAGCAGACCACACACGAACCCACAAACAAAAAAAGATAATAGAGGGTTGTAATGGGGACAGCAAACTGATAGCTTCCGCGCACTCACTAAATTAAATAGGAACGTGAGCGTCCGCGTTTTGCGTTTGTGTTTCAGGGGCACAAAGAAAACCGGTTCGTAGAATTTTACGGCCCATTTCGTCCAACAGCTACAAGTGAATAACAAACGTTGCAACAGCGAGCCACCATTACCAGGCAGCGAATTCTTTCAGTTATCACCGGTAATTATGTGCTAAGGAGCAGACGTTCGCTGTTCCGAAGATATCAGGCGATAGTTACTTAAACGGAAATCGATAATTCAAAAAATATGTGGATGTGGATGTGGATGTGGATACCTTTAAAGACATATTTAATTCTGGTTTAATTGAATGGTATTAGCTGATGTGGTGATGAATTTCGACCTCAAAATTATAGTCATTTTAAATATCCTTAAATGAGAGGGTGCATCACTTGTTGAATTTATGATTCAGACAGCAAAAAAAAATCTACATGCAAGTAATTCGATATAACCTCCGCTCCTTCACAACGGTAAATATTGACTGACTCCGGAAGCGAGGAGATCCCAATGCTGCCTGCCTGCTGCATTAGGAAAATCGAACGAGCGTGCATCTGACAAGCGAATAGATTCTCTAATATTTGCCGATGGCTCTCCGTAACATGAATCTTGTCAGCGCAGCATCATCACCATCGATCAATGATACCAATCAATCAAGCCTCGACGTACTTACACGTACACGCCATTGTTCAATGGTTTGTACTCCGAAGAGGTCAAATCTCCCATGGACGGACACGATGGGAGCGAGAGAATCAACGTAATCTCTTCTCTGAGATTAAAGAACAAAGACATGGCAGATATGCAACGACCACATCACATCAGTGAATGTAATCTAAGAAATTTATCAGGCTTTTATGAGCACCATAATGAGCCATCAAAATAATTAACTCGTGTAGTAGTATCTTATCTTTCCATGGAAATTCAAGGCGATTACCGGATGGAACGATTTTAATTGTTGGCGGGATGCCACTTCACCATTGAGCAGGATGAAAATTACTAAATAATAATCTCTTTAGGGCATAAACTCGTAATTTATCCCGTCGTAAATCCAGACAAATGTTTACAAAAAAGTCGAGTGCAAATTAAATTTACATGAAATTAATGTAAATATGTGCAAATGTGTAACGAATCCGTTGCAAGATAAATCCGGGATTAAAATTTCTCGCTGCGCGTCGCGTAATCGGTCCATATGAATAATTTAACTTAATGTAATAAGCGTGTAGCACAGAGCAAACAAATAATAAAATAAGATAATACCCGGAGATAAATGATAAATACGAGCGGGAGAGGGAAGAATGAAATTCACATATTCCCGGCGTACGTGCGTGCGGTCCTTCCTAGGGGATTCGAGGAGGGCAAAAAAATAAGGAGCTCCGGGCCTTAATGAAACCCGGAGACCTCATTAATCAGAATCCATGTGAACGGGGCTCCTGAAAAATGATATTTCACTTAAGGGGCGCTTAAAAATTATGGCCTTATTAAAACATGCAAATTACGAAAATTCTTGGCGGGTCGTGGATTCACTTCAACCTAATTTTCGACGAGCGACGCGACGTCAAGTGGGAGAGAATGTCGCTTAATTAAAAAGAAACACGTACTGTGCGGAAACACTCTTAAGAATGGATTTATTTTACTGTGTTCGCGTGTACCAAACACACATTCCAAATGAAAATTATTTCACGGGATTTAAATGAAAATGCGCCAGCTAGCTTTGACGTTACTAGGTAATCCGTATGCATACATTTATTTAATGAATAAATCAGGATTAACAGATTTTCTAAAATATACACATGCAGGGTGATTTTTGAACAGGCCGACTTTGGTTAAGAAAGAGCAGCAGATGAACGAAATATAAAACCATAAAAAACTAAGGGTACGCCGCGCCTCGTCTAAGTGTGCGCCTAGGATAATCAATGACATCTTATTAACTTCAATTCTAGTATTGCCAATTTCGTTCAAGTTTCTCCTACTGATGGTTTAAATTTTTTTTCTTTGGTAGAAGTTCAGCTGCCATTTCCCCTTTCCTTAATTTACTTGTTTTCGTAGATATAAAATGATGACCTAATTATCACTGCGCGCTCTTAATATCCACAATCATTTATAGCTTATAGCATTTCGATAATGTAAGTAATTTAGAAGCGAAACAAATTACGTTTTAATAAGAGCTCAGAATATATCAGAAACAGAACATTATAATTTCTCAATAATACCTAGCAATTTTCTCGTCTCCTTTGTGAGGGAAAATGACGCTTTTGTATATTTCTTGTACTTAATTTAAAGACATCATTGCGGGGTATTACGACAGTATTATTTATTTCGGACATCGAGCTTTTTACTTGCAGTTACGTACATGGGAAAATACTATTCGTAATGTTAGGCGCAACATCCTTGTTCAATGAAAGAAAAAAAAACAAACAAAGTAATTCGTTTAGGTCGTCCCAAAACGACTGCAGAACATTGTAGATCTTGGAAGTCAACGGTTGGTAATGTTGACAGTATCTGAATATCTGGTATTTACTTTTCTTCTTCACAAACCGGAAGAAGATCAAAGAAAAGAAATCCAACATTCAAGACAACCCCCAATACCTTCCAGTTCGCTATGACTGTGGATCCAAAGGCTTTCGAATATTACCCATCTTGTAGTCGATGGTTGTAATGTTGACTGTATCAGGATATTTCATATTTACTCTCTTTCTTCACGAACCAGGAGAGATCAAAAGATTTACGTTCAAAGAAAACAAATCCAAGTTTCGAGGTAACCCCCAACATTTCTTCGTTCGCTACGACTGTAGATTCAAGGGCTTTTGAACATTGCCCATCTTTGTAGGCGATGCTTGTAGTGTTGATTGCATCAGGATATCTTCTTCTTCATGAACAGGGCGAAGATCAAAAGACTTACGTTCAAAGGAAAGAAATCCTACAATCAAAGTAACCCACAACACTTTTTGTTCGCTACGACTGTAGGTCCAAAGGCTTTTGAACATTGTCCATCTTGTAGTCGATGGTTGTATCTCGTTTTTATTCTTTTTCTTCAGAAACCAGGAGATCAAAAGATTTATGTTCAACGAAAAGAAATCCAACGTTCAAGATAACTCCCAACAGTATTTCGTTTGCTACGACTGTAGGTCTAAAGGCACAACCTATTTTATAATCGATGGTCGTAATGTTGACTGTATCAGAATATCTGTATTTACGCTTCTTCATCATAAACCAGGAGAAGATCAAAAGATCTACGTTCAAAGAAAACAAATCCAAAATTCAAGGTAATCCCCAATACCTTCTCGTTTGCTACAACTGTAGCTCCAAAAATTTGAGAAGATCAAAAGATTTACGTTCAAAGAAAACAAATCCAACATTCATGGTAACCCCCAACATTTTGCTATGACTGTAGATTCAAGGGCTTTTGAACATTGTCCATCTTGTAGCCGATGGTTGTAATGTTGACTGTATCAGAATATTTCGTATATACACTTCTTCTTCATTAACCAGGAGAAGATCAAAAGATTTACGTTCAAAGGAAACAAATTCAACATTCAAGGCTATTGAACATCTTGTAGTCGATGGCTGTTCAAAACACGTCGCATTTACTTTTCTTCATCATCACAAGCTAGGAGATCAAAAGATTTACGTTTGAAGAAAAAAAATCCAACATTCAAGGTAACCTCTCCTCAGCAGTTTCTCGTACAGATCGACCCACAACGTGTTACGTTTCAATTTTGATCCATTTTATTTTTTGTTATGGAAAAAGCAGCCATCTTTGCAGTTTGGTGGTTTTCGGGATCCTGTATTGTTGTTTTTGGAGTCGAATCCGCCCTAGGTAAAGAGGGTTGGGTTTGGTTATCTGTAAAATAAATGCTGAAAGAGTCAAGTTGCAACGCTTTTGGGGCGATAAGATTTTGCGTTTCTCGTGAATCGACATCCGTTGTTTTCTTTGTTTGTCCCAATTGACTTTGGGGTAAGTTCTTTTCAATCAATTATCAATTTTCGCTTTCTAGGCATGTTGTGAGGGGCAAGTTTTAAGAGTTAACATAACTCCTTTCTTTTTCGTCTCTTTGGGGCCACATGGAAATCGTCGAGGCTCATAAAATCTTTCTTCCACGGCATTCGCCTCAAGTGGAAACCGCCGTAACGCTTAAGGCGCGTTCCAAGGGCTGCATTCCCTTCTAAGGCCGTACACCTTGTAGGATTGGTGGATATCGATGTGGTATCGTCCCACAACGACCGTAGGTCCAAGGGCTTCTGAACATTGCAGATCTCTGAAGTCAATGGTTGTAATGTTGACAGCCCCAGAATACCTCTTATTTACTCTTCTTCTTCACAAACGAGGAGAATATCGAAAGATTTATATTATTCAAGGTAACCCCCAACACTGTTTCGATCGGATCGTCCCACAACGACTGTAGGTCCATGTTCTTCTGGATATTGCAGGTCTTGGAAGTCACTGGTTGTAATGTTGACTCTTATTTACACTTCTTCTTCACAAACGAGGAAAATGTCAAAAGATTTATATTATTCAAGGTAACCCCCAATATTTTTTCGTTCGGATCGTCCTACAGCGACTGTAAGTCCATGTGCTTTTGGACATTGCAGGTCTTGGAAGTCCACAACAACTGTACGTCCATGTTCTTCTGAACATTGCAGCTCTTCTTCACAAACGAGGAGAATATCAAAAGATTTATATTATTCAAGGTAACCCCCAACACTTCTCGATCGGATCGTCCCACAACGACTGTAGTTCCATGTTCTTCTGGACAATGCAAGTCTTGGAAGTTAATGGTTGTAATGTAGACTCTTATTTACACTTCTTCTTCTTCACAAACGAAGAAAATATCAAAAGATTTTTATTATTCAAGGTAACCCCCAATACTTTTTCGTTCGGATCGTCCCACAACGACTATAAGTCCATGTTCTTCTGGATGTTGGAGGTCTTGGAAGTCCCACAACAACTGTACGTCCATGTTCTTCTGAACATTGCAGCTCTTCTTCACAAACGAGGAGAATATCAAAAGATTTATGTTATTCAAGGTAACTCCCAACACTTTTTCGATCGGATCGTCTCACAACGACTATAGGTCCATGTTCTTCTGGACATTGCAGGTCTTGGAAGTCAATGGTTGTAATGCTGACCACACAAGAATATCTCTTGTTTACTCTTCTTCTTCACGAACAAGAAGAATATGAAAAGATTTGCGTGTAATCAAAAAAAAGTAATTTCGCTTAGATCTTTCCACCACGATTGGAGGTCGGGACATTTTGTTACGGTTTCATTTTAATCCCCAAACTCCCAACTGCAATATCTACTCTCAGTTTCGTTCGTTTTCTCTATTCGTTTCTATACTCTAAGGTTAGCCTTTTACTTCTGTTAAGGTATTCTTGGTCCCTTTCCGTAACAGTTGGGAACATTGTGAATTTCCAGAAACGAAAGCGGAGACGCTTGGCCTCCATCTTTTTGGATGTCTTGTAGATTCTAGAAGTACGTTTTACATCTTCTGGTGACGGTTCTTGTGCCTGTGTTTTGAAGATTTGGACCGCCCAGAGTTATTGGGAATTTAGTTTTGTTTGAAAGTTCAAATTCAGCACTTTTTAGCGAATAAAGTAGCATCAAGTAGACTTTTTGGAGTGAGTTTCTTTCTCTCTAGCTTCTTCCTCTTTATTGTATTACACCAACAGCTGTATTTTTCTTCCAATAGGACGTTGTGGGGTGCGAATAATTAGGGTCTGAATCAGTCTCGTCCCTGGTTCAAGTTAACGTAACCGTTTGGTTCTTCCCAAACGAATTTGACGCTGATACCATCAATTTCGAGAGTCTCTTCAACTAGGACATCGTTGTTCGTCGTTCAGAAACCCAATTAGGAGCTGCCGACCTGTTCAGAGTCCGCTTGGAGAGCCGCAGCCTTTCCAAGTAGGATTGGTGGAGATCGTCTTGGTATCGTAGACACCCTCTTGTAACATTTCCATCAAATTGCGTATGCGATAATTTTGGGTACTCACCCAAATTAATTAATTAACCCAATTAGGAGCTGCCGACCTGTTCAGAGTCCGCTTGGAGAGCCGCAGCCTTTCCAAGTAGGATTGGTGGAGATCGTCTTGGTATCGTAGACACCTTCTTGTAACATTTCCATCAAATTGCGTATGCGAAAATTTTGGGTACTTACCTATACCTCCGAGTACGATTTTGCCTGACGTAGGCCTCCCTCGGAACCGTCGAGTAAATCTGGTTTTAATGTAGATTTCCCCAGCGTTCGCAATTTATACTGGGTGAAACAGATAAGATGAAAAAGACATTACTTATTATAGGTTTCATATTTTTGAACTGCCGTTCTCTGTGAAGATTTATGTTGCGCGTTGTAAGGTGGTGCTGATTTGATAAGGCGTAATTGCAAAGAGGGCAGTAAATTATCGATCGGAATCGTGACATTCCTACAATGTACATACAAGTAAACTCAATTCGAATAATCAAGCATCTGTTACCGCCTCATTACGTACGCAACTCGATGATAACAAGGCGAACCAGTGCAATCAGCCCGGTGGATAAATCATTGTTTATCCATACAATCAACAGGCTGCCCTATCCAACATCGAATTCAATTAATACACTCAGGATAATAATTATGACTTTAGAAAAATCAAACCGGCACCGATTGACTTCGAACGTGCGGTTTAATTGTGCAGGAGCCGAGGGAGGAATTGACCTGTTCAGTTCATTAAAAGCCGGAACTGTGCTGCAGAGCTAAACTAAGTCCGCCAGACTAATTCCGTAACAGAATGCGCTGTACGTGTATCCGTTTCCTGACTTGCCAGGAAATTCTGGACTTAAAGGAAACTTCTCGGAGGTAAGTCATTAAGTTATGGGTTAAACCTTATTGTCTGGGGCATTAGAATTAAGCTGTTTATATGAGAGCGTATCATGGCCTGGGATAAATGCAAAACAAATATGACAAATTGGAAGTACACGAGAGCGTGGTTGTTATTAAGAGGACGAGATTAGACATCATTAATATTAATGTTGAGGTAAACACGAATGTAACTGATACCATCATTCTCTGAAGATGTACGTCATTAAAACAAGTATTAAAGAAAAAGAGCGAACTAGCAAAGAATCGAAAAAAAAATGTGGATTCTAACTTGCGTTGTGTCGTAATTAATTCTGTCGTGAGATTCTTCGAAATGCATTTTGGCAAGCGACTTAAACACTGAGTATTTTAAACATATCTCAGCCCAAGTCAAAGTCAAGTGCCCACCATTGTTGTTAACGTCATTCACACAAAGCAAAACCGAATTCCCGTGCCGCGAAGCCCCGGCAAAAAATCAGACTTGCACGTCTCGGCCGTCATTAACACTGACGTTTATTGCGCCCGCTAACGACGCGAAGAAGATTGAACGCATTTCTCGAATGACTTGGTCGCAAACAAAGGACAGGGGGGCATCCTCGAAATGAAAACATAAACGCTCGTTAATTCAGGGCCGGGCGCGACGAAACACCCAATTATATATAGATGCACCCGAAACGAGGCCTCCGGAATTACCGGAGCGCGGCCGACCGACCTACGCGAAGGCGATTGAACGCATTTTTGAAATGACTACGTCGAAACGAAAACAGAAACAGGACCCAATTATAAATGCGCCCGAAATGTGATCTCCGGGATTACCGGAGCGCGCGACCCGATCGAGACGACCCCCGAATTAAACACCGGATCGTAAACATGTGTACAGCGTGATTCACAGTCGACGGACACACGGTTAAACGACGACGCGCGTTCTGTATTTATAGCGCCAATTAATCGTCGTTTTGTTTTACTCTTCGCCTGTTCCCAAGCCAAAATAAACGGTGTGTTATTGTTGGATGCAAGAAATATTTAACGGTCAAGTTTACAAAAGACTCAGTCTCAACAAGTTCCAGCTTAAAATTAAAAACAAGTAATTTGCAAACTTTCTTCGAAACCAAAATTAAATGCGAAGTTATCAAACAATAGCAGTCACGTCGCGACCGTTAATAAAAGTTGGTGAATTAGTAATATGAAGGTTTTAAAAGTTGCATTCTCATTGTTGAGTTTTGCGTGAGCATTAATGCATTCCCCCGGAAAAACGAGTCGAGTCCGTCGTCCCCCTCTTCCTCGCCCCGCCGTCATTCCGGCAACTTCCAGTGCTGCGCTAATATCACCGAAACCGGAGCAAACTTTAAATAGTCATCTATTATTTAGGCTAATCTACGTTAAAAGTTAAATGCGGTTTGCAGTTTGTTACTGCGGGGAAATCTATTCGTAAATGAGATTTGCGAACTTCAGGCGTAATTCTGCAACAACTGCAACAATGTTTTATGCAGCCGGGCGCTCGCTCGTTTTTGGCCCGGATTAATTACGATTGGCAAAAATGAAACTCATCGGAGTTCCATTAGTTTAAGTCGTCCGAAATTAATGGAATCCGGTAATCGGTAGGGCAAATCATTAATCAGTTTCGAATGCATAACTTTGCTGAATTTTATTCTGGGGATGGGGCACCGTTTCGAAAAATTAGATAACGATATCCAAAGACCTTGGCTACTCTGTGTACAGAAGAAAAAAATCCAACGTAATCTACTGGGTGTTTCTTAACTTCATTAAAAAAATGAAACCAGTGAAAGTTTACATTAAATGAAGCAGTTTTTGTATAACAATTGATTAATAAATATTAGAGATAATAAATGTTTTTGGCGAACGATGAAACAGTTTGATCGTCCCTGGTTTATTTTTATGACGTAATTACGTCCTCGGAGAAATTTGTTGATGTCAGCATCGGCTGTTAAGTGGGTCAGTTTTCAGCTGTACTTTGTTTGTATAATCCGTCTATCCCAGCCTATTTGAGCTTTATGTAATTGACTTCCCAAGACAGCAACAAGAAATCACATTGCGATTGCTAGTTCTCAAACGAACGAATTTCAACACAGCTCAGCATGGTTTCATTAAAAATAAAAGTACAGGAACGTCAATTTATGAATTTGGTTGCAATTTGTCAATCCTAATGCAATGTTAGGTCAAAAACCGATCGCGCGATGTCGCAATCTAAACTTTTGATTGTATTATTATTACTATGAATACAATAATGTTTAAAACTATGAAGAATTATGTCACAATTATTTAAATAATTAAAGAAAAAGATTAATTTTAGAAAAAAGCAGTGAGGTCTGAGTATACACTAAAAGAAAAAAAAAAGAAAACCAGACAAGCCATTCTCAGTACCTGCAGGGCAACAAGGTTCTGAATTAGAAAACATCAACAAATACAATCGAAATTAAAAATAAAATGAAATAACTAAAACCAATAAAATAAACAAATGAAGATCGTAATAAAAATTAAAATAAAAACTAAGAAAAATAAAATTAATAATAAATATTTAAAACGTAAGTGTACCTAATCGAAATTCACAAAAAAAGGGCAAGGAAAACAAATCACCTACGCAAGAAACTGAAAATAAAATTATATTTTTTTGAAAAATCGTAAACAATTTAAAACAAGAAAAAAATGAAGAACGATTTTAACGACCGAGAATCTCAACAGAGATTGAGGGAAAGAATTCCCGAAGAAACTAAGAGAAAGAAAATCACGATCACGATTAAAACTCAAAATTTCTTAAAACAATAACTGATAATAAGCATTCAAGGCATAATTCGAAATTCACAAAGAAACAAGAAAGGAACATTTCAGAAAACAAAAGAAATTTCTTAATTTCTGAAAAATGGTAAGGAATCAAAAAACAAGAAAAAAGAAGAATGCTTTTGAGGACCCGAAACATAAAGTAAGGAAAGCAAATGACGATTTCCTTTTCCTTTTTATTTTGAAGTTGTTTTTCTTTGCTTTTCCAATCCGATTACATTTTTTCAAGAGCCAAGAAACGTTCTTCTTTTTTTTTGTCATGACTAATAATAATCGCGAATGAAGAGAAGAGCACACAAAATTTTTAATCATTTAACTTCAAGAAACAAAAAAAAGCAAAACATTTTTGCCTCTTTGTAATCAGAACGGAAAAGAAAAAAAAAACTATGACACATTTGATCAAAAAACCGAAAACGTTTGAAGATCCAGGAAATAAAAAGAAAAATGGCTTGTCCCTCTGCTCCTGCAAAAGATGGCGCTACTATTTTCTTCTTTCTATTTTTCTTTTCCTTTCGAAGTTGTCATGTTTCTTCATTTTCATTCTGATTACATTTTTCCAAGCAATGCTCTTCTTTTTTCGTTTTCATGTTCGTGTTCTTCGTCCTTTCACGAGCATTACAATTCGTGATAGTCGCGAAAGAATGAGGAGCGCAGAAAACTCTTGATCACCCAATTCCAAAGCAAAAAAAAAGACGAATCTTTTTGATTCTTGGAAAAAAAAAACGTAATCAGAATATGGAAAAGAAGAAGGAAAAAAAAAACGATAACTTCAAAAGGAAGAAAAAGAGAAAAAAAGCAAATGACGATCGTGAATCCCACGAACGAAAAAGGAAAAGCAAATGACGATCGCAATGTTTACGAAAGAAAAGCAAATATAAACAGAATAAACGAAAAAAAAAATTAATTGATACGTTCTTTCGGACAATATCATCAACGACTAAGAAGAGTGACGAGAAATTTCCAATTCACGAACGGTCGATAAACAAATGACGATCGCAAAGTAAAAAATAAAAAACAGATGGAGATATTTGAGCGCGAATTTCAAACTTAAAACAGATTCATTTCTATTTATTATTATTATTATTATCATCATTAATTAAACGTCAAAAACGGGGTCGTACGATTTTTCTTCTCAAAAAAATGTAACATAAATGTGAGTTTTAAAATTGGTGAGTTGGCAACACTGGGCCACCAGGAACGTTCATTCTTTTCGGTCAGAATTTGACATTTCACGATTTAAGGTTATAAATTTAGTGCGATTTAAAAGGTTATTTCTTCATTTAGAAAGTAACTTTTGATAATGAATATTTCATGTTCGGTAACAAACATTTTTTTAAGATTTGAATAAAAGTTCGTTGTTTTTAAAAGAAAACATAACCTCAATCGCAAGACAAAAGTCGATAATGTAGAAAACGATAATCATCATCTTTTTTTAAACCAGTTTCATGTCAAACTTTTTCGATCATATTATATTTTTAATATTGTTAAAAGCTTTTTTGTCGCTCTTCTTGTAAATGATTTTTTTTTCTAATTTGACTTGCTTTGATATTTTTTTAAAATAAATAGAAATTTCAATTTGGCTTCATGCTGGGTGTGAGGTAAAAATGGCTCATGGTATAACTCTATTATTTTCAGTCCGATTTGAGTAAGCGAAATATCATAAAAATGGATCCATAAACAGGACCAAATGAAGTTTCACTTCGTTTCAGTGTCAGGTGTTAAGTCAAACCATGACAACTTTTTTTCCCAAATGGATACGATGGTTGCACGCCAAAAAGGCGTAAGCGCCGTTCACCATTTATTTCACAGAAGAAACAAAGAAGCTGATTTGATTACCAAACTTATTTGTTTTAATAATCTCATCGTTACGATTCATTTGACATAAGGTCTGTTCGAACCGCGAGTTCGCACTAATTCCGTACCATTCAAGACGTTCCCTTATCAGAGTTGTACTTCTCAAAGGAGCTGTCAAAATAATTCACTATAATAATTCAGAAAGCAGGTGATTTGGTATGGTGAGGCTATAATTTTAGTATTACATTTGAAATTTGACGTTCGAAACAATTATTTACAGGGTTGATAAAAATCATGATTAAAAAAAAAACAAATAAATCACAAATTTTTTCTTAAACAGTCACGGTTTTTTGTTTTTTATTATCTTTTTATATAGAAAATGCAATAATTAACATTAACCAGAGAATATCGAACCAGAGAGCGCGATATTCTTTCATATTTCGCTGAGACAAATGATATCGTATATTGTAACGATATTTCTGGGCTTTTAAATTGAATGGGCCTTCCAGTATATGAACCAAAAGATTGGCGACTCTTCATAGATAGCTCAAAAAAGATTGAAACGTGTGTTACTGCATAATGGAAATAAATCAGCTTCGATCCCGATAGGTCAGGTAAACTTCAGGAAGAATTTCAAAATATCAAACTTGTTTTAGAAAGAAATTCGTTTGTCCAACAACAGTGGTCAGTGTGTGTAGATTTAAAAATGGTAAATTTTTATTAGGTGTGCTAAGTGGATATACTAAATATCCCTGTTTTCTTTGTCTGTGGGACAGTCGTGCAAAAAATGAAGACTGGGGTAGGAAAAACTGGCTGACGAGAATAGGAAAAGTTAACATCGTTCATGAACCATTGATAAGTCGAGAAAAAATCATTCTTCCGCCACTACATATTAAACTTGGGCTTAGGAAACAGTTTGTGAAAGCTTTAGATAAGAATGGAGATTGCTTCAAATATATTTGTCAATCATTTCCTGCCCTAAGTACACAAAAATTAAAAGCAAACATCTTTGATGGACTACAAATCCGTACTCTTAATGAACAACGATAATTTCATAAATTACATGAGTCGGGTTGAACTGGAAGCATGGACAAGCTTTGTATCAGTTGTCAAGAATTTTTTGGGGAATCATAAAGCTGAAAATTATTCCGAAATCGTTGACAAACTGCTTTAAAATTTTGAAAAACTGGGAACTCATATGAGTGGCAAATTACATTATTTGCATAGCCATTTAGATAAATTTCCTGACAATTTGGGTAATTATAGTGAAGAACAAGGGGAACGGTTCCACCAGGACATCAAGATAATGGAGGAAAGATATCAAGGCAGTTGGGATCGCCACATAATGGCAGACTACTGCTGGACTTTACAAAGGGACTGTCCTGACCAAAAATTTCGAAGTAGGTTAGAAAATTATAACCATCGAAGGTGAATTGGAAAAACGAAAATCCACCCACGTGGACAAAATATGGTAAATAAAACAAACAGGAGGGAGGTAATGACCTTCGGAGATAAACTAGGGAAAGCGAAAGAAAATCTTCTTTTTGTTGTCCGATTTTTGCTGAAATTCGATTATGGTAGTTCCATTCTATCCGTGTCTTTCAGAAGGAAAAAAAAATAAGGAAAGTACTAAAAGGAAAGAAGAAATGGTAAGGACCATGGGAGATGAATTGAGGAAAGCGAAGTAAAGTTTTCCTCTTCTTCCTTAGCTCAATATTAAAAAGAAAGTGGAGGTGATAAAGATCATGGGAGATGAATTGGAGAAAGGTAGGTTGTAGGATGGCAGACTGTTTTCTTTATCAAAAAATCTCGCACAGGCATTCCATCCATCTCTTTCCATTTCTGTTACCCGTTGGTCTATTGGCCCTTGTTCTCTTTGCCACTCTAACGTCGTCTATTCTATCTATGTATATGGTAGTTTCATTCTCTCCATCTGATTGTGATGATCTCTTCACAAGGAAAGTAAAACAGATATTTTTGCTCAAAGAAGGGAGATGAATTGAAGGAAGCGAAGGGAAATCTTCCTTTTTACGTTGGCTACTAGATCGGAGGTGAATTGGAAAAAGGAAAATCCATTCACGAGGAAAAAATAAAGAAAATAAAATAAATATGCTTGCACAGTATTAAAAGGAAAGGTGGGGGGTGACGACCTTCGGAGAAAAACTAAGGAAAGCGAAAGAAAATCTTCTTCTTTTTGCTATCCGATTTCTGCCGAAACATTTCTTTCTAGGGCGTCTTATTGCTCCGTTTCCCGATGGTATGTTGTCCCCTTGCTTTATTCTTCACTCTATCGTCGTCTATTCTATCTAGTAGTAGTTCATTCTAGTAGTTCCCTTAATTCAATTTGAAGGCTTGCGCGACTGTCGTCCATAATTGAATTGGCTTCCTGTTGGAACCGTGTCACGATGATTTCTTCTACTGCCGACGTTTTGTTCTTGCAAAAGAACTTCCTCCTGGCTGGTGTTGCTGCTGCTTCCAACCAGAAGCCAATTCAATTATGGTAGTTCCATTCTATCCCGTCTCTTTCAGAAGGAAAAAAATAAGGAAAATAAAACAGATATATTTTCTCAGTACTAAAAGGAAAGAGGAGATGGTAAGGACCAAGGGAGATGAATTGGAGAAATCGAAAAAAAAATTCCTTTTCTTCCTTTGCTCAGTATTAAAAGGAAAGTGGAGGTGATAAAGACCATGGGAGATGAATTGGAGAAAGGTAGGTTGTAGGTGGCAAACTGTTTTCTTTAACAGAAAATCTTGGACAGACATTTTATCCATCTCTTTCCATTTCCATTTCTTTCTTTCTACACCTCTATTAGTCGTTGGTCTTTTGGCTTTTGTTCTCTTTGCCACTTTAACGTTGTCCATTCTATCCATGTATATGGTAGTTTCATTCTCTCCGTCTCTTTATTATGATTCATTCACAAGGAAAGTAAAACAGATATTTTTGCTTAATAAAAAAAAGGAGATGAACAGGAGGAGGCGAAGGGAAATCTTCTGTTTCTTCCTTTTTATTTTGGCTGCTCGCTTGTTATTTTTTTTTTTTGTTAAACATCAACCATAAACATTTCGTCCTTCTTTTTCTAGGACGTCCTACTCCTCTGTTTCTCTTTAACCTATTGTCCTTTGCTTTCTTCACCACTCTACCGTCAACCATATATGGTCCGTTTCATCCACAAGGGATAAATAAGGAAAATAAAACAGGACTTTCTTGCTCTTAGTACAAAAGGAAAAGGGGAGATGGTAAAGGTCACTTACACTCAGCAACTATTGTACAGTGGAAGTCGGTGCTGGTGGAGTAACTTTGATGAAGCACTTATTATACTATCTTGGACAGATCAACGAAAAAACCATGCATTAGTACCAACAGGATCAGAAAAATCGCAAATTGGATGGAGCCTCATAAATGAAAATGGTAAAGAATGATATCGGGGGGTTTCCATGGAAATGGGCAGGACTCAGTTTATTGGGCGCACCGAATCGCAGACATTTTATAATCCCACATGATATTAGGTGTCGACCAAACTGATGGTGAATGCCACCTGGCGAAAATTTGAGGCTGGTTTGGAATTAAGAAGGGCAAACTCGTCCGTTCCTCGTTGCAATTAATAAATTGAATTTAGAGGATTTTAAAGTGGTTTTGAGTTAGTGATGGAAGGAGAATACACTCGAGAGCACGGTTTTTTCTTAGTTAGGACACGATCTCTTGGTTCAAAGAACAATTTGTTGAAATCTGGAATAACTGAAGACGTCCAACGTCAAGTTCAATCCCTTGAATGGTTTGATCTTATGCAGAAACCTAATTTAACAAAAATCAGAAATGTCAAAATCTGATCCACATTTAATCGAAATGCAATCGAATTTAATTTTGATTTTTTCAATTTTTGGCAGCGTTAAATTCGATCTTCTCTTGTTTAAATTTCGATCAAATTTTGATTTAATTAAATTTCTTTTTCAATATTCACAAATTATTATTTTTTGTTTAAATCTCGATCGGTTTCTGACATTCCTGATTTCCATTAAATTGTACGCGAAATGTTGGCCTTGGTTTCGATCGTCTTTTGTTTAAAATTCGATCAGATTCTAATTCTCTCGAATATTTCTTTAAATGATTTTTATTTTCTCAATTTTTGTCTGCGTTAAATTCGATCGTGTGTTGCTTTAATTTCGATCAAATTTTGAATTAAAAAAAAAACGTTTCTTTTGATATTCACAGATAATTTATTTTTTGCTTAAATTCGATCGTATTTTATTTAAATTTCGATCACCTTCTGACATCCATGATTTTTATTAAATTAATCCTGAAATTTTCGCAGTGGTTTCGATCATCTTTTGTTTAAGATTCGTTCACAATCTTTCTTAAATCATTTTTTGATTTTCTCGATGTCTGTCGCGTTAAATTCGATCGTCTTTTGTTTAAGCTTCAATCAGTTGCTGACATTTATGATTTTTATTAAATTAATCCTGAAATGTTCGCATTGGTTTCGATCGTCTTTTGTTTAAAATTCGATCACAATCTTTCTTAAATCATTTTTTGATTTACTCGATTTCTATCGCGTTAAATTCGATTGTCTTTTGTTCGAACTTCGATCAGTTTCCGACATTTATGATTTTTATTAAATTAATCCTGAAATGTCCGCATTAATTTCGATCGTCTTTTGTTTGAATTTCGATCAGTTGCTGACATTTATGATTTTTATTAAATTAATCCTGAAATGTCCGCATTAATTTCGATCGTCTTTTGTTTGAATTTCGATCAGTTGCTGACATTTATGATTTTTATTAAATTAATCCTGAAATGTTCGCAGTGGGTTCGATCGTCTTTTGTTTAAAATTCGATCAAATTCTGATTTTGATTGAAAAAAAAAAAACTTTCCTTTTGATATTCACAAATTATTTATTTTTTGTTTAAATTCGATCGTATTTTATTTAAATTTCGATCACCTTCTGACAATTATGATTTTTATTAAATTAATCCCGAAATGTTCGCATTGCTTTGTCTCTCGTCTTTTGTTTAAAATACGATCAGATTCTCATTTTCTCGAATCTTTCTTTAAATGATTTTTATTTTCTCAATTTTTGTCGGATTAAATTCGACCGTGTTTTGCTTTAATTTTTATTAAATTTTGAATTAAAAAAAAAACGTTTCTTTTGATATTCACAGATTATTTGTTTTTTTTTTTAAATTCGATCGTATTTTGTTTAAATTTGAATCACCTTCTGACATTTATGATTTTTATTAAATTAATCTCCGAAATGTTCGCAGTAGTTTCGATCGTCTTTTGTTTAAAATTCGTTCACAATCTTTCTTAAATCATTTTTTGATTTTCTCGATTTCTGTAGCGTTAATTTCGAGCGTCTTTTGTTTGAACTTCGATCAGTTGCTGACATTTATGATTGTTATTAAATTAATCCTGAAATGTTCGCACTAGCTTCGATCGTGTTTCGTTTAAAATTCGATCATAATTATAATTATTTACAGGAAACAAACACTATTATAATTTTTTTATTTAATTTCATTATGTAATCTATGATTTAAGAAACGCTGGTCGAAATTATAAGCTAATTTTAATGTCCTTCTTGTGCCACGGATTTTTTTTTCAAGAACTTTCAAGCAGAATTGTTGATATGGTGTAGCAGACTACCATAAGTGCTTGAAAATTTTAATCGCTTGAAAGACCATGAGCAAAGGACCATGATCTAGTTTAGTGTTTCAGGATTCGAGTTGTAAGTGGAACTCATAACATTAGAGGTTGCATTTTAGTGTTTCCAAGTAAAGCTAGCTGTCGCGAAAGTCTTCTTATTGTTATTTAGAAAGCAAGCTCTAAATAATTTATTTACAATCAAATTAATAAATTGTTCCATTTATTACAATTTTACATACACCAAAGTAGTGTTTACGAATACTTTAATTTATTCGCGACTTGAATATTAATATTTAATGTCGCTTGGATGCAATCAAATTCGATTATTTTCGTAAAACTCCTCTCCAATTTAACGTTGTTCGTATTTATAAGCCATGTTAAAAAATGGAAATGTGTCGTACAATGATGAGTGTTTTTGTAAAAAAAATACTTTGTTTCTCGTATTCGTGTTTCGCTTTAATGAATCCCCATGTAATTCTGATTTTAGTTTGTAAACAAATGAAACTATAGTACATGGTACTAAAAATCGGCCAAAATGGACGTGCGCCTGGTCTTGCTACGGAGGCGCCTTCAAAGAACTGCAAGACCTCCACAATAGTGTATCAAAATATTTATCATAAAAATATTCATACAACAAATTTTAATCTTCAAAATTAAAATAACACAGCAATATGTTCCACAATTTCATTCATAATAACGCTCGCACTTAACAAATGTAAAGCTTCATCGATTTTACGATTATTTTGAAACATCCTGCTCAGAAGTATTATAAACATTTCGGCGAAATGCTCTTAAATTTTCACCGGCTGAAATTAAAAGTACACAAACAATGCAGTTTAAGTAGAAAAGCGTGGATGTTTTGAAAGAGTTTTGCACGAAACGGAAAAATTAGAGCACACGACCGATCGAGCGCATTCTCCAGAAATGCGCACGAACGAACCCAAAATAAAAATTTGCATAAGTTCTAATTTTAGTCTAGACAATCTGAAACAATCTGTCTACACTTAACGAGAATAGATTGCCGCCAAGAAGCGTTCCTATTTAGCAGCGAGATAAATTGGGGATGTCTGCGTACAATTCTTTCGACTAACTAACCAAAGCCACGTGTCGTTTATTTATTTACAAACAAAGCTCGAGCTTTCGAAACGTTATTAACGCGAGCAATTAAATCTTTACGATTTAAATAATTCCCCGGATGAGAAACCGCTTAATGTAATTAGGTCCAATCAATCATTTCGGTGATTGCTTTTCTCTTCGTGTATCCCCATCAAAGTGATTACCCATCGGACGGACAGACAAGTTGGTACGTCTTGAATGGACACGCTTCCTCTACTACTACGACATGCTATTCACGAGGGCCGGTTTCCGTCTATATAATTAAATTTCCGAGTAACTTCAAAGACGTGTTTATACAGCGAGCAAAAATTCATAGCATAAATAATTAATTGCTTGTCAATGCAGGTATTTTCACCGGTCAACTTCAAACTTTCATACCGCATTAAAGATGCATGCGTACGAGCCTGGTATTTATGTTTTATGTACAACACGAAAACGCAGAGATAACAAAGGAAATCGATAAACGTGTACGTACACGTTCACGTTAGGTTTAGAAATTCAGCTAAAAAAGATTCTTGATTGGTGAAATTCGATGCGTGATGGGACGGAGTATAATGATGGGTTGAAAGCCTCAATTTAATTTTTAAATTGCTCGAAAGACGAGTAGATAATTTGAGTAATTTTGATATGAAATGATGTGTTTCTTAAATTGGCTGCGAGGAAATTAATCTTCTTTAAATTATCTGATGAAATTATACACTTTGGAAACCGATTTGTGTTACTTGGTCAAAACAAAACTCAGCAAAGATAAAGCCTGTGACAGCCAGATGTGGGGATACACGACGCGCGAGCCGATCCCACTCTACTATTATCTTTGTCCTTAACGTCTTATTCTAACCATCATATGAAATCTACTGGTTTCTAAATTATATTCTCTTTATCTTGCAATGAAAATGATCTGAGCTCTTTGAGAAAAAAAAGACTCCCTCATATTAATGCCATTAAAACTCTCCTCCAAGTTTCTTTGAATAATTCTATTATGAAAGAGGCACGAGACACCCTGAAGTTACCTGCCTGAAGAGCTCGCGCGGAACTCCATTATCAAATCAACCGAGAATAAAATAAATAGGCTCCGTATGAATTAGGGAGAGGAAAACGTAACGATAACCTTATTAGGGAGGGAGTCGCGCTAGTCTTCCGACGACGTTAAATAAGAATCAAAAGGGAGTTAGGACGACTGGGCCCTCTCCTCGTCCTCGTCCTCCTCCTCCTCCACCCTGGTTTGTGTTAGTGGCGCACAATGTGGCGAAATTTATCGCGGATACTAATCTGGAGCTGCGATCTTTGTCTCGACCGTTACAATATTGCGTCTCATTGTTACGGCATCTTGGCTTGCCGTTAACGAGCGGAAATTAGTGGGGAATTTATGGTGCGTAAGAGGAGGAGGAGGAGGAAAGTGAAAATAATGTCTTTCACGGCTGCCTCAAAATAAGATACAAACTAAAAGTTACGTCTTAATAAAGGAGTAAAATTTTATCATAACTTTAACAAGGCGAAGAAGCGGTGAAACCCTTAAACCCTACATTCTAAAACTTACCCCAAGAGATGGAGCTTTATTTCTATCACATAATTCGTTGGATTGCTGTTCTTGCAGCATCTTGCACACTTGATCAAGAAACAATAACGTCCAGTCGCGCAAAATTCAGAACTTGAAAAAATAAAAATCGTCTGTGGAAGAATAGTTTCGATAGTTTTTATGAGATGGCGCCACTAACTTCAGGCTACAAGCTTTGAAAAACTTCTGAAATTAAATCGAGGATATGAAAGTGGAATCCGATCGGAAATTCGAAGACAACGAGAAATAGAAAGAAAAATGAATTGTCCTTCTGCTCTACAACAGATGGCGCTGCTATTTTTTTATTTCGACTGAGTCAGATCGCAATTAATTTTTTTTTAAATCGAGCATTTCCAATTAAAATTAAAACTTGCACAGACGACTTCAATAATAATCATAATAATGTCACATATCTTGTTCTTAAACTACATTTTTTTGATTAGGTACATAAAATGCTAACTTGATTATAGTTGCAATAAAGAGGACTGCGCCACCTGACGAGTAAGAAACAAACTCTTAAAGACAACACATGAACTAAAAAAATTGATTTTTTGTTCATATAAGATTCAGATTCAAAATTTTTTACAGATATCAAAGAGCGACTGCGTCATCTACCGAACGAATTGTGAATCATCGTCAAGATTGCGCCATCTATCGAACGAGAAGTAAGTCATTCAATATCACAAAGTTAAGAAATGTTGACTTTTTTAAAATAATTTCATTTATTTTCACTTGATTTTTTCATTGCAGTAAAAAAGCAAAGGAAAATACATAAAACAGATACTCTTGCTCAGTACAAAACTTAGCTACTTCAACAGATTTTCTTAAATTTACCAAGAGATGGAGCTTTATTTCTATCGCATAGTTAGATACAGTCATCGGACTGCTTTTTTCTGTAGCGTTTTGCACGCTTAATCGGAAACCAAAAACGTGCGAAATGCGGAACGTGAAAATAAAAACTGTGGAAGAAAAGTTTCGATACGTTTTAAACGATGGCGCCACTAACTTCGCAGTGCAAACCAAGGAAATCTATGAAAAAACGAATCGCTCCTCTAATCTGCAACAGATGGCGCCACTATTTTTTTATTGGAATCGAATCAAATCACAATCCAATTTTTGAAAAAAATCAACCACGTATTTCCAAATAAATTTAAAACTTGCGCCGTTTTCAATCAAACTGATAATAAATAAATAATATAAGGTTGGTAGAACTGCTATTGATCTAGCAGATTGCTTCGTACATATTTTGAATCTGTAGTTTGATTGTTTCCCCTCATTTAAGGAAATCAGTGACGTCGTTAAACTATTTTTTTACATAAATTCAAGTCTATTAGCGGCAATAAAGAGAATTGCGCCATCTATCGCGTTTGTACACTCTCCTTAGTGTGGCTCCCTCTGCACAGATTTGAAGTGAACTTCCGCCGTTGCCATGGTTATCGTGTCAAACGTGGCATTTGAATTCGAATTTTGTACATTTTATGTCAATTTGAATAATACATTAAATATATTGAGTTCTTATTACTTTTAGAAGATTATGCGTTAGCTTGTAGCCAATCAGTTCTCTGAAGATAGCACCAGATCAGCGGGACAGAAAAAAGGCTCGGAACTAAGAACTGTTTTGATATTTTCTAAACGATGGCGCCACTAACTTCAGAATTATAAAAGTTCTAAAATTTATTCGAGGATAAGAAAGTGAAAATCCGATCGAAAATTTGAAGGTAACGGGAAATAAAAAGGAAAATGCATTATTCCCTCTGGTCTGCAACAGATGGCGCCACCATTTATTTTATTTCAATCTTGTGAAATCACAATTAAATTTTTGGTCGACCATTTCCAAGTAAAATTAAAACTTTACCCAGACGTCTTCAATCATAATCAGAAATTTATCAATTGTCATGTTCTTAAACTATTTTTTTTTTATAAATTGATTATAGATGTTTATTGGCAGCAATAAAGAAAACTGCGCCATCTACCGAGCAAGAAACAAACTCCTAAGGTCAATATGTACACTAAAAAAAATTGAAATTACCAAAGACTTTTCGTTCATATAAAATTCAGATTCAAATTTGTTTTACGCATATCAATTGTTAGCAATAAAGAGCGACAGTACCATCTACCGAACAAACTGCGAATCAGGAGAAATAACAAGAAAAATTAATTGCTCCTTTACTCTGCAATAGATGGCGCTATTATATTTTTATAAAAAAAATTATTTTTCCAAAAAATCAACTATGTATTTATGTATGTTAAAGCTTACGCAGACGTCTTCTTCAATCACACTGATAATAAATAACACGCTCACAACTCCATCTACCATCTACCGAACAAACTGCGAATTATGATTAAGATTGCGCCATCTACCGAATAAGAAGTAAGTCATTCTCATCATTACAAATTTCGATGCAGGTTAGAAAATTGTAACCGTCGGAGGTGAACCGGAAAAGGGAAAATCCATTCACGAAGAAAAAATAAGGAAAATATAACAAATATTTTTGTTTAGTATTAAAAGGAAAGCGATAGATTTTTTTTTCTTTTTTGATGTCTGATTTTTGCCGAAAAATCTTTCAAAAGCATTCCTTCCATTTCTTTCCTCTGTTTCCCGTTGGTCTATTATCTCCTTGCTTTATTCATCACTCCATCGTCGTCTATTCTACCTCCATGGTAGTTCCGTTAATTCAACTTGAGGCTTCCGTGGCCGTCGTCCATAAGTGAATTGATTTCCGGTTGGAACCACGTCAGGATGATTTCTTCCACTGCCAACGTTTCGCTCTCGGAAAAGAATGTCCTAAAGGCTGCCGCTGTTTCCAACCGGAAGCCAATTCAACTATCGTAGTTCCTTTCTCTCCGTCTCTTTATGATCCATTCACAAGGAAAAATAAGGGAAATAAAACAGATATATTTGCTCAGTACTAAAAGGAAAGTGGAGGTGGTAAAGACCATGGGATATGAATTGGAGAAAGCGAAGAAAAGCTTTCCTCTTCTTCCTTTTTTGTAGGTTGGCAGCGTGTTTATTTTATCAGAAAATCTTTCGCAGAGACATTCCACCCATCTCTTTCCATTTCTTTCGTTCTACACCTCTTTTCCTCGTTGGTCTATTGTCTTTTGTTCTCTTCGCCACTCTAATGATGTCCATTTTATGAATGTGTGTAGTAGTTCCATTCTCTCCGGGCTGCTAGTGCTGCTGGTGTTGTTGCTGCTTCCAACCGGAAGCCAATTTAATTATTATAGTTCCACTCTCTGCGTCTTTTTATGATCCTTCACAAGGAAAAAATAAGGAAAATAAAACAGATACATTTGCTCAGCACTAAAAGGAAAGAGGAGATGGTAAAGACCATGGGAGATGAATTGGAGAAACCGAAGAAAAGTTTTCCTCTTCTTCCTTTTTTTGTAGGTTGGCAGCCGGTTTATTTTGTCAGAAAATCTTTCGTAAATATTCCATCCATCTCTTTCTATTTTTTTCGTCCTACACTTCCCCGTAAGTCTATTGTCATTTGTTTTCTTTGCCACTCTAACGTCGTTCATCCCATCTACGTATTCCATAGTAGTTCCATTCTCTCCATCTCATGTGATGATCCCTCCACAAGAAAAGTAAAACAGATATTTTTGCTTAATAAAAAAAAGGGCGATGAACAGGAGGAAGCGAAGGGAAATCTTCTTCTGTTTCTTCCTTTTTAGGTTGGCTATTAGCTTGTTATTTCTTTTTTGTTAGACATCCACCATAAACATGTCGCCCTTCTCGTTTTAGGGCTTCGTACTCCTCTGTTTCCCATTGCCCTATTGTCCTTTGCTTTCTTCACAACTCTATCGTCAACCATATATGGTCCGCCTCATCCACAAGGGATAAACAAGGAAAACAAAACAAGACTCTCTTACTTTCAGTACAAAAGAGAAATGGGAGATGGTAAAGGTCACTTACACTCAGCAACTATTGTACAGTGGAAGTCGGTAGTGGTGGAGTAACTTTGATGAGGCACTTATTATACTATCTTGGACAGATCAACGAAAAAACCATGCACTAGCACCAACAGGATCAGGAAAGTCACAAATTGGATGGAGCCTCATAAATGAAAATGGTGAAGAATGATATCGGGGGGTTTCCATGGAAATGGACAGGACTCAGTTTGAAGTAGACATCAAACTGATACCATTATTGGGCGCACCGAATCGCAAACATTTTATAATCCCACATGATATTAGGTGTCGACCAAACTGATGGTGAATGCCACCTGGCGAAAATTTGAGGCTGGTTTGGAATTAAGAAGGGCAAACTCGTCCGTTCCTCGTTGCAATTAATAAATTGAATTAGTGAGTTAGCGATGGAAGGAGAATACACTCGAGAACACGATTTTTTGTTAATTAGGACACGATCTCTTGGTTCAAAGAACAATTTGTTGAAATCTGGAATAACTGAAGACGTTTGAATGGTTTGATCTTGTGCAAAAACCTACAGAAGCAGAATTGTTGGTATGGTATAGCAGACTACCATAAGTGCTTGAAAATTTTAATCGCTTGAAAAACCATGAGCAAAGGACCACGATCTACTTTGATGTTTGAGGATGAGTTGAATATGGAACTCATAACATTAGAGGTTCAATTTTAGTTTGTCCAAGCAAAGCTAGCTGAGGTGAAAGCCTTCTTGATAGAAGAAACTGACACGCAAGTCGTAATCGTAACTCAGGGATTGAAACGCAAAATGTTTCTGATCAGGTTTAAGGTAACAGTTCCAATTACTCGTTGAACCAACGGTTAGAAGTAATTAAAACCACTTTATCGTTTTGCAAAATGAAGAAAACAGAAAAACCAAGTGTTCGATAGGATCAAGAAGAAGTCAAAAAGCGCTTGAGAGAAAGAATGCAACATTTCTTTAGGTGTCAAAGTCATCAACTTCTTGGATACGCATTCCAAAAAGTCAAATTTGTTCAAGAATGTTCAAAGGCCGCACTTGATAATATTTTGGCCTGCGGAAACTTACGACAACAAAATCCATTTAACCAAATTGTTGTTTAACTTCTTTTAAAAGAAGCAATGATTTTCAGAGAAACGATTTTACCTTTTTTCTTCTATTTTAGTTTTCCACTTGCCTTCTCCTTTTACTCGCTAATTGCATCTGATGTTACTGTTTCCAGCAGGAAATTACGTTACGTTAATTCTTGAAGGATTTGATTTAAAGATTTCCATTTCCAAGACATCTCAAAATAATTCTAATTGGTTTGTGGAATCGTGACTGAACTGAAACCTGAGGCAAAGTATGTTTGAAAATTCCGATTCGCTGCACTGAAAAACTTCGTTCGCATTTACCCAGGAACTCTGCTACATCTAATAGCTCCCCCGGTGTCGTACCCGCGCGGCACGTCCGGAATTTAATTAGCAGTAAAATTCGAGCAAGACGAATCGAAGTGTGCCGCTGCAATTCGAAGGCAAAAAGCATAAAATATTTGCCAATTCATTACCTGATCCCCGAATCGTCGCAATCAATTAATTTAATTAGTTCCCGGACGGGCAAAAACTTTCCACGCCCGAGGAAACAATAGCATCGCGCGCGAAATAAGAAGCGTAGATGGAGCTTTTTCTTTTGGGGATTGTTTTATATTAAGAAATAACAAAAATTGAGTTTGAGAGGGCAAACGGGTGGAAAACATTATGTCTAAACCGCTCTGTCGTAATGTGGTGCTTATTCCGGGCTATTTGTCAGTAATGTTAACACGTTCGAGCGACCGAGAACGGCGGAGGAGCTTTGAAACCCACACGGCCCCAGACGACGAGGCAGTTTATCTGGCAGATGGAATCGCGGCGATTCCTCCTCATGAGCGTCGTTACCCACAGACCAAGTTTCCCGAATGCGGCGCATTTCGTGCACGTAGATGCACACGCTGTTACGATAACGAAATCCTTTCAGATGCCGGCGATAAAAACACAGAAAAGGAAATGTAAGGATCAGTGTTCCAAGTGCAGTCGTATTAACGCGAGCTTTTTTCTTTTTACGTTCGCTGATAAGGCAGAGATGCAGGCTAACACATTCTTGTACATTTACAAAGGCTTTTTTTTTATTATTTCTTAGACAATATATGCAGGCAGAGAATGTGAACTATTTTCCCATTTTCAGTTACTTTGAAACTTGAAGTTGATTGATTTCTATCGTATTTTATTAGTTAACAAATTTGAAATTTTGAAAATGAATTACACACATAGAGTAATAAAAGGGATGATTAAAAAATTTGTGAGAATAAATATATGTACATATAGAGAAAAGTTCTTCTGTTTAAACAGAAACACAAAAATGTTAATTGGCTGTGAATTGTTAATTTTGAATCAGCCTTACTTGAAACGTAACAAATTGACGTACATCATAACCTCACTTTTCTTATTGAAAGAAATGTCAAACAGCAGTTTTATTAACAAATTTTATTCAAAAGTCAAAGTAAAATCATAATAGGTCATCAAGTGCCCACCATTTTCATTAAGACAGGCTTAGATTCTACGTAAAATTCATATTTCAAACGTCAAATCGATCGAGCGTGGTTCACAACTAACAATTCACGGCCCACTATGAGGAGAAATTTTTAAAAAGTTTTTTTTTCTGCTACAATATTTAAACTTCGCGCGCAGAAACGAAATGAAAACGACTGGAAAATTCCTTTAAAAAGACACAGAGAGACGCTAATTATACAATACACTAATTAACGAGACGAGAAGAAACAAAAGAGAATGGAAACAAACAACGACGAAATGCTGAATTGTATGAACTGAAAACAAAAGATGATCGTCAATTTTCGTTTGACGTACGTCATAACCTCACTTTTTCTTATTGAAGAAAATGTCAAAAAGTTCAAACAACAATTTTATTCAAAAGTCAAAGTGAAAGGCGAGAAGTAACAAAAGAGAATTGAAACAAACAACGACGAAATGCAGAATTGTATGAACAGAAAACAAAAGACGATCATCAATTGCCATTTGACGTAGATCATAACCTCACTTTTTCTTATGGAAGAAAATGTCAAAAAGTTCAAACAACACTTTTATTCAAAAGTCAAAGTGAAAGGCGAGAAGTAACAAAAGAGAATTGAAACAAACGAGGACGAAATGCAGAATTGTATGAACAGAAAACAAAAGACGATCGTCGATTCTAGTTTGGCTGGGAGCGACTGAAAATCAAAGACTCTCATTAAGTAAACGACGTCAACGATTTCTCGCGCGAAACTTTTGAAAATCAAACCAAACTTTTATTTGGTTTTTGTTTTGTATTTCGTCGTATTTTTCTTCCTTTAAGTAAAAGGAACAAATAAAAAGACGACGATTTCCGATGGGAATCACGTTTTCATTTGTTTTATTGCATTTTATTAAGTTTTTTGTTCTTTGGAAATCAAATCATGGCTTATTTGTTTCTTTGCGTTTAATTATTCTTTTAATTTCTTTTTGTAAGCAAAAAATCGACGATTTCCGGCGCAAAACATTTGAAAATCAAGCCTTCATTTGTTTCTTTGTATTTCGTTATTTTCCTCCCCTTATTTTTTTGTAAACAAAAATAACAAATGAAAATTAAACGACTTTCGGCGGCGAGAATCTTTCATTTGTTTCTTTGCATTTTATGAATATTTTTAATTTATGTTTGCAAGCAAAAAAAATCAATGATTTCCGATGGGAAGTTTTTCATTTGTTTTTTGCATTTCATTATCTGTTTTTGTTTTGTTTTTTGTTTATTGTAAGCAAAAAATCGATGATTTCCGGCGCAAAACATTTGCAAATCAAAATCATTTGTTTTTTTTTATATTTCGTTATTTTTCTCCCTCTTTCTTCTCGCAAACAAAAATAACAAAAGAAAAATAGACAATTTTCAGCGGCGAGAAGCTTTCATTTGTTTCTTATTTCATTAATTTTTGTTTTGTTTTTTGTTTATTGTAAGCAAATAATTAACGATTTCCGATGTTTCACTTGTTTTTTTTTTTTTTTTTGGACTTCATTTATTTTTCTTTTCTTCCTGTAAGCAAAGAAGAAACTGAGAGCAAATGCAAAATAGACGATTTTCGATGAGAAACTTTCACTTGTTTCTTTGCATTTCATTAATTCCTTGTTTTTGATTGGTGGGCAAAAAAATGGACGATTTTCCAACAGGAAGCTCTTGACATTCAAATCAAACTTCATTTGTTTCTTTGCACTTCATTCTTTTTCTTTTCGTTTCTTTTTGTAAGCGAACAAATCGACGATTCACGGCAAATCAAATCGAGTTTGCTTTGTGTTTCATTATTGTTTTGTTTCTTTTTGAAAGCAAAAAACAAAGCACGACGGTGCCAAGCTTTCGAAAATCAAATCGAGCTTTTGTTTCTAACCATTTCATTTTTTTTTGTCTGTTTCTTGATGTCGCATGTTACAATTAACAAGCAGCACTTAACGCAGTTTCTTCTTTTGCGATGTGATCTTGTACTTCGCTTCGATCTTCTTTTGTTTTTTCTTTGTTCACCTTATTCTTCGTATTCCCGTGTTGTTTGTTTCAGTTTTTTTTTTTTGTTAAACCATCGTAGTTTCTTCTTTTGTTTTCTGTCAGTCTTGATTTTGGAACAATCCGCTATTTTATGTTTTTTTTTTCATCTGCTGCGCTTAGTTCCGATCTTCTTTTGTTTTTTCTTCTTCACCCCGTGTTCTTCGTATTTTCATGTTTGTTTGTTTGTTTCTGTTTGTGTCTTATGTCGAACTATTGTAGTTTCTTTTTTGTTTTCTTGTCAGTCTTGATTTTTGAATAATTTTTGACTTTCTCTCTTTTTTTTTTATACTTCACTCCGCTCTTCTCTTGTTTTTGTTCACCATATTCTTCGTATTTCTATGTTGTTTGTTTCAGTTTTTCTTTTGTTTCCTTTTATTTGTTTTTTTTTCTCTCATTTCTTACACTCCGCTCTTCTATTGTTTTTTTTGTTCACCATATTCTTCGAAAATCAAGATTAACAAGAAAACAAAAAAAAAAACTGAAACAAACAACAAAGAAATACGAAGAATATGGTGAACAAAAAAAAACAATAAAAGAGTATAAGAGATGAGAGAAAAAAAAAACAAATAAAAGGAAACAAACGAAAAACTGAAACAAACAACATAGAAATACGAAGAAAATGGTGAACAAAAACAAAAACAAGAGAAGAGCGGAGCGAAGTATAAAAAATAAGAGAGAAAGTCAAAAATTATTCAAAAATTAAGACTGACAAGAAAACAAAAAAGAAACTACAATGGTTCGACGTAAGACACAAACTGAAACAAACGAAAATGAAAAGAGCACGGGGTGAACAAGAAAAAACAAAAGAAGATCGGAACGAAGCGCAACAGACGAAAAAAAAACAAAAAATAGCGGATTGTTCCAAAATCAAGACTGACAAAAAAACAAATGAAGAAACTACGATAGTTTAACAAAAAAAAAAAAAAAACTGAAAAAAAACCATATTCTTCGTTGTTTGTTTCAGTTTTTTTTTTGTTTTCTTTTTAATCTTGATTTTCGAAGAATCTGCTTTTTTTGTTTTTGTTACGTAATTTAACTTGAAGGCTTTCGCGGCCGTTGTCCATAATTTATTGAATTGGCTTCCGGTTAGAACCGCGTCACGACTGCTTCTACTGCCGACGTTTCGTTCTTCATTACAGAAGAACTTCCTCAGGGCTGCTGCTGTTGCTTGCGGTGTTGCTGCTGCTGGTGGTGTTGCTGGTCGGTGGGGGCAGTGGATCGGAACGGTGAGCGGGGATTGGTCTGTTGGGATGTTTCCAGGTATTGTGAAGGTAAAAGCCAGTCTCAGGGTTTAGGTTATAACCTAAACCGTTTCCAGGTTTAACCTAAACCCTGATATTGGCTTATTAGCGATACGCTAATGAGATATTTCCCAACAGACCATTCGCCGCTAACAGTTTCGATCCACTGCCCCCATCGACCACTATAAATACCATGACGCCGGACATACCTACTCAGTCTCATCGACTAACGAGAAGTAGTAGCAACACCGCCAGCAACAGTAGCAGCCTTGAGGAAGTTCTTCTGCAATGGAGAACGAAACGTTGAGAGTAGAACCAGTCGTGATGCGGTTCCAACCGGAAACCATTTCAATTTTTTTACGTATTTCGTCGTTCATCCTTCAAGTTTTCTTCGGTTCCTTATAATGAATTAAACGACCTGCTGTAATCACTTTCGTTGGCTTTCTTTTCAATTTCAGTCTTAACCTCAACTTTGCATTCATAGCATTGGTTAATTCTTGTGAATAATAAGTATTGTATTACCTTCACAAAATGCAAAGAGTTCATTTTAGACACGAGGAAGCTGATTTGGTGGTAAGAATGCACCAAAAAGGCGTCCGGCCAGTTGAAATCGCGGAACTCCTCAAAGTGTGATCTCAAGAACAGTTACTTGCTTTAGGCAAACAGGAACAGTTGCAAGAAGACCTGGTATTGGATCAGAAGGTGTAACTGCTCCAACAGTTGCAAGAAGACCTAGTATTGGATCAGAACGTGTAACTGTTCCAAGGGAAGATCGATTTTTGATCATTCAGGCTAGGAGATAGCCATTCGCAACTGCTCGTCACCTTATGCAATGCCACTGGTACAAGAGTATCAGATCACACAGTAAGAAACAGACTGTGGGAGGCTCGATTGAATTCATACAGGCTTTAAAGGCGGCCTCCTTTAACAAGAGATTACAAACGTCAGAGAAGAATATGAGCCGAACCAAGACTTTAAGAAGCTACTTCTTGGGAGGACATTTTGTTCACCGATCAGTCACGTTTTTGCATTCACAATGACAGTCGTGGTAAACGCGTCTATCGAAAACAGGGATGTCGTTATTTGCCCCACTACATCCAACCAGCCTTTGGTGGAGGTGGTGTTATGGTGTGGGCAGGAATCGCACCAACCTTCATATCTTTGATGAGCAAGTAAATGCAAGACGATACGAAGAGGAGATTTTCATCGGTCACGTCCTACCCAAAGGAAATGAAATTGGACGTGTAAATTTAATTTCTTGGACGACAATGGAAGACCACATCGTGCTCAAAATGTGATCAGGGTCTTTAATGACATTGAAACCAATCGCTTACCGCTTACTCCATGTTCACCAGACCTCAACCCGATAGAACATGTTTGGGACATGTTGCAAAAGAGGATGGATAATCATAATCCTCAACCTGCGACTCTTGGGGAATTAAGACATATTCTTCCTAATCTTTGGCACGAAATTCCACAAGAGCATATTGAGAGTATGGCTAAAAGATGCCAAGCTGCAATTGATGCACGAGGGTGCTCAACTCGCTATTAAATCTGTTTAAAAATGCCTACTTTTATTATTCAATAATTAAAGCGTTCCGATCTTTTTTATTTGCTTATTTGTTTTGTTTTTTGTGCTTTAATAATGCTACGTGTAACAATATTTTTTTCCTGAAATTAAACTGTATATGCAATTTTGAGTAGTTTAGATGGGAATCATTATGTTCCACTCTGTATATCGTTTCTTTTTAAGTATTTTGCTTAACTGTTGTGAGTATGTAGTTCATTTTTGGCTGCATTTGACTACGATTATATTGTGCATACTGTATTATTGTCAAATTTTTCCTGTGTTTTGTTTTCCTTTTTTAGGAAGCGATTTACAGTTTGTTCTTTTTCTTTTCCTTTCCGTTCCGCTCATAATATTTTCTTATCGTTACATAAGACAGGGGCTTCATTAAAAGTTGCATCCTGCATTTTCCGTTGCCTCGGACCTCTTTACTAATGACCGACGAAATTTCATTGGTGTTGTTATTTTTTTAAAGCGTTTTAAGAAGTGAGCACAAGGCGACGCTCAATCGGGCGAGGTGCAAGATTTATAAGTTGCTTGCGAACGAACGTAAACCCATCTATATTTGTACGTTTTTTCTGTTTTTAGCTTCTTCCAACACTTCAAATCCAAGTTTTATATTCACACGCCGTTATTCATGTTTACGTAATAAAACACTTCGTTGATTTTACGGTGTTTTCGTTTAAACATGAAATATTTACGCGCGCACTCCGAGCTTTAGAGCGCGTTTGTAATTACGCTGCAATAGCAGCAGAATCCGTTCACTATAATAATTTTATAGAATAAACAGCGAATTAAACGCTGCTTCTTCCATTACAGTAGGTAATGACTTGAAACCTGAGCGTGTGAATGTTGTATGTATTTACATACGAGCTTTAAGCGCCGCGCCGGTTCTTTTTTTTTTTTGGTTCTGGCTTGATGAACACGGCCCGCAGGTGTTTATCTTTCCGACGATCATTATCTATTTAAATTAGCCGTTAGTAATCGAATTATGCGCAAGGGTGTAGTTTTATTAAGAGGCATAATGAAAGGTAATTGAATTACTTCCTGTCTAGTGAGCCTGGTAGTGGCGGACTGTTTCACTTCTGAATGAAATATTGCCGCTCGACTTATATCACTTTAACGCTGGGAATACAAAGAACAATTGGAAAAGGAAAGGGGCATAAGATTGGGCTTGAAAATGGCGGAAGGTCTCTTTGTATTACACAACATTTTTAAGAAAAATCGTGTAACACAATAATTGTGAATGTGTAAGGTAGAGGTGCAAGCAATTCATTCTGCAATACAATCAGGAGTAGAATAAACCTCACTTTGTATAAATTTGGATTACTACCAGGTAGATAGTTGTATTTAATTCTTTCTCCCAAGGATAAGCAGATAATATTACATACACATACATACATCTGCGAGATATTTAATCTTATGAAACAACCCGGCGTGAAAAGAAGAACGAAAAAGAGATTTGCTTACCGTATGCTCCAAGCCAACTTACATAAAGCATATTTGCTTTCCCGTGAAACAAAATGACATCCCGAGAAACCTTTCTCGATATTATTACCTTAGGGACGACTTCATATGAGATTCGTGTGTGCGTTACCACGAAGAGTAATGGTTCCAAGCAAACAAACAACCAAAACGCCGGTCCGTGGCGAAAATGTTTCTCGCGATCGCGTCGCACAATTGACCGTTCGCGTTCGTTTTGTTTATTTTCCTTTGCTCTTAGCGGCAATATTTTCTTTGCCTTTTACGTAAAATAGAAACTCTGAGAACCGTACATGTGCCGCTTACATGATTGTTTTCTTTCCGCAAACAAAAACACGTTTAAGGCTGGGTACACACGTGTCCGTCCAAACAGAAAATTCAATAATGCAACGCGTTGCGAAATGTTTTTCGACGCGATCGTGTACATCAGGCCTTAACGTCGCAAATTAACATGAAACGATGTGACGTTTATCGGTTTTTCGCTTCAGCATTGCCATTGTAAGTCAAGAGAGAAACTAGTTATATTCCCGTTCGTGTGGTCACTGCCTCACCACGGGCGTTTAGAAGCCGACTCGTTATAGATTGTTAGTGTAAAATATGTCACCGTTATTACCATTATATTTTAACTTGAAATTCAATTTATGCTCTCCGCGTTGCCGGTCACGGCCTGCTTGCACGAGTACACGGAGGTCTCCCGTTTTGCGCCTTAACGAGCTGAATTTATTCATAAATTTCGCCGGAGAGGCTCTCATTAAAATAATGGTTATAAATCGGTCCGTTCCACTTAATACGAAAGTGTCGTTGTAAATAATTATAATGCGAGTTAAAACGATTTTGATACATTTTATGATAACAGAGGGAAAACTTTTATTTGATGAATAATGGGGAAGTAACATACAGATTAAGTTTCATCATCATCAATGATCTAAGCTTAAAAATAAAAAAAAGCTCACACACCACAAGGGCGCATCGTTTCTTGTCCGAAAACTTTTGTTCGTTGCGTCTGCGGTTTTTACGAACACATCGTAAAACAATAAAGCTCCAGCAAAATTCATGATCACTCGGTCAATGTCGACGCCCATGTGCAATTCGATATACACTTACGTTGATTACCGAATTAATTAAGTATACGCCAATTTTACGTATCGCTAATAGAATTTTTAATAATAGAATTAGTGTTTCGTGCGGTTTATTACTTTATTAAATTTCTGTTCTTTTCATTCTCTTATACTCTATATAAGAATCGTCCATTTTCTTTTGTTTTTGGGTCTTTAATATTCGTATTTCTATGGTCTTTGTTGTATCGATTTTCTTTTGTTTTCTTTTGTCGAATTATTTGTTCGTGTTTCTGCCTAACAGCAACAAATAAAAAATCAAAATAATTTTCTCAAGATCTCAAGACATTTCGAATTTCACAAACTTTTCAACCACAATTGGTGTTTTTCGCTTTTCTTTTGTTTCTTTGCGTTTCATTATTTTCTGTTTCTTCTTGTACGCAAAAGAGAAGGCGAGAACAAAATGAAAAGCAGACGATTTCGGCGAGAAGCTTTTAATAATCAAATCGAGCTTTCATTTTTTTTCTATACAATTTTTCTTTTGTTTCTTTTTGTTGCATGTAACAATTAACGGTTTCTTCTTTTGTTTTCTATTTGCGATGTGATGTCTATCCACTAACTATTAAATGCTGAGCGCCAATAATTGGGCTCTAAAATGGCGGACTATGATTTTTACTGATTTTTATTTTTCTTTGTTTTTTTTTTTTAATTTCTGTTAGTTCTGTTAATTTTCTTATACTCTATTGAACAATCGTCGATTTTCTTTTGTTTCACTTTTGTTTTACTTTTGTTTTCCTTTTGTTTTTCTTTTGTTTTTCTTTTGTTACTCTTCGTGCTTCCATGTTCCTTGTTTCGCTTTTCTTTTGGGTTTCTCTCTGTTGCATTATTTTTTCATAGTTCTGCCCACCTTTAAATAATTTTCTGACGTTAAAAAGATAAAGTTTTACACACTTCTCAACACCACTAACTACTCTTAACTTCAATACAGCAATAATTGGGCTCCAAAATGGTGGATGAGCCAGCTATGGTTTTCACTGATTTCGGTTTTCGTTTTCTTTACTCTTTTGAAATAATTTAGGAGTTTCGTGCAATTTATTTATTTTTTTTTAATTCTATCGGTTTATGTAATTTTCTTACGCTCCTATTGAAGAATCGTCGATTTTCTTTTGCCTTTTGATCTCTTCGCGTTCCCACGCTCCTTGTTTCGCTTTTTTTTGTTTCTTTTCGTCGAGATATTTTTTCGTACTTCCGCAAATAAAAAACGTAAATCAGTTAAAATCTCACACACTTCTTAACACCACTATTGGGCTCCAAAATGGCGGATGAGTCAGCTACGATTTTCAGTCATTTTTATTTTCTTTTTCAGTTTTTATTCTGTCGCATTATTGTTTAAAATAATTTAGGAATTTCGTGCAATTTATTTAGTTTTTAATTTCTGTTGTTTTTTTTTTATTTTCTTGTAGCCTAAAAGAGAATCGTCGATTTTTCTTTTGTTTTTGGATCACGTTGTTCTTCGTGTTTCCATGTTCTTCGTTTCACTTTTCTTTTGTTTCTGTTTGTAGAATTATTTTAGATTTTCACTCATTTTTATTTTCTTTTGTTTTCAATTTGTTTGTAATTTTGACATTAATTTAATTAAATTTCACACACTACTTAACACCACACCGCTACTATTAACATCACAACAGCGGTGATTGGGCTCCAAAATGGCGGATAAATCAGCTATGGTTTTCAACCATTTTTATTTCCCTTTTTTAGTTTTTATTTTGTCGAATTACTTTTTGAAATAATTTAAGACTTTCGTGCAATTTATTTATTTTTTAATTTCTGTTAGTTTTTTTTTTAAATTTCTTATACCCTAAAAGAGAATCGACGATGTTCTTTTGTTTTTGGATCACGTTGTTCTTCGTGTTTCCGTGTTCTTTGTTTCGTTTTTCTTTTCTTTCTGTTTGTAGTATTATTTTTGCTTGTTTCTGCAAATTAAAGTTTAAATAATTTTCTAAATGATTTTTATTTTGTCGAATTATTTTTTGAAATAACTTAGGACTTTCGTGCAATTTATTTATTTTTTAATTACTGTTAGTTTTTTTTTTAATTTTCTTACACCCTAAAAAAAGAATCGTCGTTCTTGAACTTCTTCTTTTGTTTTTGAATCTCATTATTCTTCTTGTTTTGTTTTTCCTTTGTTTTTAATTTTTCTTTTGTTTCAACAACAATGATTGGGCTTCAAAATGGCGGACGAATCAGCTATGATTTTCACCCACTTTTATTTCCTTTTTTTAAATTTTATTTTGTCGAATTATTTTTTGAAATAATTTAGGAATTTCGTGCAATTTATTTATTTATTTTTTTAATTTCTGTTGTTTTTTTTTTACACCCTAAAAGGGAATCGTCGATTTTCTTTTGTTTTTGGATCAAGTTCCTATGTTCTTTGTTTCGCTTTTCTTTTGTTTCTGTTTGTAGAAATATATTTTGCTTGTTTCTCTGCAAATAAAAGTTTAAACAATTGGGCTTCAAAATGGTGGACGATTCTATGATTGTCACTAATTTTCTTTTGTTTTTAATTTGTCGAATTATGTTTTGAAATAATTTAAAAGTTTCGTGCAATATATTTTATTATTTTTTTTAATTTCTTTAGTCTTTTAATGTTCTTACACCATAAAAAAGAATCGTCGATGTTCTTTTGTTTTTGGATCGCGTTGCTCTTCGTGTTTTCATGTTCCTAGTTTTGCTTTCCTTCTGTTTGTTTTTGTCGAATTATTTCATCACATTTCTGCCTGCCTTGAGCAAATAAAAAATGTAAATTAGTCAAAAGACATTAATTTAATTAAATTCCACAAACTTCTTAACGCCACTACTATTAAAATTCACAATAGCAATGACTGGGCTCCAAAATGGCGGATGGGTCAGCTATTATTTTCACTGATTTTTGTTTTCTTTCTTTAGTTTTTATTTTGTCGAATTATTCTTAGAAATAATTAAGGAATTTCGTGCAATTTATTTATTTTTTAATTTCTGCTGCTTTTTTTTAAATTTTCTTACACCCTAAAAGAGAATCGTCGATGTTCTTTTGTTTTTGGATCACTTTATTCTTCGTGTTTCTATGTCTTTTGTTTCGCTTTTCTTTTGTTTCTGTTTGTAGAATTGTTTTTGATTTTCACTCATTTTTATTTTCTTTTGTTTTTAATTTGTCGAACAACGTTTTGAAATAATTTAGGAATTTCCTGCAATTTATTTATTTTTTAATTTCTGTTGTTTTTTTTTTAATTTTCTTACGCCCTAAAAAAGAATCGTCGTTCTTCTTTTGTTTTTGAATCACGTTATTCTTCCTGTTCCCATGCTCCTTTTTTTTCACTTTTCTTTTGTTTCAACAGCAATGATTGGGCTCTAAAATGGCGGACGAGTCAACTATGATTTTCACTGATTTTTGTTTTCTTTCCTTGGTTTCTATTTTGTCGAATTATTTTTTAAAATAATTTAACAAATTTCGTGTAATTTATTAATTTTTTTAATTTTTGTTGTTTTTCTTACGCCCTAAAAGAGAATCGACGATTTTCTTTTGTTTTTGGATCACAAAGAACATGGAATTCTTTGTTTCGCTTTTCTTTTGTTTCTGTTTGCAGAAATATTTTTTCTTGTTTCTGCCAATGAAAGTTTAAATAGTTTTTTTTTTGTTTTTGGAGCGCGTTACTCTTCGTGTTTCCACGTTCCTAGTTTTGCTTTTCTCCTGTTTGTTTTTGTCGCCGAATTATTTTATCACATTTGGGCTCCAAAATGGCGGATAAGTCAGCTCTGATTTTCAACCATTTTATTTCCCTTTTTTAATTTTTATCTTGTCGAATTACTTTTTGAAACATTTTAGAACTTTCGTGCAATTTATTTATTTTTTTAATTTCCGTTAGTTTGTTTTTAAATTTTCTTACGCCCCAAAAAGAGAATCGTCGACGTTCTTTTGTTTTTGGATCACTTTATTCTTCGTGTTTCCATGTTCTTCGTTTCGCTTTTCTTTTGTTTCTGTTTGTAGTATTATTTTTGCAAATAAAAGTTTAAATAATTTTCCAAATGATTGGGCTCCAAAATGGCGGACGGATCACTTATGATTTTCCCTAATTTTTATTTTCTTTCGTTCTTAATTTGTCCAATTATGTTTTATATTAATTTAAGAGTTTCATGCGATTTATTTATTATTATTTTTTAAATGTCTTTAGTTCTTTCAATTTTCTTACACCTCAAAAAAAAAATCGTCGATCTTCTTTTGTTTCTGGATCACTTTATTCTTCGTGTTTCCTTGTTCTTTGTTTCGGTTCTCTTCTGTTTCTTTTTCTTCTGCTTCTTTTCCTCGAATTATTTTATTTGCGAGTTTCTGCAAACAAAAGTTTAAATAATTTTCTAAATGATTGATTGGGTGCCAAAATGGTTTTTGGAGTGGTTTATTTCTTCCATGTCATCTGTTTCGCTTTTCTTTCGTTTCTTTTCGTCGAATTATTTTTTCGCATTTCATCGACTATTTTCTTTTCGTCGAATTATTTTTTCGCATTTCATCGACTATTTTCTTTTCGTTGTTTCTTATTTTCTGCCTCTTAGCTTAGCTTTGCATTTTCAAGAAATCCATCGGAGGATTATCTCAGTTTTTTTGTTCATCTTTTCACCGTATTCGAGTGCTTTTCGGCGTATTATTATCGAAATTTAACTTTTTCACCATTTCTCTTTTTAACATTCGAACGAAACATCGGCGTTCTTTTGTTTCTCGTTCATCTTACAATCGATATACCAGAGATATATTGTTGCTGTTAAATCCGAGCTTCAAAATGATTGGACAAATTTTGTTGCGTGCTCTAGGCGGCGCTGGAATTTTTCTTCGCCCATACGAGAGAGAGCTTCTATAAAAACAGAACCGGACGCGCGATTTGAATCAATCTTTAGTCAGAGGGTAAAGTGTGTATTTTTAATACACCGCAGATTCCTTTAGAATCATAAATAATAAAAGCAGTAATTGTTGAAAAAATATTAGAGTGCATTTTTTGTGTTAAGCGACTGAGGATCGCTGATTTAATAAACAATTATTTGCTTTGAATGCCGAATTCGTAACAACTGAATGTCGTACAGTTCTAGTCGTAAAAATGCATTAGAAAGTTTCTGGCCAATATTTCTAATTAATATTAATAGAGAAAGACAAACCAAAAATAAAGGTAGAAAGTGGTAGAAATATTAATAGAGAAAGACAAACCAAAAATAAAGGTAGAAAGTGGAAGGGATGGAACTTGGCGAACTACGACTATTTCCAAATATTTATTGAGAAATGCATTGCATTCATTAGATTTGTTCCAGCAACAGCTTTTGTCTAGTTCGAAACCGTCCAAGTTGCTCTTAAAATCGATCATTACTTCACCGAGCAACTGATTCTGATGATTCCGAACTATTCAGAAACTGCAACAAACCTATCATTGAAGACTACACCATTCAAGTAATTCTGTCAGAAACTTGTATGCATGTAACAAAAGTTGTACGTACAGTCAGAATTAAAAGTAAAGTCACTCTAATAAAAACCTAATATGCGAATGAATAGAACAATAGGATAAGGATAATTAAACTGGAAAAATCGATTATCTTAAAGAGAATAAACACTATTTGATTAGATGGGGTTACGTGTATTGCTTAATCATTTTTGTTAATTGAAGTAATTGATTAAGCAGGACGCACACGATAAATAAAATGAAGTTTAAACGAATCCAATTGACCAATCGAAATTGATAAGTCAATTAGGGGCAATTAATTAATAAAAACTTTTACAAAATTCTGAATAACATACATGGGAATGTATGCAAATTCCTGATTTTTATCAGGTCAGTACCGACCAAGATTGTTTGTAAATCGCCCACTTCATGGCGTCTAGGCACATTAAAGTTCGCACCCGTTAACGAAGTTAAAACAAATTGAATTTTTCTTCGCTTGCTCGTTTTATCTAGCAGGATAAACCGAAATTAAGAAAGGATTACCGTGATGTAACGAACAAATCAAAATTGCAGCCAACAACGCGAACCGAAAATCGTGGGCGAACCCGATCGATCGATAAGTAATTTCGCTACTTCGGTAATCGTTATGCGAAATTTAATCTAAAATCTCTGGGAGGACAGATTTGGGGGCCCCATTATTTTTAAAGGGGGGGTAAATTCGACGAGACAATTAAGTACACGCGGCAGGTAGCAAGGAATTCCCCCGGCCGACGTCGTTTAAAAATAAATCTCTTCATTATAATTCCTTGGAAACGAGGAAGTAATTCCACAAACTGGAACACCTGTGGCAATAAATCTGAAAGAATCCAATTCTGTTTTATTCGCACTGATTTACAAGCCCAAGATACACGCGCTCGTATAAATCTTCAGAAATTAAGTCCGACGTTTGCGTTTATAAAAATCAGACTTGGAATTAATCGCGATCCAAAAAAAAAATAACAATAATAAGGATCGTGAGAGCATGTAATAAATTAAATGGTTCGCGGTGTGTATTTTTGCATTTTCTTATTGTTTAACGTTTCTTTGTGTGTCCCGTGCATTGTTAATTGAATTGCCCCTGAAGAGCGAGCGAAACGCTAAACAATAAGAAACCGGGGAACGCCACGAACGGGAAAAGAATGTTTTATTTATTCAAACTATTTATGTTTTTAATTGTTTGCTTGGGGAGTAAGTGGTTTTGTGGCTTCTGTTTCAATTCGCCCCTAACAAAAGAACTCCACTTAGAAGCTCCATTAAACAATTGTTTGCGTTATCGCTCAATTCTTGGTTGTTGATTACTAAGAAGAAAAAAAATTGAAGATGTTACGATTTCTAGAGGTCGGGACAGTTGCGCCCCTGCAAGTGTGCAGGTCCGCAACTGCCCCCCAATTCCTACTTCTAAATCCTCATTTTTTTCTTAACCTAATCCGAACTTTCCTCAATAATAATATATTTTGAAGTAACCAACCGGTCTTGATTTAGAATGCGCCTCGAAACTAATAATTTCGTTCAATAATTGTAATGACTTCTGGGTTACAAGTAAAAAGCGATCGTGTTTATCGCCGGCATTAAATTTTCTCGGAATATCCTTCCTTATTACATTCTTTAAGTGAGTACGTGCAGTGGCGGCTAAGTTTTCAAAGCTAACATTCAGGAGGCGCTCGGCAAACAACATTTCATTTAGAAATGTGACTTCGTGTTGGTTTTACGATGACGAGCGTTAAGTGTCCTCATGTTAATTGCAGCACGTCCTTGACGACGCTCAAGAATTTACCGCCCCTCACTTTAACATTCATACGAAAACCCGCCTCGACAATGGGTGAAAAGAGTCTCTGCTCTTTTAGATCGATTTTTCAGCTCGCGAAGTAATTAGCTTGCGCAAATCGAACATAAATTTGGGGGGCGTAATCCAGAGGGGCATGCGTTTAATATTTAATGATATTTTAACTTCCTCATCAACTATCGTGGGGGTGGTCGAAATCCTTCGAGCAAATTTGAATTGAGGATTGGGTGAAATATCTTGGGGGTTGGAATTTGTAAACTGCAGTTCATACATGTTTTAGGAACGGGCGGCATCGCGTAAAGATAATGGGGATGTAGCGGTTTTCGCCTTAATGGAAAAAGTTTCTTGAACGCTTGATGTCTTCTTACATGTTGGTTGCTCGAACGCGAACAGTTTATATTGTTGGGGGGCGAGGGTGTAAATTGTTAATAAGTAAGCGATACTTTACCCTCTAAGTCTGGACGGAATTTTCTCACCTGAAACAGAAAGCAATAATTAACAAAAACGGAAGTATAAAAATAACTCTTAACAATATTGTTACTAGTATAGCTATGGGCGTTCCAGCTCACTTTCTTATGGAGGATTAACATTTCGCATCAAATATGTGTGTATGGTTGCCTATCATGACATTTTTACTTGTCATTTATAACCTGCTACCAGCGCCCAACAAAAGCCATGACAGGCAACCACACATACATATTTAATAAATGTTGATTGTCCATAAGAAAGTGAGCCCGAATACCCATAGCTATCCACTGTTGCTACTAAATAAAATCGCCTCTGGTGTTTTCACGGCTGGTTTAAATCGACTGCCACGAGATGGCAGCGAGTGGAGGACTCTTGTGCCTGCGTACGACGTTTCGAAGTATCTTGTGCTTTGAGAACTTTTTTATGGTTTACACACAATATTAAAACGCATAAATAAAAACAGTATTTATTAATTTTAAAAAAATATTTCAAATAAAAACCTGTTATACAAACAGCAGCAGTTCTTTCTCTGATGAACAAAGTGAAAGTGATGGAGTCAGTCGATCAAGTTTTCAACAAAATTGGAATATTTACTTTGCTCACAAAACAAAAGAGCTTTCAGAAATAATTGCGATAATAGTTGAAAATACAAGAATAAAAGTACAAACAACAACCCAACCCAACCAATGGATGGCGCTAGTTACAACAACGGCTCTACTAGTTTGGCGCTAATTACTATTACGATTTTACTTGAATTTAATGACCAATAGATGACGCTACTTATAGCGACGATATTACTTGAATTTAATGACCAACAGATGACGCTAGTTATAGCAATGATTTAACTTTAATTTAATGAGCAATAGGTGACTATAGTTGCAATAGAGATATTATTTTAATTTAAGGACAAACAGATGGCGAGTTACAACGCAGATTTTAGTTTAATTTAATTTAGGTCCAATTTTATAATATAATTTAAAAGTTTTTACATCTGAAAGCGATTTCAAAAACCACGATTTTACTTTAATTTCATTTAATGACCAATAGATGGCGCTAGCTACAATAACGATTTTACCAGTCTGATGCTAGTTGCCATTACACGATTTTATTTTAATTTAATCAGCAATAGACGGTTCTAGTTACAATAACTATTTTATTTCAATTTAATGACCAATAGATGACTAGTTACAACGAATATTTTCGTTTAATTTCATTTAATGACCAAAAGAAGGCGACACATAGCTACAACTATGGTGTTACTTTAATTTGTTTCAATGGCCAATAGATGGCACTAGTCACATCAACGATTTTACTAATTCGGCGCTAGTTGCTGTTATGATTTCACTTTAATTTAATGATCATGATCATGGCGCTAGTTACACCTACAATTTTATTTTAATTCACAGACCAATCGATGGCTCTAGTCTTCAATAATGATTTTACTTTAATTGCTTTTAATGATCAATGTATGGTGCTAGTTATAATATTAATTTTACTAAATGGCGTTGGTTACAATGACGATTCTACTGAATGCCTAGTAGATGGCTAGTTACAACAATGATTTCAATTTTTGTTTAATATTAATAACGATCAATAGATTATTGTAGGTGACAATAATTTAATTTAACGATCAACAAACAGTGCTACCAGCAATAACGATTTCACTAGATGGCGCTAGTTACAATTTTATTTTAATGACCAACAGATGACGCTAGTCACGTCACGCTTTCACTTTCTCTTTATGTCTCTTGTAACTTTTCTTTTACTTTGAACTTTATGACTTTATTTCCTTCAATAAGAAAAGTGAGGTTATGGTGTACGTCAATGGCGACAATTTTACTATAGGGCGCTAGTTAAAGTAACAATTGTACTTTAATTTAATGACCAATAGATGGCGCTACTTATAATAACGGTGGTACTAAACGGCGCTAGTTACAATGGCGGTTTTAGTAGATGGTGCGCTAATTGCAACAAACTATTTTACTTCAATTTAGTTTAATGCCCAATAGGTTGCCAATTACCCACAACAGTTAAATTTAATGGCCAATAAATGGTGCTACATGCGATAACGGTTTTACTAGATGGCGCTAGTAACGATAACAATTTTAATGACAAATAGATGACGCCAGTTATGACAACGCTTCCACTTTCTTTTTATTTCCTTCGAGCTTTTCTTTTACTTCTTCAATATTTTGGATCACGCGGATCTAATTTGATCGAAGGTGGCGCCGGTTCGAATTTATTAAAAAAAAAAAAATTGCGAACGTTATTTCTTTTTAATTAATAATCTTATTTCGATTTACAGACACGAATGCGGGTTGGCGCTGTGTCAAGTAAGCTTTTCATTTTTGTTTAATATTAAGAATGATCAATAGATGGCGCTGGTTACAACATTGATTTTACTAGTTCGGCACTAGTTCGTATTACGAATCTAATTTAATTTAATGCCTAATAGATGGCGCTAGTTACACCAACGATTTTATTTTAATTTAATGGCCAATTGATGGCTCTAGTTATAATAACGATTTTACTTTAATTTCGTTTAATGATCAATAGATGGTGCTAGTTATAATAAGGATTTTATCAAATGGCATTGGTTAGTTGCTAGTTACAGCAACGATTCTACTGAATGCCTAATAGATGGCTAGTTCCAACAATGATTTTAATTTAATGACCAAAAGTAAGCTTTTATCACAATCTTGGCTTCCGGACTGGGAACCGCGTCAATTCTTCGTCTTGCCGACGTTGCTGCTGCTGTGAAGACTCAGAGTCTTCACAGCAGCAGCAGCGACCACATCAGCAGCTACAGCCTCCAACGAAGCCCTGAAGAAGTCCACGGCGAGATGGACGAAACGTCGGCAAGACGAAGAATTGACGCGGTTCCCAACCCTGAAACCAAGATTGTGATGGACAACGGCCGCGGAAGCCTTCAAACCAAATAAGATTTTAATTCTTGTTTAATATTAAGAACGATCAATAGATGGCGCTGGTTACAAGATTGATTTTACTATAATTTTTTTATTCTCCTTGACGCTTTTGTTTTTATTTATTTATTTTGGAGAGATCGTTGACTTCAAATCGTATAACGACGCCCAATTTGAAACATCTACGGTTATTGTCGACTTGGTCCATGTATCATTTGATTGTTTTAATGAACTTACTACAGAGGGCACTGTTTTACGATAAAAAAAACAAATGATTAGCGAATTGCATATTCCTAGGATTTAATATTAAGAATAGTGCAATCCAGTCGATTGTATTGAAATGTATAATGTTAGTTTGGTAACAGCGACCAAATAAATTGTGGTAATTACTGACAGAATGACAAGTGACACTGTCCGAGTTTTTTTTAATAGTAAGAATGGCGAATAGGTGGCGCTAGTTACAGTACTGCTTACCGCTTGATTTCTATTGACTTTTTAATTAAAAAACGTTCTCATTTAATAGAAATTTGTTCAAACAGATGGTGTCTCTTGAAACACCGAAAGAATCACAAGAGACATTGTCATAATCTTCCTTCAATAGTTGGCGAATAGATGGCGCTAATTACAGTAAAAAAATATTTAACTCTTACTGCTATTTTCTGACAACTTTTTAATGAATAAAGTCGAATCGCAAATGTTCCAATTTAATAGCAATTTGTTCCAACAGATGTTGGCTCTTGAATTACTGGAAGAATGACAAGAGGCAGTCTGAATTTTTCTTTAATATATAAATAGGTGGCGCTAGTAATTGCAGTACAAAAAAAAACACTTAATACCGTTTGTTTTTTTTATTAACCTTTTAATTAAAAAAAAAGGAATCACAACAAATTACGGTGCCTCTTGGTCTAAACAAAAAGACACAAAAGAAAAAGAAAAAAAAACTAAAATATTTGGCGATCTAAATCAATATTAAAATTTCTTCGTTGTTCACTCGAGACGTTGAGATTTGTGCAACTTTAAAGCTATCCCTTCAGAGATATTATGAAATTGCTATTATATTTAGGATTAAAATGAGATGCTAACTGCGATATCTGGATTAAATTAAAAGTAAAAGAAAAAGGAGCTTCATCAACAAAAACCAAAGTACAAAAGGAGTGCGAAAAAGTAGCTGCTGAGGTACGAAAAAGAATTACAGGAGACAAACGGAATTACGTATTTGCAAACATCTGAGGAAGGTAATAAACATTAAGGACAAAAAAGGTAGAATATTATTTACAAACGCACGAGGAAAATAGATTGGTTCACCTAAAAGAAACATAGAGAAGATATATATATACATCAGGACTGGCGTATATTGCGAAAGAAACGGAAAGAATTTATTTCAGCCCCGTCCCAAAGGGGAATAACCGGTTCTATATTATAAACAACTTCAATAATTTGCGTTCTACCTTGGGGATGTTAAAAAACAACAAAACATTTACTGTTTATACAAGGTGTTTTTAATATTAAAGAAGCCTCAACCCATTTGACTGTAAATAGTAATTGGTTTAACATAAATAAAATTTGGGATAGGGATAGCACCCAAGCTTTCTCTATTCTTTGTATTATGTTGCATTGCATTGCAAACTTGAAGGCGGTTGGTTATCTATATCACAGATCAAAACCCACTGAGCATATCATAATTAAATAAACCGTTCACATTTGATCGAATAAGTTATGGATGCGATTTTTCCGGTTCGATTAACACCGAGCTTAACAACCACGTGCACAAGACGGAAGAAATAATGAACTTAGGTCGATAAACAAATGTTCGATCGCAGGCAAGTGGTAGTAAATGGCTTAAGATGTGATTGTGTGCATAGCAGTATCTCGTTAATAAATAAGAGAAACAGTCTTAAGTGCCGGCAGAAAACCTAAATTGCGTTAGTATCGAACAAAGTAAACACACACGGTCTGTTATTTATGTATCTATCGGACGTATCGACATCATGCCATATCCCTCTGCCAACTTATTTGCATTTTACAGTTGCGCCTCCTATCTCCGATCTAAGAATTCCGCCGTCTGTGTGGATTTCATATTTTACAGGACTTGGATTATCCTACAAAAGGACTCGTTTAATCGAAATTGCGTCATGTAAATCGAATCGATTCGGAAGCGCCCCCCGACGTCTTTCATTCGTCGGGAATAGTTCTGCTCTAGCGTTCGTTTCATGTTCAAATATTTGGTAAATAATTCATAGAGCGTCCCAGGCTGATAGTCGATCAATACCCAGGATTGCTTTGAAATCTCGTAAACTTTGATTCGACGCACGAATAAACTTATTCCGAAGTTTGGTATCGCCGAAGTTAATATTTATTGTTACTGAATTTTAGATTCTTCTTCGGCAACTCATTGATATTTGATGAGCTTCTAAGTTTACGTTTGTTTACACTTAAATTATTTAGTAAATGGAAGATACTAAAATTTTTATTCTGGAATTTTGCCTAAACAGAGAATCAAATGTAAACAATTTCTATTTGTTATAGTTGACTTGAATTTAGTAACAATTTTCAGACATAAATTCTGCAATTATGTTAACAAATACCATTGTTTTTTTCCTGTGTGTTTGTGTGTGTGTGTGTGTGTGTGTGCAGATGAGTTGTGGAGAGTTATAATTAAGAATCTCATTTTAAAAACAGTTAAGACAATTCCACGTAGCAACGAACGCAAGGAATGTCTAATTTCCGTGGACTTCTTCACGTACCACGTCTTCGTCGTTCAAGTTGAAAATACGTGCAGCAGACATTTCAATGCTCATTAATTAGAAAATGTGGGATATGCGCCCACACTCCCATTTCAAAATTAGAATCCAGAAATTGTTTCATTTCCGTTCCGTCTCGATTAATTGGGCGCACGCTTTGTGTAAACTACTAAATTTGATGCATACCTCAATTATTTAAAATGCTCCTTCAATTTAATACCAGCGCGTATTGTAAGTAACCGTGTTTGTAAGCCAGAGAGAGTGAGAGGAGGACGAGGAGGGAAACGAGATTTATAAACACGCTTTAAGAATGCCTCGCTTGAGATTCCTCCAGTATGTGAAACAATGCACGACGCACATGAAATGGAATTAAGCGTGTAATTATTATCAATGTGTGCGTGGTAGGTACTATGTGAACGTGGGCTTTATTTTTTATTCTTTGTCGCCGCCGTCTAGCGGATTCGTCTAGCAAATGAGTAACTCGGTTATTTATGTACCGTACCGCGAGGGGGCGGCGACGCCGAGGATGAGAAATTTCCGAAAAACAATAATAATCATAATAACCCCCCCACCCCCCCGCGCGAAACCTATCAAGCGTGTATATAAAAAAAAAATAAACGTGGGCCAAAAAATTGCATTCCGCCCGCTGACAAATTGCCCGCATATTTCACTTTGTACGTTCGCGAACTGTAACATATAAAAATAAATTCGGCTGCAGTGTTTCACGTGGGCCACAGAGAGAGTAAATTATTGGAAGCGAAACATTTTTCGGCCGATTAATGTGCGGACGTAAAATTTTATTCGAACGGCCCGGAACGCCGCCCGGTGTAATTTGACGCGGACAGAAACTAAATGTTAAATGCAGAACTGTAAAAAAAAATGAACTCGTTTATGGTGCACCTGGGAAATTAGAGAGTTTTGGCAATAATTTATCTGTATACAGTAAGGAAAGAGATGTGCAAGAAATTTTACTCAAAAACATATTGGCGGCACTCGACTTTTTATTTATAATTCTAAACGAAATCATTTAATTTGATCACGTGGTTAAGATTCAAGAAAGTAATTTTTTTATGGAAAAAGAATCGATTTGAACTGTATTTGGTGTGAGATTTTAATGTAATGACCCAAAGTAGGTGCTACATACAACGATTTTACTTGAATTTGATTTAATGGTCAACAGATGGCACTAGTTACTATCGCGATTTTTACTTTAATTCGATGATCAATAGATGGTTCTAATTTGGTCACGTGGTTAAGATTCAAAAACGGTTATCTTTTTATAAAAAAAAAGGAATGACGAGATTTCACCAATAGATGGCTAATTACAACAAAGGTTTTAGTTTAATTTAATTTAATGACGAAAACTAGGCGCCACGTATAACGATTTTACTTGAATTTGATTTAACGGTTAACAGATGTCGCTAGTTACAATAACGATTTTACTAGTTTGGCGCTAGTTACAATTTTGATATTTACTTAAATTTGATGATCAATAGATGGTGCTTGTTACTACAACGATTTTCTTTTAATTTAATGAGCAACAGATGGTTCTACTTTGGTTACGTGGTTAAGATCTAAAAAAGTTATTTTTTTATAATAGATTTTTTTTATAAAAAAAATAATCGATTTGAATGACATTAGGCACGAGATTTTACTTTAATTTAATGACCAACAGATAGTTAGTTACAACAAAGATTTAAGTTTAATTTCATCTAATGACCAACAGATGGCGCTAGTTACAATAACGATTTCACTAGTTTGGCGCTAGATACTATTTCGATTTTTACTTTAATTTGATGATCATTAGATTACTATAACGATTTTCTTTTAATTTAATGAGCAAACAGATGGTTCTAATTTGGTCACGTGGTTAAGATGCAAAAAGTTAATTCTTTTATAAAAAAAAAATAATTTGAATGATATTAGGCATGAGATTTTACTTTAATTTAATAACCAACAGGTGGCTAGTTACAACAAAGATTTTAGTTCAATTTAATTTAATGACCAAAAGTACGCGCTTTACGTAACGATTTTAACTTGAATTTGATTTAATGGCCAACAGATGTCGCTAGTTACAATAGCGATTTTACTAGTTTGTCGCTAGTTACTAATTTTTTTACTTTATTTTGATGATCAATAGATGGCGCTAGTTACAACAATGAATTTATTTTAATTTAATGAGCAATAGATGGTTCTAATTTGCTTACGTGAATAAGATTAAAAATAAATATTTTTTTTAAATAAAAAAAGAATGTATTTTAGTGATATTTGGTATGAGATTTTACTTTAATTTAATGACTAACAGATGGCTAATTACAACAAAGATTTCAGCTTAATTTGATGACCAAAAGTCGGCGCTGCACACAACAATGATTTTACCATAATTTGATTTAATGGCAAATAGATGATGGCGCTGGTTGCAATGACGGTTTTTCTAGATGGTGTGCTAATTGCAACAAACGATTTTACTTTAATTTGGTTTAATGACCAATAGATGGCGCTAGTTGCAACAAGAAATTTCTTCTCGTAGTTGGCCGCGAATTGTTAGTTGTGAACTAGCCTCAATCGACCTGACGTATGAAATATGAGTTTTATGTAGAGTCCCAAGCCTGCCTTGATGAAAATAGTGAACATTTTGATCACCTATTGGGATTATATTTGAATTTGAATAAAACTTGTTAATAAAACTGTTTCTTGAACTTTCTGATATTTCCTTCAATAAGAAAAGTGAGGTTGTGATTTACGTCAATTTGTTAAGTTTTAAGCAAGGCCAGTTCACAACTAACAATTCACGTCCAACTGGGAGAAGAAAATTTAAAAAAGGCACTTTATTTACGATTTTACTTTAGTGACCAATTGGTGGCTCTAGTTACAATAACGATTTTAGTTTACGTTAATGACCAAAAGATGGTGCTACTTACAACAACGATTTTACTAATCTGATTGAATGGCCAATAGATGGTGCTAGTTGTAATAACTATTTTACTAAATTATGTTGACGATTTTACTAGATGGCGCTAGTTACAATAACAATTTTATTTTAATGACCAACAGATGACGCAACGTCTTCGCTTTCTCTTTATGCCCCTTATAGCGTTGTAGGATGGCGCTGTGTCAAGTAAATCTCAATTTACTTAGCTCAAGGTTTTAATTATGTTTAATATTAAGAATAATCATTGATGGCGCTGGTTCAACAACGATCTCGCTCTAGTTTTTAATTCTTCTTGACGATTTTGTTTTTATTTATAGAGAGGGCGCTGACTTCAAATCGAATAACAACGTCCAATTTAAAATACCCAAAATTATTGTCGATTTGATCATTTCATTGACTTACAGAACTTACTAAAGAGGGCACTGTTTCACGATTAAAAAAAGACAAATGTTTATCGAATTGCATATTTCTAGGATTTAGTATCAGAATGTACGAGTCGAATGTACTTAAATGTATTAAATTTGTTCAGTGACGGTGAATTGAAACGTTGAGGTTCGTGTGATTATTTTAAAGTTCACCCTGCGAAGATATGACGAAATTATATTTAGGAAATGATAGCAAGGATATATTTAATAGTAAGAATATTGAATAGATGGCGCTAGATGGATTTTAGATGGATTTTAGAAATAGAAAACCAGACAATCACATCCAAAAAAGACATTAAATACCACGTCGATCGTGAGATGAAAATGACAACTCACGTTAAAAAAACGAGTGAAAAGGCTTCCAAAACCCAAATGGCACTGACAAGGCTGCTGCCGAACGTACGAGACCCAAGAGCAAAAAAAGGAAAATCCTGGCCGGCGTGGTTCTCTTGACGCAACGACTATCTGGACTCGAGCAATGAACAATAAACATTACGAGGCCCTCTTAGAGGGAGTCAATAGAAAAATAGCCATTTGGATCACTTTTGCCTATAAGACGGTAGTCACAGAGGCGATACTTGTGGTCGCAGCGCTCCCGCCTAAACTAAACTAATGCACAAAATAGGCAAAACAGACTCCGTAAGTCCACAAGAGGCCCTCATGGAGAAATGGCAGCAGTCCTCGAACTCTTACCAAGGATGAGCAAAGACGATCATCAAGGAGCTGTAGAAAGTGAAGTAGATCATTACGTCACGTAGGACATGTCGTTTTCAGTAAATTGGATAGCAACATCTACTGGCAATGTCACCAAGTTGACATCCCAGAGCACACAGTCTTTGACCGAGGAAGATGGGATAACGTCAGATTGGAGGCCAACAGAAAATGCGGAAAATTCATATCCAAGGATAACGTTGCCGAAATTATCCTAACTAACTGGGAAGACACCACCAAAATGCTTAGAGTGATCATGATGACCAAAATGAAGGACGAGAAAGCAAGAGAGAGGCTCAGAGGCAGCCCATGATCTCAACCATCCTGGAAAAGACAACCCCGATTAAAACTAACATAAATAATTACCACCAGACAACCACTTCCTTAATGCACGAGGCATCACGGGCCACCAGGGCGTCAGTCCATACCCTGCTGCGTCCAGTTCTATTCTTATAGCTGACCTTACGTTGCACACAGCATCGGAGGTTCATTCCTCTATCCTCACCCTCCTTATCTAGTTTTATTTTTCTTTTCAAGCTTAAGGTCTGTCTGGTCTTCTTCTTTAATGCTTCTTCTTCTTCCTTCACTCTTCACTCCTCATTCTACCCTGGTTCCCGGTCTTCTTCTTCCTTCTTTCTTCATTCTTCGTTCTACCCTGGTTCGTGTTCGTCTAAACCCTCAACTCTCTTCCTTTTTTGTAAATTAATTTCGCTTACATACAGACGGCGTCCCCCTTCTCTTCAAGCGTCCGGGTCGAAACTTTTAGGCCAACAGGAAACAGGTTCCTCCACAAGTCCCCATACCTAGAGAAAACGTGATCCCAGTTCTCGGCTTCTTCACAGACACAAGCAGGATTCTCCCGGATTCCAAATGCGTTCAGTTTTCCGGCAAAAGACCCATGGCCAATCAAGAATGTTATAGGTTAATAATTAAAAATGCTGAACTGATTCCACCTCTCCTGTCAAGCATCAGTGACCAACTCATCCACCTGCTGCAAGACTCCCTGCTTGTTTTTGAGGTTTATAGTATAGTATTCAGGAGTTGGAAGTGGCGATTCTTTTTGATAGCGGTGAGCATCGCACTACGTCGGATCTCGAGACCTAGTGGCAAACAGCCACTCAGGATCTGAAGCGCATCGTCGGACACCGTTCGATAAGTTCGAGTTTTGGACAGTATAAACGCTTTCTGTCACGCGGTCAAAGTCCTTCTTATATGTGAATGGTGCACGATCATGCCAAACGGTGGTCCCACAGCATACAGCTTCTCCGAGAAGAATTTAGCGTGCGGAATAAAGGTGAGTCCACCGCCCAGCACCATGCCCGAAGAGGTCCAGTTCAGGGGAGTCTAGCCCAGTCTGGCGGGATCAAGCTTGCCCTTCAGCATGACTCCACAGGTCTTATTCATGGAGAGGGTCATATTGTTTACGATTACCACGCGATGCCTAACGGTAGGTTCCAGAAACTAGCAGCTGCAACAGAGGATACGGAGTTTAGTTGGTAGGCGCTCGTGTCGATGACCTAAGAAATACTGACGATACTGACAGGGCAAATCCAACACATCTGATACTTGGATTACCGTTGACGATGTTTCATGGAGATTCTCTAAACTTCTAAATCGAGTAATAGTTACGTGGAACTTTTGCGAATATTGAGTTGCTTTGGGAACCGTCAGCTTCACATTATTGTTGTCAGCTAGGTTGTGTTCATCCTGGCGGCCTTTTAAACCACACCCATCTCGAAGGAGCTGCCTGGAGCAACAGTCGCCTTTTTGTAATTGACAGTAGACCAATAGTTCATTATTGTTTTGGCATTGTTCTTCTTCCAATTATTTGTTCATCGTTGGCATTTAGAACTCTGGCAATTATCAGCGAGAAATTGTCGAAGTGTTTGTTTTTGGTATCTTTTTTCCTACATATAGAACCGTTTTAATTTTTTTTTTGCTATTCTTGTGTGATGGTTCTAATTCCTTTTTCATCTGTTTCCACAGGTGTTTTCTTTATTTCTAACTTAGAGCAGAGCCTTGAACGTCTAAAAGGAAATCCTTCCTGTCACTAGAGCTTCTCATCCAATTCTATCCATAGGCCGGTTATCTTCCACTGGTATTTTCTTTTTTTATTTCCAACTTAGTCTAAGGAAATTCTTTCTGTCCATACAGCTTCTCTTCTGGTTTCATCCATAGGCGAATTGTTGTTCTTCAAAATTGTAATGCAGGGTGTATCCTTCTTTTTCGTTTTGAGGATTCATCTACCTTTTACAATTTGAACCCATTTACGTTGGTCCATTCTTAACTTGTTGTCATCACATTTCGTTCTTCTTTGATTTACTTAATCGCCAATGGTTATTTCACTTTCTATTTCGTTTGTCTCCTTTGGGGTTTGCTTTGCCTATTCTTGCGTGGGTTAATAGCAGCTTCTAGGTAGATGCGGCTTTGCTAAAGTACTTCTATATGGTTCCGTTCCGGCGTTCAATTTAAAATATTGAATATTTCTGGTTATGAAAGTTAATGGCGGGCAAAGATATGTAGGTACACATTTCTTTGATATTGAAATATATTTTACATTTGTAGGTACGTATCGTAAAAGGGAATGTTGAAAAACGCTCATAATCTCGCTTTGGTTCATATATTTTTCCGATACAACTCACCCCCTATACACACGTATTTTATGGGGAGAGAAAGAACTCTTTTCCGCCGCCGGCTTGATTGACAGGGTTCGTCAGGATTCAAAACGAAATAAATCCATGCTGAAGAAAATTTCGCTTCATCCTCGTTTTTTTTTAACTAGCTGACTGATTAACCGTGACAAAGGTAATGTTTACGTTTAATTTAAATTATCCCATCCGCGTGTTAACAAATACAACAAATTTCGCTCATGTTACATCATTAATTTATTGCCGCTTGGGAGGGCAATAAAAGTAACGTCAGCGCCTGGTGGTAAAAAGGGTTTGCAAAACGTCGACGTCCTTTTACGAAGCGGAATCGCAGACGCGAGCTTGATAAATCAGTCTTCTTCAAACGAACTCGTATAATTCCCGTACATGACGTAGCAAATTCCCAACCACATCATCGAAGTCGACCAGACTTCCTAGTGACACCGAATCAAGATTAGATGGGTTCATTACTAAAAGAAATACTTGACAGTGCGTCAAAAAAAGGCGTTTTCAATGCCCCTTTATGTCTCGCGATGCTTTCATACGCGCACAACATGTGTTTAATGTCTCCTTTCTTCACCCGCCCGATATTATTAATATAACGCAATCCCTTTTGCTTTATAAATAACAGACATTCTATCTATTCTCAGACTGTTAAATCCTGGGCGCTTTATTACATTACATGCGAGTTTTAATATTAAAAGCTTTCGCATTCCGGCCGACGAGCGAGGAGAGCTCCGCGCGCAAGGCATCCCTAATATAATAAATAATGAAAAGGCGTATTTTTAATCTCGTTTTAACTGTCAAAAGGCATAGATCACAGCGCCTCGTTCGCTCGGCCTTCTATTACCCAGAGAGAAATTTGTTTATGGACTTTTCGAACAACGGGAGATACACACCCACGTGACTGCGTGAATCCGACTTCTACTTGGCTGGAAGTCTTGTAGTCTGCCGGCTTGGTAATAACCTGCTTTTAGTCTTGAGATAGGGTACGATATAAAAGGCTTGAAAGTCGAATAATTTAATGGACGTCTCTTAATCGCCTCCCACCCCTTTAGACGATAAATCGTTGGAAGTATATCCTCATGTGAGGATATACGGTCATGTGATCGTATTTACGAGGTCTTCTAATAGAACTCTCGTCTGTAAGAGGATTTCAGATTCGAAAGCGAATGTATTTTTACCTTCCTCCTTTGACAAACCTGATCCAGGGAATTTTACTACCCCATTCAGCCCAATTAAAAAAAAACATGTACAGAATCTAATTAATGTTGGGATTCATTTCTAGTAAGAGTATTTTTTGATGATTATAGTGAAAAAAATCGTTACTATTAAAATATCCGACATTGAACAGAGAAGAAGGAGGAAGATTGGGAATCAGCGAAGTCTCTTTGATTCTGTGCTTTGATTCAGTGACGAATTTTTCAATAAAAGGAACAGTTTCTCGGTTGTGAAAAACTAACCGGATTAAGTAGAGCTTGGAAACACGAAAGCCCCCAAAGAGTACGTGCGTGATATTCAGTGAAGAATTCTTTGATTCTGTGTATTCAGGTTCCGCAAGGAACCGTTTCTCGGTTGTAAAAATGCAAAAAGATTGTAATTTTCCGAGGAAGCCCATTCAAGAAAGCCGTCCGAATCTAATTTTCTCCGCAGAGTCGTCGCCGTGCTTTCTTTTCAAGCCGCCCCGGCACGTCTTGAAAATTTCATCATCTCATGCTGATATTATTGTAAACGCCGCGCTTACGCTTCACGGAATCGCCACAATGACTTTTCGCAACGGGTGAGGACACCCCAGGCCAGGCAGTCACAATAAACTCCCCCATCGTAAACTTTTACGGCGCAGCCACGTCACTCGTCAGGTGGATGGGGCCTTCTTCAAGGTAAACGCACTCGACGTTGGGACGTTGTCCGAGGGATGCTCATTGTTGGTGTAATACGATTTTCTTTGGCGACGTAAAATTGTCAAAGCATGTTATTATATTGGCCGTAAATTGTGTAGGTTACGAACAAAGCTTCAAGACGTAATGAAAATACCCCAACGGCTCGCGAAATTATTTTCATTTTTGTGCTTTTATTGGCGACCGCAATATATGATTTTAATATAACTTTGCGAGGACTTCCCCTAAATCAAGAAAACGTCGACGTTTCGTGATGAACAAATTTTCGTATGTCACACAAAGGTCGCTGAACAAAGGGGAAAAATGTCGGAAAGAGAAATGAGATAAGATAATTACCCGCCCCCATTTAAAAGCCTGAAACTCGTTCTCACATATTAACCGCTATTGCCCGGGTTGTAAAGCGGAAAGCGTTTGTGTAACCGAAAACTTGAAAACATTAAAAGCAAGAACGTGTCTGGCGTAAATGATGCACCGCAGAATCGTAAAGCCGAATTTACGGCCCGGTGTTTAACCGAAAATAATTTACGCGTGGCGATCTGGATCGGTACGTTTTATTAATGTGGTGGGTGGGCCCGGGACAGTAAAAACGTCTTGTATTTTAGCACGGTTGCCCGACGAGTTTGGGTCAGGACCCGAGTGAAAAAAAAAGCTAACCCGATTGTGTAGACGCAAAAACAGCTCCGAAAACACGAGAGCCCCTAAAGAGGGTTGCTTAAATCTTTTTCGATACAATCGATATGTACTTCAGTTGCCCTGTAATGCATAATCATTTCTGTAATTTATTGTAACTTGCCGCTACACAGAGAGAAATGACACAATATTATGTAAAATGTAAAATTATTGCTCCATTTTGGAATAAAAAGTTCCATACTAATTTGACTTTTGTACTACAATAAATTCTCATAAGTGTGAAGATAAGGTTTCTGTTAGAAATTACAAATAACATTTTTCATTCGTGCGTACGCCACTGTATGCATGTGCTTTTTCTTGTAAGTTGGCAATAGGCAATAGTAGCAAGTTGGCGATGTAAATACATGTTTTTTTGGTTTTTCTGTAAATTTCATATTCATATGTGAATATACGACCCATTTGTAGTCCAGTTGTTTTGTTCACACAAAATAGAATAACATTAACAGGTTATGAGCTCGGCGTGCTTGCAAAACGTGTGAATAAATATATTGTAAAGTGTTGTGGTTAATATCACTTTGCAATTGAAGTTACTGTTTGAAAAATGACCGACCTCAAAATTCATATAAGCAAGCTCATGAAAACTGGGCCAAATGGAAATACCAAATCACGCTAATACTCAAATGTCATGGACTTGTGGACATTTAACAGGTGAGGTTAAGAGACCGGAGTTCGATACTGACAATGAGTCAAATGCTGAACAAAGAAAGGAAGTTGAAGAGTTTGATGGGTGTAGTGCAGTCGTCAAATGATGCATGGCAGCGTTTACTATCTATTTACGAATAAAGTTCAGGACATCGACTAGATCGACTAGCTCAGAAATTCTTTGCTGCAAAGAAGGATTCGAATGTGGGCATTCTAGAGCATATTTCAGCTATGCAGCGAGATTTTAATGATTTGAGTGATGAGATGAATGTCCAGTTAAAAGTTCAGTTATCAGAACAGCTTCTAATGTTGCGCATTACATCCACTCTGCCAACTGAATATAACAACTTTCGCCAAGTATCGGAAGTGACAGCTTTGAATGACAGGACGATGGACAAACTCACAGAGCGTCTACATATGGTTGAAATGCATGATGATTCTGGAAGAAAGATCCATCTGTTGCATTTGTTGCAAAAGACAATGACAAAAAGTCCAATCTAAAACATGGAAAAGATAATTGCAAGAAATTTGGGCCTTATAAAAAGGATTGTCGTGCACTAGTGGCAGCAAAATCAGCAAGGATGATGATTCTAGTACCACAGATCAACGAAAGGAAGGTGTTGCTTTTGTGGGCTCTGCATTTATGTGCAATTTGTAGAAAATTGATGAACATAGGTGAATAAATGATTGTGGAGCAACAGCACACATGATTTACTTATGAATCATTTCTCATTCCAAAATTTGTTGAAGTAGCTGATAGTACAAGAATAAAAGCAATTGGACATGGCACTATTAATACTGAAATGGAAGTCAATGGAAACTTGACAACGAATCACTTGGAAGAAGTATGGTATGAACCAGAAATTGGAGCAAATCTGTTTTCGCAGTCTGTTCCTTTGTGTAAAAGATACAAATGGCATACTGATGTTCATGGGACACGTTTTTCTGACTAAATTCTTAACAGATGGCTTGACAATTTTAAATATGAGAACAAAAATTCCAAAAACTCCAGCTAAGATCTACAGAAGACACACTTCAGTTGTATCATGAGCGCCTGGCTCATCAAAATAAGCGACAAGTACAGAGGGTTTTGAAACAAAACGATATTTTTGTTAAGGCTAATGAGGAGTTCTGTGAAGGGTGCGTGTTTGGAAAATAGCACAGAAGGGAGTTTTAGAGTACGCAGGAACCGAGCAAGCGCACACCAGGAGAAATAATAAGCGCAGATGTTTACGGTCCCATACCAGAAAAATCATTAGGAGCTGCAAATTATTTCGTTTGCTTTAAGGACGACTTCACAAAATTTCGAATATTATTTACGCAGCAAAAGGATGAAGCTGTGGAAAAACTGGAACAATTTTTGGCCTTTCCCTTTCAGATGGTGGTAATCTAAAGTTCGTAAAGTTCTCAAATAGAAGTACGATTGTCAATGCCGTATACACCAGAACAAAACGGTTCAGCTGAGCACGAAAATCGTATCCTAGTTGAGAGTACCAGGTCTATGCTGCATACGAAGAATCAACCAGTGAAGTTGTGGGCTGAAACGGGAATTTTTGTTGGTTTTTGTGGAGATGGATTCCGTGTATTTCTTACAGAGACAAATATAAGTTGATTCTGAGTAGAAATTTTCAGTTTGTACCAGAAAAAATTGTGAAATTGGACTATTGAATTGAAAATCCAGATGCCAGAGCAGCCGAAGAAACCAGAGATTCAAGATCAAAAGGAAGACTGGTGAAGACGATGAGGACATCCAGGATGAACCAGAAGAACCAGAGTCAAAGAACACTCGTCTGCGTGATTGGAACAAAATCATTCGTCTCAAAGATTTGCAAGAGGACGCTATGTTAGTAACTACAGTGAATATAAGTCCAACAACATCTAAAGAAGCCATGGAATCATCAGAGAGTTGTTTTTCTTTACGAATGACCATATAATATTGTTTTTTTTTTATCAACAATAGAATAAAGATCCACATACATCTTATTGCCTTTCAATGCCTGTTAAGAATGTAGTAGAGTAGATATATTTTCTTTTTTGGCATCTAAATTCATTAGAGTTGCAATGAAAACGATTCCTTTTTAAATATTTATTACTTAATTTTATTTCTGTCCGGTAATATACAGAACGTGTTACTACCCTATGGTCTGACGCCTCAGCTTCGTGAACTGTCGCCGTCGCCCGACTTATATCGCGTTAATCCCAATATTCATGTGAACTTTATGCCTGGCGCGCTATGTTTCAATAGCACACTGAAGCTCAGTGTTGCCAACCTCCTGCAATGAACTGAAAAAAAATCCTTTTTAATATAAAAATTCCCTCCTCAACATAAAAGAAGCCAACTTTCCTAAATCAGGAAATAAGTAGAAAGAAGTGGCGATAGGAATAATAATTAACTCTTTAGCTGAGAATGATGACTAATTTTTCAAAACAATTCCAACAGAATTCCGTGTTTTATAGTTTTTTTCTTTTTCATCCTTAAAATTCCCGCAAAACAGGAAATTTCCCTCCAGTTGGCAACAGTGCTGAAGCTTCACTCCGGACTGCTGTACATTTCTCTCTCTCTCTACGCGTCAACGAACATTAACGATGCGACTATAGTCGCACGACACTTTCTGTATAGAACCTCCTCAAATATTAAATTCTCTCTGGTTGTCAAAAAAATGGGAGGAAAACAAAAGACGATCAATTTGTGTATGCTGCCAAATTGAAAATTTATACTGTATTGTTTTTTTTTTATCAACAATGGAATAAAGATCCACATGTGTCTTATTGCCTTTCAATGCCTGTTAAGAATGTAGTAGTGGGCGCGGATCACATAGGAGCAACACAGTGCTATAACCAGAAGTAGCGGCAAATTCAAAAGTTACTTCCAGAGAAATAAATCTGAGTAACTCAGTGTAAGTTGCACTAGTTTTAACTCTTTAATTTAAAAAATTTGAAACGTCAACAACAAAGCAAACGACAAATCAAAATTAAGGTAGATTCTTGTCCGGTGAAATTGTGTAATGAATTATCTCAAACGAACACCAAAAATGGCACAAATGCTCAAAGTTTCTTGATAGCTTCGTCAAAAGCTATCAAGCGATAATGAAACGTTGAGCATTTGTGTCATTTTTAGTGTCTGAGATAATTCATTAGACAAATCAAAACTACAGAACGACATAAATAACAATGTCATTTCAGAATTCTAGTGACATTTCATTTTAAATTTCGTATGCGAAAGAGTCAACTTCACGCCATTAAGTTCAAACGCTAAGCTGTCAAATCTAACGTCAAAATTTGTTATTGAATTCTCATTTTATTATTAAGTGAACAGTTTTTTTTTTAACTATTTTTTTACAAAATACTATAAAATTCCTTTTTCAAGCCAAGAAACGTCCTTTACTCATTTGCTACCTCATGGCGCGCTAAGTTCAGACGGGTGTCAATCTTTTATGAGTGCTCTGTGTTTCTTAGGCCCGGTCTTTAAACTCCATGTTTAGTAAAATGAACATTGAATTAAGACAGATTAATGTAATTTTTAAATAAATAAAGAATGAAAGTGGTTTTTAGTGTAAAATAGGTTGTCATGGCAATGTATGAATGAAATAGATGCAACCATTTAGTTTATCCAAAAGTAAATAAACTTTTCGCGTTATTTCATTTCAGGCATTGATATAGTAAGTATAACAGAAGTCGATACTACGATCATTTAATATTACGGAAAATGGGATGAGTGGCCTACTACCAATTTGGCGTTTTCAACAGGATGTTATATGACTATAAATTATTTTTCTTTGCGAACGATTGTCAATTGATTTTCTTCTCTAACGACTATCAATTATTTTTTCTCGTGAATTATTAATTGTTTTCCTTTACGAATGACTATCAATTTTTTTATCGAGCGATTTTCTGATTTGTTTTCTTCACCGACAAGTGTCAAATACTCTTCTTCAGCAACAACCGTCAATGATTTTTCTTCAATTATTAATAGTTTTCCTTTACGAATGACTATAAACTGTTTTTTTCTTCATGAGCAATTATCAATTGTTTTCCTTCATCAACGACTGTCAATTATCATTTCTTTCATGAACGGTTATTAATACATAATAATTTTCCTTTAGGAACGACTATAAATTATTTTTCTTTGCGAACTATTGTCAATTGATTTTTTTCTCTTAATCGTTTCTTAAAATTTCAACACTGGAAGTTGGCCATGGACGAAGTCTTTATCTGAAAATGTTGTCTGGGAGCTGGTAGATTGACCTAATAGAAAAAGGATCATAGGTACTCGGTGGGTTTTCCATATGAAAACAAGTGCAGATGGCAATAACGATAAATACAAGGCTAGACTGGTTGCGAAAGGTCATGTACAAAAACCTGGGATCGACTATGATGAGACCTACAGTCCAGTCGCTAGATTTGATACTGTCAGGACCATCTTAAGTATAGCTGTAAATGAAGGGCTTTTACTTCGACAATTTGATGTGAAAACTGCCTTTCTGTATGGCAAACTGGAAAAGGCAGTATTTATGTTCCAACCTGAGGGCTTCGAGTGTATATATATTGAAAAGAAGCCTTCATGGGTCGAAACAAGCTCCAAGATGTTTGGAATGCTTGCTTTGTGACCTTCTTAAAGAAATACGGATTGAAGACCAAAAATTGTTGGTTACGATCTATGTTGATGACGGATTGATCAAAATCACAATTGCGAATAATTTGGACTATTTTTTAGGGATGTACATAGAACAGCAGAAGGACGAATCGATTTTTGTTCACCAGAGAACCTATACAGAAAGAATTTTGGAAAGATCCAACATGGAGAATGCAAACAAGGTTTCAGTGCCTGCAGTTAAAGAGGAAGCAGATAAAGTGATGAACTGCCATTGGACTTCCATACAAAGAAACAGTGGGCTTGTCTACTGCAGTGGCCTAGTGAGGCTTGATATTGCCTACGCAATAATCAGACAGTTTTTCTCTAAATCTCATATTCATATGTGAATATACGATCCGTTTGTAGTTCAGTTGTTTTGTTCACACAAAATAGAATAACATTAACAGTTTCAACATTTTCTACATCTTATGTAAAAAATTACTACAACAGATTGTGAAGATTTTATTTTCACATTTTCTTGTATAAAGTTCTACACATTGTGTAAAATTATAAGGGAATCGCAATGAAGTTTTCTAAAATTTGAAAATGATTAAACTATTGCCAGAAAAAAAATAACCATGCTAACATCTTACACAAATTGTTGAACTTTATTAGAGTGGGGCGTAATCATGTGATTACTTGCGTCCTTTTATTGGTTGTTTAATGCGGATGACGATTAGGTGACGTACGTAATTTTTCTGTGTTTGACTGTCGCGTGTTTAACTTATAAAGAATGAATTTGTGAAAAATAAACCGTCTGAACGTGAATTCAGTACAGTGCTATAGAAATTATTTAAAGTTAAATACGAATGTTTCTAAATTCAATATTCCTTTATCTTATTTTTTAGCGTCTATAGATAACCCAAGCCGGAACTTGTCGAGCAAGTGTCAGAACGAACCCTGGCGTATTCCAGCCTGTGAATTTCTTCACAGGGTCTGCACGTATCAAGACAAGGTCGAACCTCCATCTTTAGTTGCCCTATTAACAGTCAAAATTCGTTAACAGCGACACTCTACAATCAAACATAAGTATTTTCTATTTATTATAGGTGTCTTCATCTTAGTAACAATTTGTAGATATTAACGTTGTTTTTTTTTCTCTGCGTACGTAACGTAAAATTTCCTTGCGTTGTTTACTCGACGTCTATAAAACCGAGCTTCAATAGACCCTACTGACATACCAAGTTGGTCGACGAAACATTTAAAATTCTAAAAAAATATATGAACTGAACTGATCGACGAAACATTTAACACCGCAACTAAACACACAAGCCATTGCACTCGTGAAACATCAAGGGGGCATCTGATAAGTGGCTGACGTGTTATATTACATAAAAGCGAGCAATAAATAAGTGCAGCCCGTACACTTAAAATATATGACCGAAAGCCAGCCCAAAATATTTAGGATTCCTTCATTTCCAAAGCCGTAAAATTTTTTACGAGTTCAAAGCCCAATATTTTTTCCGCCGTCAGATTGACGACTTCCCAAATCGAGTGAAAACTACGGGATCGAGTAGTTCGAGTGAAAAGTTGCGTCCGCGGGCGTAATTAAATTAACACGTGCTCGGAAAACATCATCGAGAAGATGAACGAACTTAATTCAAATAACCTTGCCGTTTATTGTCGTATAGCGCCGCCGCTTCGTCGTATCTGATTTTCTTAAAGCAGGACGTATTTACGCACGCACAAATAACAACAACAACAACAACAACATGAAGTATTCATTACGCTCATTTTCTACACGGGTTCATTCCGGAACAAAACGTGATGATTAAGAACGTCTGGCCTATATAAACTGACAAATTGCTTGCCGAGACCCTGTAATCAATCACTAACTACGGGAGATCTTCGAGAGTCTACGCATTTTTTAATACAAATTCGACACGCATATACTTCACATTCGGTATTCCCCAACGCATTTATTTATTTTTTTGAATGAATACATGTCAACCTGCATGATCCCTTCACAATTCCATTTGTGTAGTCTGAACGTAATAAAGTAATAAAATCATAAATTAAGGGGTGACGGGTATCGGCGTACTTTTTTCCAATAACATTTTTAGAATGTCAAATCTATTGAATTAATTATTACCTAATTTGGTACTAATTGTTAGCTATGATTCATGATTACTGTTTTAACCTCGCAGATGCGTCAAGAAACAAATGAAACACGGGATGTCTATGTTTAGTGGTTTGCTCGAATTTGGACTTATGAGCGAGTATCCTAAAGCGCATGAAATTATGCCAAAATCACAGAGGTCATTTCCTTCCTTTCTATGTCAAAAATTAAATTGTTTTTAGCCGACGAATTTGCCCAAATTTGGACTTGCTTGGACTTCGATTTAGATGTTGATGATCAATCACGTCTTCATTTAACGTTACTCGGTACACCGCTCAGAACCAAATGAAAGCGCAAGTTTTTTATTTATTGCCAAAGAAATGTACGCGAATTTGGACTTCTAAGCACGGCGTCACGTTACGTCCTAGTCTAATCTTAACTGACGAAATTTACAGAAAAACTGAAAGCGCAAGTCAATTGTCGTTGTTGAACGAATCTGCACGAATTTGGACTTACGAAGAAGCGATTGTTTTCGTCATTGCGATAATTGTTAGGTGACAATCTCGCAGATGCATTGAGAAACAAATGAAACACGGGATGTCTATGTTTAGTAGTTAGCTCGAATTTGGACTTATGAGTGAGTATCCTAAAACGCATTAAATTGTGCTAAAATCGTCCAAATTTGAACTCACAGAAGTCTTTCCTTCCTTTCTGTGTCAAAGATTAAATTGCTTTTAGTCGACGAAATTGTCCAAATTTGGACTTGCTTGGACTTCGATTTAGATGTTGATGATCAATTACGTCTTCATCTAACGTTACTCGACACACCGCTCAGAACCAAATGAGAGCGGAAGTTCTTTATTTTTGGCAAACAAATGTACGCGAATTTGGACTTATAAGCGCTGCGTCACGTTACGTCCTTGTCTCTTTATTAGCCGGCGAAATTCACAGAAAAAATGAAAGCGCAAGTCGTTGTTGAACGAATCTTCACGAATTTGGACTTATGAAGCAGCGATTGCTTTTATCATTGCGATAATTGTTAGGTTGCAACCTCGAGGATGCGTCGAGAAACGGGATGTATATGTTTAGTAGTTTACTCGAATTTGGACTTATGAGTGAGTATCCTAAAGCGCACGAAATTGTGCTAAAATCGTCCAAATCTGAACTCACAGAGGTCCTTTTCTTCCTTTCTGTGTCAAAGATTAAATTGTTTTTAGCGGACGAATTTGCTCAAATTTGGACTTGCTTGGACTTCGATTTAAATGTTGATGATCAATTACGTCTTCATCTAACGTTACTCGGCACACCGCTCAGAACCAAATGAGAGCGGAAGTTCTTTATTTATTGGCAAACAAATGTACGCGAATTTGGACTTATAAGCACTGCATCACATTACGTCCTTGTCTCTTTATTACGAGGCGAAATTTACAGAAAAAGTGAAAGCGCAAGTCGTTGTTAAACGAATCTGCACGAATTTGGACTTATGAAGAAGCGATTGCTTTTGTCATTGCGATAATTGTTAGGTGACAACCTCGCAGGTACGTCGAGAAACAAATGAAATACGGGATGCCTATGTTTAGTGGTTTATTCAAATTGGGACTTACGAGTGAGTACGAATTTGTGCCAAAATCGTCCAAATTTGAACTCACAGAAGTCATTTCCTTTCTTTCTGTATCAAAGTTTAAATTGTTTTTGGCCAACGAATTTGTCTAAATTTGGACTATTTGGGATATTCGAGTTAGATGTTGATGATTAATTTTATTTATTGGCAAACAAATGTATGCGAGTTTCGACTTCCAAGCGTTACGTCCTTGTCTAAATATTACCTGGCGAAATTTACAGAAAAAGTGAAAACGCAAGTCAGTTGTTGTTGAAAGAATCTGCACGAATCTGGACTTATGAACAAATGAGACTTATGAACAAACGATTATTTTTGTCATTGCAATAATTGTTAGGTTACAACCTTGTAGATGCGTCGCGAAGCAAACAAAATACGGAATGTCTATGTTTAGTGGCTTGCTCGAATTTGGACTTAGGAGTGAGGATCCTGAAACGCATGAAATTGTGCTAAAATCATCCAAATTTGAACTTACAGAGGTCCATTTCCTTCCCTTTCCTGTGAAACATTACATTGTTTTTAAACGACGAATTTGTCCAAATTTGGACTTAGGGATATTCGATTTAGACGTTGATGATTAAGTACATCTTCAACTAACGTTACACGATATCCCGCGCAGAACCAAATGAAAACGCAAGTTATTTATTTATTGGCAAACAAATTTACGCGAATTTGGACTTACAAGTACTGCGTTACATTACGTTCTTGTCTCTTTATTACGTGGCGAAATTTACAGAGAAAGTGAAAGCGCAAGTCAATTGCCGTTGTTGAACGAATCCGCACGAATTTGGACTTATGAAGCAACGATTGTCTTTGTCATTGCGATAAGTGTTAGGTGACAACTTCGCAGGTGCGTTGAGAAACAAATGAAATACGGGATGTCTATGTTGAGTGGTTTGTTCAGATTTGGACTTATGATGCACGAAATTGTGTCAAATTTGAACTTACAGAGGTCCATTTCCTTTCCGTTTCTGTGACGAAATTTACAGAGAAAGTGAAAGCGTCGTTGTTGAACGAATTTGCACGAATTTGGACTTATGGAGACGCAATTCGGATGTTCTTCTTTGTAAATGCAATGACCGCCACGTTAAGTTCTCGTGGAATGTTTCTTGAAACAAATTAACTTTTGGACTTATAGAAATTACTTTGTAGACTTAGAGAACTCGTTTCAAATGCTTTTATCATTGTATTAATCGTCGGTAAACGTTAAGTCCTTGCCTGATGTTTCTGCTGAATAAGCTCCTCCGAATTTGGACTTAGTCGACATTAGAAAGCAACAACAAATTTCAAACTGGACTTATCGAACTTAGTCTATGCGAGTTGCGACAGTTTTTTGTTTCGAATTTGGACTTATTCAGACACGACTCGATGTTTTTACTGTAACAGTTAATCCTCCAGTGTTGTGCAATTGTTTTGCTGTTTCGTTGGGACACGTACGAATTTTGGATAGTCATTTGTTTCATTGACTTGGAAAATTGGAAAGGGCCCGAAATTGTGTCAAAATTGTCTGACTTTGGACTGATTCGCTGAGCTTGTCGATAGTATTTGGTTTTGTACTTAAATTTGGACTTTCATTTCTTGCGTATTTCAATTTTTCTTGGAGGTATTTATCAGATTACTTTTTTCCGAATTTTTTGTTCAGAGAATCGAAGTCCAAGTTTGAACTCTTGTGTACTTGCGGTGTGCCTTCAGACATAATTAGTTTTTAAAACCCGAAATTGTTGCTTTACGTCAAATTTTGGACTTATGAAGTTTTTACTCGTTCTTTGTCGATCAAATAAAATTTCTTGCACGTTACATTTTCAAACCGATTTGCTCAGTGACTTAAATTTTCCTTGACGAACGCATGTCTGAATTTGGACTTTAGTTTAATTGTGAAATAGAGTTGATTTAAGAGTGCTCGATCTTGCTCGTTGTTTTCATAAAGAAATTTCCTTAAAAGTGTTCGAATTTCAGGAAATTTGCTCAGCTTTTTTATTCTGAGCGAGGAAATTGAAACCGAATACTCATTTTCCGTAAAAGTTGAAGGATACAGGGTTCGTATAGAACTTGATGGCGTGTTTTTCTTCCTGATAGTAATTGATTAATGTAGCGGTTACGTTACAGCATCCAAGCTCAAAACATTCATCAACTTAGGTAAAAAATGTCTTCTGCTTCATTAAATATATTGTCACGTCATGCATCACGGAACCCGGTGTCATATACACACTCGCACACACGTAGGGAAACTTCACGTCGTGCATTGTCGTAGTAGGTAGGCCAATACAAAGCGTTATCCTTCGCCATTCTTATCAACCCTCGTCGGACACGATCATCCGTTATCTGCGAACGGGCAGCTGCACTGGACGAGGACGAGGACGAGGACGAGGTCGATGGTACGTGATCGGAAATAACGGGGTGGTTCGTTCATTCGGCCGAAACAGATAAAAGCGTGGGGGGGGTTGATTTGTAGCCGCGCTTCGTCCCTATGTCTTGCGCCGATAATGATAATGGAATCTTCGGATTTATGCTTACATCCGATTCCCGTGGTATCTCTTAACGCGGGATGTTAAGATTTTATATCGCCGAGATTGTGTTATTTATGGGCGTGTTCTGTTTGCGCCGAAGTTGCACCTTTTGGTGTACGGCCGGACCTGGTGGTTATATACAGCGCGGGTTGAACCGATTTATTAAGATCTGGAAAGGCGATTTTAAAAGCTCCTTCTTATTTATGCAACAATAAAAGGTGATTTACGGTTTGCAATTATAAGGCTACTAAATTTAGATTTTATTGTTGGGTTTTATTTAGTGCTTGAGTTGAACGACTGTACACTTAACTCTCACATATATGGACGCACTCACTTAATTATATTCTTTATGTTAAAAGATTTGGGATCCACCCCTTATACATATCTGAGTACCGAGGGCTTCTAAAAGCTCTAAAAGAGAATGATGATAATGAGGAAGTGTTGACTCTCGAACATTCCTTCCATCCGTCGTAGTAAATTCCACGCTCTCTTTTAGCAAATGAATGAGGAAGACCGGCGGTCTTTGTGTCCTTTCTTTTCCTGGTACGCTAACAAATTACGGCCGTGTTGGCTGAATTAAGTAAAGTCAGTGAGATATGTCAAAGTCCGGAGGTTGTAACTGTCGGATTAATCAGGCATCGGGTAAGGGTGGCATTAGTCTGGCGCCGGAACTACCTAAGGAAAAAACCACATTCCCTGCTAAATATGTTCAGAAGGTACACTCCAGTTAAAAAGTTTCTGTAACTTTCTCAAGTATAAAACTCAGTGTGTAATCCCTGTGTCTTCGTTTGGTATTAAACCTTTCCTGGCTTTAATGCACTTGTCTCTTCCTCACGCTCAAATTACTTTTGCAAATTTTTGCTTGCCATCACCTTCGAAGTTCATTCGCGTATTGTAATTTCTTGCAGATTTCTGTAACTCACACTTAAACGCTTGCTTTTCACGATTTCTTTGTGATTCCAGCGATGTACCATCGAAAAAACTATTGGGATTGATCTAAACATGCCTATTTCAAGTGCTTCAGAGTCGCCCCCCCCCTTCAGCAAAGACCAAATAGGGATTACAGTTCCGAAATCGGAAGAGAAATTGCAGGAAACGTTGGAGCATGGTCATGGAACTACATAAAAATAAAATTATAGATGACTGGCGGAGGAAAAAATGGCAAACGGATTCCAAGAACCAACAAAAGAAGAAGAGGAAGAAGGTGAAATGGAAGCATTACGGCAGAAATGATTTCCAGGGGCAACAACAGATGAGGAAGAGGCAAAAAGCTACAATATACCCAAATGGCGTTGGAAAAAACGAGAAAAAAGGCAGACTAGAGATTTCCAGAGGCAACAAAAGAAGAAGGAGAAGGTGTAATGGTGTAGGGTGCGATGATAGAACTGCACGATGAGCCGAGCAAATCTAAAAGAAGATGGATGGAGCAAAAATTGACACAAAAAATTCAAAGGGACCACAAAAAAGAAGAGGAAGAAGGTGGAATGGAAGGTATTTGGTGAGAGGTAACAAATGATGAGGAGGAAGAATTACATCGTACCTAAAAAAAAAGCAGATGCGCTAAAAGAAAGGAAAAAGAGGGCATACCAGATTTCCAGAGACAAAAAAAAGAGGAAGTTGAAATGAAAGACTGCAGAATACAACGAAGCACTGTTGATAGAAGTACATGATGAGCCGAACACGTTTAAAGAAAGTCGGATGGAGAAACAAGGTGGCACACCAGATTCCCAGAGCCAATAAGGAGCCTAAGGAGCTTAGTTTTCACTTCATCAGGTGTCAGACTCACTGTGTTTAAATGACTAAGTCGAAATCCAGTTATTGTCAGGCATTTGCTCGATTTCTGATTCACATAATCAGCATGTCTCATTCTGTAAAGTCCATTTCGTTAAGGTGATGCACAATAGATTCAAATAGACAACAAAAAAAGAAGAGGAATAATAAGGTGGAATGGAGATTGCAGAGCAGTGTCAAGTATTATGGCAGAACTAAATAGTAGCAGAGAAAGGTGGTAAGGAGGCTCAACAAAAGATGAGGAGGAAGAACTGCATCATATCTAAAAAAAAAAGGCAGATGCGATGGAAAAAAGAAGAAAGAAGGCATACCAAATTTCCAGAGGCAACAAAAGACAACAAAAGAAGGTGAAATGAAAGACTGCAGAGTGCGACAAAGCACTGTGGTAGAACCACATGATAAGCCCGGCACGTTTAAAGAAAGTTGGATGGAGAAAAAGGGAGGCACACCAGATTTCCAGGGACGACAAAGCAGAAGAAAGTAAAATGGACACGAAGATGGAAAGTGGCAGACCTATTCACTGAAGCAACAAAAGGATTATACTGAGGGGTCGAAGAGCTCTTAAGTAGCCTCACAGAGCTGCGACCAAATTGATCTGTTGTTAAAACACTTGTGTAATTAATTTCCTGGAAACCCTACCTTTACAGCGACGCGAAGAATGGTCTTAAGAGTCTTAGTCTTCGCTTGAACACACTGTTTAAGTGACTAAGTCGAAATTCAGCCAAGGCCAAGCATTTGCAAATTATGTGCTCAGCTATTTCGGTTTTTGATTCTGTAAACCCCATTTTGTTAAGGTGATACACAATAGATTCAAATAGACAACAAAAAAGGAGAGGAATGAGATGGAATGGAGATTGCAGAGCGCTGAGAAAGGCGGTAAGTCGATTCAATAAAAGATGAGGAGGGAGAACTGCGTCATATGCAAGAAAAGGCAGATGCGATGGAGAGAAGGAGAAGGCATTAGAAGAAGAAGGTAAAACGAAAGACTATAGAGTAGGACGAAGGACTGTGATAGAATTACACGATGAGCCAGGCATGTCTAAAGAAAGACGGATGAAGAAAATAGGTGGCAACAAAAGGAGAAGAAAGTAGACTGGAAGACTGCACGGTGGACGCGAAGATGAAAGGCGGCAGACCAATTCCCAGAGACGACAAAACGAGTATTGTATTGTACTGAGGAGTCGAAGGGCTCTTAAGTAACCTCACAGTACTGCAACCAAATTAATCTATTGCTAAAACCCTACGTGTAATTAATTTCCTGGAAACGAAGCGCAGAATGGTCCTAAGAGGTTTAGTTTTCACTTCATCAGGTGTCAGACTCACACAGTTTAAGTAACTAAACCGAAATCTAGCTATTGCCACGCATTAGTAAAGTACGTACTTAGCTATTTGGATTTTTGATTTACATAACCTGCTTGTTTCATTCTGTAAACCCCATTTTGTTAAGGTGGCACACAACAGATTCAAACAGACAACAAAAAAAAGGAGAGGATGTGTGAAATGGAGATTGCAGACCGGTACCAAGTATTATGGCAGAACTAAATAGTAGTAGAGAAAGGTTGTAAGGAGACTCAACAAAAGATGAGGAGGAAGAACTGCAACATATCTAAAGAAAGGCAGATTTGATGGAAAAAAGAAGAAAGAGTGGTGAGTAAGGCGGTAAGTAGATTCGACAAACGATGAGAAGGAAGAAAGGCAGATGCGATGGAAAGAAAGAGAAAGAAGGCAAGCCAGATTTCCTAAGGCAACAGAAGAAGAAGGTGAAACGAAAGACTATAGAGTAGGACGAAGGAATGTGATAAGCAGCCGGGCACGTTTAAAGACGATTGAAAAAAAAGGTGGCACACCGGATTCCCAGAGATACTGAAAGGAGAAGAAGATAGACTGGAAGGCTGCAAGGTGGACGCGAAGATGAAAGGAGGCAGACCAGTTCCCAGGGACAACAAAAGGACTGGTGTCGACGGTATTGATGTGGAAGACAACAGGACGACGTGGAGTTTGGAAGAGGAAGGTAATGGAGTGGAATGCAGCAGAATGAGGTGGAGCTGGGCTTTTTTTCCAGTAAAATTAGAAATTTGAAGCAAAACTGTTTTAATAATCATATCTTCAACTTCTTTAGACAAATTATGTTGTTTTTGGTATGATTTATTTCGGATTTCAAATTTATTTTGGCCGCCGACATTTACCAAAAATTCTTGTTGTTGTGACGTACAACAGATAGAGAAAAAAAGATGATTTCTAATAACAAGAAAAGAAAAAGGTGAAATAAAAGATAACGAGAGGTGGAGAAAACCAACAGAGTGGATTTTCAAGGGCAAACAAGAAGAAAGAAGAGGAGACTTGACATTACCAGAGGCGCAAATGGGCGAAATTGGAAAAGTCTCTACGTCTAACGACTCCTTGTCTTCTAAACTTTTCGTATTTCCTGATTCGCTTAGTAGCCCTTTATCTCTTCCCTAAAGTTACTGTTTCTTTTCTTCTGCAAGTCTTGCCCAACTTGTTTCACAACGTCTTGAGTCTTATCTGACGTTCAGCTTCTTGAAAATTTTTCCTAAGGCAACAGAAGAAGAAGGTGAAGCGAAAGACTATAGAATAGGACGAAGGACTGTGATAGAATTACATGATGAGCAGCCGAGCACGTCTAAAGAAAGACGATTGAAGAAAAAGGGTAGCACACCGGATTCCCAGAGGCAACAAAAGGAGAAGACAGTAGACTGGAAGACTGCAAGGTAGACACGAAGATAAAAGGAGGCAGACCAGTTCCCAGAGACCACAAAAAGAATGGAGTAGGCGGTATTGATGTGGAAGACAACAGGACGACGTGGAGTTTGGAAGAGGAAGGTAATGGAATGGAATGCAGTAGAATGAGGTGAAGCTGGGCGTCTTTTCCATTAAAATTAGAAATTTGAAGCAAAACTGTTTTAATAATCATATCTTCAAGTTCTTTAGACAAATGTGGTGTTTATTTATTATGGTGTTTTTGTTATTTCAAATTTATTTTGGCCGCCGACATTTACCAAAAATTCTGAGTTGTGACGTACAACAGATAGAGAAAAAAGGTGATTTCTAGGGACAAGAAAAGAAAAAGGTGAAATAAAAGATAACGAGAGGTGGAGAAAACCAACAGAGTGGAATTCCAAGTGCAAACAAAAAGAAAGAAGAGGAAATTTGACATTACCAGAGGCACAAATGGGCGATATGGGGAAGTCTCTATGTCTAACGACTCCTTGTCTTCTAAACTTTTCGTATTTCCTGATTCGTTTAGAGCCCTTTATCTCTTTCCTAGAGTTATTGTTTCTTTTCTTCTGCAAGTCTTGCCAAATTTGTTTCACAAATTTGTTTCAGCTTCCTGAAAATTTGCTTGACAACTTTTTAATATTTAATCCTTTTTCGTTCATTTTGTTACGCGCATTGGGCCCATCCTATATATAAATATGGTTCCAAAATCCTTGAGTTCTTCTCCTATTATGTTGTTTCTTATCTTGCCTCTGAACATAACGCATTTAATGGTTCATAATATTTTCTTTTAGCTCTGGTTGTTACAGCCTGATTTGCTCTTTTCTTTAAGAACTCCTTTTTTCTATCCAAATTTGGTCAAGGCCATTTTGTAAATTGTTTTGTGATTCTTTTAAGTGCTTCTTCAAAATATTTTCGAATATTTGTGTTTACTATTCTTCTCCCATTTTTTAATAGTATTATCTAATTTATGTTTTGGATTCTATCAGATATCTGGTATTTTTGAAAATTTGCTTGGGGTTTTTGGTTCCTTTTTTGGTCCATATTGCTCTAAGCGTTTCGGGCTCATTCTGCTAATGGCTTCAAACCTTTCGAATTGCCTTTTCAGCTGTCTTTAACCTTTTTCCTCTGAATAGAGTATCCTTCATGGCTTTTAGTATCTTCATTTGGATATTCGTGGCATTCTTTTGTTTGCTTTGTTTTTTAAAATTGCACATCCATTTCCCCAAATCACGTGACACCCTCTTTTACCTAAGAATTCATGATTCTTGCAATTTCTTTTCGATCATACGAATTGACATTTCAATCACGAGTTTCAATGATTTACAAAAAATCTCGTAATAAGAAGAAACAAAACTTTTCGGCGGTAGTGTATGTTTTATACATATACCCAGACGTCTCTCTAACATTTCACTCTGACCCTTTTCGTTAATCCTTGAATACGAAGTAATATATTACACGATTATGGAATATGTTTCCTCGTTCATCGTCGCTATAGGAAGAAAACCTCCGAAGCGAAATAATTCATCGCCGCGCCGCCCCAAAAGCCAAAAATCATTTGCACCTGATCTCGCACACGTGCACGTGCCCTTATTAACTTAATTAAAATTAACCCCAGACAGAATCGTAAATCGTGCCTTAATAGGAAGGCACGAAAACCTCGGCCTCGACCTCAGAGAGAGAGAGCTTCGCCTTTAATAATTCACCGCTCTTTCATGTTCGCCCGTTCAAATTTACGATTGCTTCTTGCAGCAACCATGGAAGAAAGTGGCGAAACACAAATGAACGGGCACGCATTAATCATCGGAGTGCATGTATCACGGACGACGAACATGACAAAGCCGAGCGCCGCAATGTCAAGAGCAGGGTGGAAAAACAACTCTCTTCTTCGTATGGCATTGTTACGTGAGCAAGCTGCCTCTGACAGGACCCGCTGTCATCGTATAGTCTGCGTGCTCGGCATCTTTATTCGATTAGCTTTGTCGAGTGCGTCGACACGGGCAATTAACATTAATGAATTATTACATAATTAATATTCTCCATCCAACAAGAAGAAGACGTAATCGGCTTTACCTTTTTTTTTTTTTTTTGAGGGGGGATTACATTTTCAAATTTAAGCATCGGCTTTTAAATTCAGCTTATAATTTAATTTCGAGAGACTTATTAAACAACGTGTGTGTAACGTCAAACAATGGGGGGGCCATGAATAGGGAACACGTACAGGATCATACTTTGTATTATTCAAATCATTTCGTCCTGGAATAACTGGAGGGAAGGCAGTGCAAAGTAATATTTGATTTGTCTTTAATAAACGGTGCAAAGAAAATAAATAAACGAACGTGTAATTTTCGCATTGGCATGAGTTTTAGTAATTTCCCTATTTCAGTTTATCAAGGGGGCATACTATTGGTTCCTAATTTTTTTTTTCTGTGTGTGTGTGTGTGAACAGTTGTAATAGTGTTAGTGCGGCGTAAATGACTTTGCATTCCCCATTCCCATTCTCATCCCCATTCAGCAAATTCCATTGTTTGCAAATGCGGCTTCTGCAAGGAATATAAATTTCCAGAGAGACCAAACGCGCTCGCCAAAATGCAGCTATTTATTCACTTGATTAGTACATTAGCGGTGATAAATTTCCAACGGTGGTCGCACTCTGTACACACACTGTACGTTTTATGTGTTTTTCTTGTGCATATTTGTTAAACGAAGAGCCCTCGCGTTAACGAACTGGATAACACTTTCGTCGTCGGTGCACTGTGCCGCATTGTATTCTTAATTTATGAATCCGAACTCCTTTCTCTTCTCAAATATCACTGGTTTGATTATAGTTGCTGCGCCCAGGTTTATAGAAACTCAAATAAAATGTGTGATTTAATTGCAGAGTCGATGGCTTGGTTTGGCTATTCTCATCTGGGTGGTTTCCATTCATCAATTACTGACCTCTATAGATAGCTAGAGAGACATGACAAGCACTGTTGTTGGTCTATTTATTAAAAGTTGAAAATTGGGGAGGTTCAACATTTCAGGATCAAAACGACAGTGTTAAACAAAACGGAAATGGATAAGGTAGAGGGTAGTACGAAATTGAAAAGGGATTTAATGGAGTTGACGTTAAACTCCACAAATCAATTGTGAAAATAATAATCCCACCCTCCCACAGCTGTGCTAATGCAGAAGAAAAACGTGGTGACCTTTGAGATGCTAGATGACAAACCAAATTCAATTATTTGAAATAAATGGAAAAGAGGTGATTGGCTGATTGGTACTTACGAGCAAAAATGGTATAAAAGAAAACTGCCAAGAGCAATTGAAAGATACTACTTAAAGAGGGGGAAGCACTCTCTCTTTGGTTTCATAAGGGGGAGCAAAGTAAAGATCTACAAGCATATCCACAAACAAACTTACGAGCTTGTCGACGTAAACATGACAGACTCCATATTTCGAATAGGAAAGAAGAAAAGAGGTAACGAAGTTCATCTGAAGAGAAAGTTAGTTGGCGATGGAGTTTAGCAGTAGAATCCTCGGTTGTACTTTACATGCAACTGTTTGGGGCGAAATTAGGAAGAAGGAACAATGAGGTTTAATGGAAAAGGTTTAAGAGGAAGAGAAGTTGAACCTAACAGAAGACCAGGCGATGTTTTGCTGATAGAATTTGAAGTTCACAAGAGGTTTACTAACGCACAAATCCAGTTTACAGTAATTATTTGAGAGGAAATGGACACAAAAAAAGGGAAATTAATTCGATACGGACGAGAAGTTTAATAGAAGATTATCAAGTGATAGAGAGGAGAAGTTGACACGAAGAGAAACAATCCACGAAGATCAGAAGATGGCTAGAATCAAATAATTCGATATGAAAGAGAAGCTTAATGGAAGGGACACTGCCAAGAAAGAGAGTGTGAGAGAAAGGAGAAGTTGGCACGAGGAAAAACAATCAGCAAAAACCAGCGAAGACCAGACGAATTTACGATTCAAAAGAAGCTTGCTGATGAGAGTCGTTATTACTATTTAAAAACTCTATAGGTCACGTGGCCATAGAGCTACTGGTCTGGTAATAGAATTTGAAGTTCATAAGACGTACAATTATAGTTTACAGTAATTATTTGAGAGGAAATGGGGAAAACTAATTCGATACGGACGAGTAGTTTATTAGAAGAGTATCAAGTGAGAGAGAGGAGAAGTTGACACGAAGAGAAACAATCCACGAAGATCATAAGATGGCTAGAATCAAATAATTCGATTCGAACGAGAAGCTTAATGGAAGGGACGCTGTCAAGAACGAGGGAGTGAGAGAAAGGAGAAATTGGCACCAGGAGAAACAATCAACAGGAACCAACGAAGACCAGACGAATTTACAATTCAAAAGAAGCTTGCCGATGAGAGTCGTTATTACTATTTAAAAACTCTATAGATCACGTGGCCATAGAACTACTGGTCTGGTAATAGAATTTGAGGTTCACAAGACGTACAATTATAGTTTACAGTAATTATTTGAGAGGAAATGGGGAAAAATTAATACGTGAAAGAGAGAGAAGAAGTTGCCTCGAAGACAAACAATCCACGAAGATCAGAAGATGGCTAAAATCAAATAATTCGATACGAACGAGAAGTTTAATGGAAGGGATACTGCCAAGAAAGAGGGAGTTAAAGAAAGGAGAAGTTGGCACGAGGAGAAACACGAACCAACGAAGGTAAGAAGAATTTAGGATTCAAGTTTTCTCTGCAGAGGTCAAGTGGCCATAGAGTTACTTATATGTCGTACAAGTAGTTGTCAATTTCTTCATTCCGCATTATCCTACCCCAGTGTTTTTTACGTCATTATACCACCTTCTTGTCGGTCTCTCCTTCCTCCTATTACCGATTGGACCTCTGTAGAGGGTCAATCTTGGTATCCTCTCTCTTCTCCGCCGCTCCACATATCCCAACCAATTTATTCTTTGTGTTTTAGGTGCTGACGTTTGGTTATATATAAAACTCGTTCACTTCTTTGTTAGTCCTCTTCCTCCAATCCATTTTTTCCTCCATAAATTGCTCTCCTCCCACCCTTCCCCCATATTTTTATCTGTTTTAGTTTCCAGGTGTACGTCACTATAGATATTTGTCTTGCTAGATATGTTTTGATTTCATTAATGCCTTCAGGCTTTCTATTTTTGATTCCCTTTTGCTTGATCTCCACTTACTACTCCCAGGTAAACAAGTTTCCCAAACCTCTCAAATCCATATTGTTTTCTGCTTCTGCTTCTTGTCGATTTAGTTCCTTTTGGTTTGTATGTAATTAAATTTTTCCTGCCTCTGATTCTGAGTCGTTCTGACTAGAGAGAGAGTAAAACGCTACGAGCAAGGCGACGAGCTCGTCGACGCAAATGCAATTATTTGAAATAAATGGAAAAGAGGTGATTGGCTGATTCGTACTTACGAGCAAGAAATGGTATGAAAGAAAACTGCCAAGAGCAATTGAAAAATACTACTTAAAAAGGGGGAAAACCAAAGAGAAAGTGTTTGCATAAGGGGAAGCGCAAAGTAAAGATCCGCAAACAAACTTACGAGCTTGTCGACGTAAGCATGACAGACTCCTTATTTGGAATAGGAAAGAAAAGAGAAAACGGAGTTCATCTAAAGAGAAAGTAAGTAGGCGATGGAGTTTGGCAGTAGAATCTTCACTTAAACTTTAGATGCAACTGTTTGAGACGAAATTAGGAAGAAGGAACCATGAGGTTTAATGGAAAAGGTTTAAGAGGAAGAGAAGTTGAACCTAACAGAAGACCAGGCGATGTTCTGGTGATAGAATTTGAGGTTCACAAGAGGTTTACTAACGCACAAATCCAGTTTACAGTAATTATTTGAGAGGAAATGGGGAAAAAAGAGGGAAATTAATTCGATACGGGCGAGAAGTTTAATAGAAGAGCATCAAGTGAGAGAGAAGAGAAGTTGACTCGAAGAGAAACAATCCACGAAGGTCAGAAGATGGCTAGAATCAAATAATTCGATTCGAACGAGAAGCTTAATGGAAGGGACGCTGCCAAGAAAGGGAGTGAGATTAAGGAAAAGTTGGCATGGGGAGACACAATCAGCGAGAACCAACGAAGGCCAGACGAATTTACGATTCAAAAGAAGCTTGCTGATGAGAGTCGTTATTACTATTTAAAAACTCTATAGATCACGTGGCCATAGAACTTCTGGTCTGGTAATAGAATTTGAGGTTCACAAGACGTACAATTATAGTCTCCAGTAATTATTTGAGGGGGAATGGGGAAAAATTAATTCGATACGGACGAGAAGTTTAATAGAAGAGTATCAAGTGAGAGAGAGGAGAAGTTGACTCGAAGCGAAACAATCCGCGAAGATCAGAAGATGGCTAGAATCAAATAATTCGATACGAACGAGAAATTTAATGGAAGGGACACTGCCAAGAATGAGAGAGTGAGTGAAAGGAGAAAAGAATCAGAAGAAATCCACTAAGATCAGATGATGGCTAGACTCAAACGAGAAGTTTAACGAAAGAAACACTGTCAAGGTATCGGTTGAGTAAGAACTGGGTTTTTGATCAAGATAACGACACCACCCTTAGCTCGGCGTGCCGGGGCCACATCCGTTCTATAAACTTTATAACCTTTGAAAACAAAATATTCATTAGGGATAAAATGTGTCTCTTGTAGGCAAAAGGCAAAGGGTAAGTATTGAGCTGCGAGCAATTGTAAATCACAAAAGCTTTTCTTGCATCCATTACAGTTCCATTGTACGAGATTAGAAGCCATGATGCAATAAGAGAATGGTAGAACAGGGCAGATGGTTCGTAGAAAGAAGGAGTGAGAGAAAGGAGAAGTTGGTACGAAGAGAAACAATCAGCACGAACTAACGAAGACCAGAAGAATTTAGTATTCAAGTTTCCTCTATAGAGGTCAAGTGGCCATGGAGCTACTTATATGTCGTATAAAAGCAATTGTCAATTCCTTCATTCCTTTTGTTTCAATTCCGCATTATCCTTCCCCAGTGCTTTTTACGTTATTATACCACCTTTTTGTCGGTCTCCCATTCCTCCTATTACCGATTGGACCTCTGTAGAGGGTCAATCTTCGTATCCTCTCTCTTCTACACCGCTCTACATATCCCAACCAGTTTATTCTTTGTGCTTTAGGTGCTGACGTTTGGTTCAATATAAAACTCGTTCACTTCTTTGTTAGCAATCTTCCTCGAATCCTCTTCTGCATTTTCTCCTCCATAAATTGCTCTTAATATCTTTCTCCTCCCATCCTTCCACCATATTTTTATCTGTTTTTTCTTTAGTTTCCAGGTGTACGTCACTATAGATCTTTGTCTTGCTAGATACATGTTTTGATTTCATTAAGGCCTTCAGGCGTCCCTATTTTTGATTCCCTTTTGCTTGATCTCCACTTTCACATGTATTACTACTCCCAGATCAACAGGTTTCCTAAACCTCTCAAGTTTATATTGTTTTCTGCTTCTGCTTCTTGTTGCTTTGGTTTCTTTTGGTTTGTATGTAATTCAATTCTGAGTCGTTATGACTAGAGAGAGTATAACGCTACGAGCAAGATGACGAGCTTGTCGATGTGTCTTGCAACCAAACGAAAACAAAGTTCCACCATGAATTAAAAAAAAAACTAAACAATGGCCCAGCGTATGTAAAACCCATAACACTGCAGCTATGCCAGAAAGCAAACAGTTTTAATATTCATGTAAATTGCGACTTGTAAACTCAGGCCAAAAAACGGAGAGGAGGTTTAATGATCCTTCTCTCTCCCACACCCCTCCCTCCCTCATCCGATTTTATTTGACATAGCGGTTCGCTTAAAATCGTGAAAGTTGGAGGTGCCGATAGATCCGCGCAACCTAAGCAATCACTTGAGATTATTTTAATTTTCAGAGGTAGGTAGGTGTGTACAAATTGAATTACTTCGAACCGTTATGTAAAGCAGCACGCGTTTTATTATCTCGACTTTGATCTCGGCAATCAATTTTTTTTTTTTCTTCTCGTGCGTTGGAAATTAATCCCGCGATTAAAGTGAATTGGCCTACAACAATTAGAGATTTTTTTTAGTAGCGAACGTTGCAGAAAGGTATTCCATAATTAGTATTTGATTAGTACGTTTCGATTCATGATAGTTTGTAAAGACCAGAATGTCAAAGCCTGAAATGAATACAAGCATATATACAAACATATATAATCTGAACCTGAAACTTCAAAGCATCTTTTCATAACAGAGATAATTCGAATGTGGTATGAAATGCTTTGGACGTGTAGCATTAATTTTCAGGGGGTTTCAGGTAATTTCTTTCTTAGTTCTTTTACCTAGTACATTAATTCATCACATCGCAACAACTTTCCGCAAAAGCAATAAAGACGACATATGCACAGGCAATAGTTCCCTATGTCGCCATAAACTGGAAAGTCGTAGCCAATGTATGGGCACAGGATTGTCATATATCTCGTCGTGCCGCGCATATAACATGCCTTTTTATATTGCCTTTAAATATCAAATAAAACTGCGAGCGCCGGATTCTCTAAAGTGTACTAGAAACGGCAGCCGCAGAGCTCTCACAAAGTGAAGGAAGGCCCTTCTTCTTCTTCTTCTTTTCGATACGAGTGCACTCTTGAGGAGGAAGCTTCCGCGCTCCTATAACAGACTGACTCCGATACTTTATGTGGAGGGCGCGAATGAATTTCATCTTGGCGCCGACCTGAAAATGAAACTTCAGATTGTTTGCTTTATTTACGTGCAGTTTGTAACGAGTAAGGCTTATGGCGCGCGCGTTCTCCGAGCGTATTATTTGCAGATGCTGCAGAACTTGTTGTATACAATAAATAAATACGTCGGTGCAAATGAACAAATAGTAAATTATCACGTTGCATGTTCGGCCGAAACATTGCGGCACGTGGATGTAATTTCCGAGCCGAATTTGTTCCTAATTTTAGCGAACGCTGCATGTTTAAAATGAAGATAGCACACGTACGGTGTATGTGTGTGAAATATGTATGTGGGCACTTAAATTCGTTTGTTAAAACCATTTCCGTTACATATCTGCTTCAATTCTACTTTTTCTTAGTGTTTTAATTATTTTTCTTGCAAATGAAAGTTTGATCAATGAAGTCCAAAGCAGGATTTGTTATTCCCTCAGCAATAAAGAACGAGATCCTTCTTAAGCGGATTTGATCCATATGATCTGAGTTATTTAAATGTGAAATAAAAATTTTAATTAATGCCAAAAATCAATTTAATTCCGACTTTTATGTACAACATTCGCCAGCGAGCGCGAAGATAAAATAAAACGAGTATCTCCTCGCAACAGAAATATCATTTAGATGAAGAGATGACATACGATGACAGTTTAATTTAGCCGTGTTCTACGGTTAAAACGCATCTGCCGCGATCCTTGCGCTCTCTTCGAGCCATTGACTCGGCCACTGAGGCGTGCTCGGCTGCGAAGATGTTTCCGCAGCGTGTGCATCCTTCCGTGCTTTTTGTGTCCTTTGAAGTTAACCGGATTTTAGGGACGATATTTCTCGAGTCGAGACATCAATGGTCACTTTTATGTAATTCGAAGGCCTACAGTGCGGTTAAATAGGTCGACGAATTTTACGTTCTAAAATTAAACCATACTTTTGCTTTCCTTCATTCTATGTACGTATACATCGTCCGAACTACAGCGTGATTTTAATACTTATGAGACGAGTTTGAAACGTGTATTATATTGCCATATATGGTAAGAAGTCTTTAACCAAAAGCTAATAGTTTACGAGTTAGTACCAATGGATTGTGAACAAGCATCAGACGAGACTGTTTGGATCAACCGAACCCACCGAACGTGACTATTCCAGGAGGCTGAGCCACATGAAGCGACCAGCGTGAGTTAGTTTAGAGCGAAAGGCGTGAGCTAGTATAAAGCGACAAGCTTGTGTTAGTACTAAGCGACATGTGTTAGTACAAAATGGCAGGCGTGTGTTAGCACATAGCGACAGGCGTGAATTAGTGCAGGACGACAGGCGAGAGTTAGTTCAGAGCGACAAACGTGAGTCACTTTAGAGCGAAAGCGTCAGGCGTGAGTTAGTTCAGAGCGACAACAGTAAGTTAGTTTAAACCGAAAGGCATGAGTTAGTTTAGGCCGAAAGGTATGAGTTAGTACAGAGCGACAGGCGTGAGTTAGTACAAAGCGACTAGCGTGAGTTAGTTTAAAGCGAAAAGCGTGAGTTAATACTGAATGGCAGGCGTGAATTAGTACAGAAGTTTAGGCTTCTTCTTTTCCCTTTTATATTTTCGACTTTCCTTGTCCTTGTCGGTTGGCAATTGTGAACAAGACGCCAGACGAGACTGTCTGGATCAACAGAACTCATCGAACGTGACTCCTCCAGGAGCGGCAAGCGTGAGTTAGTTTAGACCAAGAGGCGTACATTAGTTTAGATCGAATGGAGTAAGTTAGTGCAAAGCGACAAGCGTGAGTTAGTTTAGATCGACAAGCGTGAATTAGTACAGACCGAAAAACGCAGGTTAGTTCAAAATGACAAGCGTGAATTAGTTTTGACCAAGAGGTGTGAGTCAGTAAAGAGCGACAGGCGTGAATTAGTTCAGAGCAACAAGCGTGAGTTAATTTAGAGCGAAAGACGAGTTAGTACAAAGCGTTAGGCGTGAGTTAGTTCAGAGCGAAAAGCGTTAGTTAATTTAAACCAAAAGGCGTCAGCTAGCTTAGACCGAAAGGCCCGAATTAGTACAGTCAGACAGGCGTGAGTTAGTTTAAAGCGTGAGTTAATAGTGAACGACAGGCGTGAATTAGTACAGGGCGAGAGTTTAGGCTTCTCCTTTTCCCTTTTATATTTTCGACGGTTTCCTTGTCGTTTACAATTTTGTTCACAACTCTCGTTTAAATAGACCAATTTGAAGATATAGATCCCAGCTACAGCTTGTGAACAAGACGTCAGACGAGACAGTCTGGATCAACCGAACCCATCGAACGGGGCTCCTCTAGGAGGCTGAGCCACATAGAGCGACAAGCGTGAGTTAGTTTAGACCAAGAGGAGTACATCAGTTTAGATCGAAAGGCGTAAGTTAGTACGAAGCGACAAGCGTGAGTTACTTTAGATTGAAAGGCGCCAGTTAGTACAAAACGACAAGCGTGAGTTAGTTTAGACCAAGAGGAGTACATTAGTTTAGATCAAAAGGCGTAAGTTAGACAAAGCGACAAGCGTGAGTTATTTTAGATTGAAAGGCGCCAGTTAATACAAAACGACAAGCGTGAGTTAATTTAGAGCGTCAAGCGTCAATTAGAACAAACCGAAAGGCGCGAAGTAGTTTAGACCGACAGGCGTAAGTTAGTACAAAGCGACAAGCGTGAGTTAGTTTAGATTAAAAGGTGTGAGTTAGTAGAGAGCGTCATTCGTGAGTTAGTACAGAGCGAAAGGCGTGAGTTAGTTCAGAACAAAAGGCAAAGTTAAAATCGAAAGGCGCAAGTTAGTACAAAGCGACAAACATGAGTTACTTTAGAGCGAAATACGTGTGTTAGTACAGGCCGACAGGCGTGAGTTATTCAGACCGAAAGGCGTGAGGTAGTTTAGACCGAAAGGCGTGAGCTAATTTAGAACGAAAGGCGACACGACAAGCTTGAGGTAGTTTAGACCAAGAGGTGTGAGTTACTAGAGAGCGACATTCGTGAGTTAGTACAGACCGAAAGGCGTGGGTTAGTTCAAAACAAAAGGCATACGTTAGTTTAGATCGAAAGGCGACACGACAAGCGTAAATTAATTTAGATCAAAAGTTGTGAGTTAGCAGAGAGCGACAGGCGTGAGTTAGTACAGAGTGAAAGGCGTAAGTTATTTTAAAGCGACAAGCGTGAGTTAGTTTACAGGAAAAGGCGTATATTAGTTTAGATCCAAAGGTGCAAGTTAGTACAAAGCAACAAGCGTAAGTTAGTTTAGATCAATAAGTATGAGTGAGTAGAGTGCGACAAAGGTGAATTTGTACAAAGCGAACGGCGTGAGTTAGTTCAAGGCGACAAGCGTGAGTTAATTTAGAGCGAAAGAATTGAGTTAGTACAAAGCGTCAGGCTGAGTTAGTTCAGAGCGTCAAGCGTGAGTTAGTTTAGACTAAAAAGTGTACGTTAGTTTAGATCGAAAATCGCAAGGGACATGCGTGAGTTAGTTTAGATCGAAAGGCGTGAGTTGGTAGAGAGCCACAGGCATGAGTTAGTGCAGAGTGAAAAGCGTGAGTTAGTACAGAATGAAAGGCGTGAGTTAATACAGAGTGAAAGGCGTGAGTTAGATCAGAGCGAAAGGCGCAAGTTAGTATAAAGCGACAAGCGTGAGTTAGTTTGGAGCGAAACACGTGGGCTAGCACAAAGCGTCAGGCGTGAGTTAGTTCAGAGCGAAAGGCGTGAGTTAGTTTAGGCCGAGAGTTATGAGTTAGTACAGAGCGACAGGCGTGAGTTAGTACAAAGTGACTAGCGTGAGTTAGTTTAAAGCGAAAAGGGTGAGTTAATACTGAAGGGCAGGCGTGAGTTAGTACAGAGCGACGGTTTAGGTTTCTTCTTTTCCCTTTTATATTTTCGACAGTTTCCTTGTCGGTTGGCAACTCTCGTTTAAACGGACAGCTGCATTATGAACAAGACGCCAGACGAGACTGTCTAAATCTACCGAACGCATCGAACCTGACTCCTCCAGGAGCGACGAGCGTGAGTTAATATAGACCAAGAGGCGTACATTAGTTTAAATCGAATGGAGTAAGTTAGTACAAAGTTAGTTTAGGTCAACAAGCGTGAATTAGTACAGACCGAAAAGCACAGGTTAGTTCAAAATGGCAAGCGTGAATTAGTTTTGACCAAGAGGTGTGAGTTAGTAGAGAGCGACAGGCGTGAGTTAGTTCAGAGCGACATGCGTGAGTTAATTAAGAGCGAAAGACGAGTTAGCAAAAAGCCTTAGGCGTGAGTTAATTCAGAGCAACAAACGTGAGTTAATTTGAACCAAAAGGCGTCAGTTAACTTAGACCGAAAGGCCCGAGTTAGTAGAGTGAGACAGGCGTGAGTTACTTTAAAGCGTGAGTTAATACTGAACGACAGGCGTGAATTAGTATAGGCCGAGGGTTAAGGCTTCTTCTTTTCCCTTTTATATTTCCTTGTCTGTTACAATTTTGTTGACAACTCCCGTTTAAATGGACCACTTTAAAATATAGATCCGAGCTACAGATGCATTGTGAACAAGACATCAGACGAGAGTCTGTATCCCAGCGAACGTGGCTCCTCTAGAAGATACAAGTCTCGTACATTAACGTGATAATTAAAGCCCGGATCTTTAGGCTATTGCTTCTATTCCTTAATAAATAACCACGTATCTAATTTTTTTTTTATTATGACACGACGGAAAAGCAGGAATTATGAAACGCCTAAATGTTTTCAGGCCGCCTAATTCTTAGATATTACATGCCAATTTGCCTACCTAATTCAATCCTTTTAAGTGCCTAAAAATCCGTGCTTTAGTGATCGTTTGTTTAAGGTGGCAATTTGTAGCTGAAATAATTTTATTATTCCATTGTTCGCGCTCTCGCGTTACCATTAGATCTACTAAACTTATACAGAGCTTCGATTCTGCGGGGTGTATTACGTGCCCTAATAAGCCACTTAAATGTCAGGTTTTATTACGTTCGGGTAATAAACTTATTGTTTCCCCCTCATAAAAGTTAGATAACCCGTATATGTGGGAGTTACAAATGCTGCACATAAATTTCTTTGTTCTTCCATACGTTAAACTGTTCCAGACAAAATAAACGAGTAAAAGCGCTCTATACTACCTACGTCCCACACGATTAATTGAAAAGAAAATACGCGGTGCAGTTATTTCCCCCCCGTCTGTTTTAAATGAGTTTCTGATTACGTCCATCAGGGCGAAGAGTTAATTGTAAGTACTTACTTTAATTTTTGATAAGCAACGGGATTAATTAGAATTTCAAATTCTGTTTGTGGAGGAGCTTTTAAACGAGAAGTTTATATTTCTGTTTGCGTTCGTGAATCATTTACCGCGACATCAATTCATAACATGTTCGAGTGGTGCAAACTCCCGATTATTCCGAAAGTCCCTGTGAGTAAATTCAATTAGCTTTCACCGTTTTAGTAGCCGAGCGGCGGCGATGTTTCAATATTTACCAACTTTGACCTGCGCTTGGGAGATTCACGTTTCCAAAACTTGCTCTCGGCCACTTCTCGGATCCATTAATTACGGCAACTGTTTACTTTAATATTCGCGCTGCAACCGTCGGGCGTCGCGTCGCATCGCGTCGGCGGAATTCGTGTTATCTTTGCGCTATTATTTCAACTTACAAAGGGCGAACGACGTCGACGTCGCGCGTCGCCGCCACCACCGACGTCACCTTGCGTTTCCCAGTTTACTTCCATAACAAACACACGAGAACAAACAACGCGCAGACGATTCTTTTACATCAGGTGTTCCTCTTTGTTTGTTTGACTTTCGTCGTCTCACCAAACCGGAATAAAAAAAAAGTACGAACACTCTGTCATCGTATGTACTACGTACACAAGTACTTCACAAGTAAACAAAAATAAAATGAACGAAAAGTTTCACTTCGAGAAAAAGGGAAAATAGCTCAAATGTCTAAACTGACTCACGCCTTTCGGTTTAAACTAACTCACGCTATCGCTCTGAGCACCAACGAATTACTTCAGTAAGTTTCGATTTCGCCCTGTTTTATTGTGACTCGGACAAATTCATTTGGAAAGGCGTGCACAGCCAAAACTGAAAAAAAAATTCTCGACGGTTACTACATTTTATTGAGTTCTCTTCGCGTGGGTTCGTTCGATTCGCCGCCTCTCATTTTTGATCTTGTTGTAAACGGCTTTTGGCAATGGTCGTCGTATCTTACTTAAAACCCTCCGGAATCATTTAAGAAGTGGAAGGGGGAGGATGTACCGACTACTTCTTTTTTTTATTGAAATACGAAACGATTTGGCAAGGGTTTCAAATAAAACATCGTCGATGACGAGATAATCAGAAATGCCAACCCCTACAATTTTCCAAGTTGGCGTGGTAATCGATGCTATTTAAATTTGTTTAAAGTTGTTTTTCTTTGTTTATTCTTATAGAGTTTGCAAAAGAAACTCCTGAGAAAACCAGAAGTATAGTCTAAAAAACTGATTCACAAATATTCACATACTATGATAGATAGTAAAGTGGCGCAAGTTTTAACAAATTGGACCAAGGATGGATCCTAGAGGTACCCCGAATTTAATAGGCAAGCTTGACGGAAAACCGCAAGAAGATTTTTTTTGTCAACTATGCTTGTACATCTGAAATAACCGATGTTGATGAAACATTGATTCAGGTTTTATACAGGCTGTTCTTCAACTTGATGCAAAATTAATGGCGTATGTGGTACGAGATATTCTCAAGAAAGCATCAAAATTAAAAGGAAAAAAAATAAAAATATTCATACCGACATCCGGCAATTCCCTGTGTAATGTTTAGAACCGTTGAACGCAACGGACGGTAACCTTCACTCACAATAAGTGTTCAAAGTTCCCCCTCTGCGCGAGACGTAAACATACTGTAATGTTTATGATGTTCGACCCCGCGTAGGGCGTCAATTATGTAACGTTTGATGTTTGGCCCCACGTTGGGCGCCAATTATGTAATGATTCGTGGACTCATATCCAAGTGGGGGTGTCAATAAATTGTAATGATTTTGATGTTCGTGGGCGCGTATCGACTCTCTCAGGGTTTTTCTTTGGGTCGCTCGGAATTTACCCACTTCCTGTTTTATGGCCCCATGGTGGGCACATACCATGACAAAAGACAGAAAATGTGAGAGGAGAGGGGAAGGAAGTGTCAGTGTTAAATGTGTGCGTTCGTAAGTGTCAAAGAAAATATCGAAAAAATTGTTGTCTGTCTCAAAATGTACACCGGCTAGCACAAGTCGGTCATCACCACACCCTTCACGAGACAGGTGTACCTCTTGCCCTATCCGATGTATATCTTGTTAAAGTGAACCCCCTGTATCAATCCCCTTCAAATTCCCCTTCTAAACACTAATCCTTCTTTCCTCGGTGTTTTTAGTTAAGAAGCCTATATATTTTGTTCATATGTGGTTGCCAAAGGCTCTGATCACGCTTTTGCCTCAACTCCTTCACAAGAGTGAGGCGCTCTTCAACGATACAAATCCGTACACAGGAAACACAAGTCGGCAATGTCACCACCACACCCTTCACAAGGTAGGTGTACCTCTTGTCCTACCTGATGTAACCTTGTCTAATAGTATTAGAGGAACGCTTGTTATTCCCGATCACGCATATGCCTCTACTCCTTCACAAGAGCTAGGCGCCCTTCGACAATAACAAACGTCTCCCGATGTCCGGTGTTTGCAAATGAAAAATTTTATTTTGTTTATCCAGGATGCGCCTACCTTGAAGATTCGTCCATCTCGTTAAAAAAAAAGGATATAGGTATTTGGAAGCTGATTTCAGGTTAAATGTTTCAATAAAATGCCTTTGTTTAACCCTCTTTTATAAAATTTTATTCTTCTTGTTAGTCGGAGCCGGTAGTCGGAGGTCGAAACAGAAATTGTTGCTCTCGCTGGTCGACGAAGGAATGCCTTCCTTGCGGTGCTCTCTCGCTATTTATACCGTCTTTCGTTGTTGATTTTTAACGTTGCCTTGGTTACATTCGCGTTCTGATCTAGTTACATACTAGATTTAAGTTGGTAACGTTTTATCTTAAGTATGAGGACATTTCATTAAAGTTGAACTAAAAATTGGACTAAATATGGAACAACTTAACTTAAATAATATGTAAGTATCTAAACACCTTATTCTCTACTGATCTAACCTGAAAGTAATCAACGACCTTGGAACTACCTTCGGCTATCCTTATTTGGTTTGTTGAGCTGCAATTATGCTTTCTATAGCTGCGTTATTTACTTTTGTAAGTGTCCCCTTTCGTTTTGTATCTGTGTTATAATCTATTTTGTTTTAGGTGCATGAAGTTATGTCGAAACGTCTCGTCACTCTTTGTCAAGTCTGTCCTTCGAAAGCTGTTGTTAACGTCTGCTGGACCGTGGTACTGTTGTATATGTTTTTAAACTCCTTTCACGTACTGTATTTATTTATTTAATTTTATTCACCAAGGTAATTAACATTGCATTACGTCGGCTCGACGAAGCAGGGATTCACATGCGTTACGGAATTGGTTCTGTTTTCGGGTATTTTCCACTGCGTGCGTTGAGTTCGTCTATTGGATTTACTTCTTCGGCGTAAACTAGATTTTTTAAATGTCCCCACAGATAAAAATCTAATGGATTACGGTCTAATATTTTCTAATATTTAAATTTACATCCTCTAGGAGTTCCGGCAAATTAGTTTGCAACAAACGTAAATACACGATTTCGTCCAAGCGATTAGGTAAAACAAATAGACCGATTAAAGTGCCGTTTAACATACTTGGACACAGATTGACCAAAAAGCGTTGTTGAAAACTACGGCGCCGCATTTTCTGCCTACACTGCACCCCTTGTAAACACTGATTCGTCGTGACGCTGTGTATACGAGCGTCTTGCAGCCAACGCATTTTGACCACATTCGCCGTAAATTAAAATCATGTCCACAAGAACAGTATTTAGAAAATTCGGCCAGGTTTTCAACGCGACAAAGTACAGCCGATGCTGACACCAACAAATTTCTCCGAGGACGTAATTACGTCATAAAAATAAACTAGGGACTATCAAACCGGTTTCATCGTTCGCCAAAAACATTTATTATCTCTAATATTTATTAATCAATTGTTATACAAAAACTGCTTCATTCTATCACTTTTAATGTAAACTTTCACTGGTTTCATTTTTTGTATGAAGTTAAGAAACACCCAGTTTAATTTCTATCGCAGTTTATGAATTTAATTAAAGTTGCAGTACATCTATTTTCAATTTTTTATTTAACAACGTTAAATACGTATAGTACGTATGGAAGAAAAATAACTAAACGGGGGGGGAGGACTATTATATCAGCGTAAAACGTGTCACAAAGTATATTTTATGCAGTCGCCTCTTCCTCCTCTAGGTCCCTTCGGCTGTGAATGTGAGACAGTAAAAGTCTAGGAGAGCGAACGTTCGTAATTAACTCTGCGAAATGTGCAGCACGAACGGCGATACGTTTCGCATTTATCTAACTAATAAAAAGTTTCCTTTGCCCAGGCTATTGAATTAAAACTCTGCCTGCGTCTATGTTATGCCGCGTTAATTGTGACTCTATAGAGATAGCGTTGCAAGAATTCATTTTTCTGCAGCTTAATGTTTCGACTTATGACTTCGCACATCATATCATTATAATTAAGTATAAAAAGATTGCAATTATGATTAAGCTAGATTTAAGTGTCTTCTTGGTATTCATTCCAATTTGGTTTTGATCATTGAAATCTGTTTGTAGCAACATTTCCAAATAAGCACTATTCAAGTACCTACTGTGCATACGAACGTCTTGCAGCCAACGCATTTTGACCACATTCGCCGTAAATTAAAATCATGTTCACAAGAACAGTATTAGAAAATTCGGCCATGTTTTCAACGTGACAAAGTACAGCTGACAACTGACCCACTTAACACCGATGCTGACATCAACAAATTTCTCTGAGGACGTAATTACGTCACAAAATAAACCAGGGACTGTCAAACTGTTTCATCGTTCACCAAAAACATTTATTATTAAATAAGCACTGTTCAAGTACCTACTGCAAAATTTCCTGGGAAATAAAACTCGCTCGAAGGCAGCAGGAAGAAGGCTTAATAAAATCCCGAACTTTTCAAATTTAAATTGCAAACGGGCGATAGTTTTCCAATCGAATTTGCATAAGAGCGCGCGCACCTACAACGCCGAGCAACTTAAGATTCCCTACGGAAGTCTCGCAAATCTGTAGACGCGCAATAATATTAACTCAATCGCCACCCTCCTATTTATTATCTATCCAAACAAAATAGGATCGTAAATAAGTTCCCTTTATTTTAAATTTGAGACGAGCGAGGCGCGAATCCCCGAGATAAACGGGGCAGGTAAGTGCTACCGGCACCCTCGGGAAGGGTTGATTTAGAGAGGGCTTGCCCGTGAAAGTAAAACTGTGTAATTGATAGCGCGGGGCGTTGTTAAACGGCTGTTATAAATAATGTTCGCCATTGTTATACACGAGTAACGCTTATTATGTTAATGTAACTACCTGTGCCCTTTTGTCCTCGAAACATTAAAGCTGCACACCTCTTTACGATATTGTCGCGCACGTTACAAGGGTCACATTTCACGAACCGTAATAAACTCGACTGGATTACACGTTACAAATTTAAATTGTGTCATTATGCATGGGTAAGAAGAGCGCGGGTAAGACGATATTGGACAAGGGGTGGGCTTTCAAATGTCTGCGCGGAGGAGTTTAAGGCCTCTCAAGAACATACGCTGTTTATATGTATGAATGTAAAGCCGTCAGTCTTGTATGCCCACTATATTTCTAAGACCCACACGAGCAATTACTTTCGGATTAGTATTAAGCGGAAGCTGCGTCTTAATGCCGCTAATAAGTAATAATAATGCGAAAGCACCTTCTTAAATTATACACGTCATTAAACGCTTGTAAAGTGTGTTTACTTACGAGTCACCACCGCCGCCATTGTCTTCATGTGTTGGTGTTCATAAATAATCATACATGCTCGTATGTACACTCTGTATAATCTTATGTTTAATAGAAAACACCAAGAGTTCGCTTCACATACTCTTAATTGTGCTCTTCCATTTGGTCGTAAATTACGAACGTCCGTGCGTTCGAATGTAATAGGTATAAGTCCATTGACAAAGAAGAGATATTAATTTAGATAAACAAGATACAGAGTGATTGAAAAAGAAGTCCCCACCCTCCCGGTTATTTACCCATCGGATACGCACACACATTCACACAATGCCTCTGCAAATATCGCCCACCCGCCCGCCCGCCCGCCCTTTGTGTCTTTGGTGATGCCGCAAGGCATGCTCAACCCTCTGCTGAACTGAACGAAATGGATTAACCAGATTTTTACTTGCATGGTTCTGCCTAAGTAATACAGTGCGTTTCGACACATCTTCATGTAACAGATGTGCATTGGCCACGGGTATTATGCAATTGTTTACGCAGATTTTATGGCAATTACATATACATACACATAAGTAGAGGCTTGAGTGACTCCCTTTCATAAATAGTATTTACTGTATTAGTTTCCAATAACAATTTGTAGATATACAATTGTTTTTTCTCTATGTGCTTATCACATATCCATCATATGCTTTATTCTTCCGAAGCTTTTAAAGCTTTGAATTGATAGTCTAGGACCTACCAAGAGTAATATAGAAGGGCTATGAGTCAATCAATAAGTGGGTGCCATCGGGTATCACGAGGGTGTATTACGTTAGGTTGTAATAATATCTTCAATAATCAGATTTCGAATCCACTTCTGCCTTTCCCTCCTACAATAACATCTGTTATTATCAAGGAACATGATGACCAGATTAGAACAACTACAAAAAAAAAGTGGAGAACAATTTAGCTCCATCTTACCAGCGTTTTAATAACGACTGCAGTTGATATTGTAACCGTTTGCAGTTGATATTTAAAATTCCAATGAGGTGGCGACCTTGTCAGTCGGATGAACATAGAGCTAGTTTCTCGATGTCTGTCAATTTGACAATTCTGACCACTGTCACTTTGACGTTTTGTGATCGTCTGTCATTTTGAGGTGTTTCCTCGATCGCTGGGCAACGTGCAATACCCCACGGCCGCGGCCTGCAGTAATATTTAATGATTGCGTTTAAACGAGTACTCGTTTAAGCACAGAACTTAAAGTGATCACTCCTGTGCGCACTTCAAGTTGTCACTTTTCCACCTTTGTTTATCATCGCCTGAAAGCCGTTTTTTAGGTGGGTAAAGTCACAGAGTCTACACAGTTGTGACCTTCCCATTTTTTCTTTAATCAAAATAACAAAGACCCGACGCATTTGTCTCTGTTCGAAGCACAAAATAAAAACAAAGTCCGTTTACAGCCGAGAACTAAAAAGCGTCGCGGACACACTTTACTCCCGTATTTATACAAAAAAGCAGATGAATTTGATTTTTTTTTCACGAAGTTGTGAAACACCCTGTATAGTAAAAATAAAAAGGATGTGTTTTTTATCCCAAATACCAATGTTAAAGCAAATAAATGGAGACATCAAAAGTTTACATCTGAAGATGACAAAATGTATCAAAACCAGAAAGTGGAAGAAGATTTGATTCTAATTCTTCAAAAGATTCATATTTGTGAGTTGGGGATTTGGGAAATAAAATTGCTGAACTTATTTTGAAGGGATTGAAAATTAAGACCACAAATTGCTAGAAAAATCGTTCAATAAAAACTCAAGAAGAGGGAAACCTAAGTTAATTGTGTTGGCTCACTAAGTGAAACCCTAAGTTAACGAAAATAGTGTCGACACTATTTGAAGAAGTTTAGAAAATATCTAAAATTGTCAGAGACCAACTCAAAGTAGTTAAGTTAAAGAAAACACTATCCAAGAATATAAAAGCCCTGGACTTCCTTCTACAAGAGACGCTTTGGAATGAATATTGTTGCAAGGTAGTTGCTGTACAACAAAACCCTTTCTAAAGGGAGCCTTATTGAGGGGGGCGTTCAAAAATTCAGGACTAGAAATGTGCAAAAATTTGTTTAACACATAAAAAGATGAAATTTTTGTCGTCAAAATTTTGTGGGAACGATGAAAGATGAATCATATATCATGAACAGAACATGGCAAAGATGTTAGAAGACATTTTTTATTAATTAAGTCCAACGAATAGAGCAGTAGGAAGAACGTGGAACTGAAAATATCATATCAACTTCGCGTTGATGAAAAATGTTGGATGAAGGAATCATGGATAATAGTCAGGACGTGCTAAATATGTTAGAAGCGATTCTTTCTTAAGAGATGTTAATGAGAAATTTGACAAAGAAGAACACACTGAAGAACGGAAGACTAGGAAGGACGTGGATCTTCAATTATCCAAGCGATGAAAGCATGGTAACGATAATAGAAGAATATTTCTAATAAGTTTTAAGTTTTCTTCAAACTTGATGTTTAATTTTAATAAAGACCATTGCCATTGGCCAGCTTGATAATAACTTTGGGCAGAGGAGATTAGGAGCGTACTTCGCCTAATGGAGAAAAATTTTCAGAATTTTTTTAAAGTTTAAAGTCGAACTAAAAAGTGTTAGGGGGCACCAGTATTCATACGAAAAAGCAGATGAATTTGATTTTGCTTGAATGACGGTACACTTCCGAAACGCCGCCAACTCAGAGGAGATGACGAGCGAATTTTAAAGTTTAAAGTCGAACTAAAAAATGTCGCGGACGCACTTTGCACCCGTATTTATACGAAAAAACAGATGAATTTGATTTTGCTGGAATGATTTAATTATCTCATCGATTTACAAACACTCACTTCCTGAGACGAAGATTAGCCAAAAGTGGTCAAAGAAACGAAAAGGTTTTCCGCAAAGCCATTGAAACGCTCTGACACTGTTCAAAATTTATTTGGAACGGATTGCCGAAAATTTGCTAGCGTCCTACTTATGCCTTATCAAGTTTCCAATAGGTTTGTTCCAGCAGCTATTTCTGTTTAGTTCCAAAGTATAATGGAGTATAATAGTAGTCCTCTATCAGTTTTAAATACAGGGTGATTGTTAATTAACCCGTTAAAATGAAACCACTTTAAAGAAACGATGTCCGTATGGAAAAATTGTTAAAAAATTGTTTTTACTTTAGTTTTCGGGAAATCATTATTCAAAAATTAGCCCCAAAACGAAGTTGCGCTCCTGGTTAATAGATAGAGTAACATATGAACCAAATAAATACCCTCACAGGCATCAAGGACTTGACCTTTAAGCGGAATTTTCCGACAACTCCGTTTTTAGGTCAACGACTGATCCCAATCATTAAAAATATTAAAACGCAAAGAAGAATAAGTAATTCTAAATTAATTACGCCGCACTTTCGCAATTAAATTCAAGCAACGAGCAACACGGTAATCCTTTGACTTTGAACTTGTATTGGCTGTTTCATAATGGCCCCCAGGAACAAAGCGACGTCCCGCGCTCATTTGCAGATTCATCTACTGGTTTCATTGCAGGATGAAGACGCCTACAGAGATTTCACTCGCATCACGGTAGCTCTTCTTCTAGCACGTTCTTTGGAGGACCTCGTCGACAGCGATAAGCCACAGAATGTCCTTAAGTTTAAAGTCGCCTGGGATCACGATGATGAAGAAGATTTGGTTAAGTATAGAATCATTTTAGAAAACCTTCAAGTAAGTCAGTTGGTGACTGTTAATTAACTCGACAAAATGAAATCATTAAAAGAAGCGATAGGAGAGAAATAATGAATAAAAAACTAGCCCCAAAATGACGATGCGCACGTGGTTAAAAAATAGAGGAGCAAAATAAGTTTTTTTATAGTTTTATGATACGGCGGCGTGACATCGTGGACTTGACCTTTAAGTGGAATTTTACATCAACTTCGCTCTTAAGTCAACGACCGATGCCGTGAAATACAAACGAAATACGAATAATTACTTGACAAATGTATGCAAATCACTTGAAGTAGATTATTCCATGCAAAGGATAACAGCGGCCCCACTTTGTTCATCTGCTCTGACAGGTGAACAAATAAATCACTAAAACGAAAAAAAATTCAAATTGCCCATGTTAAGAATTTGTTTGCACGCACCGTACACACTTGCGCTCCTGCTGCGAACGCCGTCCGTACTTGTGCGCCAAATTACTTTGTGTTGGTCGAAAAACCGACTCTCTTTGGCTCGCGGCGAATGACTCGGGCGCTACTCTAGAACAAGTCGTGGTTATCGTTCAGCTTATCACTAGCGACGTTTGAAGCAGCCGTACATAACAAGTTTTATTGCGTTGCACGTCTAGAATATCCAAATTCGGTCACCGTTTTGGCAGAAATTTATTTTACACAGGGAATATACGTTGCTAACATTAATAACTTTCGGTGTTCGAACTTTTAAAAAGGAAACGCATCGACAAATTTTGGCTGGTTGAACTTCAATCTTCGATTTTGCAAAATTGACTGTAACGTCACGCACGGGTAATTTTTATTATAAGGGAATCGAGTCGAGTCGAGCAGTCGAGTAGTACTCAAGTCTTAAACTTGGAGTGAAGTAAGTAAGAATCATTGCTGTACGATGCCTGTGTTAGTGTTAACTGCATCAACTGAATATAGGGTAACGTCAATCATCTCTGTTATCCTTGTTCTCTACGTTCGGAAGCTAACCCCAAAAATAAACTGCTCCTTCAAGCACTTAAGACCGCGACTAGCAACAGCCGCAGTCTTAACATGGTGTATAAGTACAAATCAAATAAGTTGGTAAAGGTCAGAATATGTGACCTAGGTGATTGTTGCCCCGTTAGGACCGACGCTATGGAACGTCCTGTACAGCAAGGTGGTGGAACTGGACCTCGGATCCGGGTCGACCAGTATCGCGTACGCCGACGATCTGACAGTGGACGTGAGTGTCAAGACAGCGAGGGTGCTGCAGGAGAGAGCCATGTACGCCATCGAGAAGGTAAGCCGGACCTCGGAGAGCATGGGACTGGCTCTCGCAAGGGCAAAAACGGAGACCGTCATACTAACCGGCAAGCGAAGGGTCTTAAAACTGGGCGAAGACGAGATAGAGTCCGCCAAGTCCGTTCAATACCTGGGCTTGCATCTCGACAGGGGGAGATGAGAATGATCACTCACGTCAGGGAAGTAGTCGTGAAAGCCCACAAGGCATACATGGCGTTGGCAAGGCTGATGCCGAACGTAAGAGTACACGATCACAGCGACTCATCTCTAGACCACTGGCACGCACCAAGCTCTAATATCCTTCCAAACCACACCATAAACTCGAGCGAAACAACAAGAAATTCACTCTGTCCCAGCCAGCTGCAAAGTTGGAACTCCTTGCCAGCCGAAAGGTCGGATATTCCTCACCAGCTGCAAAATTGGACATTCCTCACCAGCCGAAAGATCGGTAACTCCTCGACAGCTGCCAAGTTGGAACTCCTCGCCAGCCGAAAGGTCGGAGATTCCTAACCAAAGTCAAACCGCTCAGTCCATCCCGGTTGCAGCTAGTGCGATGCGTACACGAGGCTTTGAGAGAACGCAACGTCTTCCCTGAACCAGAGAAGTGGGACAACCTCTTCAGGGAAGAATAAGCACCCACCGAACCAGACAGCCCATCGTTTACATATCACCAGATTTTCTGACATATTAACATCTTTGTATTATTATTATTATTAATAATAATAAAGACATTCTTGTTGTGTTTGTGACAATCAATTGTTTGGCTCAAGAATACGATACAACCCCCAAATCCTCAATCATCTTACACGCCGCCCCAATCTGGGAAGGGCGACGAGGTTCAGGCTTAACGAGTTCATCCTCGAAAGAGTTACTACATGGAAGTGGCGTCTGCATACTGGACGGTGGTAACATAAGCCGTCCTGGTTTTGGCAGAGATCCCCCCCCAATCAAGCTCCATATTGCCGAGTGGACGAATCTGTACAGGAGGGAGCTGTACGTGGCGTCGCAGGCCTGATGGGCCAAAGTCTCCATAAAAAACGACGAGATCTGGTGCAATCGGCCTAAGAGGGAGGTCAAGTATCACATGACGCAGGCGCTGACCGGTCACGGCTCCTTTGCGAGGTGCCTCAAAGAAATTAAGAAGAGGGATACCGCAGATTGCTGGTACTGCAGTGATGTAGAGGACACCTCGGAGTACACCATCTCCGTCTGCCCCAGGTGGGACGCGATCCATTTCGCGACGGAAATAGACGCCGATTGGGAAATCCGCAAAAGAAACATGTTCAACCTAACGGAAAGAGATGTCAGGACGTGGAAGACAGTGGCAAAAATGTTGCTATGGTACAAGAATGCAAGGATGAGAGAAGGCTGCGGTGGTAGAAGAGGAGAACAGTAAGAAGGAAGAGGACGAAGAGGAGGAGGACAGGAGGTCGAAGAGGAGGAAGAGGATGAAAAGGATGAAGAGGATGAAGAGGTCGAAGAAGAGGAGGAGGGAATGAAGAGGGGGAAAAGGGGCAGAGAAAGAGACGACAGGCGAAGCGGATGAAATGCCGAGGTGTCTACCACCTAAACTTCTTTCCTCTCTCACCACTCGGCGAAGCGGGCCGAGTGGTGAAAGAGGAAAGGAGTTTAGGTGGTAGCCGCCCCATACAGAGATGTCGGGGTGAATCCATCAGGCCACCGAATCAGATATGTCAGGTGGTTTCTTTCGAAAATTCTCTAAACCTCTATAAAAGAATTTTTCTAACATCTTTCCCATACAGTCTTTTAGTGGTGCTATTTTGTCGGGTCACCCTCTATCCATTGAATCAGTATCAAAACTAGATGCTGATTGAAATTATTAAAATAGTAGAGAAAGGGAAGAACAAGACATGAAACGTCAAAAATGTTTCAGACTTACAAGGGAGCAAAACAAGGGTGTGTATATTGAGCCCATTGCTATTCTCGTTAATACTGGATGAAGCAATAAAAAAAAACTATAATACGCTACACGGGAATATGTAATAGGTTTCTGAAAAGTGAAGAAAATAGAAATTACCGACAACATGCCACGTTGATGACCTGATGATATTTGCAGAAGACGAGGTAAACAAAAATTTGGACAAATACAAAAGAACACCGAGGAAGTATAACATGAATGTTAATACAGAACACAACGATTTTGAGCAAATTAGACTGGAATTCTGGAAGAAATTTTAACAGCCTAAAAACAACTTTCTTTTTGGGTATGTACACCCAAAGAAACTGAAGTACAAATCTTTAAAAGGGTAGTCATCCCAGTATTGACCCACGTTTAATATCATGGACAATCATAAAGAGACTCGGGGAACTCACGGGAAGAAAATATAGGCCGCAGAAATGGCTTTTTTACGAAAACTAGAGTAGACCATATAAAAATGAAAGGCTTAACAGAAAACTAGTTGCCCAAATTACAGAAGAAAGCCGACGGCACATCAAAGGATGGATGAGAGAAGGATAATACTGGAAGCAAGAAGGAACCAATAAGACGACAAAGAAAAACATGGCTAGAAGAAATAAATGAATAATAAATACAGAAAGAAGGGGAGGACCAACAACGCAAAATCAGAAGTGGAAGGAATTCTGGAGAGAGAAGCCAAAATCGTTTTATGATTAGATTTGCTAAAACTATCCATGAAACTTATCTAGAAGAACGTCGAGTATAAAGAAGAACCATCAGCAAATAACTTCCCGAGTACAAATTCCATCTTATTAAAACGTCAAGGAAGCGCAAGACAATGATAAAAAGGCTCTTCGCCGAGCATTGAAACGTCGCGAGCAATTAACTCGCGTTACGTTCGAACGAAACACAACACGGACTTCCCGTTTTCAATCTGACAATGGCATCTAAATAAAGGCGGAGGTGTGTTAGTTGTAAGAGAGCTGCACAGAAATATGTGACTATCCCTAATAGTGGATGACGGTTACAATGGCGTCCCTACCGAACGTTCACGGTCTGATGGTCCCGGTTATAATGAGAGCACACAATCAGCCTGTTATTATCTATCTAGGGTGTAACATGCATTTAATGGAGTTTCGGCCTGGCACAATGAGAATAAAAACCTTACAATGCCGCTGCGTTCAGTTCACGCCAAGCAAAGCAGATGATAATTTCGGCGAAACTGCAACAAGCCAACAACGTTAATTAATTCGTTCGAGTCAGAAGCCATGCGATGGGACGGGGGGGAGGGGGTGGTTATTTCCAGAGATACATACAGACAGAAAAAAAGATCGTGTTTTCAACGCCCTCTAATTTGTGAAAGTAGGAGGTGTAGGCAATAAACCATTCATCTCCCGGGGCCACGCTATTTCTTAAGCGCGACGTGTTTATAAAACACATTAATGTTGGCGGGTTCTCGGGATGCTCGTCTTTGTCACTCGTAATTTGGTATTTCTTTGTGAGCCGCGCACAAACCGGAACGGCGTAAACTTCTAAATATCTCCGGATGATAAACATATATTTACATTCAAATTACTCGGGGTAAGCAAACGAGTTGCTGCTGCTGGAGTGTTCGCTCTTGTTGATGTTGAGAACTTTCTCTGGGAAAAGAAAAGTGCGCTTTCATAATTCATTTTATTTCAGCAAGCGATGAAATACAATTATGACTTACGACTTACTTATAAACTAAAGAAATTCTTTAGTAATCTAAAATAATATGTAATCCAAAAGTGTAGACCTGAAATTTAAATCTGGATTCAGCTTAATTTGAGCTATAGTAAATCTATGTTTAATTTGTTGTTCTGTTGCAAAATCGTTTGATGTCGTTGCTGGGTAAACACAAGCGCGTTGCATAAGTGATAAGCCGGGGTTGTATTTAGCAAGATATTTATTTATCCAAGCAAATTTGCTTATGCGTGATAACATAACATAGGATGGATTACGGTATGACTCGACGCGACGTTACATAGAAAGATTAGCAGCGTGCTTTATTTAAGTTACTTATCAAAGTGGATTACATGTATTACGCGAATTCAATTTCGATTACGTGAGTTTGATGACGGCGATAGTTTCAACCTTAACCTGGCGAAGTGTGGGGATGTCGGGCGGCGTTAACCTGGACACTCGTTGGGGATGGTGTTGTATCGTGCAGCCACACTAATAGAGATGTTGGTAAATAGCTGAGCGGGTAGATTGCACTGTGCCACCCAAAAACGATTGTGAATTGTTGCCGCAAACGAAAGCAGTAATTAAACTCTTTAGCTTTCTACACAGTAAAAGAAATGTCGCACCAAAAGTCAAATTAGTATAAGGTCCATTTTACTTCAAAATGGAGCAATAATTTTGCTACAAACAAACGCAGACTTGATTAAGGTAGAGGCAGAACTATATATGATTTCTTTTTAATTCTCAACAATTGTGTTAATAATTCCCCATCTCCGTTTTCCACAATATTGTGTAAAATATCGCTTTGTCATTCATTTCTCTCCGTGTGGCAACATCCAATGAAATGTCACATTTACTCAGAAATAAAATTAGTTGGGGGACTCTTTTCTAGCCGGTAAAAAGCCTCTCAACTTCCTTGAACTCATATTAATGTCACCGTCACGAGTATTTCCTTTTTGCCGACAATTCACTTAACTTCCTTTTCCATTTAAGTTTGCAATTACATAAACTTAACTGCATTAGGAGATGACTAAGTGCGTTTGTGTTTTAACGCCAATTTAATGAAATTACGAGAAACTGGGTCTTCAAGCTATAAATAGTTTATAATTGAGCAACTGGAACCTTTCCTTTACGAGAATGTTGATTATGTTTCTTTTTCTTAAAATATTATTGGCAAGTATTGCTGTCAGAGGACGGAGTTACAATAAACATTCACTCGCCCTTTGGTTAGGTCTTTCTTTTCCTGCTTTCTTTCTCTTACTCTCGACCACTGCAGAGCTGAGGGTAAACGTCTTAACATCCGGGCGTCGCTTTTCGATTTGATGAACGTGTCATGCAAATAATCATTTACGAGCATTTACTCAACGATGTAGAACATTTTACTTGCCAAGTCAAGACCGTTCTTGGTAAGCACAATGCAATCCACGAGGTCAGGTCTTTTTTTCCGACATCACCAGTCCTCTAACAGTGCTGCGACCGTTCCCCGACGATGTCATACTGCTAGTGAGAGTACTATACCATCCTCGACGAGTGCCAGGACCCCGCCACGTCCGACGGTCCCTTCACTTCGCCAAGTCTAGGTCGAAGTATTGCGAAATTATCTTTACTAAAATATCGCCATCTCGAGGTCGATATTGTCTCTGACAAGTTGTCTCCGATATTCCACAGAAAACCCTTATCAAATATCCAACGCATCTTATTAACAACACTCGTACGTATCCAACACGTTTACAACTCAAAGTCCACCCGGAGACTGACTGGTCTACGTTCTCTTTTTTTCTTACATCCCTCTGTCTGAAACATATCCCCGTATCATATTACCAAACCCTAGAGAAAGTAAACAAACGTGCTCGTGATTTACGAGAATGTAAATTCTTAAATTCTAAACTTCTTAATTAAACAATGACAACAATCTATTTTAGTTATTCTGAAATGATTAATGAAGAAATATCCACAAGGCGACGATACGTCCCAGGCCCCACTTAGAAGACCTGGTTTGACAGCAAACAAATAAATCACTACAACACGATGGCAATTCAAGTCTCCGAGTTACACCATAAACACTCTCAATTGCAGTTTATACATCCTTAATTTTTAGATCTAAAGTTTTAATCTGGAAATAAATATTGATTATTGAAATCGCAGTTGCTAAGTCAAATTTATTCGATACTTTAATTTCCGAGAAATCCATCGACCTAATCCGGATTTACTTCATCAGATTTACTTTTCCCATACTCACCACGTATTTGACTAATATAGAAACTTAAAATAAATATTAAACTCGTTGATTTCCATACACCTATGGTGTCTTAGTTACGTCACGTCATCTGATTGCCTTTGCTAACGCTTAACGTCGTCGACGCTTGTATCTGATTTCATAAAAAATTCAAAAAGCATCCTGACATTTCGTCGTTTTGGGAATTTAAACGTCTAAGCCCACGGGACCGTTCCCCGACGATGTCATACTGCTAGTGACAGTACAATACCATCCTCGACGAGTGCCAGGACTCCGCCACGCCCGACCGTCCCTTCACTTCGCCAAGTCTAGGTCGAAGCATTGCGAAACTATCTTTACCAAAATATCGCCATCTCGAGGCCAATATTAATTATTTCTGGCAAACTATCGCCTTCCACAGAAGTATTTTTCGTACGTTTCCAACATTATTGCTCCATTTTGGAGTAAAACATCCATACTAATTTGACTCTTGTGCTGCAATAAAATTTCGTAAGGAGCAGGATTTGAAGATTTTATTTTGACATTTTGTTTTATAGAATTCTACACGAGCGAAGAGCAATTCCAGCACCACTTAGACCAGGCAACAAAATTCGTCGAATCATTTTGAAGCTCGTATTTAACAGCAACAATATATCTCTGGTACATCGATTGTAAGATGAACGAGAAACAAGAAAAAAGCAGATGTTTCGTTGAAGTGTTAAAAAGAGAAATGGAGAAAAAATTAAAATTCGATAATAATACACCAAAAAGCACTCGAATACGGCGAAAAGATGAACAAAAAACTGAGATAATCCTCCGACGGACTTCTTGAAGATGCAAAGCTAACAAAACGCAGAGAAAAAGAAACAACGAGAAAAAGTAGTCGATGAAGTGCGAAAAAATAATCTGAGACGAAAAGAAACAAAAGCAAAGCGAAGCAAAGGACTTGGAAACACGAAAAAATAAACATTTCCAAAAACAAAAGAAGATCATAGCTGATTCGTCCGCCATTTTGGAGCACAATCAATCATTTAGAAAATTGTTTAAAGTTTTATTTGCAGAAACACGCAAATAAAAGAAAAGCAGAAGAAGCAGAGGAAAAGCGGAAGCAAAACGAAACAGAGAACGTGAAAACACGAAAAATAAAGTGATCCAGAAACAAAAGAAGATCGACGACTCTTTTTTAAGATAAAAAAACAAAAGACATTAAAAAAAAAATAAATAAATTGCACGAAACTTATTTGAAAAAATAATTCGACAAATTAAAAACAAAAGACAATAAATAAAAATTTGTGAAAATCATAGCTGATTCGTCCGCCATTTTGGTGCCCAATCATTTAGAAAATTATTTAAATTTTTATTTGCAAAAATAATACCACAAAACAGAAACAAAAGAAAAAAGCGAAACAAAGAACATGGAAACACGAAGAATAACGTGATCCAAAAACAAAAGATCATCGACGATTCTCTTTTAGGGCGTTAGAAAATTAAAAAGAAAAAAAAACTAACAGAAATTTAAAAATAAATAAATTGTACGAAATTCCTAAATTATTTCAAAACGTTCGACAAATTAAAAACGAAAAAGAAAATAAAAATGAGTGAAAATCAAAAATAATTCTACAAACAGAAACAAAAGAAAAGCATAACAAGGAACACAAAAACACGAAAATTATGGTGATCCAAAAACAAAAGAAAATCGACAATTTTCTTTTAATCGACGATTCTCTTTTAGAAAATTAAAAAAAAAGAAATTAAAAAATAAATAAATTCATAAAAAAATAATTTGACAAAATAAAAATTAAAAGAAGAAAACAAAAATCAGTGAAAATCTTAGCTGACTCGTCCGCCATTTTGGAGCCCAATGTGAATTTTAATAGTAGTGGTGTTAAGAAGTTTATGAAATTTGATTAAATTTACATTTTTTATTTGCCGAGGATAGGCAGAAATGTGATAAAAGAATTCAACAAAAAGAAACAAAAGAAAAACAAGGAGCATCGAAACAGATGTACGAAAATTAAAAGAACTAGAGACATTTTGGAGCCCAATCATTTAGAAAATTATTTAAGCTTTTGCAAAGATAATACCACAAACAGAAACAAAAGAAAAACGAAATAAAGAATATGGAAACACGAAGAATAACGTGATTCAAAACCAAAAGAAGAACGAAGATTATTTTTTTTAGAGTGTACAAGGAAACAACTAACAGATATTAAAAAATAAATAAATTGCACGAAATTCCTACGTTATTTCAAAACGTTGTTCGTCAAATTAAAAACAAAAGAAAATAAAAATAAGTGAAAATCGAAAATAATTCTACAAACAGAAACGAAAGAAAAGCAAAACAAAGAACATGGATACAAGAAGAATAGAGTAGGGAAATTGAAAGAAAACAACAGAAAATAAATAATAAACAAATTGCACGAAACTCCTAAATTATTTCAAAAAATAATTCGACGAAATAAAAACTTAAAAAAGAAAATAAAAATGAGTGAAAATCGTAGCTGATTCGTCCGCCATTGTGTAAAACTATAACACAAACGCAATTAAAAGTTTTCTACAATTTGAAAATGATTAAATTGGTTTGAAGGCTTCCGCGGCCGTTGTCCATCACAATCTTGGTTTCCGGGTTGGGAACCGCGTCAATTTTTCGTCTTGCCGACGTTTCGTTCATCTCGCCGTGGACTTCTTCAGGGCTTCGTTGGAGGCTGTAGCTGCTAAGTGAAGAGTCTTCACAGCCGGAAACCAAGATTGTGATGGACAACGGCCGCGGAAACCTTCAAACCAAGCTACGAAACCTCTACGGGGAGGATATCCAGAAGAAGAGTAAACACAGAGTCTTCACAGCAGAAGCAGCGACTACATCACCAGCTACAGCCTCCAACGAAGCCCTGAAGAAGTCCACGGCGAGATGGACGAAACGTCGGCAAGACGAAGAATTGACGCGGTTCCCAACCCGGAAACCAATATTGTGAATGATTAAATTATTATTAATTATTATTATTATTATTAAGAAAATAACAACTGAATATGTTGAGAGCTTACACAAATTGTTGTTGCGGATGACGATTAGATGGTGAAGTGAGTCTGCGAATAAATAAGAACAGACTGGTTTGTGTTAGACTGTCACCTGTTTTACTTATAATGAATGAATTTGTGAAAAATAAATCGTCTGAACATGAACTCAGTGCAGTGCTGCAGAAATTATTTGAACGTACATACGAAAGTTTACAAATTAAATATTCCTTATCTTAGTTTCTAACGTCTATGATGACCCAAGTCGGAACTTGTCGAGCAATGAAGCAATGAAGTCTAGCGTGTTCCAGCCTGTGAATTTCTTCACAAGGTCTGCACATATCAACTCAAGATCGAACCCACATCTTTAATTGTTCGATTAAGAGTCAAAATTCGTTATCAACGGCTCCAAGCACTCTACTGTGATCTTCTTCATTAGAGATGCGTACATAACTACATCATTAACTGTAAAATGTTCACACAATATATGGAACCAGTAACACAATTTGAGTGATTGTTAACACAAAGTGTATAATTCGCATACACAATGTGAATAAAAATATACTACAATTGGGTTAAAATTTACTATCCTTTACTTTATTAGTTTCCAACAATGTTTTAAATAGTCATTTTTTTTTAATAAATGGAAAAATCTTCTATATGAAATAGTTTTTAATTCAACAATTTACATAACATGTCTACATTTTGTCTATAAAATTAATTTACACGATTTATGGTAATACATTTACTATTATTTGTGTTACACGATTTTTTGTAAACTAAAAACATTATTCTATAATCAATTGTAAACATTTTCTATTTATTTTAGTAACAATTGTAGATATAGATTCTACAATCTAGTAGATTATAGATGCTACAATTATGTTAACGAATACCATTGTTTTTTCTCAGTGTAAGTTTTAAATTCCTTTTTTTATCTCATATGTTGCTTTATGTACGCTGAATAATTATGCTGACATCAAAATAATGATTGACTAAACACAAAAATGTGACTAACCACAATTGACTCGTAAACGAGCTACGATTTCAGCTTGTCGAGCTTAATCCGACCGCGTCAAAACAATAACTCTAAAAACGCACGGAGTCGTAAATGAAGTTATTTTTGGCGGCCGCAAGAAAAGTACGTCCAAGCGACGAACAAAAAGCATTTGTAAACTTTTCCATGCCAACAAATGACGCGAAACAAGCGACTAATATTAGTTTTGGCCGCCCACAACCGCTGCCAGGCAACACTTTTTTTTTCCCACCGAACTGTTATCCAGGGTTAAGGAGTTGTTCCTTTGTTTTATGGCAGCGCCGTATGGCGACGTACTTTCTCCCCCCAAAACGAAAAAAAGTATTTTAATGCCCGCTCACGAAGTCGCGATCCGTCAACGAAATTAACGACGAAAAAAAGAAACACACCGTGACGACGGATGTCATCCGACTAAATTGTTTAGGAATATTTGGAAGCCGGCGATAAATTTTCTTAATCGTTTTATTTCACAATCGTCGCTCGTAAGAAATTGTTGGACGGTCTGGACTTAATCCAAGAGTTAATCTTGAAATGAGACGGCTTTACGAGCCCCCACGGTCTTAAATTCAAATAAAAACACGAATTAATAGATTCGCAACTTCTTTTGGATGGCCCGTGTAAATATGATATTGTAGGGGGGTGCTGAAACGATAAAAGTGCGAATAAATCACGGCCAACAATGGCGCGCACTCGGGGCACGTGTTCATATTTCGGAAGCGGCGGCTGGCCCACTAATAGATTTAAAGCTCATTCATTCAATGTGTTTCCGGTTCCGGGGTGGCGCACGCGATACCACCGACCATATCGATGGCTTTTGTTCGTCAATGTTTCTCCACCCGATCGATCGAATACTGTCGATTATTCTTGATTGATGTCAGTTATCAGCCCTCTCGGAACTGCCTAAACAACAAGCCCCTCTGCATAATGTCTTTTTTATAACTCGAGGACCGTACTTTATAAATTCTGCAGGTGAAGAAAACAGAGAAAAAACTAATGCAATCGTAGAATTTGTTACTAAAGTGAAGATGACTACAATAATTAGAAAGTGTCTACATTTTATTGTAGAATAATGTTTGAAGTAAAATGTTACTTATTTTCAGAGAAACGTGTTTTGATTCTTAATCGTTGGAATGTTTAATCTGCTTGGCAATTATTGCCTTCTGAATTGCATTTAATTGGGATATTTTTATTTGCTTTGTCGAAACGGCGGGCTCGAAGCACGCCTTAATTAACTAAAATTTAGAGTGCAGTCGGTTTTCCTGATCGCGATAGTATTATAAAGTGCGTTCAATAAAAACCGTTATTAAGTAGGCTCATGTCACGTCGTAACTGTACGATTGTTCTAATTTTTTATTATCCATTTAATTACGATTTTCTACAAAATGGATAATAAAACACAATTAACGAAAATAAAACATTTATTTTATTAGATGTAAACAAAATCTTTGACAGTTGAGGCTGTTGATAGCACGCAGTAATTCAAGGTTCCAACATACGTACTAAGCCACGACGTTCCGTCATAAAATAAAAATAAGTTCAGAGCCTTCTTATAACGCATTTTTTTAAACGCACTTAGCTTGGACAATGTGTCACAAGAATTAATTTCCTGGTCCGCACCATTTTTCCACAGCATATTAAAAAAAAGCGAGATTTGGCAACAACGAAATGAAAATGATTGAATTTCGTCATTTCTAAATTGATGTAAATATTACAACCTTAGAAGTCCGTACAAAATTAGGTTAATTAACAAAATCAAGTTTATGAGTTTTTGTTAATATACAATACAGGGTTATCACTAATTAAAGGCCCAAAATGGGGGACTCGTATACTACAATGGGATTGGGATTGACAGTTTTGCAATTACGACTGTCAGCTAGTTCTTTTCTCATGAGTGCTAACTTAGATATTCATACCAGGTGATACAAAAATAATCACGTCACATAATACGAATATCTAAGACAGTGTCATTAAAAAAAATTGACAGTCGTATCTGCGAAACTGTTAATTCTAACCTATTTCTTCCGTCTTTGTATCTCTTATAGCTTAATTAATATTTTGTTTTAAAACAAAGGCACAAGTATGTCGTATTAAGATTTTATTTTTTACGAATATCCAAGATAGCGTCATTTTGAAAAAAAAATTAAAATCTGAATACGATGGTATGATACACTTGACTGATTTGGAATCTGTGATTATCTCTGTAAAAACCTTATCACCATGCATTGCAAAAATTTTGGAAAGAATGCGAAAAACTGTTAGTGATTGTTACACATATCGTTGACCGTTATTAAAAATTTAATTCTTCCGCAGAAGAATTAAAAACCGCCAAGGTATTTGTTTTGTTTATAATTTTCTCACGGGCATTCCATTCACGTTCTTTGTCTATGCGTCGATCGAGAATCTGTTCTTCCTCAACACGTAACAAAATATTTAGAAATCAAAACAACTTCAATCAAACTTAAAGTAGTTCGCATAATCAACACAATCACTACAGTTGCACTAAATCAGGTGTTAAGTTGCGTTGTTAATACAGTTCGAATACGAACTAGACATGAAAATGAACCTCCTTAAACGATCATTGCCAGAACTCGATCCGAACGATCTGGTAGATCAACCACCGAGAAAACGTATCAAAACCAGCCATGTTTACTACTTAAAAATTGTACGCCAATTTGGAGGTTTGCAAGAGATAATCGGATCACCGGATCGAAACACTCCAACTCTAAAATAAAATTAATTTGCAACTAAAGATGTAGGTTCGACCTTGTTTTGATACGTGCAGACCTTATGAAGAAATTCACAGGCTGAAATGCGGCAGAAATCATTCAGACACTTGCTCGACAAGTTCCGGCTTGGGTCATCTATAGACGTTAAAAAACGATAAAGGAATATTTAATTTAGAAGTAATTTCTGCAGCACTGTACTGAGTACACGTTCAGACGGTTTGTTTATTTTTCACAAATTTAATCATTATCAATGAAGCAGGCAATAGTCGAACACAGACAAGTCTGTTTTCGTTTATTCGTGGAGTGTACGCCACCACCTAATCGTCATTCGCTTTAAACTTCAATACTATTCAACAATTTGTATAAGATGTTAACATATCCAATGGTAACTTTTTCTAATGAGTTAATAATTTAATCATTTTTAAATTGTAGAAAACTTTTCATTGCGATTCTATTATAGTTTCACTCAACGTGTAGAACTTTATACAACAAAATGTAAAAATAAAACCTTCACAGTCTGTTGTAGTAAATTTTTACATAAGATGTAAAACTTTATATGACAAATTTTATTGTCACACTTACGAGAGTTTACTGTAGTACAAAAGCCAAATTAGTATGCAACCTTTTACTCCAAAATAGAGCAATAATTTTGCTACAAACAAAAATAAACTTTTCTCCACCTCCATGTTACACAATATTGTATACTCTATCAATCCTCTCTTTGTGAACGTATAAAACACTAACGATTCTTTATTTGAAAAGGGGTCTTGTAAAATCATGAATTTTTCATGAAATAAAAACTAGATTATTTCGTGCTCAGAGAAAAAGAGATTTATGGAATCTCTTATATAAAGCTTTTAAGGAGTGTGGAATTCGTTCTGAAATCAAAACGTAAATGTTTTGGATTCCTTTTTGAAAGGTCAGGTCATCTCATATGAGGTAGCTCGAATTAATATATTCCAGTAGGACCGAGTTTAAGGTCAAATGGTCGCTTCACGTTACTAAAACAAACCAAAATTGATTCATATTAATCTAATTTTATTTAAACAAAAATCCAGGTTTTATTAAAAAAAAAAAACATTCCTTCCCTCGACACCCACTTAAAGCTGAGCGAATGGGTGGTGAGTAAGTGGATTATAACGTGGGTCAGAGTTCACCCATCTTTAATGGACCAAATATCCGCGGATTTTCCAGAAAATTTACATTAAACGCGCCATTTACGCGTTTAGTTTTCCATTAACTCCCGCATTAGCTTAGCTTAGACTGAGAACTAATTAAACCGGAGTAACATGGTTAATGCTAATTGGAAATTATAGTGAGCTACACGCATACGGTATTACGTACTGTAGTATAGGCAGGATGATAAATCAATTTGCTGTTAATTTTAGTTATGTATACTTTGATGATGATGATGATGAAATTCATCTAATTTACGCCGCCGACCATTGGGCTTTCATTGCGATCCGATTAGCGCGATTGTGCACGTGCGTTGTCGTTATTGTGAAATTAATTCGGGGTCCGGACTGGCGTATCTTAATTAGCGCCCGGAGTAATAATAAGAGTTGCGTTTGCTTATCACCGCCGTAATGCACTGTTGCTTTTAAGCCGGCCGATAAGTTCTGCATGTGTGTGTGCGCGTGTGGCATCGATCATATTGTTTACTGACAGAGTGACGATTACGCAAGTGCTTTGTTTATATTCAATTAGACCGCAGTCGATTGAAAACTGTGCTAATGCTTTGTGATAATATTTGTCGTTGCACTTATGGATTGATGTTGTTGTTCCGGAGATAATTTCAAACAAATCGCTTTTTCTTCTCATGGTTCTTCTTGTATAAATACGAGGGTCAAGCTGAATTTATTTGGATTTTATTTTAAATACGCTCGAAGTAATTCCCTTCAGCGATGATACACACTTTCCACTGTTCAAAAGCTCCCAACCAATCATCTTTCAGAATATCTTCAAAATAAGCGTTAATTGCGGCATCAATCTCTTCTTCTGGCGAAAAACTTCTACCCCGCAAATTCCTTATAAGTTAGAGTTTCCTCATCTCCGTGAATCCATACACGACTCTATTGGCGGATAGAAAAAGGGAATGTTAGTTTCGTCACCTGTCACTATTTTGGAAAAAACCGCCAAAAAGCTACCTACAAATTAGAGTAAATCAAATAATACGGAACTAGGTATTGGTCCATTATCTGAATTCATTAAATAATTTTTATTTTTTCGAATAAAAACAAAGACCAGGCTGCAAAAGAAAGTTTTTCAGCCTAGGCTGCTAAAGTATAAGCATTTCTTTTTCCCAGCACAAGTACATCTTTGTTGAATCGAAATTCCTTAGTACATTAATCGATTTTTTGTAAATAAAGTGAAGTGGAATTCAAACGTCAATCGTTCATGAAGATAAGAGAGATCGATTGTCTTTTGTTTCAAAATCGTTCTTTATTTCCGAATTTCAAAATCGATATCTTTCGGAGCAAAGCTTCGTGTAAGTCAAGTCACCTAAAAATCACAACAAAAACGACGTTTTTACTTTATAATCGACTATCTTTTGTTTTAATATCGATGGTGTTTCGTTTCAGAATCGATCGCCTTCTGTTCTAAAATCGATAATCCAGTTGAAGGTAATTTTTCATCAGCTCTTGCCATGAAGTATCTAGCTTAACTGAAATGAGTGAGATAAAAAAGAGAGCGCGAGAAATACGTTTTCAGAATCGAGTTACTGTTTGTCTTTTGTTTTAAAATCGGCTGTTCTTATTTCCGAATTTCAAAGTCGATTTCTACCGGAGCAAAGCTTTGTGTAGGTCAAATCAATTAAAAACAACAAAAATTGATGTTTTTATTTCATAATCGACTGACTATCTTTTGTTTAAGATCGACGGTATTTCGTGTCAGTATCGATTGGCTTTTGGACGTGCCGTCTGAATTTCACGGCAAGAGTTGATTAAAAAAATTAAAAAAAAGTCTCTCGGTATTAAGAAACGCGAAAATCGGCAAACGATTGTGTTTTGTTTTAAAATCGATTTGAGAAGCGGGTGCTTTTGTTTTTAAAAGTCGACAAATCCTTCTATTTTTTTTTTATTAATGCAAAGAGGGATGTCGATTTTTTTTTAAATCTGTCTTTTGCTTTCAAAATCGATAATACCTATGTCATCAGAGGATCGGTTGGTTGACTTTTGTTTTAAAATCGACATTTTCACTTTTACATTCGGGGAGTTTTATTCTGCTTCATAGTTATTGACGTTTTCTTTTTAATTTCAGATCGTTTCTTTTTTGTTTCGTTTTATTATCTTTAATAATACTGTGTCCAGTATTGTAAACATGTTGGGCAACACTTGATTTCTCAAACCTATTATACCTGTAGTGACTTAAATGTTCCTTAAAGCGTTTTAATATTTCTTTTTGTTTGTCCAATGTATTCATTGGCACGTTCGTTACATTTAATTTCATAAATTCCAGATTTCTGCTCAACTTCAGCTTTCTCTTTCGGGTTTCCCAATAAATTCTTTATGGTATTGTTAGTGGAAAAAGCTAATCGTAAGTTTTGAGTTATAAAAATATGATTTAAACCTTTAGTGCAAACCGCATCGAAAGGCATTTTTACTAATTTTCCTAGAGATGAAGTTGATGTTAGATGCTAGAATTTTGGACCCGTTTCCTGTAGCTAATCTTCCTAATTATATTATCTACTATTTGCGGAGTATAACCATTATGAACCGCAACATTCTTAATATATTTAAGTTCTTTATCATAACGGGCTTTAGTAAGTGGAAATGAGAGTAATCTATTTACTAAGAAATTTATAGCTGCGAGTTTGTGTTGTACTGAATGTTGTGATTCGTTAATTATAAACCGGCTTGTATCTGTATCTTTACGATAAATGTCAATTTCTAATTCAAAGATTAATTTTTTAATTACTGCTTAAACCACAGTCTCCTTTACTATATTTACTTTTTTTAAATACAGGTGATCGTGTAAGATTGTTCTAACAGCTGAGGGTCCAATCTTGAGTACTTGAGTCAATGCTCTATTACTGCATAAGTGGCTTTATTGTCCCCTTTGATTAATTTTTTAACAGAAGCAATGTTTTGATTTGTAACAGCCGTAGGAGAATGCCTTGCTCCTTTCTGATGCTGATCAGAGTTTTTTCGCGTTCAAATTCCTTATACCATCGGTAAATTGTAGCCAAGGATTTTTTAAAATCATAATAAATCATGACTCGAAAATGCTTTCTGGTTAATTCCAATTTTTTACTTGTAATATCACTTTAAAAATTTAGTAACTTGGGTTACAGCGAACGTAACTTCAACAACTAAACTTCAAATGACAGATAAAGAGTTGCTCTAAATAACACTGTATGTTTTGTTTTTCTTTTCTCTTAATCTCAATAAATTCAGCTTTACCCTCGTAACTAACTCCTTAGATGATCAGATTCTATTAGAATTCGATTTCCTAATTTCTAATTCGTCTTCAAGAAATAAATTTGGGGCTTCTTTATTTGACCACCGAATAAAGTCGTGCAGAACCAGAATGAAATTGTATTTCTTTTTCGAAGTTACACAAGAATCTGTTGGCTGTCTTCCGAGGAGAGGATGTGTAAGGTTTTTCGAATGATGAATGCGCTCGTCGCTCCAGCTTTCATTCAACATTCATCTGAAACATCTGATTTTTCTTGTACTCGCCGAGAATTGAAACGATGACATTGCAAATTTCTTCGTTGCAAAAATGTTAGACCGACTCGTTTCCGCAGAACGCAATTTCCACGCCAGGAGGAGATTGTAATGAACGTCCTCCTAAAAACTCGCACGAAATCAATTGCGCTTCTCGACACACCTGCTCGTTAAATATATGTTATTAAAAAAAAAAAAGTTTCGTAATTGATAAAATGAAAGGACATATTTTGCAATTAAAGAAATTAATTCGATTCGTCGAGCTTTTAAGCGCAATTGAATTTTGGACGTTTCGCTGTACGGTGACAACTTTCTCAAAACGAGATATTTTTAATTTTGTTATAATTATGTTGCTTTTATTGTGTTACATAAATGCAAGTGCAGTTGTGAAGTTAAAAAAAAAATAAAAATGCAGGTGACTCTTGAATAGACCAACAAAAAAAACTGACGAAAGAAGAGACTTCCCCAATCATGGGAAAAATTCCATCAAATTTATAATTAATGACATAATTACGTTACGTCCAGGCATAAGACGAGAACCAAAAGCTTACATCCTTAAAGGTGTGAAATAAACGTTTATGGTGTTAGGCAGAGAATCAAAGTCACTCAGACGTAAATTTGACCGTCAACTAATAACACCCGATTGCACAGCTGATGATGAATGCGTCGTACAAGTGCATTAATTGCTACGAGATTAATTAAATTCAATTACGTTCCCAAAGGTGTACAAAAGTGAAACACTTACATCGAAGCCAACAATCATTTACGACAGGTAATTCCCTCGTTTTAAAAAACAACGCACAGAACGCACGTATTGAATTTCATTAGACTTTGTACAAATTTGTTTTAATAATTCGTCTTTTACAATAGCAGGGTTTGTTTCTAATTGAACGGCGCACACAAAACGAAATTATAACAATTAACAAACCAAACAGATTACGAATGTGTTTACTGATTATAATTTTTTTAATTCTGACTGTCATCGTCGTACCTTTGTTATTAGCAACGTCTATTGTTATTAAAACATCAGCGATAAATCGAATAAACGACTTAGACAATGATTAAAATGCAAGAGAAGGATATCGCGTAATATTGGGCCAGAAATGTTTACGTTGCTTGAGGGAACATACTTTACAATACAATTAAAATTAAAATTAAAGAAAAATCTCGTAACACGGAAGTTTGAATTGTTTTCGTGTTGTAGTGATTTATTTGTTTATCTGTCAAAGCAGGTGTTCATAGTGAGGACTTATTTTACACAATTTGTACGGAATAACTTTTCTATCTCTGGTGATTGGCATGCACTTGTCAAGTAAATGCTTTAGAGCTGATCGCGTCAATTCCGTTTAAAGCTCAAGTTTATGTCCGACGCCGCACCCTAACAATAACAAAACTATAAAACACTTATGACTTTATTTATTTCGTTCATCTGCTGCTCTTCTTTTACCAGCGATGTCTCGTCGTTTTCAGGATGATTTTGCGATTTCATTACTCAAAATGAGGCTTAATTTTCCAAAACATTAACCAGAAGCGTTTGTTAACTTTCTCAGATGCCTTACGTAAATTGGAGAGTTAACAGCCTTCAGGTATCGCATTTAGTAAACAGGGCCGCTGTACGCAAATTGAATTTTGATCGTGCGCTAAACTCCAACTCGATTATGCTAATAGCTTCGAGTTGTTTTCGTTAAATATTCATCAGGCCGGAACGTCGAAAATTAAGCAATAACCGCGGCTATTTAATTCACCGTAAACGAATTTATTAATCGGTCCGTGTAACTGAGCTTATCAGAAATAAAATATTTATGTATAATCTCTGCCCCCCTCTCGCACCGACCGACCGGGTCGTGCTCGCTGGTGATTTATGGTGAAAGGTGTGCCTTCTCTTTATGCGCCTATTATGAAACCCCCATGTTGAAATTTGATTTCCCCGAATGGGAGGTGGAACTCCGGAGATGGAATCGAATTAGCTCTTTTTTTTTTTAGAAATCCGGCGGCCACTCCAGGTCACCACCGCGCGGCGGTATTTCAGATATTTTTATTGGATTCTGTAGGCGCCTTGATATTTATTGTACCCAATAAACGTACATCGACGTATTTTATTTATGAAATTTCATTTATTTAATTAACCGGAACGGCCGTTTTATTCGTCGACAAATTGCAGCAGATGGCGGTTTTATCTTGGGAAAAGAATCAAGATATCTCCGATAGCTCTCGTTAAGGTCCGATTTATTTGGAAATCGTGTGTCATCGTGTGCGCACTGACTTCTCGTAATAAAAAGACGACTTTTTATGTCGTACATAAATCCGGAGGTTTATTTCGACGCGTATGAAATGGTAACACCCGTGGGCTTAGACGTTTAAATTCCCAAAACGACGAAATGTCAGGATGCTTTTTGAATTTTTTATGAAATCAGATACAAGCGTCGACGACGTTAAGCGTTAGCAAAGGCAATCAGATGACGTGACGTAACTAAGACACCATAGGTGTATGGAAATCAACGAGTTTAATATTTATTTTAAGTTTCTATATTAGTCAAATACGTCAGTATGGGAAAAGTAAATCTGATGAAGTAAATCCGGATTATGTCGATGGATTTCTCGGAAATTAAGTATCGAATAAATTTGACTTAGCAACTGCGATTTCAACAATCAATATTTATTTCCAGATTAAAACTTTAGATCTAAAAATTAAGGATGTATAAACTGCAATTGAGAGTGTTTATGGTGTAACTCGGAGACTTGAATTGCCATCGTGTTGTAGTGATTTATTTGTTTGCTGTCAAACCAGGTCTTCTAAGTGGGGCCTGGGACGTATCGTCGTCTTGTGGCTATTTCTTCACTAATCATTTCAGGATAACTAAAATAGATTGTTGTCATTGTTTAATTAAGAAGTTTAGAATTTAAGAATTTACATTCTCGTAAATCACGAGCACGTTTGTTTACTTTCTCTAGGGTTTGGTAATATGAAACGGGGATATGTTTCAGACAGAGGGATGTAAGAAAAAAAGAGAACGTAGACCAGTCAGTCTCCGGGTGGACTTTGAGTTGTAAACGTGTTGGATACGTACGAGTGTTGTTAATAAGATGCGTTGGATATTTGATAAGGGTTTTCTGTGGAATATCGGAGACAACTTGTCAGAGACAATATCGACCTCGAGATGGCGATATTTCAGTAAAGATAATTTCGCAATACTTCGACCTAGACTTGGCGAAGTGAAGGGACCGTCGGACGTGGCGGGGTCCTGGCACTCGTCGAGGATGGTATTGTACTCTCACTAGCAGTGTGACATCGTCGGAGAACGGTCGCAGCACTGTTAGAGGACTGGTGATGTCGGAAAAAAAAGACCTGACCTCGTGGATTGCATTGTGCTTACCAAGAACGGTCTTGACTTGGCAAGTAAAATGTTCTACATCGTTGAGTAAATGCTCGTAAATGATTACTTGCATGACACCTTCATCAAATCGAAAAGCGACGCCCGGATGTTAAGACGTTTACCCTCAGCTCTGCAGTGGTCGAGAGTAAGAGAAAGAAAGCAGGAAAAAAAAGACCTAACCAAAGGGCGAGTGAATGTTTATTGTAACTCCGTCCTCTGACAGCAATACTTACCAATAATATTTTAAGAAAAAGAAACGTAATCAATATTTTCGTAAAGGCAAGGTTCCAGTTGCTCAATTATAAACTATTTATAGCTTTAAGACCCAGTTTCTCGTAATTTCATTAAATTGGCATTAAAACACAAATGCACTTAGTCATTTCCTAATGCAGTTAAGTTTATGTAATTGCAAACTTAAATGGGAAAGGAAGTTAAGTGAATTGTCGGCAAAAAGGAAATACTCGTGACGGTGACATTAATATGAGTTCAAGGAAGTTGAGAGGCTTTTTACCGGCTAGAAAAGAGTCCCCCAACTAATTTTATTTCTCAGTAAATGTGGCATTTCATTGGTTGTTGCCACACGGAGAGAAATGACAAAATGATATTTTACACAATATTGTATAACATGGAGATGGGGAATTATTAACACCATTGTTGAGAATTAAAAAAAAAACAGATATAGTTCTGCCTCTACCTTAATGAAGTTTGCGTTTGTTTGTAGCAAAATGATTGCTCCATTTTAGAGTAAAATGGCCCTTATACTAATTTGACTTTTGTGCGACATTTCTTCCTTAGTATAAAGAGTTTAATTACTGCTTTCGTTTGCGGCAACAATTCACAATCGTTTTTGGGTGGCACAGTGCAATCTACCCGCTCAGCTATTTACCAACATCTCTATTAGTGTTGCGGCACGATACAACACCATCCCCGACGAGTGTCCAGGTAAACGCCACCCACACTCCACACGTCGCACAAGTTAAGGTTGAAACTGATCATCAAATTCACGAATTCGCATGAATTAAACTCTGTTTATAAATTTGGAACAAACGTATAAATTGTAAAATATCTCATTATGGCGTCTTTTTCGGTTCGCATACATTTTAAATCCGCCTGATTTACGTTCACGACGCAGTCGTAAATATTGTCGAAATTAATAACAATAAATCGCAGCGCACCCGGAGGCTTCGATTTCTAATCAATCGATCGGTGATGATTTAATCTTCGCTGCGCTCTCTAAACGCGCTGAATTTACCGTTCGACGTCTGTAATAAACGACCGGTTTCAGGACGGATCGCCTCGCAGTTGGTACGCCTGCGAAATACATGATAGGGTTACTGATAATCTTGGCGGATGATTTGTTCGCGAGGAACTGGCCTCCGGTGCCTTGTAGTACGTAAGTACGTTTCGAGGCAGTGAAAAGAAATGATGCGCAAACACGAATGAAACTTGATACTTGTAATAATTGGTTTCACTTACGCACTATTTTTAACAGTGAAGAATTATTATACTATTTAGAAACTCGGCGATATGATTAATAATGATTAATGCATGGAAAGGAGAAAGAAAATGAAGGTGGAGAAATTATTAACATAATCGTTGAAAACTTTAAAAAAAAAATTTGATCATTAAATTAATATCGTTAATATTGATTTTACTAATTTGGTGCTAGTTACTAATATCATTTTACTCGAATTTAATGATCAATAAATAAGTTCTAATTACTAATAATACCCTATAGATGACTGTAGTTACAATAGCGACTTTACTTCCATTTAATGACCAGTAGATGGCTAGTTTCAACAGATTTCAATTTAATGACCGCAAGAGGGTGCTACATACAAGAACGAATTTAATGACTACTAGATGGCGCTAGTTACTATTACGATTGTACTTCAATTGCACGAACAATAGATGGAGCTAGTCGTAATAACAAGTTTACTAATTGACGCTAGTTATATTGACGTTTTAGTAGAGGGCACTGGTTCAGTAACGATTTCACTTTCATTTAATTTAATGACCAATAGATGGCGCTAGTTATAGTAACAATTTTACTACTTCGGCGCTAGTTACTAATATCATTTTACTCGAATTTAATGATCAACAGATATGCTCTAGTTACAACAGCGATTTTACTTTAATTTAATAATCTATAGATGACTCCACTTACAACAGCGATTTTACTTCCATTTAATGACCAATAGATGGCTAGTTAAAACAAAGATTTCAATTTAATGCCCGCAAGAAGGCGCTACATGGAATAATGATGGTACTTCAATTTAATTTAATGACGACTGGATGGCCCTAGTTACTATTACGATCGTTTGACGAACAACAGATGGCGCTAGTCATAATAACGAGTTTACTAATTCATGATAGTTATGTTGACGATTTTATTAGTAACGATTTTACTTTAACTTAATGACCAATAGATGGCGTTAGTTATAGTAACAATTTTATTACTTCGGCGCTAGTTACTAATATCATTTTACTCGGATTTAATAATCAACAGATACGCTCTAGTTAGAACAGCCATTTTATTTTTATTTAATAACCTATAGATGACTCTAGTTACAATAGCGATTTTACTTCCATTTAATGACCAGTAGATGGCTAGTTTCAACAAAGATTTCAATTTAATGACCGCAAGAAGGTGCTACATACAATAACGATGTTACTTCGATTTAATTTAATGAGTACTAGATGGCGCTAGTTACTATTACAATTGTACTTCAATTTGATGAACAATAGATGGCACTGGTCATAATAACGATTTTACTAAATGACGCTAGTTATATTAACGATTTTACTAGAGAGCGCTAGTTCAGTATCGATTTCACTTTAATATGCTTATTACCAACAGATGGCGATAGTTGATTTTATTTTAATTCAATTTAATGACTTATAGATGACGATGGTTACAATAACGATTTTACTAGTTGCCGCTAGTTATAATAATGGTTTCACTGAATGACGCTAGTTAACGGCACTAGTTACAGTATCGATTTTAATTTAATTTAATGACTTATAGACGGCGCTAGTTACAATAACTATTTTACTAGTTCGGTGCTAGTTACTATTAGGATTTTACTTAATTTGATGAGCAATAGACGACGCTGGTTATAATAACGATTTTACTAAATGGCGATGGTAACATTGACGATTTTACTAAAGGGCACTAGTTACAGTATCGATTTTAATCGATTTTAATTAGATAACGGCTTATAGATGGTGCTAGTTACAATAACTATTTTACTAGTTTGACGTTAATTACTATTACATTTATACTTTAATGTGAGGACCAATAGATGCCGCTAGTTATAATAACGATTTTATTAAATGACGTTATTACATTGACGGTTTCACTAGAGGGCACTAGTTCAGTATCGATTTTACTTTAATTTAATTCAATGACTCATAGATGGTGCTAGTTACAATAACTATTTTATTAATTCGGCGCTAGTTACTATTACGATTGTATTTCAATTTGATGACGCTAGTTACAATTACGATTTTTTTGTAAATGACGCTAGTTACATTGACGATTTTATTTTAATTACACTAATGACTCATTGCGCTGATTACAATAACGATTTTACTAGTTTGGCGCTAGTTAGTATTACGATTGTATTTTAATTTGATGACCAATAGATGACGCTAGTTATAATAAGGATTTTTCTAAACGACGCTAGTTATATTGACGATTTTATTAGAAGGAACTAGCTCCGAGTCGATTTTACTTTAATTTAGTAATTACAAACAGATGGCGATAATTACAACAATGATTTTACTTTAATTTAATATAATGGCTCATAGATGGTGCTAGTTACAATAAGTATTTTACTAGTTTGGTACCAGTTACTATTACGATTGTATTTAATTTAATGATCAACAGATGGCGTTGGTTGTAATAACGATTTTACTAAATGACGCTAGTTCTATTAACGGGCACTAGTTTAGTAGCGATTTTACTTTAATATGCTTATTACTAACAGATGGCGATAGTTGATTTTACTTGAATTTAATGAAAAATGGATGGCGCTGGTTACAATAACAATTACTAGTTTGGCGGTAGTTAGTATTATAATTGTGCTACAATTTGATGACCAATAGATGGCGCTAGTTAAAATAACGACTTTACTAAATGACAATTTTACTAGAAGGCACTAGTTTAGTATCGATTTTACTTTAATATATATCATTACTAACAGATGTCTATAGTAACAACAATGATTTTACTTTAATTTCACTTAGGCCCAGTTTTTCAATATTAGTTTAAACTACAGTTTAGTTAAACGAGAAACTGAAGTTTAACTAATTTTTTTTTAGGGTTGGCAGCAATACAATCACGATAGTGGGATTTATCTTGTGATCGCCAGTGTTGTCGGATTCTTCTAATAAAATAAACTCTACTTTTGAAAGAAATTATCTTAATTTTCGTGTAGGTACGAGTACACATATAAAATCCGCAACTACCGCTTAAAATGTGGATGTCCTACCGTTTAAACTTAATCCTTAGTTTATGTGTTAACCAGACACTGAAAAACTCAAAGCAAGCATAAACTGCAGTTTAAACTTGAGTTTGGGTTTAAACTGTGATGGAGAAAGCGGGCCTTAATGACTTATAGATGACGATGGGTATAATAACGATTTTACTAGATGACGCTAGTTACATTGGTGATTGTACTAGAGGGCACTAGTTACAGTAACGATTTTACTTTAATATAGTAATTACTAACAGATGGCAAACTACAACAATGATTTTACTTTAATTTAATTTAATGACTTATAGATGGTGGTAGTTATGATGACGATTTTATTAGTTCAGCGCTAGTTACTATTACAATTGCATTTAATTTGATGATCAATAGACGGCGCTGGTTATAATAACGATTCTTCTAAATGATGCTAGTTACATTGACGATTTTACTAGAAGGCGCTAGTTCAGTATCGTCTTTACTTTAATATATTTATTACTAACAGATGTCAATAGTAACAACAATGATTTTACTTTAGTTTAATTTAATTACTAATAGATGGCGCTGGTTACAGTAACGATTTTACTAAATGATGCTTGTTACATTTACTAGAGGGCACTAGTTACAGTATCGGTATTACTTTAATACTAGATGAAGTGATAATTACAACAAACCTGTGTTTGACTATCGCCTGTTTTATTTATAATGAATGAATTTGTGAAAAATAAACCGTCTGACCGTGAATTTAAGACAATTTGTATTTATATATAAATTCTACAATTGTCTTAACAAGTTGTTTTTTCTCTGTGTATGAGACGGACAAGCCCACCCCACACTATTGTACCCAGTCTTTGTAGTCGTGCAAACCTTAATGCAACGCACTAAATGAAACCGTTACAGTACTAAGGAATTGAGTTACCTCATACTGATAGAATTCGACTCCTTTACGTCGATAAACATGGACTCGATGTAACAACTAGACAGAAAGTTAACAACATGCATATTACAGTTGGGAAACTGTGCGTAGTCCACTGCCTCCGGCAAAATGAGTTTACAGACTCGGCCTAACTTCAGCATTTGGGTCGTGACCATAAACCCTTGCTCGTCTGTGTTTATAGAATTACGCGTTTCAGGTAATCGCTCGGCCGAGGATCGTTTATCAAGTCCTCCCTAATATTCGCATTCGGTTCAAGGCAAAAATTATTTCGCCCGTTGATGTAATTTCGAGGAGATGGGTCGTTGGTGATTGTTTTTCGGAAATAGATTTTAGTTTCCTTTCTGGAAATACACAGTACCTCCTCGTCCTTCTTCTTCTAATCTTCCATTGATTAATTGACGTCTTAGATGGAATTGGGATGATGTTTCTATCACTGGTCGAATGAGTTAATTTTTTTTTTGGGGAGGAGGGCAAGGTCTTCTTTAAGAAATTAAATTTTCAAAATCAGAATTATCTCAATCTTGACTGTTACGTGCAATTACGACTCCTTGCTTCCGTAACTGATTACGCCTTGTCAGGTAACTTGATAAATTCGTTTCGAATTACTATCACAGAGGGTAATTAAACTTTTGCTTTTAAGTTGGAAAACGTGGCGGCGAAAAAAAAGAAGCACGCAGGCAGCAACGGATTTTCTTTTTAAAGCACAAACTGACGGAGATTAAAGACGGGAAGGCCCCCCCGACTTAATTACCGAAGTGAGCAGCGAGGAGCAAGAGTCGGATTCGGCGGGCGACGAACACGCTTAATGAATAAATTTACACAATTGCTAGTTTGAGGCGACAAATGCCTCATCCAAGGGGGCAATCTGTACCCAATCCCTGATTTTTGGGACAATTGCACGCCCGCGATTGTATTTGCATATGCCCCCCCACGTACTCGATTTGACGTTATCCCCGCCTTAAAGTTTATGATGTCGTTAATATTTTTTTCAACAAAGTATTATTTAAGTACGTTTGAGTTCGTAAAGTTACTTTATTGTCTTTGGCTCGGTGTGCACTTATTTATTGCTTTCTGTCATTAATGAAATATTAAAATAGTGACATATTGGATCTTCAGTGCCAGAAGGGTACCCCTTAGACCAAAATCCTTTTTCCATGCGGCATAATTAGGATTTGCGTAAACCAGTTAATGTAAAAGAAGCTTTAAGGAGAATAAAAACAGAGATACGTCAAAGGCGCCAAAACCAACCAAGAGTTTCCCAAGTCAAAATTGACGAGTTACCAGAAATGTAGGTGTTGGACTAAGAAAACGTCCGCAAGACCTACCTGAAAGAGGATCAACAAAATACACTTGGCGAGGAAACCCCCAGATGCAGAGAAGGCATAATCCAAACTCTACTAGATAAATGGAGGGCGAATGGAATGTTAACGTGAGGGTTCACAGTCGACTTGTAAGGGTTGAGGTAGCCTAAAATGCAAGGCCCAAATAGATTTTGACTCAATCAGTTGGGACAATAATATATTCCCTAACTCCAACCTCACGTCCAAAAGGGCTGCTTAAAGCTTGGTCTTAATCTTTCCCCAGCGTTTTGCACATTGCTGTGCCTTACTTAGTTTCCAATGAAATACACATATTTTTGGGCTTACTTAAGCCATTTACCTAGTATTGCAGAAAACATCATTTCTTGCCCTCCCCCATGCTAAGCCAAAAATTACCAAATTGTTAAGGACGCTCATTTTAAATTGCCAGCAACAACGATCAATTCCAAAGACAATGATAAAGATTTCAAGACTTCCCTTGTACATTAATGTCTAAGGCCATAAATTTCTTACCACCTGTACAGCCTCAAGGAGGAGTTGTTAACTTGTTTATACATCCGGATCTAATCACACCTGCGTTCTCTTCATTTCTGCTTCGTGAACTCCTTATTAAAACCCTACAAAACAGGAAGTAAGAGTCTCTCCTCTTTTTGATTTATTATCTCTGGTAAGAGCATCTGCCCCGGAGGGATTGCGTAATTAAAATAGTTGGCTCAGATAATTGCAAGCCGCGATTCTTTAACTCGGATGGAAACTATTAGTAGCCTGGGTATTAAACCTAAACGATCGTAGTTTAGAAAACGCATGCACGTCGTGCCCCGGGGTCCATTAAGGAGCACGACGTCTGCCCCGACTTCGCTACTTAAGTTATTATGTCGTATGCAAAACCTGTTCGGAGCGGTTTTTTCTGCGGTGGCGGCGGCGGCAAACCGCAAATTAAAACCGCCGCTCACTCCCTCAAATGAAGTCATGTACTACCCGCAGCGGTGCAACGATTTGAATTTATTTACCCACGAGGAAATTACGATTTGTTCCGCACGATAATTAAGTGCCTCCGTTGCTTCTTTTTCGCTCAAGACGAGATAAACGGAGAGTACGTGACAGAGAAACGTCTACGTGAATGAGTATTGCCGCTGTACATGACGGGAATATCATTGCGACTGCCATTGTCTACGCCATCAATGTTGGAGGTCTGAAGGTTTCATGCAATCAGAATCATTGTCGTTAATTAATTGGCACAACATTATCTGGAAGAAGGAAGAAGATGAAACTCTTTGGAAATTTGAAGGCCACAGAGTCAAACACTTGGGGGAGCTTGCAATTAAAATGAAAATTTATTTACTTAAGGAAATGAGTTCTTTTGGAGATCACTTACTGGGGCAAGGAAAGGTTCTTGGTTGCCCCAAATTATCTTTATGACAGATGAAAGCTTCCAAAAGGCTTCTCTTGTAACCACCATGACCTGGTCTTCGTTCTTTCTTTGTGTGGTTTCATGAAATTAGGATGATCATCGCGATTTAATTAGCACAGCATTATCTGGAAGAAGGAGAAGTTGGAACTGTCTTGAAATTCGAAGGCCACAGAGTCAAACAATTGAGGGGAGCTTGCAATTAAAGTCTAAATTTAATTACTTGAGGAAATGACTTCCACAAGTTCCCTTGGAGATCACTTAATGGGGCGAGGGAAGATTTGTGATTGCTGTGAAATGACTTTGATAAGTTCTCTTGGAGATCACTTACTGGGACGAGGAGAGTTTCTTGGTTGCCCCAAATTATGTTTATGGCAGATGAAAGCTTCCAAAAGGCTTCTCTTGTAACCACCATGACCTGCCCTTGGTTCTTTCTTTGCGTGGTTTCATGAAATTAGGATGATCGTCGTGATTTAATTAGCACAGCATTACCTGGAAGAAGGAAGAAGTTGGAACTCTCTTAAAATTGAAAGGCCACAGAGTCAAACAATGTCAAAATAGTTGACGGGAACCATTTTCGTTGTTTTGGTTAGAAAAAGAAAATATTTGGTTGACGACTTTCGAATTCTAAATCCAGATTTTGGTTGGAAGAAAGCAACTTTCTTCTTAAAAAATATATTTTTGCACTTCGTCGGAGAGCTTTTATACTGATTAGTTGAAACAATGCCAGGCAACTCTTAATCATATTTTATATTGTCTAAATGCACGCCATCCATTAGTCGGCTGCTTAACTATCTTGAAAATAATTTTTAATGTGGAAAAAACAAAAGCAAGATTTTATCTTTCTTCACAACTGTAAAAAAATATAAGCGTGTAAATAAAAACATTATTAAAATACGAAAAAGTTTCAAAATTGGTTACTTTACATAACTGCGAGCGAAAACAGCTGATGTAAAACAAAAAAGATAATGAGATGTTACATAAAACAAGAAAAAGGAAAACAAAACAAAAAGCAATCGACAGTTGCAAAACAAAGACGAATAAAACCGAACTAGCGAAAGGCTAATTGTCGAAAGAAAATTATTGCAAGTCTCAAGTACTTTTCTACTGACGAGATCCTAAATAGGGCCGAAACAGCTGTCCGGAGGATCCCCAAGAAACCCATTGCCTTCAAAAACATTTTCAAATTGGTCGCTTTGGACAGCAGGCTGGTTGCTATTTGTCACTTCTCCCCTTATCGATCAAGCTAGTTCTTGAAGATCACATCAATTTCATGTGATTTCACACGTATTTTGAGGTTATGTTAATTTTGTTTTCATTCCTCTAAGAATACCTCTGTTCACTTTAAAATCAGTTCAATCAAAATCAAATCGATGTGATTTAGGGTGAAGGGAATGTAAGTGACCTTGACACGCAATAAAATATTTACGATCCAATAAATATTGTTCTGCTAGGAGATGGCGTTTTACGTAAAAAGAAAAAAGAAACTAATGAAATTCGCGAATCTTTAGGAAAGATAAATCGATGCTTAAACTGAAATCAAGGAAATTGCACCGTTTCGTCAGGAGATGGCGCCGTAAATTTGTATTCTAAAAAAACAAAAACAAAATCGATTTTTTTTTGTGAATACCATTTCTGAACTACGGTTGAGTAATTTTCACCATTTATTACGAGATGGCGCCACGTATGACAATTATTTTAACAATAGATAGTGTCGTTTTGTTTTCGAAAGACAAAATCGAATCTTTTGTTTATTAATTGTCATCCCCCAACTACAATTAAACAATGTTTATTAAGAGATTAATTTTTGTTTTCGAGAAACCAAATCGAATTTGTTCTTTATTAAAAGCCGTCTCTCAACACAAATCATTTTCTCTGTTTGTTATGAGATGGCGCCACGAATAACTATTATTTCATCCAGAGATAGCGCCATTTTGTTTTTGAGAAACAAAATCGAATCTTTTAATGGTCAAATGTCATCTTTCGACCACAGTCGAATAATTTTCCCAGTCAACAGATGGCGCTAAATACATATAACTAGTATTTCATCAAGAAATAGCGCCCTTTGTTTTAAAAAAAAAGCAAATCGATTTTTTTAGTGAATACCAGTTCTGAACTACAGTTGAGTAATTTTCACCATTTATTACGAGATGGCGCTACGTATGGCAATTATTTTAATAATAGATAGCGTCGTTTTGTTTTCGAAAGACAAAAGGAAATCTTTTGTTTATTAATTGTCATCCCCCAACTACAATTAAACAATGTTTATTAAGAGATTAATTTTTGTTTTCGAGAAACCAAATCGAATTTGTTATTTATTAAAAGTCGTCTCTCAACACAAATCATTTTCTCTGTTTGTTAGGAGATGGCGCCACGTATAGCTATTATTTCATCAAGAGCTAGCGCCATTTTGTTTTCGAGAAACAAAATCGAATCTTTTAATGGTCAAATGTCATCTTTCGACTACAGTCGAATAATTTTCCCAGTCAACAGATGGCGCTATATACATATAACTAGTATTTCATCGAGAAATAGCGCCCTTTTGTTTAAGAAAAAAAAAACAAAATCGATTTTTTTAGTGAATACCATTTCTGAACTACGGTTAAGTAATTTTCACCATTTATAACGAGATGGCGCTACGTATGACAATTATTTTAACAGTAGATAGTGTCGTTTTGTTTTCGAAAGACAAAAGGAAATCTTTTGTTTATTAATTGTCATCCCCCAACTACAATTAAACAACGTTTATTAAGAGATTAATTTTTGTTTTCGAGAAACTAAATCGAATTTGTTATTTATTAAAAGTCGTCTCTCAACACAAATCATTTTCTCTGTTTGTTATGAGATGGCGCCACGTATAACTATTATTTCATCAAGAGATAGCGCCATTTTGTTTTCGAGAAACAAAATCGAATCTTTTAATGATCAAATATCATCTTTCGACTACAGTCGAATAATTTTCCCAGTCAACAGATGGCGCTTTATACATATAACTAGTATTACAAGGAGAAATACCACTGTTTTGTTTTAAAGAAACAAAATGAATTCTTTTTAGTGAACCACAGTATTTTTCACCATTTATTACGAAATGGCGCTATGTACAAAGTGGTCAAGAATAACTTTTTGAGTTGGCAATATAATTAAAAACATTTTGTTATTTGGCTATTTGCAACACTGCAAGCGGATTATGTTTCGTTGGTTTGTTTGACGTAACCTGAATGGCGACAAGGTTGTAGGTTATGTGAATAAAAATTAGGGTTGGTTTGAAGGCTTCCGTGGCCGTTGTCCATCACAATCTAGGTTTCCGGGTTGGGAACCGCGTCAATCCTTCGTCTTGCCGACGTTTCGTCCAGAGTCTTCAGAGCAGCAGCAGCGACCACATCAGCAGCTACAGCCTCCAACGAAACCCTGAAGAAGTCCACGGCGAGATGGACGAAACATCGGCAAGACGAAGAATTGACGCGGTTTCCAATCCGGAAACCAAGATTGTGAAAAATTAGGGTTTTTATTTGGCCACAGAGTCCAACAATTGGGGAGCTTGCAACTGAAGTCAAAATTTAATTACTTGGGGAAATGACCTCCACAAGTTCTCTTGAAGATCACTTATTGGGGCGAGGAAAGGTTCTTGATTGCTCCAAATTATCTTTATGGCAGAAGAAAGCTATTGCTTCCAAATGGCTTATCCTGTAACCACCATGACCCGATCCTAGTTCCTTTTTCGCATGGTTTCATGCAATTGGGATGGTCGTTGTTAATTAATTAGCACAGCACTACCTGGAAGACGGAAGTAGTTGGAACTCTCTTGAATTTCGAAGGCCACAGATTCCAGCAATTGGGGAGCTTGCAACTGAAGTCAAAATTTAATTACTTGAGGAAATGACCTCCACAAGTTCTCTTGGAGATCACTTATTGGGGCGAGGAAAGGTTCTTGATTGCCCCAAATTACCTTTATGGCAGAAGAAAGCTATTGCTTCCAAATGGCTTATCCTGTAACCACCATGACCTGATCCTAGTTCCTCTTTTGCATGGTTTCATGCAATTAGGATGGTCGTCGTTAATTAATTAGCACAGCACTACCTGGATGAAGGAAGTAGTTGGAACTCTCTTGAATTTCGAAGGCCACAGAGTCCAACAATTGGGGAGCTTGCAACTGAAGTCAAAATTTAATTACTTGAGGAAATGACCTCCACAAATTCTCTTGGAGATCACTTATTGGGGCGAGGAAAGGTTCTTGATTGCCCCAAATTATCTTTATGGCAGAAGAAAGCTATTGCTTCCAAATGGCTTATCCTGTAACCACCATGACCTGATCCTAGTTCCTTTTTCGCATGGTTTCATGCAATTAGGATGGTGGTCGTTAATTAATTAGCACAGCACCACCAGGAAGAAGGAAGTAGTTGGAACTCTCTTGAATTTCGAAGGCCACAGAGTCCAACAATTGGGGAGCTTGCAACTGAAGTCAAAATTTAATTACTTGAGGAAGTGACCTCCACAAGTTCTCTTGGAGATCACTTATTGGGGCGAGGAAAGGTTCTTGATTGCCCCAAATTATCTTTATGGCAGAAGAAAGCTATTGCTTCCAAATGGCTTATCCTGTAACCACCATGACCTGATCCTAGTTCCTCTTTCGCATGGTTTCATGCAGTTAGGATGGTCGTCGTTAATTAATTAGCACAGCACTACCTGGAAGAAGGAAGTTGTTGGAACTCTCTTGAATTTCGAAGGCCACAGAGTCTAACAATTGGGGAGCTTGCAACTGAAGTCAAAATTTAATTACTTGAGGAAATGACCTCCACAAGTTCTCTTGGAGATCACTTATTGGGGCGAGGAAAGGTTCTTGATTGCCCCAAATTATCTTTATGGCAGAAGAAAGCTATTGCTTCCAAATGGCTTATCCTGTAACCACCATGACCTGATCCTAGTTCCTTTTTCGCATGGTTTCATGCAATTAGGATGGTCGTCGTTAATTAATTAGCACAGCACTACCAGGAAGAAGGAAGAAGTTGGAACTCTATTGAATTTCGAAGGCCACAGGGTCCAACAATTGGGGAGCTTGCAACTGAAGTCAAAATTTAATTACTTGAGGAAATGACCTCCACAAGTTCTCTTGGAGATCACTTATTGGGGCGAGGAAAGGTTCCTGATTGCCCCAAATTATCTTTATGGCAGAAGAAAGCTATTGCTTCCAAATGGCTTATCCTGTAACCACCATGACCTGATCCTAGTTCCTTTTTCGCATGGTTTCATGCAATTAGAATGGTCGTCGTTAATTAATTAGCACAGCACTACCAGGAAGAAGGAAGTAGTTGCAACTCTCTTGAATTTCGAAGGCCACAGAGTCCAACAATTGGGGAGCTCGCAACTGAAGTCAAAATTTAATTACTTGAGGAAATGACCTCCACAAGTTCTCTTGGAGATCACTTACTGGGGTGAGGGAAGATTTGTGATTGCTCCAAATTATCTTTATGACAGAAGAAAGCTATTGCTCCCAAATTATCTTTATGACTCAAAGCTATTGCCTTGTTTTGTGTAGCTTCCACTGTAGCACGTGCATCCATGACATTAACATCACTTGAGTGCAGACTCGCTTCCATTTCTTATTCACTTTCCAGTACTGTTTTGTCTAAGCCAAAATAAACAACGAATTTGTAGCGTATTAGAAAAAAGTTAGATACTATTACACAAAAGGCAAATCGTTTCCTGTATTTACAATGTAACGGGCAACTCGAGAATATATTACGGAATGGAATCGCCTTGGAATCCAAGTCACATTTTGCATTTCAGCTGAACTTCTATTTCTCAAGGAATATTAATCAAGCAAAAATCACTTCATGGAACGCTCAAGTATTATTATTGCCACCCACGGGATGTAACGTCGGCCTGTAAAGAATGTAAATGTTCTTTGTTTAACTGTACAAGAAAATTGATTGGATAAATTCCGGCTCCTTAACGCAACTGATAAAATATGGTGATGAAATCTGAAACGCCGACGATGGTATAAAGTTACTTTCTTTTTTTAAAATAATAATTATGTTTTCTTTAGCTGGGCATTTTCTCTTCGATAAAACAAGGTGCAAAAGTTTATATATTTTTTTTAAATAGTAGTTTCACTAGGTGGTAATTACTTTGTTGTAACTTTCCGGTTACTAGATTCCATTTGCATTGTGAAACAGAAAATTAAACATGTTTAATTAGAGAGCTTACACAAAACCTGATGAAATAACCGAATTTAAAACCTGGAATTAAATTATTAATGGGCACCGTAACGAAGCTACAGACGGAACAAGCGTATCCGTGTATACACAGGCGATGAGTTTATTAATGCCAGAATGCAATATGAATTCCGGCTGTGTATTATCTTGCACCGGCATAATCCTGAGATTACACATGTTTCGGATGTGAACCGAAATCACTCAAACGAAAGGACGATAAAGCATCATTTTGATTCAATTCGGAAATGTATCGATCCGGGGAAAAACATCAAATTCTTCCATTAGTAAAATCCAATTTCTAAACAAGCGGCTGTAATTAACTCCGGGGACATTCAATTCGGTGTAATAATAGGTCTCACCGAGGCAGTAAAAAAAGAGTCCAATAGTTGAAATTACATCCGACAATGAACCTGGCAAATGTAACGCGCGTGAAATGGAATGAGTTCTCACTTCGTGAGCGCGCCCTTTCAGTTCTTTTTGTGGATGGGACGGAGGAAGCATTGCTGACCGAGCTTAATTCTTCATCCTCCTAATCACACGCGTTCGGATTTAACCTTTTTAAAACGGACTCGACTTTGAGGAATTAATTTCTACAGAATCAAACAATTACCTACACATTTTCGAAAGGATTTAAGATAAGTAACGATTTTGTTTTTGAAAAACTTCCATCGTGGTCAACGTCAATATAAGCCGGTAATTTTTTATCAGGACCGGGATTTTGTAAGACCAATCAATCTTAGTTAATTATTCACTGCAGATTCATTAGTCCTGACGTAACTTCGAGGCTCTCGGAGGATTACAGATGAGCTGCGGCGGAATTTCTAATCAAACATGTAGCCGCGCGGTTCCTCTCTGCAATCGTCCTGGCGCATTATTAATCAATATTACGTATTTATCGCTGGCAAGTGTTCGCCGCTAATAAGCGAGTTGTTGATTGAGCCGTCCTTTAAAACACAATCGTGAAAATGAGATTAATTATCATCTAGGTGGGTGCCTCGCGCTGCCTAGATGCGCTTGCATCATAGATGTAATCATTTCGTGATCAACGGAACAAGGGGGCTTTTTTTGGACACGCAGAGGATGTGATTTATAGTGGCTTCTTGCTTGCTGGCAGATTAATTAGTTTGATAGAGTTACATCTGGTCCAGAGGGCGTAGCCGAAATTAACGTTCAAGAAAAATTGAACTTAAGAAGAACCTGTCACGCGCCCTACATAAGCAATACAAGCAAGCAACATTTGAGACGTTTATGGTGTCACATAAAGTACCAAAGCAGATTTACAAAAAAAAAAGAAGTTCCTACCTATTAGAATTCGATTGATCTTTTTAAGTTTTATTGTCTCCAAGAAATAATTTTCTTTATTAAACCGAATGCAGAATCAAAATGAAATTGTATTACTTTCCGAAGCTATACAAGAATCTGTTGGTTGTCTTCCGAGGATAACGTGGGTTCTAACGAACGCAACTTCAACAACTAAACTTCAAATAACAGATAAAGAGTTGCTCTAGATAACATTCTATGTTTTGTTTTTCTTTTTTTTTAATCTCAATAAATTCAGCTTTACCCTCGTAATTAACTCCTTAGATGATCGGATTCTATTAGAATCCGATTTCCTAATTCCTAATTCGTCTTCAAGAAATAAATTTGAGGTTTCTTTATTTGACCACCGAATAAAGTCATGCAGAACCAGAATGAAACTGTATTTCTTTTCCGAAGCTATACAAGAATCTGTTGGCTGTCTTCCGAGGACAGGATGTGCAAGGTTTTTCGAATGATGAATGCGCTCGTCGCTCCAGCTTTCATTCAACATTCATCTGAAACATCTGATTTTTCTTGTACTCGCCGAGAATTGAAACGATGACATTGCAAATTTCTTCGTTGCAAAAATGTTAGACCGACTCGTTTCCGCAGAACGCAATTTCCACGCCAGGAGGAGATTGTAATGAACGTCCTCCTAAAAACTCGCACGAAATCAATTGCGCTTCTCGACACACCTGCTCGTTAAAAATATGTTATTAAAAAAAAGAAAACGATTCGTAATTGATAAAATGAAAGGACATATTTTGCAATCAAAGAAATTAATTCGTTTCGTAGAGCTTTTAAGCGCATTTGAATTTTGGACGTTTCGCTGTACGGTGACAGCTTTCTCAAAACGAGATATTTTTAATTTTGTTATAATAATGTTGCTACACAAATGCAAGTGCAGTTATGAAGTTAAAAAAAAATAAAAATGCAGGTGACTCTTGAATAGACCAACAAAAAATACTGACGAAAGAAGAGACTTACCAAATCATGGGAAAAATACCATACAATTTATAATTAATGACATAATTACGTTACGTCCATGCATAAGACGAGAACCAAAAGCTTACATCCTTAAAGGCGTGAAATAAACGTTTATGGTGTTAGGCAGAGAATCAAAGTCACTCAGACGTAAATTTGACCGTCAACTAATAACACACGGTTGCACAGCTGATGATGAATGCGTCGTACAAGTGCATTAATTGCTACGAGATTAATTAAATTCAATTACGTTTCCAAAGGTGTACAAAAGTGAAACACTTACATCGAAGCGAACAATCATTTACGACAGGTAATTCCCTCGCTTTAAAAAACAACGCACAGAACGCACGTATTGAATTTGATTAGACTTTGTACAAATTTGTTTTAATAATTCGCCTTTTACAACAACAGAGTTTGTTTCTCATTGAACGGCGCACACAAAACGAAATTATAACAATTAACAAACCAAACAGATTACGAATGTGTTTATCGATTACAATTTTTTTTAATTCTGACTGTCATCGCCGTTTCTTTGTTATTAGCAAAGTCTATTGTTTTTAAAACATCAGCGATAAACTGAATAAACAACTTAAACAATGATTAAAATGCAAGGGAAGGATAACGCGTAATATTGGGCCAGAAATGTTTACGTTGCTTGAGGGAACATACTTTACAATGCAATTAAAATTAAAGAAAAATCTCTTAACACGGAGATTTGAATTGTTTTCGTGTTGTAGTGATTTATTTGTTTACCTGTCAAAGCAGGTGTTCATAGTGAGGGCTTATTTTACACAATTTGTACGAAATGATTTATCTATCTCTGGTGATTGGCATGCACTTGTCAAGTAGATGCTTTAGAGCTGATCGCGTCAATTCCGTTTAAAGCTCAAGTTCACGTCCGACGCCGCACCCTAACAATAATAAAACTATAAAACACTTATGACTTTATTTATTTCGTTCATCTGCTGCTCTTTCTTTACCAGGGACGTCTCGTCGTTTTCAGGATGATTTTGCGATTTCATTACTCAAAATGAGGCACGTATTGAATTTTGTTAGACTTTGTGCAAAATTGTTTTAATAATTCACCTTTTGCACTAGCAGAGTTTGTTTCTAGTTGAACGGCGCACACGAAACGAAATTATAATAATTAACAAACCAAATAGATTACGAATGTGTTTACTGATTACTATTTCCTTGCTATTAGCAAAGTCTATTGTTATTAAAACATCAGCGATATGCCAAGTAAACGACTTAAGCAGTGATTAAAATGCAAGGCAAGGAGAACGCGTGATATTGAGCCATTCAGAGCTGCCGAAAAGTTTATGACGATCACGTTGCTTGCGAGAATAAACCTTATTTACAACACAATTGAAGTTAAAATTAAAGAAAATATTAGGAGTTCTTAATACGGAGATTTATATTGCCTTCGTGTTGTAGTAAGTCAGCGTTGAAAGTCATTTAACAGCGCCATCTATGTTAATTTTACGAAAAGAAACTGGAAGGAAAGATCACAAAACAAAGGCAACGAACGAAATTAAAAAAATATATACATAAAAAAATAATAATACAAAAAAAATTAATTAAGACAAACGAGAACAAATGTACGCATGCTCCAAAAGATGGCGCTGTTGGGTGTCTTATAACACAAGTCAATTTTTTGTGACTATCTAGAAAGGACAAACCAAAATAACCCAAACAGCTTCTGTTATGTGTAGGGATGAACGATGAATTTACAATTCGTGAACTCAGGAAGAAAATTGCAGCGTTTATAGAAAAAGCATACACAGCTTATTTTGGTTTCAAAATTGGACACCAGGACGAACCTAGGGCCCCGCATATACGTTGTGCACGTTGTTAATATCTTTCACATTCAAATTTAATTTTAATATTTAATAAAAATCTTGCTATTTGAAAAGTATTTATGGATTCTGAACCTCACGTGATAGAAACAAACTGTTTGCTTCGTGGTTATCAGTAATGTTAGAAAAGCCCGCAGCCAATTTAATATTTTAGATGCTCATGCTCAAATTAAAAATAAAAACATCTTCGAACGCGAAAGTTATAAATTTCAGGTGTTCACGAACTTCTAAGATAATTCCCGAAAACTTATCTCGACGTTCCTCAACGCACCGGCAACTGTAACCGCCATTTATTTTTTTTCGAATAAGAAACTTCTCGGCCTCTTCTTTGTCGCTGTTTCATCAACGAATGCATTTGTTTCGCGCCTCGCAATCGCACGCCGACATTAAAAGTTCGCATTTGCTTGAAAGTCCGGATAAGCCGGATTGCGAAACGCATTTGTTTCCGAAATGGTTCGCACTTGACTTTCCCATTATGTATTCCGATATGGGAAACTTTTACGTTGTTAACTTGACCGTGAAGTAATAACACACAGTTGCATAGCTGATGATGAATGCGTCGTACAAGTGTATTAATTGATACGAGATCAATTACGCCTTCAAAGGTGTACTAAAGCGAAATACTTACATTGAGGCGAACAATATTTCCGAAATACTAACAATCTTTCATTCCGAAACAGCTATTTACTATCTATAAAGCTATCAATAATAATTTCTACACAATGCCGTGCGGAAAATATAAAAAATATAGTGGAGCAGCAGAGTCCAATCATCGTAAATTACAATGTTGTAAATAACATGTGTCCAACAGTGTTTGTAGCCCTGGGTGGCTATGGAATCAAATATGAACGTCAATCCTTGCTTTGCATCATTAAATTGACGTCTCGAATATTGACTGTCAATACATACATTCTTGCTTACGAATCGATTTTTTTAGTGAATACCATACGGTTAAGTAATTTTCACCATTTATTACGAGATGGCGCTACGTATGACAATTATTTTAACAATAGATAGCGTCGTTTTGTTTTCGAAAGACAAAATCGAATCTTTTGTTTATTAATTGTCATCCCCCAACTACAATTAAACAATGTTAACTAAATCGAATTTGTTATTTATTAAAAGTCGTCTCTCAACTACACATAAATCATTTTCTCTGTTTGCTATGAGATGGCGCCACGTATAGCTATTATTTCATCAAGAGATAACGCCATTTTGTTTTCGAGAAACAAAATCGAATCTTTTAATGGTCATCTTTCGACTACAGTCGAATAATTTTCCCAGTCAACAGATGGCGCTACATACATACAACTAGTATTTCATCAAGAAATAGCGCCCTTTTGTTTAAGAAAAAAAAACAAAATCGATTTTTTTTTAGTGAATACCATTTCTGAACTAAAGTTGAGTAATTTTCAACATTTATTTCGAGATGGCGCTACGTATGACAATTATTTTAACAATAGATAGCGTCGTTTTGTTTTCGAAAGACAAAATCGAATCTTTTGTTTATTAATTGTCATCCCCCAACTACAATTAAACAATGTTAACTAAATCGAATTTGTTATTTATTAAAAGTCGTCTCTCAACTACACATAAATCATTTTCTCTGTTTGCTATGAGATGGCGCCACGTATAGCTATTATTTCATCAAGAGATAACGCCATTTTGTTTTCGAGAAATAAAATCGAATCTTTCAATGGTCAAATGTCATCTTTCGACTACAGTCGAATAATTTTGCCAGTGAACAGATGGCGCTACATACATACAACTAGTATTTCATCAAGAAATAGCGCCCTTTTGTTTAAGAAAAAAAAACAAAATCGATTTTTTTTTAGTGAATACCATTTCTGAACTAAAGTTGAGTAATTTTCAACATTTATTACGAGATGTCGCTACGTATGACAATTATTTTAACAATAGATAGCGTCGTTTTGTTTTCGAAAGACAAAATCGAATCTTTTGTTTATTAATTGTCATCCGCCAACTACAATTAAACAATGTTTATTAAGAGATTAATTTTTGTTTTCGAGAAACTAAATCGGATTTGTTATTTATTAAAAGTCGTCTCTCAACAAAAATCATTTTCTCTGTTTGTTATGAGATGGCGCCACGTATAGCTATTATTTCATCAAGAGATAGCGCCATTTTGTTTTCGAAAAACAAAATCATGGTCAAATGTCATCTTTCGACTACAGTCGAATAATTTTCCCAGTCAACAGATGGCGCTATATACATATAACTAATATTTCATCAAGAAATAGCGCCCTTTTGTTTAAGAAAAAAAAACAAAATCGATTTTTTTAGTAAATACCATTTCTGAACTACAGTTGAGTAATTTTCACCATTTATTACGAGATGGCGCTACGTATGACAATTATTTTAGCAATAGATAGCGTCGTTTTGTTTTCGAAAGATAAAATCGAATCTTTTGTTTATTAATTGTCATCCCCCAACTGCAATTAAACAATGTTTATTAAGAGATTAATTTTTGTTTTCGAGAAACTAAATCGAATTTGTTATTTATTAAAAGTCGTCTCTCAACACAAATCATTTTCTCGGTTTGTTAGGAGATGGCGCCACGTACGGCTATTATTTCATCAAGAAATAACGCCATTTTGTTTTCGAGAAATAAAATCGTCAATAATGGTCAAATGTCATCTTTCGACTACAGTCGAATAATTTTCCCAGTCAACAGATGGCGCCAGCTTCATTAAGTCTTCTTCTGGTTGTTGTGGCACTGATCGGTCTTCCGATTTCCTCGGATAAACTGGCAGCGAGCTCGAAGGAAGTTTTCTTTCGATTTTTAAGTGACTCTCGAATTAAATTTCGATCCTCACGGTCCGAAGTTATCCGTTCTCTACCTGATCTTGTTCGGTTCGCATGTGATCCAGTATCCGCGTAAGGTTTCAAGGCAAATTGCACCGCACAACGCTAACGTTTAATACTTTTGGTTATTTCTGTCTGTGAATTGCCTTGTTCGTGTTCGTAAACGTAAATACTCACTAAGTTCGTTCTTTTTAGGCATTTTTTGACAGCAAAAATGACGATATTCAAAATTATAATGAAATAAACATTATACTGGAAAGATCGTTCTTACTACAAGCGCTTATGCAAGACTAACTACCTATTCACGGAACCACAATTGCGAACTATTATCTGCCACATGTTTTACAACCACTGTAAAGTACTATGCATTATTTAAATTACCGACTATATGGAAATAAAATTCTAAAGATTTCTAAGTAATATTTTCGGAGATAAATTTAGGGGCCTAATACTTTTGGCCAAGGCTGTATTAATTTCGTTGATTTGCTGCTCTTTTTTAACCAGGAACGTATGGTCATTTTGGGGATAATTTTTTTTTAATACATCAAATCAAGTCTCACCCTGTGTATATATTTTATTTCCCCTTAAAATTGCTAGCTTTTAATGTGCAAACACTCGACCCAATCGGATAATTATTTACAATCGCACAAGCTCCAATACAAAACGCAAAACGCACTGCCAATAATTTTACTTCTCCTCTCTCGCCGGTTCGCTCTGCAACTATCGCACTTTCATGAATATTTACGCCACTAATTGTAATTTATTGAGAACATAAATGTTTTTTAATGCGCTCGCATTTGTTTAATCGGAACTCGATTGAATCAAAATCCGACCTGGTTTATTTTTTGGGTTAAAAAAAGCAAACAGGAAATTGCCGAGCGTATCCGCAAACCAGAGGTTTTTAAACCTGATCAGAAGTCGGAAAACATGGGGGGGAACGAACGCGACGCTTCGTTAGACGTGTCAAGATTCAAGCGGGCCATCAATCATATCCTTGCCTTCAATCATTCCAGCGTCATTTTTTTATATTCCGTTCGATAACCCAACGACACGTCTTCTTGCGAGTTTTTCCCTTCCCATCCGAACACTCTTTTCGTATTAATATTTCACTGGTCGGTCACTTACGTACGTAGAGTTGTTAAAGGGATTGCGTGTCCGGTTCAGACGGGACGAACCAATTGCGGATAATAGCGTATGATGCGCGGCATTAGTGTGATGCCTTGAACATGTTCTGTAAACATATTAATGCCGCATCGCATTAATAATTAATGTCGAAGCTGGAGCGGCAGTTTATTAGATTTATGGAGTAAGTCGACATTATTCAGCGCGCAGACGTTTTAACATGCAAATTATTTCGCATGGTAATTCGATACGGTACGCTCTAGATCCCGCATTAAAACTGTTCATCATCAACATGATGAACATTTTTTCGCTGATAACGACGATAAATTCAAACCAACGTGAAATTATTTTATTGTTACGAGGTGAAAATGTGAATAAAACTTGAATGTTATCATCTCTCGGCTGCGAGTTCTATTTGTACTTTTTCCAAGAAATAAAAATGATATACGGAAACAGCCTTTAAACAAAGCTCGCGGAATGGAGCCATGCATGAATATAAATATGTCATGGTCGCAGTTTATGGCTGTTGCAACGTCGAGAGCGCAATAACCATTAATTAATAGCCAATTAAAAAATAATAGTTGGCGTAGAATTCTTAATCATTTATAGACGCTTGCTTGATGTACGACTCAATCATGTTCGAAATTTTTCCGTTCCTGAAACGATAATCCAAAAGTGAGACGAAGCTTGCCTGAAACCTCCGCGGACACCGGAGGAATACGGGCCGAGTTATACAAAGTCAATTTCTCGGGCTGTTGGGCATGAAGGCGCATCCAGAGTTTATGAATTCTTATATGCGGCGAGGGAGCGTATAAGGAATTTAATTGTGTTTCAAATCCTGTCTGTTGCGCTTTCCTTAAAATGACGTTCAGACTGCAGTTGCTCGTCCGATTCCCCAGTGGAAAATTATCGAAGTTTCTTGCGTGTATTGGGAAGAAATACTATTTATTGTTACGAAAGTAGTTTTATCCAGCTTTTTCTAGTTGCAAAGAACTATTCGAAACGTACCATTACACAGCTATCGTCGCCTAGATAATCCTATTTTTGTCAACATTTCAATTCAATTCCAACGAAATAAAAAAAAGATGCAACGATGCGTTCTGGAGGTCTTTGAATCTCAAAGAGTCTACTTTACGAATAATAATGGCAACTCTTTGAACGCATCTACGTTCACAAAACCAAAAAAAAACGACCTTAAGGGAACGTTTAAAAAATTTGAAGAGTTCGAAAGGTACGTGAGGAAAGCTATCCTATCTAAAAAATCCTTTATTGACAGGGAAAATGAATCCCCTTTTGTCTCTCTGGGTAGGTCGAACGAAGATGGAGAGACAAGCGTGAAAGTGAAGTGAAATGGAAAAAGAAACCTACCAAATGACGAATCCCAATTTTCTGTTTCGTTCGTTTGCTCTATACTCTAAGGTTAGTCTTTTACTTTTGTTAAGTTGTTCTTGGTTCCTTTCCGTAACAGTTGCGAACACTGTGAGTTATTGGGGATTTAGTTTTGCGTGTGAAGATCACCTGGAAGTTCAAATCCAACGCTTTTAGCGAATAATTGTTCCTTAAGTTTGCCCAATTGCTCTTTGGGGTGATCTTTCTTCTTTCTCCTTATTGTATTTCACTTATACTTGCATTTTCCTCCAATAGCGCGTTGTGGGGTGCGAATGATTAGGATCTGGATCAGTCCCACCCCCTGGTTCACGTATTAATGTAATCGTTTGGCTCTACCCGAACGGGACCGATTTAGAAACCCTATTAAGGTATAGAAACCTTATTAAGAGCTGCCGACCTGTTCAGAGTCCACTTGGAGAGCCGTAACCTTTCCAAGTAGGATTAGTGGAGGTCGTCTTGGTATTGACGAAACCCTCCCCTTTACGTTGACTTGCGTATACGTTAATTTTGGGTACTTACCTGTATCTCCGAGTATGATTTTGGTTCCTTCTGAACGTTTGGTTAGATCTAGCTTCAATGTAGATTTCATCACTGAAGAAATTTGGGTTACCTCTGAGCAACTTACTTAACTATAACGTTGTTGGCGAACTATGCGTTGTTACTTCTGTAAACAACGTTTTGAAATTTCTTTGTAAACCGACCAGGAATTCCACACGCGTTGTTGCGTTTGAAATATTTAACCGTACATTTATTATTTGTGTGGATGTGGCCTAAGTGCACGTTAATTCTTATTCACCCCCTCACCAAATCCAGAATCCAGAATATTTGTGCGGATTGTCGATTTATATTATATTAGGATACAGGGTGACTGTTCATTGTGTCACTGTACAGGGTGACTGCCATTCGTATATGTACGCAGGTGAGAATTTCGAGCATTGGCGCGCGCCCCTTTTAAATTCAGGTTTCGAACTACCGACAATCAATTTGTAGCCCACCCCGTCATCACCGAGCTGAGTATAATTCCAAGTAGAGCCAAAGATTTTTCCCCAGCGTTCGCAACTTATACAGGGTCAAATAAGTGGGTCGTAAAAGTAGGAAGCAGCAAGTAAATAAATAAATAAATAAATAGGATTATAGACTTTTGATGGAGTTGCAACCTGAATATAAGAAAGAATGAGAAAGTAGACCAGATGCTGGAACTGGAAATCTAACAGAATACTGAACGCGAAAATAAGTCGAAGCGGGGCGAAATTTTTTTTACTGATTTAATGAAGAAGAAGACAAATGTGTAATTATAAAATCAATTTTACGTTAACAGCTTCTTCAGGACAAACGACGGACTAGAATGTGCTTTAATGATAAGAAGAACAAACGAAGAAACAGCCTCCTCTAAGTCCAGTAATGATGGGAACTATGAGAGGAGGGTTAGGTCATACCATAAGACTTTAAAAATATTGCATATGACTCATGGGAGTTACCAAAAATTAAATTAAAACTCACAACCAAGTCACATCTATACAGTAAAGGAAAAATAACCCAGAATTTAGGATCCGGCAGAAGACAAGTGACGCCGTTGATTTGAAAAAAATATGTTAATGAGAAAGGCCATGGAAGAAATAGCTAGGAAGAAGCCATGTGTAATAGAAAAACGTAATGGAGCATAAAAGAAAAAAAATAAATTCAAAATAAGACTCAGGAGAATGTCAATCCCTAGTTAGGAGTTTTCCTGGAAGCAATTTCGAGAAAACGAGTTATTGGAACTGAGATGATTTTACAATGCTTGTTTAGTCACGTGACCTCCGGAAGTGCTTTAATGAAGAACAGCCTCCTCTAAATCCAGAAAAGAAGATTTGAGCTAAGAGAGGGTTAGGTCATAAGGAGGCGCTCTCATGAACTGATAAGTAGTGAAGAAAGGATGAAGGACGGCCTAGAGACTCAAAATAAGACGCAGGAGAAGGTCAGTCCCTAGTTAGACAGTTTCCTGGAAGCAATTTCGACAAAAAAAAAGAGGAAGAGGAAACAAGTTGTTGAAACTGAAATGATTTTACATCGCTTGTTTGATCGCGTGACTTCCAGAAGTGCTTCGATGGCAAGAAGAACAAACGCAGCAGCTAGTTTTGACAGCATCTTCTAAGTCCAAAAATGAAGATGTGAGCCTAGAGAGGGTTAGGTCATAGGGAGACGCTGTCACTCATGAAATTATCAAAAATTATATTCAAACTCACCACCAAGGTACAGCTATAGAGAGTCTAAGTAAAAATAACGCAGAATTTACGAAACAGCAACAGAAGAAATGGTAAACAGTGAAGAAAGGGGGGTTTACTAGAGAAGTACGCCAATGATTTGAAGACAATTTTTTAATAAGAAAGGTCATGTGTAATAGAAAAACGTGATTAAGCAAAAGAGCTAAGCAGAAGGTCAAAGATAAAGGATGAAGGAAGGCCCAACGACTCAAAATAAGATGCAGGAGAAGATCAATCCCTAGTTAGACAGTTTCTTGGAAGCAATTTCGACAAAAAATGAAGAAAAAATGAGTTGTTGGAACCGAGATGATCTTACATCGCTAGTTTGGTCACGTGACCTCCGGAAGCGCTTTGATGACAAGAAGAACAAACGCAGAAACTAGTTTTGACAGCATCTTCTAAGTCCAGAAATGAAGATGTGAGCTAAGAGAGGGTTAGGTCATAGAGAGACGCTTTCATGACGGAAATTATCAAAAATTAAATTAAAGCTCACCATCAACTATCACCATTGTTTTAATGACAAGAAGAACAAATGAAGAAACTAATATTGACGGCCTCCTCTAAGTCCAGAAATGAAGACGTGACCTAAGAGAGGGTTAGGTCATAAAGAGGCGCTATCAAAAACTGGTAAGCAGTGAAGAAAGGGGGGTTTAGTAGAGAAGTACGCCAATGATTTGAAGAAAATCCTTTAATAAGAAAGGCCATGAAAGAAAAAAGCCATGTGTAATAGAAAAACATAACGAAGCAAACGAGCAAAGCAGAGGGTCAAAGGTAAAGGATGAAGGACGCCTAGAAACTCAAAATAAATCGCAGGAAAAGGTCAATTCCTAGTTAGGCAGATTCCTGGAAGCAATTTCGACGAACAAATGAAGAAAAAACGAGTTGTTGGAACTTGTCTGGTCACGTGACCTCCGGAAGTGCTTTGATGACAAAAAGAACAAATGAAGAAACTAAGAGTGACAGTCTCCTCTAAGTCCAGAAATGAAGACGTGAGTTAAGAGAGGCTTAGGCGCACACAGAGGCAAAGAAAATATAACGCAAAATTTAGGAAACAGCAGAGGAACTGGTAAGCAGTGAGAAGTAGACAAGGACGCCAGTGGTTTGAAGAAAATCCTTTAATAATAAGAAAGGCCTTAGAAGTAATGGCTAAAAAGAAAAAGAAATGTGTAACAGAAAAACGTAATGGACCACAAGAGCAAAGCAGAGAGTCAAAGGTGAAGGATGAAGGACGGTCTAGAGACTCAAAATAAGACGCAGGAGAAGGTCAACCCTAGTTAGGCAGTTTCTTGGAAGCAATTTCGATAAAAAATGAAGAAAAGGCGAATTGTTGCAACCGAGATGATTTGGTCACGTGACCTCCGGAAGAAGTGCTTTAACGACAAGAAGAACAAATGAAGAAACTAATATTGGCGGCCTCCTCTACGACCAGTAATGAAGGTGGGAACAATGAGATGGCTACGTCATAAAGGGACGCTATTAAAAATTTAACTAAAACTCACCACCATGATACAGCTATACCGAGGCAAAAGAAAAATGACGCAGAATTTAGGAAACAGCAAGGAAGGAAATGCTAAGGAAAACAAATTTAGAAAAAAACGGTCTAATGTGAACCAGCAGTAAGGAAAGGATCGCAAGGAGAGACAAGGACGTCGATGGTTTGAAGAAAATCCATTAATGAGAAAGATCATAGAAGAAGTAGCTTGGAGGAAGCATAATAGAAAGACGTGTTACGGTTGTAATTTCAAAACAATTAATTCTAGTCTTTCGGATCACCCTGTGTGGGAATTCAAAAAGCCATTTCATTCATCCCCGACGTAATTCGATTGTCTTCTTTTAACAACTCCCTTGTATTGTTTGTTCATCGACTCCAAAGCGTGACGGGATTTTGTAGCGACCACCAGTACTTTGACTGAACGCACGGGGTGCACATCGTTTATTTGCGACTGTGTCTTCCACCTTGTGAATTCTTCAGGCCGAAATTGCCCTGGCGAATATTGAGCGGTAATTAAGGTATCGGATTTTGAAATTGTCACCCCATGCAACTTTAAGCACTAGTTGTGCTTGTCAGAGCCTGATCTCGGCGAATCGAATCAGGTATTCCCTGCAAGTAATTTTTGCATAATTCAGGCCGTAACGCACGTTTCTCTTTTTAACCCCTTAGGCTTTTATTGTTACCCTCTTGTCTATTTTATCATTCGTGGTGATATCTAGGGCTAATACTAGTTGGAATTGCCTTAGTGAATATTGAGCGGTAATTCAGATACCGGATTTTGAAATTGTCACCCCATGCAACTTTAAGCACCAGTTATGCTTGTCAAAGCCTGATCTCGGCGAACCGAATCAGGTATTTACTGCAAGTAATTTTTGCGTAATTCAGGCCGTAACGCACGTTTCTCTTTTTAACCCCTTAGGCTTTTATTCTTACCCTCTTGTCTACTTTAACATTCTTGATGATATCTGGGGCTAATCCTAGTTGGAACGTAGCGACGCCATGAGAGAGACGGTTGGCGCACCTGCGCAATCCTTCTCTGTCCGTTCGGATTTGAACTCGTCGTAGTAGACAATGCCAATAGGAGATGTCGCCCTGAACTTGACATATTGACATGCACCCCTCCACCGAACTTCGACACTCTTTAGATACTTTCGTTGACTTGATAGCTGAATTGAAGGTGAAAGGTAAAGGAAGAAGGAAGCAGTAGTTGACTTTCTCCTGCGCCTTGTTCTACTAATTTGAAATGCAATCAATGATCCCTATAATTATTTGCAAATTTATATAACGTCTAAGCAATAGGTTGGAAACGTTCGAAAGATTTGGAAATTACGTCATTTAAGTTAAAACCCTTAGCAACTTAAAGAAGGCCTTCATTACAGGAGCGTTTTTTTTTTGGCAAAGAAATGAAATAAAACGCAACAGAAAAAACGTAACGAAGGAAACGTTGCACGGATCAAACAAACCTGAAAATCCAAGGCTTTTTGAGACGTTCAAAGCGTTTTTGCAAGTAGTACAAAAGGCAATTAAAATAAAAAAAAAAAATTATTGCATCAATTTGCAAGGCTCTCCAGATTATGTCATTCAATTTTAAAGCCCTTAACTTTTTGTGTTCGATTTTCCCAATTATCTGGCTGTCTCTTCCAGCTGGTTTATTTCTCGAAGCATTTTCAAATCCATATTGTTGTTCGGCGAGTGTATTTTATGGGGGTTCTATCTCCTCGTACGTAGCTTCCAAGAAAAAAGGAAATCGTGAAATTTAATTGCATTTTAAATCTGTCCTAAGCCGTTCAAATTCTCCAAGCCGACTGCAACTGCTAGATAGCTAACTAACTCTTCTTCGCCTTCGCCGAGAGGACTTACCGCACGTAATTTCCTTACTTTACCGAAGGCCATAAAAATAGCGCTTTATAGCCGCTTTGTTTTTGGATATCGACGGGCGTAAAGCGTTTTATGGCCGGTCGTAATTCACATATACGAAAAGAAATAGTGAGTGTGCGTGCGTGTGCGGGCCACCTCCTCCTCCTCCTTCTTCTTCTAAGAGCCTCTCGAAATCGACAGGATGAGACGAAGGAAAGCTGGAAATGAGCCGTGATTGTGACGTCCTGCGGGTGCAAGTGAGAGGATTTACACGATTCTCACGAGGGAGACATCCCGGATACTGCAATCATTCACATTAGACGAGGAAGAGTCGGTCGAAGCCCCAACTCGGGGCCGACCGCGGGTCCTGACAAATGATTTTATCCGGCGAACCTTAAGTTGTTTCAGTTGCAAGGCTCAAATTCTCTTTCTCCATTGGCACGAATATTAGAAAGAGAGAAGAAGAAGAAGGTCCTTGAAAATATACATATATTACGTTCCGATCGAAAGTGTTTGTAATTGCTTGAGATTTCGGTAAGAAATGAAGACCTCTTTCTGTTTCTCCATCGCATCGGCACGAATACAAGGACCTTTTTAAGAAGGAAGAAGAAACGCGGCCGCGGTTTTTAAGCAAAGAAGAGAAGGTCCTTGAAAATTTATTACGTTCCGATCGAAACAGTTTTAAGATGATAGGAATGTTTGTTGTAATTGCTTGGAGATTTAGATAAGAAATGAAAGGTCACCAGCAGCGCACATTCGCGGAGCTAATTTCGTGGAAATGTGGCAATAATTTCTGGATGTTATGATTATAGAATTAAGGTCGAAACTATAACAGTGAACGACAATAATTTCTGTAATAAATAAGCTCGGAATGGGAAACATTTTTCTGTCGGCTCTCTAAATGCGGTTCGCGGTTACAAATTCAAAAAGACATTTTTTTCTGAGTGTTTATGTATTTCTCTTAATTGCGCCGCTGCAAGATCTTAGAAGTGTTTATTTAATGGAACATAATCTCATAATTGACAATAATTTAAGGGAATTGATGTGCAACAGCTTGGTTGGTGGAATAATCATATTCTTTCGAAAAAAAAAAAGTTTTTATCTGCACTCATCTAAATATTTATTTATTTTTTTTTATCTACCTTATATTTGCTTGGCCTGACTCACGTTATTATATGATAAATCTTCGATGCCTAAACATTTTTTTTTATTTACGTAGTGTAAACTGCTTGGAATCATGTCGTATCTAACTAACAGTAAACATTTTCGGAACTTTTCTAATTAGAACACGTTTAAATCATCATGAAAATTCATTGAACCTAAAAAAAAAGTACATATGTAAATATGAAACTGGTTGAACATTTCGCTTTATGTTGAGCAGGCCATAAACTCGGTAAATAATGAATTATAAATTATACAGGCCGCATTTACATACGCATGCAGAAGTATATACGTATAGTAAATTACTGTGAATATTTTCGTTACGAAACGAGACGTTATTATTAAGTTTATGATGATTCAAAGGAGAGGACGCGGTGGATATTAAAACATCGTTTGGCGTCGTCTTCTTGTTCAGAGAGGGTCTGTGAAGTCGAATCCAGTCGCTTTTTCCTGCTTCAGGTGAATCGATTAAAATTAAATTCTCTGGTCTGTGTTTGTGACAGGCAAATTAGGTACTTTGTATGAAAAGTACGTTTCGAAATTACGGAAAACTCTGCAAATACGGAATTGAGTAAAGCGCTCCATAAAATTAAATTTTTTTTGGGACAACTGGCCTTAAGGCTAGTCTGACCCTGTTTGCATTTTTTAATCTGCACCTAATATGTACAGGATGGGCCAAATTCGACACTTTTAATAGGAAACACCTATTTTTAGAAGAGTTAGACAAAAACTGTAAGACAAAATTAATGGTGAAGACCGCGTTTCGATATCTTGTACCGTTTAGGAGCTACAGGGCGTTTCTTAAAATCCTACGATTTATAGAAACTTTTTTGTTTATGAAAATTTTTGATTTCTGTAAAAACTTCTTTAAGACACTTTTTCATGCAGAATTCATTGCTCCAAATTATTTTTTTCTAAACTGATCAATATTTGAGATATTAGCAAGAACTTTGATTTTTTATATGGAACACCTATATATTTTGAATTTTTTGAAAGGTGCATAAAATTTCGTTCATATAAATATAGAACACTTGATATTTTATTCAAACAGTTTGCGAAATATAGAGTTTCAAATTTTAATCAAAAATTTAATTGTTTTTACAGCATTGAAGTAGGCTATGGATGACGATAGCTAAGCGATTTAAGTTTTTGTAACTTCCTGGTAGGCCGCTGTCAAAATTTGACACAATCTCTAACAGTACTTGCATTTCTCTTGAATTTTACTATCTCTATAAAATAGACTTAGGGAGATAATTAAACTTGCACGAAAACTACGAGAAATACGACATGTTATAATATTTATACCAACTCAAGACTTCATGAAGTGCCTTTAACTTGTAAGTGTATGTGTGTACTGAAGATGAAAGCGTAGCTGCCGAAATACGTATCTACGGAAACAATCTATTTTGATTTATATTTAAGGATATAAACTTTTTTGATTTATATTTACTTTTTTGATTTGTTATTTCTAAACCACTGTCTTCTTTACTAATATTAAATGTTAAAGTGTTTATAGAAATTGGCGAAAATTCAGAAGCAGCGATTAATCTTTACCAAGAGTGGTATCCTGAAAGATGACAATCCTTCAGAGATATATTCTTGAGATTTAAAAAAAAATTAATAATTTTTTAGTCATTTAAACTGATAAAAACTAAAAATTATGAATTTCAAAACGCAAATAAAAAATTAAAGGAGATCATAGTTTTGGTAGAAATTGAAAATGACCGACGCCAGTTGGAGCAAACATCTTAGCAAGAACTTCTGCAATACGAATTTTAAAGAAACAAAGATTCTGACCTTATTGAATAAGAAAAATGCATCACTACCAGTCCTTGAATTGGTGATGTCAGCTCAAACCATAACAAAACGAAATCGTTTATGTTTAGTACAAAATGGCCGACAATTTGATACTTTATGTAATTCTTGCGCAATTTCGATTACATTAGTATTTATTCGTTAGAACTTCGTTATATTTATTAAAAATAAAGTAATATTTTTTTATGGCTCATTGAATCTTAAAAAAATATTTAACTATCAATATCCACAGCCTGTCTAAATTTATTTTCCGACGCAAAGGCAAAAAAACGAAAATTTTCTTTTTACATTCAAGTCGTCGACCATTTTTTTTTGTTTCTTGCATTTGTTAAACTATCTTAAGGATCTCCTCTCGTTTAGTTCTTTTTTTTCGTGAAGAAAGTCGAAATTCGATTAGAATTCTAATGTCTTTTGTGTAAAAGTAAAAAAGTTTTTTTTTTACGTCCGAATCGTCGACCACTTTTCTTACTTGATTCTTGCGCTTATTAAACTATCGATCGTCTTTTGTTTTGTCATTTTTTTATGAAGAAACTGGAAATTCGAATGGAATTCGAACGTCTTTTGCGCTAAATTAATTTTCTGACGTAAAAGTCAAAAACGAAAGTTCTTTTTACAACTAAATCGTCGATCATTTTTTCTTGTTTCTTGCAATTGTTAAACTATCGATCGTCTTTTGTTTTATTATTTTTTACGAAGAAATTCGAAATTCGATTGGAATTCGAACGTCTTTTGCGCTAAATTAATTTTCTAACGTAAAAGTCAAAAACGAAAGTTTTTTTACAACTAAATCGTCGATCATTTTTTCTTGTTTCTTGCAATTGTTAAACTATCGATCGTCTTTTGTTTTATTATTTTTTACGAAGAAATTCGAAATTCGATTGGAATTCGAAAGTCTAGATTTATTTTCTGAAGCAAAAGCAAAAAAAAAAACGAAAATTTTCTTTTTACATCCAAATAGTGGATCATTCTTGCAATTGTTAAACTATCGATCGTTTTTTGTTTTATTATTTTTTTTTTGCGAGGAAACTCGAAATTTGATTTTATTTTTTGTGGCAAATGCAAAGTCGCATTATGCTTGAATAAGAACAAAAACTGTTTTGTAACTTTTCATCAATAAAGCAAATTTACTTTTACATTTTGATTTTAGGAAATAAATAAATCATTCTTTTACTAAAAGAGAGCCGGATATAAATAATTTTTAAATATTATTCCCAGGATTCAAAATTATAATATCGCGATGAGACGGTTTGTTAATGCATGGTGTATATGTTACTTTTGAAAAAACAAAAAATTTAGGCCTAAAAGTGATCAAAACATTTTTTAAATCATTTTTCACGGCAATGAACATAAGAAGTGATCAAATGAAAATGAATTAGAGTTGGCGATGCAACTAAATACGCATATGTGCACTTAGTTCATCGAACGTTTCTTCAGCCACTTTGACGTTTCTACAAAGCAAGAAAACCGTTTAATTTTAAAAAAGTTAAAGCAGGCCACTACCTGCTGGGTCAAGATACTTTTGAACTCGATGAAAAACTGCATGAACATTTCCAGCGTGTTATTTATGTCACAATTGATTGACAATTAGTATTAATATGACGTTATCCAAGACGTGCAATTAAATTTCAACGCCTACCCTAATTCATTTTTATATTGATCGCTTGTTATAAATATACTCAAAACTAATTTTTAATAAAAATTGAAAAAATCATGCGTTGTAGGGTTAAATTAAAAAATCAGTTGATTTAAATCATTATTTAAATCATCCGCACTTAACTAAACCGTAAACAATAAACGAGTGGGTCTATCGCGTTAGTTGATTGAAACATTTTCTTGTTTATAAAAATAGTAGAAAACTTAACCATCAGTTTTGAAATTAATTCTCCACTTTATTGCAATCCATCAACCTCCAATTATCTGAATGGTGTGTTCTAATTGTATCGAAAAATTGCAGCAGCAGCATCTGGCACATTACCAACGTGCAAGCTTTGCCGTTTGTTCACTTAAATGAAAGAAAGTCGTTACACGTATATTCCACCATATCTCCTAGTCTCTGAAGTTTTCCTTTCAGAATTTATAGTTTGTTACGTAAGCTCTCGTCCGCGTCGCGTAATTTGAATAAAAATCGTTCGAATTTTCACACGCACACGCGCTCACATGTTCGCGTTCGTTTCAAAAGCGCAATATTTCATAACCGATACACCCGAACAACAGTTGGAATTCGTATTCGGAATAATATTTCAATAGAGGAGCTGCGTGATTTATGGCGCGTTCTTGTATATTTTCATAACGCAGTCTTCGCCGAATTCGAAAAATAACAGAAATTAATTCCTTCCTATGACGCAAGCACGGCTTCATTTTCAGCAATAACGAGCCGATGAAGTCCTTGCGTCGATTTAAATTGGCCGCAGTTCACAGGCGACACGCGTGTAATTACAATTACGCGGGGAATTATGTTTCCTTGTAATGAACACAATTAGTATATTTAAAGTGAATTTGTCCGTGGAAATGTTTATCATTGGAAGACGTAGAAACTGGTAAGCGCTGCTGCGGCGCTAAACGGATGTATAAATATTACAGGCGCTTGTGTAAATAAATTTTTATAGTTATGGAATCGTAATTTAAATGAGAGTATTAATTAAGTACGTATAAACCAGCGAGTGTATGTTATTTATTCAACGTAATCGTGGAAATTGTTTTAATATATGTAATACGGAAATTATTATTTTAAATAATAGCTGGATATCGAACGCGCGCAGTAGTGTAGGTAATTAAAAAAAAAATAACACACCGAACGCACGTATTGAATTCTGTTTGGCTTTGTGCGAATTACGAAAGTAACGAACCCTCGGGAGCCGACTACTTCTTTCGACGAATCTTAACAGTTAGTTATCGGCAGAGCTTGAAGGAGCCGGCGCATTTTTTATAGATCGCGTCCGACCTTAAGCTACGGTCATTCGTGACGAGCCTTAGGGGCCCACATTCTTTCCCTGGCTCCATCTAAGGACTTCGGAGATCTCGTATCGGCAAATTAATGCGACAGAATTGTCGGCGTGTCGGCACTTAATCAGTGTAATACGCCACGGAAAAGAACAGAAAAAGAAGGATCGCAATATGGTATTAAGCTCATTTTCAAATTAGCATACACATTTGCATTGCATATAAAATTGTAGTATGAAATCTGGACGCGATCCTATTCGGAATGTTTCTTTCTATTCAATCCCATGCTTTCCTAAACCAAAGAAAAAGTATTGAATTTCATTGCCCAAATATGGAATTTTAGGAATTTTTTGGTTTCATGAAAGAAGATTGTAGAAGACTTTATCTTCACAGAATCAAAGTAGCAAGAATAAAACGAACGTAAAACAAAAGTTCACAAGACCGTGCGAACTAACGAAGCAAGCGACGGACGGTCAATTTATTTAAAATTCTTTCAGTAAGAGGCAAAATATGTAGATCAACAGTCTCATGACCAGGAGCCTCAATTAATTTATGGGCGTGCACATTCGAACTTGTCCCAATCAACTAATAATGTAAATTAATCACGTCGATTAAATTTTTTTCATCTTCTCGCATAGTACAAGTCCACGTCGCCTAATTAAAAACGGCAATAAAATAAATCGCCCGTAAATATCCGTTTTAATTAAGTTGTTTAATCTGAAATTTCGTCTTGTTTGTTTTCCCGTATCGGGAACGAGGCGGACTTGAAAATAAACGGGACGTCAAAATCGATGGATTTATGTTGATTCTATTGGCGTCTAATTGCGTAATTAATGTGTGCTAAGAATCGAATTAGTTGTCGCTGTAAAGTTAGGCGCGGGCAGAAAAAAAAGTGAACGCGAACGTGAACGGGAATTGATCTAATTTATAAAATGGCCACTCATGCCATTTAATGGTCAGGTAATTGAAAGCGATATTACTTTTCTTTTAGGCGACAAAGAAAGGGTCAAAAAATAAAATAAAATCCGGTTATCTCACATTGTATTCTGGGGAAGGATTGTTTGTTTTATTTTCTTCTTCAAATCTAAGCAAACCAAAGATAATGCCAGTCAGAAAGTTGAGGGCCATTCCGTTGTATAAAAACATCCTTACAAAATCTTATTTAAACAAAATAGAGAATAAATAAATTGATTAAAAATATCACACAAGTTTATAACACTGTCGTCCTGTCTAGCATGCTAGAAACGCAAGTAAATTCTGGAAAATGCAAGAGAGGAAATGACGAGGAATAAAGTAAATGGAATTGTGAGGGATTGAAGATATCAGAAAAGCATGGAAAAACAACTTAACGCATTTATTAATTAAGAATTATGGACGTGAGAATAAGGATTAAATGAAGCAAAGAGGAAAGACAGGTATAAGGGATGGAAGATTTGGGTCGTAGATGTCTGAATACAAAGTAAGTGGGAACATGAATGAAGACATCAGAAAATATGTAAACCTGGAAAGCATGTCAGCAAAATAGAGAAGAAACAACTTAACTGGTTTGGTGACAAAAAAGAATTATGGACGTGGGAAGAAGGATTAAGTAAAGTAAAGAAGAAAGCCAGATATAAGAGACTGAAGATTTGGGTCGTCTATATCTCAATAGGAAACAAGTGGGATCGTGAAAGAAATGAAGATATCAGAAAATATGTAAATCGGGAAAGCATATCACCAAAATCGAGAAGAAAGCTGTTTTCGTATCATAATGAGGAAAGAAGTGGGAAGTGGGAAGAAGGATTAAATAAGTAAAGAGGAGAGCCACGTACAAGAGATTGAAGATTTAGGACGTCGATGTCTCAATACGAAGTAAGTGGGATCTTGAAAGATATGAAGACATCAGAAAATATTTTAACCACCAAGACAAAGAAGAAACAACTTAACTGATCTGGTGACACAATGATCAAAGAAGAATTATGGACGTTGGAAGAAGGATTAAATAAAGGAAAGAGGAAAGGAATTGAAGATTTGGGTCTTCGATGTCCCAATACTAAGTAAATTGGATTATGAAAGAAATGAAGATATTAGAAAATATATAAATCAGGAAATCATGTCACCAAAATAGAGAAAAAACAACTTAACTGGTTTGGTAGTATAATGAGGAAAGAAGAGTTATGGACGCGGGGAGAAGATTTAAATGAAGTAAAAAAGAAAGTCAGGTACAAGAGATTGAAGAATTGATGCCTGAATACAAAGCAAGTGGGATCGTGAAAGATATGAAAACATCAGAAAATATGTAAACCACGCAAGCATGTCACCAAGACAAAGAAGAAACCACTCAACTAGTAAGGTGTCATAATGACAAAAGAAGAATTATGGACATGGGAAGAAGGATTAAATATAGTAAAGAGAAAAGCCAGAGATTGAAGATTTGAGTCATCGATGGGATCAAGTGGGATCGTGAAAGATATGAAGACATCAGAAAATATGTAAACCAGCAAAGAATGTCACCAAGATAAAGAAGAAACAACTCAACTGGTTTGGTGATATAATGAGAAAAGAAGAATCATGGACATAGGAAGAAGGATTAAATAAAGTAAAGAGGAAAGTCAGGTACAAGAGATTGAAGATTTGAGTCATCGATGTCTCAAAGCAGAATAAGTTGGATCATGAAAGAAATGAAGATATTAGAAAATATATAAATCAGGAAAGCATGTCACCAAGACAGAGAAGAAACAACTTAACGTGGGAAGAAGGATTAAATAAAGTAAAGAGAAAAGTCGGGTACAAGAGAGTGAAAATTTGGATCGTCGATGTCTCAATACCAAGTAAGTTGGATCATGAAAAAAAAGAAGATATTAGAAAATAAGTAAAACTGAGAAGCCTGTCACCAAAATGGAGAAGAAACAACTTAACTGGTTTGATATCATAATGAAGAAAGAAGAGTTATGGACGTGGTGAGAAGGTTTAAATGAAGTAAAAAAGAAAACCAGATACAAAAGATTGAAGAAGAAACAACTTAACTGATCTGGTAACATAATGATCAAAGAAGAATTATGGACGTGGGAAGAAGGATTAAATAAAGTAAAGAGGAAAGCCGGGTATAAGGAATTAAAAATTTGGGTCTTCGATCGATGTTTCAATACGAAGTATGTTGGATCATGAACAATAATAATTCTTTTAATATGTAGGACATTAAAAAAAAATTCTTCGAATTTTCAAGTCACAGGAATAAGGTTATACACGCTTAATATAAAAATAGAATCTACAGGGGACGTGGAATTGAAAGCGGACTTCTTGTTTGTTGATTGGCTGGACCCCAAACTTGACTCGCCATAATTCCCCAACAACCCCCAACGTATCCTCCCATTCAAAAATCCGCGCGTGCAATGCCCAAGTCACCAAATACAATCTCGAGGAAATCCAGTCATGTAGAACCGAAATCGGTGAACAACTCAAACGAAAAATCCGAAATGGAAAAGATACTGCCCCGAATCAAACTGAAGGATTGCGTGGCGAACACCAAGACCAAATATCCTCGAAACTGAAGAAGTTCCTCATTCAAAAATCAGCGCGTGCAATGCCCAAGTCACCAAATACAATAGCCCCACGTTCTCGAGGAAATCCAGTCATGTAGAACTGAAATCGGCGAACACCTTAAACGAAAAATCCGAAATGGAAAAGACACTGCCTCGAATCAAACTGGAGAATTGCGTGGCGAACACCAGGACCAAACATTCTCAAAACTGAAGAAGTTCCTCATGTTGATCCAGCCGAAGAGTTGCATGAAGGAAAGGGAGGATCTTTCCCTGTACATATTCCCCCCTAACAACCGGTAGCTGCACGGATTTACCCCCAAATGACGCGCGGTTAAATTTCTTTCTTGCAGATTTCGCAAGTTTTGTGTTTGGTTGGTCTACCAGAAGTGGTTTGATAACGTGGTGCTGCGATGAATTGCATCACGTTAGCCATGGAAAGACCTAACATTGCTCCTGATAGCACTGAAAGGTTCTTTTTATCAACGACGAACTATGTTGTTTCTACAACGGAAATGTTTATCAAGGTTGGAAAGCAAAAGGAGGAAAGCCAGGTACAAGAGATTGATGATATGGGTGACCGATGTCTCAATACGAAGTATGTTGGATCATGAACAAAATTATTAGAAAATATCTGAGTCAGGAAAGGATGTCACCAAGATAGAGAAGAAACAACTTAACTTATGGACGTGGGAAGAAAGATTAAATAAAGTAAAGAGGAAAACCAGGTGCAAGAGATCGAAGATTGGGATCGTCGATGTCTTCATATGAAATAAGTGAGATCTTGAAAGATATGAAGACATCAGAGAATATGTAAACCACCAAAGCAAGTCACAACTTAACTGGTTTGGTGACAAAATGAGGAAAGAAGAATTACGGACTTGGGAAGAAGGATTAAATAAAATAAGGAGGAAAGCCAGGTACAAGAGATTGAAGATTTGGGTCGTCGATGTCTCAATACGAAGGAAGTGGGATCGTGAAAGATATAAGATGAAGATATCTGAAAATATGTAAACCACGAAAGCATGTCACCAAGACAAAGAAGAAACAACTTAACTGGTTTGGTGTTATAATGACAAAAGAAGAATTATGGACGTGGGAAGAAGAATTAAATTAAGTAAAGATCATGAAACATTTGAAGATAAATAAGCCAGAAGAGCATGTCCACTAGACAGAGAAGAAACAACTTAACTGGTTTGGTGACATAATGAGAAAAGGCGGCGAATTATATGGACATGAGAAGAAGGAATAATGGATTGAAAATTTGGGTCGTCGATGTCAAAGTTGGACAATGAAGAAAATGAAGATTTCAGAAAATAAATGAGTCACCCAAACAGACTGATTTGTTCACATACCGCGAAGAGTTTTCTTTTTTATCATAGAAAATAAAATACATAGAACAACTTCGAAGTGATTGATAGCTTTGTGATTGCATTAGTGTGATGCAACCCTTAGACTTGCGTAACTCATTTTCTTCTTTCCCTAATGCAGATGTCGAATTGTAATGACGTCGTTAATATCAACTTGTCAATGTCACTCTCCCTTTCACCATCCACTTGCTGACTTCAATTACCCCATTAACTCAATTTAAAATTTTCTTTCCTCATTGGGTGTTTATACGACAACTTTTCCTGCAAATCAAATTCATCGTCCTTGTCTTTTGTTGTATGTTTAACTAAACTCATAACGAATTGTAAATATCTTATTTCTGAGTAATGTGTTGGGTAAACTTAATGCCTACATACGCATAACTCGGCGATTTGCAAATTTAAAAAGTGCTAAAAGCTGCTTTGCCTTTCTGACGTAATACTTAATTTTCAGGTAATTTACGCAACTCATTTGCATTCGCGATAAGCACAGCATTAATATAATTTTAGGCGTGAAAGTATTGAGTGCATTCGTTGCACTCATAATTGAAAGTCGATAAGTAAAGGCGACAGAATTCATCATTGTCGTCATTATGAATTCATTAAATAACGAACTTATAATTATGTATATCTTTTTATATAAAACGATCGAGTACATTGCATTGGGAGACGGTGATTTTATTTTGTTCCGAATATAGCATCAGTTTTGTCAGGTTGGCTCCAATTGCAAATGCAAAAATTTTAATAATGCGTAAATAATGCTTATCTCAAAAATTCAGTTGATGGTATATTCCAATTCAGCAACACCCTAAAATCCTTGGCAATAAAAAAAGCAGTTTGAGTTTGCTAGGTAGTTACTTATAAATATAAGACTTTGCAAAGTTTTGTTAACATCATTCATAGATGTACAGGGTGACTGTTAATTAACCCGACACTTATCTCGATTCGTTTAGTTACACGTTTGACAGCTAGGAACGAAAGTCTGAATTGTGTAGAATAGTTTGTAATTGATTAATTATAAATTTCCGAAAAAAAAATAGGTATTTTTAGATTAAATCGTCAAATTCACAGCGTACGTCTGTCATAAACGTTCTACGATATTTACTCGGACAAGCTTGTAGAACTTGACCATGCATAATAGACCCGATAAAGTACGTGTAAGACAGCATGGCTCACGTTGCAGGATCTCAGCTCTTACCGAATGCTGTCGTCGCTCAGTATGGACGTAGCATTTGATCCTTACTTGTTTATGTTTACTGCCGACTTTGAGCAACTAGTTCAACGGCGAACACTTCTCATGTGGAGTTTCTACAAATGCGCGACGAGGAAATTCTTGCTTAAATTCTACACAGCTTTAACTAGCTATCGAAATAATGCGAATAGGTGCCCTAAAAACACACGATAGGAAGTGCGCATTGAATTTGTTCGATTTTTCATAGATTTTTGTTAATAATTCGACAGAATAAACTCTATTTACAATGCAACTTAAATTAATATTAAAGAAAAATGTTAGAAACTCTTAACACGATGATTTGAATTATTTTTCATTTTAGTAATTTATTTATTTACCTGTCAAAGCAAGTGTTCAAAGTGTGTGGAAAAATCAACTGCATGTGATTTGCATTGCATCCATTTATTAAGTATATAATCGTATTCAAATTTAAATTCCACTTAAAGGTCAAGTTCACGATACCACGCCCCGTCGCCGTATCATAAAACTATAAAAAAGCTTTATAAGGGTATTTATTACGTTCATCTGCTCTTCTGTTTTTTAACTAGGGGCGCAGCGTCGTTTTGGGGGTAATTTTTGATTAACTATTTCTCGAAAACTACACTTAAAGGTCAAGTTCACGATACCACGCCACGTCGCCGTATCATAAAACCATAAAAAAGCTTTATAAGTGTATTTATTACGTTCATCTGCTCTTCTATTTTTTAACCAGGGGCGCAACGTCGTTTTGGGGGTAATTTTTGATTAATTATTTCTCGAGAACTACACTTAAAGGTCAAGTTCACGATACCACGCCGCGTCGCCGTATCATAAAACTATAAAAAAGCTTTATAAGGGTATTTATTACGTTCATCTGCTCTTCTGATTTTTAACTAGGGGGGCAGTGTCGTTTTAGGGCTAATTTTTAATTAAGTATTTCTCGAAAACTAGACTTAAAAGGTCAAGTTCACGATAGCACGCCGCGTCGCCGTATCATAAAACTATAAAAAAAGCTTTATAAGGGTATTTATTACGTTCATCTGCTCTTCTATTTTTTAACCAGCGGCGCAGCGTCGTTTTGGGGGTAATTTTTGATTAATTATTTCTCGAAAACTACACTTAAAGGTCAAGTTCACGATACCACGCCGCGTCGCCGTATCATAAAACTATAAAAAAGCTTTACAAGTGTATTTATTACGTGCATCTGCTCTTCTGTTTTTTAAATAGGGGCGCAGCGTTGTTTTGGGGCTAATTTTTGATTAATTATTTCTCAAAAACTACACTTAAAGTTCAAGTTCACGATACCACGCCGCGTTGCCGTATCATAAAACTACAAAAAAGCCTTATAAGGGTATTTCATTCGTTCATCTGCTCTTCTCTTTTTTAACAAGGGGCGCAGCGTCGTTTTGAGGCTAATTTTTGATTAATTATTTCTCGAAAACTACACTTAAAAGTCAAGTTCACGATACCACGCCACGTCGCCGTATCATAAAACTATAAAAAAACTTTATAAGGGTATTTATTACGTTCATCTGCTCTTCTGATTTTTAACCAGGGGCGCAGCGTCGTTTTGGGGGTAATTTTTGATTAATTATTTCTCGAGAACTACACTTAACGGTCAAGTTCACAATACCACGCCGCGTCGCCGTATCATAAAACTATAAAAAGCTTTATAAGTGTATTTATTACGTTCTACTGCTCTTCTGATTTTGAACCAGGGGCGCAGCGTCGTTTTGAAGGGATTTTTGATTAATTATTTCTCGAAAACTACACTTAAAGATTAAGTTCACGATACCACGCCGCGTCGCCGTATCATAAAACTATAAAAAAGCTTTATAAGGGTATTTATTTCGTTCATCCACTCTTCTGTTTTTTAGCTAGGGGCGCAGCGTCGTTTTGGGGCTAATTCTTGATTGTTTCTCGAAATTTTTTTTTTAAACCATCGCTTCTTTAGTGGTTTCATTTTGACGGGTTAATTAACAGTCACCCTGTACGTACGTAACTTTTCCCCCGATTCACGTTCTATTTCGTTTCTATTTTATTAACGGCGCCTCAAAACATTCAATAAATTTTAAATATTAAAACGCAAACAAGTTTCTCTACTCCGCAGAACTACTATTGTCTTTTCACACGCGATCGGACGGGAACTAGGGTTCTGGTTAATGAAATTCTGCATTCTTCTCTCATGAATAATAATTAACGTGGGTCGTCGGGCCTTATTAGTTGTATTATGAGCGATAATTTCTTATTTTTCATTTTTTATATACAAGCGGCCCTCACTGATTATTGTTGACTTTAATTTGCTGCCGTGATTGATGAGATCGAGATAACATAACTTATTAGCATAAGTAAGTGCGTATCGCATTTAAACACTGATCGAGAGGCGAGTAGTATGTTTAGAATACTAGAAGAAAAAAAAAACTTAACATTAAACATCGATTATTAGAAGCACCCTGCATTACTTTATAAAAAAATATTTTTATGATTTATTCAACAAGAAAAAAATGTCTACGTGAGTAATAGTTGGAAGCTCTGACTGAAAACTTTTCATTTCATAATGAAAATATTAAATTCTAAAAGAAGACAACTAATCAAAAATAGGAATAGTTACGTTCGTGGAGATGAAACTGTTCCATATTCATTTGTATTTTCCTGATGGACGTATTATTATTACCGGTAGTAGGATTATCGGTTTCGTGTCCGCATTATGAAAACTCATTTCATGCACATAAGAGATAATCCACGAGTACAAAGCTCCGCTGGCGCACGCCGTAATAACGTTATTTCACCTACGGTCGATTACGTAAACAACGTTGAAATAAATTGAAAAGAAAAAAAGCAAATTCGAAAATGACATGCGGCGGATCCTCTTTGACAATATCCGCCAATCAAATTACGAACACATTTCGGGGGGGCCCCTAACCGCCGCGGCGCATTTGCATAAAAATGTATCCGTTCCGACAGATTAAAGTCGATTATTTAAAATGCAAATTTTAGTAGTGTTCGTCCATCGCAACCCACCAGCCAACCAACCAACAAACCCAACCAACCCAACTATCCTAGTTGTTATTAGTTTAAGTACTCATCGAGAATCTTAGATTATCACGATTTTGATTACTTATCTTTCTCGAAGCATCGGCGAGACTCGCGTGGATTTTATCTTAAGTCACGTCCGCGCGTTTTTCATCGAATGTTAAACACGTTCACATTCTTTAAAATCCTATGCAAAGCAGATTAGCGAACGAAAAAAAACTTGCTGCGACGTAAATTCCAAAATCCCGCGGTTTGATTTCGATCGAAATGAGGGATGAGGGAGGAAATATTTTGCAGGGAAAACTTTAGGAATAGGAACCGTCTTCCGAAGGCCACCTGCAGAATTGATTTTTGCGCCGCGTTCATTCGTGTTTGCGATTACGTAATCATTCCTAGCCGGTAATCCGATTACGGGATGCATGAGCTGAAGATGAGATTGGGTTGCAATCAGCCGCCCATGACACGGTGCCGCCATTCCGATCGGATCCCGTAGCATTACACGGATAACTCAATTGTGTTACCTCGCTGAAGTGTTGATTTTAGTAGCTGCGGCTGCGGGGGCCCTTCTTAGTTGACATTGAAGCGTCTGAGCCAAAATTAGATATTTTACAAAATTGAAGGCGACGTGTTTATTTTCAGTTTCCAGTAGGTATTTCGGATTCAATCAAAGTAGCCCGGAAAAGAAATCACGTGCAGATAATTTCACGTATTTTAGTTTTCCAGAAATAATAATTAAAGAAAAAATCACGATACGTCTCTGGTTAACCGAGAGTCATAATATATATTATACACGTATTGTTACCGACGATATTTTGCTATTATCCGAGATGATAATAGCGAGTGGTATACTATACTTTGTCTACGACTACAAAAACAACAACGCTACTAAAACCATGTGGTAAGAACTAAGTGTGGTAGGGACTGTAAATATTTACGAGTGGGCAAAACAAATTTTAAAACGTCAGTCTTTGAATATTTTGAAAATTAATTCAACAACAAAAAACGCTGATACAACTAATTATAAAAAAGAAACGAAAAAAGAAAACTCAAACAAACAACAACGCAGAACAAAAGAACTTTCTCGTTCGACTCTCAGTAAGCGAAGTACAAGTCGAGAACTGATAACAAATCGACGTTCTTCCGGCGCGAGCTTTTGAAAAGCAAAACTAGCTTTCACTTGTTTTCGTTTTTGATTTTTGTTTTGCTTCCTTTTATAAACAGCAATGCGAATGTTTTGAAAATAATGTGAAGTTTTTAGTTGTTTCTTTATGTTTCATTGTTTTTCTTTTTGGTTTCTTATTATAAGCAAGAACGAAGCTGAGAACAAATGAAATTTCCGACGCGAAAATCAAGCTTTCATTTGTTTTTTTTTGTGTTTCGTTCGTTTTTTTGTTTCTTTTTGTAAGATCCAGACGAAAAATCTACGGCTTACGGGCGGACGTTGATTTTCGAACAAACGTCCTTTTTTATTCATCTTCTTCGTGTTTAGTCGTTTATTTTCGAGTTTTCTTCGGTCTTTTCGCTTTAGAAACACGGACCTTCTTTTGTTTTTCTTTCTTGTTCGATTGTTCTTCGTATTTTCGAGTTTGTTTTAGGTTCTCTTTTGTCGAGTCATCAAAAAACGAACGAGAAACTTCTGAAGATAAAGTCAAGCTTTCAGTTGTTTCATTGTTTTTCATTATTTTTTTTTTTTCGTTTCTTTTTATAAGCAAGAACGAAGTTGAGAGTAAATGAAAAATCGACAATTTCCGACGCGAAGGTTTCGAAAATCAAACTTTCATTTGTTTCTGTGTATTTCATTTATTTTTTTGCTTTTTTTTGTAAGAAGCAGACGAAAATTTACGGCTTACAGGCGCGAGGTTTTTAAAAATTTAATCAAAACTTAGTTCTCTTTCCATTTCTTCCATCTTCTCTTGTTTTGCGTTTTTTTTTTGTATTCTTCGCATTTCACTTGTTTTCTATCGAATTATTATTGCTTCTTCGTTTCTTTTCTTGTTGGTTTTGATTTTCGAACAATTGTCCTTTTCTATTCATCTTCTTCTTTGTGATTTATCGTTTATTTTCGAGTTTTCTTCAATTTCTCCGCTTTAGAAACGCTGACATTCTTTTGTTTTTCTTTTCTTGTTTGACTGCTTTTCGTGTTTTCAAGTTGATCATTTAGGGTTCCATTTTGTCTAATTATCACGGTTTCTACTTGTTTTTAGTTCTCATTTTTTTTTGTTTCTTTTTGTAAGTAAGGACGATGCTGAAAACAAATGAAAAATCGACAATTTCCGACGCGAAGCTTTCGAAAATCAAACTTTCATTTGTTTCTTTGTATTTCATTTATTTTTTGCTTCTTTTTGTAAGAAACAGACGAAAAATCTACGGCTTACGGGCGCGACGTTTTTAAAAATTTAATCAAAACTAGTTTTCTTTCCATTTCCATCTTCTTTCGTTTTGTATTTTTTTGTATTCTTCGTATTTCACTTGTTTTCTGTCGAAATACTGTGGCTTCTTTCTTTGTTTTCGTGTCGATTTTGATTTTCGAACAATCGTCCTTTTCTATTCATCTTCTTCTTCTTCGTGTTTTGTCGTTTATTTTCTTCGATCTCTCCGCTTTGGAAACGCCGACCTTCTTTTGTTTTTTTTTTTCTTCTTCGGTTCTTCTTTGTATTTTCGTGTTGTTTGTTTTAGGTTCTGTTTTGTCGAATCATTAAAAAAATGGACAAGAAGCTTTTGAAGATAAAGTCAAGTTTTCAGCAGTTTCATTGTTTTTCATTGTATTTTTTTCTTCGTTTTTTTTATAATAAGCAAGAACGAAACTGACAGCAAATGAAAAAAACGACAATTTCTGGCGCGTAGCTTTCGAAAATCAAACTTTCATTTGTTTCTTTGTATTTCATTTATTTTTCTTGTTTGTTTTTGTAAGAAGCAGACGAAAATCTACGTTCTACGGGCGCGAAGTTTTTAAAAATTTAATCAAAACTTAGTTTTCTTTCCATTTCGATCTTCTTTTGTCTTGTGTTTTTTTGTATTCTTCGCATTTCACTTGTTTTCTGTCGAATTACTATCGCCTTCTTCCTTTGTTTTCTTGTCGATTTTGATTTTCAAACAATCGTCATTTTCTATTCATCTTCTTCTGCGTGTTTTGTCGCTTCTTTTCGAGTTTTCTTCGGTCTCTCCGCTTTGGAAATGCCGACCTTCTTTTGTTTTTTTGTTCGATTATTCTTTGTATTTTCGAGTTGTTTGTTTTAGGTTCTATTTTGTCGAATCATCAAAAAATGGGCGAGTAGCTTTTGAAAATAAAGTCAAGCTTTCAGTTGTTTCATTGTTTTTTTTTTTGTTTCTCTTTATAAACAAGAACGAAGTTGAGAACAAATAAAAAATCGATAATTTCCGCTTTCGAAAATCAAGCTTTCATTTGTTACTTTGCAATCGTCCTTTTCCATTAATTTTCTTCTTCGTGTTTTGTAGTTCATTTTCGAGTTCTCTTCGGATTAGTCGCTTTGGAAACGCCGACCTTCTTTTGTTTCTCTTTTCTTTTTCGATTAGGGTTCCTTGTTGACGAATTATCACGGTTTCTACTTTGGCTTTCACTTATTTTTAATTCTCATTTTTTTTGTTTATTTCTGTAAGCAGGAATGAAGCTAGTGACATGAAAAATGAACGAGAAGCTTTTGAAAATAAAGTCAAGCTGCTTTCAGCTGTTTCATTGTTTTTTTTTTTAAACAAGGACGAAGCTGAGAACAAATAAAAAAATGGACAATTTCCGACGCGCAGCTTTCATTTGTTTCTTTGTATTTTGTATATTTTTGTTTCGCTTATCAGCAAAAAATCGACGATTTTTCCGCAGGAAAGTTTTTGAAACTCAAATCAAGCTTTCATCTTCTTCTTTGTTGTTTTGTTTCTTATTTTCGAGTTTTTTTGGGTTTTTCCGCTTTAGAAACGCCGACCTTCTTTTGTTTTTTTTTTCTTGTCTGATCGTTCTTCATAGTTTCAAGTTGTTCGTTTATTTTATTGATATTTAGGGTTCCTTTTTGTCGAATCATCGCGGTTTCTACTTTAGCTTTCACTTGTTTATAGTTTTCATATTTTTTTTGTAAGCAAGAATGAAGCTAGAGACTATGAAAAATGGACGAGAAGCGTTTGAAAATAAAGTCAAGCTTTCAGTTGTTTCATTGTTTTTTCTTGCTTCTTTTTATAAGCAAGATCGAAGCTGAGAACAAATGAAAAATCGATAATTTACTATACGAAGCTTTCGAAAATCAAGTTTTTATTTGTTTCTTTGTATTTCATTTTTTTTTGTTCCGTTGCTTAGCAAAAAATCGACGATTTTTCCGAAGGAAAATTTTTGAAACTCAAATCAAGCTTTCATTTGTTCCTTTGCATTCCATTTTTTTTGTTGTGCTTTCTTAAGAAAAAAAACGTCACGGCTTCGACTTTAGCTCTCATTTGTTCCTTTGCATTCCATTTTTTTCTTGTGCTTTCTTAAGAAAAAATCGTTACGGCTTCGACTTTAGCTTTCATTTGTTTTCAGTTTCCATTTTTTATTGTTATTTTTTGTTTCTTTTTATAAGTAAGAAGGAAGCTGAGAATAAATGAAAAATTCTTAATTTCCAATCCGAAGCTTTTGAGAATCAACCTTTCATTTGTTTTTTGATATTTCTTTATTTCTAAGAGCAAAGCTTTTGAAAACCAAGCTTTCATTTGTTTCTTAGTATTTTATTTATTTTTTTAATAGACGATTTCCGAGATGGGAAATTTTTGAAAATCAAATCGAGCTTTCATTTGTTTCTTTACATTGAATTATTTGTTTCGTCTTTTTTCTCCAAGCAAAAATCGACGACTTTTCCGATGGGGAAGTTTTCGTTTTTTTCTTTTGTTTCAGTTCTTTATATTTCATTATTTTCTGCTTCGTTTGATAAACAAGAACATCGACGATTCTCCGATGGAAAGCTTTTGAGAATCAAACCTTCCATTTGTTTCTTTATAATTTCTTTTATTTTTCCTGTTTCTTTTATAAGCTTTTGAAAATAAATGCAAACTTTCATTTGTTTTTTTTGTATTTATTTCATTATGTAATTTTTTGTCTTTTATTGCAAATAAAAAAAACGACGATGCGAAGCTTTTGAGGACCAACCTTCCATTTGTTTCTTTGTAGTTAATTTTTTTTGTTTTTTGTTTGTAAGAAAAAAGAACAAATGAAGAAGCTACTTTCGTTTTTATTTTCTTTCCGTTTTCATCTTCTTTTGCCTTTTTTTTTCTGCGCTCTTTCTATTTCAGTCCTTTGCTTTCTTATCGATTTTGATTTGCGAAAAATCCTCCTTTTTCTATTTTCTATTCTCCTCCGTTTTTGTCGTTTCTTTTCGAATTGTCTTGAGTTTCTCCACTTCTTCTCCACGCCGACCTTCTTTCGTTTTTTCTGCTTCTTTTTATTAAGAAAAACGTCGACAATTTTTTGAAGCATTTCATAATCAATCTTCCATTTCCTTCTTTATATTTTCTTCGTTTCTTGTTTCGTTTTATAGGCGAAAACATCGACTTTTTTTCCGATGGAAAATTTTTGCAAGCTTCATTTGTTTCTTTTTTGGTATGTATTTCATATATACTTTCTTGTCTCTTACTGTAATTAAAGAAATCGACGGTTTATCCGATGGGAAGCTTTTGAAGATCAACCTTTCTTTTGTCTCTTTATATTTTTTTTCTGGCGACCTTCTTTTGTTTTTGTTTCCTTGTTTACTGCATTCTTCGTATTTCAAGTTGTTTGTTTTGAGTCCTTTTTTGTCGAATCATCAGGGTTTCTACTTTTGTTTTTCTATTAATCTTGATTTCGCTTACAACAATTCGCCTTGTTTCCTGTTCATCTTGTTCCTCGTATTTCGTTGTTTCTTATTCGAATTTTCTTTGATTTCTCTGCTCTAACAAATGTCGATTTTCTTTTGCTTTTTTTCTTGCTCATTTTATTATTCAAAGAACGGCTCGAAGTTTTTAAAAATCAAACCAGTTTGATCGTCTTCTGTCTTTTTTTTTGTACTCTTCGTATTTCTGTTTCTTTTCGTCGAATTGCTATGCTTTCTTATCGATTTGATATTCGAAGAATTCTCCTTTTTTATCGATCTTCTTCGTAAAAATTCACGGCGTTATCCATTCAGGACAAGGACGAGAATCTGTTCGCTATTTTTTTATTCATCTTAAGGAGCACAAAAGGAGAAATTAAATCCCTCTCCGACGAACCAGAACGCGCCGGTGTTCCCGAGGCATCACCGCATCGCCTCAAACTATAGAAATTAATCAAATCCGTCCGGAAAAAAGGACGATCTCCATAACTCTAAGCGCGGAAATTTATCGACGATTTTGCTTACGGAACGCATAAGGAGACACACTCATTAATTTATCTCCGAACGCGCGTAATTGCCGCAATAAATTCAATTTACTCGGCCGACTACTGCAGTTAATTTCACAACGCACGACGACTTAATAGGGCTCAATTAAAAAATATTGGGCGTTTGTAAGTCATCACCGTACTCGACGTATTTCAGAAATTTCCAAGAAATAAATGGGGGGGCCATAAATTTTGAAGTCAAACTCGAATTCATTAGGTTCGTTTTAGTTTAACACAAATTTTTCTATTAAACAAAATTTTTTTTATAAAAAATGTGAACCCCTAGACTTGGGGGTTTCCCTTTTTGTAATTAATATCACCGAAACGAATTCCTCGCCGGATTTAAAATATTCACATTGAAATTCCGCGAGGGGGTAAGACGTTGCCAAACCGCATTCTAATGAGAGATCGAAATTAATATTAAAAGCGCGTGTATGCGTACAAATTCGATTCGATTCCTAGATAAACCAGTAACGCGAATAGGAGTAATTTATAATTCGATCGGTTTATAGTGGGTTGGGTTGACGTGAGGGCACACAAAGGACGCCCAGACAAATATTAACAAATAAATAACAAGTAGACGCCGTATGAACAGCCGAATTAATCATGGCAAATAATAGATGACAAACCGCGTTTACTGTAGCAATAAAACTAGTTTATTGGCTTACCAAGTTATTTATAGATAGATATAGCTGATATATATTTCCATTGAAATACATATTTCATCAAAGGCAACGTAGAGAAATTTATTAAAACAAACAAAAGATAAATTGGTCAGTTTTCATTCAATTTATGGCAAAAACTTGATAATAAAAATTAAATCGTACAATTAATTAATGCGTTATTTCTTGTTCGGAGAATAAAAAAATGTATGCTTTTTACAATTCTTTTAAATTTATTACGGATTACGCATTAGTTGAAATCATACACGAACCGAGCTCTAAAGAAATCACCTCGAAGCAAGAGCCAATGAATGAGTTTCTCTAAACACACGGACCGAGGTCAAAATAAATCACTCCTTTACTAGTCGGATCGTTTGTATTTTTTATGCGTAGCTATTTTCTCAAACCCAATTTTAAGAAAGCGTTGCCCGGGAAACAATATTTTTTTAAAAGTATGTTTTTCACAATTTTTTAAAATTTATTGCGAACTACGTGGTGGTTGAAATCGTACACGAACCGAGGTCTGAAGAAAACACCTCGAGCTACACTATTTTAAGGGCCAATGAATGAGCTTTTCTCCACAGACGGACCGAGGTTGAAATAAATCAGTCAATTACTAGTCGGATCGTTTGTATTTTTTATGTGTAGCTGTTTTTTTCAAGCCGAATTTTAAGCGAGCGTTGCCTCGAAAACAATGTTTTCTAAAAGTATATTTTTCACAATATTTTAAAGTTTATTACGAATTATGTAGTGGTTGAAATCGTACACGGACCGAGGTCTGAAGAAAACACCTCGAGCTACACTATTTTAAGGGCCAATGATTGAGTTTTTCTCAAGACACGGACGGAGGTCGAAATAAATCAGTCCGTTATTAGTCGGATCGTTTGTTTTTTTATGTGTAGCTACTTTTTTCAAATCAAATTTTAAGAAAGCGTTGCAGGGAAACAATATTTTTTAAAAGTATATTTTTCACAATATTTTAAAGTTTATTACGAATTATGTAGTGGTTGAAATCGTACACGAACCGAGGTCTGAAGAAAACGGCTCGAGCTACACTACTTTAAGGGCCAATGAATGATTTTTCCTCAACAGACGGACCGAGGTCGAAATAAATCAATCTATAACTAGACCAATGTCTTGTAACTATTCGAAAACGTAAAATTACATACAACTACAAAATTAAATTATATAAAAAGGCAATATTTCTTGTTCGGAGATGAATCCAACAGAAATGGAAACAATAAGTTGAAGTAAGAAAGACGGAAAAGGTAACATTTTCCTTTTTAACCTCAAGTTTGCTATAATCTCTTCCTCTGCCTTTTTTTGACTATAATCTTTAGTTGCTAATATCAATGGACCGGATTCATTTAAAAAAAAAACCAATTGAATAAGGAACGAATAGAATTCTTTTTAGAATCGATTAAATCGAGTTGTTTCCTTTGAAACGCTGAAAGATCCCGGCCTGGAGCATTCGAAACTCAATTACACATACATTTTTTCATTTCATTAAAAACCTCGCCGGTAAGTGATTGAATCACGTACGAAATTCATTTAAACTCGAGGTGAACCGACCTCATGTTAGTACAAAGTCGTGTGCTCCAGTAAACAGCTTTTAATTCGGTTCCACGTTTTGAATCGTTTCTTTTTTTTTGACATTCCGTCCACGATCCAATAATTAATTGAAAACTTAATTACGCGAGACTCGTTTAAATTCCTTTCGAAGAAAAGCGAATAGAATACAGCCAAACCAATCTATCTCTGGGTTTAAGTAAAGATTTTTGTTTTTTATGAAACTGTACGCTGAGTTGGTTGCTTTTGTATGGTATAATATGTGGTGTGTACCTGAAAGTTAGAAAAGTAAGCGATATTTATTGGGGTGAGTCTTTACCTGCCGGACAAATGCATTCAGGTGCATCCCTCGTGGTTCTCTTGAGTCCATCAAGTACTGAAGCTTCCCTTGTAGCTCTTTGCTTCAATTTCGCTTCGATATCCCTGCGATACCTTTCGACTAGTACGTCGACGTTTTCTAAGGACTTCCTCTCCAAGACGGCCACTTTTCCTTCGAGATTATTTAAACGATTAATAAGCACGACCTCCCTCCAACTAATGTACACAACAGAGGTGACACACACAACACACAGAACACACATCACTAAATTAAGTCTAGGACCCGTTAGTAACTTCACATCGTCGATTCGCAAGTCTTCCCTCAGTTCGTTTCCCTTTTTGTTGTTAGTCTTTTTATTCGGCGCTCCCATTGAGGAGGGCGCGATTAGGGGATCCGGTTCCATGTTCGCCCCTGTTTTCGTTAGACAATGTCTCTCGTTACTGCATCATTACGAAAACCAATGCCACCAGTCCACGCACGTGGATCGTATCAATTCAGAGCATGTTTCGGACGTTACGCGGTATCACCTTCGGCGGCAATTATTCTAATAATAGAAGCGGCGGCAATCTTTTCTACGCGTTCGAATTGGGCGCCGCGATTATTAATTAATTAGGAAACGAACGCGACATGTTGGTCGTAATAATAAGGAAGCCCTGGCTTCGATCGTAGTAGCAGACATGTGCGTGGATTTTCAATGGCTTGGCTATTCGTAGCGCTTGCTATGCCAGTTACGGCTCAACTGAAACTCCAGTTTCGTTCTGCCGAATGGGGGTGAAGCAGCTTTTCAAGTTGGATCGTATTCTATCGGAGTCGTTCGTCGCACGTCGATTGTTGTATTTTATTTACTATGTTAATGTTAACTATAGTAATCACTTCTACATCAGACGGACAATTAATTACGAAATTCAATGGAACAGTTTGCGAACGCGCTGCAGTTTTCAATCGCGGAAAAATTCCAACTTACCCCCCCCATTAATAATTTCCTAATCACTCCCACTTATTACAGCAGCGAATTCTTCAAACTCTATATACTTCAGTGATTCATCGCAGATTTCAGTAGAACGTTTTCAGCGTTTTAACAAATTTCAATGAAACTTCAAATATACATTAAAATACCCTCTTGATTCTTAATTTCATCAACAATATTAAAAGCGAGACGAATCACATAGAATACCTGTGCACATACTCTTAATAAGTTGTGGAAACTATTTTATATTATTAACTAAATTGTTGAGTATTTTTAAAAAATGCAGATACCTTTCCACCTCTACCTTAATAAAATTTGCTCCATACTAATTTGTTTTTTATACTACAATAAATTTCCGTGTGAAGATAAAGTTTCAACATTTCGTTGTACAAAGTTCTACAATAAATGAAATTGATAATCGTACACGAACCGAGATCTAAAGAAATCAGCTCGAAGCAATACTGGTTTTAAGAGCCAATCAATGAGCTCTTCTCAATACACGGACCGAGGTCGAAATAGACCAGTCCTTAACTAGTCAGATCGTTTATATTTGTTTATGTGTAGGTATTTTCTTCAAACCGAATTTTAAAAAAACTGTTGCTCGGGAAACTATTTTTGTTAAAGTTTTCTTCACAATTTTTAAAAATTTATTACTAATTGCGCAGTAGTTAAAATCCGATCCGAGCTCTAAAGTAATCAGCTCGAAGCAAGAATGTTTTAAGAGCCAATGAATGAGTTTTTTCAACACACGAACCGAGGTCGAAATAAATCAATCCATAACTGGAGCAATTGGAAGTCCTTTTTTGTGTGTAACTGAGATCACACAGTCAGAAGACGTATGGTCATAGACGCATCGACAGATTGGATATTTAAAACGTATTAGTATTAATACGATCGTGACAAGTTCCAAGCTCCGTTTCCCTTTCTGGATGCGGTGCCTTGGTTTGGCTAGCAAAATTTATATGACACTTTTTTTTAAATTTATTACGAATTACGCATTAGTTGAAATCGTACACGAACCGAGCTCTAAAGAAATCAGTTCGAAGCAAGTGCAAATGAATGAGTTTTTCCCAATACACGGACCGAGTTCGAAACAAATCAATCCATAACTACTCGGATCGTTTATATTTCTTTATGTGTAAATATTTTCTTCAAGCCGAGGCGTTTCTCGGGAAACAAAATATTTTTTTAAAGTAGGTAAAGCTGCACAATCTTAAAGCGGGACAGTATAATGTCAGTTTAAATGTTACTCCTTAATTCTGGTAACTATATGGTAACTTATATATGTGGTTCATAATATAATTAAATAATATAAAGTGGTAAAAATCTTATTGTATAAATAAGAAAAAAATTAAACACTATCGAAATAATACAAAATTTTGCTGTAGGACTTGTCACGCTTTATGATTCCGCAGCTGTACATATATTTTTCACAATTTTAAAGAATTTATTACTGATTGCTCAGTAGTTGAAATCGTACACGAACCGAGCTCTAAAGAAATCAGCTCGAAGCAAGACTGTTTTAAGAGCCAATGAATGAGTTTTTTTCAACACATGAACTGAGATCGATCCGTAACTAGACCAATGGTAGTTGTTTTTAGTTGTAAATGAGATCACACAATTAGAAGACGTACAGTCGTAGTCGTATCCTCAGAATGGACTTTCACGAAAATATTAGCATGATTGTGACAAGTTTCAAGCCCCGTTTCTCTTTCTACCATGGTTTGGTTAGCAAAACTTAATTAAATTGCCAATTAGGTATGACTAATTTTTTAAAATTTATTATGGATTATGTATTAGTTGAAATCGTACACGAACCGAGCTCTAAAGAAATCAGCTCGAAGCAAAACTATTTTAAGAGCCAATGAATGAGTTTTTCACAACACACGGACCGTGGTCGAAATAAATCAGTCCGTAATTAGACCAATGGTAGTTCTTTTTAGTTGTAAATCAGATCACACAGTCAGAAGACGTATGGCCGTAGACGCATCGACAGAATGGACTTTCAAGAAAATACTAGTATGATCGTGACAAGTTTCAAGCTCTTTCTTTATCCGGTGCCATAGTTTGGTTAGTAAAATTTAATGAAATTGTTTGTAAAGTGTGACTAATATTTAAAATTTATTACGGATTATGCATTAGTTGAAATCGTACACGAACCGAGCTCTAAAGAAATCAGCTCGAAGCAAGACAGTTTTAAGAGCCTATGAATGAGTTTTTCACAACACACGGATCGAGGTCGAAATGAATCAGTCCCTAACTAGACCAATGGTAGTTGTTTTTAGTTGTAAATGAGATCACACTGTCAGAAGACGTATTGGTCATAGACGCATCGGCAGAATGGACTTTTAAGAAAATATTAGTATGATCGTGACAAATTTCAAGCTTTTTCTGGATCCAGTGCCATGGTTTGGTTAGCAAAATTTAATTAATTTGCCAATTAAGTATGACAATTTTTTAAAAATTTATTGCGGATTACACATTACTTGAAATCGTGCACGAACCGAGCTCTAAAGAAATCAGCTCGAAGCAAGACTGTTTTAAGAGCCAATGAATGAGTTTTTGTCACACGGACCGATTTGGAAATAAAACTAGACCAATGGTAGTTCTTTTTAGTTGTAAATGAGATCACACAGACAAAAGACGTATGGCCGTAGACGCCTCCGCAGAATGGACATTCTAGAAAATGTATAGTATGATCGTGCCGAGTTCCAAGCTGCGTTTCTTTTTCTGGATCCAATACCATAGTTTGGTTAGCAAAATTTAATTAATTTTTTTAAAATTATTACAGATTACGCCTAAGTTGAAATCATACACGAACCGAGCTCTAAAGAAATCAGCTCGAAGCAAGACTGTTTTAAGAGCCAGTGATTGAGTTTTTCTTAGCACACGGACCGTGGTCGAAATAAATCAGTCCATAACTAGACCAATGGTAATTCTTTTTAGTTGTAAATGCGATCACAGAGTCAGAAGACGTATGGCCATAGACACATCGCCGGAATAGAAAAGAAGAAAAGAAAATGTATTAGAATGATCGTGACAAGTTCCAAGCCTCGTTTCTACTTCTGAATCTAGTGCTATGGTTTGGTTAGTAAGATTTATTGAAACAATTTACATAACATGTTTACATTTTGTCTATAAAATTAATTTACACAATTCATGGTAACACATTTACTATTACAATCAGAAGTAAACATTTTCTATTTATTGCAGGTGATTTATCATTTATTACTTTAAGGCCCTAAAGTTGTTCCTTTTGGAACTCCTGATTCAATAGGGACGTAATAAAATTAAATCAATGATTAGATCTACACGAGATTCCTCGAAGTCTACGAGGTTACATCATTTACGAAACTTTTTGAAACTGTACTTAGTGTTTACTTGTGCTTCTGGATTTTTTCACAAAGGACGGAAGTGACGAGGAAGAATCCTCGTTTAGCTCAAACTGGATCTAACTTTCTAACTTCTTAGGTTCTTCAAGGTACGAAGGTGTTCATAAAATATCTCTCCCAGTTCGTTATTTAACACCATATTCCTTGGAGCCTAGACATAATTGTAGAATTTCTTTTATGGTAACCAAGTTTTGGCTATTTGTATAGTGCCAAACCCGTAATCCCGTTAATACTATTGGAGCCTTTCGTTCCAGTTTAATGACAAGCCATATTTGCAACATGTCTATTTGACCTTGAAATATGTCCTCATTTATAATATTCCAACATTATTTACCAATACTATCAGAATTCTATCATTTCTTACAATTATGATTTATATTATTACTGTCATTTTAATTCTCGTATTAGCAAAGATACTTCTTTTGTTTTCCTCACGTTACCAACTTTTGCTTTTGACTTCCTCACATTTTTAATGATTTCCAATCAGTTGCGAAGGAATTTTGCTTATTTTATATAAGCCTCGTAAAAATAAAGCTCAACAAACGATGGCGACCATTAAAACGTTCATACTTCGCAGGTCAAGTAAGGTATCTTATACAAAAAAAGGAATCTACCTTTCTGGAAGAAATTTTAAGGGATGTATAAAATAATGCACCTCAACAGATTGTCCGAAATTTAAGTATAACTAAGCTGGAAATTCTGGAGGAGTCTTTATATGTTATTAGTAAAGTCCGGATTTTTAGGCTCTTAAAAGGACTGAATTAGGCACACTTTTAGGCAGCCTAAAAACATTGAGGCATTTAATAATCTCTCCTTTTATTATAATAAATAAAAATAGTTTGAATCGCAACATCCAGCTATCACTTTTTGACACAAAACCCTTCGTTTACATTTTCAAAACCCGAGGCCCTTTCGTAATTTGTGACTTCGAGGTGGCGGTATCCCCCCTATCGGACTCGCTCATTTAGATCAATGAAGTTACTCAAGTTGCCTACCCTCAAGGGATTGCGAGGTGTTTTTGGACCGGCTCCGCTACCTTACGTGGGTGAGGTTCTTACGTGCTCAGGGTTTTTATCGCATGCCTTATTTACTTTAGCGTATCTTAAGGGCCACTTAGCGTGAGGAGAGACAGTATTTCGGCTAAAGTTGTCGCTTGGGCCCCTCATCGCCTGAGATTGTTTATATTAGCAATTAAAGCGTGAAATTCTTTCGTGAATAACCCTGAAGTAATTTGATTTATATTAAAAAAAAATTGAATTGCAATTTTCGGCCGTTTACCGAAAAGCATTGCAATGCTGAGCTTAGCTGAACACGTCCAGTGTCTTTAAAATGTTTTGGCAAGCAAATACGTATTTCCACATACAGAGAAAGCAATTTATAAAAATGAATTATACAGTAATTACCCATTTTAGGCATAAAATAGGCAACAGAAAATTTTGTAGGTGCTTAAGCTATAAATCTCTATAAATACTAAAAATAGTATAAAATTAGGCACTTAGGCACGAAAAATATACATTTCATTCTAATTATAATTGTAAATTAAATGTTTAATACTTAATTGCCTTTGTTTTTTCTTAAATAAAATTTTAGGCAATTGTCTAAAGATCCGAGCTTTAGTTATTAGTAGGGAGCGGACACGAGAGAACGATGACTGATCGACCACGAGCGTACTGCTTAAAACCGTGAATGTTTTAAGACGCTGTGCCGTAAATGCAAAGAGTTTCTAATTTTATTTCTGTAAGTCGGATCTATAAACAAAAGCAAATTCAATAAAACGCTGTTAAACAGGAACTTAAGACTTATGCTAGGAAGAAAAATTCCGCCTAAACAATGCTGCCTTTCAAGAATACAATCATGCGCAAACAGATCGACAAGAAAACACTTGTGAACCAGCCAATTGGATATTGGTAGGCAACAACTGCGTGACATTATTGACACTCGACTCTTCGGCTCGCTTTCGGCCTCAGTTTAGTTACTAGTTCTCATTACCATTTGTTTATTAAAAGAAAAATTTAATTAACTAGTAACTTTTATACTAAGTATTGCTTCTCAATTTATAATTTTATTTAAACAAGCGTAAACTAATTTTGCAATAAATGTATTTTTATTGTTATTAATTTGTAACGACACGTACGTATCTAATTAGCATTTATTGACTAAACGCATAACAATTGATTATTTAAATAATGCATCGCATCAGCGTTCATTTGCAAAATTTATTAAAATGAACATTTGGCCTGCGTTGTCTGCCTTCATTTAACTTTTTAATGCACCACACATATTAAGAATCTATAAACATTTTAAATTGCGGAGTAGCCTCCTTCTGACCACCATAAAAAGTAGACGGACAAGCAACAAACACAAAATAATAAAATAAAATAAAATTCAACGCCCTTTAGATTATTAAGGAGACATTACTTTTTTTTAACGCTCAGTGTACGTAGGGCCAATGTATGACGCAAATTAAAACCATCGCAATATAATTTTACAGATTCTTATTTGCACTTCATGGAAGCTCATACCCATTAGCGCCCCAAGTCGAACGCTAATGGAAGCACCACCATTTCTACATGCATTGATTCGCCCAGAACTTTTTGAGACCACAAATCATACTTTAATTTCGCTCTTTAACCTTTACGGTTTGTTCTTCTTCTTCTTGTTCCGTTGCTTTTTCTTTTTCTTGTTCTGTTGCTTCTTCTCTATTTATAATAAGCCAAAGGTATTAAATAATATCTCCCATTAATTTCACTTTTGCTTTACAACCAAATCTGTCGAAAAAGGGGTAGAAAGGAAGTATGATTTCTTGGACTAAGGACTATTAATCATGGATCTAAGAACAACAGTCCAGAATAGGGGGTCTTTGGGCTCAGGCTTACGGCATTGCAATTTATTCCAACGTCCCATAATTTTTCAGTTTACTGCTTTGGCTTCAGCGTAACCATAAATTAGCTTGCATTTGATTGTGTGTGACGTAAGTAATTAAGTAAGCAAAACGTCAACGGTTAATTTAAATTTTCCAGCGCTCCGTCATCGCCGAAGAGATGGTAAATCAGTCGGTCGCACGATGGGGATCTGTCACGCAAGTCGTACAAGTGAGCTTCGTCTGTCGCACGAATGACAGGGAAAGCTTTCCTAATGATTCACTTACTTTGGGGCCGGGTGACTAATGCCCCGCGCGATTCTATCGATTGCACCTGTAAGAAGTGCTTTCCTACTACCAACTGCAATCAAACGTAAGCGCTCGGTTTGTTTGATCCGAGGGCAAATAAAATAAACATCGGGCGGAGGAGCTTGCGCGTGTGCAACATAAACTAACTCGTAATATGAGAGCTTTTATTGCCTGTAATGTAATACACTTCTCAAATTGAGATTTAACAAATGTGTTGTTACGAGCCGCACATGACTGCCAGTTATGTACAAATGACATTAATTATTATTGTTAGTATCAAGTCTTTGATATGTGGTGACACATGAAATGTAGTCGGTCAGGTTATATTATGCACATGTTGAGAGCATTCACGTCATAGGAAAAATAACTCACACATTTTAAACTAGATATTCTTGGTTTAGATCATTAGATTTCTTTAAAAGTACATTTTTCAGATTTAAAAAAAATGATTACGCAGTAGTTGAAAACGTACACGAACCGAAGTCTAAAGAAATCAGCTCGCAGCTAGATTATTTTGAGGACCAATGAATGAGTTTTTCTCAACACACGGACCGAGGTCGAAAGAAATCAGTCCATAACTAGTCGGATCGTTTGTGCTTTTTATGTGCAGTTATTTTTTTCAAAGCGAATTTTAAGAAAGTGTTGCCCGGGAAACAAATTTTCTTTAAGTATATTTTTCACAATATTTATTTCGAATTATGCGGTGGTTGAAATCGTACACGAACCGAGGTCTGAAGAAAACGGCTCGAACAAGACTATTTTAAGGGCCAATGAATGAGTTTCTCTCAACACACGGACCGAGGTCGAAATAAATCAGTCGGTTCGTTTGTATTTTCTATGTGTAGCTATTTTTTTCAAGCTATATTTTAAGAAACCGTTGGACGAGAAACTATATTTTTTAAAAGTATATTTTTCACAATATTTAAAAATTTATTTCGAATTACGCAGTGGTTGAAATCGTACACGAACCGAGGTCTGAAGAAAACAACTCGAGCTACACTATTTTAAGGGCCAAGTGAGTTTTTCTCAACACACGGACCGAGGTCGAAATAAATCAGTCCATAACTAGTTGGATCGTTTGTATTTTTTATATGTAGCTACTTTTTTCAAACCGAATTTTAAGAAAGCGTTGCCCGAGAAACAATATTTTTTTAAAAGTATATTTTTCACAATATTTAAAAATTTATTTCGAATTACGCAGTGGTTGAAATCGTACACGAACCGAGGTCTGAAGAAAACAACTCGAGCTACACTATTTTAAGGGCCAATGAATGCCTTTTTCTCAACACACGGACCGAGGTCGAAATAAATTACAAATTAAAGAATAGCTATTTTTTATTGATTATGAAACTTTGATTACTAACAGATGAGCCAAAAACGCTGGCCGGACACATTTGTAATCGTCTGTGCGTCCTAATAACAGAAAAAATATTTCGTTTAAATCCTTTTTTTGTGTAAAGATTGAAGTATCAAATTACCATAAAAAAATGAACCCCTTAATCATACAGTTGTTTTTCAAGGCAGACCATTTTTTGGCATCGGCCTGAATTTTATGTTTACGGCTTACGCTCTCTCCTACCTATTTTTATTTTTTGAAAACCGTCGCGAACGCGTAAACATAAATGTTATCGGGAATGTAAGATGTGACGTTTTTATTTGTATAGAATTGTAAGTTGCCAAATATCATAAATAACGAAACCCGATGTTTCGGATAAGGCGGACAAAATCGAAAAAGAAAAAAAGAACAGCCTCCATTTTTTTACATGTTTAAAATGCCTGCAGATGTGCTAGAATTTTATAAATCATGCGCCCACGTCAAATGTTTTAATTAAGTAATGCCTTTTTTCTCGTCTCTTTCTCTCCCCGAAAGTGTCAACGTCGCATCTCTGATAGCGATAATTTTATGAGTTATATAAACGAAGTACTTTAGAGTGCATTTAGGAGTTCATGTTACAGATGCTATCTCGGCGTGAGTTAAAGAAGAAATTTATGTTTTATTCTGCTACGTTCGCATGTATTTTATTTATTTATTTATTAATTTTTTCTTTGATCCAATTAATAATTCAGCTGATAAATTTCACGCTCGCCTATTACGTCCGCATTTATTACAAATGCAAATGTACGCGCTCCTGTAAACATTTCATTTACATGATTTACAATGTTTGCCGCCATTAATTATGGCGTTTTTGATCGCGCCATGTTAATCGCATCCGCCTTAGCTTATAGCGTTTCCGAAATTTATTCGCCTGCAAAGCACGAGAACGATTTCCTTTAATCTCACACGTTTTAATTTCCCCCAACGTAAATAAGAAATTACACAAACCACGTCGGTACAACTTTTTTTTCTTTCTTTTTCGTTTTGCGTCGAGGCGTATACGCGAAGTAATGAATTTTTTAATACGCTTCGGGATTTGATTTTTATATTCATTCCGAGCACACAATTTCTTAATATTTATTGCTGGTGGGCGTGTAATGAATGCTGATTTTTCTTTTGTTTTTCTGGCGTCGTGAATGTTAATTTAAAATCGAATTTTCTGCTTACGCACGTGTACTTAACAACCCACTACATAAACATACCAATAAATTGATTCGTAAGCTCAATTTATAACAGAGGCTTAGGATTAAGTTAGTAATGGCGCAGTATTTGTGGATTTTATAAGACGATTTTTATAAATCTTTAAATTTTCAGAAAAAAATCATGTTTTGATAGATTTGAATTCACAGGGGAGGTGCACGGAATCAACGTGAAATGATTCCCATCTCGGGGAATCGAGGACGCTGAGTACGATGTGAAGTCCATAAAATATTTCTAAACAGAAAATTTGTTTATTTTAAATACAATGCAATCATAAGCAAAACATGACGAAACACGCTTAAATCTGAAGCGCGCAGAGATGACTCAGGAATATGTATGTTTTGAGTTGCAAAATGATTTAATCTCCAGATTTTGATCGTAATTAGTCGAATTCACCAACGTTGATTAGATTTAACTAATGATTAACTTCGTCAAAACATTTGCTGAAGTTATAGCAACAACCATTTCTAAGGGCTGATTAATAGCACACAACATTCTTGACCTTTGAACATTCGAAGGTCTTCATGAAGTATATTCCATGACACCATCTGAGTCTTTTGGAAGCAAATGTGAAAAGTAGACAGTTTCCTATCCACCTTCTTGGATGTCTACTCGATTCCACTTTCTCAGACGGATTTTCAATTGGAAAGACCAAAATTCGTAATAGTTTGATAAGATATAGTTTGTCGCTTTTCACTTCACCTTGAATATAGTTAAATTGCAATCATCAATATTATAACTAAACCTAAATGAACTACGGTAACACTTATGTAAGGAACCAGCATTTTGTACAGAAATTTGTTTAAACGCAATTATAAACAAAACATGACGAAACGCAGTCGAATCTGAAGCGCGCCGAGATGACCTGCATTTTTTTTTTGGAACACGTGTGCGCTGACTTGCAAATTCAGATCGTAATTAAAGGGAATTTTTCGGTGTAATAACTAAATAAACGGCGGCTATTGCTATTAATTAAGACCACAGAGTCAGAAGACGTATGGTCGTAAACCCATCGGCAGAAATGAAATTCAAATAATGTCGCGACAAGTTACAAGCTCCGTTTCTCTTTCTGTATCCAACTGCCAACTGGTCATTAGTAACTAACAATTGCTTCAATTGATCTTCAGAATGTCAAACGTCAGGGTCATCCAAAAAAAAAATTATAAAACATTTGCTCAAGAGCAAAGGTTTCAAAAAGTCAAAGGTCAATTTCAACCCAAAATGGGGCGAAAAATCGGAAAAAATTCTTAAAAAATTAGAATTTCGAGAGTGGAGGTTCGGAAAGGTCAAGGTTCAAGGTCAACCTAAGGCAAGAAAATCAAAAATAAAAAATTACAAAGTTAAAGGTCAAGGTCAGATGTCTTTCAAAACAATGGTCGTTCTCTGTGACTATTCAAATTTCCACTCAACGAGTGATGAAGGGCCGTTCGTTTATAATAAAAACGTCGCGGCATTTTTATTGTAATTGAACGCCGTCGCTCCGCCCCGCGATTTGTTCCAAAAATACTTGTCGTGTGGCCAAAGAATAATAAATTCTTTAAAAGTAAATACACTTTCTCCTTAAAATTGTTTAATCCAATGGTAAATTTCTTCATTTGTTTTTGTTTTTTTTGATAAATATAATAAAAAGGGGCGTGTTTACGGTGATTATTTGCTTTTGCTTTTCCATTTAACCTCATTGCCCCGCCCAGCACTCGTATGATTGGCGTTTGGCTTCCATATATCTCCATATCGGCGCTTTCGATCGATCCGCCCAGTATACACATGATTGGCTGGAAAGTTATCGTCGTCACAAACTTATGTTCATTTGTTTCTTTAAATATATAACAAAAGAGGCGTGTTTACGGCGATTATTTGCTGTTGCTATTCTAATTAACCTCATTGCCCCGCCCAGCAGTTGTATGATTGGCGTTTGGCTTCCATATATCTCCATATCGGGGTTTTTAATAGCTCCGCCCAGTATACACATGATTGGCGGGAAAGTTGTCGTTGTCACCAAGTTTTGATTGGTTGAAAATTCGAAGTTGTATTTAAATAACAATGTAAGAATCTTACTTTGAATCTTACACCTTATAAATACGTGTCAAGAAATTCCATGTTATTTGCAATAAAAAAACGTAGGGGCGTTTTTGATATAATTAAACACCGCCCCGTCCCGCCCCAAAAATACCAGCCGTGTTTACATGTTTGACCAAAGGATTTTAAATTCTGGGAATACACTTCCTTTTTAAAAATTGTTCAAATCAATGCTAAACTTGTTCATTTGTTTCTTATATATGTAGCAAAAGGGGCGTGTTTACGGTTATTATTTGCTGTTGCGGTCCAATTAAACTCATCGCTCCGCCCAGCACGTGTATGATTGGCGTTTACCGTTGATATACCTACATATCATCGCCTTTATTCAATATATTATTCTATTAACGTTCTGTAACGAGCACTGACAGGCATAAAATCGAGAAATACATATTTGCACAAACAGATCAAGTTATTGTTGTTCGTAACGTAAACCAGTAGTTCGCAATTACGGTGAGATTGCGGTGGAATCCACGAGCTATCCTGATGAGACCCCAGTTAGTGCTGCAATAGCTTTATAGAGGTTGCTCGAGGACTGCATTGCGTAAATTGAGTGGGGATTCATTTTAATAATAATTTGATTAAAAGAAGTGTAAACAATTCAACTATAGTATTTATAAAGGAAGTCTTTAATGTTATTTGGTCACTTTAACAAGATTGCTCCGCCCAGCTTAGGTATGATTGGTTCCAAAATTGAAACGTCCATCAATATATCTATTTTTTCTTGGCGGGGAGCTACTAGAAGAGTTCACCATAAATGTACTTCGAAAAGGTTTAATTTAAATTGTGGGCGTGTTTTGTTTTCTATGTCAAACCTTTAAAAATGTAAACCCTGTCCATTTGGATTCGTTGCTCCGCCCAGCACACGCGTGATTGGCCCGAAAGTTCCATTCAATAGTAGCCAGATTATAAGATTGTTTAATACAAATCTAAGCTTATTAGGGTTTTTTGTTGACGCGTTTTGATTTTCTCTTGCTTTCCATGCTCCGCCCAGATTAAGACGATTGGTCTTTGTCGTTCGTTCACCTGCGTTTTTTATTTGTTAATATTACTCTGTAACAAATAGGATATTAAGAAATGTTTGCACGGAAACAAAACGCGAATTCTGAGTTATCGTTGCTTCTTATTAGAAATTGAGATTAGCTTTTTCTTTCATTTTGGTTTAAAATAATTTATTTATGAGAACACCAAAGGTTGTATTTAGATCACGGATTTATTATACTATGGGTGTCAAAAAATTATATTACTCCTATTATTTATAAAACAAGTGTAAGGGCGTCTTTAATGTTATTGGCTCTGCCCCGCCCAACGTAAGTATGATTGGTCCGACTAATATCAGTCGGGAAATTGTGGGCGTATTCAGTTTCCTATGACAAAAATTTTGTTATTTCTGTTCACTTGTCTACGTCGCTCCGCCCACCGCAAGTACGATTGGCCAAATGTTACATGCGTGTTTACCGTTCAATGTAACTCTTTTTAACATAATCTAGGGGCGTGTTTAGGATGATTATTTCCGTCTGCCGTCCAATCTGCGAGTTTCTTTCGTTTTGCGAGAAATATTCGTAGGAATTCGTCATCCTCAAACTGCTCAAAAATAATTCGATTAACCGAATCCTAAAAGTTATACTTACACCGAGGGTTTGTTGTGCTCTCAGCCCTGCTTTATGAGTTCTGAATTTTCTTTCGAATTAATTAGAAGAATCTCTTCAGTTAATAACCGCGAAGAAATCTAGGACTTTTCAACGGATTTTAATTATTTCAAGTACAAAACCGTGTCTCTGTGCATTTTTTACTTTTTGGGTAACTCGGAGGGGATTCACAGTAAATATTGTGGGTGTGGTTATTATTAAGTAAATACCTAATCGGAAGGTATTTATTCCGTTTAGTTGATAATATTTTATTGATGCGATGAGTTGCGCACATAACCAAACCACATTTCGAATGGAAAATTGTGTTCTCACTGAGGAGAATGTTTTCCTTTCCTAATGAGCATAAACGATTGAGAAAGTTGAGCTCTAAAACCACCCTGGCGGGATCGTCGCTATTTTTTCGCAGTATTTACATAATACTTAAATAATCTGCCCGGCGCGACATCTCTAAGAGGGCAAAAATGGCATCAGCCGTAACATTTAGGTTTAATTAGTTTTTGTCCCGGGTATAGCTTCCAAACGAATAGTAGACACGGGCAGAGAGAGTGCAATTTTCCATTTTTCCTTACGTTTATTGATAAACCTACGCCAGACGAATGGAGGTGCATAGCATCTTCCAGTTGCTGCGTCAGCGTATCAAGGTTTGCAGCTTCGAACGAAGTCAGTCCTGATAAGATCGAACATTTTCTTGGAATTGTTTACGATGACAACAAGTCTACGACTGTTTCGAGTTACAGTTCCAATTCATTGCGCAGTATGGCATGTCTTGTCTTAACTTTGAAAATTAATTGGTTTTTCACGAATTAAACGCCGAATTAAATATTCTCTTTTCAAAAGTGGGCTCGGAAGACGCCCCGACGAGAAGTCTTTAACGGGAACTTTTTTCGTAGTCACGGTATTTAAATAATTTGTTCGGCGCGGCGTCTCCAAGAGGGGAAAAATGGCATCACCCGTAACATTTAAATTTTTAACTCGCGCGTAACTTCCGAACGAATAGTAGCCATCAGCAGACAGAGGGCGTGCGATTTTAATCAATTAAAAAATGTGTACTTACGGTTTTAACACTTTCAATTATTCGTCGGAGGACTGGGTGATGGTTCCAATAAAGAAACTGATAATGACGATTAATACCACGAGATCAAATAAATTTTCATGGGAATGGCACTAATTGTTGCCACATAATTGGTAACACTAATTTGAATTAACTGTCAAAAGTTACACAGTATTAAGATACTTCGATTCGATCGTAAGTCTTTACTGCTGAATCTTTTTATAGAAAATGCTGAAGTTATGGTAGATACAAACATCCCATGCAAAAATTAATTTAGTTGCCAATTAGTTACTGGAAACTAACAATCGGAATGATGTACAGAATGTCGTTTCTTCGCTTTATAAGTAAAAAAGGACTCTAGATTCGGACTCAACGTTTTAACTCAAAATTATGTTGGTTCTTTTTTATTTCGATAATGATTCGATTACGACTAAACTGAAATTAAATTTAAAAAAAAACACTCGCTGAAGAGAAATTTTCCTTTCCAATCGAATAGAAACTGTGTAGAAAACTGATTAATTTTCTTTTCAAAATTGGGCTCGTGAACTGCACTTTTCTCGCAACAATTACATAATGGCAATATTTAAATAATCTGCCCGGTGCGGCGTCTCTAAGAGGGGAAAAATGGCATCACCTATAACATTTAAAGTTAATTAGTTTTTATCTGCAGCGAAGCTTCCAAACGAATAGTATCTATTCGCCATTGAATTGTTTACGAGACAACAAGACACGACTGTTTCAAGTTGCAGTTTCAATTTGTTTTAACTTCAACAATAAATCGGTTTCTTTTGTTTACGCTGATTCAGACTCACGGAGAAGAAAATTTTATTTTCCTACCGAAATTGTGGGGAAAATTAATTGATTATTTTATTTTCAAAAGTGGGCTGGAAAGCCACCCTGACGGAAACTCCGCTTTTTTTCGTCATCACTGTATTTAAATAACTTTTCCCGCGCGGCGTCTCTAAGAGGGGAAAAATGGCATCACCCGTAACATTTTTATTTAAATTCGGTTTTACCCCGCTCATAGCTTCCGAACGAGTAGTAGTTACCAGCAGAGGGCGTACGATTGTCCATTGGTACGCCTACGCCTAAAAATTGAACCCTTCATCGATTCTACATAGATTCTGTAACTTTATCATTTTGTGCTCTTGCTTTGTATGTATTGTCGGTCTGAATTAATTTATTTTGGGAATACTTTTCGACGTGATGCTGGCATTTTCTCAATTACTTGGAAACAAAAAAAAGTGAATTAAGTTTTCAAAATCTCGTAAGTTCACGCGGCGCGTTTGATAAACAGACATCAATTACGTTTTCTTTTCCGGCCCCAAAAGAAAAACACAGCATACACTCATTAGACGGTTACATAAAGATGTTTTCTCGCGACGTAAAAAACGACTTTAATATTTCATCGGGCCGGGCATTATTTCTGTTTCCCCCACTGTTTCGGAGCCGTCTACTTTTAGATTCGTAATTTATGTAGTAATTCATCTATCTTTTACATTATTTAAACCTGCCGGCAGGAAGTTATCATTTTGTTTTTTATTTTTTCTCCGAAACGGACGCGGACGGTTCTCTTGGCGAGCTCTTCCAAACAAATATTTCAAATATAAATAAAACAGGTTGCATTCATAATTTGTAAAAATTATCCTCGGATTAACGATAATTTCTGAAAACCATTTAACTGAATCGTGCAATGGCCGATGTAATTAACGAAATAAACACGTACACGGTGAGCTAAGTGTTATAAAACAATGCGGATTCATTTCATGGAAGGAAGTAATGTAGTTTCTAACTTTGCGCATTCCCAAATCACAGGATGGCAATCCTGTGCCAAGAGCGGTTAACAGATTCCATTCCAGTCATGGTTCGTCTAAAAACTTTCACATTATAATGCATATCTCGACCAAATACCAGCGGATTTGAAGGACTCGCCCTATAAGGACAAGACGCATCGTGGGAGCAGAATTCGAAGTCTCCGGCGTTTTATATTTCGAGCTCCTCTCGAATTAAATAAACCGCAATGCGATTATCGGACCTGGGAATTTGTTGGCGTCCTTTGACTGGGACGCATCCTTCCTGTCCGTCGTCTCCAGAGACGTAATTAAACGTGTGTCCTGTTCCAGCTCGCTCCGCCTGATCCTGGAGTAATGAGGCTACCGATCAAACGAACTTTGGCTTCTCCGGCTTAGATTGCATGTCGGCTTCTGAGCTTTCGCCGGGGCAAATATTTGCCTCGCTAATTCTGCGAAATTTCATTTACATTTTATTACACCGTGCTCGAAATTGTCGGCCAGTTCGGTCGCTGTTGACATTTCATGCATCACTTAATCTCCTTTGTATCGTAGATACAACGCGCAGTTCAACTAATGACCACACTTTAAGCAAATTTAATTATCGTATACTTTTGTACTTATTTATTTTCCACTTGATTTCTTACATGAAAAAAATGTATCCTAATCTCCAAATATACAAAGTGACTGTTAAATAACCAGACAAAATGAAACCACCGAAAGAAGCGATGTCTGAGAGTTTGGAAAAATATTAAAAAAATTATTAGTAGTTTAGTTTTCGAGGAATAATCAATCAAAAATTAGTACCAAAAGGACGACACGCCCCTGATTAAAAAACGAACGAAATAAATACCTACCCTCATAAAGTTTTTTATAGTTTTATGATATGGCGGCGTGGAATCATGAACTTGACCTTTAAGTGGAATTTTACTCCGCTTTTAGATCGTCGTCGTGAAATACGAACGTAATCGAGTCTCTTTGGTTCGCGGCGAATGGCTTGAGCGCTGCTCTAGAACAGTTCGTGAACACTCGATGAATTGTTGCGTCTCGTCTTCAATTACATGTTCGGCGAGGACGTGCTTGTCACTAGCGACGTTTAAAACACCTGTACATAATAAGTTTTATTTATTTTATTTATCCTCGGACATCACTTTATTTAGTGGTTCTATTTATACGGGTTAATTGACAGTCACCCTGTACATCAAAATTCAAATTGTGTTTTTTATTGGAAAGGAATCATTTGAACGCTAAAATGAGAATGAAATTGAAAAGGAAACCAACGAAAGTAAGTCACGGCAAGTTATATATGCTCCACGCATGTAACTACACGACGTTTCATATTATTGAAAAATGTACTGCAATACAGGGTGTCGCTAAATTACGTGGACATGGCTTAACCACATAGTCCTAGCCTCAATATAAGACGTTTGAACCCATCCAAAAATGGTTCGTTTAGTTAGTATTTTGCTTCAACATTCTTGTTGTAATTTTTCTAATAACAAGAGAACACTCTGAAGGCTGCGCTCCTCTCTGAGGTCGTATACCTTGCAGAATTGGTGGAGTTTGACGTGGTGTCTTAGTTTGTTTCGATCGTTCTTTGTTTTCTTTGTGCTACTCCTGTGGTCAAGACCGCCTTGAGAAATCTTGGGTTTTTGATGTCACCTGGGAGAAGATTCTGGATGGTTTAGTCTCCACGCTTGTTGATAAATAATTACACGTCATTCAAGGACCGAAACGTTATGTTCCTTTGTCTAAATGTCCCTTTCGAATCAGTTTCCATTATCGAATTTCGTTCATACCCGTGTTTCTTCCTACTATGTTGTGAAGGGCAAGTTTTAAGACTTGTTCGACTTTCTTGGGCCATCTGGGTTGCTACTGAACAAGTCTTGCTGGTGGTACCGTCGACGCTCGAGAACCTTTCTACCACTACATTGTTTTCGTAGAAGTGGACCTCTGAAGGTTACACTCCCATCTGAGGTCGTACACCTTGTAGAATTGGTGGAGAACGACGTGGTATCGTAGACCACCTTGAGAGATTTTGGCTTTTTGATGTCGTCTGTGAGAAAATTCTGGATGGTTTAGTCTCCACGCTTGTTGGCGGATAATTACACGTCGTTCGAAGACCGAAACGTTATGTTTCTTTCGTTTACTCATTATCTAGGTGTCCTCATCCTCACATTCGATTGGTTTTCGCTTCTCTTTATCTATCGTTTGCCCTTTAATTGAATTGGCTTCCGGGTGGAACCGCGTCACGACTGCTTCGACTACCAAAATTCGCTTTCCATTGCAGAAGAACTTCCTCAGGGCTGCTGCTACTTCTCGTTACTCGATGAGACCCTATTTGAGGACCCTGCCTAACAACCCTTGCGACGCAATCCGACCTCACATACAAAACGTATCATAACGGCTTTAATGAAATCCTTTCAGAAACACAAAAACTTTCCAGACTTTATGGTCTCCCTAAAATCCACAAACCTGATGAACCTTTACGTCCCATAGTCAGCGCAATCAACTCACTGTGGCGACAGAAGATCGACCATTCCTGGACTCGATGACTCGTTTCGTTCCAGTTACACTGACGCTCGGTGTTCCTTCTAGAATTCCGAGGAAATCCAATCCTTCTAAGTACGGAACCATGGTTTGTAACTACCCCGAGGGAGAAGAAAGTCAGTCATCATCGAAGATTCACGGGAATCGATCTGATAATTGCTGCGCAACGATGCCCATATTAACAGTCTTGTAAATAAATTGTAATTAATTTTGTAAATAAATTATTCTTACGAAAAGAACCACATCACCAACGTACAAAGTCTCTAAATACCTAGCACACACCCTCGAATCTTCTGCAGGGGAAAGTGAAACTTTCATCCCCAATTCCCCAATTCCCTGCATTCCGTCCAAAAAATTCAGGAAATATCCTTGGACCCCCAGGACATTCTGGTCTGCTTTGATGCAGAATCTCTTTTGACCAAAGTCCTTATCCCCAACACCGCCAACATCATCCAGCAACTGTTCAGAGTCCATAACCAATCCCTTAATGGGTTTTCCTCTCTCCCCAATAGTAGCGAACATTTTCATGGAGGCATTCGAACAACAAGCTCTTACTTCTTTCTTCCTTAAACCCAAGTGTTGGTTCAGATATGATGATGATACCTTTGCAATTTGGGCACACGGTAAGGAATCCCTGAATAACTTCTTTGAACACCTAAATTCGCAACATCCTGACATACGTTTCACTTTGGAATACGAAACTGACGATCACCTTTCCTCCGTCTTCCGAACGGTAGATTAGGACACTCGCAAACCGATCCATACTGATCGGTTTCTTAGTGCCCACTCGCACCATCATCCTTCTCAAGAACAATTTAGCCACCTTTGCCCTATCAGAACCCTCTTCTCTTCAAACTGAACTGAACCACGTAACAAAAGTCCTACTCAACAACTACAACAAAGACGACGTCCAAAGATCCATTTGCCGTCATCTCGCCTCAATTCGACGACACCCTAAACCTTACCTACCTTACATCCACACCATAAGGGATCGAATTTGCAAAATTCTCAAACAACAAAACATCAAATCTATTTACTTACCATGACAAAAACTTTCAGACCATCTACCCTCCACAAAAAATCACATTCCCTTACAATCCAATTCCATGTTTCTGTGGGCGTGTATACATCGGTGAAACAAAACATTCTGTTAGCACTCATGTTTCTGAACATGAACGCTGTACTAGACTACTGTAAACAACTGACCCCGCCTTAGCTGAACACAAACTAGAAACCGGTCACCAAATCCTATTTTCCGACACAAAATTTTTGGCCCATCTCATTTTTTCAACCGTAAAATTCGTGAATCTATAGAAATCTTCAAACATCCCAATAACCTAAACCGTGATACTGGTTTTTACCTTCAGAATACCTGGAAACATCTCATTAGCGATCCAACAGATCAATCCTCGTTCACCCCACGACCGATGTAGATACCACGACAACGAACATACTTTCTCAGTCTCATCGACTAACGAAAAGTAGCAGAAATATCGCCACGTTTCACTTTGGAATAAAAAACTGATGGTACCTTTCCTCGATATTGCCATGAACGCGGCTCCTATGCGACCTGTTGGTGGTCGGTGGTACGTAGGCGGTAGGTTAATGAGTGATAAGGAGAATCGTGAGTGGACTGAGCGACTTGGTAGACCTCTGAACCGAGCTGGGCGAATGAAGGGGTTTAAGTGAAAGTGTCGTTTCCATCAGTACATCCCCTCAACTTCCCCCATAGCGAGCTGAAGCCTAGCCCTTTCGTAACTCCAAAAGGTACCTCGAGCTTCCGACCCCTATCTACGAAACCTCCCGAGGGTACTAACAATGTCTTGGCAAGCCGTCTTCCGAAAGATATATATATCGAAAACCGACCCATACTGATCGGTAACTTAGTGCCCACTCGCACCATCATCCTTCTCAAAAACAATTTAGCCGCCTTTGCCCTAACAGAACCCTCTTCTCTTCAAACTGAACTAAACCACGTAACAAAACTCCTACTCAACAACAACTAGAACAAAGACGACGTCCAAAGAACCATTTGCCGTCATCTCCCCAATTCCACCACGACCTGGCAAAATTCTCAAACTACAGAACATCAAATCCATTTACTTACCCACGGCAAAATTTTCAGACCATCTACCCTCCACAGAAGATCACATCTCCTTAAAATTTTAGTTTATAATACTCAACAGGTAGAATTTCCTTGTGAAAGGGAAAAAGTTCTATCTCGATCTCTAAATAAGCTGTGGAAGCGACTTGCTTAGGCATCATGACCTTTGGTATGAATTTGCATTGCGGAATATTGCGTTATCAAAGAGTCAGCGAAGTGGCAGCTGCCGTTATGTAAAATAAATGCTTATTTTAAATCAAAGAGAGCAACCGAATCAAGGAAAACCTCGTTGACTCGCAGGGCGATTGTGAGGCTTTACTCCACATTACGTAATAGGAATTTCCGGTCTGAACCATGTAAAAAGGCAGCTAGCATCGGAATTTGTTGTAACACCACGAGTAGTCGTGTGGTCGTACGCATCAGAGAAAACGTTAACGTATTTGCAAATTAGTTGTGCTCCATTTGACATGCAGAATGCTGTTTCTTATGTTACAAAATTATTTTGAACGAGATTCTTGTGATATCATCGTGATTTTGCGCAATACTATACTTATTTCTTAAAAGTGGAAATTGTTGAGTGTTTCTGTAAAGTGAATTAAGACGTAATAGAACTTCTCTCTCACTCTCGCCTTGACTGCTAGAGGAGCATAGCTATCGACGAGTCTTTGTAAGAATGTTACGGTGGAGAATTTCGCTAAATTCATTTTTAGTTTTTGGGTCGTCTTGTATATTGGCGGAAACGTGGTCGAACCACCGTTTGATCTTTTGGAGCTTTGACCGCAAAAGGAGTCGCCCCCGTATACCTCTTGTTTGAATTCTAGCCTTACTATTCACCCATCCGAAACATGTGATTCTTTTTCCCACCCCATACCTTGCACATTGTAAGCTCGTGGCAATCTTGTTGCTGCTTGATTGGCAAACAGACCGCATGGAGAATTGTTCTCGCTTTTGGTTAAATTTTCATTGAACTGTGTTTGTTCTAGAGTGAAAAAATAACGGATGTAATAATTGTTTTCTGCGCCTTTCGTTCTGCAGGCGTTTCCAAACCTGTCCGTCGATTCTACGGCAGGTATGTTTTTGTATGTTTTTAGCCACGTTGTGCACTGTTTGGTTCGTAATCCGGGTTTTCCTTTACTTAGGTTTCTTTCTCCTTCTTTTTGGTATATTTTACATTAATTTATTCCATCTTCCGTCCACCCCCAGGACGTTCCGGACGCTTTACCAGAGTTTGGTAACCGGAGGCAAGCTAGAGAAACCTACGGGGGCATCATTGTGAAACGGTTCGACTTATGGTGTAGGCTAGTCGTTTTGTGCTCCATCTTAGGGTTGGTTACCTGAACAAGAGAGGTTACCACTTTAACGTCATCGAAGTGGTAACTGAGTGTGACTCCCTTTTTCGTTGATGCGGAGCAACATCTGTCAGGTGTTTGACGTGACGCTTTGAGGATTCCTAAACCTCGACGGACACAAGACTTGAACGTTCGTTTTTGGGATATGGGAAGGTCGAATGATTTGTTTTATTTATTTATTTTGTGCATCGCCTTTCAAACGGTGCTGGGACGAAATTATAGAGCGTTATTGTCTGTTTTTATTAAAGTTCAGATACAGTGTAAGCGGATCTGAGCTTACTTTTAGTTTAAATTCATTTTAGACACGTTGCTTGGACATTTCTTGTATACTGTACGTTTTGTTTAACGTATCGACGTTGCATATAAATAAAAACAAAGGTGCATTACTTAATTTTAAAATTCTACCCCTTTAGTTCGGGGTTCCGCATGATCTCGACCTTTCTCCAGGAGTTAGTGAACTTAATTTGTCCTCCTATTAGATTTGCTGACCACAAGGACAAGTAGGAGCAAGAACTGACATATTTGAAAGTAAAGGATGATTATTTTTATCGTTTTTAACCACTCCTACCTCACAGTGTGATCGTGATAAGTTCCAAGCTCCGTTTCTTTGTTCGCATCCAGCGCCATGGTCACCATTTAGTAACTGGCAATTGCTTTAATTGATGTACAGAATGCCGTTTCTTCTCTTTTTGAAATTATTTGGAATTCAAAGTGGAAAGTGATCATTTCAGGCTAGAAGTATGAGATTTTGAAACTTTCGAGCCGTAATATTTACAAATCACTCCCCTTCTATAGTTGATAACAGTTGGGGGGGGGGCGGTACGTAGTAAGTTTCTAAATTGAAGCAGTTAACTTCGACCGCAGCTTTCATCGTAATAAAACAAGTCGCGTACGCGGAGATCAAATTGAATCCTCTTTAATTTTCCGCCCTCGCCGATATGACGCTGTCGTCTAGAGATTATTTCCCAAGCGGATATGGAACAAAGTCGGCAGACTGATCACAAGCGGGCCCAAATGACGAGTTTCCTGCTCCTCGTCCCCCACGACGCCGGGTTATATAACAGGTCAAGCCACGGTGCTCGCCGCATGCCAAGTGCAACATCTCCTGAAATATTCAACGCACTATCCACAAGTCAAAGACTAGTCGACCATAAGATTGGCTGGCTTAAACTTGATGATTTGCAATACAACGGGGTAAAAGGAAAATCGTGCCGGGAAAGATTGAACGAGCGGGTTTTATTGTCGTGGACTAGTCAAATGTGCTTGCGCTACTCCGTGGTTTATTTATTTTTTTTCTTTCGACCACGTCTTCTGTATCAAACACACACACACACGTACACGTACAAGGAAAATGTTTACCTACAAAGTGTTACCTTCGAACGTACTCGTGCGTACAACTGTGGAAACATGCGCCAAGTAAATACGTATAATGGAAACCAAACTGCATCGCCGATTTAATTAAAAGCAAATATATTATTTAGAATGTATGCAAATAGTGCGCCGCCATTAAATTTACTCGCATTTGTTTTGGGTCGGCGGCAACGCAAAATAAACAGCGACGGACCGTGCCGAAGAAAAATTGAAACAGTTCGGCGGAAATTTCGCATTACTCTTCTTTTGTAACGAAACGCCACCCAACAATTTATTTGAAGAGACTAGTCGAGGGGCGGTGATTATTCGAAGTGGCGACAGCGTTCTCAAAGCAACCCACCAAAACCAATTGCAAAATGCACAAGCAGAGTTATTAATCACACCATAGATTTGTGAAGGCGACGACGAAAACCAAGGAAAATTTACGTTCCACGGTGATATTTATAGGATGGTTTATATATTTTATGATATACCGGACCGGGGGCAAAGTCTCCACCTTTCAGATCTACATGGCCAAATCAAAATGGCGACGATCCTCGTGTGCGAAATATCCAAGCAAAAAGGATAAATGATACGATATTGTACTTGAATTTTATTTAATAGAAGAGGCAAATGCATCAAGAACAATAATCTACTGAATCGATGGTTGGTCGCACAATACCCCAGATAAGGGAAAACCCGTTGCCGTTACGCGACTTAGAATTACAATATCACTAAGCAAGAGGTCACCGAAATCCGACCGCGGCACTTCTTATCTCTCATCCCCCGTTCTAAAGCCGCCACCCACCCACATTGTCCGAATCGTTCTCCGATATTTCGTACAGAAATTAAAAGCGATGAATCCCGGGAAATAATGCATCACATCCGGGCGTAATTTTCACAGCGAACGGGAAGACATAAATAAGCAATTCGCGAAGCGCTAGATTTATGTACTTTGAAATATTTTATCGTTTTTGATTTTATGCTGTAAAAATATCCATCGAAATTAAACCGATGTTAGAATTCACGCGTAACTCTACAAAATTAGGGCTGATCGTAAAAACTTCCGCACTGATGTTGCTTACCTGTTTGAACCTGTATATGCTGCGAACGCTGGGGGGAAAATTGGTAGTTTTAAATACGCTAGTTTTAAATACGCTATTCAGTGGACTACGCCATGATTGTCGATAGCTCAAAACCTGGATGTAAAAGCGACGCCACCTAGCGTAAAATTATCCAAGTAGACTGGTAAAATTCGTGGTACCGCTAGGACTATACACTTATTGAAACAGATCGCAGTACATAAATGATTTACGATCACTCTGTACGATGACACAATGATCGGTCACCCTTTACGATACACAACAATTAATGGCGTTGTGGTCAGCCTTCTTAGGGTTGATTACCTGCACAAGAGAGGATACCACTTTAACGTCATCGAAGTGGTAACTGGGAGTGACACCCTCCTGGTGTTCGCTTTTTCGTTGAAACCGTCTTTACATTATCTTATTCCGCCTTCTGTCCACCCCCACGACGTTCCGAACGCTTTACCAGAGTTTGGTAACCGAAGGCAAGCTAGAGAAACCTACGGGGGTATCGTTGTGAAATGGTGTATGCGTCGTTTTGGTTCACCATCTTAGGGTTGGTTACCTGAACAACAGAGGATATCACTTTAATGCCATCGAAGTGGTAACTTTGACTTCTTCCTGGTGTTCGCTTTTTCTTTGAAACGAAGCAACATCTGTCAGGAGTTTGACGGGACGTTTCGAGGATTCCTAACCTCAACGGACACAAGACTTGGACGTTCGCTTTTGGGATACGAGAAGGTCGGATGATTAGTTTTATTTATTTATTTTGTGCGCTCGTTAGTACGTGCTGTACCGTACGTTATTGAAAAAGATTTGCTTCAGGTGGATTGACTGCATGCTCAAAGGAAGAGTGGTCTACACATCACTATTGGACGACACTCTGATGGCTGGGGTGGCGAGAGGTGTATTGTCCCTTCTGTTATGGAACCTCGTCATGGACGACTTCTGAGACGTCTTAGCAGTGAAGGTTTAGGGTATGCCGATGATTTAGTCATACCTGTACATGGGAAATTCAATAAATAACCAGAATGCAGGTTGCCCTGAATGTAGTAACAAGGTGAATCGAGGAGGAAGGAATGAGGACCAGTCCTCAAAAAACCACCATCGTGCCATTCACTCGAAGGCGAAACCTAGAGGGTTTAAGTCCTCTGCGTCTTCGGGCAAACGAGATAGTCTTGTCGGGGGAGGTAAAATGTCTCGGGGTGATTTTGGACTTCAAACTTACCTGGAACCAGCACTTAGACGAGATAGTCTGGCGATCGATGACCACTTTCGTGATGACCAGACGAACCTATGAGAGAACGTGAGGCTTAAAACCAAGTTTGGTGCATTGGTTGTTCACTAGAAAGGTCAGATCCACAATAACCTATGCCGTCCCGGTGTGGTGGCCCAAGGTCAAGCAGGAAACCACCAAACTTAGACTGAGTCGAGTCCAAAGACTTGCTTGTCTAGACATAACGGGGGCGATGAGCACAACGCCCACCGCTGCAATGGAAACCCTTCTAGACCTCCCTCCCTTACACATTGTGATAATGGGAGAGGCAAGACGGGCACTCCACAGATTGCAGCATTCATATCACCCACTTAATACAAGTATGGGTCGTTGGCAGCATCAGGGGTCCTTTACTCGATATGAGGACGAACTATATGGCTCCCAAAGGCAACATATATCTGCTCATTAAGATAGAAATTAACGAATCTGCTGAGCATCGGAAACCCGAACAGAACTTTCCTCCTGGAAGTCTCATCTGGTATACGGACGGCTCCAGAACTGAGACTAGTGCCAAGTCTGAAATATACGAGCATAGATCAAAGGAGAAGTCATGCTTCTCGTTGGGCCAATTTGCCTCCGTATTCCAAACTAAAATATACGCCATATTACAATGTGCGCGGGAGGGCTTACACAAATAAGCGGATCTATATCCTAACCGATAGCCAGGAGGCTTTGAAGGCTTTGGTAAGCTCAACGATCTTTTCCAAACTGGTGTCGGAATGCTTAAGTGAGCTCAATGACCTGGTGGAATACAACTGTGTCACGCTGGTGTGGGTGTCTGGTCATCGGGGTATTATCGGCAACGAACGGGCCAGGCAGGGTGCGGGCCCTGAACCTGTCCTAGGTATAACCAAGAACGCTATTCGGGGCATTTTTAGTGACTGGATAAGCGAGCAACGTAACAGATACTGGCTAAGCAGACCAGGACATCGCCACAGCAATACCTTCCTTAGAGGTCCTTGCAAAAAGAGAGCTGCAGAACTTTTGCTTTTGAGCAGGGCGCAACTCAAGATTACCACGGGGTTACTAACAGGACACCTGACTGTTAAGGAGCATCTGTGGATGATCGGTAAATTCAATGGGGATCTAAACTTCAGACTCTGCAATGGAGAACCAGAGATAGCAATGCACATTTTGTGTAAATGTAATGCGCTGGCAAATCGCAGACAGCATATATTCGGACATCTCATGATAGTTCTCGAAAATTTCAACACGCAGTCAGCTGGTGCAGGGGACATGCCTCCTTGAATGGTTGCGGTAAAAGAACCAGACGAGCACAATAAACCTAAATGGCTGCGGTGCCTCCGGTGCATCCTTTGCAGACGAGTTCTGGTCATTAAGGAAAAAAATAGTACCGGAGAGGGATTCCTTCTGTGACTTGCAAAGAAAATACAGGTCGTTGTATTCTAAATTAACAACGTTCGGTTCGCAAACAACATAGAAGTAACGTTAACCGTGGCTCGGAGGGAGCCCTAAATTGTTCAACGATGGAATCTCCACCGGTAGGTAGTTGGTAGCCGAGTGGTACAGTCCGCTGGCAACGGACTTACATTTGGCGGACTATTATTTAGGCGTAGGTTCGAATCCTCTCTTGGTGCGTGTGGGTTCTATGTGGGATATAGTAATCTCATGGCTCGGACCGAGTTCGGACTCAAGCCGGCTTCTTCGAACTGAGTTTTCTGCGTTTCCCCAGTTTGTAAGACGAATACCGAAGGGAAAATTATAACATTAAGTCGGTCACAGCTGCCACTCCCCCTCCCCGACAAGTTCTAGGAGCTTGAGGAATTTATGGGAAAAAAAACTAAATCTAAACGTCGATTCGGAAGGAATAGAAGCCGGTAACAGGTTAAATCTTACACAGGGTTTCTACAATACTTGAAGATTCCCATCAGTCCTACAATTTGTACGTCCTGGGAACAGTTGCAGCTTTTGAGGCAGACTCCAATCAGATGGGCAGATTGCAACAGGGTGTCTGTCTAAACAACGAACTCTGGCTAGGAGAGGCTCTCGAAATCGGCAGTATCTGGGCCAAATTCGTATGGAAAGAACCAAACGATTACTTCACCTTAAATCAGGGGTTAGGGTTGATTTTAACCCTAGATTTTCGCACCCCAAAAACGTTGCTATTGGAAGAAAATACAATCATGAGCGAAATACAGTAAAAAGAAATAAGCTAAATCGATCGAAGCTCACTCCTTCGACGATAAGGGGAAATCAAAGTAAGAAACACGTGGCGTCTCGGTCCTGAAGCACGACGAAATTCGCTAAAAGGCGCTGGATTTGGTCTTCCAGGTGATTTCCCCAAATGAAGTAAATCCCCAATAACTCTGCGCGGAAGAAATTCTCCAACACACTAACGCGAAAGCGTAACTCCAAAGGGCGACTGCTACAGGCGAAAATGTCCTTCTAGAATGCTAATATGGATACCGAAATAGCAAAACGCCCCATCAATCTCATTTCTGGAAGCATTTTCAATGTTCTCAACTGTTACGAAAAGGAGCCAAAACACCGCAACAAAAATTAAATTAGAGCATAGAAGCGAATGGAGTAATGAAACAAACGATACCGAAAATAGATTTTACACATGAGAGTCCGAGGGTCAAAATAAAACTGTAACAATGTGAAGGTTGTAATTTGAGACGTAAAACAAAAACTTTGTTACACGTAGTAGTAGAATGCTTGCGTATTCATTCAACGTAAACAAAAGAAGACTGATGATTACGCAAATACGAGAATAAGTCGAACGAAAAACAAAAGAACATCGACGACGAATAAGTCGAACAGGAAACAAAAGAAGATCGACGATTTCTCGACCACGAATTGTTAGATATTGGTAAAAAAACAAAAGAAAATTGTAGGTTCAATACGTAATTCGACAAAAATGAACAAAAGAAAATTGAAACATACGAGAAGAAATTAAAGTACGATAAAAAAGAAAACGAAGAACGTCGAAGTAGAAATAACAAAATGGAAGAGAGACAACAGAATATAAACGATTCTCCGTTGTGGTACTCAAAACAAAACAAAAGAAGAACTTCTTCAGTGAAGAACGTTCGAAAAATAACAGAAAATTGTATATTTAAGAAAAAACCGACGAAAATAAACAAAAGAAGACCGATGATTACGCAGATACGAAGAATAAGTCGAACAAAAAACAAAAGAACATCGACGAAGGATAAGTCGAACAGGAAACAAATGAACATCGACGATTTTTCGACGACGAATTGTTAGATATTAATATAAAACAAAAGCAAATTGTAAATCTCAAGGAACACGTTATTCGACAAAAATGAACAAAAGAAACCTGAAACGCGCGAGAAGAAATTAAAATACGATAAAAAAGAAAACAAAAGACAACCGTGACAAAGAACGTCGAAGTAGAAATAATATAATGGACGTCAGCCAACAGAATGCAAACGATTCTCCTAAGTGGATCTTAAAACAAAACAAAAGAAGAACGTCTTCAGTGAAGACTGTTCGAAAAACAAAAGAAAATTGTGCATTTAAGAAAAAATCGACGAAAATAAACAAAAGAAAACTGAATTGTTAGATATTAATATAAAACAAAAGAAAATTGTAAATCTCAAGAAATACGTAATTCGACAAAAATGAACAAAAGAAAACTGAAAACTGAAAAAAGAAAACAAAAGACAACCGTGACAAAGAACGTAGAAATAGAAATAATAAAATTGACGATAAACAACAGAATACAAACGATTCTCAAAATAAACGAAATAAAAGAAGAACGTCTTCAGCGAAGACTGTTCGAAAAACAAAAGTAAATTGTACATTTAAGAAAATAAACAAAAGAAAACTGATGTGATGCAAATGTGAAGAATAAGTTGAACAAGAAACAAAAGAATTCTTGGACGACGAATTGTTAGATATTAATATAAAACAAAAGAAAATTGTAAGTTCAAAGAAATAGGTAATACGACATAAACGAACGAAAGAAAACCGAAACGCGCAAGAAGAAGTCAAAATACGATAAAAAACAAAACAAAAGACAACCGTAACAAAGAACTTCGAAATAGAAATAATAAAATGGACGATTGACAACAGAATATAAACGATTCTCCGATATGGTGCGTAAAGCAAAGACAAAAGAAAATTCTACATTTAAGAAAAAAATCGCCAGTGCCGTGCCATGATTTTGGGTTCAATTTTCAACTGCAATTTTCTCGAAAACCATTAACTTTTGGTTAAGCTCAATCGTTACCATCCGTTATGCTTTGCACAACCGTTGTAGTCACCCAGAATAAATGTTATTTATCTTCATTCAATTTTTTTTACTCCTGTTTCTATTTAATTGGGTAATCGGAGTTTTTAGTTGTCATGTTTTCAAATATCAATGAACATTTGTTTACAAATTGCCTATAAATAAATAATATAAATTCCGCTCGGTTTGGCAAAGTGCTCTGGCTCTTATCTCATTTGAAAACTTACAGGCCCTATGGCGTGGGTTCACAAAAATGTTGACATTAAATATTAAAATCGACCGCTTTCAGGATGCCGGAGAACTTTCAAGAACGTCTGAGAGGCGACGAATTTAGCTAAAAGGACCCACAGATACAAGCACAACGATGTTCACGAGATGTTCTACGGGCAACAAACCATCGTGAATCGTTAAGACGTTTCTTTGTCTTTGGCAAATTAAGTTTAATGCGACGTTTGGGGCAGAATACTTGAAGAAAACAAACGCATGCGTGTACCGTGCATTCAATTAAATTCCTAATTAGGGTTTGTGTCACTAACAGCTGAACATAACATTTGGTAAATGCCTTTGAAAACATGAAACGCCGAGGTACGTTTGCGCTTTGTTATTATCACGAAGTCGTCTTAGCCCGGATTATGATGCTTAATCGGGGTTCTTACGTCCGATGACTTTCAGACGACTAAGACGACTCTGCGGGGCTGAAATTTTTTTCTCGTTTTCCGTAGATTTTGTGGAATTATTTAAACAATTTTGCGTGTTGCCAATTTTATGAAAAAAATCACAGTTTACTTTGATCGGGAGTTCATTTGAAGGCACACACAGCGTGCGACTTCAAACAAGGTCTCAGGTGTTCCAAACAGAAAATATCGAACATGATATCAAATATCTAAACACGTTTGTAGGCTCCCTCGTGGATGTCTTGATTAACCGCTGCTGATCAATCGAAACCGTTGCCTCTTAGCGTTCGTTCCGTTTGGAGATCGGCTAAGTGTATTTCGTGGGAGGAGAGTTAACGTCTCCGGCTTGCCGGAGCTCACCGGTTTTAATTGAAACGTCCTGGGCGAGCGTCCTTTGAGGATTGTTAATGAGATGTAATGAAATCCTTTTAATGGCCGTCATTATTACGAAATTCTTATGAAAACAGCGTCGTGTTTTACTGACGTCTCCGAAGGAAATTATCTTCAAATGATGTTCGCTTATCCGTCTCTTAATGGACGCTGTTCTTCACAAAGGAGAAATTTACGCTAAAAAGAAAAATTGGGTAATTATGCGTTGCATCATCAGGACTTATACGTCCGTATCATATTTTTACTACAATTCTTTCCTCGATTTCTTCTCGAACTTAAAAAAAAATCATGTTCTTTGAAGTGATGCAATTTGTTTTATGTTGGTCCCTTATCGCTTTTGTAATAAAACACATAAAAATTAAGTAGGCTAACAACGATTTAGTTATCTGCAGAAAACCTCTGCTCTTTGCGGTTCCGAATGAATCTCGCTCGTAAAACGAATCGTAGATGATTTACAAGTCAATGACATTACACAAATTCAGATCCGTTTTGCATGAAAACTGGAAACGCATAACGAGTACGAGAAACGGACCGAAACAGTAATCTCGTTTCTTGTTTACAAGCGCCGCCCGTCTCAAGGAAGCAGCTCTTCTTTGTCTGGCAATTATTTGATTATAATCAGGGCGATGTTGATTGCGCGCATTCACAAGTCACAACAAGTGCTCTGCATTCGTCGCCGCGCCTCCTCCGTCCCGACGACGACGACGACGACGCTCGAAATCATTAGGAAGTCGCATCGTGAAATTATCCCCGGATAAATGCAGTTGCCCCGCGGAAAACGAAGAAGAAAACGCGGCGAAAGCTCGATCGGGGCGCCGCCGCCGACGTGGAGAACGCGGAATTAAGTTAGCGCAGATTGAGAGATGAATATTTTAGGCTGCGAAAAAGCGGGACTTAATCAAGCTTTTATCCTGGCTTTGACTTGGCGTGTTTTATTATAATTTCCGACGATTTACGGGAATTTATTATTTTCGTGTGAGTTACCGTCAAGACCTCTCTTTCTCTCTCTCTTCTTATATCCTCACAAAGAAAAAAAATTCATAATAAATTATTTATAAGAAATATGGAAAATTTAAATTCATTCTAAAGCTGAAATAAAAAGGCGCTCTCTTCTTTATATTCAGAAGTGGGATAACGTATTCCGAAGACAAACACAAAGTGCACTCACCTGTAATGAAACCCCATTACTTCTTACCTAGGATTAAGATTTCGAAAGAAGGACATAAATAATAAGAAAATAGAAAAGAAGGCAAAAAAAGGAATTAAATAACATACAGGTTGACTGTTAATTAACCCGACAAAATGGAACCATTAAAAGAAGCAATATCCGAAAGTATGTGAAAATGTTAACGTGTTAACTGCCGCAGTAATTAAAAAAAATCCTTTTCGCCGATTTTTTTTTATTTCTTTAAAATGTTTAAAAATTTTTGGTGTAAGTTAGCAGAGGATTCCTCGAGCATCATCTGTACAGCTGTTTCGGCTCTATTTGGGACCTCGTCAGTGGAAGTGTAGCTCGCGAATTCCACTGTAAACCTCAAACATATTGAATTTCAGAAAAATTCGCCCAAGATTAATTAAAACAGATAATTGCCCCGCCCCTTTTACACGTATGTGACACCACCTAAGACTTGTGAAAAATATCAAAACTTTAAAGATCACGTTGACATTTGTATAACTAACTTAATCGCTCCGCCTACTATACACATGATTGGCTAGAAAGTTGTTATTGGTCGTTATTTAACTAGTAAGTAAAGTAAAAATCCTAAATCCTAATAAGTGTCGACAAATTCCACGATTATTTATAATAAAAAACGTAGGGGCGTTTCTGATTGTGATTGAACACCATCGATTTGTTCCAAAAATACTAGTCATGTTACGTGATTGCCCGAAGAATTTTAGATTCTACAGAAACAAATATAGTTTTTGGTTAAAAAAATGATTAATTCAATGGTAAACTTGTTCATTTGTTTTTTTTATTTGTATAACAAAAGGGGCATGTTTGCTGTTGCTATTTTATTTAACCTCGTTGCCCCGCCCACCAGCACTCGTATGATTGGCGTTCCAAATATCGGCATTCTTAATCGCTCCGTCCAGTATACGTATGATTGGCTGGAAAGTTGCCGTTGTCATCAACTTTTTTTCATTTTGTTTTATATGTATATATTTTTTTTATATAACAAAAGGGGCGTGTTTACAGTTATTATTTGCTTTTGCTATTCTATTTAACCTCACTGTCCCACCCAGCACTTGTATGATTGGCGTTTCGCTTCCAAATATCTCCATATCGTCGCTTTTAATAGCTCCGCCCAGTATACACGTGATTGGCTGGAAAGTTATCGTCGTTACCAACTTTTGATTGGTTGAAAATTCGAAGTTGTATTTAAATAACAACGTGAGAATCGTGCTTTGTTTCTTACGCCTCATAATAAGTGTCAAGAAATTCCATGTTATTTATAATGAAAAAACGTAGGGGCGTTTTTGATATAATTAAACACCGCCCCGTCCCGCCCCAAAAATACCAGCCGTGTTTACATGTTTGACCAAAGGATTTTAAATTCTGTAAATACGCTTCCTTCTTAAAAATTGTTTAATCCAATGCTAAATTTGTTCATTTGTTTCTTATACATGTAACAAAAGAGGCGTGTTTACGGTTATTATTTGCTGTTGCGGTCCAATTAAACTCACCGCTCCGCCCAGCACGTGCATGATTGGCGTTTGCCGTTCATATACCTACATATCATCGCCTTTATTCAATATATTATTCTATTAACGTTCTGTAACGAACATTGACAGGCATAAAATCGAGAAATACATATTTGCACAAATAGATCAAGTTATTGTTGTTCGTAACGTAAACCAGTAGTTTGCAATTACGGTGAGATTGCGGTGAGAGTGCTGCAATAGCTTTATAGAGGTTGCTCGAGGACTGCATTGCGTAAATTGAGTGGGGATTCATTTTAATAATAATTTGATTAAAAGAAGTGTAAACAACTCTATTATAGTATTTATAGAGGTAGTCCTTAATGTTATTTGTCACTTTAACAAGACTGCTCCGCCCTGCTTAGGCATGATTGGTTACAAAATCGAAACGTCCATCAATGTATCTATTTTTTTATCGGCGGGGAGTTACTAGAAGAGTACACCACAAATGTACTTCGAAAAGGTTTAATTTAAATTAAATAATTTAAACCTTTAAAAGCGTAAGTCCTGTCCATTTGGATTCGTTGCTCCGCCCAGCGCACGCGTGATTGGCCCGAAAGTTCCATTCAATAGTAGCCAGATTATAAGATTGTTTAATACAAATCTAAGCTTATTAAGGTTTTTTGTTGACGCGTTTTGATTTGCTCTTGCTTTCCATGCTCCGCCCAGATTAAGACGATTGGTCTTTGTCGTTCGTTCACCTGCGTTTTTATTTATTAATATTACTCTGTAACAAATAGGATATTAAGAAATGTTTGCACGGAAACAAACGCGAATTCTGAGTTATCGTTGCTCGTTAGTAGAAACTGAGATCAGCCTTTCCTTTCATTTTGGTTTAAAATAATTTATTTATGAGAACATTAAAGGTTGTATTTAGATCACGGATTTATTGTAGTATGGGTGTCAAGAAATTATATTACTCCTATTATTTATAAAACAAGTGTAGGGGCGTCTTTAATGTTATTGGCTCTGCCCCGCCCAACGTAAGTATGATTGGTCCGACTAATATCAGTCAGTAAATTGTGGGCGTGTTCAGTTTCCTATGACAAAAATTTTGTTGTTTCTGTTCATTTGTCTACATCGCTCCGCCCACCGTAAGTACGATTGGCCAAATGTTACATGCGTGTTTACCGTTCAATGTAACTCTTTTTAATATAATCCAGGGGCGTGTTTAGGATGATTATTTCCGTCTGCCGTCCAATCTGCGAGTTTCTTTTGTTTTGCGAGAAATATTCGTAGGAATTCGTCATCCTCAAACTGCTCTGAAATAATTCGATTAGTCGAATCCTAAAAGTTATACTTACACCGAGGGTTTGTTGTGCTCTCAGCCCTGCTTTATGAGTTCTGAATTTTCTTTCGAATTAATTAGAAGAATCTCTTCAGTTAATAAGCGCGAAGAAGTCCGAGACGGATTTTAATTATTTCAAGTGCAAAACCGTGTCTCTGTGCATTTTTTACTTTTTAGGAACTCGGATAGGATTCACACTAAATATTGTGGGCGCGTAATACCTAATCGGAAAGTATTTATTCCGTTTAGTTGATAATATTTTATTGATGGTAATGCGATGAGCTGCGCACATAACCAAATTACATTTCGAATGGAAACCAAATTATATACCGCTTAGCGTTAGTTCAATTTTCTGCGAATTGGAACTGCTCCAACGGATTTTACATCGAATTAAAACCAGATTTGCAGCAAAAGCGGACGGTTGAAATGGACGTAGGTGTCATCAGCAATAATTGTTTCGCATGGGGTTATAAATCCATCAATCCCCTAAACACCGATAGGTCATTTGATGGCCGCAATTTTTCACCTCGTTTTCCAAAGCGTTTAACCGCTCAATTAGCGAACGCAGAGTCGATGAAAAACTCTTTCACAGTTCCTTTCATTATCAACGACAGGATTTGTTTTCACGTTAATTAATCCAAACAGATAAAGAAAATTGATGAAGGAGCAACAAATCTTAAAAGCTATAAATAGAGAAAAGAATAACTTTTATGGTCGATGAATGCGAATCCAAACGAAGTCTTAGGAATATAAAATATCGAAAACTAAAAAGTGGAAAAACGCATAACATAAATTGAAAACTGTATATACAATGAAATGCATATCGAGGTTCTTCATGGCATTAACATAAAACTACACGTCTTCGTGAATAGTAACCGCACGAGCGAGTATTTTAAAATTCATTGTGCAGAAGTTATCGTATGGCCGTAATAATAATAAAATAGTAGGAAACTTTCTGACGGATGAGACGACGACGACGAGTTTGCCTCAACTTCGTCGGTTCTGGTCTGGAACGATCGCCAGCAAAAAGCCCTATCGTAAGCTCGCGGAGCGACGCATTAAAATATTTGGCAAGTCTCGATGTACACGTAAACATGCTTGCAGACTTGTTCTCTATGGTGACACGAAAACGTGTATCCAGTACCACGATTTAATTCAATTGCCAACTAGTAACTAACAACTACTTTAATTGATGTGCAGAATGCCGTTTCTTCCTTTTATAAAATTGTTTATTTACTTTTTTTTAAGTTGTTATCACAAGCAAGTTTACGAGCATAACTACACGTGCTCGGCGAATTTTGTAAAGCGTAACAAGAAAACCGAGCGCCCTACCGGACTCTTGCAGGCCGCTCACGTCTTTCCACTTAGGATGCTGTGACTGCCGAACAACACATTAGGGCTCTTCTTCTTCTTCCCCGACGACGCTACCGGTTGGGGTAGCAGCGCGTCGCGTAACTGGAATAGGAATTCTGCAACATAACTTTCATGTTTTATGCATGGACTTATGGTTTTTTTAAAACATCTGCTCGTTCATCTGCAATATTAAGTTACGTGTGGAAGTTGTTGAGGAGTTTGTTCGGAAAATTCGCCAAACAGGATCCTTGACGTGATCAAAAACGAGGGGGGGGAGGAAGTTTCTGATTTGCATTAACATCTAAACTCAAGGGATGAGACAGTTACCCATGATTAAGTACAAAGTGTATATAAAAGTACTAGACGGTAACAATAAACCTCATTAACCATGACGAGGCGCTCATGTTGTACGTTGTACGATGTCGCGTTTAGACAACAACGCGGAAATGCTGCATTACACGTAATAGTGTAATCGTGTGAGTTATGAAACGCTCATTGTGAATACAATAAAATATTCGTTATGATTTAATGGCACAAAGGAGGCCTTATCTCCGCGGCCATTGTTCGGGAACAAAAGTACCAAAGGCAGACGGGGCAGGCCGACGCTGATTTGGCCTCTGAACTCGGTGTCGAGTTAATTTATTGGGCCGGCTTATCGGATTTTCGGACTCATTTCGTACGATGTATTCACCCAGTTCGGGGCAACAGGAATTAGGTCATACAGCTTTTGCATTTATAAAAGAAAAAAATCTAATAAATTCGAAATACACTTTATTTTTCTAAATGCAATGCACACAAAATGATCTACTTTGAAAATGTTGAGCTGAACCTTTTATTTCTACTACAAATTAATTTCTTAGTTAATTTGAAACGCGACTTCATGAAATAGAGCTGTCTCGCGAAATCTAGTAGGTCATGATTTGAATATTTGTACATACCTACGAGTATAAAATTAACAGGAGGGCTGAGGAAACTTACGTTAGCGATACAACGATTCGATGAAAGTTACCACTTTGCGGTAGGTCGAGTTGGTAATAAATTCGCTCCTCCTTTTATGAAATGGAATTAAATTTTAATATGTAATTTTAAAAATAATAAATAAATTAATAATAATTTTAGAATGGCAGTTTCCTTGATTAGCACGCCGATGATGTCGGTTTCTAAATTTGAACTGACCTCTTCATTTCTACCAGAAATTAATTTCTTAGTTAATTTGAAACACTATTTCATGAGATAGAACTGTCTCGAGAAATCTAGTACGTCATGATTTGAATATTTGCACGTACCTACGAGCATAGAATTAACAGGAGGGCTGAGAGAACTTACGGTAGCGGTAGAACGATTTGACGGAAGTTACCACTTCGGTCGGTAGTCGAGTTAGTAATAAATTCGATTTCTATTAGCAAAATCCCCCCCCCTTTTATGAAATTGAATTAAATTTTAATATGAGACGTAAATAAAAATTCGTCTGTATTATAATTAATAAAACATTCAATGAAAAAAAAAAAAAACAAAAAATCTGTAATTTTAAAAACAATAAATAAATGTTTTAGAGATCTATCTATGTAGTAATAACAACAAGAAATATTATCCATTCCTTATCTATTTATTATCGCAATAGGCTGTGATTTTAAGTTGGTGGAACAAAGTTTCAACTGACAGTCATTTCAGGATGGTAACAAGAAAATTACCTGTGTTGTTGTGAAACTCAACAATTGTTGCGTGAGATATTAAGCAGCGCCATCTATTGCAGTTCCTCTACATCTGTTGACCATTCTCTGTTCTGTTTCAAATAGACTCCTCAAATGGTGGCGTCACAAGCGTTCCAAACAATTGTTCTGTCCAATTGGAACGCAGTGCCATAATCTACCACACATGCTACTTCACACATTATCGGTAAATCGCATTACCATAGCAACGCATTACCATAGCAACGCAACCCCCCCCCCCCCCGCAAATAGCTTTGTTTGTCTATTGTTTCTTTCTTAAATTTATGAATCTACTGAACTGTGCTCTAAAATCGATTGTCTTTTGTTGTTATTATCATTTCAATTTTATATTTCGTATTTTTTTAATTCTGCTACTTTTCTTGCTTTTATTTTAGTGTTTTATTTTTTAATTATTGATCTATTAAATTGTGTCGTAAAAGCGATTGCCTTTTGTTTTCGTTATTATTTCCTAGATTTTATTATTTATTTTTTGAGTTTTTATTATTTACTTTCTCTGTTTTGTCATCAAATTGCTTCTTTTTTCAATTTATCATTAATCAACTGAAATGCGCTGAAATACGATCGTCCTTTGTTTGTTTTCTTCATGTTTTTAATGAACTTTTTGTTTATTTCTGAAGCTAGTAGCAAATTGAGGGACTTTCCATGTTAAAAAGGAATTTATGACAATTCTTGAGGTATTTCTGATTTTTACGCGATGCTAATACTGATTTGAATATTCCAGACGTGATAGAACTTCAGCTGACATTTCTAGGAACTTGTTTTGTTGAATTTAGTACAGTGAATAGACCATAAACAATGGTGAATGTTGTCGCTCCAGAATTTTATAAAACACTTGCGTGAGCCTATGACGCCTTGACCATAATTAGTTACCACTTTCGACAAGAGATTCCGGTTAGTACGACTCCCTCCTGTTTATTCTTTACTCGTACTTTTCATGGATGGCGCCAATGCAACACAATTTAAAAATTGAAAAAAGTATTAATAATGAAACAAAAGACAATCAAACAAAAGATTCCCTCGATTTGTAACTATATTCGGGAGTTAATTTTAAAAAAACTAAAAAAAAAAAAAAAACAAAAAGTTAAAGAAAACAGAAACAAAAGACGGTCGACTTAATAACGCAATTCAGTAGATAAGAAATAATTAAAAACAAAACACAATTTGAAAAGAATGGTGACGAAACACACGCAACAATGCAGGTAATGAAAATCCAAAAGTAATTAAATTAAAACGAAAAGTTATAAAAACAAAAGACAGTCGATTTTTCAACACGACTTAATAGATTAATAATTTTTTCCTTTCATAAAAAGATGAAGAAATCAAAGAAAATAAATGATTATTTATTTAAAATTGAAAAGCTACGAACTAATAAAATTTAAAAATAATAAAAACAAGAAAAAAAAAACAATCGATTTATTATGAATGAAGTGTAGAAAATAATTGAAGCGCGCGTCGAAAACGAAGTTATTGGCGCCATCTATGTTAATTTTCAGGAAATACAACTTTAAGCGCGAAATTTAAATCCTTAAATTAAATTATTTGTTTCTGATTTTAGCAAAACTCTGTAGACTAATAAATTTACGAAAAGAAACTGGAAAGAAAGAACACAAAACGAAGGAAACAAACGAACAAAATTAAAAAAATATATATATCAAAAAATAATAATACAAAAAAACACACAACAATTCAATTAATTAAAACGAACGAGAAAAAATGTTCGAGTGTTTCAATAGATGGCGCTGTTGGGTGTCTTATAACACAAATCAATTTTTTGTGGCCATCTAAAAATGACAAACCAAAATGACCCAAACAGCTTCTGTTATGTGTAGGGATGAACGATGAATTTACAATTCGTGAACTCAGGAAGAAAATTGCAGCGTTTATAGAAAAAGCATACACAGCTTATTTTGGTTTCAAAATTGGACACCAGGACGAACCTAGGGCCCCGCATATACGTTGTGCACGTTGTTAATATCTTTCACATTCAAATTTAATTTTAATATTTAATAAAAACCTTACTATTTAAAAAGTACTTATTGATTCTGAACCTGACGTGATAGAAACAAACTGTTTGCTTCGTGGTTATCAGCAATGTTAGAAAAGCCCGCAGCAAATTTAGTATTTTGGATGCTCATGCTCAAATTAAAATTAAAAACGTCTCCGAACGCGAAAGTTATAAATTTCAGGTGTTCACGAACTTCTAAGATAATTCCCGAAAACTTATCTCGACGTTCCTCAACGCACCAGCAACTGTAACCGCCATTTATTTTTTTCCGAATAGGAAACTTCTCGGCCTCTTCTTTGTCGCTGTTTCATCAACGAATGCATTTGTTTCGCGCCTCGCAATCGCACGCCGACATTAAAAGTTCGCATTTGCTTGAAAGCCCGGATAAGCCGGATTACGAAACGCATTTGTTTCCGAAATGGTTCGCACTTGACTTTCCCATTATGTATTCCGATATGGGAAACTTTTACGTTGTTAACTTGACCGTGAAGTAATAACACACAGTTGCACAGCTGATGATGAATGCGTCGTACAAGTGTATTAATTGCTACGAGATCAATTACGCTTTCAAAGGTGTACTAAAGCGAAATACTTGCATTGAAGCGAATAATAATTTACGACAGGTAATTCCATCGCTTCAAAAAATAACACACGGAACGCACGTCCTGAGTTTTGTTAGACTTTGTACAAATTTGTTTTAATAATCCGTCTTTTATAATAGCAGAATTTGTTTCTCATTGAACGGCGCACACAAAACGAAATTATTATAATTAACAAACCAAACGGATTACGAATGTGTTTACTGATTATAATGTTTTAAATTCTGGTTGTCATCACCGTTCCTTTCTTATTAGCAAAGTCTAGAATTATACAAACATCAGCGATAGATTATTAAACGACATAAGAAACCGACTGATTAAGACACAAGGGAAAGGTAACGCATTGTATTGGACCATAAATTGATTGCGGAATGTTTATGACGGACACGTTGCGAGTAGGAAAATACAATACGATTTAAATTCAAATCAAAGGAATTCTCTTTTCGTGATTTATTTGTTTATCTGTTCCTTATTTTATACAATTTGTTACTTCAGATGATTTGTCAATAGTAAATATTTTGGAGTTCGTATTTCAGCTGATCACGTCAATCCCGTTTAAAGGTCAAGTTCACCACCGAGGCTACGCCATAACAATCCAATCAGAATAATTTCTTTCCCAATTGCACTCAACAAAACAATTTGAAGTGAAGCAACGAAAACTATTAAGTCCATTATTGTAGGTCAATCCAGAGTATTTGTTCAGCTTCGCTTAGGTGTCCCTGTCCTCGTATATTTTGTACGCTCCGAAAGGCAGATTATTGTGATAATTGTTGGCAGCCGTGTATCCGTAAATTCCTCGGGCGTGTCCGTGCGCAGGGACGTACTTCCCGTAATGGGACAAAAGCAGGGCAACGTACGGATTTGTGGGTAGATGTTGAGCGTGGTTAAACCCCGAAGATTTCGGCGCAATTCCCAGCGAGTAACTCAACAGCAGCGCCGCGAGCAGAGGATTTTCGGCGGCGAGAGTTTGTAGGTCGACGCTTTTGAAGGGATGATCTATAATTTTGCAACAGTATTTTCTTTATTGCGTACTTCAGCACGTACTTACCTAATCTGGGGGGTACGACATAATCCCTGTATAAAATTTCCACTGGGATTCCAGCCGGGGCGGCTTCCTTCTTGCTTACGTGACGAACTTCCTTTTTGGGAAGCACCGAGTCTTCCGCTGTTCTAATTTCTATAAGCCCAACTAGCTTCGCTGCAAATAAAAGCAGCAGCAACAATTTCTGAAATTGGGAAAGGGGGTCAGCAAGGTTAAAACTCCACCAAACACTTAAAAGCAGCGCTCGCTTTAATTATATTCAAGAAATTTACATACCCAAGCCATCCCAAAAAGTGTGTAGCAGCATAACTTACCGAATACATAACGCTCAATAATCGTGCATTAACAGAAAAATGTTTTATTTATGACGAAGGCGACGAAGTCACTGAGTGGGCCCCGCTTCTTCGAAAGAAGAAAGCTTTATATAAACTCCGGAGGTGAACGAAGATAAGAAAAAGGCGTTTTATCTTCGGCGCTTAATTGAAAATGTTTGTACCCGGTTTCTAAACTTTATTTCGTCCTCTGTCTCTTCCTCCGGCTTTCACTTTCACGACTTGTTAATTAGGTAATCGAATTAAAAAAGAAGCCGTCCGCTACGTTTTTATTAAAACGGTTAGAGCGTTGTAAAATTCCGTCTGCGACCAGTTTAAAGGGCCGCTCATAAAATCCCGAATTATTATTAGAAACTCAAATGCGTTAGAAATCGTTGACCTGGGTTAACAGACGCCGAAATTTATTCTCGCGAGACTAATTCATTAACGGTATGAATTAATTTAATTATCACGAATAAAAACGTCAAGTTTAAGCGATTATGTGAAGGTAGTACTCTAGAGGTTATATTTATTTAATTAATTCGAAGGAAACTGCGAGAAGTTAATAATTGCGGGTCGTTAACTTGTACAGCTATAATGTAGCTTTAAATTCAAAACCTGTATGGAATATACAGGAAGTCAAACGAAAAAAAAATTTAAATCGGCGGCTTTAAGGTCTTTAAATTAACACTGAAATGTTATTATTGCATAAAGCACTTGTATGTATTGCATAAATATTGTGCAAGTGTGAGACTTAATATCGAGATGATGAAAACGTTAAAATAATACTCTGTTTACTTTATGTATTATTTTTATGGACACCTGTATGCATAGCATAGAGTTTAGCTATGACTAAATTTTTCTTATTTCTTTATACTTTCGCATGTATTCTGCTAATAAATAGCTTACTGGGACTCCCCGAAGTTAAAATTATATTAACTATTACAATTTATGCCACTGATTTTAGGGGGCTTAGAGGTAAAGGGGTGTAAGGTTTTTTTTTTAAATACTTTAAATGCCATAATCTTTCCAGCTACAACCTACAATTTAATCAAAATTTGAAGACTGTTGCTCCATCTATTGAGTGAAAGCATAAATACATGATTCAGAAGACGTACCAAAGCTGCTGATCTCCTTCCAAAATTAAGAAGCTCCATTACAGAAATCTGTAACGCTCATAAGTATGCCCCACAAATTACTTCTAATTAATACCTTAATGTATTAAACGTCAGCTTAATTATAACTATTACTATGTAACATTTAAGACTTGCTCCATTATTTAATATTAAATAGCTCGATTACAGAAACCTGTAACGCTCAGAGAATAATAAATTTTAAAAAAATCGTTACTACGTTTACAAAGTCGCTTACATTAATCTAATTACAAATCGTGTAATGTTACAACTTTCTTAATGTTTATTTTAACGAATGGAAATCGCCTTATTACAGGAGCCTGTAACACTCAAAGTGTAAGTTTTTCAAAATCCAAAAGAGAAACGTTTTTATGCAAATTTAATGTGCAGATCACAGCTATTAAATACCAAAAATAAACGTTCAGCAGTTGATTAGTTTTTTTTTTTAAATAAGGCAGAAATCGATTTAAATAAACAACGGATAGATGTCGCTACAGGCTTTCTGCGATTTTTTTCCTGTACAGGTGTATATAAGGACCATGCATGTACATCTCCGCGTTCAGCGCTAATTTTTTCAAAAATTTCCTTGGACATTTACAAATTATTATTTTTTGTTTAAGATTTGAAAAACAATCAAGAACGTCAAAATATGATCTAAATTTAAACGAAATAAAATCGAATTTGATTTTGATTTCTTTCAATTTTTGTCTGCGTTAAATTCGATCTTCTTTTGTTTAAATTTCGATCACATTTTGATTTCATTAAAATTTTTTTTTAATATTCTCAAATTATTATTTTTTGTTTAAATTTCGATCAATTTCTGACATTTTTAATTTCTATTAAGTTCGTAAATTGTTGGCATTGGTTTCGATCGTCTTTCGTTTCAAATTCGTTCACAATCTTCCTTAAATCATTTTTTGATTTTCTCAATTTTTGTCTGCATTAAATTCGATCGTCTTTTATTTAAACTTCTACATTTATGATTTTGATTAAATTAATCCTGAAATGTTCGCATTGGTTTTGATAGCCTTTTGTTTAAAATTCGATCAGATTCTGATTCTCTCGAATTGGTCTTTAAATGATTTTGATTTTCTCAGTTTTTGTCTTCGTTAGATTCGATCGTCTTTTGCTTTAATTTCGATCAAATTTTGAATTACAAGAAACTTTTCTCTTGATATTCACAGATTATTTATTTTTTTGTTTAAATTCGATCGTTTTTTGTTTAAATTTCGATTAGAATTCAGATTCTAATTCTTTTGAATTGTCTTTAAATGACTTAGATTTTCTCAATTTCTGTCTGCGTTAAATTCGATCGTCTTTTGTTTTAATTTTGATCAAATTTGATATTTTTTAAAAATTTCCCTTGGACATTTACATATTATTATTTTTTGTTTAAGATTTGAAGAACAATTTAACAAAAATCAGAAATGTCAAAATCTGATCCACAAATTATTATTTTTTGTTTAAATTTCAATCAGTTTCTGACATTTCTGATTTCTACTAAATTGTTCGCGAAATGTTGGCATTGGTTTCGATCGTCTTTTGTTTAAAATTCGATCAGATTCTGATTCTCTCGAATCTTTCTTTAAATGATTTTAAATTTTTGTCTGCTTTAAATTCGATTGTCTTTTGCTTTAATTTCGATTAAATTCGAATTTTTAAATAACTTTTCTTTCGATATTCACAGATTATTCATTTCTTGCTTAAATTCGATCGTATTTGTTTAAATTTCGAGCAGTTTCTGACGTTTCTGATTCTTATTAAATTGTTCCTCATTGGTTTCGATCTTCTTTTGTTTAAAATTCAATCAGATTCTGATTCTCTCGCATTGGTCTTTAAATGATTTACATTTTCTCAATTTCTGTTTTAATTTTGACCAGGTTTTGATTATTTAAAAATTTTTCCTTCCATATTTACAAATTATTATCTTTTGTTTAAGATTTGAGAAACAATTTAATAAAAAATCTGGAACGTCAAAATCTGATCCAAATTTAATACATACAATCGAATTTAATTTTTATTTTTTTCAATTTTAATCTGTGTTAAATTCGATCTTCTTTTGCTTAAATTTCGAACACATTTTGACTTAATTTTAATTTTTTTTTAATATTCACAAATTATTAGTTTTTGTTCAAATTTCGATCAGTTTCTGACGTTTCTGATTTTCATTAAATTAATTCTGAAATGTTCGCATTTGTTTCGATCGTCTTTTGTTTAAAATTCGATCAGATTCTGATTTTGATTTTCGATCGTTTTTTGCTTTAATTTCGATCAAATTTTGAATTAAAAAAAAAACTTTTCTTTCGATATTCACAGATTAATTATTTTTTGTTAAAATTCGATGGTATTTTGTTTAAATTTCGATCAGTCTCTGACGTTTCTGATTTTTATTAAATTGTTTCTCATTGGTTTCGATCGTTTTTTTGTTTAAAATTCGATTAGAATTCGAATTCTGATTCTCTTGAAATGGTCTTATGACTTAGATTTTTTCAATTTCTGTCTGCGTTAAATTCGATCGTCTTTTGTTTTAATTTTGATCAAATTTTGAATTTTGAACAGTTTCTTTTGATATTCGCAGATTATTTGTTTTTTGTTTAAATTCGATCGTATTTTGTTTAAATTGCAATCAGTCTCTGGCGTTTTTGATTTTTATTAAATTAATCCTAAAATATTCGCATTGGTTTCGATCATCTTTTTTTTAAAATTCGATCACAATCTTTCTTAAATCATTTTGATTTTCTCGATTTCTGTCGCGTTTAATTTGATCGTCTTTTGTTTAAACTTAGATCAATTTCTGACATTTATGATTTCCATTAAATTAATCCTGAAATGTTCGCGTTGGTTTCGATCGTCTTTTGTTTAAAATTCGATCAGATTCTGATTTTGATTTTCTCAGTTTTTGTCTTCGATCGTCTTTTGCTTTAATTTCGATTAAATTTTGAATTAAAAAAAAACTTTTCTTTTGATATTCACAGATTATTTATTTTTTGTTTAAATTCGATGGTATTTTGTTTAAATTTCGATCAGTCTCTGACGTTTTTGATTTTTATTAAATAGTTTCTCATTGGTTTCGATTATTTTTTTGTTTAAATTTCGATCAGAATTCAGATTCTGATTCTTTTGAATTGGTCTTTAAATAACTTCGATCGTCTTTTGTTTTAATTTTGATCTAATTTCATATTTTGTAAAATTTTTCCTTCGACATTTACATATTATTATTTTTGTTTTGTTTAAGATTTGAAGAACAATTTAACAAAAATCAGAAATGTCAAAATCTGATCCACATTTAATCGAAATACAATCGAATTTAATTTTGATTTTTTTCAATTTTTGTCAGCGTTAAATTCGATCTTCTTTTGTTTCAATTTCGATCAAATTTTGATTTCATTAAATTTTTTTTTTTTCAATATTCACAAGTTATTATTTTTTGTTTAAATTTCGATAAGTTTCTGACATTCCTGATTTCTATTAAATCGTTCGCGAAATGTTTCGATCGTCTTTTGTTTAAAATTCGATCAGATTCTAATTCTCTCGAATATTTCTTTAAATGATTTTTATTTTCTCAATTTTTGTCTGCGTTAAATTCGATCGTGTGTTGCTTTAATTTCGATCAAATTTTGCATTAAGAAAAAACGTTTCTTTTGATATTCACAGATAATTTATTTTTTGCTTAAATTCGATCGTATTTTATTTAAATTTCGATCACCTTCTGACATCCATGATTTTTATTAAATTAATCCTGAAATTTTCGCAGTGGTTTCGATCATCTTTTGTTTAAGATTCGTTCACAATCTTTCTTAAATCATTTTTTGATTTTCTCGATTTCTGTCGCGTTAAATTCGATCGTCTTTTGTTCGAACTTCGATCAGTTTCCGACATTTATGATTTTTATTAAATTAATCCTGAAATGTTCGCATTAATTTCGATCGTCTTTTGTTTAAAATTCAATCGCAATCTTTCTTAAATCATTTTTTAATTTTCTCGATTTCTGTTGCGTTAAATTCGATCGTCTTTTGTTTGAACTTCGATCAGTTGCTGACATTTATGATTGTTATTAAATTAATCCTGGAATGTTCGCACTAGTTTCGATCGTCTTTTGTTTAAAATTAGATCATAATTATAATTATTTACAGGAAACAAACACTATTATAATTTTTTTATTTAATTTCATTATGTAATCTATGATTTAAGAAACGCTGGTAGAAATTATAAGCTAATTTTAATGTCCTTCTTGTGCCACGGATTTTTTTTTCAAGAACTTTCCAAAGGACTCGCACTTCCAAAAATATTGAATATTACACACGGACATTTCTTATTTGGAAATTTTCTCCTACGTATATAATTAATATTTTGAAAAGAAACGGATGCGTTTCCGGCATTTTTTTCGATCCAGCTTTTTTTGCAAAGCTCCCGTACACAACATGTAAGTAAGGCGCATCCTACAACGGATGTAGGCAATTAGATTCCGAAAGTTTTGGAATTCTCGCGGTTTACTTACTTCGGCGGTCCCGCCACAGAAAAAAAAAAAGAAACACCCGAAAATTTCGTTTACAAATTTCATCCGTTGTAGTGAAAAAACTTTCACGCCTCAGCAAATCACTTGCGAATGTTTATACGTATTTGAAAGTAAATTGATTTATTATTTTCACGTATAATTAAAAAATAATAGTTTTCAGTTTTAATTCAGCTCGCTAATAACCGGCGGACTTTTTTGTGTGTAAATGCGAATTTATGAATTTGTTCCTATTTACTACTAACCACCGCGACGTGTACCTAGACTTTCATGTCATTTACATAATGAAAACCTATTTTTTTCCTCGGCCCCAATAGCGTTTACGTTCGATTTAATAACACGTTAGAGCCTTACATAGATAATAGACACGGACTGTGTGTAAATTATCCGGCAAGGAAATGCGTCAATTTATCTTATATTTTATTTTATAATGTAGTAGTACTATGTAGAACAGATCCTTTCGAGTTAATTGCCGCGGTATAAAAGCAAAAATCTAATGTCGTACGTACCTACAAGCGGAAGCGAATAATGCTCGACATTTATTTCCTTCTTAGATACTCAACGTTTTTATTTTTCGAAGGCGAACGAAATCGATCAAAACAATGGCAAAGACGTACTTAATTTCACTTCCGGCGCGCGAATATTACATGCATTTCCGGTTTTTCTATTCTATTGCATCAGCTGCGCATATATATAGTTTATTAAAGGCACGCAAAGTAAAATTTTTCTTTAATGAAAGTTTTAGGCAAAAGTGAAAGATATTTTGTTCGACGTTACTTCGATCCACAGCTTGATATTCTTGGAAATAAATTAATGATCCTTTCTATTTTTTTTTTCTAAAGTCGACAATTTATTGCGCCGTATTTTTTTCCCCGTCCAAATATTATGTAAAACCCCTGTAATAAATTAGGCACGGCTTATTTGCTTAGAGAAATAATTGCTGATTTAGTCAGTAGAATAGTTACGTATTATTAATCACTAGTATAATCATCAGGTATGTTATTTATCACTATTACAAACACAAGTATAGTGAATACAGTAAAGAATATGCTCGAATTAATTTCCTTCAGAAATGATAAAATGATATACAGGGTTTTCCAATAGGGTCGGGTCGATGTTGACAGGATGTGGCGGCCATGTTGTTTCGGCGGCGTCTGTCAAATCTGTTGTTTATTATTCAATCACTGATGCCAAATCACCATGGCAAGTTACACGATTGAGCAGCACGTCTAAATGATAAAACTTTATTATCAAAATGAGGGTTCGTTTGAGCAAACGGTGGACGCAGTGGCCCTTTAAATTCGAGACGACCGGTTTGGTAAACAATCAGTGAACACCCGTACGTCAAAGGAAAGCCAGATCGTCTGAGAACATCCCCGCTGTCACCTGAAGGTGTGCAGGAGAACCTGAGGCAGTCAATTACTCGCCGTGCACAAGAACTTGGCCCTTCGCAGACTTCAACTTGACGAATTTTGCGTCGGGACTTGGACCTGCACCCGTACAAGATCCAACTGACCCAGAAGCTCAAAGTTACTGACCATAGACAACGCCGTTTGTTCGCTGAATGGGCTTCGAAGCGTTTGGAAAAGGGCCCCAATTTTGGCCGAAAAATCATCTTTAGCGACGAGGCGCATTTTTGGATGAATGGCTATGTTAACAAGCATATGGGACAACTCAAACCTACACGAGGTTCACCAGGTGGCAGTGCATCCACAAAAGGTTATCATTTGGTGCGGATTTTGGGCCGGCACCAAGCATCATTGGTAGGTACTTCTTTGAACTACGTTGGTGAGGCCATCACCGTCAACAGATCGTTGATAACCAATTTCTTTTAGCCCGAATTGAACGATATGGACGTGGACAACATGTGGTTCCAGCAGGACGGCGCTACGTGCCATACAGCGAACGCCACGATGGACATTCTGCATGAACGATTTGAGGATATGGTTATCTCTCGCGGGCACCAAGATCATGCGATTTGACCCTGTTAGACTTTTTCTTGTGGGGTTCTCTGATGTCGCAGGTCTATGCCAATAGGCCGCAATCGACCCATGACCTCAAAGTCAACATAACCCAGGCCATCGCTCAAATTCAGTCGGATCTTTGCGGCAGAGTCATTGAAAATTGGACCTCTAGGATCCGTGCCACCGTGCGAAGCCGCGATGGTCATTTGAACGATGTCATATTCCATACATAATGGCATACGTGGGCCTTTCAAATAAAAAAGGAATTTCGTTGATACCTAACACACAGCTTGTTTTATTCCATTTCAATATCGACCCGACCCTATTGGGAAACCCTTTAATAAGCACTCAAAGCACTCAAAAGTTGGAAGAAAATAAAAAAAGACCTGCAAGTATACTGACGGAAACCAGTTTTAAAATAAACTCATCCAAAACAGTCTAGAAACCAAGAGCACAAGAGATAATGAATAAGAATATAATGAATGAGTTTCGTTAGCCCAAGAGAATGGAACTTTATAAATCGTGAGAAGAAAGGCCGAGAAAAGTTTGGAGGAAAAACTCATGAAGGCTGAAGACCTAGAAGATGACAGGTTTGGACGTAGAACGACCTCGTAGCACAGTCTAACTAGATTTCATTTCTATTGGCCTGGAATCAACCAACGTATTGCAGTGTTAATTACCTTTTTGAAAAATTTTAATTAAACAATTACATTACGTGGGAAGAATTAAAACATATACAACAGTGCTAAGGTCCAGTAGACGTTCAATAACGGCTTTCGAAACAATTTCACGAAGTAGGCCCGAGAGTGACGAGACGTTTCGACAGAACGATATGCATCTAAAACAAACAAACAAACAGACTAGAGGATAAATATAAAATGAAAAGGGACACTTACGAATGTAAACGCAGCAGAAAGCATAATTGTAGCACGACGAATCAAATAACCATTTCGGAGGGAGCTCGAAGGTAGTAGAACATTTTGAATGGGCGAGCAGACATGCAAGAATGCAGCGGAGGTTTAGCTTGTGCCGGGGGCCACTCACAGCCAAACATTATCCGGTGGACGGAGAAAAGTCCAGCAAGAATAAGAGAATAGTCTATTTGGAAGACGGCCGACGAGTACGCCTTCGTTGGGCTCAGGTTCCGGACTTCCTAATAGACTATGAAGCGTTGTGTAACGAACACTTGTATGGAAGTGTCAAAACTAAAAAGAACAAAGTATAAATAATAAGAGTGTAGGACACCATTATAGGTTAAGTTTGATAATTAGTAATACGTAGTGAATTATTTTTAGATAAGTAAGGTGTTAGAGGTTAGATTAATTAGAAAATAATGTACTTAAGATACTTACCTGTTATTTAGAGTTAGGTTGTTCAATTTTAGTTCGATTTTTAGTTTGATTTCCATGAAATGTAATCATATCTAAGGTAGACGTTAATTGTCAAAACGTGAAGTTTAGTTACCAACTCAAATCTAGTATGTAACAAGATCAGAACGCAGATGTTCCGATAACCATGACAACGAAAATATAAACAGAACGAAGTCCTATAAAAGGGAGCGTTCCGCGATTTACGCATTCATTCCTCGACCTCTGCGGGTAACACTTCGGCAAAACAAGAAAATAAGAAGTTATTAAAATAAAACGAGGTCTTTTCATTCACATCAAACCAAAGAACTTTCACTGGATCCTGAATACCCTCCTCCCCCCTTTCATTTTTCTGCGTTCGTCATTGTATGTGTCCGCCGTGGAGCCATAATACGAAACGTGGGTAATTCCGAGCGACCCAAGAAACCCCTAAGGGAAAGACAAAAACAAGAACAGGGTGCTCACGGACACGTAAAAAAAAAAAGATCATCACATCAACTATTGGCACCGCAACTTGGAGCTCTAACCTAACATAACCGAACACTACAATAATTTGACACCACAACAGTATGTCTTTGCTTACATTTCAAATCTACTCTGCCTTTGCAAACCTCAAGTAAACATTTCCATCATTTCTTATGATCAATGAACTGAAAACTATCGCTCCCCTCCCTCCCTCCTAGTTCAACGAGTTTCGTAAGTTTCAGATAAAAGCCAAAGGAAGTTCTGTCAAAAACGTCCAAATCGCCAGTCAATAATATTTTGTTCAAATCCCTTGTAAATTTTGACGAAACCCAGCAGGAACGAGCGCAACGAATCATTTGGCCTTGGGCGAGCATGCAGGTATCTAATCATAAAAGCCCCACCCCCGAGCTGAAGAATTTTCCTTTGCAGAAGACCCACGTATCCAGTCTGTAAAATGACGTTCTGGAAGTGTCCCATTACTGACGGGGAAGGCATCTTTGAAATCTTGAGCAACGAAAAAGGAACCAATAGTTACGTACACACTTTAATTATCCATAAGAAAGTGACTACAAACCTCTAGTTACTGATTTTCGTGTTTCCAACAGCTCGTCAATAGAACAGAGGTCATTCAGACCACAGAGTCCGAGCGGCAGAGATGGCGGAGAAGGTCTTACTTGGCGGCCCTCATAGGCGGCCCAAACTTCAGGATGGGCAAGAAGATCGGCGATTTCGTCGAAATCCAACTTGGCTAGAATAATGAGCAAGTCGCCATCCAACTCGAACCAATGAAGACCAAAGCACCGCAACTCAATTTAGAAAGTCGATTTTATAAGATTATGCGACCTCATGGAGGTACTTTGTCTAATTTGACTTCAAATTCAAACTCCCAGCAAGCTCGATCCTTCCTGGAATTGATTAAAAGCTTGCTTTGTAAATAAGCTTGCTCGTCAAGTGTTGAGCCAACTCCTCATGCCTTTAAATCGCAAACGGTTTCACCGATCATCCCTCGGAAATCGACCAAATATGATTGATTGCTGAGTAAAAGGGTTCTAATTTTGGGCCAGTCCCTCTCTATGTGGATACACCAGGTCCACAATGCAGAATGGAAAAGCCAAGAGGCTCGCGTCTTCTAATTTCTGCTTAAAATTAAATCTGGAGCATCTGGATCACGCCCAATCGTTCCTCTAAAATCCATTAATTAGCTTTGCCAAGCTTAATCACCAAATAGGGATTCTAGTTTTGCACCAGTCTCTCTATATGTCCAAAAGAGAGCGTTGTTGCACAAGCCAAGAGGCTCGCGTCTTCTAATATCACCTTCATACTTCATGTTCTTAAAGCAGAATCTGTTTCATGCTCCTTATTAACGATCATCCCTCCGAAATCAAATCAAATATGCTTGCTAAGCAAATGAGGTTCTCATTTTGGACCAGCCTCTCTATGTGGATACCCCAGGTCCAAAATGCAGGATGGATGGACTAGCCAAGAGGCTTGCATCTACTAATTGCTTCTTCAAATTAAATCTGGAGCATCTGGCTCACACCCAACTCCACCAATCGTTCCTCTAAAATCGATTAATTAACCTTGCTAAGCTTACTCATCAAATAGGGTTTTAGTTTTGGGCCAACCTCCCTATATGGATACCCCAAATTCAAAAGAGAGAGTTATTGCGCAAGCCGAGAGGCTCGCGTCTTCTAATATCACCTTCATACTTCAACTTTTTAAAGCAGGATCTGCTTCACGCTCCTTTTTAACAACCATCCCTCCGAAATCAAATCAAATATGCTTGCTGAGCAAATGAGGTTCTAATTTTGGGGCTGCCCCTCTATGTAAATACCTCAAAATACAAAAGGCAGAAAGGGACGCAGAAGTTAAGGGGTTTGGATCTTCCATATTACTTTAAAATCACATTGCAGCATCTAGTTCACGCCCAACTCCACCAATCATTCCTCCGAAGTCGATGAAGCGAGCTAACCAAGCCTGGTCTTCAAATAGGGCTCTAGTTTAGGATATTTGGATACCCCAGGTCCAAAAGGCAGCATGAATGCGCAAGCCAAAAGACTTGCGTCTTCTAATATCACCTTCAAAGCGTACGGTTCACGCCCAACTCTATTTGGATACCCTAGGTCCAAAAGGCGGGATGAATGCATAAGCCAAGAGACTTGCGTCTTCTAATATCACCTTCAAATCAAATCAGGAGCGTACGGTTCACGTCCAACTCCACCAATCATTCCTTCAAAGCCAATAAAACGAGTTTACCAATCTTGCTCTACAGATAGGGCTCTATTCTAGGGGCAGCCCCTCTATTTAGATACCCCAAGTTCAAAAGGCAGGATGAATGCGCAAGCCAAGAAGCTCGCGTCTTCTAGTATCACCTCAAAATCAATTCAGAAGCTTACGGTTCACGCCCAACTCCACCAATTATTTCTCCAAAATCGATGAAACGAGCTTACTAAGCTTGTTCTTCAAATAGGGCTCTATTTTGGAGGCAGCCCCTCTATATGGAAATCGAAAAGCAGGATGAATGTACAAACAGAGAGGCTCGCGTCTTCTAATATCACCTCAAAATCAAATCAGACGCTTACGGTTCACGCCCAACTCCACCAATCATTCCTCCAAAGTCGATGAAACGAGCTTACCAAGTTTACTTTTCAGTTAGGGCTCTAGTTTAGGGGCGGACAGCCCCTCTATGTCCAAAAGGCAGGGTACCCCAAGTCCAAAAGGCAGGGTGAATTCACAAGTCAAGATGCTCACGTTTTCTAAAGCCATCTTAGGCTCAGTTATACAATTCCAGCTTAACTTTAAGGCAAAGCTTAAACCCTTAACAATAATTGTTGCAATAATCGCTGTTACGTATTTAAGCTTCACTTTGAAGTTAAGCTGACATTGTACTACTGGACCTTCAAATCAAATCCGGAGCGTACGGTTCACGCCCAACTCCACCAGTCATTGTTCCACGAATTTACTTAGTTAAAAATGGGGTTTTAGCGTTAGGTTAGCCTCTCCCCAAATCCTTTTCTTTTGTAGAAGCTTGGAGAATCATCGAAAGACATCACCAATGGTAATCCAAGTATTAGATGTGTTGGATTTAACCTCCATCGTCACCTTCATGGTTCATAGACGAGGGCGCCTAACAACTAAACTTCTAATTCCTGGAGTTCGTCGTTAGGCATTGCATCAGGAATTTCGGGACTGTTAGATCTTCACGTTTACAGTCCTCTTAAGAGCCTGGTTTGGAAGGAATAGCAGCTCTGGTAGAATTTTCACGATCTTCACGATATCTGGAGAATGTCCCATAAAAGCGACAGTGCTGACCGCTTTAGCTCCAGTGCGTCCTTTGTAGCATATTGCCGGGAACACTCACCAAAGCCTCCCGTGCAGCTAATTGTCAGGAATAACTCACCATATTAGCCTTCCGTACAGCTTATTGTAGGAAGCACATCAAAAACCACAGAAATGACACTTCAGCTTTCCCCCCAGAAATGGCTGAATTTGATCATATGATCTATGTTTGCCATTTTGCCTCAGTCTTCGTGTTTTGCAAACGTATTTTATCTTGTGGTTAAACATTCATAGTTAAAATGTTATTAGGTGATTAAAAGTATAGCTTAAATTTTTTAGTTTGCAGTTTTTGCCCAAGACATTTTAAATATTCCCGCTTGTGGGTCGCATCGAGAATATGACGAAGGTCACCAGTTAACGTTTAAAAAGAACAAAGTTGCAGCATATTGTCGGGAGCACACACACAATCCTTCCATGCTGCTTATTGTCGGAAGTATATCCACACACAACCTTTCCGTGTAGCCTATTGCCGGAAGCTCACGTAAAGTTTCCGTGCAACTTATTGTCGGAAATATCCATCGCATACATCTCTTATCAAGAGCATCATTTATACTCCGCAGAACGGCACATCGACGTCATCAAAGCCAGCAGTGGAACAAGAGATGAAAAATGCGTAATTTGAAAATTTGTTGCAAGCTGATTTTGATTGCAATGGACAAGTGTTTCGAGCCAATTTAGGGCAGAACTCGATTGCAAAATTCTATAAATAATTAAATGACTTAAAATGTTATAAATCTAAAGGATAATTTATGAAGGACTTATGAAATGTTAGTCGTATTTGCCTAAGCTATTAATTATAATATGCGCGCGATAATGAATCAGGAAATATTTCCTACGGAAATAAGTGGCTAAATAAAAATATTCCGTACGCTTACAATTTTCAACAAATTAAGGGAAATTAAATCAGATCATAATCAGTCTCACTTTCTTTCGACGTAACTGGGCGATCGCGAAAAAAAAAAATCACTTCCGCCGCGGCGTAATTAGAATTTTCTTAACGTGTGTGTCGACTTCCTCCATGCGATGCATTTAAATCTCTAATCGGTGCGAAATTGCGAATCGAAACTAATTTTTAAAAAGCTCGTTATGTCACCGCGCACCCGCTTTAAATCGGAGGGAAAGGTACACGCCAAAGGGTGGAATGGCACTTTTACTTTGCTTCGCGTCGCAAACGACGAATAACATGTTAAATAATTCGTGGATTGCGTGAACGATTAACGACCGTAGCTAATTAAGTTTCACTCTAATTTTTATTTTGAGACGTCATTCAAGAGCTTGATGGGAATGGGAGGAAGAATGGCTTTGTTGTTTGTTGTCCTGGCGCGATTTGAAAGCGCTTCGTAAAAATCATCTGAGCGCATCTGATTTCATAATGAATCTAGGCTACGTAATTTTGCAAATGTTATCTATTTACTATCATCGTCAGGGACTGGTCCTACGAAACATTTTTTTTCTACGTAAAACAATCTCTTGTTTATGGTTGTATCATCACTTGGAAGATGCGTTAAAGAATAAATAACGAGTACCGGTTCTTCGTGCTTTACAGTTTTCAGCGGTAACGAAATGCCGAGCGATTACTTCGAAAATGCCAGAGTCACCTGTCAGATCCTGAAAACCGGATGGACGGACACTCTTTCCGCGGACTCTCACCGGCGAGCAGGTTCTTGTAAATCTGGTGGTCGGCCGCAGAGCGTTCACTCGCAGTCCACCACGTGCTGAAGCAGTACGTGCTGCTCTTTACCACGGTTGCGAAAGCGCGCTGAAATTTGCATCCCTGAAACTCGCTAGTGATTATGATCGAGTCGTGGACGAAACCTCGCGCTGTTTCATTAAAAACGGACTATGTGATTGAATGTTTTTTTCTTTGAGAGATCGCCTGACTTAATTGTGCGTGTTTTTTGCAAAGAAAAAAAAAGGGTCCACCGTAGCCGACCAGTGTCAATTAGGAGGTAAGAATAAGTATAGTGAAGCTGAAATATTTTGAAACTGCCTCTATTATTTCAAATTTCCTGCTTGGCTTCGAGCCCCGTGTTATTATTCGATGATGTATTTTAGGTCAGTGTTGCGAAATCAGTTCTAAAATACGAGTGATAATCAGAGAGCGGCCTGCTTTAGGATTGTGATGCAGTTTGCCTTGAATAAGTCACTTTCGAATAAGTAAATATAAAATAAATGTGAAGAGTGTTCTTGTAAATCTGCCTATTATGAACCATCATCTAAATGACGGTTATTGTTGACTTGAATTTCTTCAAATCAATTTTTTATTGAATACTGTCACTCACCATCAATTCGGTAGCCATTATGAAAATATGAGTCCACTACGTTTCTGAGAAAAAATGTTTTTTTCCTTTGGTTTTTGCATTCTAAAATCAAACGTAGGCAAACGCGTAAAACTGATTGAAATAAGTGGACTTCTAAGGAAGTTAAAACCTCAAGTCAGAATCTAAGAGATCTTTACCTTCTTAAGTGCAGTTATCTTGTTCTTGCAAATGCCTATAAATCTGCCAAGTGCAAAGGTCTCGTTCTTGTAAATAAATCTAAAAGAGATTTTATCAAGGAATTATCTTTGGTTCGGTGACCCTTCTAAAACCTCGCGGCAGGTAATTTCACATCTTTCTGGTAAGGTCGGGGTAGATAATGACAGTCAGTTTTATGAAGATCCAATAGTTGTTTCACTGACTATTTCATCCAAGCGCCTATATATATATATATATATATATATATATATATATATATATATATATATATAATCGTATCCCCCTTGCCTTTCAGTGTGAGGTTTGTTGATTTATAAGAGAGATTGCTTAATACAGTACACTATCTCTATTCTTAACTTTTCCTAATCTGTTAAACTGTTTGTTCTAATTCTCCTTAAATTAATGCAATCCTCGCTTTATTTAATTAAATAAAGTGTCCTTTCTATTCTTCATACACAAACTTCCTCCATAATTTTTAGTCTCTTGCTAGTATCTTTGCCTCGTTCCATGTCGTCTCTTTCTTTATCAGAATTTTTCCCAGTATCTTATTCCATGATTCCTGTGGTCTTCCTCTATTTCTTTTTCCTGTCCTCCTTGATTCCCACACTTGCTTTACCGGTCGACTGTCGTTCATCCTTTGAAGGTGTCCCCACCAGCTTAACTGTCGTCTTTTCACAAATTCTGACACTGATGTTATTTCCATTTCTTCTCTAATTTGTGCGCTTCTCATTCGGTCTCTTAACGTCACTCCTTTAACTTTCCTTAGATATTTCATTTCTGTGGCTTCTAGTTTTCGTTTCAAACGCTTGTTTAATGTCTACGTCTCGCATCCGTATGTCATTGTTGGTCTGAAAATTGTCTTGAATACATTCAATTTTGTTTTCCGTTTTATTTCTTTTTTCCCGATAAAGTTCTTATTCATGGCATGATACGGTTTGTTAGCCTTTCATTTATTTTTGTTTCTTGCCTTCCTTGTTCATCAAACATGACTCCCAGGTATCTAATTTTCTGTACTTGTTCTATTCGTCTTCCTTGTGTCTGTATGTTTGTCTTCTTATGTTCTTTAGCTACGACCATTATTTTTGTCTTATCTGTATTTATTCTCATTTTGTTCTGTGTTAGTATTTCATCCCATAGTGTTACGTTTGTTTGTAGGTCGTTTTCATTTTCTGCGGGAATAACCACGTCGTCTGCGAAGGCGCATGTAGATATAGAAATTGGTTGTAGATTCCTGTATCCTACGTGCAGATTCTTCATCTCTTGTTGACATTTCCTTATTATGTCGTCCATGAATATTGTAAATAGGACTGGAGTTAAGGCTCCACCCTGTCTTAGCCCCTTAGAACTCCTTTGAAATGTTGTTATTGCTAATGACGTAGTTTCTTGTATTTCTGTACAGATTTTGTATGACTCGTATCAGCTTTGTTTCTACTTTTCTTGAATATAAACTTTCCCATACTTTCTTACGTGGTACACTGTCGAAAGCCTTTTGTAGATCTAAAAATGCTAAATATGTTTTCTTGTTGTATTGTATCCTCTTCGCAACTATTTCTTTTATTGTGAAAATATGATCTTGTGTACTCCTTCCTTTTCGGAATCCACTTTGGGCCTCCAATAATGTATGTTCTACCCTTGTACGTAGTTTTGTTTCAATTATTTGCTCGTATATCTTGAGGGATATACTTAATAATGTAATGCCTCTATAGTTGTTGCAGTCTTTGTTGTCGCCTTTTTTGTAAATTGGAACAATCTGGCCTATTTCCCAATCGCTTGGTATTTTTTCCTCAATCCATATCTTGTTGTACATTTTAGATCCATCTTCTGCATCATTTCCGGTGTAATTTTGTCATGTCCTGGTGATTTTCCCATCTTCATTTTTCTTAAAGCTGCTTCTAGCTCTTCTTTTGTTATTTGTTCTTTTTCTTCGTTTTGATTGCTCATTTCTTTATTTGTATTTTCCTCTGTGTTATTTTGGTTTTCCTCTTCTTCAACGCCAAGTATCTCTTCGAAATGTTCTTTCCATCTGTTCATTATATCCGTGGGATTTGTTATCAGTTTTCCTTCTTTAACTTTCAGTGTTCTTACTTTTTTGTTCTCCCCTTCCTAATTGTTTTTAATACTTTGTAGAATAGTTTTTGATTTTCTCTGCTATGGTTTTCCATTTTTTCTCCGAACTCCTGCCAGGTTTTATATTTAGCCTCTCTTATCAATTTTTTCACTTTTATTCTTTGTTCTTTATATTTGTTGTATTTGTTTTGTTTCCTAGGTATTGTTTCCATTTTTCCTTCTTCAGTTTTATTTGTGTTTTTCTTTCTTCATTCCACCATCTTAGCCAAATCTGTTCCGCTTTCATTTGTTTCCGTGTTTCTTTAATGTTATATATCTCTTGCTTTATTGTTTGTTCGTATTTCTTAGCTACTTCTGTTTCTTGTAATTTATATGTCTTGATCGTTTCTTGTTTGGTTGTCTGCCTGTTCTCTCTTTCTACGTTGCCTTCATAAACTGTTACTTTCATTTTTGCGACCACTAAAAAGTGATCGCTATATATTTCTGCCCCTCTTTTGACGCTTACATCTTTAATCAGTTTTCTATTAATATGATAAACAATATTACAAAACCTAAGGCAACGGTAATGATCGATTTTAAATACATTTCTGACTTGTCGTGGATCAAAAGCCGCCCGCGTGCCACTCCATAATTTGACGCCCCCTAACGAATGACTTGGTGTACGCAAACTTTATACGGTCAATTTTTAATCAAACTAAATATTATGGTTTAAGAGATTTTTTATTTATAAATATTATTATTAATATTAGAAAAAAGAGACAAAATTATCTCAAAAACAAAAGGAACTTAAAATTTCTAAAAACTTAAACTTGCGTTACTAAATTAAGTAGGATAAATAGATATATGCTTAACTATACTTATACTATAAATACGTAATTTTATAAAAGTTTAAAAAACGCACAAGATACTAACATTTAATGTTGATATGAAAAATTTAACATAATATAAAAAATAAATAATATAAATTATAAAAACTTTTCTACTTTTGATTGTCGCAAATTCTTTTAAGATATCCTCTGTATTGATAGTATCTGGAAGTTTATATCCTATGGACAAAATTGCTAATCCAGATAATCTTTCCTGTAACATTGTAGATCGTAAATAATTTTTTATTACTTTAAGTTCAGAAAATGAACGTTCACCTAATGCCACTGACACCGGAAGAGTAAGAAGAATTCTTAAAGAAATTGTTAAATTGGGAAAGGTTGACGTTAAATTATTTTCAAAGATCTATGATAAGTCGTAGGGATTTTTAAATTCGTTTGACAGCGAAAACATTTTAAGCGCTTTTATTTCATTAAAGAAATCATTGCCGTCAGTGTCAGATTCATTTTTGGATTCGTCGATTAATTTTGCAAATCGGGCAAATCGAGAATATTACTAAAGAATTCAAAAACATCATTGAAACTCAATCTGTCTTGCAAGGTGATTAAGGTTTGGTCAATGATTCTGTTAAAAAAAAATATTTTAAAGTTTTGCTTTGGATTCACAACTGGTTCATCGGGATGTTCATAATCGATAAATTTCGGTCGCATTTTTCCGCGAGTGTTTTGAATGGGTGGAAAAGTAGTTTCTGCGTCTAGATTTAAAGCTACTTCTGCTGTTTTAGTTAGAATTTCCTCAAAATTGTTATCATTACGATAAATGTACTTTTTAAAGTGTTGGTTATTGTCCTGTGGCAATGTTCCACGAAATTTAGCGACACCCTTTATACAGCCGGCGATTTTTCTTAAAAACTTGGCGTCTTGGCATACTTGAAAAACCTGAAAACCCTGCCTTTTCTTTGCGTGTTACCTTTTAAAGTTATAACGAAAAACAAATGCACATCGCGAGGTGGAAAAAAAGATACAAGTTTTCTTAAATATGTTTTTCCTGTGCATACTGTATACTCTTATATACCTTTGCATACTCTTTTTTATGACGACTGTAAACACTATGTGTAATTGACTGAATATCATTGATTATTATTATAAATGGAACACCCTGTGTATTATTCGCTAAAAAATTGTCGAGAAAACAATGATTACAAATTCGCTCTTAATTAAATTAATGAGATGAGAAATGAGATACTTTTGAACCCTTATGAGAGTTCAAATCGATTAATAGATCCTTAAAGAATAATAAAAATAAAAAAGAAAGAAATAACTGCGCGTACAAATACCTTTTCGACTGATTTTATTATGTTTTTTTTTCCACCAATGTGTTTCTTAGAATTCAAAAGGAAAAGAAGAAGAAAAGCAGATAAAAATTTTGTGAAAAATATTTCGCCCTATATCACTCATTAAAAAAATAAAATGAATAAGAAAGTGACTAAAAAAAAACAGTCGAAGAACTCCACACGTACAAAATATTTTGGGAGATTCTGTTTTGTTTGTTATTTCTACAATTTGTTTCCTAAATTCAAGGAAAAGAGAAAGTAGAAGGAGAAAAATTGCACAAATCAAAAAAGGGTGTTTAAAAAGCATGTTCGGATATTTTACCCAGTTATAGATCACAGCAATACAAACACAAAAGTTTCAATAAACGTAGGTCCGCAAGTCAACCGTTTCCGAGATTTTATGAGTTTTTGAAATGAAACTTAATTACGCGCAGCAATGGTAGTAGTGAGAGTGATTTAAAACACAACTCTATACATGGAAATGGAAGGAGAACATCTAGCCCCAAACACTTAAGCTCCGCTTAACTATAAGCGTCGCTTGGAACATGACTTTACACAATATTGTGTAACCTCAAACGTCACATTATAAATGGCCTCAACTGTAATTGATTTTAATCAAGTGTTTTTTTTAATAACACCACTATTAGCTTGAATTAAAAAGCTACGGTTCGATTAATGGCGTATGCTAACCGTTTTGGTCCGCCATCTTAGGGTTGGTTACCTGAACAAGAGGGGATACCACTTTAACGCCGTCGAAGTGGTAACTGAGTGTGACTCCCTCTTGGTGTTCGCTTTCTCGTTGAAACGGGGCAACACCTGTCGGGTGTCTGACGTGACGCTTTATGGATTCCTAACCTCGAAGCACACAAGACTTGGACGTTCGCTTTTGGGATGTTTTTATTAAAGTTCACATACAGTAAACGCCTAGCGTTGTAGGTATTCCAATTTGTGACTTACTGTCAGGAAAATGGAAAACAAATTTATACGACTGATGTTTCTCTTAAATAATTTATTTAAAAGTGTAAATTTCACCGTACAAAATAGACAGATCTTTTAATAATATGTACAATTGGACTCTATTTGTTTATGAAGACGTTTCTTGTCATTTCTCAACGTCCCGCTGCTTTTGGCTCCTCTGGAACCTGCAAAACATCAACAGAATTAAATTTTTCTAATTATTTCAACCACTATTTTGATTGATTTTTGATTGAGGTCAAGTTGGAATTACTGACGTATTTGCCAACATTTTTTAGCGATGATCTGAACACAAGGCAACAGATTTCTTTTTTGTCAATCAGGTCGATTTCTTGTAGTTTTTGAAATGAATTGAAAATATTTATAAAAATAAAGTCTTACATTATGGCTCGGTACAATTGAAACGTTTGTGTAACCGCTATGAACACATTGACGCTAAACAATCCGTAATTCTTGGGAATTATAACCAAGGAATACCGCGACCAAATTATTCCAGTGGCGGACAGAGCTATCGTCTGGGGGATGCTCAGAGATTCCACAGGCCTTGCCAGGTCGCTAATTCCTGCTATGACTAAACCCTAAAACAAAAACAAAAAAGGAACATGAAATTAAAATGTGATTGACATAGATGTAATCGTTTAGTTAATCCGAAAGAGATGCACAATTCTCGTTGCTATGACAACCTAATTTAATGTTCATTTTAGTAATAAGGAAAGGAAGCGAAAAGTCCGGCCCTTAGTTACACAAAAATCGAAAGCAAACTTAACTGTACAGGAAAGTTACGTTTAGTATTGTTTGCAGGCATTTAAAAAAAATAAATAAAATTACGACGACTGGTGATCGTAGAACTCAGTACCGCAACCTACTCAGAATGAAGAGTTATTGCAAATTGCCATGTTAAAAGCGTTATCTATCTAAACGACAGTTGCCACATGTTGTTTTAAATTGATTATATCCGTACCCTTGACATTGCTAATCTTGATGACATCAAGAGATTATTTATTAGTAAAGTAGGTACACGCGGTTCGCCTTTTTTTTAAAGCCGCGATAACATTTTGCATTTTGATAACGCGCTTAAAATACTTCGATATAAGTAAGTTCTGACAAAGCAGTTTCGCCTGTTGACTTCTTTCCATTCATTCACTAATTATCTAGGAGTATTATTTTCTTTACTTAAAAAAAAAAAAACCGCGAACTGTCTAGTTTAAATTTGTCGCTTATAGCTAAAGAAAATGCGCACAGATGGCGCCAATAACATTTGGAGCGCCAAACTCCAAAGCCCAGTCATAAATGCTACGAAAATTTGTAATTGAAATATACTTATGTAGATCGTACGAGGTAAGCTTGCTTCATTTGGTAAAACTCCTGCGGAATTATTAAGTGTAAATGTGGCGCTTGTGTACATAGATGGCGCTAGTAAAAAAATTAATTTGGCGCTTGTACTCGTACTTAAAGGAAATGCGCCAGTGAAATTTTGGATGCGAACCAGATTTAGGAATTCCAATTCAGGCAAATTACCTTCAAACTTTTGCGCCGAAACAGTCGTAATTGCTGTGTATTCTTATAGAAGGCATTTATAAAGAATCGTTTGAGAATATTTCGTAAATGTGTTCAATTAAGAACTTCCTTAGGTTAGTTTTGATTTTATGACGAGGGAGAGCAGAGAGAAAGGGATGACTTCCTAAGCTGATTGACGTTCAACGTATGACAGTTGCTTATAACCAGACGTCGGACATTTCGGAGCGTTGCTATGACTACGCATTGAATGGGCGCCTTTCATTTCATAACGTCAGAAATGTTCGAAGTCTACCTATAACCTAAAGCGCAATGTTACGAATGAATGACACTGTATATTCGAAACAATTTTTTTTTTTGGGATCTGTGTAAGGGGTGGGGCATTTATGGTTTGAACAAAGTCGGCAAATTTGTTTTTTAGAATTAATAAAATTGCTTCTTGTTTTGACGGTTTCTAAAATATATTAGTAAAGATATCAACAGAAAATATTTTTTGGGCGTTAATAATAATTGCGATAAATTACTAATAGAATTTTTAAAATAATTTCTATTTCTATTCAGTGATCTACATGGACTGAAACTCGAATTATTCTTGTATGAACTCTAGACAGTTGTTTTGGAACAATGTGTAGCAATTGCACTTCGGTTCGTGCATAACTAACCGACGACCAATGTGCAGCATTTACACTTCGGTTCGTGCATAGCTAACCGACAAACAATGAACAGCATTTACAATTCGGTTCGTGCATAGCTAACCGACAAACAAAGCACAGCATTTACACTTCGGTTCGTGCATAGATAACCGACAAACAATGAACAGCGTTTACACTTCGGTTCGTTCGTAGCTAACCGACAAACAAAGAACAGCATTTACGCTTCGGTCCGTGCATACCTAACCGACAATTGTAAATATTTACAGAATTTTTTTTGTGTAAATTCAGACAATTTTTTGCGAACAATTCTCGAGCTTCTTGGAAAAACCTCATTTTTCCAAACACAACTTTTTTGGAGAAACAAAAAAAAGTGCCTGTGGACATATGACGTTCTTACGGAATCCCAGTATAGGAAATGATAACTCTACAGCTATAAGCAATAGATGGCAGTGAAATCGCGATTATGGCAAAAATGTACATGTGAGGTTTTTCCAAGAAGCTTGTCAATTTGTAATATTTACACATCGGTTTATGTACGGGTAACCGACGAAAATTGCATGTATAGAATTATACCTACATGGCATTTATTGGTTCATTTTACTACCTTCCACGAATAGCACTTCTTTGGGTCGACTTTGCGACGTTCACTTTTATTCATTGGTTAACACGAACGGAAACCCGAATTCTTTTTGTGTGACTTTCAGAGAATTGTCATTTATTTAGCAAAGCTAACCGACAAATATTGTATAGCATTTACACTTCGGTTCGTGCATAGCTAACCGACAAGCAATCAACACCAATTACATTTCGGCTCGTGCACAGCTAACCGACAAACAATGAATAGCATTTACACTTCGGTCCGTGCATAACTAATCGTCAGTTGTATTTACAGAATTATTTTTGTGTGAAATGTAGGCAATTGTTCCAATTTGTAGTATTTACGCTTCGGTTCGTGCACGCCTAACCGACAACAATTGCACAAATAGAATATGTGGCATTTATTTTCTCATTTTATTACCTTCCGGGAATAGAAGATAATTTACCACTTCTTTGGATCGACGTTCGATGTTCACTTCTATTTGGCGGTTAACATGGACGGAAATCCGTATCATTTTTGTTTGAAAGCTGGGCAATTGTTTTCGAACAATGTATAGCAACCAACAAACAATGTACAGCATTTACATTTCGGTTCGTACATAACTAACCGACAAACAATACACAACATTTACATTTCGGTTCGTGCATAGCTAACCGACAAACAATAAATAGCATTTACACTTCGGTCCGTGCATAGCTAACCGACAATCGTGTTTACAGAATTATTTTTGTGTGGTATGTAGGCAATTGTTTGGGAACAATTTGTAGTATTTACGTTTCGGTTCGGTTGCCTAACCGACAACAATTACACTTATAGAATTGTATATGGTATTTATTTTCTCATTTTATTACCTTCCGGGAATTGAAGATAATTTAGCACTTCTTTGGATCAACTTTTCGACGTTCGCTTCTATTCAATGATTAACACGGACGGAAACCCGTATTATTTTTATATAAAATCTACGCAATTGTTTGGGAATAATGTATAGCAGTTGCACTCGGCTTATGCTAAGTTAACCGACAGACAATGTATAGCATTTACACTTCGGTTCGTGTATAGCTAACCGACAAACAATGAACACCATTTACACTTCGATTCGTGCATAGCTAACCGACAAACAATTTACAGCATTTACACTTCGGTCCGTGCATAGCTAATTGTATTTACATATTTTTTTACATATTCAAATGTAGACAATTGTTTGAGAACAATTTGTAATATTTACGTTTCGGTTTGTGCACGCCTAACCGACAATCGTTGCTGTTATAGAATTATATATGGCATTTATTGTTCCATTTTATTGCCTTCTGGATATAGAAGATAATTTAGCACTTCTTTGGATCAACTTTTCGACGTTCACTTCTATTTAGTGGTTTACACGGACGGAAATCTGAGTTATTTTTGTGTGAAATCTAAGCAATTGCCATTGAAACGTAGGATCATCAATGCTTATTATTAATACTTAAAAGTAATACTTATTAATAAGATGAATACAATTTTTAAATTGTTCTTTAAAACAAATTTGTAATATAATCCTCCGAACACTTTCTAATTTGTACTGCCATCGACGTTTCGTTGTACAATTTCAACCTTGAAAAAGCCACATAGCGAAACGTCGATTTAAACTTCAAATTTGCGTATCTCACGCCAAATAAAAAATAAACAAGGAACAATATTGCAGTATAAAGCACAGAAAGCGTGTGGGGGTTGCATAATTTGTTTTTTTTGTAACTTTTATGAACAAATAGAAAATTTTGTATTGTCTGTGTGTTACGCAATATATTAATAAACTAATTGCGACGGTGCAAACAAACAAACAGACAAATTACTTAAGGCATTGTCGATATAAGATTAGATAACAAATTTTGTAAACCAAATTAACTAATGGAAATATTGAAATCATAGATATGAATAGGCGCTCGGTACTTTCTACATTTTACAGATTATTACTAATGAGCGGTTGTCGGTCAGAGGCATCCTGTTCCGCTCATTAGTTATTACCTCTAGCAGAAATCTCATTTGAGGTTTCTATTATAATACTATTTCAATTCCTTTGGCACTCCAAAGACTTTTAACTTCTTAACCAAACTTTAGTGATCGTTTAGATTCGTAAGTTTTATTTGTTTTGTTAAACCCAAAATTTTACGGGCCAAACGATAAAAAGAAAGCTTACCCATTTGAAAGCCGGCGCCCAAAAAAACACAGTTTTCGGACCTGAAAACAAATTCAAAAATTATAGCAATCAAGATATTTTGCGAAAGGAAAAAAACAAAGTCGCCTCTAATTTGCAAGTCAAATGCTTTCGCACCTTGTCAACAAGCATGTTTTTCAAGTGCAAATATTATCTGAAACGCAGCAAACTTAGATATGTAGCGTGATTGTGAAGTAAGTACTTGTTGAGGGCGATTGCAATCGCTTTTTCAAAAAAGGAAAATTACAAGAACGTCCTCGAATGGCGCGCTCCACGCGCGCGGACCTACTTATTAAGCGCATCGAACAAACACAGACTTAACAGGTGTTGCACTCGCATTCGCTTACCTGCGGGATGTTGCCAAAGTGGTTGTAGTTTAGCGGGGACGTACTTGTCCAAAACGGACATGGATTTCTTGTATATCGAAGCCATAACTCTTTTTGAGTCCGAGCGCGCCGTAGGTCAAACGAACTACGACAACAGAAACACCACCGACCGACCAGGGTCACTTATTTTAATAAGTGAATGTGATTCGCGCCGATAGTCGGTGATTGCTTGTTGGCGAAGTGACGTAGAAGCCAAGCTAGTATATTTATACTACGTCTACAGGTCTAAAGCAGAAAGTCGAGAATCGCTCGATCGCCCGCTCGTAACGAACTGGGGTTTTACACTGAATGATAGCGGGAATGAATGGCTCAGATTAACATTTGTACGTCTTCTTATCGTACGCCGTAGTACATACTAAAATAATTCGCTTTATCGGTCGGGTATACGTCGAAAAGGAAACGTTCGCGTCGCTTTTCAATCAAGTTTCACGCAACCCAATTTACATACCTGTCCAGCGCCTGTATATGCAAATTCGTGTTTGAATTAGGCGATAAACTATCTAATCGATATTAATTGGACACCTTTTTGATCAGTTTAGCAGTACATTCATGTTTAATTATCGACTTTTCGATCTATTCACACGGACGGAAACCAGAATTATTTTTGAGTAAAATCTGGACAATTGCTCTAATATTTACGGTTCGGTTCGTGCACGGCTAACCCACAACAACTGCACATATAGAATTTTATGTGGCATTTATTTTGTTATTCCGGAAATAGAAAATAATTTAGCACTTTTTTGGAGCAACTTTGCGGTGCTCACTTCTATTTAGTGGTTTACACGGACGGAAATCAAATTATTTTTGAGTGAAACCTAGACAATGTGTGGTATTTACGCATCGGTTCGTGCACGGCTAGCAATTGTACTTACGGAATTATCTTTGGCGTTTATTTTTCATTAGCACTTCTTTGAATCAACTTTTCGACGCTGACTTCTAATCAGTGATCTACATGAACGGAAACCTGTGTTATTTTTTTATGAAATTCGGACAGTTGTTAGGGAAACTTCGGTTCGTGCATAGCTAATCGACAAACAGTGTATAGCATTTACACTTCGGTTCGTGCATAGCTAACCGATACAATAAACAGCCTTTACATTTCGGTCCGTGCGTACTTGTATTTACAGAATTATTTTTGTGTGAAATCCAGACAATTGTTTGGGAACAATTGACGAGCTTCTTGGAAAAGCCTCATTTGTCCAAAAGACAACGTTTTTTGGAAAAATAAAAAAAATTAACCTATAGGCTTATGACGTTCTTACGGAATCCTAGTATAGGAAATGATAGCAAAAGATGACAGTTAAATCGCGTTTGCGGCAAGAATGTACGTGTGAGGCTTTTTCAATTTGTAATATTTACGCATTGGTTTGTTGTTTTGTCTCATTTTTTTCTTAAACGAAGGGGCGTGGCATTTATTGTTTGTAAAAAGTCAACAAATTTGTTTTTTTCGAATTAACAAAATTGCTTCTTGTTTTGACGGTTCTTAAAAGAGATTAGTAACGATATCAACAGAAAACATTTCTTGGGCTTTAATAATAATTGTAATAAACACAAACTGAATATTAAAAATAATTTCTATTTCTATTCAGTGATCTGCATGAACAGAAACCCGTACTATTTTTGTGTGAACTCTAGGCAATTGTTTTGGAACAATGTATAGGAATTGCACGTCAGTTCGTGCATAGCTAACCCAAAAACAACGTGCGAAGCATTTACACTTCGGTTCGTGCGTAGCTATCCGACAAACAATGGACACCATTTACACTTCGGTTCGTGCAAAGCTAACCGACAAACAAAGAACAGCATTTACACTTCGGTTCGTGCATAGCTAACCCACAAACAATGTACAGCATTTACACATGAGTCCGTGCATAACTAGTCGACATACAATGAACACCATTTACACTTCGGTTCGTGCATAGCTAACCGTCAATTGTATTTACAAAATTATTTTTGTGTGAAATGTAGAACAATTTGTAGTATTTACGCTTCGGTTCGTGCACGGCTAACCGACAGCAATTGCACTTATAGAAATTATACTTATTTGGCATTTGTTGTCTCATTTTATTACCTTCCACGAATAGAAGACAATTTAACACTTCTTTGGATCAACTTTTCGACGTTCACTTCTATTCAATGGTTAACACGGACGGAAATCTGAATTATTTTTGTGTGAATTTTAGACAATTGCCATTTATTTTGTCATTTTATTATCTTCTGTGAGTAGAAAATTATTTAGCACTTCTTTGTATCAATTTTTCGACACTCACTCCACTCACATGGACGGAAACCCATATTGTTTTTGTATGAAATCTAGACAAATGTTCGGGAACAATGTATAACATTTACACTTCGGTCCGTGCATAGCTAACCGACAATTATATTTACAGAATTACACATATATGCAATTCATTTCTTTTTACCTTCCTGGATAGAAAATAATTTAGCACTCGTTTGAGCGTTCATTTCCGTTCAGTGGTTTACACGGACGGAAATCTAAATCTGTATGAATATGGCTAGAGCTAAGAACAAATGTTCCAATATAACTACTACTTACGTTTCGGTTCGTGCGTAGCTAATCGAGAAACTATGTACAGCATTTACACTTCGGTCCGTACATAGCTAACCGACAATTTTATTTACAGAATTAGACGTACATGGATTTTTTTTCTTCCTGGATAGAAAGTAATTTAGCACTCATTTGGGCATTCACTTCCGTTCAGTGGTTTACACGGACGGAAATCTAAATCTATATGAGCTTGAGCTAAGAACAGTTGTTCCACAGTAACTAGTATTTACGTTTCGGTTCGTGCACAGCAATCCAATAACAATTATGTTTAAAGAATTGTAAGTTATCGTTACTTTTCCATCAAGAAAGCTGAGCGTTAACTCCCTTTTATTGCCTGGTAGGAATGGAAATTAATTTAGATTATTTAAGTCCTAAATTTAATTATCAATAGTTGGAGTTTACGCCAGTGATTCTCATCGTAGGCTAAACCTTCCCTTGGGGTGCATTCAAAATGTTCATAGGGTCGTCCAAAAACGTCACAAGAGATGTTAATGTCACGTAGTGAGATTGTTAAAGAAAAGTTAGTTTAGTTTATTTTTTTTTAATATTTCTTTTTTGTAATATCCATAAAGCTTATGGTGGCCTAATTATTTTATTTCAAACGAGGTCGAGAGCAACAACCAAAAACAATCGTCGTTCAGAAACAATGTATTTGTGTTTCGGCTCGCGCATAGCTGACCAACAACAATTCCTCATTAGTAGAAATGAGAATGAACACGTTTTTAAAACTCGTTTCAATTTCTATCTTCCATACTAATTGGTCAACAATTTTGCGTGCGTTTTTCAAATTTTCGTCGTACGGAAATCTGAATTGGTTTACAAAATTCAGCGTAACAGTAACAATTGTTGGTCAGAAACAATGTATGGTATTTACGGTTCGGTTCGTGCGTAACTAACAAACAAGCGGTTACGTTTACGGAATCATGTATTGCGTTCAATTGTTTATTAAAGATTTTAAGAATAGCCTAACTTTTATTTATTACTCTTCCACGATTTGAAAATCCGGACAGTCATTCTTGGTAATGCAATAGCCAATGGCGGTTATTGCACGAGAATAATACGTTTGGTATTTACGCTTCGGTTCGCGCATAACTTACCAATTGTTGCAATTGTTTGCGCGCTATGCGCTAGGAATTAGGGGAACTAGTAAATATTTTTCTCTTGTGGGATGTTTATCCGAAAAAAGAAAATTATTCTCTATAATTGGCATCTTAAATGTCATGGCATGAGCTTTAAATCAAGCACGATGACAAGAAATTTATCATTCACGCTTCGGTTCGTGCGCTAACTCGGAGATAGCGATTTTGCAATTGTCTTTGCCTATTTCTTCACGAGGGGTTTGGATGCAAGGTTTTGAAAATTGAAATGAAAGCAACCATTTCGCAGAAATCTGAATTATACAGCTAATGCAATCGGCAATCGGGAGTAAACGTGTGGCATTTACGGTTCAGTTCGCGCGCCATAATACATCGATAGCCTTTGTTTCTACATTTTTTTTATGTTGCTTCATGTGTGTTATTAAGCCTCTTTTAATGGATTCGGGCAACACTAGAATGAACAAGCGCGATCATTGTTATAATTAGCTCTTAATTGTTGGCTCTGATTAAATCGACATTGATAAAGCTAAGTGTGAGTCCTTGACAAGGACAACTAAAAAAAAATTTCTGAGCGTGCGAAAACAATGAACGGGAAAGATTGTGTAATAGAAACCAATTTTTTTAACCAAAGGCAATACAAAAAAATTTATAAAAGTATGGAGTCCTTGACATCTTTTTAATAAATGATAATAAACGTTCGCCCATGTGCTTGTAGCACTTTTTTATACCCCATTTCTCTTTGAATTGATGACTGTATTAACATGTTCTTGCGTCATTAGTTTCTGCCGGCAAAAAAAAAACTTGGCAGTGATTTGCAAAGCTTTGACACATGTGATTTATTTACTAACTTGATTTTTTTGCCATACCGACCTTAGCTACGTTCAAGACCCGTCATGTAAATAATAAAATGATTGATCGTTTGAGGCTCACTAGTTTGATCCACCAAGATCACGATCGTGGTACTAACGACGATGTACTAAGTGGATAATTTAAAAGGTGCGAATTCTAACTGTACATATTTGCACTTGGAGAATCGTTCAGAATTTCTTTTCAATTGCAAAGTCAAACATCATCGCCTGTGCATGCACCGACAAAGTGGATGATAGCACGTATCGGAAATGTAAAGCGTGTTAATTAGCGCACGATTTTCCTCCTGTTTTCTTCAAATCGAGCTATTTCAATGCTAATGTTAATAACAAATAGTCTGAGCGCGTGACGATAATATTTCTTGCCCAAGAACGAGACTTTATTCTCCTTTCAGAATGAAACTGCAATTTATTTACACTAATCAACGAGCTGTCGTACATGCGTTGTCTGTTTGGTATTGTGTAATTAATCTTGAGTGTTGGGATGATCCTATTGAATGCGCGTTGGTGCAGATTAACACATTCCGTGACCTGTAAATATAAAGATGCAACGTTCCCAAGTGACTGTTTACCGTATGTAGCAGTCTCATTAACATAAGCATGTAGTACATGTCCAAAAAAATTGCTTAGGAAAGAAGAGACTTCCCAGAATATGGGGAAAATGTATAAAAAATTCTATACAACAATATATTATTTAAACTTTTACGCCCATGCATAAGATGGGAATCATCTTTACGTTTTTAAAAGCGTGCAGTAAACGTTTATGGTGTTACGCAAAGATGTGCTTCTGGTTACGACCGAAGGAAAAAAAAATGAATGCGAGACAAAAAACTAACGAATCAAAATAAAGCAGGTGCAGCATCTTAAAACAAAAGACAATCGCCTGTCACAAAACAAGGACGAACTAAAGTTTTTAATTACGAATATAAAAAAAAAAAACAATGGCAATAAGTAAGGTTGGTAGAACTGATATTGTGTCTAGCAGATTCCAAACGTAAAAGTCTGATCTGCCGAAAGAGAAAAGACAAAAAAAAAATTGAAACAAATCACGAACAAAAAACAAAAGAACGGAAAAAATTAAAGAACAACGAAAAAGTTGCTTCAATTGTTAATTACGACCGAAGGAAAAAAAATGAATGCGAAACAAAAAACTAACGAATCAAAAAATAAAGTAGGTGCAGCATCTTAAAACAAAAGACAATCGCCTGTCACAAAATAAGGACGAATTAAAATTTTTGATTACGAATATATAAAAAAAAAACTATGACAATTCGGAAATAGATCGAACGTCTAGTGTTTTTTTGTTCCCTCTTCTTGTTTAAATTTTTTTTCCTCGTAATTAACAAATTAAAAATATTTTCAGCGGTTTCTTTATCGAAACAAAAGAAACAATGTAAAAAGAACATTTTTTACACAATGAAAAATAATTTTAAGAAAATAAAACAACTGACAAACGATTATGAAAATAGAACAAATGCAAAATGAAAAATATTTTGTTAAAAATGGGAAAATGGGAAACAATTGTTACCATCTTATATGATCGAAAACAAATGACAGTCGTAAATGATGAAGAACAAATGACAATCGTGAATGAAGAAAAGCAAATGACAATCGTGAACGAAACGAATCGAAAGCAAAAGCAAACGATTGCGAAACAAAATAAGAAATAAAAAACTTAAACCAAGAAATAATTGATTAAAAAAAAACAAACGATTGCGACACAAATTAACAAATAAAAAATTAAAACCAAAAAATAATTGATGTTAAAATAAACAAATGACAGTAGAAAAGCAGAAGCGAAAAACAAATGACAATCATGAATGAAGCGAAAAAGAAAGCAAAAGCAAACGATTACGAAACAAAGCAAAAAATAAAAAATTGAAACCAAGAAATAATTGATTAAAAAAAAAAACAAACGACAATCGTTAAAGAAGAAAAGCAGTAGCGAAAAACAAATGACAATCATGAATGAAACGAAAAAGAAAGCAAAAGCAAACGACTGCGAAACAAAGCAAGAAATAAACAAATGAAATCGTGAATAAAGCTAAAAAGAAAGCAAAAGCAAACGATTGCGAAACAAAGCAACAAATAAAAAATTAAAACCAAAAAATAATTGATGTTAAAATAAACAAATGACAGCAGAAAAGCAGAAGCGAAAAACAAATGACAATCATAAATGAAGCGAAAAAGAAAGCAAAAGCAAACGATTACGAAACAAAGCAAAAAATAAAAAATTGAAACCAAGAAATAATTGTTTTGTCAGTCGCTTGTTTCACAGTCGCCTTATCAGCATAAAAAATTGTATTCAAGATAATTTAACGGTTGACTAATAGATGTCGTTCATGTAGAAGGTAATGTGGAATCATAGATATTAAAGGCCAAAATCATCATCAGTCTTGTTTCTTTTCTCGACGTTTCGTCCTCGATGATACGGAACGTCTTCAGGACCGCCGTTACTTTCACATTTGCAAATAAATTCTGTCCTAAAATGTTTGCCGTTGTTTTTAAAATAGTGCAGCTGTCAGCAAATAGATGGCGCCCATAGTTTTCTCGTTGGCTAGCGCAACGAACCCTTTCTTTTGGAAACGGATCGATCGTCTATTGAATTTTGTTCCTTCTCTCTAGACCTGAACTATCAAGTTCTTCTCGTCGAGGCCTTTCATTTGAGGTGCGACACGATGTGCCTGACTTTTAAGCGAACGTTTTCGATTTTGGTGCTGCCATCTTTGATTTCAAGATGGCGATGGTATAACGATCGAGTTTTCCTTATTGACACTTGAAAATCGTGTTATCTTTGGCGGGGCTTTTCATTTGAGGTACAACAACTACGTTATTCTTTTTTATTTCACGTTAAGTCTCCTCATTTGAAAACAGCACAATTGCGCGATAGATGGCGCTGAATATTTACTCGTTATCAAGTGGTTTAATTTTGAAACAAAATTTGTTTATTTATTTTTTTTTGTTTAACATTATTTTTTTACCTTAATGAAGAAAAATTATTTTCTTTTGTTTTGTGTACATCTAAATCTTTAATTCGTTATGATTTGTAACGGTCGATTCGTCGTTTGTCTTTTGTTTTGCAGACCTTATTTTACGTTAAGTTTCCTCATTTGAAAACAGTATAACAGTTGCCCAATAGATGGCACTGATTGTTTAGCACGTTATCAAGTGCATTAATACATATAAGTCAAAAGTAAAAGTATGGGAAGAACCAAACGATTGCTTCACCTTAAACCAGGGGTTAGGGCTGATTTTAACTCTAGATTTTCGCACACCAAAAACGTTGCTATTAGAAGAAAATACAACCATGAGCGCAAGAAGAAGTCAAAATACGATAAAAAACAAAACAAAGGACAACCGTAACAAAGAACTTCGAAATAGAAATAATAAAATGGACGATAGACAACAGAATATAAACGATTCTCCGATATGGTGCGTAAAGCAAAACAAAAGAAGAACGTTCCAAAGACAAAAGAAAATTCTACATTTAAGAAAAAAATCGCCAGTGCCGTGCCATGATTTTGGGTTCAATTTTCAACTGCAATTTTCTCGAAAACTATTAACTTTTGGTTAAGCTCAATCGTTACCACTCACTATGCTTTCACAACCGTTAAAGTCACCCAGAATAAATGTTATTTATCTTCATTCAATTTTTTTACTCCTGTTTCTATTTAATTGCGTAATCGGAATTTTTAGTTGTCGTGTTTTCAAATATCAATGAACATTTGTTTACAAATTGCCTATAAATAAATAACATAAATTCCGCTCGGTTTGGCAAAGTGCTGTGGCTCTTAAATCATTTGAAAATGTACAGGCCCTATGGCGTGGGTTCACAAAAATGTTGACATTAAATATTAAAATCGACCGCTTCCAGGATGCCGGAGAACTACCAAGAACGTCCGAGAGGCGACGAATTTATCTAAAAGGACCCACAGATACAACCACAACGATGTTTCGCGAGATGTTCGACGGGCAACAAATCATCGTGAATCGTTAAGACGTTTCTTTGTCTTTGGCAAATTAAGTTTAATGCGACGTTTGGGGCAGAATACTTGAAGAAAACAAACGCATGCGTGTACCGTGCATTCAATTAAATTCCTAATTAGGGTTTGTGTCACTAACAGCTGAACATAACATTTGGTAAATCCCTATGAAAACATGAAACGCCGAGGTACGTTTGCGCTTTGTTATTATCACGAAGTCGTCTTAGCCCGGATTATGATGCTTAAGCGGGGTTCTTACCTCCGACGATTTTCAGACGACTAAGACGACTCTTCGGGGCTGAAATTTTTTTCTCGTTTTCCGTAGATTTTGCGGAATTATTTAAACAATTTTGCGTGTTGCCAATTTTATTTAAAAAAAATCACAGTTTACTTTGATCAGGAATTCATTTGAAGTGCGACTTCAAACAAGGTCTCAGGTGTTCCAAACGAAGTAAACTTTTTGAAGAAAGTATCGAATATGATATCAAATATCTAAACACGTTTGCAGGCTCCCTCGTGGATGTCTTGATCAATCGAAACCGTTGCCTCACAGCTGAACATAACACCTGGTAAATGCCTTTGAAAACATGAAGCGCAAGGTACGGACTGTTTTATTAAGTTACTCTCCGAAGAAACATGGAGTAGTGTGTACACAGGACCCAACCCTAACCAGAAATATGAAAATTTCTTCCAAATAATTAAAACCTACTACGACACATCCTTCCCACTTAAGATTGTCCAGGAAAACACTACTAAACATACCAAAATGTCATACGAGTTACAGCAAATTAAAAATACTTACTATTTAATCAATGGAACTTACCTCCAAACTTATGATGAAGATATCGAAGTAATACTAAACAACTAGAGAAAAATTCTGTTTGAAATCCGCCGATGATGAAAAAAGAAGAAGAAATCAAGAGGAGATCCTAAAGTCACGTGACATACAGGAACGTCATTACACGGGAACTTAACGGAAAAAAATCCAACTCCATTACTGATGCACCCTCAAGTGAAGAATTAAACAATTTTTTTTGTAATGCGGGATTAGAAATAATCAAAACACTTCGTACTTCGCATTCTACGCCCACAGGGCAATTTCACATAACTGAACCTTCTGCTCAACCCATTTTTCTAACTCCTGTCACAAGATCAAAACTAGAAAATATTATACGAGGACTTAATCCATCTCCAACACCAGATGCATTTGGTCTAAATGTCGAAATGATGAAAAGAATAAAATAATACATATCTGAACCCTTGGTAGACATTTAAACGCGTGTATGGCAGAAGGCATATTTCCCCAGAAAATGAAAATGGCAAGAGTGATACCCATCTTCAAAAAAGGGAACCCTTTGTCACCAGATAACTATCGGCCTATATCAATACTACCCATCTTCTCCAAGGTTTTTGAAGCAGTACTTTCTGGAATGGTGCTAAAATTCTTAAACCGGAATAATTGTATATGCGATAATCAATATGGATTCCGATCCTGTAAAAATACAACCTTCGACAATCACGAGACATAAAGGGCTTTCCAATTACACATTTGTGCTACTCGGGACTAGTCCGGAGATGATCCGAAGCGTTCCAATTGTAAGAGCGTGAGGCACCTGAACTAATCAGTTTTGATTTCTCTCTTCCCCTCGAGCACCTGTCATTCGTTTGCGTTTCGAGCACCAAAAGGGTGGGGAAAGGGAATAGATGTGGCGCACACATGGTCAGTTTGACATATACGTCACAACTGACGCTTGCTAGCGTTCTCATTACGATTTCTAAAGTGTAGCTCGGATCAGATCAGTTCAGGTGCTTAGAGTTCGTAATTGGAAAGCGCCTATGTAAAGCAATTTTATGCGACCTAACTACGGCCTTTGACAGCAGGCAACGTGATATTTTCCTAGCCAAAATGAAACAATATGGAATTAGAGGCGCAGCACACAAACTGTTCACATCTTATCAATCCAACAGACAACAATTTGTTGATTTCCACGGGGAAAAATCAATAACACGCCTAAACACTAGCGGGGTCCCTCAGGGATCACCCCTTGACCCCCTTTTCTTCACCACCTTTATCAATGATCTGCCAGCAAATATGTCAGGACATACGGTACGCTACGCTGACGAGACAACTTTAGTTTGTCAGTAGCAAAAACAAAAAATAGGATGCTGTCTTCGTCCAAGCTAACAATTGGTTTATAATCAACAAATTAGCTTTAAATCCAAACAAAACAGTCAAACTTGGCTTTACATCCGACAGAAGAAACGTGATAGAGGACCGAGGTAACGCCCGCTTCCTCGGTCTAATCCTAGATACCAAAATGACATGGAATGACCAGGTACAGCAGATAGCATCTCAAGCCATTTACGCCATAAGACGCCTAAAACAGGTCATCACGGCCTACCATCCAATTTTCCATAGTAGAATGACATATGGACTCCAACTTTGGGGAAATCGGTCCACGCAAAAAAGGTTAGCAGGTGTTAAAAGTAATTGTCATTGCAAACCTTATTTCAAAAAATTCAATATATTGACTCTTCCCGGTATGTATATATTGTTACCATTAATAGCAGCTAAGAAAACAAACCAAACATTTGCTCTTAGAGAAGATGAAACTCAATACTCGCTCTGAAATAACCAGGCTGTTACCATTCCAAGACACAGGATATATACAACACTTCCATCTGCAACTATTCAATTTAATTCCACCAACCTGGAGAGCGATGCCTTCCAATATTTTCAGTTAAAATCTTTTTACGAGAAGAATGCTTCTATAACATTGACGAATTTCTCAATGCGCTTTGTATTATCACGAAGTCGTCTTAGCCCGGATTATGATGCTTAATCGGGATTCTTACGTCCGATGATTTTCAGGACTAAGACGACTCTTCGGGGTTCTCTTTTCGGTAGATTCTGCGGAATAATTTAAACGATTTTGCGTGTTGCGAATAGGGTAATCAAACAAACGACACCGAAAGTGGATATTACAAAAGGTGGTCAAAATAAAACCGTAACGGGTTATTTTTTATACATCATCCGAAGCTTCTTTGCTTGAATATCATTCCCCTAAAGCTGAGTATTTTTTAATAATTTTAGCCAAGTTGCGAATGGAACTAGATCGGCGCTAGAACAGAACCATGTGGAACTCCTGCGCGTATTTGAAGAATGCCCGACATCGCCATTTATTTCCGTTCTTTGTCCTCTCTTCTATAAGTAATTTTTTAAAATCATTCCAAGCTAATCCTCTTTGATATTTTTTTTTAATTTCGCTGCATAAATTGACGACATCATTTTCAATATTACTGTTACACATACATTCCTTCTTAGTTCTTCAATTTTTTTTTATGTGAATTAGAAAATGAACCACAGAAGAAACATATCTCAAGGAGCGAATTATCTCGAGGAAAAAAAATTCTCTGCTTTCTTGCCATGCACTCAGATGATTGACTTCAAATTGCTCGCAAGTTATTAGGTCGAAAACGTTAATGAGCAATTTTCCTTGACACGTATTTTCTAAGCGATATGAACACTCTATAATTATTATAATACGAAGTGTTGCTTAAAATTAAATTCTTTTGCCCTAACACACTAAAAAAAAAAATAGAATAGCTACTCGACGACTAATTCAATAATTACAATTATAACCACAATTTCCCTGTGCCGCTCTAATCTTTTTGAAGTAACTAAATAAATAATAATAATAATAAATAAAACGCATGTATATCTGTAAAACTTAGCAGTCAAAACTAATAGCCACGAATATGCACAAATATAAGCAGATTTGCAGTTATTCTAGTGTTAGCAGAAGAATCTGATGGTGGGCGTATTGGAGGAGGTAGTGAAAGTAGACAGAATTTTAAATGAGATCAAGCTTATGGTCTTCTCGGGAAAAATGATAAGATATTTTACATAAATATGGCCACGGAAAATGTTCTGAAACACCGGCAACAGCAAGAAGATCCTGTTATTTAAATACCCCTTCATATAATGCTTTTGCGCCACCTGCAGCGCACCTCTACACCATTGCCAGGCACTAAACTCGAATCTCCTTTAGAAATTCATCCCGGCCTCGAGTATTCACCCCTTCTGCGAATGCGAGGCGAAAACGGCCGCGAGCCCTATAATAAGACCATCCAGGGCCTGAGAACGACAGTTCTTCGGTTTGAACAAATCCGAAAAAAAAACTCCTGGCTGAACAAGCCATCCTCACGGGTTGCACAAGCCGATACACTTCTCCACCCGCTGCACAAGTAGCAAGATCCATTTAGCCACACCACTGTGCACAAGATTCTATGAAAACACAAACAAACATTCTGTCATTATTGTTTATTATGGTACGGGCTTCCTTATTTTCGTGGAGTGTTCCACTCTGTATAATTACAATAAATAATGAAGTGGATGATTTTTTCTATTGTATGCATATTTTTGCAGCAATTAAATACCTCTGCCCGCAGTTTATTGCTATTTTAGAACACCCATTCGTTTAGTACTAACGTTGCTGTTAAATGTCAGACCAAAGTGTCTGTGTCATTCACATTTAAATTATGCCTTAAATCTTTAATCCCAGACGCGTTACATAACTATTGACATGTTACGTTCACTTCGTTAACGGGCACTTGTTCATGTCTCTGCTCGAATCCATCACCGCGAGAGGACTTCCTGCAGAACAATTAATATCCAACAACAAATTCTTTTCACTTACCAAATTATTCATGCTTAACATTCTCTGCAACAAAAACATCGAATAAAGATACGATCTAAGCAGGAAAGTTGGAATAGGGCGCAAATTGTAATGTGAAAGGCAGGCAGGCAGGCAGGCAGACGTTAACGAAATTGCGCAAGCGATTTTTAATTATTAAATGTTCACAAGTGGACGCGCTTGAAATATCGCCAAACAATATCCACTCGAATGTACAAGCGCGAATTAATAAATTCAACGCAGATCAAATCTAAACAGGAAAATTTGGATTTGGTGAAGAGCGACGGCTTTTAATAAATTATTTGAAAGGAAGAGAATTACGTAAGAGATTTTTAATTAGAATAATAAAATTGGATGGACGTGCTTGAAATATCTTCGTACACACGTTGATGATGACGAGGCGCATTCCATCTCTTATTTATGTCTGTTTCTAATTATGCATTGACAATTTGTTTTCCAACCAACTTTTGCTTTCTACCAACTAAGTAGGATTTAACTCAATAATTTTATGAACTTAAAATTTCAATTTTTTCCAGGAATGTCAGCCTATAACTTCCAATCGTCACGCATGTTCTGCAGATGAGTCGAACATGAATTGGAAGAGCGCAGCTCTGTTCGTGATCGCCTTGCTGCATTCCGCAAACGGTAAGGATTAAAACATAAAAAAAAATTAAGTACAACGTACTTTAATCATTACGCAGGAAACGGTAAAGAATCGACAGGAAACGGCTGTTGCGTTTACCGTCTGTTCTCAGGACTATTTACTAGCGGAATATGATTTACTTATTAATCGTTCTCGCCTCGCAATTACGGCCGCTAATTACGTAAACGGCTTTTCTTACGCAACCGAAAAATTAAAATGCATGTTATGTGTACGCGGCGCGCATTTTTCGCCGCATTTAATTTGCCCCCTTCGCGCCCCCTGCGCGTATATGATAATTTGCTCTCTGGCTATTATTAGAAAGGGAACTCAAACTGGGCCGTATTTCCATTTTTGCAATATCGTCGGGTGAGGTATGCAGGTACCTATTAGAAGGTTTTTTCGCCTTGCAGGGAGTTTCAATCGTGCGAAATTTTTCATTTTCCACTCATTTCAGACTGTTTTCTTTTTGTTTGGGAACGATTTGTGTTTTCAGTATCATACACCATATGGACTGTTTCATTGAAACTTGAAAATAGGCGAAGACACGACAGAAATGGTTATATTGTAAATCGAGGATGCAAAACGCAAGTCGTACGATTCACGATTCCAACGCAAAGTGACTATTTTACCCAATTTTTTATGAACTTGCTAAAACAACTAAAGTAAAAACTATCCAAATGTTTACTTGCTTCTGATGCAATTATTACCATTTTATTTTTAGCGCAACAGTGTTATAAAACTGTGCAGGATTTTTTCTTCTTCTTGGGTTCTTAATGACAATTTACTGTTGTTGTTGCGTGATTCGAAGAAATGAAAGCGTTTACTTGTAGCGGAAAGTGCATCGCTTTAGAAAACGACAAGAACGGTAGTTTATTGCCTCAGGGAAAACGAAATGTCTAATTGATTGTATACCTATATTTAATTATCACTGTGCAACAAATTTTGCTTTCCGCTTTTTACCTTAGTTATAGTTGGTCCACGATTACTGATAACCTCAAAACAAACACTACGTGTTTATCACATCAGGTTCAGAATAAATAAATACTTTTAACTATCAAGGTTCTTATTAAATATAAAAATTAAATTTAAATGTAAAAGATATTAACAACGTGCACCACGTATATGGGTGTCCCAAGGTTCGTCCTGGTGTCCAAATTCAAAACCAAAATAAGCTGCTTATTGCTTACTCACTTTTTTCTATAAACGGTGTAATTTTCTTCCTGTGTTGACGAATTGTAAATTCACCACACACATAACAAAAACTGTTTGGGTTATTTACTCGAGACATTTTGATAAGGTTTATAACTCATTCTGTTATACACTTCTGGACAAAATTAAGGGACCACCAGTGAAATTCAAAATAAATTTAAAACAAGATAACGAAATTTAACGAAACGAATAAATATATAAATCTAAGTGTTTCCTTACAGTTTAGTTGATTTAAGGGCTATTGAATTTATTAAACTTTAAAATACTTTAAATCTTTAAAATACCATTGGTCTTCTCATGAACTTATATCCTAATTTGTAATAAGTTAACAAAACCAAAATTATTAATAGCGTGTATGCCCTCCTCTTGCAGCAATTCACACGGCTAATCTTCTTGGCATGCTTGAGATTAAGTTTCGTATACTTTCTTGAAGTATCTGTTCCCATTCTTGAACAAGCAAGTTAGAGAGCTCATCGAGTGTTACTAGTGGTCTCGGTGCGTTTTTAATTTTGTTGCCCAATTGATCCCAGAGATGTTCAATAGGATTGAGATCAGGGCTTTTGGCAGGCCACTCCAAACTTTGGATGTTTGAATCTCTCAACGTAGCTGTGACAGTGTTAGTTGTATGAGGCTTGGCATTGTTTCGCATAAAAATGAAACAAATGCGGAAATTTTTGGCAAATCGTTGAACATGGGGTACAATAATTTCGTCTCTATATCTTCTTGCTGTTAGCGACCCATTTCGTATCAAAACCAATTCTGTACGACCATTAAGTTGTTTGCCACCCCAAACCATTGCAGACCCCTCACCAAATTTGTGAAATTCTCGAATGGTACATGGTGCAAATCGCTCGCCTGGTCCTCGTATGACAAGAGCACACGGATCATTCCTGCTTAGAAGGAATTTGGACTCGTCCGAAAACAAAACGGAGTTCCACTGCCCCTCGTTCCAACCTTGATGATTTTGACAAAAATTTAAGCGATTTCTTTGGGCGTAGCTGTGAGAGTTGGACCGGTTGCTGGTTTTCTAGCAGACAAATTGACTTCTTTTAGTCTTCTTCTTATTGGTTTGGTAGAAATTTCTTTTCCACTGGGTAATCGAAGACCATTTTTTAATTCACGAGATGTTACAAACCACTTTCTTAAACTCTAAAGTTCGATAATGCGATCTTCTTTGCGTGTTGTTTTTCTTTTAGCACCTTGTCGGCGTCTTCTTTTGAAACTACCAGTGTTTCTGAACCGTGCTGCGGCCCTCTGTACCACAGATTTGTTGGTATTTAGAATTTCAGCAACTTTTCTCTCTGAATATCCTTCACGAAGAAGAATAATCATTTGAGATGCTTCCTTTGGTCTACAATGGCGTCTAGACATATTGAATTAACTTAATGCAAACAAATTCACTAATTTTCGAAACAAAAAGCACGCTTTATTAATTAAATGACTTAAAAAGGTGTCAACAATTAGGCTTTTTTGTTGACTTTTCGTTTCCTAGCAGAGAATGCCTTGCTACTGTTAATTGTTTCATGGCACACTATTTGAATTGTGTTTATTAAACGTCAATTTATCTCATATGAAAAGTCCAAACTTGTAAATTAGAAAAAGCAATACCTTTAATCCAGGAGATCTTAATAACCTCTAATGACGACACACCCATCCTCATAGCATGGGACCTGAACTCCAAACACACATACTGGCAATGCAGAACTCGCAACAGCAATGGTAATAATCAGTCCGAATGAACCCACACACGTCCAAGGAAATACAACTCCAGACATCCTCTGGATTTGGCCATCACAAGAAACCTAAATCAAAACATCAACGTCTCCTGCCTCTTCCGACCATACTCCGCTCATAATTACCATTGGAAATCCGCTCTTCGCCCCAGCAATTCAAAAGGAAATGGAAATCACAAAGTGGTAAAAGTTCCAAGCTCTCTTCCTCTCAAACAACGCGGCCCCAAAACCCCAAGATCCAAAATGCAGAACACCTAGAAACGGCGGTAATAAAACTAACAAATGACATCCTCGAAGCCAAAAAGCACAGCACAGCACAATAACAAAGACCAGAGGCATCAATTTTCCCCCACATAATCCAACTGATCCAACTAAAGAACCACTTCAAAAGAGCAAGACGCACCCTAGATCCGCAATTCAAATAGAAGCAAACAAGAAATGGCAGAATTCAACAACTCAAAATGGGAAAACAAACTAAAATCACTCCAACCTGAGGATAATTCCCTGTGGAATGATCAAGAGATTGAAGTCTAAGAACTCACAGATCCCACCACTACATACAAACGCAAACGTCTTCTGTTACTTGTTGAATGACATTTACCACATCTTCAATTAAAATTGCTAGCAAAACCTCCTTTCTTTAGGCTCCTTTTTAAAACAGGGAAGATGCTGAGGTAGCCTTTTAAACCGTTGCTGTCGCCGTCAAGAGGAATAGTTTTTTCTTGTATGGCTCGTTATCATGAGTGGATGTCTAGCTTTGTCCAGAAGCTTTCGTCACAGTACTAGAACATTATGCAACATTCCCAACATAAATCACACACAAGATCGAGAAGTAGAAAAAGCCGCCACCATGAACCAGCAAACGCACAAATCACGCCATGCTCATCCGAGGAAGTATTAAAGCAGATCAAAACTCACTAAATAGAAAAGCACCCGGTTACGACGTCATCACAAACAAAATGGCCCAACAACTCCCCAAAAAAAAACAGATAGCAGCCCTGACAACAATAATTAACTCATCCCTACGACTCTCCCACTTCCCCTCTCTCTGGAGAAAAGCCCAATTAAAAAGACTGGAAAACCCGCAAAAGATCCGAAAAGCTATAGGACCCATCAGTTTCCTCCCCACCCTCTCCAAAAGCCATTATCCTTCGAAGACTCAAAACACACAGTCAAGACAAGCAAAATCATCCCCCACGGACATTACGGATTCAGAGGAAAGCACTCAACCGAACAACAAATATTAAGAATGACGCCAATGTTTAATTTCAATCTCTCAAGAAAAGAAACTACGGCCATAGCAGCAATGGATTCCTCGAAAGCCTTCGACAGAGTATGGCACGCAGGACTCATCTACAAACTCCACCGATACAACTATCCCGACAAAATGGTTAAACTAAAGGCCTCCTCTCTACAGGATCAAACACATCAACCGTAAAATCCATCGAGCAGGAGACCCCCAGGGTTCCCCAATGTCAACATATACGCAGCAGACATCTCCAAAACTGAAAAAACCAAACTTTTCCTATACGCAGACGATATCGCCGTAACTGCCAAATTCATAAACCCCAACCAAGCCCTCAACCTCCTTCAGCACTACGTAGACAAACTAACAAAGTGGGTACATCACTGGAAACTACAAATCAACCCAGACAAAACACAAGTCATGCTCATTTCCAAAGGCAACTCATCGAAAACCAAAAACTCCCATGGAATAAGACAATTACATACCTCAGTGTAAAAATTGACAGCAGGTTAATGTGGAAACCCTACATAGACACTCTCAAAACTAAGATCATAAAAGCAACGGGAATCATCTATCCACTCTTATGCAGGAAAAGCAGATTAAACCTCTGAAACAAAGAAAATTCATATACACAGAAACCCTAAGATCCGCAATCACTTGTGGAAGCTCATCAACAACGGCTAAATCCAACATGCAGATCCTGGAAACCATACAAAACAAAATTCTACGATTGATAGTAGATGCCCCCACATTACGTTCGAGGATTAATAATAAGAAGAGACCTGGATATGGAAATTATACAAGAATACACCCAGCGAAGAAGAGAGCCAAGACAGAGACACAGGCCAACTCACTCCTTCGGGAGGAGGTAGCCAAAATGTAACTCCAAACAAACCAACAACAAGAAACCTTCCAAGCCAGCATAGGCAACAGACCGACAGACGAGTAAGTGGCAGAGACACATCCCAACCCACTCTTTCGGAAGGAAGTAGCCAAAATGTAACTCCAAACAAACCAACAACAAGAAACCTACCAAGCCCGCATAGGCAACAGACCGACAGACGAGTAAATGATCCACGACCAAACTCCGCATACCAAACGAGACACAAAGACACTTTTCATAAATGTTGTGAAATAATTCGCTGGGTAATAAAAGATATTTATAAAATATGTCTACCCTCAGAGAATATTTGATAATAAAGTTTATTAAAATTTTCTCAAAAATGTGACACGATGAGAAAGTTATGTAAAAAACACGCGTGTAAAACGCACCCATTAGTGTACACGAAAAATATTCCTTGTTGTGCAGAAATGTCATTAATTTCGTCAAGTTATACAACTTTTTTATTTTACAACATACAGTTCGCGTATGTGCACTCATTCACCAATGCAATACGAAACATTAAATACGCCCCAGTTTGCCAGCTTTTGGAATGCCGATTTATTTCTAGATTTGATGTGAATTACAAAATCTAGGTCTCACCAACTACCTTCACCTATTGCATAACGGACAGGGATTTTATTTTTGGAAACATTAATTTAGTAGCAGCATGTTGGACTCATTAACCCCAGGTGAACAATTTTTTTTCTTCTCTTTAAATGAATGTCCCTGTCGAAATAAAATAGCTTTGCATTTTATAAGTCGACGTATCACATTCTGATATCTTCATTATATTTACGAATGCATTGGAATGTGAAATAAAACTCCAGTTTATCTTCTGTACCGTTTGTATACGTATTTGTCTATGCTAATGAGTTTGGGAAAAAAACTTGGGCGTTCAATAAAAACGATACGATCAATACACCTACATACAAAATGCTTCCTAGTTTGGGATCTCACGCGTGAATTAATTTGCAAGACATGCGGAACAAAGAAATTCTTCGGAGGAAAGCGGCTTTTTTTTCAGTAGCGCGAGAAAAACGAGTGTTGGCGTGTTCTTGTTCTCATCGGGTTTTCTAGGTCGCGCGAGCTTCTGCGTTTTCAAGGTCGCTGTCTTCACGTCGAGGCTCCGCTTTAAATCACTTCATGTGTGCCTTAATTAAAACAATTATGTACTCACATTGTTTGCTTTTAATTTCGCTTCGTAACTGTATCATCGTTCAACAATTGAAAATTAATACCGTGTGGGTCCACCCCTGCTCCATAGGGAAGACTCATTATCAGATTGTTGATAAAGTCCTTAGGTATGACTTCCCAAATTGCTTGCAACGTCCTAGATAATTGTTGTAAAGACTTCTCAGTCCAAACATGTTCAATGCAATTCACGTCTGGTAAACAGGATGGCCATTTTCGTAATCCCATCCAATCGTTCACGTTTCTTGGTGGTGGTGAGGACGTGCAGTGTCATCAATGAAAACAAATCCTTCACCTTTTGCAGCAGCACTATTGTTGGCTCTATAATACTGCCGCAATATCTAAAGGTAGTCATTTTTTTCATTAATTAAAACCATCATGTCAGTGCGGTCATCAAAGGAGACACAAACTGATCTTCCGTCAAAAAGAGTGGTTGATGCCATTAAATTTTCCTTGTATCGTTGTCCTCTTTCTCTCCATACCAATGTTCGACCATCACACGTGTACAAACGAAATCTCCAGTCGTTGGTAAAGAGGCAATGTTTCCAATTTTGAAAACTCCAATGGTAATGTTCTATCGCCCAACGATCTCTGCTTGCACGTTGATCTGTTATCACCCGTGAATGTGCATGCAACCTTCTTCTGATGACAGTTTGACAAGAAACCACTCTTCCAGTGGTTTGGCTAAAGAAGCTGTGAATGTTCGATTTCTTGTTGCAGTCAAACGATCTTGGGGATGGGTTGTGGTTGATTCTCGACCTCCATCATGGGTGTACGCTGGAGATCCAGTTACTAAGTAGCGATTCCATGCTCGACTTACGACACTTTGCGACATATTCAGCCTTCTCTTCAGGCAAACCTTTAACGATCCACCGCACTAGTTGCTCGAGTTGCACTGCTTCAACTTTCAAGCGTTGTAGAGGCATAATTTCAATCCAATCTTTTCTTCAGTTTGAGTTTTACGTCCTTCTATTTTAGTTCAGATGGATTTAAGCTTAAAAGATCGCAATTATACTTTAAAAAACGTGTGATGAAATGCTGAGGTAATTTACGATTGCAAGAATCATAGGAGGACATAATGGAGGCATTATGTATAGAACTGGAGCGAATATTTTTTTACACTTTTCTTCGTTAGTTTATTGTGAATTCACTGAACGAGGAGAGAAAATCGTTGCTGTTCAATAGTGTAACGCTTCCTCGAATACTTGATACGCATTGATTGCTTTTTCTGTAATTATTGTAATAGTGATTTTAATTAAAATTCTTTTTATGAAAGAGTGCGAAGGACCACTCAAGTCCCAAGTCTTCTCTTGTACACCAAAAATGGCGTAAAAAAACAAGCTGCCAATTAATGAATTTGTGTTGCTTTCAAGGTCGTCTGGAAGAAGACGTGACTGGGTCTAATTTTGAACTTTTAAACGAGAACACAAGATGAGTTGGATGATCCATTGAAGAGCAACCTTTAATTCATTTGGAAATGCCTGATACGTCTGAAAAGTTTTGTAACATTGTACACAAAAAAAACTAAACTGTCAGTGAACAGAACAGATTCGCTTAGTGGCTAGATATTCTAAAATTACGTAACAGCTCTTATTTAGTAGTCGCTATTGGTTGACAGCTGTCAATTTTCAATTTCATCAAACGAAATACCTTATTAAAGTGCAATATTAAAAGTAATCATCTGCAAACTTCAACTGCATTAAATATATGGGGTGTTTCAGACCTCTTGTCCAAATCTCTTATCGAAAATACAAAGCAATTAGAGAGAATTAAAATGAATAACAAAAATTTGTATTGTTTTCTTCTTTTTCTTCGAAATCACGAAAAAAAGTCGCAGCAAAAGGCTATTTATGTTTAGAATTGGAAGTGTCGTTCAAGATCAACTGAAAATGAATCCTAAATTTTCCTAAACAATCACTTAAGGATACGTTACTACCCCTAAGGGGTAACATATTTTGATCGAGTTCCCCAGAAATAGTTTTGTTATCAGATTTCTTCCAAATTTAAGTCAAATCGTATTGAGAAAAGAACGAGCGCCTTTAGTGTTGTACAACGTCATAACTAAAGCATGGATTTAGGTGCATTTTTAGATCTTTTTAGTTGGACGTACGCGCTGTGACCTAAATCTGCGTATTACTCAAAGCTGAAGACTATTTAAACAATTAAATGGTGTCTTTCAAGGTCAACAGATAACGATAATGGATAACGATATCAGCTACGTTATTGTTCATCCTGGCGCTCTTTATTAACATCTTTTAAATCTCCATCGAGCTACCTGAGGCAACAGCTGATGAAAAGAAGCGCCAACTTGTTACCGTTCAGGCTAAGTAAGCAAGAGTATTTCATTAATAAAGTTTTGTGATAGCAATTGGACACACAAATTTCCCAAATGTACTAAAGTTAGCTCTTCAATAGATCATTCAACTCGTCTTATGTTCTCGTTTAAAAGTTCAAAATTAGACCCAGTCACGTCTCCTTCCAGATGACTTTGAAAGCATCGCAAGTTCATTAATTGGCAGCTTGTTTTATTACGTCACTTTTGGTGTACAAGAGAAGACTTGGAACTTGAGTGGTCCTTCGCACTCTTTCATAAAAAGAATTTTAATTAAAATCAGGCTAAGTAAACAAGAACGTTTCATTATTAAAGTTTCCTGGTAGCAGTTGGATCGTCGAATTCTCCAGGCATTTCCAAATGAATTGAAGGTTGCTCTTCAATGGATCATCCAACTCGCCTTATATTCTCATTTGAAAGTTCAAAATTAGACCTGGTCACGTCTCCTTCCAGAAGACCTTGAGAGCGACGCAAATTCATTAATTAGCAGCTTGTTTTTTACGCCAATTTTGGTGTACAAGAGAAGACTTGGGATTTGAGTGGTCCTTCGCACTCTTTCATAAAAAGAATTTTAATTAAAATCAGGCTAAGTAAACAAGAACGTTTCATTATTAAAGTTTCCTGGTAGCAGTTGGATCGTCGAATTCTCCAGGCATTTCCAAATGAATTGAAGGTTGCTCTTCGACCATCCAACTCGCCTTATATTCTCATTTGGAAGTTCAAAATTAGACCCGGTCACGTCTCCTTCCAGAAGACCTTGAGAGCGACGCAAATTCATTAATTGGCAGCTTGTTTTTTACGCCACTTTTGGTGTACAAGAGAAGGCTTGGGACTTGAGTGGTCCTTCGCACTCTTTCATAAAAGGAATTTTAGTTAAAATCAGGCTAAGTAAATAAGAGCGTTTCATTATTAACGTTTTGTGGTAGCAGTTTTAGTTAAATAACCTTTTTAACAGTCTGTTGACCTTGAAAGACACCATTTAATTGTTTAAATAGTCTTCAGCTTTGAGTAATGCGTAGATTTAGGTCACAGATCTAAAAGTGCACCTAAATCCATGCTTTAGTTATGACGTTGTACAACACTAAAGGCGCTCGTTCTTTTCTCAATACGATTTGACTTAAATTTGGAAGAAATTTGGTAACAAAAGTATTTCTGGGGAACTCAAAATATGTTACCCCTTAGGGGTAGTAAAGTATCCTTAAATGATTGTTTAGGAAAATTTAGGATTCATTTTCAGTTGATCTTGAACGACACTTCCAATTCTAGACATAAATAGCCTTTTGCTGGCGACTTTTTTTCGTGATTTCGAAGAAAAAGAAGAAGAAAACAATACAAATTTTTGTTATTCATTTATTTATTCATTTATTCATAATTCTCTCTAATTACTTTGTATTTTCGATAAGAGATTTGGACAAGAGGTCTGAAACACCCCATATATTAAATACAGTTGAAGTTTGCAGATGATTACTTTTAATATTGCACTTTAATAAGGTATTTTGTCTGATGAAATTGAAAATTGACAGCGGTCAACCAGTAGCGACTACTAAATAAGAGCTGTTACGTAATTTTGGAAACTCTTAGAAAGAAGGAATATCTAACCATTAACGCTTGAAACGAATCTGTTCTGTTACTGACGCAGTTTAGTTTTTTTTTGAGCAGAAAAATACAAGACTTTTCGGACGTACCACGTACATTAGCGAATCAGAATTTTGAAGACCAAACAATGTGATGAATTTTATCAGCAAATCTGTAGTTGTCTTCTGTAGATTGCTTCAAAATTGATTAATGACTTTACTCGACGAAATACACTCTTTATTATGAAACTCAAACTTTCATGTTATTTACAAACTTGCTGCTGCATTAAAGTTACAAATTCAGGTCATTCAATCAGAAGCAAGTGAGCAATATTTGACCTGCCTTTTATTTTAATGCTAAAAAGAGAGATAATGTCAAATATGGAGAGCAATTCGTTTTTTATGAGCGTTTTACGATCACGTTCATAACAGGTTAAAGTGATTCCACAAACAGTTTAAAATTTTTTAAATGCTTACACAACAGTATAAAATATTTTTAATAATTTAAGGTGACGAACTGCAATTTATTGTTTAATAGTATGTAATTAGAAATCAATTTATTAATCAAACGTTTTAAGTTAAGTTGAAGTTCGTCGAGCCATCTATTTTATAGGAGCTATTAACGCAGAATATCATATACCGTATGTTTCATTTTGAGGTGAAAACCTACACGATTAGCTTTAAATCCTCCGACTTTCTACGCACACTCACAATTTATAGATAAATAGGAGTGACTTAGTGAACCAACGAACGCCTACGTCTCCCATTTTTTTGTTTTACAATAAAACAACCTAAATTCAGGCTCGGTTCTTTTCCAAATTTTAATGAAACATTCGGTATTTTGTTAAGAGACAGCGAGGATATGTTAATGTCTTTTTTAACGTATCAATTGGCGCAAAGCAATCAAAAGTTTTACGACATATTATCTTCGTGTGACTTGTTAATCTTAAAACAATTTACGGTAAAACACGATAACACAAAAAGCGGCTTTATGTTATTGCAGTCCTTGGATGACTTTTTTTTTCCCTCGACCGACGGCCCGTTACTTTCAACAATCGTGCCCCACGTATGTGCCTAGGCAGCAAGTCGTGCATTCATTCCTCTTCGGCTCTGAAATGAAATCCGGCCGTAAAAAGCGTAGCAAAAACAAACACTTCAAACGGCTACTTTCATTTACACACAGTTGCAGATGAGACGAGCGTACGAGGAAAAAGTGTGCCGAGATAACAAACCAAGAAATCGAAAGTCGCTGAAGAAGTAGCAAAAAAATTGCTGCTGCCGCAGATGACACCGCGAAGGCGGCGGAAGGACGCCTACGCACCGCCCGTCATGTCAAGGGTTTTGCGCAAAAATTCCTTAACGCCTGCACACCTGAATAACTGAATATGAAATCACAATGGAATCGAATTCAAAACAAAATAATCGATTGGGTAAATTAAAATTGAATTGGAAACATGTGCGCCTAACTGTTAATTTTTATTAATTACGCGAGGATATCACATTTTTCTTTCTTCCTGAAAGGTGTATAACTTAGTAAAAATGCTGCTTAACTGTACAGGTGTTCAATCAAATATCATCGTGGTGATCAGCCTCACGCGGTCAGCTAACTGTAAGAGCCGAGTGATATATTGGCCTGTGTTTAAATATAATTATTTTATTATGTCTAAGGTGTGCCCAAAATTCTGTAAAGACGGACACGACAATGCTTTTGTACTTAAAACAGCTGTTGCGGATGAGTTTTCAGGTCGCAATGAGTTTTCAAAACCCTGCGCGTTAAATTTCAATGAATTATATTTTTTTATGCGAAGTGGCTGATGTAATATTACTGTAAAGAAACTGTGCTTACTTGGAGGTCGCGGCTTTTAACGTAATGATATTTTTTGCAGCTTGAATTGTTTCGTAAGTCGTGGTATGTTAGTGCAAGCGACTGGTAATTGTGAGCCTTTAATTAAAAATTGGTTTTGTATTTCAAGAAATTGCTTGGTCTTGAAAATTAAACTAAGCAAGAAGTGCAAGGTTATTATTATTGATTTGCCTTCACTTCGAAAATTAAAAAAAAAAAGGTAAACATTTCGTTGTGTTAAGCGAAAGAAAAATGTGTTGCGTTCAAGCCTTTCATTAAAATCTCCCGGTGTTAGAAACACCGCGAAATACGTTCAACGCGTTTAACTGTATGAAATAATTAACAGGAACCACTGATTAATTGTTAATTGAATTTTAATAATCATTGGTGTAATTAAATCAAAGAACTGTTAGATTATCAATGATTTTAAAGTCAGTTTGCGTTTCGTTTATCTTGATTGCACGCACTTAATTTTTTATTTTATTAAGTTCTAGGCAAAGATAAATTCAAAGCAAAACACCAAATCAACTTGATTTACGCTTATTTATGAGTAAAGCCCGAATCTTTAGGCAAAAGCCTGACTAAAATATGACTAAAATAGGTAATTACTGTGTAATTAGTTTTTATGAATTGCTTTCTCTGTGTGTGGAAACACGTATTTGCTTGCCAAAACATTTTAAAGACGCTGGACGTGTTCAGCAAAGCTCAGCATTGCAATGCTTTTCTGTAAACAGCTGTAAATTGCACTTCACTTTTTTTTTAATTTAAAAGAAATTACTTCAGGGTTATTCACGAAAGAATTTCACGCTTTAATTGTTAATATAAACAATCTCAGGCAATGGGGCGCCCAAGCGACAACTTTAGTCAAAATACTGACTCTCCTTACGATAAGCGGCCCTTAAGGTATGTTAAAGTAAAAAAGGCACGCGATAAAGACCCTGAGCGCGTGAGAACCTCACCCACGTAAGGTAGCGGAACCGGTCCAAAAACACCTCGCAATCCCTTGAGGATAGGCATATCAACATGATTTCTGCTTATGAATAAAACCCGGATCTTTAGGCAAGAGCCTGAATACTTAACTAAAGACAACGCAGGGAAAATATTCACTTTAATAAATGAGCACTGATGCGATAAATTATTTATATAATCAATTTTTCAATTAGCTATGCGATCAGTCGAATAAATGTTAAATAGATACGTAAGTGTCGAGACAAATTAATAACAATAAAAATACATTTATTTTAAAATTAGTTTACGCTTGTTTAAATAAAATTATAAATTGAGAAGCAATACTTAGTATAAAAGTTACTAGTTAATTAAAATTTTCTTTTAATAAACAAGTGGTAATGAGAACTAGTAACTAAACTGAGGCCGAAAGCGAGCCGAAGAGTCGAGCGTCAATAATGTCGCGCAGTTGTTGTCTACCAATGTTCAATTGGCTGCTTCACAAGTGTTTTCTTGTCGATCTGTTTGCGCATGATTGTATTTTTGAAAGGCAGCATTGTTTAGGCGGAATTTTTCTTCATAATATAAGTTTTAAATTCCTGTTTAACAGCGTTTCGTTGAATTTGCTTTTGTTTATAGATCCGACTTACAGAAATAAAATTAGAAACTCTTTGCATTTACGGCACAGCGTCCTAAAACATTCACGGTTTTAATCGGTACGCTCGTGGTCGATCAGTCATCGTTCTCTCGTGTCCGCTCCCTACTAATAACTAAAGCTCGGATCTTTAGACAATTGCCTAAAATTTTATGTAAGAAAAAACAAAGGCAATTAAGTATTAAACATTTAATTTACAATTACAATTAGAATGAAATGTATATTTTTTCGTGACTAAGTGCCTATGTTTATACTATTTTAATAATAATAATAATCTTTATTGGCCTAAAGAGATATTAGGCAGGTCAACATGTTACTTAAAAACCAACAATTAAAGTATAGACACAGACACAAACATATACGAGAAGACACAGGTTACATCTGTAATATACAGGGTGTTAGGTAATTGACTGGACACCTGCAAACCACGTATGGAGAATACTCTGTACAGTAAAAAAGCCTTTACATTCGAGGGTGTTCCGGCTTTCGTTTTCCCGGAAAAAATTCAAACAAAAATCGATAAAAATTGTTTCGAAACCGCTAATTGTCTTATCTACTGTTACACCCATGTGCCGAACGCCATCCGGGCGGGCGATCCCTTGCCATAAATTCCCAGATGGTTTATTATTTTATGACAAGCAAATAACGCACGTTCAGTGTCTTAACATATTTCGGAGTGTGCAGGTCGGGGACAAAATGAATGCATACACAAATTACGAACTTGTTATTATTCTGACGTATGGCGAATGTAGGAGCAATGCACGTGCTGCAGAGCGTAGATATCGCCGGCGCTCTTTTTCCGTGTGTGGGCAGTTTTACAACGTCGTGTTGATGCATGCATTCGAGCTGACGGCATGAATTTCGAACATCTTTAATCGGCGCTGGCTCCGTAAGTACAATCAGCGGTTCTCAATAGTTCGCTCTTTTTGCATTTTTTCAAAATGTACCGAAAATCCTGCATGTTTGAGTACTTTCTGATCCCATACGACACCCTTCATTTACAGTTTTAATTTGTCCAAGCAATAAACTAACACCCTGTATTCCCCAACTGTATAGTAAGACTTACTAATTAGTAACCGCTTTAATCTACATTTAAACCAATTTACATTAGAAATATTTTTAATATTAACTGGAAGATTGTTATATAATTTGATACAAGCGTACAATGGTGCTTTTTCAAATTTAGATGTTTTATGTAAAGTAGCTCTTAATTGCAAACTATTTCAACTATTTCAAACTATAGCTATGATTATAAGAATTTACTACAGAACTGTTTTTATTTTGAAGAACATATATACAACAATTGTAGATGTAGATACATGCTAACGTCATTATGTTTTTTTCAATAAAGATTTGCCTCGACAAGCCAAAGATTATGCGAACCGCCCGTTTTTGTATCACAAAAAGTCTATTACAATCAACTGCGTCACCCCACAACATCACACCATAACTTAAATGCGGGAATATTAGAGCATAATACACTTGTAATAGAATTTTTTCAGCTACCATGTTTCTTAGTCGTATCAGTGCATAACAAGAGTTGATGATTTTTTTACAAGTCTGATCTACATGTGTGCGCCAATTTAAATCATTATCTAGGTGAAATCCTAAAAATTGTACATTATTACTTAAATCCAACTCAATGCTTAAAAGACTTATTGGTCTGTAATTGAGAATTGTCGATGGGTCAGTATTTTTTTTTAACACAGGTACTATTTTGGAAGACTTTAAAACGTCAGGAAAAGTTCCTTCAGCAAGAGATTCGTTATACAGTCTTGTCAACTGAGGGAGTATTGCAGGATAAATGTTTTGTAGCACTGACACTGACATTTCGTCAAATTCCATTGAACGTTTGCGCTTCAAACCACGTATCACTTCTTCCACCTCTTCTTCTACGATAGGACTACAGAAAAATGTGTTGCTTACTATTGTTGGAAGTGTACAGTTTTTTGATCTGCAGGTTCCAAAATGTTATTCTTAAAATATTCTGCAAAAATAGCTGCTACTTCATGCTTCACATATATTTTATTATCCCTTTGCATTGTAACAACACTGGTCTTCTTTTTGGTTCTGCCTAGTTCTTGATTTATTATTTTCCATACTTCCTTACACTTGTTATCTGCATTGATGATTCTATATTCATTTCTTTGATGTTTTGCATTTTCTATCATTTTTTGATACTGCTTTTTCTTACTTTTGTAAATCTCTTCGAGGCACGGAAAATGTCTGCTAAGTGAGTACCAGGATTTGAGTTCATGACTTGCCATTTTTATATTATTATTGATCCAATTCTTATCCTTATTTTCTGTTGGTGCGATCGTTTGGGTATGAGTTGCTTGTTTGTAAATTTCACAAAATAGATCAAAGAATGTAGTAAATTTATCATTACAACTTATGTTTGTATTCAAGAAGTGCCACTGTGTATTTTGAAGACACTCTTGCATCGATCCATAGTCAGTCCGAGATATTTTGTAATATTAAATTTTAAATATTTGCATAGATTTGTAGCTTAAGCACCTACAAAATTTTCTGTTGCCTGTTTTATACCTAAAATGGGTAATTCCTGTATAATTAATTTCTATGAATTGCTTTCTCTGTGTGTGGAAATACGTATTTGCTTGCCAAAACATTTTAAAAACACTGGACGTGTTCAGCTAAGCTCAGCATTGCAATGCTTTTCTGTAAACAGCCGAAAATTGCAATTCAATTTTTTTTTAACTTTAAAAGAAATTACTTCAGGGTTATTCACGAAAGAATTTCACGCTTTAATTGTTATATATACTATCTCAGGCGATGAGGGGCCCAAGCGACAACTTTAGCCAAAATACTGACTCTGCTTAAGAGGCCTTAAGATACATTAAAGTAAATAAGGCACGCGATAAGGACCCTGAGCGCGTGAGAACCTCACTCACGTAAGGTAGCGGAGCCGGTCCAGAAACACCTCACAATCCCTTGAGGATAGGCAACTTAAGTAACTCCACTGATCTAAACGAGCGAGTCCAAAAGGGGTCTCGCACAGGTACCGCCACCTCGCAGTCGCAAATTACGAAAGGGCCTCGGGTTTTGAAAATGTAAACAAAGGGAGAGAAGATTCAAAAAATTAATTAACGTTCACCGAGTCATTTTCGCGAACGGTTTTGCGTTTCCAATATTCACATTCACATTCATGTAATTTTTATAAAGTGTCCGCCGAACCCTTTTCGTGAACAGAAGTGTTCCCCTTATTATTTTAATTTTATATTTCCGTTCAAATAAAAAGATTGCCATTTTTGCATCTTCTTTAACTTTCTCGTTGACCCCGTTTAGCTATAGGGTATTCCAATTTAAATATTCCCAATGTAGATGATGTGATAGTGTACGAAAAGAAGATCCTATTGCCTATTTTTATACTATTTTAATAATAATAATAATCTTTATTGGCCTAAAAGATCTATAAAAGAGATATTAGACAGGTCAACATGTTACTTAAAAACCAACAATTAAAGTATAGACACAGACACAAACATATACGAGAAGACACAGGTTATGAGGCATCTTATCTCAAGCTTACATCTGTAATATATTCCCCAACTGTATAGTAAGACTTACTAATTAGTAACCGCTTTCATCTACATTTAAACCAATTTACATTAGAAATATTTTTAATATTAACTGGAAGATTGTTATATAATTTGATACAAGAGTACGATGGTGCTTTTTCAAATTTAATTGCATACTATTTCTAGTTGCATAGCTATGATTATAAGAATTTACTACAAAACTGTTCTTATTTTGAAGAACATATATACAACAATTGTAGATGTAGATACGCTAACGTCATTATGTTTTTTTCAATAAAGATTTGCCTCGACAAGCCAAAGATTATGCGAACCGCCCGTTTTTGTATGACAAAAAGTCTATTACAATCAACTGCGTCACCCCACAACATCACACCATAGCTTAAATGCGGGAATATTAGAGCATAATACACTTGTAATAGAATTTTTTCAGCTACTGTGTTTCTTAGTCGTATCAGTGCATAACAAGAGTTGATGATTTTTTTACAAGTCTGATCTACATGTGTGCGCCAATTTAAATTATTATCTAGGTGAAATCCTAAAAATTGTACATTATTACTTAAATCCAACTCACATATATGAGATGGCTTGAAGTACAAATACTGTGTCTTATCTTTATTTAATATTAATCTATTCTGGTGGCATCATCTTGACAGTTCAGTTATTATCAATTGAGCTTTGTACTTTAATTCACCAGTATCAGGCGCTGAGACTGCTATAGATATGTCATCAGCATAATTCACAATGAAACCACCACTATGTTCAGATAAGTCGTTCACGAATAAACTGAATATTAGCGGCCCCAGTACCGAGCCCTGAGGCACTTCAAGAGTAACAATAAATTCCTCAGAGCAGGACCGATTAACAGAGACGACAGTCTCATAAATGAATTTATCCACTTTAGTATATTATCTCTGAAACCTAAGTTAAAAAGTTTTATACATATAAAATTCGGATCCACACAGTCAAAAGCTTTTGACATATCAAAAAAACATGCCGAGAACGTGGTCACCTTGATCGACTTTTTGATAAATATGATTTAGAAAACTTATGGAAGCGGTCTCCGTTGATCGGGCGGCTCTGAAGCCATGTTGACATTCATTTATTATGTTATATTTATTTAAAAATGCGCTAATCCTATTATATAACAGTTTATCAAAGATTTTAGTAAATATGCTTAAAAGACTTATTGGTCTGTAATTGAGAATTATCGATGGATCAGTATTTTGGAAGACTTTAAAACGTCAGGAAAAGTTCCTTCAGCAAGAGATTCGTTATACAGTCTTGTCAACTGAGGTAGTATAGCAGGATAAATGTTTTGTAGCACTGACACTGACGTTTCGTCAAATTCCATTGAACGTTTGCGCTTCAAACCACGTATCACTTCTTCCACCTCTTCTTCTACGATAGGACTACAGAAAAATGTGTTGCTTACTGTTGTTGGCAGTGTACAGTTTTCTGATTTGCAGGTTCCAAAATGTTATTCTTAAAATATTCTGCAAAAATAGCTGCTACTTCATGCTTCACATATATTTTATTATCCCTTTGCATTGTAACAACACTGGTCTTCTTTTTGGTTCTGCCTAGTTCTTGATTTATTATTTTCCATACTTCCTTACACTTGTTATCTGCATTGATGATTCTATATTCATTTTTGCATTTTCTATCATTTTTTGATACTGCTTTTTCTTACTTTTGTAAATCTCTTCGAGGCACGGAAAATGTCTGCTAAGTGAGTACCAGGATTTGAGTTCATGACTTGCCATTTTTATATTATTATTGATCCAATTCTTATCCTTATTTTCTGTTGGTGCGATCGTTTGGGTATGAGTTGCTTGTTTGTAAATTTCACAAAATAGATCAAAGAATGTAGTAAATTTATCATTACAACTTATGTTTGTATTCAAGAAGTGCCACTGTGTATTTTGAAGACACTCTTGCATCGATCCATAGTCAGTCCGAGATACTTTGTATTTTTTAAATATTAAATTTTAAATATTTGCCTAGATTTGTAGCTTAAGCACCTACAAAATTTTCTGTTGCCTGTTTTATGCCTAAAGTGGGTAATTCCTGTATAATTAATTTCTATGAATTGCTTTCTCTGTGTGTGGAAATACATATTCGCTTGCCAAAACATTTTAAAGACACTGGACGTGTTCAGCTAAGCTCAGCATTGCAACGCTTTTCTGTAAACAGCCGAAAATTGCAATTCAATTTTTTTTTAACTTTAAAAGAAATTACTTCAGGGTTATTCACGAAAGAATTTTACGCTTTAATTGTTATATATACAATCTCAGGCGATGTGGGGCCCAAGCGACAACTTTAGCCAAAATACTGACTCTGTTTAAGAGGCCCTTAAGATACGTTAAAGTAAATAAGGCACGCGATAAGGACCCTGAGCGCGTGAGAACCTCACTCACGTAAGGTAGCGGAGCCGGTCCAAAAACGCTTCGCAATCCCTTGAGGGTAGGCGACTTAAGTAACTTCACTGACCTAAATGAGCGAGTCCAAAAGGGGGACTCGCCCAGGTACCGCCACCTCGCAGTCGCAAATTACGAAAGGGCCTCGGGTTTTGAAAATGTAAACAAAGGGAGAGAAGATTCAAAAAATTAATTAACGTTCACCGAGTCATTTTCGCGAACGGTTTTGCGTTTCCAATATTCACATCCACATTCATGTCATTTTTATAAAGTGTCCGCCGAACCCTTTCCGTGAACAGAAGTGTCCACCTTATTATTTTAATTTTATATCTCCGTTCAAATTAAAAGATTGCCACTTTTGCGTCTTCTTTGACTTTCTCGTTGACCCCGTTTAGCTATAGGGTATAGCAATTTAAATATTCCCAATGTAGGTGATGTGATAGTGTACGAAAAAAAGATCCTTAGCCTAGAGCTTCGTAGAGTAATAGAAAAGCCCTAGAAGAGAAAGCTGTAAAGAGGTCCTCTGATCCTGAACCCTCGGGCTACCCTATTAGGTGGATACCACCTTAGGTACGGTCTGGATTTTCTTGACTTAAACCCCGATTCATGCCCCCTATTTACAGCGAGTTTTACAATACATTCCTTGAGGCGAATTAAGTTTTTAATTCACTTGTACTGTTCCATAAGCCCAAAAAAACCTCGCTCCGATTCCTTAATGAATAACCACGTAACTAAAATAAGCACTAATATTTCTTTTATTACAATATGACGTAAAATAAGTCGCCTATTTCTGAGACATTAACTGCCTTTTTTCTGCCTAATTCAGTCCTTTCGAGTGCCTAAAAATCCGGGCATTACTTATGAGTTTTCTGCACATTATTAAACCGCATTAAAACTCATTACGCAATCAACGCAGCTTGTAATAGAAAGAATAAGTAATTACTTCTCGTGAATATTTCGCAACATCGACCTATTGAAAAGATACAATTAATAGAAACATGAACAATTAGCATGAGCCTCTAATTTCACGCTCAAGTACGTGCATGCTTACATCGTTTTTTTTTGCGCGTCAAAATCGCAGCAAAGCTCGTTCCGAAGCCTTTCTCCGACGAAATGCTCGTAATAATAATTGTAATTGGAGTATCGACGTTACAACATAACACACACACACATACACGGACGTTCGCCCGTTTTGTTGCACTCAATCACCATGAAATCTAGAGTAGCCGCGGGCGGTGACTTGACATTTCGAGAAAATCCCAACTCTCGTTTACTCTCGTTCTGGGCAGGATGTGAGACCGTTTACGTTTATCCGTTTAGGAGGAAGTCGATCTTATAATCCCTTCACTTGCTCAAAAAATTCTAGAATTTGATCTTGATTAATCAACAAGCAGTTAATTATGTTTGTTATGAAATTTGAAAGTGTTTGTGTCAAAAAAAAAAAATTAATTAATCTCATCGTTTAAATTGTCTAATAGAAATCGATGATTAAGCAATGTCGAACAACAAATTTAGTAAAACTTGTCCGTGAACTAATAAAACACGGTAGTACAGCTGATGATGAATGCATCATGGAAGTGTATTAAGTGCCATGAGATTAATTAAAAGAAATTACGCTTTCAAAGGTGTACAAAAGTGAAATACTTATAATTTACGTATTTCAGCTGATCACGTAAATTCCATTTAAGAGTCAAGTTCACGATCGTAACAACCATAAAACTATAAAACACTTACGCCTGTACTTATTTCCTTCATCCGTTGCTCTTCCTTAACCAGGATGTGTCAACATTTTGTGGAATAATTTTCAATTAATTATTTGTGGAAAACTAAAATCATAAAACCTCACCCTGTATAAGCATATCTTCGGCCTATTTTATGCAAAACATGTATTCCCAGCGTAAGTAGATCATTAGCAGTAAAATACTCGGAAGAAAGCGACTCGATTCTCACTATTGTCGGTAATAAATTGACCAACAATTTGTTTCGCATTCGGAAGAACAAACGCCTCGCTCACCGGAAGGAAAACAAATAAAAAAAAACCTTAAGCGTCGCTTATTAACAATAAACTGTTCCTCGTACGGCTTCCTTTTCTCATATCAAACAATCCTTTCTCCTCGTTTATTGACGGTTTTTATGTTTAGAGTATCGCGGTTATCGGCGGAAGTCTCCTTAAACGATCTTCAAGGATTCTTGAACCTTCCCCGGCTTTTCCGCGTGTGATTTCTATAAAAGCAAAACAACAAAAATAGTGATCTGGGGTAACGGTGGAAGAATGAAGGTTGCAATAATTTTCTATGAACTCCTTTCGTATCTCGGCGAAAATGTGCATGCCTGCGATTGTGCAAAAGGACAGGACAGCGCAGTTAATATCCTTGCAAGGTTGCCGTCTTTTTTTTAATTAAGCCAATTAGTCACGCGAAAAACAAACACCGCCGACAAATTAATTTATGAGATCTACCTGCTGAGAGCGCGATTTATTTATTAATAATTCATTTTTCAAGTTCATAACTCATAATCGCATTATGTAAAAAGTTCTCTTTTGCTTGTTGAGAAAACTGGGCGATCCTCATACAGGGTGATTGCCAATTGTTTCGTCGAAGAAACACCATGATGAGAAGCGATGCCCGAAAGTACGAGGAAAATGTTAAAAAGTTTTTTCTACTTTAGTTTTCGAGAAATAATTAATCAAAAATCAGCCTCAAAACGACAATGTGCCCCTGGTTAAAAAATAGAGGAGACGATGGACACCCTCATGAATTTTTTATAGTTTTATGATACGGCGGCGTGGCATCGTGAACTTGACCTTTTATACAGAGAACCCAACTCTAACCAGAAATATGACAATTTCTTCCAAATAATTAAAATCTACTACAACACATCCTTCCCGCTTAAGACTGTCCAGGAAAACACTACTAAACATACCAAAATGTCATACGAGTTACAGCAAATTAAAAATACTTACCATTTAAATAATGAAACTTACCTCCAAAGATATCGAAGTAATACTAAGCAACTACAAAAAATTCTATTTGAAATCCGCCGGTGATGAAAAAAGAAGAAGAAATCAAGAGGAGGTCCTAAAGTCACATAACATACAGAAAACAATCTGGAACGTCATTGCACGGGAACTTAACGGAAACAAATCCAACTCCATAACTGATGCACCCTCAAGTGAAGAATTAAACACCTTTTTTTTGTAATGTAGGATTAGAAATAATCAAAACACTTCGTACTTCGCATTCTACGCCCGCAGGGCAATTTCACATAACTGAACCTTCTGGTCAACCCATTTTTTTAACTCCTATCACAAGATCAGAATTCGAAAATATTATACGAGGACTTAATCCATCTCCAACACCAAATGCATGTGGTCTAAATGCCAAAATGAGGACAAGAATAAAAGAAAACATATCTGAATCCTTAGTAGACATTTTAAACTCGTGTATGGTAGAAGGCATATGCCCCCAGAAAATGAAAATTGGAAGAGTGATACCCATCTTCAAAAAAAGGAACCCTTTGTCACCAGATAACTATTGGCCTATATCAATACTACCCATCTACTCCAAGGTTTTTGAAGCAGTACTTTCTAGAAGGGTACTAAAATTCTTAAACCGGCATAATTCTATATGTGATAATCAATATGGACTCCAATTCGGTAAAAATACCATTGATGCTGCCATTTCAATAACCAACTTTATTTATGAAGCCCTCGAGAATCACAACACATGTAAAGCAATTTTATGCGACCTAACCTGACAGCATGCCAAAATGAAACAACATGGAATTAGAGGCGCAGCACACTAACTGTTCACATTTTATGTGACACACAATTTAGGTTCCGCGTCCTCCTGCGACTGGGCTCTTGCCCCAACACCAGATTGATCCGCAGCTCGTGCCTCAACTGCACTAGGTGGTCGTATGCTTCAGGGTGTCTATCTATGTTCAGCTGCATCACCCTGAGGTTCGCAGGAGGCTCATCACAATTAGCTTTTTGGGCTTTGGTTCCCATTGGTCGGTTTTATCTTGACTTTCGGACTCTTCCCTCGCGGTTTTGGCGTGTCCACCGTTGCATAGGTAGTCACCGGCCTGCTCCTCTCTCTCCTGTCTTCTTTCTTTGCTTTCTTCAGGGCCATCTTGAATGCCGGGCACGCCCCGCTGCCGGCCCTATGCCCTGCAGCTTCGCATAGGGGACATGATGCCTCGTTCTTGCATTCCTTGCTGGCGTGTCCTACCTGCCCGCAGTTATGGCAGCATTCCTGCCTTCCTGGTCCTTTGCATTCTACAGCGGCGTGCTCGTAGGACCAGCATTTCCTGCAGCGGGGAACCTTCACCCTTGTTTCTACCCTACAAGGTACCGGCCCCACGAGGACTTCTCCGGCCTCCACCAGGACTTTGGCGTCTTTTTCTGGGAGTGTAGTGGTAACCGCTTATGTATTGCCGGCATTTGGTCTTTATTCCCCCGTCCAGCGGCTTCCCTAATGCCTCTTGCAGCGCCGCTTCCACCTCCTTCTTGTCCGCTAGGGCGCCGATCCCCCTAACGTGGAGAGTCTCAAACCTGCCAACATTTCCGATTTTCTGGATTTTCTTTGGTTCTAAATGGCCTGCGAGTCTGCTCCTGAGACTCTCTAGGGCCACAACATCCTTTTGTACGGTGATCAGGTGGTTGCCCTCCCTGGTGTTGTGCAGTCCCTTCACCGCTTTCGCTCCTTTGATCGCGTCCTTTACTGCCCCTAAGGTCTCAATATATTTTTTCCCTGTAGTCTCAACTACCAGGGCGTAGGTTTTACGTTCTTCTAACCTTTTTTCCTACTCCCTCCTGTTGCTACCTTCTCGGTGGATTATAATTTTCCTGCCGGTTCCCGTAAAGACGCACTCCACCGTCTTTCTCCACGTCTCTACGTTTGTACCCCGATCTACGTACATGGCTACGTGTTTATCGTTGACCGTTTCCTCTCTTAATTGCTGGAGGTTGTCCCAGAGGCTTTCGTCTGTGCCATTTATTACTATCTTAACCGCTTTTCGCTCTTCTCGGCCCGATTTATCTTTATTTCTGATTTTGACGACTTCGAACTTCCCTGACGCTTTCGCAAGTTCCGGGTGTCTGCTTCTGTAGAGCCTTCTCAAACCTTTGAGAAGTTCTATGTCCGTGAAGATGGCCTGCGTAGCCTCTGGGTACTTTTCTAACGGGTTAGTATCTTCCACCGAGGTCACCTGAAAGGCGTCCTCCGCCCACCTTTTCTCCTTGACCACCGTATACTCTTCCAGTGTCTTGATGTTCGACAGATCCACCATCTGGTCGGTTCCTCTGTACCAGACGGTGGTTTGGGTTCCTATACTTGTTTTCGAGGCTGCTGTTTGAGTGTCCACATCGTGGAACATCTTCTCCTCGGGCTCATACTTATGCTCAGGGAGCCATTTCTTTATTGATTCCCTGTTTATCAGTTCAGCATTTCTCTTTAATTTTACTGCGAGTTCCTTGAGCTCCTTCTTTGTATTGGGATTGTCGTCAATAACCTTGTCCATTTCTCTCACTATTCTTGTGAGGTGATTATGTGCCTCCACAATTGTGAAGACGATTGAACTCTCCTTACGTTTGTAAGGATCAATCGTCTCCACGTCTAGGTCAATGCTTTCATACGATGTACCCACCATTGGTCTTTTTTTGGTGGCTTCACCTTGCGAATTGCATCGCTGGTGTTGCCCACCTATGTTCATCCTGCTGTATGCGGGGTGAACCCTCTGCGTACAGGTCTCTTTTTTGATTTGTTTCTGAAAATCCATAAATCAAGTCCTAAAAATCCCTTCGACGCTCCCCACCCACCACGGAGCCACACATTTGGGACGGGGAACTTCCTCTGCCAGGGCTACGTCTATGGGAGTCCTAACTTATGCGGCCTGGGCTAAGGCATAGGTCCGCGAATCCTGCGGCCGGACGAACCGCAGTAGAATCCAGGGCCAAAGCAGCGTTTTGACCCACAGCCCCCGTAGGGACTGCTTCACTCAACTACCAGGATCCCCTTTTCCTACCTTACGGCAGGGCCACGCACGCGACTACGTGGGTCCCTCTAGATGTTAATAACGGGACAGTAAAAAGAAGGAAAAGCTGAAAGCGAGAAAGATCCCTAGCCTAACAAGTGTCGAGTCGAGGGAGACTCTAATAGGAAAGCAAAAAATGAAGGGGTACATACCTTATAGACCAGTTGAAACATGGCACGTACCCAGCTGGGCACCCCGGGGCGCCGCTCCCGCTCACAAGCGTGGTTCCTAGGGTCCGTCCTCCCTTATCCGGGCTGCGGACCGGCATCAGTGACACCGCGCCGCCCCTGCTGGGGGAAAAATCAATAACACGCTTAAACACCAACGGGGTTCCTCAAGGATCACACCTTGATCCTCTTTTCTTCACCACCTTTATCAATGATCTACCAGCAAATATATGTACATGTATACAATTGTATTGTACCCTCTGACGTTACCATTCTAGATTTTCTAATATCTGTTGTATGATAAAAATAAATATTATTTGTTTTTTACACATTGGTGACATTAGTCTTACCATACTTGCCAACTTTATCCCTTTTTGGAGATTTTTATACCCAATAGGGACAAAGGAATTTCTTTTATTAAAAACGATTATTTTGGAGAACTTTCGGAAGCGTTTAAGTCTTATATTTCCTTCTTGTACTGTCAATGAGACAATCATCAGATCAAGCTTCGTTATTTTACGTTAGACAAAAGAAATTATCGGATTATCGATAAATCGTTTCCGCCATGTCTTCAGTGCACGGGTTCCACAAAAAGAATATTTTCCACGAAGTGATCAACAGTGATCGAATGTGCCGCTCTACAATAATATTTTATTGTCCGCATCCGCGCATCATCATATCTAAAAATTTGTTGCAAGTCGGTTTTGACAGCTATGGATCCCTTGGGCATCCTCTGGATAGCTGATTCGGCATTATTTGGGGCCTCTTCAGCAGAAGAATAGAAAAACCCTAGGTGTCTCAGAATCGCCACAAGATGTCACAACCTAAACTGTTGATGTCCTCCTAGATATAGTAAACAACCATTGCGGAATGAGAGATTTATAATTGCGCTTTGATCAAAAATCATATGCATAACAAATTAATTAACAAACAATTATTTGCGAATTTGTTACGTCTCGTAAAAGAAACAACTCAGATTTCCGTTCCCAGCTGTTAAACGTGTAGCGAAACGAGTTGAGATGTATGTCAAGCGGGTGGTCAATAAAAAACTTTTATAGACCTATTATACTGCCGCATTTATAAGGCGTAGCGTCATATTTCGTACGGAGTGCCGCAGCATGATTTTGATGTAATTTCTTAATGAATTACTCGCGGCCGTTACTTTGTGGAAGTGCAACATATTGGAGATTCACTTATATTTTGTTGACGTGACTAGTTTCGAGTTTGAAAATGACAATGTTATGTCGAAACTAGTCAATAAAACTATTGTGTTTATCGATGAATCTCCGTAAGTATAAACTGTCTAGAACAATTTTTTAAACATTGTTCCCGAAATCTGTGACATCTATTCCCTTTTTTCTTTTGACGGAACAATGATCAGTCACCCTATATATAGATTTCTACCAAAATCACACCCATTTTGAGTTGACTTTGACGTTTTTTTATTTCTAGTTTCCTCGTTGGTTTTGATATTATTAGTAAAGTGAATAAACTCTTTCACGTATACATTGGCATAATGAAATAGTAAGAAGAAAAAAATTGCGACGTTATTTTTCAATCGAGTCTCATTTTCAATTAAAAATCAGTTCGTAAGTGAATGCAATTATAGTGGAAGGTCTGGAAATAGGTTACCACAATAAATTACTACAGCGAACAATGGCAATGAATAACTCCAAAGAAGACTAGTTTTATGGCAGCAAAACGCAGAAATCCCGCGGTTTCTTTCAAGGTATGTAGAGCTTGTTGTTGCAATGTATCTTAAGTGACCGTGAAGCGATGGCCATTTTTAATTACCAGGATTCAAAATGAACGCAGATCAACAAACAGTTATTTATTCTAACAATTCGATTGTGAAATGAGATTGATTCCGTCTTGCTCAACTTAAAACCTTCATGAATCGATATATGTACTGTCAAGTTGTATTGAGTCCAAGTTTCCTCTTTCCGAACTACTTGGACTATTAGTACTTGTGGAGTAAGTTATCAAAAATTGAATTTCTCCATTGATTACGAATTTATTCTGCACATAACAAAATTTTTAACGTTCAATTACGCAAGTGCGAATCCAAATGAAATGTCTGTATTTTGTGCTACATTTCACTAAATGGAACACATCTCAATCGAGAAAGTAGTGAAAACGCATCTTACTCGGCTTCGTAAATTAACATAATAATATAAACAGCGAGAGCACATCACGAGCTGAATGGTTGTGAAACTGAAGCAGCGAACAAAGCTAACGCAAACTAATCAGAGTATAACGTAGCGAATCACGTTTCTTTTGGCCCCACGGGCACGTTCTTCCATTCAGAGGAGTTTGCATAATCGCAGGGGATTTATAATAATAACTAATAATAATCGGAAATTTTGAAGGAAAAAGTGTACGAAATCGATTTAATTGGCCGAAATTGGTTCGCATCGATGTGTACACTGCCTTCACTTCCCAGAAAATGTCGATTAGCTTTTTATGGACGCATGCAATCTCCTAATTAACTGGATTATCAATTGTGTAAATCATTTTTTAATCCGGCAGAACGTTCTAGGAATTCGCTTGCGAATTAAGCAACCTCTCTCAGTGGATTAACATTAGAATAGAAATAGAAACGAAGGTAAACAAAAAAAAAAAAGATAGAATGCGGATTGAGACGTGGCCAAAAGCTTCGGGTGATATCCTTCGTCCCAAAAAGCAAAAATCACATTGCAACACATTCCCAATGAAAGTCATCGCAGACGTGCCTCACCAGCACTAGTACAAACCTAGATGATACGAAGGTAAGAATTCAATGATCTAAAAAAAAAATGGAATGTGAATTGAAACTTCTTGCTTTGTCGGAGGGGAGGGGGGGGGGGTCTCCTTCGATGCGATGCAATGCGATGGTGCGAAAACAAAAATCACATTGCAACACGTTTTTGAATGAAAGTCAACTCAAGAATTCAACCAATAATGGATGGCTACGTGATCACAACAGATTACCAAATAAGAATTGAATTCCTTCGAATAATTACTAATTCATTTACTTAAAAAAACAGCTTAAAATACTGTGTGACAAGTGAAGTTGTATAAGGAAACACGTACAATTAAATTCTGATTTTATCTTGAATTGTTCATGTAATTCAAGCGCATACGGTAACGTAGCTGTACAAGTTTCTCAAAAGAAGATTTTTACAAATTAAATTCTTGTAATTTACATCTGGCGTGCTAATATGGAAACCAGTTCGATGCCAGAGCCGTACGAAATAAGGAAGAATAAAATTTCAAGTCGACGTTAGTCGGCAAATAGTTTAATTTGTTTCCAGTTGGAAAGTAAAACGGTACTTCTGATGTTTCCTTATTTCTTAATTTGCATTTAACCAAACATATTTTTGTCTATAAGTTCTTCTTTTATGAAATAATTCTGATATTAAAAAAAAAAGTTAACCGAGGAACATAATTATTCATTAAAACAGGCAAATAATTTGTTTTTATTTGATTATGTTCGAATGATCTGAGAATTATTCATGTTGATATTTATATAGGGTCTTCATTTAATCTCTAAATCACGTGATCTATGACGTATCTGACTTTTAGTTGTAAATTTTGAATGATTTTATAATTGAATTTTTTTAGAGATTCAATTGCATTAAGTGCTTGTTAGAAAGAAAATTTAAATAGTTCCAAATGCAGATACAACAACCGAAGTACAGTCCATGAAATCCACGATCGAAACTACTAACTAGTAACTAAATTTAGCGCTGCCGCAGTTCTGCCAATCGTAAGTGTTATTGTGTAACTATTAGGCACAACATGATCACGTGTGATACAATCAATTATGAATACCCTGTATTTTCTGCCATAATTATAGATACACAGTGTGTATCAAAGTTAAATTATACAACCAATAGTCTAGTCGCGACCTACTCTTTTGTTGAAGGTGCCCCAAATAGAGCCGAAACAGAGGATGCTCGAGGAATTAAAACCGACCTATAAAAAAAAATAATTACATACTTAATTACTTAAAATTTATCATCACTTAGCTTGAGAATTGTTTATAAATATTTTAACATTTGCAATTTATTATTATTACTATTATTATTATCAGTTTTAAATCGGAGCAAATGGAGTTCCTGAAACTTTCATTTGTTGCACATACATCATTATAATTTCCATATTATTTATTTAATTGTCGACGATTTATGTAAAACCCATTTACTTTCTTTTATCATTACTAAAGCTTTCCTAGTTTATTAACAGTAATTGATCACTTTTCCTCCTGTTGTTAAGTATTATGATTTTGAACATAAATAATTTATGGTATTACTATATGTATGTATATGTAAAAGTAAGTTCCTATTTGTATATCTAACAATATGGTGAAAATAATTATACATAGAAATTGTTGTACAGAGTGTAATCGGTTAAGTTTCACTAACGAAAGTCATAATTGACCTGAAAGTTATTATCGATCTTTGCCTCATAAGTACGTTATACTTCGCTTCTTTTCTTGTAAATTCATAGTGACTACAGTAAACTTATTCGATTACACACTGTATTTTAATCACACATCAACTTTTCTTAAGCATGTATATATCTAAACAGCGAGATGTTTTATCTGCTACGTTTTGTTTCATCGAAATATGATAACATATGATGAATATGAAATATTTTCTCTCTACAAAAAAAAACAAAATGCCGTAAAGTTATAATTGAGGTCCTATTAGAGGTAAAGCCCGGAATTTTAGGCACTTAAAACGACTGAAGTAGGCAGGCAAATAGGAATTTAATATCTAAGAAATAGGCACTTTTTTAGGCGGCCTACAAACATTTAGGTGTTTCATAATTTCTCCTTTTCCGTCGTATTATAACAAGAAAAATATTAGTGCTTATTTTAGATTCATGGTTATTCATTAAGGAATCGGAGGATGTTTTTTTTTGGCTTATGGAACTGTACCAGTGAATTAAACACTTAATTCGCCGTGTAAAAACTCGCTTTAAACAGGGGCATAAATCGGCGCTTAAGTCAAGAAAATCCTAAGGCGGTTTCCTACCTAATAGGGTAGCCTGAGGGTTCAGTATCAGAGGACTTCCCTTCCAGGACTTTTCTATTACTCTATGAACGTGAAATTAGAGGCTCATGCTAATTGTTCATGTTTCTATTAAATGTATCTTTTCAATAGGTCGATGTTGCGAAATATTCACGAGAAGTAATTACTTATTCTATCCATTACAAGCTGCGTTGATTGCGTAATAAGTTTTAATGCAATTTAATAATGTGCAGAAAACTCATAAGTAATGCCCGGATTTTTAGGCGCTCCAAAGGACTGAATTAGGCAGAAAAAAGGCAGTTAATGTCTCAGAAATAGGTGACTTATTTTACGTCATATTGTAATAAAAAAAATATTAGTGCTTATTTTAGTTACGTGCTTATTTTAGTTAAGGAATCGGAGCGAGGTTTTTTGGGCTTATGGAACTGTACAAGTGAATTAAAAACTTAATTCGCCGCACGGAATGTATTGTAAAACTCGCTGTAAATAGGGGGCATGAATCGGGGTTTAAGTCAAGAAAATCCAGACCGTAC